>CM075651.1:38752500-40002500 GCA_037953625.1 Crotalaria pallida | reverse complement strand
CCTTTACTTACTCATATTATCAGTTTTCAACTCATATCCATAAGTCATACACTTTTTCGAAATCATACACCGTATGTCACCTCACAATCAGAGGCTAACATACCCAAATGACATCGTATGTCTCCTCACGGTCAGAGGACAACATACACACATCTCATCATATTTTAAATCATTTTATCTTGTCTTTACCATTAGGGATTAGCGCACCTGTTAGGCATTTCTCACCCACTAGGACTTTCACCCAATCCAGGTAACTTGCCACCTATTAGGCCACGGTTGACACCCATTAGGACTGAAAGCAACATCTCAACTCTTTTACCATCACATTCATATTTTCTATTTTCAAAACTTTTATTATTGTGCAGCATGATTGATCCATTGGATACCCCCGCCTAACGGGCATTTACGGGACCTAATAGGTAACTTGCACCTGGATTGGGTAACTTGTGCCTAATGGGTAACTTGCACCTAACAGGGCACCTAATGGGTCGGTGTATCCCAAGGATCAATCATAGCTGCAACTTCAATCATTTTTATAATTCCATTTATTTATGTTCAAAACAAGTATCATACTTAGAATCATTGGCAACATTACTCGCATTATCACATAAAAGTAAAATCCAGACATATTCCAAATAATTCACAAATTAATTCAATTGCTCACATTAACAGATATTCACCAACTCAATCAACATTTAATATAAAGAACATTTAGCCTCAAAACATACCAATTTCTTTGCATTCTCAAAGTTTACTTTTTATTTCTTTACCTAAATCAAACCATTCTATTCCTTCATAATCCTAGGGATTTAATAACACCAAATTAACATATAAATCCTAGCATGCTCTTATGAACTAATTTGAACTTATTCCCTAGAACAAACCAATGCTCACTATATCCACTCCCTTACCTCAAGTCCTTAGAGTTAGAGAGAGAATTTGTGCTTGGAGCACACTTGAGTAAGAGCCACCAACCAAAAGAGAGGGAGGAACCTAAAATCAATCAAATAGAGAGACAATTTATTAAGCGTTTACCCACAAATCTTGAGGGAAAATCGTGACCCCATCAAGGTTTCTCTATGTTGATGACTAAAACTTCATGGAAGGAAGAGGGAGAGAGAGAAACTCGAATTCTAGGGAGAGAGGGAGAAGAACTCAATATTGAAATACTTACTTGGAGCAAGAGGGAAAGAGATTTGGTGATGGGAATGGGTGCCACACCCTTGAATCCTTGCTAAATTGAAGTGGGAAGATTGGTGCCCTAGAAGAGGGAGAGAAATTCGTGTGTTTTGGGGCAAGAACAACGCGTGCTGTCCTTTATTTTTTTCTCCTGCAGCAGCCCTTAATCGATTAATACTCGATTAAGCTATTTTCCCTCTTTCAGGTCTTAATCGATTAAGCTGCAGCTTAATCGATTAAGTTGCAGGATTTTCAGCACCCCGACTTTGAAAGGCCATAACTTCTTCGTCAACCGTTGGATCTTCCTCAAATTTTGACACAGGCTTCCTCACATATCCTACTTCACATCCAACGGTGGAATTTGTGTTTAGAGGTTTAAATATTTTATTTTGAATTTCCTAATACAGGGTGTTTATAACACCAAGAACATCGCTTCTAATGCTCTTTTGTTCATCTTTCAACCTCCTTTCTGAGGCCAATGCTTCTTGATTCCTTTATGGCATTCCAAGAACTCCTAATCCATCATTTTAAATCCTTTTTAGAATAATCCTCACTTCCAAATCTTATCATTATTCTAATTATTATTTGAATTAGAATTCGGGATGTTACACTTCATAAGATCACTTTAATAAAAATCCGAAAACATCGTAAAACACTTTTGTTTCCAAATAAGTCTTTAGCTCAAAACTAACACTTTGAAATTCAAGCTTATGTCATAAAACAAAATCTTGGACAGCCACCAAACGTAACCAACACTTCCAAATAAATCAAAATCAAATTCTTTTAAAATCAATTAATTTCAAACTAATTACGTACTCAAATAATTTCCAAAACACACTCAAGTAACTTAACACTCAACAAGCAACACTTTCACAACCAAACATTTAATCACTTATTTAATACGTAATTACTTTCAAAACCATTTCATTTTCATAAAACAAAACAATCAGACATGCATATATTCACAAACCGAATTGAACCAAAGACATAAACCAAGCACATTTATTTTTTCTTACTTTAAACAACTTAATTCTTTTTTCAAAAATTACTATATAATTTATTTTCATTCAACTAAATTTTCTAGACTTATTTACACTACATGGCCTAATATAAGCATAAGTCCAAGCAAGGATTTATTCAATATTAAGGACATGAAATCATGAAGTCATTCATTCCATTTTGATTCTAAAAACCGTGAGCTTCATTTGGAAAGTTTACAAATTTTAATTTATTTTCTTTAACTTAAATCAACTTATTAAATCAAGCATCCTGTAACATCCCGCAAATCCCTCGTATTGATTTAAAATACTAAAGAGATTATTTTTAAGAAAATGTTTTAAAAAGATTATTTTGAACGGATATTCCTTGAGTTAATTTTCTTTTATGATTTCAAGTGATAAAGGGTTTTTAAGAAAATGATTTTTAGAGGAAATCTTATGAGTTTAAATTGAGTTTTTAATTAGATTGATAAAGTATTAGATATTTTGTATTTCAAGGAAAATGATGATTTTACAAGAAAGAAAATAAAAATGAAAATAATTCTATGTGTACATGTGTGTGCATGATGTTTGGCCGTGTGTGTGTAGGTGCATGGATGATGAAATTTTGACTTTCTTGCACCCTAGGTTAGTAGCCTAATAGCACCTAGGTTTAGTTTAGTGTAAAGCTTGGTTAAGAGTTTGACCAACCAATAGGAAGAAGGATTAAGCCTAATTCTACTATCATTTGTCTCATGGCTTGGCTTGAGCCATGCAAGCTTTGATGATGCAAAAATTACCCTTCTAGCAACTCTCTTTGGCCGAATTCTTTAAGGGCATTAAGGGAAATATTTGTGTGTCTTTTAAGCATAAGGTCGTGGCTCATTTCCATTCATTTCCTTCACCTTTCATTCCAAACCAAAACACAATTTCTAAGAGTATCAACAAACTCTTAGAAAGAGACTTAGAGAGAGAGAGAACCCGAGAGCTTGGAGAAGAGAGGAGAAAGGAGATCAAGCCTAAAGCCCTAGGATTTCTTGAAGATTAAGTGAAGAAGGTTGAAGATCTTCTCTATTTTTTTGCTATTCGAAGATCCTAGAGTGTTAGGGTAGTTTTTAATTTTCTAAGACTTGTAAAGTTCCTTTGTTGATGCATGTCTAATTTCTTTGTAGATCCATGTTTGTAAGTGCTTATTTAGCTTTGATCTTTAGTTTCAAAGACCCAACAAACTTGTAGAACCTTAAACCATGGACATTATCATTCGGCTATGTCTAGAAGTTTAGGTTATGAGGATTCCTACCATGCTTAGAAGTCATGCATGTTAATTTGATGCTTGTTAAAGATGATCTAAGTGGATTAAGTGCTTTGATTTTTACTTGGATGTTTCTAAGCTTTGATCTTTGGTTTTCTTTTAAAAAAAAGGACCTTGATCTATTGTGTTGATCTTGAAGAAGATTTAATTCTTGCCTTGATTTTTCCATAACCTTGATCTTGAAGTCTTGCATGTGATTTTTGAACTTAAAAAGTCTTGTTTCTTGGCTTGCATATCACGGTTTTGATGAGAAATAAAAGGAAAACAACTTTTGCAAAATAGTTTTTACTTTGATTTAAGTTTTTCCTCTTGGTTTTGTTAATTGGTTTTCGGTTAAGCCTTGAAAATCAAAGAGATCATGATTGTTCTTATAAAAGGTTCATGCATGTGCTAATTGAACTTTGATCTTGAATTTCTAAGGGTAAATAGATTTACAAAACATTAGATCTAAAATCTTGTGATTCGGTCATGACTAGGGAACTAGGTCATAATGCTTGTTATTTTGATTTAGGTTCTTGCATGTTTGTTTTATGTTTATGAAAGTTGATTTGAGTAGTTTAAATGTTTTGATTTTGGTCTTGATCTTGAAAAGGCTTTGATCTTTGGTTTTTATCTTTAAAAAGTTTTGATCCTTATGTTGTATGTCATGGTTTTGATCTTTCTCTACTCAAAATGATTTTTATCTTTGATTTGTGATTGGTTCCATGACTTGATTTACAAGATTTAGGTGCATGCATATGGTTTTGAGTAAAAAGATTTCATTTTTTTTTATAAACCTCACAGTTTTACAAATAAACCAAGGGGACAAATTTTTGGAAAATGCATTCTTAACTTGACTCATGATTTATGATCTTCCATGTTGATCTCTCTTTGATTCAAAGACTTTTAAGAAAAACATAATTAAGATGAGAACTTGATTTAAGGACATGATATTTTTTTAGACTTGTGTGTGTGAAAAGGGTGCATGGTTTAATTCATGAATTTTGATGTTGCATGTTGAAAAGTGAACTAAAAACCTTGTTTTTGTCAAACTTAGATTCGGCCTAGGCACGGGAATAGGCTAGGATTCTTTTCAATGAAGTGACATAACAACAATGAGTATGTTTTGTGAAACTATGTTAAAATAAATTGTTTAAAATTGTGTTATGGATGTTTAATTTCTATTTGGTTTTGGATTAAAAATTAAAGGGAATAATTGGGTTAAATAATTTTGGAGAAGTTTTGTGTAATTGAATATGAGTATGTGTGTATTCGGTTAAGGATAAAAGGAAGAATAAATAATTTTGTTTCATGAAAAAGAAAGTAGAATTTAAGTATTTGAAATAAATCAAGTTGATCTATGTGTTTAGATTCATGGTTCCTAACTTGTTTCCCTTCATTCTATTCGGCCATATGGTAAGGATAGGTCTAGAAAGTCTAGTTGCATGACGTTAAATCTATGTAATGTTTGTTGAAAAGGATTTAAATTGTTGAAAGTAGGAAAAATAAATATAAATATGTTTGGTTTAAATTTTGATGCAATTTGGTGTGCGAATATATGCATGACTGAGTGTTTGTTTTGTGAAATTAAATTATTTGTGAGTTGTATGATTTCTGTAATGATTGACTAAATTGGTTATGTGTTTCTAATCACTTAATAAAGTGTTAATTTTAAGTTAAAGAAATTGTTTGGAAATGGAATAGCATCATGATATATTAAGTTGTCTTGGTTGATTTCAAATGTTTGTTGTGAAAGTGTTTGTTTGAAAATGAATGTTTAATTTATAATTAAGTAGAACAATTGGTTTTGAAATTAATTGAAATCGGATTTTGATCAAAATGATTTTTGTGAAGTGAACCTTCGCTGTTCCGGACTATTTAAGATTGTTTCTTAACCTTAAAAATGTTTTCATGTGATCTAAAGTAAGGTTTCAAGCGATACTTGATTCCAGAAAAGCCCGGATTAAAAACGAGACATTTTTCGGTGTTTTCAAACGTGTTTTAGGTGCTGTCCAAGTCGGACCAGCAACCAAGTAAATTGGTTTGAATTACTTTACATGATGTTTTCAATGATTTTAAAATACTTAAAGCATTAGAAAAATGTTAAAATAGTTTAAGAGAAATTAGTTATGTTTTAAATCTTCCGACGGGGAGTGAGAGGTGTTTAAGTTACCAAAAGACTTTCTTAACACAAGTTAATAACATAAGCGTATTTTATTTAGTACGAGGAACTTGAAAAGCGAGGGATTGGGGCAGTTAGCAGCACAGAGGATCCGAGATGATGGTACGCAATAAATAGCTGGACCTCAGGTGAGAGACAAGCTTTCCTAAGACACCGTGATAGTTAGGTGACTTATTAGGACGTTCCGTATCATCTCAAAGATCGGAACTAAGTGGTTCGGAGTCAGTAGTATAGTGGCAATTGTTTGATTGTATGGCCACTTATACGAAGATGACAAAGACTACATTGTCATTGTGTGATGAGTGTGTGACTGTTGATATGCTTTTATATTTTATTTCATTATGATTGATAATGTTTACTGCTGTTATTTAATATGAGTAATGTGCTGATGGACGTCTGTAACGTCCTGAATAAGACAATGAAAATGAAATGATTAAGTTAAGAAGACACAAAGGAAAAAGGAGTAACGAGTGGAAATAAGATATGTGTTGGAAAAGAGAGAAAGAATTGAGATTGGGGGAAAGGAATGAAATGATAATGTTGAGAACGAGACAGAGCTAGGAGAGTGAGATCAATATGAGATGTGATTTGAGTGGAGCTGGGCTCCTTGGTTTTTGGTTTTAGTCTGGGACTAGTGTTGAGTTGAGCTTGCTCCTCCATTAGCGCCCAGCAAAGTTGTGATTTTGAAAAGGTTTTCGAAAAGAAATTTCTGTAAGGATTTGTGAAAGGAGACTTTTGAAAAAGTTTTTTTTTGAAAGGAATTTTTTTGTAAAGAAGTGTGAAAAGAAGTTTTTGGAAAAAGGTTTGGGAAGCAAAATTTTCGGAAAGGTTCTGAAATAAAGTTTTGAAAAGGTTTTTGGAAGGAGTGTTGATAAGAGAGTTTCCGAATGGAGGTTCTTGGAAAGTGGTGAAATCAAAGATTTTGGGAAGGATGGTAAAAAGGAAGATTTGAGAAAGAAGATGTGAATCAATTGAGATAGTCCCAGCTCTGTGCTATGCGAGATTTGATGTGAGAAAGAATTGTGAAAAGTTAGCGGTCGGGACTCACTGAAGGGATGCACGAAGGGTGAGCCAATCAATAGGTTAATTAAATAGATAAAAGACTTAAAAAGACATTAACAGCGAACGTGGTGATATATGAGAGTCAACCCGAAGTAGTGGAGAGGAAGGAACGATAAGTATCTGCGGATACTTAGGACGAGATTGCATTAGGGGAGGACGATGACGGTGAAACGTCAAGAAGTCTAGAGTATTGTTGTAGGCAGAACGAACTCCATAAGTGGTGCACTAACATGGTGGGGACTGGGTCTAATACCGTGGTAAGTTCTGCGCGCGCACTATTACAATACTGTCGCCCCCTAGATTGCAAATCGAGAACAGTGAGAGGGACTGGAGTGGGGCATTTTGTTTTCCACTGCGAGGCAGTGTGCCATGTTTATTATGAATTGATATTATTGAGGCTGAGTCCTCCTGGTCTGGGACCATTTGTTGTGACAGCTGTCGTGCCCGCACGGTAAAGGTCCTGTACTCCTGTTTGCTTCCGACTAGGTTGGGTGGATGACCGAGGAGATGTAGACGTGAGTGATAGCCGAGAACGAAATGAATTCCCCAATGATATCTGATGATTCCCAAAGTAGAGGAATGATATGAATTGATAAGATTGGAAAGATTTCGAGTACGAAATGGAAAAAGGATTGAGAAAGAAAGAAGAAATAAGAGAATTGAAATTAGATTAGAAAGAAATTGAAGGATGATAAGAAAGACGATAAGACTGATAATTGGGATAATGATATCAGAATTGCTGTGTGTTCGTATGCTGTATGTTGTGTGGTGTGTTTGTATATTGTATTGTATGTTCGTTTGGTCCTTCTATCTGGCCTATCGTAAACCCACACCGTCGACGATTCGTCATTCGGAACGCTTACTCTCTCCTGTTCGTTGGCATATCGGTGTTGCTGATGTCTCAACGGGCAGACGGAGTACCGCGTGGAGATCATCTCTCTAGATGGAGCTGAATGACAACTGCAGAGCAACGATGGAGAAGATTTCATTTACGGGTGAAGAGAAGGCACAAGAAGAGAAGAGATTTCCATCCGGAGGTCTTCATCAGAAGGAAGCGAAAGTAGAATGTTAGGTTAAGTTTGTGAATTGTGATTTGAATCAAGGATTACCAAGTTATGTGCCAATTATGTAACTAAGCCAAGTTCTAATTCTATGTTGTGGAATGCTCTATTTTGGAAAAACAAACAATGTAGTCTTTTGAAAAATATCAGGATGGTTTGGAAACAAGTCTTTTTGTGAAAATGAAAGTTTTATGAAAATGAATGTTTTAGTAACAACTCGGTTTTCAAAAAGGGTGATGAGAACACCAAGGACTTTTCCACAATGTTTTCAAACGCTACAACAATGTTTTTTTAAAAAAAAAAATTCGGCCTCATTTTCTGCAACCTTAATGAATAAAAGTCAATTATTTTGGTTTACGAAAATCGGGCTGTTACACATCCCACCAAAGTCTTATTTTTCAAATCAACATGCAAGATAAAATCAATTCACTCCCTTTATCTTTTAACCAAACCGAATAGAACTAAATAACCACAACACCCTTTCAAACACTTTAACTTAGCATTAGTTTATAAAACACACTCATTACCTTTATGTCACTTCATGAAAAAGAATCCTAGTCTAATTCACATGCATAGGCCGAATTTCATTATGACAAAAACAAGGTTTTTGGGTTCATTTTTCAACATGCAACTTCAAGATTCTCAAACCAAATCATGCACTTTCCTACACACAATTTTAAAAAATATCATTTCCTTTTTCGAGCATAAAACCGAATCATCATCACTACTTCAAACCAAGTTTTCATTTTATTTTCTTTTGCATGTACTTTAGAAATCCTTAAAGAGTGAAGAAATCAACATGCATGTGCCTAGATCTTGTAGATCAAGCCATAAAATCAATGACAATAGTACAAATCAAAGATCAAAATCATTTTGAGTAGAAAGAGACCAAAACCGTGACATGCATGGAGGAAAGACTAAATCTTTTTGTTCAAAATCACATGCATGTACTAAAGATCAAAACTTTTTCATAGGTCAACACAAGATCAAAGCTTTTTATTTTTAAATCACATGCAAGGCTCAAGAACCAAACTTTTTCATGAACAAGTTAAAGATCAAGATAAAATCAAGGCTTTATCAAGATTAAGTTAAAATCAAAGCCTTTCAACCACTCAAATAACTTTTCTAAACATAAGATTAACATGCAATGACTTAGATTAAATTAAAAAGCATCATGGTTCACGGTTTAAGTATCAAAATTAACATGCAAAGAGGTTTACCTTAAACTTCACAAAAATTTCAACAACTCTTTAGATCTTTAAGATTTTAGTTTAAAAGCATCAAGATCTATCATGGAAAACCTTAACCGAATCATAAAGTCCATGGTTTAGTTTATTACAAGTTTCTTTTGGTTTCAAAAGTCCATGATCATGCATAACAACACATGCACTCATCATCAAGACTATGAAAATCAACATGAAAAGAAAGAAAAGAAAATAGATCACAAGATCAAAAGAAAAGTCTAACTATTACAACTCCTTCATGATTTCCGAACCACCCACCTAAGGAAGAGTTGATCTTCTAGCTTCTAAGTTCTTGGATTTCAAGGAAAGTCTTAGGTTTTTGGCTTGATCTCCTCTTCTTCTTCCTCTTCTCACTCACGGCCAACACCCTCTTTCTTTCTCTCTCTCTCTCTCTCTCTCTCTCTCTCTTTTTCTTAGTCTAAGAGTTGATGAGCTCTTAAGACTTGGGTTTGGAAGTGAAATGGGAAATGAAGAATGAAAATGAGTGAAATGAACTAAGGGTTATGGCTTATATAGGCAAACCGTGAAGTCTCCCTTTTGCCCTTTGGAAATTCGGTCATGTGCGTTAAAGGGAGGGGTATTTTTGGTTCTTCAAATTGTTGCATGGGTGGATTTTATCAAGGGGATAATGAGGAGTAATTAAGGGCTTTAGGTCACTTCACGTCTTTCTACTTCTTTAAATTTCCTATTAATCCTATTTTATTTAACTTCCAAATGGTTCAAATTTATCCTAAAGACTTCAAATCCTAAGCTATGTACATACATACACACGTAGCACACACATACATACATAGAAAACAAATCTTTTTCTCATAAAATAACTCATGTATAAAAATCACATTTCCTTTAAAGCATAGAAACATTGAATACACAACCATTCCAAAAACTCAATTTCTAAAATTCATAGTATCATTTCATGAAAACAATTTCTTTAAAAATCATTCACCACTTTTGAAATCAGGAAATAATAAATTCATTCAAGGAAATAATCTTTCAAAAACACTTTCTCAAAAATAAATCTCTTTAGCACTTAAAACAATACGAGGAATTTGCGGGTCGTCACATTCTCCCCAACTTAAAGATTTCTCGTCCCCGAGAAATACGTTGTGGATTGGGCAACAGGGCACAAAATTCTCACATTACGGTGAGATCCATGAGAACATTCTCATTCTCACTTCGTGGTCACATTCCCTTTGCTGGCATCATTTACTTTACAGTGTTCCTCGTTTGTTGCTTTCGGACGAAGAAGCCTCACTCGTACTATCACTTGCGTGCCGAATCGAGTCAAGTCCAACAGACTAGACAAGAAGATGCCACTCCTCAACCAATCGTGGTTACGGAAAGCTCAACCTTAGGTGACATCAAACAAACATGAATTCACACATCTCCAAGAGCACAAGGTTTCATCCTAAAATCCTTAGATACTCACTACTCTCTACCACTTTAGACTCCCAATAATTCTTAAATAACTACTCCTTCCTTTAATTCTCCTTCTAACTCTAAGGCTTTTATTCGTCATTTCTCTGACTTAAGGGGAATTCTATTACAACTTTGGTTTTTTACTTCCTCGAAACATCCTCACTTTTCTCATTAGATTCATCCTAACCATCAATCATGCCTATCACTTTCACCATCTAAACCTCTGGTTAGGGTATAAAGTAATCCTAGTCATCAAATTTTCCTCATAATTTCCTCTAATATATGATAACATACACCTCTTTCCTTCCTTGTAGCTCCCCAACTTCGATCAAACTTACAACTAAATCCACTGTGGCCTTACACTCTTATTCAATTTCAACCATTGATCCCTCCTTGATCATTCAAGCCTAAGCTATCTGGGTAACTATGACACTTCCAATTCCACAAATCAGGTTAATGAATCTTGGAAAGGATCGGTAAGGTTAATGACAGGGTCACATTCACGTCCGCGACTTACTCCATGGTCAAGGTTAACAATAACGTGTTGGATCTAAATAGCGACATATGTTAAAACAATTATAACATTTTAAAATATATATATATATATATATATATTAAATAAATTCATTTTTGTTAACATAATAAATATATATATATATATCATTATACAATAGAGATATATCATTTTCCCCCAAAATATCTCTTTATTTGAAAATATAGGTATAATAAAAATATTGATTGATCGTCAAATAAATTACATGGATGGATAGAGGGAGTTGAGAATGTTATTTACCTAAGAAGAATTTGAGATTGAACAGTTGGATCTTGAGTTATTGGATCGAGAAGATTGGAAAATTAAGAATTCTCCTCTCACTGTCGCGGTTCCTTCTTCTGTCGCGGTTCCTTCTTCTTCTCACGCCGTTCTCATTCTTTCTCCCTTATCTTTTTCTTTTTCTTTCATTTATATTCCCTCAACCTTTCTCTCTCTCGTGGGTTGGGCTTTTGGCATTTTATATATATAAATTATATGTATAGTGGGACGGTGCTATAATGAATATGTATATTATTTTATGTTTTGTTCTCATTTGTGGGTCAATATGTGTAGGTATTTTGGATTATAACTAAAAGTTTGACGATCCTAAAAAAAAAATACATTCAAGTAGAACAATATTGTATTTTTAATTAATCAAAACGGATTGAAAAATAATAAAGTTACCGGTCTTTGTAAATAGTTATTGCATAAGAAAAAGTATAAAAATTCAAATGTAAATACATTTTCTCAATCCTGATGTCAAACTTGATAAAATATTGTGACGAACCGACTTTCCATTCTTAATAAAATACTTATATTCGAAAATATGACCGTTTTTTTTATGAGTCAAGTCATCATCATTTTCAAATCTTGTGGAAACATTCAAAGACATCATAGATGAATAACATCAAACCTCATTTTTCATTTCATATTCAAAGGAGAACATTTTCGTTACATTACAAATATAGAAGTCAAAACACTAAACTTTAACTTAGAAATCTAGGTCATTACATTATATTACATATATTACAACAAAACGTATAACAACCTAGAGCATATGGTTCATAACTCCAAAATATAAAGGATAGCAAAGGAAAGAGAAACCTGATGGGTTATAGCATCCACATTCCACTCAAAGGAATTCAACTCAGTCATCAGTTCCCCACCGACTCCCAGTTGAAATCTCCATGGGATCATCGTCCGCCACCTCGGCGTCGTCTGTTGGAAACCAACAAGCGAGTAAAATAACCTTCTAGAGGGGGGGTGAATAGAATGGTTAAACCACGATGTACGATTTTCGAAAAGGAATCAAAAACAGTTCACTTTAATCAATTTTAACTAATCTACTCGAGTAACCTGCAACTTACTCGAGTATACCTGAAAGTTGATTTTTACTTAATCAAGTATTACTCGATTAACCACTGTTAAATCACAGAAAATCAGAATTCAATTCAAAACGATTCTTCAATAAAAATCAATGAATCAAGAAATCAAAACACAGAGAATCAATTACAAATCAATTAATGAAATAATAACGATTGCGTAATTGAAAGCCCCAATTCTAATTCTAAATTGATTTTACGTTTTGATCGATTTTAATAACGAAAATATGAAAAAGCTCAAGAACGAAGAACACGGTGATTTTAGCCTGGTTCACTCATAAACGATGAGCTACATCCAGTCCACCCTCTCTGGATTGGGTGATTTGCTACACTATGAAATGAAAGATTAGTATACACCAATGTTAGAATCCTCTCTTACACTCGATCCTAACCCTTTGTTAATTGAAGTACCAATTCAGTTAACTCTACCCAATCTTTATTTCAATCTTCGTTCTTCCTCAATCAAAAGTCGCTTTTGATTCGAATGAGCTTCAAGCAATGAAATCCCCGATTGCTCCAAGGTAGTGCTCCAACCTTCTTTCTTCTTCAATTTGTCACAATTGAATCTTGTTGTTGAATCTTGAATGTGTAACCCTTTGTTACAAATGAATTCAACTAGAAATGTTCAAAGAACTATGAATCTCTAAATTGAAACCAAAAGAATGAATTGTGTTTGTAAATTGAGATTCAAATGAACATGATAGAGAGTATGTAAAATCAGAGAGTTTTTGCTCAAGAAAGTTGTAAGAATGTGTGAAAAATGCTGTATGAAAAATAAGGTTCGTAACCTTTTCCAAAATGAAAATGAAAGCCTTTTAAACTTTCAGATATAACAGTTTTACTCGAGTAAACGATTTCTTAATCGAGTACTACTCGATTAATCTGACTCATACTCGATTAAACACTGCTAAAAGCCTTTTCTTTTAAAAATCATTTTTCACCTATTTATTTAGAAAAGATCTTGAGCCATTTTTCTCTATCAATGCAATCTCAATTCTAAACATAATCAATTCTTTAATTTCAATTGAGATTTCTAATCCTAATTCTACCACCCACACTCATATAAGAAAATAATAAAACAATTACAATACACATATATGAGAAAGTGATAAAACTAGTCCTTGATAAATTGTTGTTGTAGGATTGCCATATTGACTTATGACTTGTCTTCATCAAAACACACAATTGAATGCCTTGCCTTGCATCTTCTATCTCCCCCTTTTTGATGAATGACAAACAATATCTCCATACTCCCCCTAAATGTATGCACACTTAGGAAAAGTGTAATCAACCTACAAAAACAACAATTCCAACCTTTCTCCCCCTTTTGGCATTAATCAAAATATAACAATAAACCGTGCCAAAGGTGAGAATTAGAAACACACAATAACCATATTTCAAACTATATAAAAGATATGTAAGGATATAAACGCACAAGCACTTAAACCACATAAGAAGTGCCATAAACCATAATCCAGTACCCAAACACACATAAAACAAACATAGTTCGAAACATAGAAACGAAGTCCACAAACCGGACTTGACAACGAACCAAAATAAACCATAAACCAGAGAAACATAACCCATAAACCAAAGTCTGAGACAAAATCAACAAAACATGATAAAACTAAAGATAAGATGCAACACAATAGAATGCAATGCATGATATCACTGATGTGGTGGTGGAGGTTGTGGAAACATTCTCCCAAGAGCACCGAAAAAGCGATCCTCCATAGCCTGCTGACGAATAGCCAAATTGTCAAAGCCTTGTTGAATCAACCGCTGTTGACGCTCCTCAATAGCATATTGCCTTTGCTCCATTTGTGCAAAGCGCTCATCAATTTGTCCTGAGAGGCTATCATGAAGAGCACGATAATCAAAACCAGCATGTGACGGAGGGTGAGATTGCTCTTGACCAGCTGGAGGAACATTCATGAAATCATCAACATTGAATGTAGGATCCAGTGGTGCATTAGAAGGACCAGCACCCATTTGCCTAGCCATTTCTTCCTCAGCTTTCTTCTGTGCCTCTATTTTCTGAATGTCAACTTTCCACATCCAATTCTTATCAGTGGGATACTCATCTAGGCCTAAAACATGCAATAATGCAGAATTGATGCAATGTTGTTCAGTAATTGGTGTCTCTTCCTCTTCATCATCAACTTCCACACCATAATGTTGCAAAAGTTTTGTCACAATCATAGAGTAAGGAAGAGTGGCTGAACCAACAGAACCAGCAGCTATAACCATCCTATCAAGCATAACCTTAGACCAATTGATAGGAATATGCTCTCTCAAAGCATAAAAAAGACGCATTTCATCATTATTCGCTTGAGCATAATTCTAGTTAGTTTTGGGCATCAAAATATACGAAATAACATAACAATAAAAGCCTGCTGTCCGGAGTCATAATCCCTGCATGTTTAGTACCCTTTGACCATGTAAAACCAGCCCGCACAGATTGAGAAAACACAGTAGAAACATCACAGTCATTCAAAATTTCACTATTCGGATCATTAAAGAATGTGCCTTCCATACTCAAACCAAACAAGTCATGCAAGTCCTGTGGAGTAATTTTCAGTAATTTCCCTTTAACCACTGACCTATACCTTCCTTCATCATACTTAAGGTTTGCATAAAATTTTCTGACTAATCTAGGATAGATATCACAATGAAAACCTAGAAACTTTTGCAAGCCTTGTTCAATAAAAAGATTAGAACACTCAAACCTTTGATGTAAGAGCCACTTCACATTCATGAAGCGAATGTGTCCAAAATCCCTTCGCAAAAATCCGGCTTCCCTTTGCTTGGGAACCTCCTTAGAATAGTATTGAGAATCCAAATCCAAGTTTACTCTTTGCTTCTTGCGTCGTCCAGTGGAAGTGGATGGAGGTGCCATAGATGCTCTTAGGGTTTTTGGAATTTGGGGGTTTTTGAAATTGAGTGATGAAGTGTGAAATTGATGATATGAGAGATGTAGAATGAATGTGGGATGAAGAATATTGAAGGAAATTGAAAGAAATCAAGTAAAAAAGTGAGTGAAATTTGAAGAAACCGTGTGGAAAAGAAAAGAAGTTCGTGTTTTTGAGAGAGAAGAATGAACAAAAAGAGCAGAAAACGTGTTTAATATCTGTCAGTTTTTGCACTATCTACTCGAGTAAATAGTCGTTTAATCGAGTATTAATCGAGTAAACTGCAACTTAATCGAGTAGAGCATGTGTAAAAATGACAGTTAATCGAGTACACTGCAATTTAATCGAGTATTCCAGAAAGATTATTTTTTCATACTCGAGTAAAGAACACTGTAATCGATTAAATTATTTAAAAAATGCAGTTTTAATGCAGTTTTTGATACACAACTCATGGTATACATATCCAAAACATATATTCACATCATAAGCAATGTACGAACACATTTTGCACAAGTAACAACTAATCAAATAAGCAAATAAGCATAACACCAATTCATTATATCAATATAATCACAATAGAAAACACTCATAACCAAGGCCAATAGAATCATGATTATTTTTAAATCTCAAAATCTCAAAAACATGATGATGATGTCTCTTGTCTCCCATCATGTGCCTTGAACAACCGCTGTCCAAATACCAACGATCATCTCTCGTTCGAAGGCACACCTACAAAAACAAATTAATTGGAAGACTTAGGTACCCAAACAATTTTGGGTCCTTGTGGGTTAATTTCCGGTTTTTGTCCCTTAACAATCCAAATAAATTCCTTATTGGGAACACCATAATTTTTGATATTGCAAAATTTTGAAGTATGACCAAAGATGCCACAATAGAAACATGTTGGTTTTCTAGAAAAATTCACCTTTGAAAAATTTCCAACTTTTCTATAGGACTTCTTCTTTGGTTTGATGTATCCCAAACCGGTTCTATTTGTATTGTCTCGTTGACTAGAGAGCAAATCATTTAAATTCCTTTTTCCTTTTGTAAAGGTAGCAAGTTTTTCTTTCAAATCATGTAATTCATTTTCATAAGTCTTGCACCTTTCACAATCGGAAATCACAACATTAGAAACACAATGATCACATGATGCATTAGAGTAAATGAGTTCTAAAGTCTCATTTTGAAGTACAAGTTCATCAATATGTGTTTGCATTTCTTTAATCTTTTCATTGTACTTCAAAATGGCTTTCTTAGCCTCTATGTTGATTTTAGCTAATTTTTTAAGTTCGGCATGCATATCAACATAGGCATTATAAAGTGCATCATATGAAGGGGAAGAGCAAGATTCACTATCCGAATCCACATCAGAGTTAGTTTTAGAATGTACCTCCTTTGAGCTTAATTGCTCTAGAGACGTGTCACTAGTGGAAGCTTCAATGTCATCCTTAGCCATTAAACACAAATTTGCCAATTCTTCCTCCTCCGAAGTGCTAGAGTTAGTGTCATCTTCGGGTTCGTCCCAAACAATGTAGGCTTTCTTAGCCTTATGATTGTTGGACCTCTTCTTATCACTATCGGACTTTTTAGGCTTTTGAGGACAATGATATTTGATGTGACCCGCTTTCCCACATGTATGACATATTATCTTGTCTCTAGGGGTTTTTGACCTTTGTGGAGTTTCCTTGCTTTCCTTTGAATTGAATCTTCTTGTGTTTCCTTTCTTCTTAAGAAACTTTTTGAAGTTCTTGACCATGAATGCAAGTGACTCATCATCCAAATCAGAATCCGAATCTTCATCTTGTGAAGAATCATTTTGAGTATCAACCATTTTTGATGAAACCTTCAATGCGATACCCTTTTTCTTCTTGTCGGATTCTTCATTTGAATTTAGGCGTCCGAGCTCCATCTCATGCTCTTGCAACTTACAAAACAATGTAGCGAGATCCATGGTATCCAAGTTTTTGGATTCAATTATGGCGGTCACCTTAGGTTGCCAATTCCTATCCAAACATCTCAAAACTTTGTTAGTAAGTTCTCCCGGTAAGAAAGCCATACCAAGAGCAAGCAAGTGATTAATAATATGAGTAAATCTCTTTTGCATATCATTAATATTTTCATTAGGCAACATTTGAAATAACTCATATTCACGCATCAAGACATTCAATCTAGCTCGCCTAACTTCACTAGTTCCCTCGTGAGTCACTTGTAAAGTGTCCCACATTTCCTTTGCACTAGCGCATTGGGAGACCCTAAAGAACTCGTCATAGGACAAAGCGGAGGTGATGATATTCTTAGCTTTGTAATCAAGTTGAATTTTATTTTTATCATCCTCCGTCCACTTCTCCTCGAGAGTTAACATTTGAACATCTTCAACTAGGGTATAGGGAATGTGTGGACCTTTTTCGATTGCTTTCCAAATCTCAACATCAATAGCTTGTATAAAAATTTTCATCCTTACTTTCCAGTAAGCATATCCCTCACCTCCAAATAGTGGGGGACGATTTATAGCAGCACCTTCTCCTCCAAAAGGGTTTTGAGAGCCCATGGTTTCCAATGGATCTTTTCGAAAAAGTCTTTAAACTCGGTTTATTCGACCGAGCTCTGATACCACTTGTTGGAAACCAACAAGCGAGTAAAATAACCTTCTAGAGGGGGGTGAATAGAATGGTTAAACCACGATGTACGATTTTCGAAAAGGAATCAAAAACAGTTCAATTTAATCAATTTTAACTAATCTACTCGAGTAACCTGCAACTTACTCGAGTATACTTGAAAGTTGATTTTTACTTAATCAAGTATTACTCGATTAACCACTGTTAAATCACAGAAAATCAGAATTCAATTCAAAACGATTCTTCAATAAAAATCAATGAATCAAGAAATCAAAACACAGAGAATCAATTACAAATCAATTAATGAAATAATAACGATTGCGTAATTGAAAGCCCCAATTCTAATTCTAAATTGATTTTACGTTTTGATCGATTTTAATAACGAAAATATGAAAAAGCTCAAGAACGAAGAACACGGTGATTTTAGCCTGGTTCACTCATAAACGATGAGCTACATCCAGTCCACCCTCTCTGGATTGGGTGATTTGCTACACTATGAAATGAAAGATTAGTATACACCAATGTTAGAATCCTCTCTTACACTCGATCCTAACCCTTTGTTAATTGAAGTACCAATTCAGTTAACTCTACCCAATCTTTATTTCAATCTTCGTTCTTCCTCAATCAAAAGTCGCTTTTGATTCGAATGAGCTTCAAGCAATGAAATCCCCGATTGCTCCAAGGTAGTGCTCCAACCTTCTTTCTTCTTCAATTTGTCACAATTGAATCTTGTTGTTGAATCTTGAATGTGTAACCCTTTGTTACAAATGAATTCAACTAGAAATGTTCAAAGAACTATGAATCTCTAAATTGAAACCAAAAGAATGAATTGTGTTTGTAAATTGAGATTCAAATGAACATGATAGAGAGTATGTAAAATCAGAGAGTTTTTGCTCAAGAAAGTTGTAAGAATGTGTGAAAAATGCTGTATGAAAAATAAGGTTCGTAACCTTTTCCAAAATGAAAATGAAAGCCTTTTAAACTTTCAGATATAACAGTTTTACTCGAGTAAACGATTTCTTAATCGAGTACTACTCGATTAATCTGACTCATACTCGATTAAACACTGCTAAAAGCCTTTTCTTTTAAAAATCATTTTTCACCTATTTATTTAGAAAACATCTTGAGCCATTTTTCTCTATCAATGCAATCTCAATTCTAAACATAATCAATTCTTTAATTTCAATTGAGATTTCTAATCCTAATTCTACCACCCACACTCATATAAGAAAATAATAAAACAATTACAATACACATATATGAGAAAGTGATAAAACTAGTCCTTGATAAATTGTTGTTGTAGGATTGCCATATTGACTTATGACTTGTCTTCATCAAAACACACAATTGAATGCCTTGCCTTGCATCTTCATCGTCTTCCACTGGGTCGTCATCCTCTATGGGGTCCTCCTTCTCCTCCTCCTCCTCCTCATGTGCCGGATCAGATGGCACATAAACCGGAGTCCTAGGCTGGACTATGGGGGAAGGACTAGGGTGAGTGGGAACTTCAAAAATTACTCTTTCAGTAGAGGGTGCAGGACTCGGTGGAAGTGAATGTCTAGGAAATCGTCGTGGTGGTGGTGAAGGGGTTCCATGGCGAAAAACGTAGTTCGGTGGAACGTGCATAATATACACCATCGGGATTCTCGTACGACGTGGGCACATCCGGGACCAAGGATTGGGATGACGAAAAGTGATCTCCACGTCACCCTCGTATGTGGCCCGATGCCCATCAAAATTCCACTCCCCATTAAGGAGCGACCTCATCTCCACGCACATCATATTCCGTGTCATGTCCTACAACAAGGGATTAGGAGTGAGTCATAGCTAAATACAATAACAAATGAGCATAACAGGGGCTAGAAATAACAGTCACATATCTGCAAATAACAACAATAATGCAAGTACATATGCTCAAACTGGTTTAACTCTTGTCTCGTTTCGTTAGTGATATGATGCATGTCTACTTCTCATTCATGCTTCTCGGTTCGGCATCCTTTCGGGATATTCATATACCTATATTTTCATCGAACCGGAGCGATTCCATATCTAGCATCACGATTGATTGGAAACTAGTCTTCATAGCATCTTGTGCCATGGATATTCTCAGTCATCATAGCATCTTGTGCCATGGATATTCTCCTAACCTAAACTAGTATTCCAAATCAAATCGGAGCAACTCTATTCACCATGCATGATAATGCCACATACAAGTCTCATCTTTATTCTTTCATTATTTTCATTAGCATTCTTGGTGATTCATTGTCGGATATCTCAGCATTCTATAATTTCATATTCTTTAACTTTTCTTTTAGCTGGTGCTAAAGCTTTCAGAAAAATCCATCAGCAGCCTAGCCACTTTGCGATGGTTTAACTAATTCCGTTTAATAATTTCAAGAAAAGTCCATCAGCGGTCCAGCCACTTTGTGATGGTTTTAGAAATAGCATATAATTAAATATTTAGTAATCCATCGGGGCCTAGCCTCCTATTGATGGTTATTGCAACGACCCCATTGGGACTCCCGTAGAAAATATCAACCACGTGAATAAGAAACTTTCACTGGGACATCTATAGGATAAACATCGACCAATTGGGTGTACGCACTTCCGTTAGGACTCCTATAGGGAAATTATCAACCACTGAATAAAATTCCAGTAGGACACCTCCATGATAGTTATCAACCAAACGGGATTAAGTTATGCCACTGGGTGAAATCCTCATAGTGGTCTTTAAAATTTAGCCATTAGAATATTAGACGAGATAATTTCTAAAAATTTAAGGAAATAAGTATTTTTATGAAATTTGCTCAGAATACTCGAGTAGTTCATGAACTACTCGAGTAGTTCATACTAGTTCATGAACTACTCGAGTAGTTCATGCAAAAATACTCGAGTCGTTCTTAACTTTCCAGAATATTCGAGTCTTTCTTGAAATACTCGAGTCTTTTTGGTGCAACAGCACCAGTTTTTCTGCATTCGTAGCACCAATTCGAATATCTTGCTTAATTACTCCATTCCTGTGCAAAACAGAAACTTAAACACATAAAATAAACATGTTACAACATTTAAACGCAACTGAAATTACATAAAACAATATCAAATCACAGATTGCATACAAACTTGAAAAATGTCCACTTTAAACTATGAATTTCATTTCTTCTTGATTTTAATTTCGAAACACAATCCAGTGAGTATAATTAGGTTCATTTGAACTTGTTTGAATATTAAAACCATGGCTTTCTGACCTCCAAGTCAGAATCCCAATTCAAGTTGTATCCCTCTTTGAACCTTTAATGGTTCCTACATTTTTAGCTTGAAATTACTCATTCTAGTATTTAGATAACTCTTCCCTTACCTCAGAGAAGTTAAAGAAAGTATTGATTGCAATTAAAAGGGGTTGAATCAAAACTTCGTTTCTGGACCTGTGCAAAAACAGTTGCACTAGCTGACTTTGGCAATCAATTTCACCACGAATAAGACATGAAAAAGGATGAAACAAGTTAGCTTAAGCAACTAGGAAATGCCAACCTTAATTAGAAACAACTTTGGAATCAAAAGCGTTCCTGGGTTTACCAAACGGATTCAAGAAAGAAGGGTACTTGATGTTGAATGTTGCTCTGTTTTTCACAGCTTTAGAACCTCAACTTTGATTGCCTACAACTCGGTCTTCAGGAGGTTATTCTGAGTGGTTTCTAGTTCTAATTCAAGATTGGAATTAGAACTTCAATTTGTGTTTTGGTTTTAGAAGGAAAGGGTGATAATTGAAAGAGAACGAATGGATCAAAGTCAGCACCTCAAAATAGAAAATTTGACAGAAATTCGGGTTTGATTGATTTAGATGAATTTGTGGATCCCCAATTCACCTATTTATAGCCTAAGATTACCCTCATTCGAAGTAAAGTCCAGCTCTGTGCTTGGAACCAAGGGAATTGCGTTTTGGTTCGAAGTTTGAATCAAAACCGACTTATACACACACAGCCACTGCTCGAACTACTCGAGTATTCCCTAGAATACTCGAGTATTCCAACCAAAAATTCAAATTTTCTAACTGCTAGTTACAATACTCGAGTCTTCCCACAAATACTCGAGTATTTTAACCAAATTTAGAAAATTCATTATTTTATTCAATATAATAATATTATTCTTTTAAATATTTAATTTCTTTTATTTATTTAAAAATATAGGGTCTTACATCCCCTCCCCCACTTAAACAGAATTTCGTCCCAGAAATTTCGATTTACACAAAAAGATGAGGGTACTCATCCTTCATTCTAGATTCTAATTCCCACGTTCACTCAGACACTCCATTCTGACCCCAAAGAACATGCACTAAAGGAATCTCTTTTCCTCGCAACTTCTTGACTCGTCGATCTTCTATTCGCATTGGCCCAACATTGAACGTGAGATTCTCTTTCAATGGTACTACATCTTGCTGCAACTGGATGATTGAAGATGGGTCTTGAACAAATTTGCGAAGCTGAGAGACGTGAAACACGTTATGGAGATCGAACAAGAATGACGGCAAAGCGATCTGATACGCGACTGGAACGACTCGCTTCAAAATCTGGTATGGACCAATGAACTTGGGAGTCAACTTCTTTGGCTTCGACACTCTTCCAATACAGGTCGTTGGCACCACACGTAAGAAAACATGATCTCCTTCATGAAATTCCAGCTTAGATCTTCTTTGGTCAGCATAGCTCTTTTGACGACTTTGCGCAGTCTTCATCTTCTCTTGAATGACCTTGATCTTCTCAATCGTCTCTTGAACTAACTCAGGTCCGATAAGCGCACTCTCCCCCACTTGGAACCAACATAGTGGGGTCCTACATTTCCTTCCATAAAGAGCTTCGTATGGGGCCATATCTATGCTCACATGGTAACTATTGTTGTAGGTGAACTCCACAAGCGGCAACAACCGATCCCAACTCTCTTGATACCCCAAAACACATGCTCGAAGCAAATCTTCTAGGGATTGAATTGTCCTCTCTGACTGCCCATCCGTCTGTGGGCGATAAGCTGAACTCATCCTTAGCTGCGTCCCCAAAGCTTGATGCAAACTTTGCCAGAAACGAGATACAAAACGAGGATCACGATCCGATACGATGCTTGAGGGCACTCCATGCAATCGGATGACTTCCTTGATATACAATCTCGCAAGCTTCTCCAACGGATACTGCATATTGATGGGGATGAAATGAGCCGACTTGGTTAACCGATCCACCACAACCCAAATCAAGTCAAATCCTTCTCTCGTCCTCGGAAAACCGCACACAAAGTCCATAGCTATTCCATCCCACTTCCATTCCGGGATACTCAAAGGTTGCAATTCTCCTCTGGGCTTCTTATGTTCAATCTTTGCCTTCTGGCAAACAAGGCAAGACGCAACATAAGACGCAACATCCTTCTTTAGTCCTGGCCACCAAAACATCTTTTTCAGGTCTTGGTACATCTTTGTCGTTCCAGGATGCATACTTAGCTTGCTTTTGTGAGCCTCATCCAAAACCGCCTTCCTCAACTCCTGATTGGCTGGGATACACACACGATCTCAAAACCTTAGAATATCATCGACTCCAACTTGAACTTCGGGCTCCACACCTTCCAGACCCAATCTTTTCTTTTCCAACAGTTCTCCATCTACTTTACGCAAGTCCCTTACTTGAGTAAGGAATTCGTTGGTTATTTGAATCATTCCTAGCTTGATACAATCAGGCTTACACTGAACTGCCAGATTCAAGTTTCGGAATTCTTCAATTAACTGAGCTTCTTTCACCATCATCGCACTTACGTGCAACATCTTCCTACTCAAAGCATCTGCTACAACATTGGCCTTGTCGGGGTGGTAGTGCAATCGAAGTCATAATCCTTCAAGAATTCCATCAACCTACGTTGTCTCATATTCAGTTCTTTTTGGTCGAAAAGATACTTCAGACTTTTATGATCACTGAATACTTGAAACGTATTACCATACAGGTAATGTCTCCAAATCTTCCGGGCAAAGACAATTGCAGCTAACTCCAAATCGTTAGTAGGGTAATTCTCTTCATGCACTTTCAGCTGTCGAGATACATAAGCAATAACCTTTCCTTCTTGCATCAAGACACAACCCAAACCTCGTCCAGATGCATCACAATAGACATCAAAACATTTCCGGGGATTAGGCAGAGTTAACACTAGAGATGATGTTAACTTGTCCTTCAGCGTCCGGAAACTAACTTCGCACTTCTCATTCCAGACAAACGGTTGCTCTTTCCAGGTTAAACGGGTTAACGGAAGAGACAACTTTGAAAAACCTTTGATGAACTTTCGATAATATCCGGCCAGACCAAGGAAACTTCTAACTTCTGTAACTGTCTTCGGCCTTTCCCATTGCAAAACTGTTTCCACTTTAGCTGGATCCACAGCGACACCATCCTTTGAAATTACATGCCTCAGGAAATTGACTTTTTCAAGCCAAAATTCACACTTGGCCAGTTTGGCATATAATTTCCTTTCCTTCAAAGTTTCCAAAACAATCTTCAAATGATTAGCGTGTTCCTCGGGATTCTTCGAATAGATGAGAATATCATCAATAAACACCACAACGGAGGAATCCAGATAGGGTCGGAACACTCTATTCATGTAATCCATGAATATTGCTAGGGCGTTGGTCAAACCAAATGGCATCACCACATACTCGTAGTGACCATATCGTGACCGAAAAGCCGTCTTCGGAATATCTTCTTCCTTCACATGGATCTGATGATAACCTGATCTCAAAACAATCTTTGAAAATACCGATGCTCCTCTTACTTCATCCATTAAATCATCAATCCTTGGAAATGGGTACTTGTTCTTGATAGTAACCTTGTTCAGCTGCCTATAATCAATACACATCCTCATAGATCCATCCTTCTTCTTAACAAACAAGACTGGTGCTCCCCAAGGTGACACACTTGGTGTAACGAACTACTTCTCTAATAAATGTAAGATCCATGAAGAATGTTTTGATAAATGCCAAAAGGTTTTGAACAAGCTTAAATGTGTTGATCAAGATCAAGCTCAACAAGCAACAACAAACATCAAGTGATGAAGAGAGAGCAAGCTCATGAAGACTTAGTTTGGTAGTTTATGTTTTATTGTTTTATCTTTCGCCTCACAAGTCTCTTAGTTTATGAGTTTGGGTAGAGTCTCTTAGAGGGTAGTGAATCACTTTTGATTGCATGATTATATCATATTTTGAGTATTCACTTTGCCTAAAATCAATAGGTTGCTTAAAGGTTTGAAAGAAAAGGTTTAGATTTTGAGAAAACAAGTTTTTAAGTGTTTTTTGATCTGACTACTCGATTAGCCACTTGTTTACTCGAGTAGAATTTTGCAGTCTTGCGCAAATACTCGATTAAGGCTCTGATTACTCGATTAGAATTTTATAGCCTTGCGTAAATACTCGAGTAGTAACTCAGATTACTCGAGTAGTGAACACTGATTACACTAATTACTCGAGTAAGGACTTGGCTACTCGAGTAACACGAGCTGTTATTGGTTTTTAAAGTGGTTTTTCACTTCTCAAAAGTATTTCTAACCATTCCAACTTTTGGGTATTCTATATAAACCTTTTCTTAACCTTTGTGAATCATTATTACAATTGCCTATCATTTTGATATCAATTTTACAAAGAATCAAAGCCACTATATTCTTTCTCACTTTCTCAAGATCAAAGCTTTAACTTTTACATTCTTTGATCAAGAACCTTGAATCTCTCATGTTGATCTTTTCATAGCTTTTGAAAGAGATTCATAGAATTGTTATTTTTGTTTTCATTTGAGTTGTAATCTTTGCAAGAGGCAAGCTATCTACAACAATTGGAAGTCTTGGTTGTGAATCAAGCAAAGTTATATTGGAAGCCTTGGTGTGACATTTCATCAAGCACTTGGAAGCCTTGTTGTGTTAACAAGCAATTGGAAGCCTTTGAAGAATCTCAAAGCATTGGAAGTCTTGTTGTGGGGTATCGGCAAGCAAGAGAAGAGGTTAGATTAGATATCAATAGGGTTACAAGGCAAGGGTGTGGTATCTCTTGTAGGCTAGCAAGAAGGGAGTCTTGTGAGGCATTTACTTGTAATTTGAGAAACTCTAATTCCTCATAGTGAAGAATCTCTCTTGGTTGAAGAGGGGACTGGAGTAGCTTTCAAGTGGATGAAAGTGAACCAGGATAAATCACTGTGTCGTATCTCTAAACTCTCTACTCTTTACAATTCTTGTTATTAATGGTGTTCTTGGTTGAAAACCTAGAAAAAGTGATTTTTCATAATTGATTGAATTGAATCTTAATTGTGAAAAATTGATTTGGGGAAAATCATTTTCATAACCTAGGTAATCAATAAGAATATTGGTGTTAATCAATTCTGCTTTATCTCTGATCATATGTGTTAATTGATTGATTTTCGTATTTGATTGAAAAGTGATTTTTCAATTTTAACATTGATTAATCGAGTAATTGGTTTCATTAATCGATTAGTTTGAATTGATCATTCGGCATTAATCGATTAGTTGACTTGTTAATCGATTAATAGAAGAAAATTTCAAGAAAATTATTTCTTTTAATCGTTTTGATTTGTTTCTTGCGAAAATCTTTCAAGGTTTATCTAACACCTATTCAACCCCCCCCCCTTCTAGGTGTTCTCCTAGTGTATCCTAGTTATTTCTACCACCGATTGTAGGTTCTTACAATTGGTATCAGAGCTCGGTCGAAAGACACGAGCATAGAGCTTTTTCGTTAAGATCCTTGAGGAAACTACAATGGGTTCTATGAATCCTTTTGGTGGTGAAGGTGCTTCAATAAATCGCCCTCCTATGTTTGGTGGAGAGGGTTATGGTTATTGGAAAATTAGGATGAGAATCTTTATAGAAGCTATAGATGTGAACATTTGGGAAGCCATTGAAAATGGTCCTTATATTCCCTCAAAAGATGTAGAAGGTGTGCTTACACTTACTCCCAAAGATAAGTGGACCGATGATGATAAAAGGAAAATTCAATATGATTTAAAAGCAAAGAATATCATCACCTCAGCTCTATCTTATGATGAGTTCTTTAGAGTCTCCCAATGTCGTGATGCCAAAGAAATGTGGGACACCTTGCAAGTCACACATGAAGGCACTAGTGAAGTTAGGCGTGCTAGATTAAATTCTTTTATGCATGAATATGAATTGTTTCGTATGTTGCCTAATGAATCTATATGTTTTATGCAAAAGCGTTTTACTCATATTGTTAATCATCTCATTGCTCTTGGTAAAACTTTCGTGAATTGTGAACTTGTTAACAAAGTTTTAAGATGTCTAAGTAGGGAATGGCAACCTAAGGTTACCGCAATTGTTGAATCAAAGGACTTGGACACCATGGACTTAGCAACACTTTTCGGAAAGCTACAAGAACATGAAATGGAGCTTGGACGCTTACATATGCATGAAGAATCGGACAAGAACAAAGAAAGAAAAGGAATCGCTCTTAAAGCTCAAAGATCATATCAAAAGGAAGAGAGTTTCGATAATGATGATGATGAAGATTCCGATTCGGACATTGATGAAGAGGAGATGAAGCTTCTACTAAGAAAGTTCAATAAGATTCTAAGGAGAAAAGGAAGGTTGAACAAGAACAAAAGTAAAGAGAAGAATTCCCCACACTACAAGACAAAGACTTCAAAAGAAGGTATAGTTTGCCATGAATGTGGAAAGCCCGGTCATCTCAAGTACTCATGCTCTAAGTATCTTAAGAAGAAGGAGAAAGAAAAGAAAACTAAAAGGGCATACATAGTTTGGAATAGTGATGATGAAAAAGACAAGAAAAGCACATTAAATAGTTCTTCGGATGATGAAGAAGCTGCTTGTCTCAACTTGATAGCTCTAGTAAATGAAGAAGAAAGTTCAAATGATGAATCAAGTGAATAAAGCGATGAAAGCGATGTAAGTCTTACTAAATCCAAAATTTCTTCTAAGTATGAATTGTTGTATAATGCTTATGAAGAAATGCATGAACAATTTAAGAAACTAGCTTTGAAAAACATGGAAAGGAAGAAGCTCATTTTGAAACATCAACAAGAGATTTTAGAACTTCAAAAACAAGTTGATGAGCTTAATCTTGAAAATGAAACCCTTGATCTTATATATGCTAGTTCTTCTTGTGATTGTGCTAGTAGATTGAATATTGTGGTTGATTGTGAGAATTGCAAGTTTCTTAAAGATGAAAATGCTATTTTGAAAAATAAGCTTGCAAGTTTCACAAATGGTGATATTAGATTGCGCACATTGTTAAATTTTCAAAGAGAAAATTCAAACAAGTTTGGTTTGGGTTATACTAATGCTAAGAGTAAATCTCATAGAAATGTTGTTGATTTTTCTAAAGTTGATTTTTCAAATGCACCAACATGTTTCTATTGTGGTACTCATGGACATACTTCAAATGTGTGTTATATTAAAGTGCATGGTATACCTAAAGGAGATTTTGTTTGGGTGAAAAAGGGTGAGAGTCCCTACACTAACAAAAATGGATCCAAAATCATTTGGATACCAAAAAGCAAAGCATGATTGTTTTTGTAGGTATGATTGAAGATGCAAATGAAGGTCTATACACATTTCTTCAAATCTCAAGTAAAAGTCCTACAAGTTGACACAATTGATATTGTTGGACATCTTCAATTGGTATCAAGAAGAGAATCCTACAAATTGGTAACATTTGATATTATACAATTGGTATTTGTTTAGTCACAAGTGGTATTATTTCTCTTGATGTGATATTGTTTATACTTTTGAGAAAATACTATTGGTATCAAATTCTTACAATTAGTATTACAATTGGTATACAATTGTTTCAATTGGTATCATTGAGTTATTATTAGATGATTATCATGCTATTGAAGAAATGTTTGATATAGAGATAGTATGGTTATTAATTTCTCTATTTTGGTTTAGATATCTCTATATATGACATAGTATTTCTCATTTTGGCTTAGATCTTATATTTCAATTGGTATATATTTCTTTTTGATAATGCCAAAGGGGGAGAAATAGTATGTTTTGACCATTTTGGGGAGAAATGAAATGGTATTTTTGTTTGGAGAAAGGTTTTTTTTGTTGTTTTTATGTAGGTTGAGCAAAGTTGTTGGAGATAGGGGGAGAATCAAGCTTAACTCAATTGGATTTCAAATGTCAAAAGCATAAATTGAGGGGGAGCAAGAGTCTCACCAAGTGATAAAATGGTTCAAGCATCAACAACTTCACAACTTCAAAACATGTTTGTCATTTTCAAAAAGGGGGAGATTGTAAGATCCATGAAGAATGTTTTGATAAATGCCAAAAGGTTTTGAACAAGCTTAAATGTGTTGATCAAGATCAAGCTCAACAAGCAACAACAAACATCAAGTGATGAAGAGAGAGCAAGCTCATGAAGACTTAGTTTGGTAGTTTATGTTTTATTGTTTTATCTTTCGCCTCACAAGTCTCTTAGTTTATGAGTTTGGGTAGAGTCTCTTAGAGGGTAGTGAATCTCTTTTGATTGCATGATTATATCATATTTTGAGTATTCACTTTGCCAAAAATCAATAGGTTGCTTAAAGGTTTGAAAGAAAAGGTTTAGATTTTGAGAAAACAAGTTTTTAAGTGTTTTTTGATCTGACTACTCGATTAGCCACTTGTTTACTCGAGTAGAATTTTGCAGTCTTGCGCAAATACTCGATTAAGGCTCTGATTACTCGATTATAATTTTATAGCCTTGCGTAAATACTCGAGTAGTAACTTAGATTACTCGAGTAGTGAACACTGATTACACTGATTACTCGAGTAAGGACTTGGCTACTCGAGTAACACGAGCTGTTATTGGTTTTTAAAGTGGTTTTTCACTTCTCAAAAGTATTTCTAACCATTCCAACTTTTGGGTATTCTATATAAACCTTTTCTTAACCTTTGTGAATCATTATTACAATTACCTATCATTTTGATATCAATTTTACAAAGAATCAAAGCCACTATATTCTTTCTCACTTTCTCAAGATCAAAGCTTTAACTTTTACATTCTTTGATCAAGAACCTTGAATCTCTCATGTTGATCTTTTCATAGCTTTTGAAAGAGATTCATAGGATTGTTATTTTTGTTTTCATTTGAGTTGTAATCTTTGCAAGAGGCAAGCTATCTACAACAATTGGAAGTCTTGGTTGTGAATCAAGCAAAGTTATATTGGAAGCCTTGGTGTGACATTTCATCAAGCACTTGGAAGCCTTGTTGTGTTAACAAGCAATTGGAAGCCTTTGAAGAATCTCAAAGCATTGGAAGTCTTGTTGTGGGGTATCGGCAAGCAAGAGAAGAGGTTAGATTAGATATCAATAGGGTTACAAGGCAAGGGTGTGGTATCTCTTGTAGGCTAGCAAGAAGGGAGTCTTGTGAGGCATTTACTTGTAATTTGAGAAACTCTAATTCCTCATAGTGAAGAATCTCTCTTGGTTGAAGAGGGGACTGGAGTAGCTTTCAAGTGGATGAAAGTGAACCAGGATAAATCACTGTGTCGTATCTCTAAACTCTCTACTCTTTACAATTCTTGTTATTAATGGTGTTCTTGGTTGAAAACCTAGAAAAAGTGATTTTTCATAATTGATTGAATTGAATCTTAATTGTGCAAAATTGATTTGGGGAAAATCATTTTCATAACCTAGGTAATCAATAAGAATATTGGTGTTAATCAATTCCGCTTTATCTCTGATCATATGTGTTAATTGATTGATTTTCGTATTTGATTGAAAAGTGATTTTTCAATTTTAACATTGATTAATCGAGTAATTGGTTTCATTAATCGATTAGTTTGAATTGATCATTCGGCATTAATCGATTAGTTGACTTGTTAATCGATTAATAGAAGAAAATTTCAAGAAAATCATTTCTTTTAATCGTTTTGATTTGTTTCTTGCGAAAATCTTTCAAGGTTTATCTAACACCTATTCAACCCCCCTTTCTAGGTGTTCTCCTAGTGTATCCTAGTTAATTCTACCACCGATTGTAGGTTCTTACAATAAATCCTCTACTTGCTTTTTCAACTCAGCTAACTTCGCTGGGGCCATACGATAAGGGGAGATTGAGATAGGACTAGTACCGGGAACATAATCGATACTGAATTCTACCTCTCAATACGGCGGCAAACCGAGCACTTAATCAGGAAACACCTCGGGAAAATCTTGAATAATCGGGATTTCCTCCAACTTCATTTCATCATTCTTCTCTTCTACCATAGCATAAAATACACAAAACATAACCTTAAGGTTTCACGGCAGGAGACTCCACACCGGGAAACACAATTGTCCGAGCCTTGCAGTCGATCACCACCTGATTGGACGTGATGAAGGTCTAATATATGATGTTTTAAGGCTTAATTTCACTTCCTTTTGCTTGGGTTTTAGCTTGTTTCTCTTGTAAATATAGGTATTTTGTATTAGTTTTAGAAATTTTAGTTTATTAGAATCCTTTGAACGTTTTGATCCATTTTGGGTATGTTTCAGGTGTTTTGGAGAAAATATTATTGGAGCTAAGAAGAGCATAAGAAGACCTTGAAAATGGCACAAGAACGGAGAGAAACGGAGTCGAAAATTCCTCAGCACGCCCAGGCCCGGGATTAGCACGCCCAGGCGCGCGTGCGGCGTTAAAATTGTGGCAGCAGATACAGTGCGCCCAGGCGTGCTGGTCTGCACGCCCAGCCGCGCGAGGTGCGAGAAAGCCCAATTGGCCCAATTTCTGATCAGTTTTGAAGGATTTTGATAAGATTAGGATTTTATCTACTTATTTATGTTTTTAGGATTAGTTTAGGCAGAGATTAGAGAGTCATAATCATAAATCATTGAGGGAGATTACATTCTCTGGAGAGCATTCGGAGGAAGAATCCATTGAATGCTGAAGATTCAGATCAAGGATTAGTGGTAATTTAGGAATGAATTACTTTAATTCTTATTTGTTCTTCTTCTCTATGATGTGTAACTAAACCCTCTTGTGTTAGGAACATGTGGATTTGATTATGTAGTTTATTTATATGAATTAATGTTTTTCAGTTTTTAAATCAAGTGTTTAATTGTGTTTTTTATTGTTATGCATGAACTTGATCGATTCATGTTATGCATTTTTAGATCTGAATTGAAAAATTAGGATTTAAAATAGGCCATGCAATTAAACAATATAAGGATTCAACTTGTAGGAATACTTTTGGATTTTTATATAACTTTTGATAATTCACTGTTCTTAATCATGGTTATTCAATAGATTAAATTTCTAAGGAATTAGGATTTAACAAATTGTATAATAAACAGTAATTTCATTAGAGGAATCTAGGAATTACTAATTTTCTGAATTAGTTCTTGATTTAAATGGAAAACATTGATTTATAATAAATAAATGAAATAATTAATGAAACTAGTTCCTAACCACCATTCATCCATCAATTAATAGTTTTTATTTATTTATTTTATTTATTTTCAAGCAGCAAAATATCCTCTTAATTAATTTATTTAATTCTGAAATTTAATAGATTTTACTTTTAATTACTCCTAGGTAGAAATAAGTTAAATAATTCTTCGTCCCCGTGGGAACGATATCTGGTCTTCCTTGACTATATTACTATCCGATCTAGTATACTTGCTAGAAAGTGATCAGGATGCCATCCAATCCATACCCAAGATAGCGTCGAGCTTGGTCAGCGGCAAACAGATCAAGTCTACACGGGAAACCTGATCTCCTATGCTAATGGAACAACCAACACATGCTCTTGATGCAACAACAGGAGCATTTGCGGGGGTAGACACTCTAAGCTTAAACGACGTCTCCAAAACAGGCAGACCAAAACGCTTGGCACATTCTTCAGAGATGAAAGAATGTGTCGCTCGGGAATCAAACAAAAAGCGACAAGGCATGCCATTAAGAAAATGGTTACCTTGCACGAGATTATCCTCTTGCTCCGCTTCTGATCCAGACATGGTAAAAACTTTTCCATCGACCCAGGCCTTGTTCCCTGGACCTTGTGCTGATGACGATGCGGCCCGTGACTTCCCTACCCAATGTCTTTTCGGAAACTATTCTTCTCGGAGATATGGCATGCACTGATTAGAGTAGGATAATGACGAATCCTTTGCACGCTCACATCAAGCTTAATATCCGATCTCAGCCCATTCTCGAACCTTGTACACTTGGAGTACTCATCAGGGTGATACTGGAAATACGGAGAGTATTTCATCAGCTCTTCAAACTTCTCAGCGTACTGATCGACGATCATGCTTCCTTGCTTCAAATTGAGAAATTCCATTTCCTTTTGCTGTAACATCCCCTATTTTATTTTCCTAATTTAATTGGGGAAATATTAGACTTAGGAGGTAAGAGTAAGAGAAAAATCAAGTGTTAGATTTTAGAAACCAAAAATAGGTAGAAATTAGTTAAAGTTTTTAAATAGAGAGAAAAATTAGGATTTAAATATTTAGAGCTCAAAACCTAAAACCCACCGTTGGATGTGAAGTTGGGATCATTAGGGAGCTTATCTCCAAATTTGAGCAAGATCCAACGGTTAACGAAAAAGTTATGGCTGTTTGAATGTGAAAGTTGCTGTCAGATTTTATCTGTGGACATAGATGTCATGGTTGTGCACATCGATGTTGCACATCGATATCCATAGGTGGACATCGATGTCCATGACCTGCAGAATCAGTTTTTAAGGCATTTGGCTGAGTTCATTTGGGAAAAAATCATAAAACCTCACTCGAACCTGTTGGGAAAAGTTAGGGTTCATCACCCCCAACCTCTTGATTCCTTCATCAAATCATCTTTTCCCTTCATCAAAGCAAGGTTTCGACTCTTCTTCACCATCAATCTCTTCTTTTCCTCCATCAATTCACGATTCTCTCTCTCCATCTCTCACCTCCACTTTCTCTAAATCAAGGTAAGAGAGGAGATATTCTCCTAATTAGAGGAAGGATCTAAGTATAGTAGTAAGTATATAATATTATACATGTTTTAGGTTTTAATTGTTGGTTAACTTATTGATATCCAAAACCCTAGGTTTTCTCTACATATTGGATGATAAAAATTAGTGATTGATTATGTTTCATCTATGCATTAATTGAATGTTTATGTGATGTTTGTGTGATATTGTTGATATTATGCATATTACTTTACATGGAGCATGATTATGGTGCAAAGTGGTTATGTTGGAATTATTTTAAGTTATAATTAATAACTTATAAAAGGACTATATATATATGGTTGGATTAATTAATCTACACTAATTAGAGGAAAAAGGAAACATGATTATATAAAACGGCTTGGCTATTCTAGTTAAGTAAAATTAGTAGAAACACGTGCATCAGTAAGTGAGGAAGGACGTTAGGAAATTGGAAAAGATACGAGAACATTCTATGTGGACTGAAGGACAGTCATGCGAAGGTTCCATAGAATCGACGGACGAGAGTGATATAGTGGCTCAATTGTGTACCAACACAATTGTGGGAATTTATCATAGAGGACTTTGATCCACAAGATGGGTCTAATACAGTATGAGGTATTCTACAAAGGGATGAAGTACTGGGCTAAGCCGTGGATTGGTCCTACGCGCACTATGATAATTCTATCCGCCACTTAGGCACTTCGGGACTAGTGTAAAGTGGTTCCTGCTATAGCCAATTTGGGTATCCGGCCCAAATGGTACGATGTACACAGGATGGGATAGCTTCCCACCGTGCTAAGGGGTAATCCACCCGACATCGTATTGTGCAAGCATCGGTTGGGGAACACTTACTCCTAGTTGATCTTTTCCAAATTGTGTGGAGGGCGATGTGAGGATATATGGCAAACCATGGTATATGGATACATTATGGAAAATATATGGAAATATGGAAACATGGACAAATGGAAATGGTACATGGAAATGGATATGGAAATGGTTATGGAAAGTGCATTGCATTGCATATCATTGCATACATGGCATCATATGGCATTAGAAGGGAATAGGGCATAACTATATATATATATATTTAGTTATATGTTTGGGTGTCATGTATTTTATTATGTTTTATTACTGTCTTTAGGTGTTTCCTTTGATTTTGAGTTATATCTCACTCTCTGTGTTGACCATTTTAGGCATTGAGGAAAAGTCACTACAGTTTGCCAGAAGACCGAGGTTGGGTACACTAAGGTGTAACCCTATGTACATTGGGTTTATCCCTTTTCACAGTCAACCTATGCTCTCTTAGCATCTAATGTAGGATTATTTTGTATTCAGGACTTTTTATATAAATTGTAGGGTTATCACCATTTGGTTTAACATTTGGGAAAAATTATATGTATTTTATGGTAGAATGGTGATATTCCACTTTTAATTGGTAAACCTTAATTTCATTTTGGAACATGGTTTTCATCTATTCTGTTGTAAGTAATTGGACGTAACCGAACAAATAGATTAATTTTCGAATAATCTGGCTGACAGGTGACAGGTTTTAATCATAAAGGGAAAGTTCAAATTTTAGAATAAACCCTGTCAAAATTTTCTTAAAAACTTTTATAATAATATGGTATAATGGATTAAAATGGAAGGTGTTACATTTTATGGTATCAGAGCAATGGTTGCAATCCTCGGCTTTGGAGTATGGATTTCCATATCTCCCATGAGTTGCTCCACTTGAGAGCAACCAATAAATAGTTGGTTGTGTATCATGGATGAGTGGTATACATTAGTAGTTATGCATGCATTCTAGTGAGATTGGTGTAGTTCATTAGTATTAGCACAAGGTGAGTCATGGTTTGGTAATCATAAGGGGTATGTTTTCAATTCAAAGGGGGTGAAACATAATTTTTCAAGTGTAACTTTGTTATAATTAGAAATGGACATAAAGTAGAGGCTAAGGGAAAGGAAAACTCCCAACGGGACAGAGCATGAAATTGCTACCCCAACGGGAAGGACTAACTCTTAGTTTTGAATTAAGTATGTCTATTTCAAATATGACAGAGAATTGAAACTTTTCTTTAAAATAAAACGGTGAAACTCTCTATTGAATGGAAAGTGGGTCACCTATTATTTGATTGGAACTCAGGTTGTACGATAAGTGATTCTGTTTTCCAGTATGATGTAGAATCGAGATGGTACCCTCGAGATTTACATTTAATTGGAAGATGGTATCATTGAGTCCTTGAAGGCAATCAAATAATTGTTGAATTTACTTCTTAGGCCTAAGAATAGGAAAGGTGTTAGAAGGTATTTGAGTTATGTCAGAGTTGCGCAGCGGAGGGGTAGTAAGATTTGCTTTGTTTTGAGATAGGAGGATAGTGAGTTCAAGAATTCTAGTTAGCTATGATAGTGGCTAGAGTCTTAGGCCTAGATCAGAAGGTCAGAAACCCAAGTTGGTGCAGAGTGTTAGCTGTAGGTTTAAGCAAGTAGAGGCATAAAACTCTAAGTGGTTGCAGTGTGTTAGATTATATGTGTGATATATATACGTTTATGTGTGATACTATTTGTTTGTTTTGTGGTTATCTAAGTGATTAATTGCTATGTGTTGTCTTATGTTATCTAATTGATAAATTGTGCTTTTTGATGATGTTTACTATTGGTTGTGAATGTCGAATTTGTTTTAAGTGTAAAAACTATTTTGAAAACTTTCTCACGAAATGGCATGCTATCAAGAGATCAATTGAGTTCCAAGGGTAATGGTATGATGTTGGAAATTAATTAACATTTAGACTTGATAGTATTTCAAATGAATTTCATTATGTTGAAAGGAATCGAAAATCTTCCCAAATTGAAGGTTAGGTCATATGATGAACTTTTGAGAAGTTAATAAGAAAACTAAGGATTTCTAAGTAATCAGACGATGAACTAACTTATTGTTTGGTTCAAACTATGCGTCGATTAAATAGAAACCTTTACATATGACACTAATCAATTTAGAATGAAACTTAGCCTTCAAACTCAAAGTCAAAGGGATGTGATTATTCCAATTTTTGAAGATGAACCAAAACAAGTTTTCTAAACCAAGAGCATATTTCCTTTTCTGTGAGTTTGTTGATCCTAAGTAAATTATACTCCTTCATCTAAACTTTCCCGAGGTTGGATGGAGGTGATAATTTTCAAAGACATAGGAATTGAATTGCAAAGTGTTTTCAAAGTTTTATCCAAGTCATTTTCACAAGGGAAAAACACTAAGATTGTAAAGCATTAACCTGTTCGGATGATTGAGTATTTCATTAAGATTTCATCCAAACACAAAAGTTTTTCATAAAAGAAAGAATCCAATTTTCAAAGGTTTTGATTCCATTAGCATACCATTGCAAATGTGTTCGTGTATGCAATTCCGATTTTTATAACATAAGTAATACATACCTATTTTCTAATCGGTTATTTTGTTTTCATATAGATATATATATATATATATATATATATATATATGTGCATCACTGATTTTTGGGTATTCCGCATTGATTTTTTTTAAAGGTGTAAATACTTTTACAATATGAGGGTTGTATTTGTTTTACTTTAACCCTTATATACAATGATTGTTTTTACCAAAGTTTTCAACATAGCATAGGTATGGTTTGAATGTTAAAAACTTTGTTTTACTTGAATGTGTAGTTGTAATGAATGTAAGGAGGGATGTAGTCATTCCTCATGAATAGATTCATGTTTCCTAGGAACTGGGTGTTTACTTTAGTGTTTGCCTAGAGTCTAAACTAGTGATGAATAGTCATCATTAGAGTAGGCCAATTAAGAGATTGAACCATAGGAATTGTTTGATGCTATATGTTTATGTTTGGAATTGAATGATAAATGAATAAGTTTGTTTTTTTTAGGAAATTATGCTAGCCCATAGATATGTTGTGGTGCTTATGGATTCTTGTTGATTGGGAAATCAAGGTTTTTAAATACAATGAAAAAGCAGAGTTTTTGGGCTTGGGATACTTGTTTGATTTGACATGTTTGGCATAAGTACCATAAGGTTGGATCAATGTGTATGTAAAATTCCAAGCTAATTGGAGCAAATTAGTGTTTGAAACAAATCGAATCTAACGTGCTCCGATCGGTTGGACAATTTTACTCAACCTTTAAGTAAGTATATGAGTTGCCCCTTTTTAAAATTTGAGGTCGTTTGGAATTCCCTATTATTTTTAAAACAAATTTGACTTAGGTTCAGCCCCGACAAATTACAATTCTTTGACTAAGTGGTCGTAGGGTTAAAACTAGACCTAATGAACTCTGATTGACCTGAAAATTTATAACAATGTCCTTTTATATGCAGGGACACTACTTGTAAACTTTCACAACATTAGGGAATTGAATAATGAAAATGCACTTTATTGTAAATCATGCAAATCCTATCCCCTGAATCCCTTCTTGAACCAAATTCTGAATATGTGATGAATGTTGTGAATGTGTGTGTAGATTAAGATTTAACCCTAAGTTAAGTAAGGTAAACTAGGACTAGCTTAGAAGGAAGTAGTGATTGAGTAAGGTTTATGTTTGATGTATCTGTTGATTTGAACTATTGTTGTGAATGTTTGAAAACGGAATGATGCTTAAGTGTTTCATGTTGTGTTGATAAGTTATATATGTTTGATTAGGATCCTAGATTTAGCAAGTGAGTTGTAAATTTTGAATAGATGGATAGTCAAAACCATGAAGGCATTATAGCATAGGATGTAAAAGTGCCTTTTTCCAACCGTCGAGATAGGATCCTCGAGAGAACCAGTTAAATGGATAGACCATTTCCAAATTCCTTAGGAAGCTAAACCTGATTTTGGAGAGTCTAAGACCCATTAGGAGTCTTGTCAGCAAGGCTCTTGGATTTTACCAGTCAACACACACACTCTTCATTAAGTGTAAACCTTAGAAGACCACATCGAGACCAATCAAATCAACCCATAATTAGCACTCTTCATTGAGTACCAGAACCTAGTGGTGTACTAATGCAAGTAGGATGCCGATTCCAAGTGGGGGAGTAGAACCAAAATGAGGTGAGTATCGTAGTTGAGAAATCCCTTGGCTGGGATGGTTCTCCGTTTGACGAAATTGAACGGAATTTCGGGGACGAAATTCCAGTAAGTGGGGGAGAATTGTAACATCCCCTATTTTATTTTCCTAATTTAATTGGGGAAATATTAGACTTAGGAGGTAAGAGTAAGAGAAAAATCAAGTGTTAGATTTTAGAAACCAAAAATAGGTAGAAATTAGTTAAAGTTTCTAAATAGAGAGAAAAATTAGGATTTAAATATTTAGAGCTCAAAACCTAAAACCCACCGTTGGATGTGAAGTTGGGATCATTAGGGAGCTTATCTCCAAATTTGAGCAAGATCCAACGGTTAACGAAAAAGTTATGGCTGTTTGAATGTAAAAGTTGCTGTCAGATTTTATCTGTGGACATAGATGTCATGGTTGTGCACATCGATGTTGCACATCGATATCCATAGGTGGACATCGATGTCCACGACCTGCAGAATCAGTTTTTAAGGCATTTGGCTGAGTTCATTTGGGAAAAAATCATAAAACCTCACTCGAACCTGTTGGGAAAAGTTAGGGTTCATCACCCCCCCAACCTCCAACCTCTTGATTCCTTCATCAAAGCAAGGTTTCGACTCTTCTTCACCATCAATCTCTTCTTTTCCTCCATCAATTCACGGTTCTCTCTCCATCTCTCACCTCCACTTTCTCTAAATCAAGGTAAGAGAGGAGATATTCTCCTAATTAGAGGAAGGATCTAAGTATAGTAGTGAGTATATAATACTATACATGCTTTAGGTTTTAATTGTTGGTTAACTTATTGATATCCAAAACCCTAGGTTTTCTCTACATATTGGATGATAAAAATTAGTGATTGATTATGTTTCATCTATGCATTAATTGAATGTTTATGTGATGTTTGTGTGATATTGTTGATATTATGCATATTACTTTACATGGAGCATGATTATGGTGCAAAGTGGTTATGTTGGAATTATTTTAAGTTATAATTAATAACTTATAAAAGGACTATATATATATGGTTGGATTAATTAATCTACACTAATTAGAGGAAAAAGGAAACATGATTATATAAAACGGCTTGGCTATTCTAGTTAAGTAAAATTAGTAGAAACACGTGCATCAGTAAGTGAGGAAGGATGTTAGGAAATTGGAAAAGATACGAGAACATTCTATGTGGACTGAAGGACAGTCATGCGAAGGTTCCATAGAATCGACGGACGAGAGTGATATAGTGGCTCAATTGTGTACCAACACAATTGTGGGAATTTATCATAGAGGACTTTGATCCACGAGATGGGTCTAATACAGTATGAGGTATTCTACAAAGGGATGAAGTACTGGGCTAAGCCGTGGATTGGTCCTACGCGCACTATGATAATTATATCCGCCACTTAGGCACTTCGGGACTAGTGTAAAGTGGTTCCTGCTATAGCCAATTTGGGTATCTGGCCCAAATGGTACGATGTACACAGGATGGGATAGCTTCCCACCGTGCTAAGGGGTAATCCACCCGACATCGTATTGTGCAAGCATCGGTTGGGGAACACTTACTCCTAGTTGATCTTTTCCAAATTGTGTGGAGGGCGATGTGAGGATATATGGCAAACCATGGTATATGGATACATTATGGAAAATATATGGAAATATGGAAACATGGACAAATGGAAATGGTACATGGAAATGGATATGGAAATGGTTATGGAAAGTGCATTGCATTGCATATCATTGCATACATGGCATCATATGGCATTAGAAGGGAATAGGGCATAACTATATATATATATTTAGTTATATGTTTGGGTGTCATGTATTTTATTATGTTTTATTACTGTCTTTAGGTGTTTCCTTTGATTTTGAGTTATATCTCACTCTCTGTGTTGACCATTTTAGGCATTGAGGAAAAGTCACTACAGTTTGCCAGAAGACCGAGGTTGGGTACACTAAGGTGTAACCCTATGTACATTGGGTTTATCCCTTTTCACAGTCAACCTATGCTCTCTTAGCATCTAATGTAGGATTATTTTGTATTCAGGACTTTTTATATAAATTGTAGGGTTATCACCATTTGGTTTAACATTTGGGAAAAATTATATGTATTTTATGGTAGAATGGTGATATTCCACTTTTAATTGGTAAACCTTAATTTCATTTTGGAACATGGTTTTTATCTATTCTGTTGTAAGTAATTGGACGTAACCGAACAAATAGATTAATTTTCGAATAATCTGGCTGACAGGTGACAGGTTTTAATCATAAAGGGAAAGTTCAAATTTTAGAATAAACCCTGTCAAAATTTTCTTAAAAACTTTTATAATAATATGGTATAATGGATTAAAATGGAAGGTGTTACAGTTGCGGCCTGACGTAATCGGGAAAATATTTCTCTAGAAACTTCTCCGGGAAGACCTCCCAAGTAAGCTCCCTTTGATTATACTCCAGAAATTGGCGTGTCGGATCCCACCAAGTAGCGGCTTCACCACTGAGCACGTATGCGGTAAACATGACCTTCCGCATCTCGGTGAGGGTCATCGTTCTAAAGATCTTATTCATCTCTGCTAACCAAAGTTAAGCTCGCTTAGGGCAGCGATCGCCCGAGAAGCTAGGGGGTTTGCACTTGCGAAAGGAGTCTAGACCTTGAAACTCTGCCGGGGTTCCATTGCTTGGAGGGCGGGGCTGCTGCAGATTCTCCAGAACCGCAGCCATACGGGTCAAAACCTCAGAAATGTTGGCGTTATTTCTTCCGGCCATCTTATCCTACAGAATCCAAAGGGAAACTAATTTAGATTCTGCTAATTCTATACCTTAAAATATGACTAAATTGCTACAGTACATAGTGGTTAGTGTGTAAGGCCACACTCCAAGGCCGAGAGTTGAACCATTGCTTTGATACCACTAAATGTGACGACCCGACTTTCTATTCTTAATAAAATACTTATATTCGAAAATATGACCGTTTTTTTATTTTTTATGAGTCAAGTCATCATCATTTTCAAATCTTGCGGAAACATTCAAAGACATCATAGATGAATAACATCAAACGCCATTTTTCATTTCATATTCAAAGGAGAACATTTTCATTACATTACAAATACAGAAGTCAAAACACTAAACTTTAACTTAGAACTCTAGGCATTACACTATATTACATATATTACAACAAAACGTATAACAACCTAGAGCATATGGTTCATAACTCCAAAATATAAAGGATAGCAAAGGAAAGAGAAACCTGATGGGTTATAGCATCCACATTCCACTCAAAGGAATTCAACTCAGTTGTCAGTTCCCCACTGTCTCCCAGTTGAATTCTCCATGGGATCATCGTCCGCCACCTCGGCATCGTCTTCCACTGGATCCTCATCCTCTATAGGGTCCTCCTCCTCCTCCTCCTCCTCCTCCTCATGTGCCGGATCAGATGACACATAAACCGCAGTCCTCGGCTGGACTCTAGGGGAAGGACTAGGGTGAGTAGGAACTTCAAAAATTACTCTTTCAGTAGAGGGTGCAGAACTCGGTGGAAGTGAATGTCTAGGAAATCGTCGTGGCGGTGGTGGAGGGGTTCCATGGTGAAAAACGTAGTTCGGAGGAACATGCATAATATACACCATCGGGATTCTCGTACTACGTGGGCGCATCCGGGACCAAGGATTGGGATGACGAAAAGTGATCTCCACGTCACCATCGTATGTGGCCCGATGCTCATCAAAATTCCACTCCCCATTAGGGAGCGGCCTCATCTCCACGCACATCATATTCCGTGCCATATCCAACAACAAGGGATTAGGAGTGAGTCATAACTAAATACAATAACAAATTAGCATAACAGTGGCTAGAAATAACAGTCACATATCTGCAAATAACAACAATAATGCAAGTACATATGCTCAAACTGGTTTAACTCTTATCTCGTTTCGTTAGTGATATGATGCATGTCTACTTCTCATTCATGCTTCTCGGTTCGGCATCCTTTCTGGATATTCATATACCTATATTTTCATCGAACCGGAGTGATTCCATATCCAGCATCACGATTGATTGGAAACTAGTCTTCATAGAATCCTGTGCCATGGATATTCTCAGTCATCATAGCATCATGTGCCATGGATATTCTCCTAACCTAAACTAGTATTCCAAATCAAATCGGAGCATTTCCATTCACCATGCATGATAATGCCTCATACAAGTCTCATCTTTATTCTTTCATTATTCTCATCAGCATTCTTGGTGATTCATTGTCGGATATCTCAACATTCTATAATTTCATATTCTTTAACTTTTCTTTTAGCTGGTGCTGAAGCTTTTAGAAAAATCCATCAGCGGCCTAGCCACTTTGCGATGGTTTAACTAATTCAGTTTAATAATTTCAAGAAAAGTCCATCAGCGGTCCAGCCACTTTGTGATGGTTTTAGAAATAGCATATAATTAATTATTTAGTAATCCATCGGGGCCTAAACTCCTATTTATGGTTATTGCAACGACCCCATTGGGACTCCCATAGAAAATATCAACCAAGTGAATAAGAAATTTTCACTGGGACATCTATAGGATAAACATCGACCAAATGGGTGTACGCACTTCCGTTGAGACTCCTGTAGGGAAATTATCAACCACTGAATAAAATTCCAGTAGGATACCTCCAAGATAGTTATCAACCAAACGGGATTAAGTTATGGCACTGGGTGAAATCCTCATAGTGGTCTTTAAAATTTAGCCATTAGAATATTAGATGAGATAATTTCTAAAAATTTAAGGAAATAAGTATTTTTATGAAATTTGCTTAGAATACTCGAGTAGTTCATGAACTACTCGAGTAGTTCATGCAAAAATACTCGAGTCGTTCTTAACTTTCCAGAATACTCGAGTCTTTCTTAAAATACTCGAGTCTTTTTGCTGCAACAGCACCAGTTTGAAATTCAACAAGAAGAGGAATGTGAAGATAAGGAACTGTACTTATGGAAATCATTGGCTCCATCAAAAATATCCTTACCTGCTCGCATTATCTGCTTGTTGGTGCTTTTTTTATATTCATGTTTTCTTCTTGTAATATTTGGTTCCATGTATCCTAGTCCCTCTGTTCTAGATTGCTTTAGTTGTTTCTGGATTTGCAACAGGTCCAGTGGGTAACTTGGTTTCTTATTTTTACTTTATGACTTGGACTATTGTATTTTTGCTTTAGGTACTAGTGGTTAATTCAATTTTGCCTTTGAAAAAAAAACATGTATGAGAGGATGATTGACTTGAATAATATTTTATTTAGTGCAGAAATTTTTATAATTTTTTTAAAAAATAATATTGTCATTTTTGATGGATTTTTCCGTCGGTAAATTTTTGTTATTTTTTCTAGCTGTTTCTGACGGATAATCCGTCAGAAATAAAAACAGTTATCGACGGATTTTCCGACGGATTTTTCCGTCGATATTTTCGACGGTTTATAAATTCTGTCACAAGCTGTTTCCAACGCCATTTTTACTGACGGTTTTGGTCCGTCGGAAAATCTGTCGGAAAAGTGGAATTTCCGACGGATTTTGGTCATTACCGACGGATTTTGGCCGTCGGTAATACCAATATTTCTTGTAGTGTTTTAGCACCAATTCGAATTTCTTTCTTAATTACTGCATTCCTGTGCAAAACAAAAACTTAAACACATAAAATAAACATATTACAACATTTAAACGCAACTGAAATAACATAAAACAATATCAAATCACAGATTGCATACAAACTTGAAAAATGTCCACTTTAAACTATGACTTTCATTTCTTCTTGATTTTAATTTCGAAACACAATCTAGTGAGTATTATTAGGTTCATTTGAACTTGTTTGAATATTAAAACCATGGGTTTCTGACCTCCAAGTCAGAATCCCAATTCAAGTTGCACCCCTCTTTGAACCTTTAATAGTTCCTACATTTTTAGCTTGAAATTACTCATTCTAGTATTTAGATAACTCCTCCCTTACCTCAGAGAAGTTAAAGAAAGGATTGTTTGCAATTAAAAGGGGTTAAATCAAAACTTCGTTTCTGGACCTGTGCAAAAACAGTTGCACTAGCTGACTTTGGCAATCAATTGCACCACGAATAAGACATAAAAAAGGATGAAACAAGTTAGCTTAAGCAACTAGGAAATGCAAACTTTAATTAGAAACAACTTTGAAATCAAAAGAGTTCCTGGGTTTACCAAATGGATTCAAGAAAGAAGGGTACTTGATGCTGAATGTTGCTCTGTTTTTCGCAGCTTTGGAACCTCAACTTTGATTGCTGATTTGGGTCTGATATATATATCTTTTGGACTTCATTTTACCCTATTTTACTTTGATTTGGCTTGTTTTTATAGCAAACTTAGGATCTTTTTATTAGTTTTTAGGAATTTTAGTAGTTGTAGTTTCCCTTGAACTTTTTGATCCTTTGTTCATTGTTTCAGGTGATTTTGGAGCTCAAATGCAAAAATTAATTATGGAATTGGAAAGAGCACGTAAAGACCTTGAAGTAGGAAAAAGAACGGAGAAAAAAGGAGCCGGAACAGGTCCCACGCGCCTGGGGCGCGTGGACGGGTGCGCCTAGGGCGCGCCAACTGAAGAAGAGCACAAACAGCAGACTGGCGTGCCTGGGCGCGCGTGCACCAGAAAAAGCCCAATTGGGCCAAAACTTCAGAAATTGATAGGGATTCTACTTAGTGTTATTTTGTAAATATAAATTAGTGATTTAGAATTAGGTTAGGCAGCCAACTAGAGGAGAAAACAGAAATTAGAATTGAACAGGGAGATTGCATTACTTTGGAGCAAGTGGAGATTGAAGAATTTGGGGTAATTTGTCTATGAATTTCCCTATTATGTCTTCTATTCTTCTTATTTCTATGTGTAACTAAAACCCTCGTGTTAGGAACACGGTGAATTTGTATGGCGTAGCTTATTTTAATTTATAATTTAGTGTTTTCCTATTTTTAATTCATGCGTTAATTGTGTTTTTATTGCATACGTAAAACTGATCAATTTATGTTTTGGATCTCTTAATTCCAACAAAAGATAGGAATTTTGAATAGGCCTTGCAATTAACAGTATAATCAGTTTAGTTATAGAGATATGATTGAATGATTATATGATTTGGTAATTCCCTTGTGCTGAATATATTATTTTCAAAGCTGTAATTTGTTGAGAGGTCAAGGATTAAGCAAATAGAGAGTAAAGGGTAATGTTAGAGAGATCTAATTATTGCTATTTGAGAGAAATTGTCCATGAAATAAAGGAAAATCTAAATTATAATTGAATAAGTGAAACCTACAATGCAACCAACGTTCCTAACCAATTTCTCCCATAGTTTCTCAAGCTTTTATTTAATTTTAGCAACTTTTTAGTTTAGTTAATTATTGATTTAAAATCTGAATTTTAATTTAAACCAACTTTTTAGTTATAGGATTTATTTATAATTACATTAAGGTGAAAATATACTAAAAACACAACTCCCTGTGGGACGATATTCGGTCTTCCATAGACTATATTACTCGTTGACCCAGTACACTTGCTGGAACAATCAACAAGTTTTTGGCGCCGTTGCCGGGGAGTAGTTTTCTTTAGTTTATTTTTGGTACTTAGTGTAGTTATTAGTAAATTCTATTTTTTTTTCTTTTTATTTTTCTGTTTATAATTAGTTTAATTTAACAGGTGCTGCTTAACCGTTTTTATGCTTTTACGCTCTGTAGGTAATCGAGGCCTTGTGCAACTTGATCCCGAATTGGAGCTTAGTGTGAAACGGTTGAAAAAGCAAGCAAAGCAAGCAAGACAGATGGCTGAATCACATGGTTCTGGTGGTTCCGGTGCAACAACCCAACCCACAAGGAAGACTTTGGCTAATTACACCACAGTAGATCCAGATGTCTACACATCCAGTGTAGTCCGGCCAGCAATTTCAGCAGCTGCCTTTGAGATTGATCCTCAATATATTCATCTCATCAAATAGGATCAATTCTCAGGTGCACCTAATCAGGATCCTACTGAGCACATAGCCAATTCACTTCAGATGCTGGACTTTTTCAAGATAGAAGGTGCATCAGATGAGGCGATTCACATGCGTATGTTTCCTCTATCTTTGAGGGACAAGGCCTTTACTTGGATGAGGAATCAGCCTCCTGGAAGCCTTTCCAGTTGGGATATTGTAGTCAAAAAATTCATGGCTCAGTTTCTCCCAGCTGGAAAGCAAGCCAAGCTCCACCAAGATGTCAACTCTTTTGTTCAAGCAGAGGGGGAGTTATTACATGATGCATGGGAAAGATATAACCAGCTGTTGAAGAAGTGCCCGACACATGCTATACCAGATTGGATGCAGATCCGATTATTCTATGATGGTTGAGGAGCACAAACAAATTCATGATTGATGCAGCAACTGGAGGGTCCTTGATTAAAAAGATTGTGGAAGAGGCAAAAGAAATAATTGAGACTATGGCCTATAACAGTAGTCAAGCCCTTGCTGACAAGACTATCTTGAAGAATCCAGAACTGAGCACTACCCAGATGCAGACTCTCATTCAGCAGAATAAGGAGATGCATGATCAGATCACAGCATTAATGAAGCGGATGGGGCAGAATCAGTTGGGAGCAGTGGGTAGCACACTGGTTTGTGACTTTTGCAATGGGAACCATCGGAATGGGGACTGTGCCAATGAAATGGGGAAAGCAGCGACTATTGAGGAACAAGCACAATATGTGGGTGGTGGAGGAAATAGAAACAACATGTACTCCAACACCTACAATCCAGCATATCGCAATCACCCAAATTTCTCGTGGCACAGCCCAGCATTGAATCAGCCACAACAGCAGCAGAAGCCTTCCTGGGAGTTAGCACTTGACAAGTTGACCAACTCCACCCAATCTTTCATTGAGGAGACTAGAGCCCAATTTGCCAATCAGGGTGCTAGCATTCGTAATTTGGAGGTGCAAGTGGGTCAGATTGCCAAACAAATCTCTGAGAGGTCAGTGGGAACTTTTCCTAGTGACACTATATCTAACCCCAAGGAGAGGTGCATGAAGGTGACACTCCGAAGTGGCACAACATATGATGAACCAACTGCCAAGGGGAGTGCCACCAATGGATATTCAAGCAAAGAGAAGGAGCCTAAGGGTGATGCAACATCAAAGAAGAAGAAAGGTGAAATTGGAGCATCGAGTACGCAGGGTCCACCTACGGATCACATACCGGTTCAGCCCAAGCCACTTCCTTTTCCTTTGAGGGTGCCTTTTCCTCAAAGGTTGAAGAAAGATGAAGACAAGAGGCACTTTCAGAAATTTCTGGATATGATCAGAAAGATCCAGATTAATATCCCGTTTGCGGAGGCTCTTGAACAAATGCCTCTGTATGCGAGGTTTATGAAGGATCTTCTGACCAAGAAGAAGGGGATGCTCACTGGAGAGACATTTCCAATTGCTGAGAAGTGTAGCAGAATCATAAAATCCAATCTGCCACCGAAGTTGAAGGATCCAGGAAGCTTCAATCTACCTATAAGCATCGGCAAGGATTATACAGGTAAGGCCCTTTGTGACCTTGGTGCCAGTGTTAATATCATGCCTTTGTCACTTTTTAATAAGTTAGGGATAAGAGAGATTAAGCCGACCCCGATTCTATTACAACTAGCTGATAACACCGCCCTCCGCCCTTATGGAGTGGTGGAAGATATCTTGGTGAAAGTGAAAGATTTTATATTACCCCTTGATATCATGGTGCTTGACATAGAAGAGGATGATAACATTCCTCTAATTTTTGGAAGGCCTTTCCTGGCCACAGCAGGGGTAATCATAGATGTTCCTAGAGGAGAAGTTATTCTCCGTGTTAATGGTGAGCAAGCAGTGATAAATATTTTTGAAAAACCACCATGCACGGCCGATTGCTTCCCCCAAATCAATTGTGCTTCAAGCTCTAATGAACATACTAATGATTTATAGTTTGTGCACCCTTCTGAAACCAATTGTCCTTAAGCCCTTCTAGGGGCGATGAGTCAGGCTCGTGACATTAAACAAGCGCTTTTTGGGAGGCAACCCAATTTTAAGTAATTCTCCCTTAGGATAGGTCCTTTAGGATAGGTGATTTTTTTTTAGGTTAGTTTAGGTAGTTTTATTTTTTTTATGTCTGCATTTTTTTTATTTTATTTAAAAAAAAGCCCTGTACAGAGAAGGCGCGCCTGGTGCGCGCGTGTGCTGATGCATTTTTGCCAGCCACGCCTGGGGGGAGTTCTGCCATTCCCCCCACTTCCTTTTCATCCCCAAATTAGAAACACTAAGAACCCTAACCCCAATTTCACCCTCAATTCATAAATTCCATCAAATCCACCCAAATTTCATCAAATTAATCACTCACTCTTCCATTAATCATCATCCTCATCATCAATCTCTCCCCCTTTTCATCAAAATTTTTGCAAAACCCCATTCTCCTCTCTTCTCTTCTCAATTTGGATTTTCATAAAAAAGGGCTAAGGAGCACGAATTTTTCATTGTTTTAAGGTAAGAATCTCTTCTCTATCCTTCTCTGGTCTGATTTATTTGGATTTGGAAGGTTAGGATTGAGCTCTCTCTTTAAAATTTTGAAGGTTTTGTGCTGCCTACCAAGTGTTCGATATATTGCCAATTGCATTTTTTTGAACTAAAACATGTTGAGAAGAGGAAAGAGGCCTATGGTGGATAGTAGTGGAGAGGCTAGGACGAATTTTGAGCATCCGAAAGTCTCCGAGTTTCATGATGGGAAGATGGTTAAGCGGAAGGTACAACCGGAATTGGGTATGGTCCTTGATGAAGCCGTTTCCGGTCAGCAAGTGGTGGGTCTTAGAGGTGTGGAGGAGGTGATGGAGGTTATCAATGTGAACAAATGGGAATCATGGGTTAGGGGTCCACCTGAGTATTTGAGTCAGAAGTTGGTGTGGGAGTTTTATTCGCATGCTTGGTGGCGTGCTCAATTAGAGAAGAAGGAGGAGTTGTTGCATGGTACAGTTGAGCATAGGAGGGTTGCCTATGTGAGGGGCAAGGAGGTGCCTTATGATGCTGCTACTATAGCACGTGTCCTACGCCTTCCTAGCTACTCGCCTCATATGGCCCTCGCGTTGTTCAACACTGATAGCTATGAGGATGTGGGTATGTATCCTCTGGATATGCTTCAGAAACACTTGTTCTTGGCTGGAAAAACTTGGAATTTTAACATTAATCAAAGGCCAAAACATGTGTCTCAGAGGAATATGCAGGGAGCTGCCCGGTTCTGGGTCCGGTTCATTATGCACAATTTGTACCCTCATTCCCATGACACTGAGATTTCCCCAGCCATTTGCCGATTAGTGTATGCCCTTAAGTCCTGTGTTGTTGTTGATGCGACGTCGCTGATTTCTGATCAGTTGCACCGCTTTGCAATGAGTGATAAGGGATATGTGGGATTCCCCTGGGTGATACACCAGTTGTGTGCTGCTGTGGGGGTAGTGCCTGGAAATGATGAGATGACTGAGATTAAGAGGGCCACCATGTTGACTAAAGCTGTCTGGGATAATTATGTTTTACTTGCTATTAAGACAGCTAGAGAGGATAGACACCCACCGATTATTCTTGACCCCCAGCCACCAGTCCAGGATAGAGCAGGATCTTCTCGCCGACCGGCACAGTCGTCGAATGGTGTGGAGGACCTGAGGGTTATGATGCAGTCTATGATGAGGGAGCAGGCACTGCAGGGGCGATATTTACGGAAGCATGCTGAGTTCCAACGTGTTCAGTTGCACAGGAACGAGGTTCGGGATGATATTCTGAGGGCCTGGAGTGCTGATCATGGCTACTCTGTTGAGCTGCGCCCTTATTCTGACTATGAGAGGAGTCTGTTGGATTATCCGGTGGATGTGCCTGAGCCTGATGCTAGGGGGATGGATGAGGATTAGTTTGGGAGATGTTTTTTTTGCTATTTATGATGTATTTTCCCTGCCCCCGCTCTGTACTTGTGCTATTAAAACATGTTTTGCATTTTTTTTCTAGGATTTAATTTTATTTTTAATGCATGGATATTTATTTAGACTATTATCTTGTTGCATCTGTATTGCTGAGTTTTGTGCAGGTGTGAATGTTGTCTCCTACCATTGGTGGTGCTTTGTTGCACTAGTGCTAACCATTGCAGGTATTAAGTTTGGGGGGCAACATCTCACTTGAGTTTAGTGCTATTTTTGTGGATGTGATAGGTAGTATTCTTAATCTTTCTCCTTGTCATTTTTGGTTATTTTTTTTTTAGTATAGGTTTTTCATTTTTATTTTGTAGTTTTTAGGTAGAGTAGTTTGCTTGAGGACAAGCCAACCTCTAAGTTTGGGGGAGGATACAAAATAAAAATTGATTTTTCAGACTTGAATTGTTTCCCCATATTTGGTGTTGGTTTGTGTCTCTAGTGAAAGTAGGTGATCATTCTAGACTTAGGACTTTTTCTCTTTTGATGCATGTGTATATTTAGTTTAGGACTTAGACTCATTGATTTTCAACTCTATTTGATTGAGCTATAAATATAATTGTGAACTGGTTATTTTGACAAATGTTTTCGGAACTTGTGATTAGTGAACTGACTTTAGCCAGTGAGGTTTTGAGCCTTATATGAGGGGTATGAAATTTTATTGAAATATTCTGATATTGAGACCCCTATTCGTTCATGAGTGTGTTCTCTTTGATAATTATGCTCTAGAACTTGACTGGTGACCATTTCAAAATTGATGATCGATTGCATGCATGAATATGATTAAGGCACTTAGGTGTGTTTTTGAGGCCTTCAGAATGTTGCATTAAATTGTTCCCTTAGTTGCCCACTTTGAGCCTTATAATGTTATATAATTTTTCTTTGGTACCCTGCATTAATTGCATAATTCTTTGAGAGTACCTTAGGAATTTTGGATGAGCAATTAAGTGGAATGTGATGCAAAAGAAAAGAAAATAAAAGAAAGTGTTTTGTGCCTACTTCTCTTAAAATAAAATAAAAAAAAAATAAATCAAATGAAAGTGAAAAGGAAGAGAGTAGAGGCATTGAAAAGTGAAAAGTGAAGAAGAATAAAAGTTGTGATTGAGTTGAGTTTCATTGTGATATACTTAGTGCTCATTCATGATTTCTAGGGGAATTTGTTTTTGCATTTAGCCCTTAGTTCAGTATTCCTTCTTTCTTTTATCCTACCTAACACTTTAGCCAGGCCCCATTACAATCAATATTAAGACCTTTTGATTTTTGTGTGCAATTGATAATTTCAGTGGAGATGTTGGTCTATGGTCAAGCATATGGTAGCACTTTGTCATTGTTGAACTTGTGTGCTTAATTGAAATATTACCCTTATACACTTTTGAGAGGAACATGTGAGAGGTTGAGAGTGTTCACTAGTTCTGAGTTCTGATTGGGTTTGTTACTCTAACTAGTTTGTGATTGTGTAAATTGTTTGTGATAATATGTGTTGGAGTCATGAGTCGTAGTCTTAGATGAGGTGTATATATGTTGATTTAGGGAGTTTGTCTTTTGTTTAGAATTTTTATTTTACTTTTGCCTGGGACATGCAAAATGCTAAGTTTGGGGGAGTGATTTGGGTCTGATATATATATCTTTTGGACTTCATTTTACCCTCTTTTACTTTGATTTGGCTTGTTTTTATAGCAAACTTAGGATCTTTTTATTAGTTTTTAGGAATTTTAGTAGTTGTAGTTTCCCTTGAACTTTTTGATCGTTTGTTCATTGTTTCAGGTGATTTTGGAGCTCAAATGCAAAAATTAATTATGGAATTGGAAAGAGCACGTAAAGACCTTGAAGTAGGAAAAAGAACGGAGAAAAAAGGAGCCAGAACAGGTCCCACGCGCCTGGGGCGCGTGGATGGGTGCGCCTGGGGCGCGCCAACTGAAGAAGAGCACAAACAGCAAACTCGCGCGCCTTGGGCGCGAGACCGTGTGCGCCTGGGACGCGCGTGCACCAGAAAAAGCCCAATTGGGCCAAAACTTCATAAATTGATAGGGATTCTACTTAGTGTTATTTTGTAAATATAAATTAGTGATTTAGAATTAGGTTATGCAGCCCACTAGAGGAGAAAACAGAAATTAGAATTGAAGAGGCAGATTGCATTACTTTGGAGCAAGTGGAGATTGAAGAATTTGGGGTAATTTGTCTATGAATTTCCCTATTATGTCTTCTATTCTTCTTATTTCTATGTGTAACTAAAACCCTCGTGTTAGGAACACGGTGAATTTGTATGGCGTAGCTTATTTTAATTTATAATTTAGTGTTTTCCTGTTTTTAATTCATGCGTTAATTGTGTTTTTATTGCATACGTAAAACTGATCAATTTATGTTTTGGATCTCTTAATTCCAACGAAAGTTAGGAATTTTGAATAGGCCTTGCAATTAACAGTATAATCAGTTTAGTTATAGAGATATGATTGAATGATTATATGATTTGGTAATTCCCTTGTGCTGAATATATTATTTTCAATGTTGTAATTTGTTGAGAGATCAAGGATTAAGCATTTAGAGAGTAAAGGGTAATGTTAGAGAGATCTAATTATTGCTATTTGAGAGGAATTATCCATGAATTAAAGGAAAATCTAAATTATAATTGAATAAGTGAAACCTACAATGCAACCAATGTTCCTAACCAATTTCTCCCATAGTTTCTCAAGCTTTTATTTAATTTCAGCAACTTTTTAGTTTAGTTAATTATTGATTTAAAATCTGAATTTTAATTTAAACCAACTTTTTAGTTATAGGATTTATTTATAATTACATTAAGGTGAAAATATACTAAAAACACAACTCCCTGTGGGACGATATTCGGTCTTCCATAGACTATATTACTCGTTGACCCAATAAACTTGCTGGAACAATCAACAATTGCCTACAACTCGATCTTCAGGAGGTTATTTTGAGTGGTTTCTGGTTCTAATTCAAGATTGGAATTTGAACTTCAATTTGTTTTTTGGTTTCAGAAGGAAAGGGTGAGAATTGAAAGAGAACGAATGGATCAAAGTCAGCACCTCAAAACAGAGAAAATTTGACAGAAATTCGGGTTTGATTGATTTAGATGAATTTGTGGCTCCCCAATTCACCTATTTATAGCCTAAGATTACCCTCTTTCGAAGTAAAGTCCGGCTCTGTGCTTGGAACCAAGGGAATTGCGTTTTGGTTCGAAGTTTGAATCAAAACCGACTTATACACACACAGCCACTGCTCGAACTACTCGAGTATTCCCTAGAATACTCGAGTATTCCAACCAAAAATTCAAATTTTTTAACTGCTATTTACAATACTCGAGCCTTCCCACAAATACTCGAGTATTTTAACCAAATTTCAGAAAATTCATTATTTTATTCAATATAATAATATTATTCTTTTAAATATTTAATTTCTTTTATTTATTTAAAATTATAGGGTCTTACAAATATAATATTCAAAATTTTGAAATAATAAGTTATTAAATATAACTTATACTAGTAAGATATTAAACCAGTACGAGAGCTTAAAATAAAACAATCTCAGAATGCCATGAAAACTTACAAGAATATTTAAAATATTAAATTAAACATATCTTTCTAAAGAAACTATTTATGAAAATGCCTCTAAAGCTTGTCAGTTGAGCTCCCTGTCAAAATATTAATTAAACTAAATAAAAGCACTATTTTATTTTTATAAAGCGTATGATAACAAATTTATACTTATTTCGATTAGGAAACATATTTCAAATGTAATAATGAAATCAAAATTTTGTTACGACGCTCCAATCTTGAAAACATCATATTAAATCATTTAGTTATTTTATTAAAAGTATTAAAAATAGCGGGGTGTTACACCGAGCTCGAGTGAGTGTAGAAGAACAGAGGAATGGCTAGAGTGTGAGTAAATTGAGAAGAAGGAAAACTAAGAGTGAATAAAGGAAAGAATGATGAGTAAAGGGTGATGGTTGTGTGAGCCGGGTCGAGTTAGTCATATCGGTTGGGTGCAATAAGTAGCACATGAAAGTGTGTGTGCACTAAGCCGCAAGCGGACCGAGTGCAATGATTGCTGAGAGCGCAGTTGACGTGGTCATGCGTGACTGTAAGTCATGCAGCAGGTGAATGTTGTATGCTATAATGACTCACACAAAAATCCTAAGCGGAATCGGTTAGAATGTGCTCCAGGTCATGGAAGCCGTGCGGAGTGCCGTATGCAATGATCGCTGGATACATAGTTGACGTGGTCATGCGCAGCTGTAAGCCGTATAGTAGGTGAATGTTGTACGCCGAGATGGACACATTCATAACTCCAATGGTAAGGGTGTTAGTCGTGTAGGTGAATGTACACTTCATAAAAGAAATGAGATAAGATGGATGGAAGCCGTGCAGGTGAATGTACGCTTCCAAAAGAGAATAAGGTAAAAGGATATAGAAAGAAAAGAGTAAAAGAAAGTAAAACCAAGAGAGCTATTATTGCTGGACGAGTTTAAGGGTGCCGAGCACAGGCCTAGTAGAGGCCGAGCTCGAGGGATAGTGAGCACTGGCCGAGAGTAGGTCGAGCTCGCGTGCAGGCATATAATGCCGAGATAAAGTATAAGGGAAGAGGAAAGGGAGAAGAGATAAGGAATACAAGAATTATGAATGTGAATGTTGCATGTTTCAGTATGAATGATGTGTTTACGTGTTTATTTGTATAGTTGTGTTTGACTTGGTGCCTTAGTATGACATGATAGACACTGCTTACTTAAGTTCTGTGTAATGCTCACTCCCTTCCCACCATTTCAGGTACTGAGACCGAGCTTCAACGAGAACTTTCCTCGGCCGATCAGGAGGACTCTCTCTTATGGGGAGAGTAAGTTCATTTAGTCGGACAATAGTCCAAGTCCTCGGCCCTTTGGCCGAGCAAAATGCTGATGCTTCTTCTTTTGATTATGTTAATGAAAGTTTGTAAATTCTATTGCTACGTTTTTTTGGTGCTTTTGTAAAACAATATATTTTTGGCTGGTACTCTGACTTAGTTTATGGAAATGAAATTAACATGTTAAAAAAAATGTATAATAAGGTGTTACAATTTGGTATCAGAGCATTTTCTTCTCGGCCTTTGGAGTAGACTATTACTCCAGTGATTACTCACCTAGAGAGTAATCGAAGTATATTTAGAGTCTAAGTTAACAGTTAGGAGTTTATTTAGTTATTCCCTCTCCTTAGCATTGATTAACTATTTTGGTGGTGTCCCAAACAGTATGGCGGGAAGACGTGTTGATAACGATAGGTTCACTGATATCCTGAAAAATCTGATTCAGATGAATCAGAATCAGGCAGGAGCAGTGGCAGCAGCTGCAACCGCAGCCGTAGTGGCAGCCGTGAACCAACAGCCACTAGCACCGCAGAACCCGACAAGTTGGTTGTCCGAGTTCAAAAAGAACGACCCACCTAAGTTTGCAGGCGGTTACAATCCTGATGGAGCACAGTTGTGGCTCAAGGAAATTGAGAAGATTTTGCGTACTATGGCACCTCCAGACGAACAAGCAGTTCTGTTGGCGCAATATGTGCTGACCGGTGAAGCCGAGCACTAGTGGACACAGTGCCGAAGAGGCATGGAGACTGCGAATCAGGTGGTGAGCTGGGTGGCTTTCAAAGATCGGTACTTGGGAAAGTAATTTCCCGAGGATGTAAGAAAGGAAAAGGAAGTTGCTTTCCTGAATCTGAAACAAGGCAACCTCAGCGTCGACGAATATGCTGCAAAGTTTGAGGATATGATTAGGTATGCTGGTAGCTACCGAGATGTTGATGAAAGTGTAGTGTTCTTAATCAAGATCAACCTTGAAGCTATGGAAAAGCCTCAAAGAATGACCTCAATAAAGAGATTAATATAGGACTTGTAGGATTTCTGCGTATCCAGTTAGGATAAACAGGTTCTCCCTAGTCAACAATGTGTGTGCGAGTGTCAACTTTAGGGAAGAGAAGACGTACCTTAGCCCCTATAGCATGGTGGTTCTTATAGGGGATTACCTGTGTGTCATGGGCCGTTCTGATGAGGCTTATGAAGAGGAAGAATTTGAGTAGGATTCGTAAAGGCCATGATAAGATCATATCCATAAATCCTGTATGCGATAAGTCTTTATCCATTACCGTTTTATCTAACCAAGTATCATGGGAATCTAGGAGAAGTGGCTAAGCTTGATGAGACTGTAAGTGATAGAGATAAGGATGAAAATCCTGTGTTCAGGGTTAATCTCATAAGCGTATTACATCTCTGTAAAAACCCAGTTTGCTCGGTGTTACATTCCGACCGTAGGCCTTGTCCCAGTGTCTTGGCGGTCGGACTAAGGTAGATTAAGTCGGGTAGCACTCGGTTTACTATAGGTCCACTACATAAGCCCCCCAAGCTCGGCAGGGTGATTTGAGCCCTGCCGAGTTAATAAGACGAGCGAATTGTTTTCCGACCAAGCTTTGTTGAAAAAGATATCCGACCGTTCGAGTGATCCTACCAGAGCTGTCATTTGATTGACCCAGACGTGACCCTTCATCTCTATTTGTGCCTCCACGTGTCCTTCACTTTTACTGGGAAATGGAACGTTATGATTTCAAACCTGTTGGGGGTGCCACGTATTAATTTTTGCCGTAAATGGGCTTTTTCTGACTTAGGCCCAAGTCTTTTGAGATAGTGGAGGGAAGTTGTAAGGCGAATTTCACAGGGCGGTTTCACAATTTATTCTAAACAGAACCTTTCAAATTCTCTCTCACCTTTGTTCATCATTTTCCTGAGATTTTGATCTTTGAAGCCAGAGTTCCTCAAAGGCATTCTTGCTATTACTTCGTTTTTATTCCTTGTGTGTGCTTCTTATCTCGTGGTCTTCGTTCTTTTCTGGTTTTTTGATTACTCATTGTTAGAAGGTAACGAAACTCTCTTCCTTTTTCTGACTACTTTCTCTGACTTTTTTCTCTTTCCTCTTTGCTGTTTTGCATGCGATTGTTTCTGCCATTTGCTGTGTGTATGTGCTTAGAATTTTCTTTTTTATGTATCAACTCTGGTCCTTCTTCCCTTGTTTTTTGAATAGATTTTTCTAGGATTCGAACAAACCCCAATTTGTTGCTGTGGTACCCCCACTTGCCTTTCCAAATTCTTTATCCCCTTTAACATTTACTGAGCGATCGTTGTAGTATTTCTTAGGTTTGCTTTACGTTTTGCTGCACTTAACTTCTTAGGGTTGGTACCGAGGCTGCGTTAATCATGAGTGAGGAGTCTGTAAACTCTGACGTACCAAGAACACATAAAGGAGGAAACCCAGAAATTTGTGTTAAACCGATAGCCATGTGTTTTCCTCGGTCTTTGAAAGAGTTCAGACAGGGTGTGATTCACTATAGGATTGCCGAGAGGGTAGAACAGAGGAGGTTAAGGAAGCAACTAAGAGGTATTAGACTTTTCAGATGGTTTGGGGAAATTCTGCCCAAAAAGGGAGGTGTTCCCCGACCGACCGTAACCGTAAGTATTTGATCCGACATAATCAAGTTTTTCTGCTTCTGACTCCAAGTGTGCCCCCTTTTCCTCAGGTATGAAGAGAAAGTGTATCACTAATCCTGAACTCTACCCACTTCCACCAGATGCAGCTGAATACGATTGGGTGGACCAAGAGGTTCTTGGTATTCAGTCCGAGCTTTCAACGGAAGGGTCACTAGAACAAACTCAGGCTATAATTTTACCATGTCCTGGAGATAACACTAGGAATCTCTATTCTGTTAGTCCAGTGGGTTTGAACGAGAGGGTTTGCACTAAAATTCCAGAGGGTAGTTTTAGTTTCTATTTTTACGAAGAAGTGATTACTCGACTAGGGATTAGAATGCCCTTTACTGATTTTGATATAGGTGTCTTGAGTACTTTGAGAGTGGCCCCTTCCCAACTGCATCCGAATGCTTGGGCTTTTGTGAGGGGCTTCCAGCAAGTTTGTTCGGCCATGGAGTGGTCTTGTACTCTTCCGATTTTTTTCTATCTATTTGCCCCACAATGCAACACTTTTGAGAAAGGATCATCAAGGCGACCTTGGGTTTCTATGAAGTATCGCCATGGATATACTCTTTTCACCAAAAACTCCGAGTCTTGGAAGGGGTTTAAACCTTATTTTTTTAAATATAATTTCGTCGGAAACGGTATTTGCTGGTTCACTCGTCCTGGAGAAAGGCGTCCACTCCCCCGGTTTCCTCTTCAGTGGTGTGCAAGTTTTTTCAACCGATCGATCGCATCATACGCATCAGATTGGAAAGAACTTGCTGAATACGAAAAGGAAGTGTGCCGAGCAGTGGAAAGTTATTTGAAAAACAACGGGATGATAGAAACTAAGGATATTGTGAACATTCCCTCGTCGGATGTCAAAGCTGAGCTTGGTAAACTGTTTATGTTTTCTTTGCTGTTATATTTGTGATTTATTTGGATCTAACCAAGTTTTCTTTGCAGAAAAAATGGCTTCACGAATGGCTGCTTTACTTCAAGGGGGAAAGAAGAGGAAGACACCTGCAACGAGCGTGGCTTCCGGGTCTTCAAGCTTAAGTACTTCCGCACCTACAGCTTCTCCAACCGAGGCATGCCCTCGGCCAACTTCTAATGTAGTTGTTGTTGCTGCTACAGTTTCATTGGGCCCTAGTGGCCAAGTCCAAGTTACTTCTCCCCCTCAACAACAAATTCGCCGCCGACGGCTGGATAAAGGAAAAGAGAAGGTGTCTGACAAGGCGAATCCGAGGGTTGAGGGGTCAAGTGTTAAATCTGTCGTTATTCCATCTTCTGCCGCTGCTCCATCTTCTGCTGCAAACCCATCAGAAACATCCATATGGGATCAACAATTTGATGAACGGTTTGCCAAATATGTCTGCACTGAATCTGATTGTTCTCGGTTTGGAACTCTCACCACCGACGAGTGGTCTCGATGCAACATGACTCTTGCGAAATATCTTCTTCGAGGTGCCAACCTTGCATACTTTTTGGCCAAGCAACCTGATGGTCTTTTTCTGGTTATAATGTTGAACAAAAAGAGGCTCGTGCCATGTCTGCTTCTCAAGAGGCTAGCCTTTCGGACGAACTGGTCCGAGTAAAAAATGAATTGGAGAATTTGAAGGCTGACAAATATGAGCTGATCAGAGAGAAGGATTCTTTGAAAGTTTCCCAAAAATCTGCTGAGGATAAGAAGAAGGAGGTCGAGGAGGCAATGAAGGAAGAATTGCAAGAGAACCGACAGAAGATGGATGAGTTGAGATCTGAAGTTGAGAGGTCTGCTATTGTTGCTAGGAAATTGAAGGAGAAAGCTCTTCTTCACAAGAAAAAGGCGGAAAGCAACTTCTACAACTGGAGCAAGAGTGTTGATGATTCTTTTGTCTCGGCAATTAAGCAAATTCAAGTTCTGAACCCTGAGACTGAGTTCAGGGTGGTCAGAGCTCATCCATTTCATACTGTCGACAATGGGAAGCTGATTGATATTGAGACCAAGGCCAAAGTCGATTTACAAGCAGAGGATCTGCCTAACCCTCTCGTTGAATTGACTGAAGCCCCTGAATTTGATGATTTGTCTGATATTGAGGAGTGATTCTAAGCTTTGGTGATCAGTTTTTGCTGCTTTTATGTAGGATTTAATTTTTGTTGCTCGTTTGTAACCGAGCGTCGTCACTTAGCCCTTTCGAACAACTTTTCTTTAACTTGTTGCTCGTTGTATTCAAGCGTACTTCTTGACTGCTATGAACAATTTACTTTTACTCTTACTGAATGTTAATCAATTTGCCTTGAATACAAATTGTGTTGCGTGGATTATTTTCGTTACTTTTGGGTTTCGTTTGTCACGTGACCCTTGATATTTAGTGCAATGTTAATCTCTGAACGATCGGACTGTAATTTATTGGGTAAGGGATCGCTTCAATCGTATGTATGATTTATTGCTTCAATCGTATATATAATTTATTGTGAATAGAACTCGGATCGCCGACTTTAGCCGAAGCGGGACCCTCGGACCGCGAAATAAGGAAAGTAATTTTCTGAATTCGGGCGTTCTATGAATACGTTGCTGAACTCTCGTAAAGAGTTGTTTCTCGATTTAGCTCGGTGGCTAGCCGAACCAAATGAGTCGTATATCATTTCACAATGTTCGAAAGAGAATTTCAAAGAAATCGATGCGCTTTATTGATAAAAGAATACAAAAATGAAGTTGCTCATTTGCTAACTAATTCCTAACAATTTGTCACTAATCTAAGAAGGATGTTCCCCTTTGTTTATTCGACCTAAACAATTCTGAGCAATAGACTAATATATTTGTAAAAAGTGAAAAATAAAATAGGAGCTTAACTGTAATAAGCTCTGAGCTTGGCCACGTTCCAGCTGTTATTGATTTCGGTGCCCGTGAGAGTTTCCAATTTGTAAGCTCCAGTTCCAGATTTAGCCTTCACTCGGTATGGGCCTTCCCACTTTGGCTTCAATTTTCCAACTCCAGCATTTCCTTTGCCGATGTCTGCTCGGCGAAGGACTAAGTCTCCCACTTCAAAACTTCATGGACGAACCTTCTTGTTGTATTCCCGAGCTTGCAGTTCCTTCATCTTTCTTTCATGAGCTGCGGCGTTCTTTCGAATTTCCTCAAGTAAAATGTGCTCTTCGCTGAGCAAATGGTCATTAGTTTCTGAAGGACGTTCGAGCGTCCTAAAGGTAGGGATTCGCTTTTCGATCGGAATGACTGCGTCACAGCCGTATGTCAAACGAAAAGGAGTCTCTCCTGTAGACGAGTGTACAGTTGTCCTGTGTGACCATAAAACGCTCGGAAGTTTATCCGCCCAAGTGCCGGCTGCATTACCGAGTTTCTTCTTAATTTCATCCAAGATGGTTCTGTTGGCAGCTTCGGCTAACCCATTTGTCTGTGGGTGTTCAACGGAACTGAAATAGTGAGTGATTCCCAGGTCGGCTGCTAGTTGTTGAAAGTGAGAGGCTGCAAACTGCGATCCATTATCAGTAACTATGGCATGAGGCACTCCGAACCGAGAGATAATTTCCTTCACAAAGAAAGATTGAATACGGGCCGTAGAGATTGTTGCTAACGGTACCGCCTCAATCCACTTAATGAAGTAGTCAATAGCCACTACCGCAAATTTGAGTTGTCCTGGTGCGGTGGGAAACTTCCCGATGATGTCCATGCCCCATTGATAAAAGGGCCAAGGGGCACCGAGAGAATGTAGCTCCTCAGCAGGTCTTTGGTAGATGTCGCTGTGAAACTGGCATTGAACACACTTCTTAACATGTTCCATGGCGTCCTTTTGCAATGTAGGCCAAAAGTAACCTGCTCGGATTATTTTCCTAGCTAAGGATTTTCCACCCATATGGTGGCTGCAAACTCCACCATGAATCTCTTCAAGTATCTCCTCTGCTTGGGATGGGTTAACACATCTGAGCATGGGGGAACCAAACCCTCTTTTGTACAGAACTCCATTCAGAACCGTGTACTGAGCTGCCTTTTTAACCAATTTCTGAGCCTCTGTCTGATCTTGGGGAATGAACCCATGTTGCAAATAGGTAAGAAGAGGATCCATCCATGATTGAGATAATGAAATAGCCAAAATGACACTCGATTGGGGAATGGTTTCTTGTATCAATGTTTTATTGTTTTCCGACCCCTTGGTACTTGCCAATTTGGATAAAATGTCGGCTCGGAATTTGAATCTCTTTGGACATGGGAAATGTCAAATTCTGAAAAGTTAGAGATGATTCGTTTTACCTCTTCAAGATATTTTTGTAAGATGGGCTCCTTTGTCGAGTATTGCCCCTTAATCTGTGAAACTACTAATTGCGAGTCACTGAAAACTGACACTCGCTTTGCTCGAAACTCATGAACCGTCTTGAGGCCTGCAAGAACTACCTCGTATTCCGCTTGATTGTTTGATGTTTGGAACTCGAATTTCAATGAATATTCCATGCACAATCCTTCAGGGTTTTCAATGATGACCCCGGCTCCAGCTCCTTTCCTGTTGCTCGATCCATCTACATATACTGACCATAAATTTTGAGAGGTATCCGAGGGGATATCTGTGAACTCGGTGACGAAGTCAGCAAGAACTTGAGATTTCATCGCCTTCCTCGGTTCATAGGTGATGTCAAATTCAGACAATTCGACAGACCATGAAACCATTCTGCCTGCTAGGTCGGGTTTGTGAAGAACTTGTCTGAGAGGTTGAGCTGTTCTTACCAATATTCTATGTGCCTGAAAATATTGTCTCAATCTCCGAGCCGACGTGACCAAGCAGTACGCAAGTTTCTCCAGCTTATGTTATCTCAATTCAGATCCTTGAAGTGCTCGGCTAACAAAATATATTGGGGCTTCCATTCCTGAATCCTCTCGTACCAAAACCGAACTGACCGCTGCTTCTACCACTGACATGTATAGAATGAGGTTTTCACCAGAAAGAGGGCTGTGGAGGACCGGTGGGCTGGAAAGATAGTCCTTTAATTGAACAAAAGCTTGCTCACAGTGCTCGTCCCAAAGGAAGTCTTTGTTTTTCCTAAGGAGTTGATACCATGGCAAAGCTTTCCGGGCAGCTGGGGATAAGAATCTGGAGAGTGCCGCCACTCGGCCAGTGAGTTGTTGAACTTCTTTAAGCCTAGCTGGACTCCTCATTTCAAGGATTGCTTTGCATTTATCTGGATTGGCTTCAATACCTCTCTCGGTTAACATGAAACCGAGGAAAGAACCGGTTGGGACTCCGAACACACACTTTTCAGGATTCAACCTCATGGAATACTTTCTCACTCGGTCCAGTATTGTCCTGAGGTCCTGGGCATGGTTTTCTTGTTGTCTACTCTTTGCAATAATGTCATCAATATATACCTCCATGTTTGAGCCGATCATGCCTTGAAAAACCTTGTTCATCATCCTCTGATAGGTAGCTCCCGCATTCTTCAACCCAAAAGGCATGACATTGTAACAGTAAGTTGCCTTGTCGGTGATGAATGCGGTTTTATCTTGGTCGGGAGGAAACATTGGAATCTGGTTGTAACCAGAGTAAGCGTCCATAAACGACAGGAGTTTGTAGCCAGCTGAACTGTCGACGAGCTTGTCAATAACAGGGAGTGGATATTGGTCTTTAGGACAAACTTTGTTCAAGTCTGTGTAGTCGACACACATCCTCCATTTTCCATTGGGCTTTTTGACCAAGACGGTGTTAGCTAACCAATCTGTATAGTCGATTTCCCGAATGAAGCCTGCTCAGAGTAATTCAGCAACTTTTTCTTCAATGGCAGCGGCCTTTTCAGCACTAACCTTCCTTTTGTGTTGTGCCACCGGTTTAGAACCCGAAATGATACTCAACTTATGACAGATAAAATTAGGGTCGATTCCCGGCATATCAGCTGAGGTCCATGCGAACAGATCCTTATTTAAAATCAACAGTGCGGTCAATTCATCTTTAACACTTGTCGGTAGCTCAGACCCGATTTTTACTTGTCTAACGGGATCATCGGACAGCGTCAGGAATTCCCACTATCCTTTTGGGGTTGGTCTATTTCTGTCGGATTGGTCCCGCATATCCAGATCCGCCAAGTTAATGTTGCCCTTACCCAAAGAGACTCTTTCCAAATTGCTCTGATCCTTGTTTTTAACTTTCCCCAAACTGGCGTTGTAACATTTTCTCGCTGCCTCCTGTTCGGCCTTGACTGTTACCACTCTGTCATCAGTTCCGACGAACTTCATAGCTAAATGAATTGTTGACACTACCGCCCCGAATGCTTGCAAAGAAGTTCTTCCAAGAATGGTGTTGTAAGCCGCTGGACAATCAACCACCAAAAATTTGACTATCTCGGTTCTGGCCGAAGGCTGTTGTCCGAGGGTTACAGGAAGTTGGATGTATCCCTTAGGCTCAATGGTGTCTCCCGTGAAACCAATTAATTCTCCTTCAAAAGGAGTGAGATTGCACTCCCTGAGTTTAAGAGCTTTGAATAGAGGGAAAAACATAATGTCCGCGGAGCTCCCTTGATCGATAAAGACTCGTTTTACCTCGTAATTACCAATAAGGGCAGTGATCACCATGGGGTCATTATGGCCTGGAAGGATTCCATCCAAATCGTCGTCATCAAAAATAATGGGAACGTTTTTTGTTGATCTCTTGGCTATGGGTTTCTGACTGACTGCTAAAATTTGGTTAATGTACTTCTTTCTGTCGGCCTTCTTCTCTCCACCTCCAGCAAAACCTCCCGCAATAGTGTTAACTAAGAATTCATTTTTAGTAGGGTTTGTATCAGTAGCTGGAGTGGGGTCGGTTCTCTGTCTCCCGGTGTTTCTATCGTTTGGTGACCTACTTCTTTGGCGTTTGGATTTTACTGGCGACTGAGATCTGTTCCTACCTCTTCGGCTGGCTGCATCCCTGATATACTGTTGTAGTTTACCATCTCTGATCATTTCTTCGATTAGATCCCTCAACCAGATACACTCGTCGTTCGTATGGCCATAACCTTTATGGAAGTCACAATACTTTGACCTATCACGCTGTGCGCCCATTCTTAAATACGGAGGTCTTTGGGCAGAGCGTAAGTCGGTCTGCATTGTTTCCCTCAGGATTTGACTCCTTGGAACAGTTAAAGGAGTGTATTCCTGAAATTTATTCCTTGGAGGGATTCTTCGGTCCCGATCATTCCTATCTTGTCTGCCACCAAAACGTTCGTCACGTTTTTGTTTGTTCTGGCCTTGAGGGTCGGCTCGCTGTCTTTCTTCTCTGACTTTCTGTCCTTTGTGAAATTCCTCCAAATTGATGAACTTATTTGACCTCTGTCTCAGCTCGGCCATATCTTTTGGAGGTTTCCCAATCAACGACTTTCTGAAATCCCCCGACTGTAAACCTTGCGTGAACAATAGTACTGCCACACCAAGTTCTAACCGAGGAACCGAGCTAGCCTCCGCATGAAAACGCGAGAGGTAATCTTTCAATGATTCATCTTGTTTTTGGGTGACTACCGCTAAGGTGTGGTCGGACTTGGGCTGGGTGCAACTAGCCGTGTATCTGTTTAAAAACACTCTTTTCATCTCCTCCCAAGAATTTATTGAGTTCCGAGGGAGGGATGAATACCAACGTAACACTGAAGGTTCGAGGGTCATGGAAAAGGCTCGGCATTTCATTTCTTCCCCTCCTCTGTAATAATTCATCGCTCCCTCATAAGAGACAATATGGTCCACTGGATTGGTTAGGCCGTTATAATGTCGTACATTAGAAGGGCCCAAGTATCGTTGGGCGGTTTGAAACGCCATGATATATGGAGTAAAGGGATGACCAGGGTGGAAATCACCCTGATCCTGGTTCATGGTGGGGTTAGTATGGATATTTTGTGGTGGGGGAAGTTGCATTATCGGAAGTGGTTGTGGGTCCATGGTTTGCGTCATTGGGTTTTGGGGTGGTATGGCAGTCGGTTGAATCTGGGCAATCCTCGCCATAGTTTGTTGTTGAAGGTCGGCAATAGCACGTCCTTGTTGTTCGATTAAGGCCGTTTGTCTATTAAGAATGTTGATCATCTCTTGCTCCCGAGCCCGAGCCGATGCAGATGTCGCATAAGACCTGCTGATGGAATGGCTATGGCGAGAGTTTCCAGGTGCAGTTCTTCCTGGATTCAATCTGGTTCTAGGTGTTGAACTTATGTGGTCTGGATTGGGTGGAATAGGAGGGGTTCGTTGGGTGTTTCGGCCATGATGTGCTCGGGTTCTAGTGGTCCTAGATGTGTTTCAGGTGGTTGGGGCTGTGCTACTCGAGTCACCATGAGTGGAGGGTGGAGGTGTAGGAGGGGGTGGTGGTGGTGGTGGCAGGATGGTTCGTAAAACTTGGAGGGGTTGGGGATTGCTCCCAGCCCTAGGATGAGGAGATTGTGGTGTTTGGGAATGGGTAGCGTGATTTCCGCAACAACTTTGGCTGCGATTTGGGGGTGGCTGGCTTTGTGAATGGTTTGGTGGTTGGGGGATATTCCTCGCCCCAGAATGAGATGTTTGTGGTGGTTGTGCGTTATTTCCACGATTATGGTTGAGAACGTCACGCAGATCACCCGCAGATTGAGGTTGTGGATCGTGGTTATTAGCGTTTCTGGGCCTGCCACGGGTGCGGGTGATGCGGTCACGGAGGTCACCAACTTGACTTCTGGTGGTGACCATGATGGTGGTGGTGGGAATGATATGTTACTCGGTTTCCCACAGACGGCGCCAATGTAGTGTTCTTAATCAAGATCAACCTTGAAGCTATGGAAAAGCCTCAAAGAATGACCTCAATAAAGAGATTAATGTAGGACTTGTAGGATTTCTGCGTATCCAGTTGGGATAAACAGGTTCTCCCTAGTCAACAATGTGTGTGCGAGTGTCAACTTTAGGGATGAGAAGACATACCTTAGCCCCTATAGCATGGTGGTTCTTATAGGGGATTACCTGTGTGTCATGGGCCGTTCTGATAAGGCTTCTGAAGAGGAAGAATTTGAGTAGGATTCGTAAAGGCCATGATAAGATCATATCCATAAATACTGTATGCGATAAGTCTTTATCCATTACCGTTTTATCTAACCAAGTATCATGGGAATCTAGGAGAAGTGGCTAAGCTTGATGAGACTGTAAGTGATAGAGATAAGGATGAAAATCATGTGTTCAGGGTTAATCTCATAAGCGTATTACATCACTGTAAAAACCCAGTTTGCTCGGTGTTACATTCCGACCGTAGGCCTTGTCCCAGTGTCTTGGCGGTCGGACTAAGGTAGATTAGGTCGGGTAGCACTCGGTTTACTATAGGTCCACTACAGAAAGGACCAAGTGTGTTAAGTTCGAGACTGGACTCAGGACCGAGATCAAGCTGGCGTTCGAGTACTAGAGCATTGCTAATTTATCCCAGCTGGTTAACATGACTAGCACCTACGAGAAGGGCTTAAGGCAGAAGGCGGCCGAAAAGCAGAACAAGGGCGTTGCGAAGACTAGTGGGCCGATCAGAGGACGAGTGGAAGCTCGAAAACCGGGTCCCTATACCAATTCGAGCTCAATAGTACCGGTGGCATCCAAGCAAGAAGGTCAGATGGTGGTTGTTCCTGGCCCTTATCAGATCTTCCAACATTGTGGGAGACAGCATCGGGGAGAATGTTGGCTTTAGGATCCGAGCAAAAGCCGAGGAATGTGTTTTCGGTGTGGAAAACATGGTCACTTTGCAGCTCGGTGTCCCGATAACAGCCTGAAGAAAGAAGTCAACACTTCAGCAGCTCGGCAGGTGCTCGGAAACAAGCCACTTCAAAGGAGAAAAGTGTATACAATGGATGGAGAGGAGGTTACTCATGCCGACGAGCTAATCCAAGGTATATGCTATGTTAATGAAACTCCTTGTACAGTTCTGTTCGATTGTGGTGCAACACACTCTTTAATTTCCATAGATTGCATGAAAAAGTTAGAGCTAAAACCCGTAGAAATGCTCTACGTATTGTCAATCTCCACCCCCACAAACTCTTCTGTTATTACTTCCCAACTGTGCTTGGACTGTCCCATCCGAGTGTTAGGTCGGGAATTTCGAGTCAATCTAATCTGTTTACCGTTGACTAAGTTGGACATCATACTCGGCATGGATTGAATGTCTCAATACCATGCTTTGATCGATTGTCACAAGAAAACTGTGATCCTCAAAGACCCTTCCTTAGCTGTTATAGAAGTGGCTGAGTTATATGATGTTAGTCATGTCCCCACAGTCTGTGATTTTCTAGAAGTTTTTCCTGCTGAAATTCCTGGTTTGCTGCCAGATAGGGAAATCGAGTTCGGCATCGACCTTGTGCCGGGTGCAGGACCGATCTCCATAGCACCGTATCGTATGGCTCCTCCTGAGCTGGAAGAGCTGAAGAAGCAATTGGAAGAACTGTTAGCTAAAGGGTTGATCAGGCCGAGCATGTCTCCTTAGGGAGCTCCAATTCTGTTCGTCAAGAAGAAGGATGGCAGCCTTCGAATGTGTACCGATTACAAGAGGTCAATTCTGTTCGTCAAGAAGAAGGATGGCAACCTTCGAATGTGTACCGATTACAAGAGGTTGAATGTGGTCACCGTGAAGAACAAGTACCCACTCCCTCGTATCGATGATTTGTTGGATAAGCTAAAGGGAGCATCAGTGTTCTCCAAGATCGACCTTCGATCTGGGTATTGTTAGAATTATTGATAGGATTGGCAGCCGACACCCAAGAGGGGGGGTGAATTGGGTGTTTATAAAAACATTGGAAAATATTTGATTTAAATTGTTTTCAACAAACTTAAAGATATTTTGCAGCGGAAAACAATATATTGATGAAAACGATTGCGCATAAGCGAATAATATTAATACTATTATGAAAAACTTAATATGTGCGGATACGAATTAAATAAGAACAACGAAAACCGTTACCGCGCTTATTATTTTAAATTCGCTTAAAATAGATTATTACGAAAATAGATGTTATGATGCACAACAAATAAATATAACAACAGAATTTAAAAGAGATAGGGATAGAAGAGATTGCACCGGTGATTTTATCCTGGTTCGGCAAACCCGGCCTACTCCAGTCCCCAAGCGACCCGCTTGAGCTTTTCACTAAACCAAAGACGCCACGCGTCCCCAAGTACAACCAGAGCGCCCCGCAAGCTACTAGGAACCTCCTTTCGCCAGGGACTTCGAAACACAACTAGGAAAACCTTTCCTAGATTTCCAGATAGCCTAACTACTAGGTGACCCACCGTTCGTCTAGCACTACCCACACAACAAAGGGTTCCTCACCTTACAATCACGAACGCAACACGTCCGCACTAGGAGATTCACTCCCTAGTCACTAAGGGTTACACACCTCTTTACAACACAGGTTAAGGTATGAGTGATCGGGTACAAGACCTATAGTGCACTCTCAATAGTGCTGATACAACAATAAAGGCCACTCTAACAATTATGTGTTCTAAGCAACACAGATACAACAATTAAGCTCTATGATAATGAAGTCAAAAGAAATGTTACAAGGCCAATGCAAGGTTTTTTTTTCTTAGAAAAAAAATGTGAACGTGAAAACCAGAGAATAATGGAGAAGAAGAGAAAGAGCGTGAATGATCAGAGTTGTTCAATGTCGAAGTGAAATGATTTTCCAAAACAAAATAAATAGAGATATTTTTGAAATCAAAATCAAATCAAAAAAAATTAAATAAAAGATTTAAGAATTAAAACCAAAGATTTGAAATTTGAATTTTGAATTTGAAAATAGAATCAGAATCAAATCAAAACGATTTTGGAAATAAAATAATTTAAGTTTTAAAATCAAAACCAAATAAAAAGATTTAGAAAATAAATCAAGGATTTGATTCTTAAAACGAAAAAGGAAATAATTCAAATTTAAAATCATTTTCGAATTTTGTAAAATATATCAGAATCTTTTATATAAAAATAAATCAGGAAATAATCAAAATGATTCTGACACGTTTTTCAATAAAACATGAAGTAATCGATTACTTTCTGAAGGTAATCGATTATTCCTTCAAAAATAGAAATTCTTAAATACATTTGAAAAAACATGTAATCGATTAGGCTAAGAATAGTTAATCGATTACATCACTCCTGTTTATGTATGATGCAACTCATATAATCGATTACCACTATTCTAATAATCGATTACAGAGCCTCTGATAATTGTATGATGCAACATCATGTAATCGATTATCTCAAAGCAATAATCGATTACTTTGTCTCAGGAAAATATATGATGCAACAATTATAATCGATTACTTGAGCCAGGTAATCGATTACTCTCATAAGAAAGTAATGGATTAGCAAAGTTCACTTAATCGATTACAAGCTCTCTGATTTTTCTATGATGCAACAAAGTTAATCGATTATCTTAGGCAAGTAATCGATTACTCTCTCTTGCATACATAAAAATATTCAGAGTTTTGTAACATCAAGTATTTTCCCCAAAACTATGATAGAAAAACTGATTTTCACAAAACTTCTTTTTCTTCTCCTTAATTATGAAAATTATATTTTAGAAAAACTTATATTGGCCTTTTAACATAATATAAACCTTGACTTCATTACCTTACATGATGTCCTAAGGGAAAGGTTTAACATCTTCATTTGCTTGAGCCTTCAACTTCATTTGCTTGATTCTTCAACATGAAGCTTGGACTTGAAGGTTGAAGATATTGTGATTGCACTTGATGAACTTGAGAATCCTGAGTTTGTTATCATCAAAACCATATAATACTTGCACTTGAAGTCCTTGGGAAAGCTTGACTTCCAACACTCCCCCTTTTTGATGATGACAAACCTGTATTCTGAATGATCTGCATCACAAGTGTTATACAAGCAAATGTATATATAATAAACATGTCCTTATCCCTAGAACACAAAGATTACAAGAAGGATACAAAAAGGATACTCTCCCCCTGTATAGATGCATTAGATATAACAGATACACGCTTCGCATTCTTGCATCATTCAGGAATTCCTCTCCCCCTTTTGTCAGCAGTAAAAAGTGGGTTCAGAATTCTTCTCTTGTTGTTATGCTTGAATTTTTTCTTCTCCCTCTTTTGTTATTCATTAGATATGCTATGAATCTCAGAATTCTTCTCACCATGAGTAAGCTTGACTTCTCACTTTCCTTTCAATGGGAGTTATCACAGGATTCCTTTTGTTTTGTCAACGACATATGGTTCTCTCCAAGATTTCCTTTTTTTTTCTCATTCAGCCCATGAATTTTGTAAAATATCTCTCCCCTTTTGATCAATTTAAACAAAATGCTAAACTCCCCCTGAAACACTGGGTAGAAGCATTAATAATAACAAGAGAGATTTGTTTCATACTTTACTCCCCCTATTTTGACATCAACATAAGGAGTTATGGGAAACAAAAAAAAATTTTGTCCCAAACATAGTTAAAGAGTTGCATGATGTCAAGATAGAGTGAAGTAGCAAACATGTTTTTATGCAAATTTGAAAAAGTTTTTCTCCCCCTTTCTAAAAGAATGATTCAACCAAGCAAGTTATAAAGGGAGATCAAATGCATCATTAAAAACATGTGTATGCTTATTATCATCACAAAAATTTGAAGACCTATATGCCAAGACAGTAATTATTCAAATGCAATTAAGCACAAAATGTCAAGTAGCACATATCATAAGTAAAAGCATCACAAAATAATTAAAAAAATTAAAAGATCAGTGATACTTATAGTGATGATTAAGAGCAAGAGCTTTGGAGTTCCTTCTATTGATAAATTCATCATGTAGCATTTTTAAGGATGGTCTCCTCTTGTTCAATGAGTTACACTTCTTCCATTCCAAGAGATCATTGACAAATTGCAAGATCACTTTCAAGTTCTTGAATATTGCTAAGTCCTCTCTTCATTTGAATCCATTAACCAAGTTTGTAAAGGACGTTGCATACTGATACTTGTAGGAATACCTGCAAAACTAATTAGCACATGTATCTCTTGGTATCCAAGTTAATTGGATCCTTAGGAGTTAGTAACACATGAATATGGTGTATGCTGAAAAAATAATTTATTCTTCAAAAAAAATGTACCAACATATCGAAGAAGGAATAAATAAAATTTCAGCACCATGATAAACATGTGTAACACAAAGATAAGTAACATAAAATAGTTAAAAAATAAGAATGGTGATACTTATCGTAAGTGTTGATTTTTCACGAGTAATAGAGATTGTTTGTGCACTTGTGGAGTTCTTCCTTTACGTCCCTCGTACTTGTTGGACATCATGATAAGAGCTCCACTTGTGTGTAATCTTGTCACATTTCCCTTGATTATGTTCATGTCCTTCTTTGGTATATTTTCATTTAAGTCCATAGTGCATACATTCTCGTATTGAAAACTCCAATGCTTGGCACTAGTAGAGATACCTGCAAAACTTAGGTTTGTTGACCAAAGAAGTATTCGCCTTTACCCATTGCTTCACTTTTTGATTTTTGACCATGTTGGTTTTTCCATATTCCTTGTGTGAAGCTTTGTTGTTGGTAGGCTTGATACTCCTTTGACCGACCCATCTATTTCTTGTCCTCTTAGGTGCCACCCTTGATAATTTCTCCTTTACTCTTCCACGTGGTTCATTCCATTGCTTCTTACTTGAGGTCCTTGACCTTATGATTTCACCTTTTTGCACGTTAGAAGCTTTGGTTGTGAACATCTTTCTCTTTTGACCATATTGTTTGTTTTTGGACCATTTACCCATAACTTTCAAAGACTTCCCCTTTCCTTGTCCAATTGGTTCACCCTTTGATTTCATTTCCTGCACATTCACAACACTAGAAGAACCTTTTGGTACCCATTTCGTCTTGGGTCCTATGGGGTTAGTCTTAGGTTCCTTAGAGGCCTTTGGAACCCATTGCATATTATTTCTCATATATAAATTTTTACGATAAAAGCACAAATGAGAAATATGTCCTAAACAACCACAATAATTACATGTAATGGGTTTGGATGATGATATGACTTTTTCAAAATTATTTTCATGAAACTTGGAATTTTTAACTTCACATTGAAAAATTTCATTGTCAAACACTTTGCTTGATTTTTGAATATCAACATCCTTTTCAATTTCACATTCAAGCAAGGAATTTGAACAAGTGGATTTTTCAATGTTACTATATTCAAAGAGTGCATCCTCAACTTGTTTTTCAATATCAAAACAATTTTCAAAAATAGTTGAGGAGCTATTTTCTAAAAATATCTCTTTATCAAAAATATCTCCATTTTTCAAAATATCAATTTCATTTTCAATTTGAGATAATTTTTGTAAAGAGTCCAAGTTTCTATTTTCTAAAGATATCAAACCATCACTCAAATCATTATATGCAAATTGTAGAGATTTAGAACAAGGATTAATTGAAATTACCTCATGGTCCTCATGAGCCAAGTAGTCGGATGTTTTAATTTCATCTGTCATTGATTCCGCATCCGAGTCACTTGATTCCTCTAGTGAGTCCATAAAGGTTTCAAAAATCCTCTCTAAGTCATCACAGTCGCTTGTTGAGTTACTCCCCACGCTTTCACTTTCATCATCAGAATCTTCGTCTAGGGAGTTGGTCCTTTCACGTTCTATAGCAACTTCTTGTTGTTCCTTCTCCTCTTTCCTGTGGACACTTACACTTTCAACAAGATCATTAGTAGCATAGTGTAGATGTAGAGTGTCCCAAATATCCTTAGAATTTTCACAATTCTCAATAATAGCAAATGCATCATGGTTCAACGCATTTTTCAAAACATGCATAGCTTGAAAATTCAAGGAAAAAGATTTTACATCAAAACCATGTAAAACGACATTCCAGAGACGAATGTTGATAGATTGTAAAAATATTTTCATTCTCGCACTCCAATAATGAAAATTATTTCCATCAAAAAATGGTGCTTCATCGAATGAAAATCCCTCCATATTAAAAACAAATAAAATATCCCAACGCTGCCAATCTACAACGGATCTTTAACTCAGGCTGTTAGGCCTTTACCAGAGCACGAAGCTCTGATACCAATTGTTATAATTATTGATAGGATTGGCAGCCGACACCCAAGAGGGGGGGTGAATTGGGTGTTTATAAAAACATTGGAAAATATTTGATTTAAATTGTTTTCAACAAACTTAAAGATATTTTGCAGCGGAAAACAATATATTGATGAAAACGATTGCGCATAAGCGAATAATATTAATACTATTATGAAAAACTTAATATGCGCGGATACGAATTAAATAAGAATAACGAAAAACCGTTACCGCGCTTATTATTTTAAATTTGCTTAAAATAGATTATTACGAAAATAGATGTTATGATGCATAACAAATAAATATAACAAAAGAATATAAAAGAGATAGGGATAGAAGAGATTGCACCGGTGATTTTACCCTGGTTCGGCAAACCCGGCCTACTCCAGTCCCCAAGCGACCCGCTTGAGCTTTTCACTAAACCAAAGACGCCACGCGTCCCCAAGTACAACCAGAGCGCCCCGCAAGCTACTAGGAACCTCCTTTCGCCAGGGACCTCAAAACACAACTAGGAAAACCTTTCCTAGATTTCCAGATAGCCTAACTACTAGGTGACCCACCGTTCGTCTAGCACTACCCACACAACAAAGGGTTCCTCACCCTACAATCACAAACGCAACACGTCCGCACTAGGAGATTCACTCCCTAGTCACTAAGGGTTACACACCCCTTTACAACACAGGTTAAGGTATGAGTGATCGGGTACAAGACCTATAGTGCACTCTCAATAGTGCTGATACAACAATAAAGGCCACTCTAACAATTATGTGTTCTAAGCAACACAGATACAACAATTAAGCTCTATGATAATGAAGTCAAAAGAAATGTTACAAGGCCAATGCAAGGTTTTGTTTTCTTAAAAAAAATGTGAACGTGAAAACCAGAGAATAATGGAGAAGAAGAGAAAGAGCGTGAATGATCAGAGTTGTTCAATGTCGAAGTGAAATGATTTTCCAAAACAAAATAAATAGAGATAGTTTTGAAATCAAAATCAAATCAAAAAAAATAAAATAAAAGATTTAAGAATTAAAACCAAAGATTTGAATTTTGAATTTTGAATTTGAAAATAGAATCAGAATCAAATCAAAACGATTTTGGAAATAAAATAATTTAAGTTTTAAAATCAAAACCAAATAAAAAGATTTAGAAAATAAATCAAGGATTTGATTCTTAAAACGAAAAAGGAAATAATTCAAATTTAAAATCATTTTCGAATTTTGTAAAATATATCAGAATCTTTTATATAAAAACAAATCAGGAAATAATCAAAATGATTCTGACACGTTTTTCAATAAAACATGAAGTAATCGATTACTTTCTGAAGGTAATCGATTATTCCTTCAAAAATAGAAATTCTTAAATACATTTGAAAAAACATGTAATCGATTAGGCTAAGAATAGTTAATCGATTACATCACTCCTGTTTATGTATGATGCAACTCATATAATCGATTACCACTATTCTAATAATCGATTACAGATCCTCTGATAATTGTATGACGCAACATCATGTAATCGATTATCTCAAAGCAATAATCGATTACTTTGTCTCAGGAAAATATATGATGCAACAATTATAATCGATTACTTGAGCCAGGTAATCGATTACTCTCATAAGAAAGTAATGGATTAGCAAAGTTCACTTAATCGATTACAAGCTCTCTGATTTTTCTATGATGCAACAAAGTTAATCGATTATCTTAGGCAAGTAATCGATTACTCTCTCTTGCATACATAAAAATATTCAGAGTTTTGTAACATCAAGTATTTTCCCCAAAACTAAGATAGAAAAACTGATTTTCACAAAACTTCTTTTTCTTCTCCTTAATTATGAAAAATATATTTTAGAAAAACTTATATTGGCCTTTTAACATAATATAAACCTTGACTTCATTACCTTACATGATGTCCTAAGGGAAAGGTTTAACATCTTCATTTGCTTGAGCCTTCAACTTCATTTGCTTGATTCTTCAACATGAAGCTTGGACTTGAAGGTTGAAGATTTTGTGATTGCACTTGATGAACTTGAGAATCCTGAGTTTGTTATCATCAAAACCATATAATACTTGCACTTGAAGTCCTTGGGAAAGCTTGACTTCGAACAGGTATCATCATATTAGAATCCGAGCAAAAGATATTCCGAAGACTGCATTCAGAACCAGATATGGGCACTTTGAGTACGTTGTAATGCCTTTCGGTTTGACGAATGCACCAGCAGTATTCATGGACTACATGAAGAGGATTTTCCGACCGTACTTGGATTCTTTTGTAATAGTGTTCATAGACGACATCTTAGTCTACTCAGAGTCCGAGTAAGCATGGATCGCATTTGAGGTCGGTGTCGCAGATTCTCAAGGACAAGCAGTTGTATGCCAAATTCTCCAAGTGCAGCTTTTGGTGGAACGAAGTGCACTTTCTGGGCCATGTGATTTCCGAGCAAGGAGTTGCTGTTGACCCCTCTAAGATGGAGGGAGTATTAAAGTGGGAGAGGCCGATGACAGTAACCGAGATTCAAAGTTTCTTGGGTTTGGCTGGATACTATCGGAGATTCATCGAAGGATTCTCCAAGTTGGCTCTTCCGCTGACCTTATTGACGAGAAAAGATGTACCCTACCAGTGGTTGCCAGAATGCGAGCATAGTTTTCAAGAGTTGAAGAAGAGGCTTACGAGCTCTCCGGTTTTGATTTTACCAGATTCAACCCAACCATTTGACATTTATTGTGATGCATCCAAGCAAGGTTTGGGCTGTGTGTTGATGCAACAAGGCAAGGTAATAGCTTATGCTTCTAGGCAACTCCGACCACACGAACAAAACTACCCCACGCATGATTTGGAATTGGCCACTGTCGTCTTTGCACTGAAAATCTGGATGCATTATCTTCATGGTACCAAGTTTGAGGTTTACAGTGATCATAAGAGTCTTCAGTACCTCTTTGATCAAAAAGAGTTGAATATGAGGCAGAGGAGGTGGATGGAGTTCTTGAAGGACTACGATTTCCATTTTCAATATCATCCAGGCAAAGCCAACGTGGTGGAAGAGGCATTGAGTCGAAAGACATTGCATGTGAGCAACTTAATGGTGAAGGAGATGCAACTGATGCAAGAATTTAGCGACCTCAACCTCGGTATGGAAATGAAGGAAAACAGTATAGTTCTTGGAATGTTACAAATCATGAATGACTTTGTCGGCTTCATTAAGGAAAGGCAGGCGGATGTTGGAACTTCAGAAATTGTTTGAAAGAGCGGGAGACAAGGAAGAGCCCGACTTCATCAGGGGATCGGATGGTCTCATCCGATTTAGAGACCGAGTATGCATTCCCATGGACTTCGAGGTTAGAAGAGATCTAATGGAGGAAGCCCATAAAACAAAGATGAGTCTTCATCCGGGTGCCACTAAGATGTACCAAGATCTGAAGAGACTATTTTGGTGGCCAGGGTTGAAGAAGGACGTGGTCGATTATGCATCTCGTTGCTTGGCGTGTCAAAAGGCAAAAATCGAGCACCAGAAGCCAGGTGGTTTGCTTCGGCTCCTAGAGATCCCTGAATGGAAGTGAGACAGCATATCAATGGATTTCATCTCGGGTTTGCCAAGGACAAGTTCGGGATGTGAAGCTATTTGGGTCGTAGTGGACAGACTGACCAAATGTGCTCATTTAATTCCGATCAGCATGAAGTACAGCTTAGAGAAGTTAACACAGTTGTACATTAAGGATATAGTCAGACTGCATGGAATTCCGACCAACATAGTGTCTGACCGAGATCCCCGTTTCCTGTCTCGGTTTTGACAGAGTTTACAACAGGCACTAGGTACTAAGTTGAAGTTCAGTACTGCCCATCATCCTCAAATCGACGGTCAAACCGAGCGACTATTCAGTCATTGGAGGACTTGTTGCAAACTTGTGTGCTTGAACAAACTGAAAGTTGGGAAACACTCTTGCCGTTGGTCGAGTTCACGTACAACAACAGTTTTCATTCAAGCATTGGAATGGCTCCTTTCGAAGCACTCTATGGTCGGAAGTGCCGAACACCCCTGTGTTGGTTCCAAATGGGAGAGAATCTTTTGCTAGGTCCCGACATAGTCCAAGAGACGACATAAAAGATCTGAATGATTCAAAGCAAGAAGAAAGCGGCCCAGGACCGACAGAAATGCTACGCCGACAAAAGAAGAAAACCTTTGGATTTCAATGTGGGTGACCATGTGTTTTTGAGGGTAACCCCTACAACTAGAATCGACCGAGCAATCAAGTCCAAGAAACTGACCCCTAGATTTGTTGGACCTTATCAGATATTGGAAAAAGTCGGACCAATTGCCTGCAGAATTGCACTACCTCCACATCTGTCCAAACTCCATGATGTATTCCATGTCTCGCAACTCAGGAAGTACATCCATGACCCCTCACATGTGATAGAATCGGATGAGCTACCGATAAGTGATAATCTGACCTTTGAAGTTACTCCGGTCAGAATAGCGGACAAACAAGTTAGATGGCTCAGAGGCAAAGAGATTTCTTTGGTCAAAGTTATCTGGAACCGGAACGATGTATAAGAGGTAACTTGGGAACTTGAAGAAAAGATGAAGGCCTCTCATCCGCAACTGTTCAATGCCGACTGAATTTCAAGGACGAAATTTTGTAAGTGGGAGAGGATTGTAACATCCTCCATTTTAATATCCAAATTAATTTGAATAATTATAATCAAACATAAGGGAAAAATATAGAAAAAGATTGTGATGTATTAAGAAGAAGAAGAAGTTAAGGTAGAAGAACCCTTAACAAAGAATAGAAGCGCTCGAATATAGCCGACCAGACTCCGTTCCAAGGATCCACCTTAATTGGCTGATTGGAAAATGTGTTGGGTCTCGGACCCATCTTAGTTGATCATCGTGATGTAGTGCTTTTAGTCCGAGCGAAACCCCGTAGAGTCTCAACATAGTTCCCTTGCCGACAGTCGACCCGGTCGGCCATGTACCAAGCTGGAGTCGAGCGTCTCTACTACCGCAGTGGCGCGTGAGTATTTAGCTACCCTCACGTGCGTGTATGTGTCAGACTCTAACTTTTCTCACTTACCCATTGGAGGCTTCCTTAAGAAGCCATTAATTTCTGTCCACATGTTATCAATCTTCCTTAGTAAGCTTTTATTCAGGACCACACATTTATTAACACATTTGGAATAGAACATAACTAAGACCCAAAACTATACACATAATACACAACACTTTCTCTCTCTTCTTTCATCATCTTCTTCGTTCCCTTTCATCTCTCTCCTAGGGCTTGAGAAACTAATACCCCCTAAGACATTAAACCCAAGTCCCATTCTCTGCCAAGATTACCTATAGCTACAAGTTGAAGATCATCTTCTTCTCTTTCTTCTCTTTCCAGAACTTCGAACTCTCCCTCTCATCCTCTTTTGGGTTTTGTTGTGGTGTTGAAGCAGCAAATCAAAGAAACTCGAGTTGAAGAAGTTTCAGAGCCGTAAGATCAAAGCCAAGCTCACCGGAATCCCTTATTGAGTACGGTTTTAAGGTAAGGGGTGAGTGTTACCTTAGCTTAGCTTTGGGTTCAAAGTGTGCTCATAGTGAGTACTAAGGAATGGGTGTTAAAATGTAGGTTAGATAACATAGAGTCATTGATAGGGAGAAAGATGATTAAGAAGAAGACCTTTAACACAATATGAAGATATGTATGTAAATAAATATGAATGTTATGTTGAAACTATGATATATGCGTTAAGTGTTGTTATAACTGTTTACTATATGAGTTTTATAAGTGCAGGGTGTAAGTTGAGCATAGGCCGGGCATAGGCCGAGCTCGAGTGATAGTGTAGAAGAACAGAGGAATGGTTAGAGTGTGAGTAAATTGAGAAGAAGGAAAACTAAGAGTGAATAAAGGAAAGAATGATGAGTAAAGGGTAATGGTTGTGTGAGCCGGGTCAAGTTAGTCATATCGGTTGGGTGGAATAAATCGCACATGAAAGTGTGTGTGCAGTAAGCCGCAAGCGGACCGAGTGCAATGATCGCCGAGAGCGCAGTTGACGTGGTCATGCGTGGCTGTAAGTAGTGCAGCAAGTGAATGTTGTACGCTGTAATGACTCACACAAGATTCCTAAGAGGAATCGGTTAGAATGTGCTCCAGGTCATGGAAGCCGTGCGGAGTGCCGTATGCAATGATTGTTGGATATGCAGTTGACGTGGTCATGCGCAGCTGTAAGTCGTACAGTAGGTGAATGTTGTACGCCGAGATGGACACATTCATAACTCCAATGGTAAGGGTGTAAGTTGTGCATGTGAATGTACACTTCATAAAAGAAATGAGATAAGATGGACGGAAGCCGTGCAAGTGAATGTACGCTTCCAAAAGAGAATAAGGTAAAAGGATAGAGAAAGAAAAGAGCAAAAGAAAGTAAAACCAAGAGAGCTGTTATTGCTGGACGAGTATAAGGGTGCCGAGCACAGGCCTAGTGGAGGCCGAGCTCGAGGGATAATGAGCACAGGCCGAGAGTAGGCCAAGCTCGTGTGCAGGCATATAATGCCGAGATAAAGTATAAGGGAAGAGGAAAGGGAGTAGAGATAAGGAATACAAGAATTATGAATGTGAATGTTGCATGTTTCGGTATGAATGATGTGTTTGCATCTTTATTTGTATAATTGTGTTTGACTTGGTGCCTTAGTATGACATGATAGAAACTCCTTACTTAAGTTCTGTGTAATGCTCACTCTCTTCCCACCATTTCAGGTACTGAGACCGAGCTTCAACCAGAACTTTCCTCGACCGAGCAGGAGGACTCTCCCTTACAGGGAGAGTAAGTTCATTTATTCGGACAATAGTCCAAGTCCTCGGCCCTTTGGCCGAGCAAAATGCTAATGCTTCTTCTTTTGATTATGTCAATGAAAGTTTGTAAATTCTATTGCTACGTTTTTAGGTGCTTTTGTAAAACAATATATTTTTGGCTGGTACTCTGACTTATTTTATCAAAATGAAATTAACGTGTTAAAAAAATGTATAATAAGGTGTTACAGTCCTCCTTTCTATCATCTCTCCTAATTCTGCACTAGGATGAGGACTCACTCCTGTCACCCTTTTCTCTCTGCCTTTGCCATTTGTTAAATTCTTCTAAATTTATGAACTTGGTGGAACGATGTCTTAATTTCACCATGTCCCTTGGTGGTTTTCCCACCAGTGAGTTTTTAAAATCTCCATTTCGGAGTCCCTGGGTGAAAAGAAAAACTGCAAAACTTGGTTCAAGGTTTGGTACAGTTCTTGAAGAGTACATGTGTGCACAACATTGAAGTTCATGAAGTTTGTCAAGCACATGTATTTGAAGCATGGTTTTGATGAAGAAAACATAATGATGAAGACAATAAAGACAAGTGAAGGCAACTTTCCAAAAGAACAAAAAGCATTGGATTGTTCAAAAGAAAAGATCAAGTATAGAAGTGAGCAAATAAGGAAAAGAGATAAAATGAACTATTCTCAATCAAGCAAGCTCAAGGAGTTTCAAAGTTATATAGAGTAATTTTATTGTTTGCTTTGAGTCCTTAGTTTGTGGGTAGAGTTTAGTATTGGGTAGTGAATCTCAATCAATTAATTTTAATCAATTAATTTTGAGTTTTTCACTCTAATAAATCAATTTTTAAATTGATGCATTAAAGTTTTACAAAATGTTTTTAAATATTTTTAAATGCATCAATATGTGGCAAAATATTATATCTAAGGTTTAAGGAAAGGTTTTAAATGTTACATTTATCAAAACAATTTTTGCTAAAATAGAAAACTAAACTTACAGTTCAGTAACCGGTTAGTAGAGCTCAGTAACCGGTTAGTGATTGTTAAGTTAGTTGAAAAAATCAGTTTTGTGTTTAACTCTTTATGGGTATTCTTTATAAAACCTTTATTACACCTTATTACATATAATATACACGTTTTTATAGAAACAAGCCACACTTTCTCTCATTGATTAGAAAAGATCAAAACCTCTCTTTTATATCTTGTTGATACTCTTTTCTTACAAACACAAGAATCTCATAATCAACTTGTTCATTGTTATTTGATTGAGATTCATTAGGTTCTGAATTTCTGTATTTTCTATGGTGTTGTAATCATTGCATTCAAGGCAAAATTGTCTACAACAAATTGAAGAAAAAGGAAGTCTTGATTGAGGAACAATCAAGCAAAGGAAGTCTTGATTAAGGAGTAATCAAGCATAGATTGAAGAAGTCTAAGTGGAAGGGATCCTCATAGCAAGAGGACTTGGAAGAGGTTCTTTCAAGGAATTAGAATTAGAAGATCAAAGAGGGTTGCATAACAAGAGTGGGGTATCTCTTGGTAGCTATCAAGTGAGGAATCTTGAGAGGCTTAGCTTGTAATCAAAGATCTTTAATTCTAGTGAAGAAATCTCTCTTTGTTGAAGAGGGGACTGGATGTAGCTCTCAAGTGGGTGAGAGTGAACCAGGATAAATCTCTTGTGCATTATCTCTTCCCTAATCTCTTTAATTTCTGCATTGTTCATAGTTATTGCATGAAAACCTAGAAATTGATTTTCGTATAAATTGAATCAATTAGATAGTAATTGAACAAATTAATTTGGGGAAAACTATTTTCAAACATCTGGGTATATGTTTATAATCTGGGTTTGAATCAATTCCGCTTTATCTCTGAGTTCTTGAGTTAATTTGTCAATTTTCGTTTTCTGTTACAGTTCAGTAACCGGTTAGTGAGAACCAGTAACCGGTTAGTCACTGTGAAATTGGTTAAAGAAATTCTGTTTTAATCAATTCTAATTGGTTTTGCGAAAATTGTTCAAGGTTGATAAAACACCTATTCAACCCCCCCTTCTAGGTGTTTCTCACGTGTTCATACTATACCGCTTGTATTCCAACAAGTGGTATCAGAGCTTTGGTCGGTTAAGATCTAAGCTTAAACGCTTTTACCGAAAAGATCCTTATTGGTTTACAATGGATAGTATGAACATGTTCAGTGGTCTAGGTATTCTGGATAATGATGATAATTCTATGCAATTACTAATGAGAGAATTCTTGAAGTTTTTGAAAATTGAAGGAGTCTTGAATATACAAGGAAGAAAAGATTCAAGACACTCACATCAAGAGAACAAGACCAAGAGAAGAAATTTCAGCAAACAAGATACTAGGAGTTCAAATGAAAACAACAAAAGAAAGAAGACCTCAAAGGAGAAATTCAAATGCCATGAGTGTCGAAAGGAAGGGCACATCAAATTTCAATGCCCCTTATACTTGAAAAGACTTGAAGATGACAAGAAGAATCATGAGGAGTTCAAGTTAAAGAGAAATGATGATGTGCAGAACACTACGAAAGAAGATGAATTATTAAACTCATGTTTAATGGTCAACATTGATGATGAAGTCTCGTCTAGCAAATGTTCAAGTGAGCCGTCACATGAGGTAAATTCTATCTCCGATTCCGATTCAAATTCTGAGTGTTCCAACCCTACATATGACATGCTATACAATGCTTATGTGGAGATGCATAGTGAATTGGAAAAGTTAGTTAAAGTAAATTTAAAAAGAAAAAGGATTATTTTGGAGCAACAAGAGAAGCTTGTTGAATTGCAAAAGTTTGTTGATGAATTAAAACTCCAAAATGAGACTTTGGACCTCATTTATGCAAACTCCACATGTGATTGTATTAACAATGTCAATGTTGTCCAAGCTTGTGAAAAATGTAATTCTCTTGAAAAAGAAGTTTTGTATTTGAAAAATAGACTTGCATCATTCACAAGAGGAGAAGAGCACTTGTCCAATTTACTTTCAAATCAAAGGAATATTTCAAATAAATCCGGTTTGGGATACACTACAAGGAAAAAGAAAATTTATAAGAAAGTTGGTGATTTTTCAAAAATGAATTTATCAAAAGGTCCAACTTGTTATTATTGTGGTGTTTATGGTCATACTACAAATTTTTGTAAAATCAAAAAGTATGGTGTACCAAATGGATTATTTGAATGGGTTGTAAAAGACCAAAGTTCCTTAACTAACCAAAAAGGACCCAAAACAATTTGGGTACCAAAAAGCAAAACTTAATTGTTTTGTAGGTACACATGAAGAGCATATATGCTGAATTGTAAAATGTTGTTTCTGCTTCTTCATGAAAAATCACAGCAGACTTAGTATTCCCCCTTATGGTGATATCATTCTTAAACTTGATATAATTTCTTAAATCTTTGTCTAAGTGTGCTTGTTTGACTTATTGTACCTTACAATGTGATAAGATGTAGTTACCAATGTCCTAAAATGTATTTCTCTATGTGCAACTTAATTGAATGTGATTTATGTGTATTTAGTGTGTTGAATGCTTTTAAATTTTTACTTTTTACTGTCAGTTAGCAGCAACTAACCGGTTAGTAAGTTTGAGTAACCGGTTAGTCACCTGTAACTGAAACAAATAATTTTTTTTTTAAAGAGTCCTTTTTTTTCTCTCTAAAACTCTCATTCCTCACACTGTCACGTACGACCCTCTTCTTCTCTGAATTGCTTCTTTTCAATTTCACAAAAATCTTTCCATAATCTTCACAAATCACTCTCACGGTTTCTTTCCCACTATGTTTTTAGGACTTGGTTTTCTAAGTTTTTCTTTTGTCTTATTTTGATGTATTTTGGTGGTACTTTCTCATGTATTTCAGCCTATGTAATTCTGATTATGTACCTTGGCTAGTTGTTTTTATGGATTTGTAATGAACCTATTATGAAGAATGTGTGTTAATGATAATTAGAATTATGTTTCATTTATGGTCCATTTTATTTGGCTGAGTATGTACTTATATTGATGCTGAAATTGTGTGGTTATTGTTGATTTGGTTACTCTGTGCAAATTTCAGATTGTATGTGTGCAGTGTGCTACATGGAAGAACTTTTATGATATTGTGATTTGCATCTCATATTTTCTGGTTTAGAATATGATTATGATCCATATGTATGTATGTATGCTGAAAGCTGTATTTCAATATGTATTCTGCAAACTTGGTATTGCAACTGTTTTGATTATGTTTGTCAATTACCAAGTAATTCTATCAGTTCTGTGGAGTATTACTGATATCTGTCATGAGTAACTGGTTAGCAGCCTTCAGTAACCGGTTAGTATATAATTCAGACAATAAAAGTATGTGGTTTTCAGTGTATTTTGGTTATAATAATTTTTTTTTTAAGCATACACATGATTGTTTACTATTGGCTATTGATATTTAGCTTGTGTATTATGCTCTTTTATGAGATTTTGGTCATTATACATTGATTACCTTGATAAAACTTATTTTTCAGATTTGCACAACTGATCTTTGCCATGATTTTAAGATTTGTAATTTGTGCAAAAGTATGTAAATTCAGTATGTCTTTGAAGTACTCCATGCTTACTTTATCTATAACTTCTGCAATTCACTTTAAAAGGCTTTGGGTACTCTTTTTAATTGTCAAAGTTAGCTATTTCATACTGGTTTATAAACTGTGATATGCTGCTGTTACTAACCAGTTAGTTCTCCATGTAACTGGTTAGATGCTGATCTGATATTAAAAATATCATATTTCTGATTATATCTTTCACTTTTTGGCAATGTTTTATTTTTTTTATGCTTTTTGATCATGCCAAAAGGGGGAGAAGGTGTTGTTGTTTTGTTCTTATGCAGGTTGTTGATAATATGTTCCAAGCATATTTTGAGGGGGAGCATTGATGCATTAGACAAATGGGAACATTGTTAAACAATCAACAACAATCAGGAAAGTTTATCAAAACATGTTTGTCAACATCAAAAAGGGGGAGATTGAAGAGTACATGTGTGCACAACATTGAAGTTCATGAAGTTTGTCAAGCACATGTATTTGAAGCATGGTTTTGATGAAGAAAACATAATGATGAAGACAATAAAGACAAGTGAAGGCAACTTTCCAAAAGAACAAAAAGCATTGGATTGTTCAAAAGAAAAGATCAAGTATAAAAGTGAGCAAATAAGGAAAAGAGAGAAAATGAACTATTCTCAATCAAGCAAGCTCAAGGAGTTTCAAAGTTATATAGAGTAATTTTATTGTTTGCTTTGAGTCCTTAGTTTGTGGGTAGAGTTTAGTATTGGGTAGTGAATCTCAATCAATTAATTTTAATCAATTAATTTTGAGTTTTTCACTCTAATAAATCAATTTTTAAATTGATGCATTAAAGTTTTACAAAATGTTTTTAAATATTTTTAAATGCATCAATATGTGGCAAAATATTATATCTAAGGTTTAAGGAAAGGTTTTAAATGTTACATTTATCAAAACAATTTTTGCTGAAATAGAAAACTAAACTTACAGTTCAGTAACCGGTTAGTAGAGCTCAGTAACCGGTTAGTGATTGTTAAGTTAGTTGAAAAAATCAGTTTTGTGTTTAACTCTTTATGGGTATTTTTTATAAAACCTTTATTACACCTTATTACATATAATATACACGTTTTTACAGAAACAAGCCACACTTTCTCTCATAGATTAGAAAAGATCAAAACCTCTCTTTTATATCTTGTTGATACTCTTTTCTTACAAACACAAGAATCTCATAATCAACTTGTTCATTGTTATTTGATTGAGATTCATTAGATTCTGAATTTCTGTATTTTCTATGGTGTTGTAATCATTGCATTCAAGGCAAAATTGTCTACAACAAATTGAAGAAAAAGGAAGTCTTGATTGAGGAACAATCAAGCAAAGGAAGTCTTGATTAAGGAGTAATCAAGCATAGATTGAAGAAGTCTAAGTGGAAGGGATCCACATAGCAAGAGGACTTGGAAGAGGTTCTTTCAAGGAATTAGAATTAGAAGATCAAGGAGGGTTGCATAACAAGAATGGGGTATCTCTTGGTAGCTATCAAGTGAGGAATCTTGAGAGGCTTAGCTTGTAATCAAAGATCTTTAATTCTAGTGAAGAAATCTCTCTTTGTTGAAGAGGGGACTGGATGTAGCTCTCAAGTGGGTGAGAGTGAACCAGGATAAATCTCTTGTGCATTATCTCTTCCCTAATCTCTTTAATTTCTGCATTGTTCATAGTTATTGCATGAAAACCTAGAAAATTGATTTTCGTATAAATTGAATCAATTAGATAGTAATTGAACAAATTAATTTGGGGAAAACTATTTTCAAACATCTGGGTATATGTTTATAATCTGGGTTTGAATCAATTCCGCTTTATCTCTGAGTTCTTGAGTTAATTTGTCAATTTTCGTTTTCTGTTACAGTTCAGTAACCGGTTAGTGAGAACCAGTAACCGATTAGTCACTGTGAAATTGGTTAAAGAAATTCTGTTTTAATCAATTCTAATTGGTTTTGCGAAAATTGTTCAAGGTTGATAAAACACCTATTCAACCCCCCTTCTAGGTGTTTCTCACGTGTTCATACTATACCGCTTGTATTCCAACAGTTCTTACTTCCGCGTGGAAACGAGCCAGGTATTCTCTCAATGGCTCTTCCGGGAGTTGCATTACCCCCGCCAGTGCATGGTCGGATTTGGGTTGTAAGCAGCTTGTCGTATACCTGTTGAGGAAAACCTTTTTCATCTCTGCCCAAGAATTGATCGAGTTTCTAGGTAAAGCCGAGTACCACCTTAGGACTGGTGGTTGAAGAGTCATTGAGAAGGCTCGGCATTTCATTAGGTCTCCCTCATCGTAGAAATTAATTGCTCCTTCGAAAGATAAGATGTGTTCCAGAGGGTCGGTTAACTCGTTGTACTTTGTGACACTGGTGGGGCCGGAAAGCAGTTGGTGTTTCGTAGGCCATAATATGAGGAGTGAAGGGGTGTCCTGGGTGGGTGTTGCTTTCTTTTTCGTAGATGGTTGCTAGGCCAGGGTTTAGAGGAGGTGGTGGGGGTAGGGTAACTGGTCCTGGCGGATCATGAGCAAGTCTAGTTACTGGGGCTGTTTCCTCTACCCGCCCAAGAAGCATGTTCATGTGGATCTTGTAACACCCCGTTTTTATATAAAAGATAAACAATAATTATTTGAAAATAAAATAGGGAATTCAAAAATTTCTTTTATAACTCAAGCTTAAACAAAGTGTTGGGGCCCACAATTACAATATAAACAAAATAAAATTTAGAGTTCCCTTCCTTTGACTTGTTCGCTTAGCACTCTGATCTTCAAACTCCTTAATCATGCCCATAAAATTTTAACCACTAAGGGTGAGACCTTTTCAAAAACACAGTGAATTATGAGATAGTAAACAGTCCATAACAAAACTCAAGAACAATAATCAATTCAAGCAATGGCTAACAAATACATCACATTTATTCAACACCACACATATCCAAATATTTCCAAATCACAAACATTCATCTTTTCCCATTTCTTTTCTTTTCCTTTTTCTTTCTCTTTCGATTGCACCACTAGGACTTGAATGCACCTGCTAGGTAATTTCGCACACCCATTAGGGACTTTGTACCTGCCAGGACTTTACACCCATTAGGCATCACCCGTTAGGATGACTATGCTTTTCCATTTATCCATTTCCATAACTCATTTCATATCATTTCATTTTACTTCAGCAGTGAATTGATCCATTGGTTACAATGACGCCTAACAGGTCATTTTACCTGACGGGTCAATTAGCCCTAACAGGTCATTTGAAACACCTAGCAGGGCACCTAGTGTACCGGTGTAACCAAAGATCAATTCCACTGCTGAAGGTACCATTTATCAATCAATCAAAGTTCCAAAATTCACCCAAAACACATATAATCATAATTAAACATTCATGGCACAAATAATCATAAGTACACACACTTAACATTTAAACATTTAAATAACATTCCGTTTTATTTATTTAGCTATTTTCACAACCTAATATCCAGCAATCAAACATAAGCATCACACATTTAGCACTTAGATCACATAATCAAATTCTCAACAATTATCAGATAAGCCAGTCGACATACTCAGGTATGTCTCAGAGTACAAAAATATAAGTCAACTCCCTAGGGTTCTTCACTTCCTACTTTATTAGACACAAAAGAGAGTTTATTACAAACATTTCAGTTAGCATAAAAATCTAACAACAATACACTATACACCCCTAATCCATCTCTTCCCAAATATTAATTTGTTACCCACAACCCAATATAACTATTAAACTCAAGTTCTACTCTAAACTCTGTTGGAAGTCAAGCTAGTGTTGGAAGACATGCTTCAAACTCTCTTATGGACTTCAAGTTTATATCAAGCTGATGTTTTGATGATAACAAACCAACTCAAGTTCAAGCTCACAAGTTTCCTTCATGATCAAGAATGAAGATTCAAGCAAGACATAGATTAGAAACCTTTTCCCTTAGATCATTTGTAAGGTAATGAAGTTTCTATTCTTTACGAGTTTAAAAAGGCCAATAAGTTTTTCATTTAAAAGAGAGAAGAAAATGTGTTTTTCATGAAAAGTTGTTTTCTTGCTTAGTTTTTGTGAAAATACTTGATGTTACAAAACTCTGTATATTTTTATGTATGCAAGAGAGAGTAATCGATTAACTTTGTTGCATCATAGAAAAATCAGAGAGCTTGTAATCGATTAAGTGAACTTTACTAATCAATTACTTTCTCATGGGAGTAATCGATTCCTAGGCTCAAGTAATAGATTATAATTGTTGCATCATATGTTTTTCAGAGGCTTAGTAATCGATTACATGCTCTGTAGTAATCGATTACATGATGTTGCATCATATGCATAACAGAGGCTCAATAATCGATTAATTGATTAGTGTTAATCGATTAAATGAGTTGCATCACATATTGAACAGGAGTGATGTAATCGATTAATCATTGTTGGTCTAATCGATTACTTGTTTTTCAAATGAATTTAAGAATTTCTATTTTTGAAGGAATAATCGATTACTTCAAGTTTTATTGAAAAACGTGTCAGAATCATTTTTATTATTTCCTGATTTGATTTTATATAAAAGATTCTGATTTATTTTATAAAATTCGAAAATGATTTGAAATTTGAATTATTTCCTTTTTAGTTTTAAGAATACTATCTTTATTTTATTTTGTAAATCGTTTTGATTTTAAAACTTATTTCAAATCTTATTTTATTTTGTTTTGATTTTGTTTTACTAATTCTAAATCTTTTTGATTCTAAATGTTTTATTTTTATAAAACTTCACTCCATCATTCAGATAACAATTCTCTATTCTTCTCTGACATCTTTTCTAAAAACTCATGTTCTCTCTTCTTCTCTAAACTTCTGGTTTTCACGTTCATATCTTTTTGAAGAACAAAAACCTTATTGGCTGATTAACTCTTAGAGAAAAATCACTTCATTATCATAAGAGCATATTGTTGTATCCGTGTTGTTGAGAACACACATTGATATTGGAATCACTCTCATATTCATTGTATTTGAAACCTTAGTGGTTAGGGAGAGAATCTCTTAGTGGACGTGTGATACGTCGTAGGGCGAGGAACCCTGCTGTGTGATATTAAGGCCCCTAGCGAACGGAGGTTCCTAGTAGTGTGCGGGGTGCTCTTGGGTGTAATAGGGCGCGACTCTATTGCTGATTATAGAACTCTCAAGCGGGTCGCTTGGGGACTGGACTAGGCCTTTCGACGGGAAGGCTGAACCAGTATAAAATTTCATGGTGCAAGCTTTTCTATCCCTATCTCTTTATTTTCCACATATTTCAATTATTTACGTTTCTGCGCTACTCAATTTATTTTTATCTATCGTTTTCGCGATCCGTCTCAAACGTCTAATCTCTCCATCTCAAAACAATTTTTTAATTCTTAAAGGATTTCACAATACATTAATAAAACTCGATTCACCCCCCCCCCCCTCGAGATTTTAAGGCCAAAACCAACAATTGGCATCAGAGCTAGTCTCGTGTTAAGACTTAACCGTCTCAAGAGTATGACTTCAAACTCTCTGTTTGGTGGTGAAGGGAGTTCTATTAACCGTCCTCCCATGTTTGATGGGGTAGGGTATGTAACACCCCGCAAGTTCCTCGTATTAAATTAAAATACTGAAAAGATTTATTTTTGTGAAAAGTGCTTTTGAAAGAATATTTTCTTAAACAAATTCCCTAATTCACGTTTTAAGATAATAAGTGACTTTAAAGAATAATTTCCTGAAATAATGACAAGAGTTTAGGAATTGAGTTTTTGGAAAAGTCTATGTGTTTGATATTTTTGGTGTCATTATAATTTTGATGCATGAATAATTTATTTTCTATGTGTGCATAAACATGCATGTACGGTTGTTACAAGTATGTATATATGCTTAAAATTTAACTAGTAAATAAACATGGTTATATATGCATGAATGTATGATATATGTAGGTGAATATGTATGTGTAATACGTGTGATTATGTGTGTGTGCATGAGTATGTGCATGTGTGATATGTGTGCCGTGTATTATGGAGTGTGAAACATGATATGCCAAAGTGTTACATGCATGCTTAAAAATGTGTAAAATGTATGCATCATTCCATGACCTAATGTTATGTGTTGCTATGATAACATGAAATGAAAACTATGTGCATATGTGCATGTGTATACATGGTTCGGCCGTGAGTGATGAGAGGAACCAAACTAGGATGCATTTTCTTATTCATTAAGAAAGTAAAAATTTAATAGAAAATTTGAAGGGAAAACAAGTGGAAAACCTAGGGTGTGTGACTCATGTAGCCTAGGAGTGACTTTCCTTCCACCTTGTCCCCCATGAAAAGATCCCTCCATGCAACTATTTGGTTGGGCCGAATTGCCCTTAAACTCATAGCCTAAACCGAGGGTAGAAAAGGAAAACTCCATTCCCTTGCCTTTTCCCATATAGAACCGTGTCTGAGTGAGTATTGGCTTTAGTTCATTTCCCATTTCCTTCATTCAATTCTTTCCCACACCAACACAAACACTCTAGTCCAAGAGCAACACAAAAAGCTCATGAGACCTTAGAGAAAGAGAGAGTGGCCGAGAGAGGAGAAGAGAAAAAGAAGAGTGGAGAACCCAAAACACAAGTTCTAAGAGTCTCTCAAACTCTTAGACTAAGAAAAAGAAAATAGAGGAAGAGAGAAAGAAGAAGAGGAACCGTGAGGTGGAAGAAGGAAGGAGGAGGGGAGATCAACCTTAAACCTAAGAGATTCTTGAAGATCAAGTGCTTAGAAGACCTTTCTTCTTGGTATAACCGAAGATCCTAGGAGTATTAGGATTAATTTTGTAATCTTGTAATCCTTGTTTATTTTCTTTGCATGTTCATTTTATGTTTTGAGAATGACTCTATGTGTTGATCCTTCTAAACTATGGACTTTTAAAGACTCAATTTGATTTGTAATATGTGTAGATTATGTTTGATGGTTCGATTGGTGTTGTTTACGCTTGATCTTGATGTTTTTCTTTTAGATCTAAAGTTTTGTTTATGATCTTTGTGAATTTAGAATAGATCTTCTTGCATGTGTGGTTTTGATGTTTAAAACCGTGAACTATGAGATGTTTATGTGTTTATTTGGTGCATCAATGTTTGATCTAAACTTGTTTTTAATTCTTAGTCTTACATGTTGATTGATGATGATTTATATGGTTTTGAACCCTTGCATGTTTCGGTTTTGATCTAATCTTGATAAAGGCTTTAATTTCTGCTTTGATTCTTGATTTTGCCTTGATTTTAACCTTTGCATGTCCTGATTTTTGGCCTTGATGTGTAACTCTTGCTTCGATCTTTGATTTTTGTTTTGATCTTGAGTTTTATGTGTGATCTTGAAACCCAAGCTTTAGTGTTTTCTTAATAGGTGCCACGGTTTGATCTTTTCTTACTCAAAATGATTCTTGATCTTTGATTTGTGTTTTGATCCTTAATTTTTTTTTATTTTAAGCCTTGCATGTAAATTTTTGAAACAAAAGTTTTCTTATTTTCTTAGACTATGTCTCGGTTTTGGTCCCTTTTCATTTAAAATGACTTTTGTCCTTGATTTGTGTTCTTATGTTTCGTGTGATGACTTGATCTACATGATTCAAGTACATACATGTGAGTATTTTCATATTCTTTTGAGAAATAAGTTGAAAGTGTTTGTGTTAATATATGATTCTTGCACGGTTTGCTACGAAAGCTTAAGGACTTAATTCTTGCATGATAAATTCAAATGAAAAACCATGCTTTCTTGGATGCCTGCCTCGGTTTTAGAAAGAAATTAGGAAAAATGAGCTTTAAAATGATTCTCCTTGCATGAACATGAATTAATTTAAGTGTTGATTTCATGCATGATGTATTCGGCCATGTCTAATGAAAATTAAATCCATGCTCTTACGTTGTGGGGACTTGATATATGTTTTATATTCTTGGATGATTTTTGATTTGATTTAAGCTAAGAAAAATAAATTAAAGTTTGACTAATTTCCAAATATGTAGCTCGCGGTTTGTCAAGGAAAAAGGAATAAATAATTGCATGATTTTGTATGTTTGATGATGCATGAATCTTGCTTTGATTTGTGAAGTGTTTCGGTCTATACATGCTAATTAGGTTAGAATTCTTCTCCATGAAATAACATAGGAATAATGCATGTATGTTGTGTTAAACTAATTGAGTAGGAATAAGCTTTGTGTTTAAGTTGATTCATGTGTATGTATTCGGTTTATGGGCTAGATATATGTGAGTGTTTTTGTTTTATGAAAATGAAATGATTTTAAATCAATTATGTGTTGAATGATTTACTTAAGTGATTGATTTGTGAAATATTTGCTCGAGAATGAATGTTTGTATGTGATTTAATTGAGTGCGTGAGGTTATATTTGTGGTTATTTAAGATGTGTCTTACAACAAAACCTGAGTTTTCAAAGTATTTGAAAAAAAAACGAGTTTTTCGATGTTTTTGGGAAACTGTTCCTTGCTGTCCAAGTTATTTAAAATTGTTTTCTTGATTTCTAAATTGAGTTCATGAGACTCAAAATTTGGTTTTCAAAAGGTAATGGATTCGAGCAAAACCCGGATTGAAACCGGTGAATTTTTCGGTGTTTTCGAACGTAATGGAGGTGCTGTCCAAAATGGACAGGCGGAGACGGTACGCATTTAATAGTTGGACCTCAGGTGAGAGAGAAGCCTTCCTAAGACATCGTGGTAGTTAGGTGATTTATTAGGACGTTCCGTATCATCTCAAAGATCGGAACTAAGTGGTTAGAGTCAGTAGTATAAGTGGCAATTGTTTGATTGTGTGGCCACTTATACGAAGGTGACGAAGACCACAATGTTATTGTGTGATGTTGTGTGCATGCTTTTATATATTTATTTAATTATATCTGATGATACTTATTACTGCTGATTGTAATGAGTGAATGGCTGATGGACGTCTGTTACGTCCTGAATAAGGGAATGAAATGAATGAAATTGAAAGAAAAGTTATAAGTATGAGAAAATAATGATGACAAGATACAATGAGAAAGGAATAATGATTGGAAACAAAGTATGTGTTGGAAGAGAAAGAAAGAATTGAGATCGGGGAAAGGATGAATGATAATGTTGAGAACGAGCCAGAGCTGGGGAGAGTGATGTCGATTGTTGGAACGAGATGTGATTTGAGCAGGAGCTGGGCTCCTTTATTTTGGTTTTAGTCTGGGACTAGTGTTGAGTTGAGCTTGCTCTTCCATTAGCGCTCAGCAAAGTTGAATTTTTGAAAAGGTTTTTGAAAAGAGATCTTGTGGAGAATGGTGAAAGGAAATTTTAGAAAAGGATTTGTGAAAAGAAATTCTTTTGAAAATGTTTTTGAAAAGAGGTTTTGAGAAATATTATAAAAGCATTTTCAGAAAAGTTTTTGAAAAAGGAATTTTGTGAAAAGCAGTGGAAGCGAATTTTTAGAAACTTTGTGAAAATCAGATTTCTTTTTTTAAGAAAAGTTTTGAAAATAAGATGTTGGGGGAGTTTGTGAAAAGAGACTTTGAGAAAATTATGAAAATTGATTTTTGAGAAAATTTACGAGGAGAGATTTTATGAAAGAGTCGGATATTTTGTGAAAGTTTATAAACTGGTGTTCTGAGAAAGGATTTTGAAGTGAGATGATTGCGAGAAATGGAGAATGTTGAGAAAGTTTGAGAAATGAGATCTGAGGTTGTGATATGATCCCAGCTCTGTGCTATGTGAGTAATGATGAGAGAAAGATTGTGCAAAGTTAGTGGTCGGGACTCGTTGAAGGGTTGCACGAAGGACGGGCCGACCTTAGGTAATTACAAACAAGATAAAAGACTTAAAAGACACACGCGGTGAGATATGAGAGTGCGAAGTAGTGGAGAGGAAGGAACCATAAGTATCTGCAGATACTTAGGAGGAGATTGCATTAGGGGAGGACGATGACGGTGAAACGTCAAGAAGTCTAGAGTATATTTCTAGGCAGAACGAACTCCACATGTGGCGCACTAATGTGGTGGGGACTGGGTCTAATGTCGTGGTAAGTTCTGCGGGGCCACTAGAAATATACTGTCGCCCCCTAGATTGCAAATCGAGAACAGTGAGAGGGACTGGAGTGGGGCATTTTGTTTGCCACTGTAGTGAGATAGTGTGTCATGTATATGAATTGATATGATTATGATTTGAGGCTGAGTCCTCCTGGTCTGGGACCATTTGATGTGTGGCAGCTGTCGTGCCCGCACGGTAAAGGTCATGTACTCCTGTTTGCTTCCGACTAGGTTGGATGGATGACCGAGGAGATGTAGACGTGAGTGATAGTCGATAACGAAATGAATATTCTGATGATGTATGGTATTTTCCCCAAAGCATTAAAGAGGGTAATTTGATAAGACTGGATGAAAAGAAAATGAAGAATTAAGGGAAGTAAAGGTATGAAAGAAAGGAAGAAAGAATACTCGTGAGAAATGCATGATAATGATAATAATAAAGATAATGATATGTTTGGTTGTTGTGTGCCTGTGTGTTATATTGTATGCTTGTATGGTCCTATTATTTTGCCTAGCGTAATCCCACACCGTCGACGATCCGTCGTTCGGAATGCTTACTCTCTCCTGTTCGTTGGCATATCGGTGCTGCTGGTATTTCAACAGGCAGACGGAGTACCGCATGGATACCATCTCCCTAGATGGAGCTGAATGACAACCGCAGAGCAGCAATGGAGACGATTTCATTTTCGGGAGTGAAGAAAGGACGCAAAAAGAAAGGAGAGTTCCATCCGGACGTCTTCATCAGACGAAAGCGAAAGTAGAGGGTTTAGGTTAAGTTTGTGAATTGTGCTTTTGATTCAAGGATTACCAAGCAATGTGCCAATTATGTGACTAAGCCAAGTTTTAATTCTGTATCGTGGAATACTCTATTTTGGGACGAACAAACAATGTAGTCTTTTGTGAAACAGCATGATGATTTGAAAACAAGCCTTTTTATGAAAATGAAAATTTTCTGAAAATAAATGTTTTAGTAACAACTCGATTTTCAAAAGGAGTGTTGAACAATGTTAAGTACTCTCCAATAATGTTTGGAAACACTTCAATAATGTTTTACAAAAAAAAAAAAATTGGCCTCATTTTTGATAATTTTTAATACATAAAGTTAATTATTTTGATCTACGAAAATCGGGCTGTTACAGGGTACGCGTATTGGAAAGCCCGTATGAAAATTTTTATTCAAGGAGTTGGATTAAAAGTTTGGGATGCCGTCGTAAATGGTCCCTATGTTCCTACCTATGTGGTTAATGGTAACACCGTCGAAAAGCCTATGGCTGAGTGGACGGAGGGGGGGAACGTAGAGTCCAGTACGACCTGAAAGCGAAAAATATTATAACATCTGCTTTGAGCTATGATGAGTTTTTCAGGATATCGACATGCGAGATAGCATAACAAATGTGGGATACGCTAGACATGGGTCTTTTGGTCAAAAAATTCAGGAAATTTCTGAGGAGGAAAAGCAACTTCAATAGAAGAAAGAAAATCGTGGTGGTACTTGGACAGCGGATGCTCAAAACATATGATGGGAGATAAATCTAAATTTTCGCATCTCGCTCCAAAGGACCAAGGACATGTGACTTTCGGAGATAACAATCAAGGAAAGATTCTTGGAGTCGGTAAAATTGGTACACCTCCTAACCCTTGCATAGAAAATGTTTTACATGTTGAGGGCCTAAAACACAATTTGCTAAGTATTAATCAGTTGTGTGATAAGGGCAATAGGGTTATTTTTTATTCTGATAGATGTACTATCGAGGGTAAAGTTGATAATCTTATTAAGTTAATTGCTCACAGGATAAACAATGTTTATGTTATTGATTTTAACTCAATACCCTCAAATGATGCGAAATGTTTATTAAGTAAAGAGGATGAATCATGGCTATGGCAACATAGAATAGGTCACATCCACATGGCTAATTTAAATAAAATTTCTTCTAAAAACTTAGTAGTTGGTTTACCAAAGCAAAATTTTTCTATTTCTGAAAAATGTGATCCTTGTTCAAAATCAAAACTCACAAGGGCATCTTTTCCATCTAAAAATCTTGTTTCAACTCAAAATCCCTTGGAACTTTTACATATGGATCTTTTTGGACCTTGTCAAACAAAAAGCTTTGGTGGCAACTATTATTGTGTAGTTGTTGTGGATGACTATTCTAGGTATACATGGACGCTTTTTATTACTCATAAAAATGATGCATTTCATGAATTTAAAAAGATAGCCAAGATTGTTCAAAACCAATTGCATTTGAGCATTGCATCCATTAAAACTGATCATGGTGGAGAATTTGAAAACCATCTTTTTGAAAAATTTTGCGAAACACATGGAATTAAGCATTATTTTTCAGCTCCAAGAACTCCTGAGCAAAACGGGGTTGTGGAGAGGAAAAATCGTTCATTAAAAGAGCTTTCAAGAACAATGCTTAATGACATGAATTTGCCTGCATATTTTTGGACCGATGCAGTGAGTACAGCTTGCTATGTCATGAACCGTGTTTTAATACGGTCTATTTTAAAGAAAACACCCTATAAGCTGTACAAGGGGAGAAAACCAAATATTTCCCATTTTCGTGTCTTTGGATGTAAATGTTTTGTGCATAATAATGGTAGAGACAATCTAGGAAGTTTTTAGGCTAGAGCTGATAAGGGCATATTCCTTGGATATTCTGTTTCGAGCAAAGCATATAGGACTTACAATAAATCTCGTAATACTATTGAAGAATCTATTCATGTATCATTTGATGAATGCGATCCCAGAAAGTTGGGAAAGGTTTCTGTTAATGACATTTCAGGTATCCTTGGAGATCTATACATTTCAGGAGCCAAATGCTAAAGGAAAAGGAACATTCCGAATGCAATAAAAAATTAGTTGAATTAGTTAAGGAGAAAAATCAAGAACAATCCATGGAGCTCATTGCTGATTTGCCTAAGGAATGGAGAACATCAAGGCACCATCCCATTGACCAAATCATAGGTGACATCACAAAAGGTGTAAGTACTCGCAACTCTATTAGAAATCTGTGTAACTACTTCGCATTTGTTTCTCAAGTGGAGCCAAAGAATGTTTTTGAGGCTACGCTTGATGAGCATTGGCTTCTGACAATGCAAGAGGAATTAAACCAGTTTGAAAGAAATCAGGTTTGGGAACTTGTTCCTAGGCCTGAGTCTCATCCGATTATTGGAATTAAGTGGATTTATAAAAATAAACTCGATGAGACTGGTTTAATTGTTCGAAACAAAGCTAGGTTAGTTGCGCAAGGTTACAACCAAGAAGAGGGGATAGATTATGAGGAAACATTTGCCCCTGTTGCTAGGTTGGAAGCCATTAGATTGCTTTTAGCTTTTGCATGCATTTTAGATTTTAAATTATATCAGATGGACGTAAAGAGTGCCTTTATAAATGGTTTTATAAATGAAGAAGTTTATGTGTGTCAACCTCCCGGCTTTGAAAATTATGAACACCCGGATTATGTTTATAAATTGAAAAAGGCTTTGTACGAACTCAAACAAGCTCCTAGAGCATGGTATGACCGTCTTAGCAAATTTTTACTAGAAAATAATTTTGAAAGAGGGAAGGTTGATAACACGCTTTTTATCAAAAAGAAAGGAAAGGACATTCTTTTAGTTCAGATTTATGTAGATAATATTATTTTAGGTGCTACTAAAGAAACCCTTTGCAAGGATTTTTCGAGTATGATGCAGGAAGAGTTCGAGATGTCTATGATGGGCGAGCTGAACTTTTTCCTAGGATTGCAAATTAAACAAGCAAAGGATGGGATATTCATTAGCCAAACAAAGTACTGCAAGGAACTATTGAAACGATTTGGCATGGATAAGGCCAAGGCAGTAGCAACACCAATAAGCACATCTTGCTATCTGGACAAAGATGAAGGAGGTAAATCCGTAGAAATCACTAAATATTGAGGTATAATCGGATCCCTTCTCTATTTAACGGCAAGTAGGCCGGATATTATGTTTAGTGTATGTTTATGTGCTCGTTTTCAAGCGAATCCAAAAGAAACGCACATGGTTGCTGCCAAACGTGTAATGAAATATCTTTTTGGCACAACTGACATGGGTTTATGGTACCCAAAGGTTCTTTGTGTAACCTTGTTGGGTTTTCTGATTCTGACTTTGCTGGATACAAAGTAGATAGGAAAAGCACTAGTGGCACTTGTCATCTTCTTGGAAATTCTTTGGTATCATGGGCTAGCAAGAAATAGTCGAGTGTAGCCCACTACAAGAAAAACCGTTTATTGCAACGACATTTTGCAACGACTTTTTAAAGTCGTTGCTAAAAACAGGTGTTTTGCAACGACTTAATCATTTTCTCTACTCTCTGGATAACCTTTTTTTTTATTTTTTTATTTTTTTTCTAAGCCAGAACTTCCTAGTTAAAGAGTTTGTGAAGCATTTGCATTTCCATTTTCTCCCACTATTATGTTTAAGCAATTAACACTTTGATCTTGCTTTTGTACACTCATTATAGCATCTACTGTTGCCTTTCAGGATATTTATTTGCTAAATTTAAGTTAGGTTGTGCGAGACAAAATAACAGAAGATTAATATGGTTGTTTCCATGCGAGATTTGGATGCAGTTTTCCAGGGAGCTGGACAAAGGCGTATCCTTCATCTATTTAACATATTGTACTGTACTGTTTACAGTTTAATAGATTTTCATCTTTACAAGATTCATTCAAGGTTGCTGCCTCATATATGGAGCATTTTTTATCTTATTTTCATTAGTATTCACACTCTCCATTCATTGACGACTGCATCAAAAAGTGGTGCTCTGCACCATGATATCCATTACTGGCTTGGTAAAGACACTAGTTAGGTAAAGTTTTTATTTTGGGCTATATAGTTTTATTTTTTAGAAAATATATTCTCCATACTTTTCTGGTTCAGCATTAGTTGTAACAGTTGTGTACTTGGTAAGTGTGTAAATTAAACTAAATTAGTGTTGTTTTTTATTTCCTTAAATCTGTCAAGCTTATCGTGCTTATCAATGTGAAGACTGTTAAAAAATGTCTACTTTTGGCCTAAAGTTGTATTAGTTGATTATAGTGAGAATTTGAAAGTAATATGAATTATTGACTACAGATTATTGAAATTCAGTAATACTTAAATGCTAGATTTTTATGTTCTGACTATAATGAAATTATCAACTTTGCAGTGTTGAAAAGGGAAAGGCAGAACTTGTCGAAACTGATTCTTTGAAAAGGGAATTACTCGACACTAATAAATGCTATATTATTGATTTTGGGTTTGAAGTGTTTGTCTGGATGGGAAGAAACACATCCCTTGATGAAAGAAAAAGTGCAGGTGGAGCTGCAGATGTAACATCTCATTTCTTTACAGTTTAGTTTAAGTATTTTACTATATGTTTAAATGACTCTTTAATTGCTGTTGACCAACAAACAAGAGTTCATCAGTGGCACTGCTCAAATGAAACCCCAAATAAGAAAAGAAATGAAAACCAAGGAGTCTAACTCATATTTCAATGTCTTAATTGACCAAGAAGTATATGAAGTCATAGAAACTAAATGAATAAAAATGAAAACCAAGGAGATTATTGTTTAATTATAAATTTAGAAATTAAATGAGTAAAAATGAAAACCATTCCCATGGGAGAAAGGGGAAATTCATATTAATTTTCACTTATTGGTATAAACTAAGCTTTATGTCAAATTTCTATTTTTTGGCGCTCAAGGTTTGTGTTAGTACTATTGTTTTATTTTATGAATGCAGTTTTATGTATGTGACAAATGCAGCTTTATGTCCCAAGCGACCGTCGTTTGCTTTCTCCATACGAAATCTTCTCTTGTCTTGTCTCCAAATGCAGGGAATCAAACGTTTAGCTGAGTTCTCTCCCAACTAGAGCCGGTGGGACCTTTTTCCACCAATGACCCAGTCGCGATGACAAAGATCCAGCGGTGATGCGATTTCTCCATAAAGGACTAGCAGCCTTTAAGTGCGAGTTCTCCCATCCAGGGCAACGTAATCTTCTCTTGCCTCCAGATCTGCAGTGAATGACTTTCTCCTATTTTTCTAATTTCCGTAAAAGTGTTGTTTGGGATTTGGGGTTAGAGAAGAAGAGTAGAAGAGAAGATGCTGATGCCATTCGAGACCTCTGTTCAGAGTTGACGTCATCTTCTCTATTTCACGCCATTCTTCTTTGGAATTGGTTCGACACCGACGTGTTGGTGAGGTATTTTTGTTTCAATTTCTGCAACTTATCTGAACCAATTGTTGTTAATTGAAACTGGTTTGCCTAATTTAGTATATTTTTGGGATTGAAGAATTCGATTTGGAACACCTCATGTCTTGAATCTGTTTTTGTGTTTATAATGATTAGATGGGAGTTTATATAGAGGTTCCTAAATTTAGTTGTTTTCCTTGATTGAAGACTGAGTATACTTGTTGTGAGGTTGACAAAAAGCTAAAAAAAACACTTGCTTAATTGGTTGTAAGATGGTGGTAATTAATCACTAGTAGAATTTTATTTTTTTCATGGCTGGTGCTTGTTTGAAAGCTTAAATGGACCAAGTTGCTGTTAATTCAGTGAGTAATTAGTTCAATGTTAATTTGTTAAAAGAGCTTTTCACAAGAGAAGGATTTTAACCCCAGCCAATTACATGCTGAGTTTCATCCTAAAAACATGTTCCCTGCAGGCTTACTCACTCATGCATTATTAATACTGATAATTAAGAAGACAGGTCTTATTTTATAGTGGGATGAGTTTCATGGTGGTTCTGACAAAAATTTGTACCCTTTGATGGTACTAGGTGCAAGTTAGAAAATGTGGTTGTTAGGCTTGGGTGTATTTGTAATGTTGTTTACTCATAATTGTAGCACTTAGATGTAGGAAATATGTTATGCCACGTTCTCACTTGTTTAAATTCTGTAAGGACATTTGAAATTAGAGTGTATGTTGGTGTTTCTCACTGTAACCAAACATTATTAAGAAGAGCCTGTGAGTGCTTGGAATAAGTTAAGAACAAACTATATTGGTTTAAGGTCTAGTCAAATTTTATGATGCCTGATACTTTAGTTTACTATCTACTGTATACTTTGCTCAGCTAAGTAGTTTTCTGGGTTTGAGGCATTCTAAACTTGAGTGTATATCAAAGAATATTAGTGGAAATTTTTTTGTGCTGGGGGGAGGCTGTCATAAGTCATCGGTGAAGGGGCTTGTCCTGGAACTACTTCTTTATGTTCTAGTTTTATAGCCATGATTTGATTGGCCAGCTTAAAGATGCAGTGCTTCGTTTATAGCTGTTCCTTATCAAGATAATGTCAGAACACTATCAGTAAACAACTGAAAGTAAACAAGGGTTTTCAGTTGCTCATGTTGTATGGTAGTGTTGTATGTTTAAGTTGATTTGTGTTGTGTTCTACTTATGTTTAAACTATATATTATTATATACATTTCACAACTCATGAAGGTATTCTGCTGCTGTTGTAAATGAAAATATTAGTTCTTTCTTTTGCTCATTTTCAGGTACCTCACTTACCAATCAACTAAAAGATAAGGAACAATCATTTGATGAAAAGTTTGAGAAAATTCAGTTTGACTGAGAAGGTACCAAGTTTATTGTCCTTTGACTTTTTTTTAAATTTTTAATTCTCTCGTATTTTAATTTGTTCTTTTCCTTGTTTCGTCTTTTTATTTGTTCTGAATCTCAAGTTTCATTTGATTGAGTAAATTCATTTAGATTTATAAAAATAAATTCTTTATCATAGTAGTGGATTTCCAATTAGAGGTTTCTCTTTGTCTTATGTTGTTTTCACAGTGTTGGCGAACCAAAATGTTGAAAATTATTTTTGCATGCATGACATTTCTTTTGTTTCTAGGTTGCACTATTTCCTTAATGGTAAATTTAACCTCTTTCTATACAATTTTTTTTTGTTTCGCAAGTATTTAATTAATTCAACTCCTATAATTATGTTGTTACTAGCTTGTTACAGGTTTAACATTATTGAAAGAAAAGTGACATTGACCATGCTGCATATGGAGATGAGAAGATATTTTTTTTATGTTAAAAATTTATGTCATAGGCTTTGAATTGTTATTTTGGATTAGGGTACTAAATAGATTTTTATTTTATTTTATTTTTAATATTTTGGGCTGATGTAATATTATGACTCAATAGAATGTTAAAGACATTTTTTTTATATTAGATTGTTGAGATTTGAGCTCTTTATTTAGGAAAATTTAATAATATAAAATTTATTAATTATTTTTAATTATTATCATGATACTTCATAATTTAAAATGGTTATATCAGGTTAAAAGGATTATTATTTTTTTAATATAAATAAAAGCTATTGCAACGACAATGTTGTTGCCAATCAAGGTTACTGCCAAAAATCAAAGGTGTTTTGCAACGACAATATCGTTGCCAATAAAGACTTTTGCAATGACAATTTTGTCGTTTCAAAACATATTGGTATTTTGCAACGACAATGTCGTTGCGAAATAGATTACCAATACAGCTCTACTAACCTTGTTTTGCAACGACATTTCTTATGCAACGACTTGGGTCGTTGCTGAAAACTATTCTTTATAACAACAGGTCATTGCTAAAAACCATTCTTTATAACAACGAAAAAAATGTTTTTCCTATACCCTTTTGCAACGGCTTTATCAGCAACGATCAAAGTCGTTGCAAAAACTCAATAAAGGGTTTTTTTTTGTAGTGGCCCTATCCACAACTGAGGCTAAATATGTCGCTGCGGGTAGCTGTTGTGCGCAAATCTTATGGTTTTAACAGCAACTCCTAGACTTCGGTGTAAGTCTAGATCACATTCCCATAAAATGTGATAATACCAGTGCTATTAGTATTACCAAAAACCCTGTGCAACATTCTCGCACCAAGCATATTGAGATTCGTCACCATTTTATACGTGATCATATTCAAAAGGGTGATTGTATTATTGAGTATGTTGATACTTCGCGGCAGTTGGCTGATATCTTTACGAAACCACTTCCAAAAGAAATTTCTTTTTCATTCGTAGAGAAATTGGTTTAACTTCTGCCTCTCACCTATTTTGAGTATGTGATTTTTTTTATCTCTCTTGTTATTATTGATGCGTCTTCTCAGTGTTTCAGGGGGAGATAGCACGTTCTTTTTGATGATTACAAAAGGGGGAGAGATATTCTGATATTCTGAAGATGCAAATTTGAATTGATATATATTGGTTATGCATCAATACAGGGGGAGATGCTACAAGATGCTTTAAATTGCTATATCTTTATTATTATTGTTCTAGGGAAGGTTAATTTTCGAGATATATATATATATATATATATATATATCTGTGTGTGTGTGTGTGTTTTTTCTTGTATAACACTGGTGATGCAGATAGTAAAGAGCATATCAGAATCGTTGTTTGTCATCATCAAAAAGGGGGAGTGTTGGAAGTCAAGCTAGTGTTGGAAGACATGCTTCAAACTCTCTTATGGACTTCAAGTTTATATCAAGCTGATGTTTTGATGATAACAAACCAACTCAAGTTCAAACTCACAAGTTTCCTTCATGATCAAGAATGAAGATTCAAGCAAGACATAGATTAGAAACCTTTTCCCTTAGATCATTTGTAAGGTAATGAAGTTTCTATTATTTACGAGTTTAAAAAGGCCAATAAGTTTTTCATTTAAAAGAGAGAAGAAAATGTGTTTTTCATGAAAAGTTGTTTTCTAGCTTAGTTTTTGTGAAAATACTTGATGTTACAAAACTCTGTATATTTTTATGTATGCAAAAGAGAGTGATCGATTAACTGCTCAAGATAATTGATTAACTTTGTTGCATCATAGAAAAATCAGAGAGCTTGTAATCGATTAAGTGAACTTTGTTAATCAATTACTTTCTCATGGGAGTAATCGATTACCAGGCTCAAGTAATCGATTATAATTGTTGCATCATATGTTTTTCAGAGGCTTAGTAATCGATTACATTCTCTGTAGTAATTGATTACATGATGTTGCATCATATGCATAACAGAGGCTCAGTAATCGATTAATTGATTAGTCTTAATCGATTAAATAAGTTGCATCACATATTGAACAGGAGTGATGTAATCGATTAATCATTGTTGGTCTAATCAATTACTTGTTTTTCAAATGAATTTAAGGATTTCTATCTTTGAAGGAATAATCGATTACCTTCAGAAAGTAATCGATTACTTCAAGTTTTATTGAAAAACGTGTCAGAATCATTTTTATTATTTCCTGATTTGATTTTATATAAAAGATTCTGATATATTTTATAAAATTCGAAAATGATTTTAAATTTTAATTATTTCCTTTTTAGTTTTAAGAATCAAATCTTTATTTTATTTCGTAAATCGTTTTGATTTAGTTTTGATTTTAAAACTTATTTCAAATCTTATTTTATTTTGTTTTGATTTTATTTTACTAATTCTAAATCTTTTTTATTCTAAATGTTTTATTTTTATAAAACTTCACTCCAACATTCAGATAACAATTCTCTATTCTTCTCTGTCATCTTTTCTAAAAACTCACGTTCTCTCTTCTTCTCTAAACTTCTGGTTTTCACGTTCATATCTTTTTGAAGAACAAAAACCTTATTGGCTGATTAACTCTTAGAGAAAAAGCACTTCATTATCATAAGAGCATATTGTTGTATCCGTGTTGTTGAGAACACAATTGCTATTGTAATCACTCTCATATTCATTGTATTTGAAACCTTAGTGGTTAGGGAGAGAATCCCTTAGTGGACGTGTGATACATCGTAGGGCGAGGAACCCTGTTGTGTGATATTGAGGCCCCTAGCGAACGAAGGTTCCTAGTAGTGTGCGGGGTGCTCTTGGGTGTAATACGGTGCTGCTTTATTGCTGATTATAGAACTCTCAAGCGGGTCGCTTGGGGACTGGACTAGACCTTTCGACGGGAAGGCTGAACCAGTATAAAATTTCCTGGTGCAAGCTTTTCTATCCCTATCTCTTTATTTTCCGCATATTTCAATTATTTACGTTTCCGCACTACTCAATTTATTTTTATCTATTGTTTTCGTGATCCGTCTCAAACGTCTAATCTCTCCATCTCAAAACAATTTTTTAATTCTTAAAGGATTTCACAATACATTAATAAAACTCGATTCACCCCCTTTCTCGAGATTTTGAGGCCAAAACCAACAAACTCTAACTATCCCTAACTCAAAGTGTAGAAAAGTGTGTCCCCTTACCTTAGAGGAAGAGAGAGCTCACTTGAAGCTCCGTAGACCACAGATCTACCCCTGATCTACATGGATTCTAACTCCCTTGCTCGATCTCCACTTGGTTCTTGAGATTGGAAGAGAGAGAGTGAAGCCCTAGGAGAGAGAAAGAGCTTCAAGGAGGGAGAAAGAGACACCAATGGCAAAGAATGAGGAAGAGTTTATGTGTTGGATCTAACCCAAAATCAAGCTTAGATCCCATGGGTGAGGCTTGGAAATAGAGTTTGGGGGTTTGGGGTGGATATAGTGTGTGTGGGTTCATGGAATGAGAGAGAGCCATGGAGGAGAGAGGAAGAATAAGGAGAAAGTATGGGTGAGGAAGTGGGTGATTGAAGGTGAGGGTTTGGGTGTTAATGGGTGTTGGTGGTGATTTGGGGGGGTGAGAAGGGAGAGAGAGAACAGTAGAAAATGAGGGGAAGAGAGAGAGGCGGGTAAGGAATGAGGAGGAAGGGGGCCGAACCCCCTTTTATTTTTTTCTAGTTCAACACGTGCTACTCGAGTACTACTCGAGTCTTTTTGAGCTTGTAATCGATTACCCCTTTAAGGTAATCGATTATCTCCTTGATGGAACATCTAAGGAAATTCACCAGAGGTCTGATAATCGATTATTCTACCCCAAGTAATCGATTACTTCATTAAAATCACAAGGTAATCAATTACTTACATGAGGTAATCGATTATCATTGATTCAACATTGCAGTGGTTCTACCAGGGAGCTGATAGTCAGTTACTTTACCTAAGGTAATCGATTATCTTGCCCAAAACCCATATTTTGACAAATTCTAACTCTAAGACATTACTATTAACTCCTACACGTAGTTTACTATCGATATTCTCATAAATTCTAACTTAGGTTTTTTCCAAATTAAACTAGGGTTTAAAATCAAGGATGTTACAGATCTGCTGGAGGTCAGCTATGGCCTTTCCCTGTTGTTCCAGCATTCGAGCCTGCTGTTTAATTATCTCTTCGAGCTGGGTTTCTCTGCGGCCCTGGCGATCTTCCTGCATCTCTCCTGAAACACGGGCGTCAATGGATCGTCTAGATCCATGGTTGCACGTTGGGGTTTCCTTGCCTTGAATGGACAGTATACGGCCCACTGTGTGTGTGGGTGGGTGCAGTTTGCTGACTGTGCGCTGGAATCTCCAGTCGGACTGAAGGGACGCTGTGTGGGGGTGGTTAGGGTGGGGCTCTTCCGCCATAGATGTTGCCCTCTAGGTCCCTTCCGTTGTCAACGCTACTGATGAAGGTCTAATATATGATGTTTTAAGGCTTAATTTCACTTCCTTCTGCTTGGGTTTTAGCTTGTTTCTCTTGTAAATATAGGTATTTTGTATTAGTTTTAGGAATTTTTAGATTATTAGAATCCTTTAAACTTTTTGATCCGTTTTGGGTATGGTTCAGGTGCTTTCGGAGCTTAAATGAAGAAAATAAATATGGAGCATGAAAGGGGACGAAAAGACCTTTAAAATGACGCAAGAACGGAGAAAAATGGAGCCGGAGCAGGTCTCGAACGCCCAGGCGCACAAATCAACACGCCCAGGCGCGCTCACCGCGGTAAAATGACAGTGTTCGATATTTTGGTCATAAATTGAGATACGCTTATCCAAATAAGGCGATCTTGGTATCATTTTAAAGCTAAGGAAAAGATCTACAACTTTAACAGAAAGAGCCTTGCTCAAATTCGTCCATATTTGGGGTCAAAATCAGGGCCGAAGTTGTGTGTCAGACATGAGAAGGCTTTTTTTGTGATGTTCGCTGGCGAGTACGCGTTTTTTGTGATATTTGCTTGTTTTTAAAGCTAGCTCTCTCGGGGGTCAGCTGGCTTGTAATTTTTACAAACTAGCTGACCACCGAGAGAGCTAGCTAGCTGAGGGGTCAGCGAGCTTTGTAAAATTACAAGCTAGCTCACCCCCGAGAGAGCTAGTGAAAAGTCTTATTTTTAAAGTTAGCTCTCTCGGGGGTCAGCGAGTGTGTAAACTTACACAGCTCGCTGACCCCCAGCGAGCAATATTTTTTTTGTTTTTATGTTGCTCGCTGGCCCCTCAACGAGCGTGCAATTTTTGTGATGTTCGCTGGCGAGTACACGTTTTTTTTGTGATGTTTGCTTGTTTTTCCATATGCTAGCTCTCTCAGGAGTCAGCTAGCTTGTAATTTTTACAAGCTAGCTGACCCCCGAGAGAGCTAGCTAGCTGAGGGGTCAGTGAGCTTTGTAAAATTACAAGCTAGCTGACCCCCGAGAGAGCCAGTGAAAAGTCATATTTTTAAAGTTAGCTCTCTCGGGGGTCAGCGAGTGTGTAAATTTACACATCTCGCTAACCCCCAGCAAGCAGTATTTTTTTTTTTGTTTTTATGTTGCTCGCTGGCCCCAGCGTGAGTGACAAATTCCAAAAAAAAAAAAGGACAATTTTGGATTTTGGCAAAAAAAGGGGGTCAAATGATTAAGTAGGGGGTCAATAAATTAAAACCCATTAGAATTATGCAGGCTATAGGCCCCCGCCACGGCAATGGGACCACCTGCAGATGTCCAGTCCTTGGTTTGAGAGGGTGTGTTGAAGTAAGTTCCCCATCGGGTGGAAATATCTTCTGGTCAGTGCTTATTAGGCTTAGGCATCATCCCTCACCCCTTGAGCTAGCTTTTGGGTTGTGGTTAAGCCTAGACTGCATAGTTCTAATATCTTTTCTGCTCTCTATCACTTCAGTTGCCCTTTGTGATTGGTGTGGTGCTTGGAAAGGAAATAAGCTTTGTAGCAATTGCGGACAAGTGCGGTATTGCTCAAAGAAGCATCAGGTAACTTAATTGTTTAAAATGTGTCAAACTATCAATTAGTTATTATTCCACAATCTTAATTTTGATTACATTCCTTTTCGCTTTTATATTGCAGGTCATGAGTTGGCGCTCAGGGCATAAAACTACTTGCCAACAGCCAAAAGTTTATTCATCTGTTTGTGGACCCAACATAAATGAAACCACCTCAATGGAGTCTCATAAAGGTCCCCATGGTTTATGATCTGTATATTCTTATTGGGTTTATTTTTTGTCATTTTGATAATGAAAATATTACTCACTCTTTAGGTGAAGTCGCAAAACAATGAAACTACTCAGGCATGATAATCTAATCCTGATTGGTAGGTCCTGGCCTTCTTTTTGAGTCTTTTTCATGGCTTTTTCTACTATCTTCTTGGCATAATGCCCCTGTTAACCTTTTTTATTCTCAAAAGCATTATTCCTTCAGCCTCAATTTTTAAGAAATTTCCATGATAGGGAGGTTAATGAACTTGAGTCTCTTCTGGTTTTACTTGACACATTTCATACATGCTCTGCACCTGACCCTGGAAAATGGGTCCTTGATACCCCAGGAACCTTCTCTTAGAAGTTCTATTTTCACTTCTTGATGTCTTTTGAACAATACAAATTTTTTTCTCTTGGATAAATGTATATGGGAATCTAGAGCTCCCTTCCCTCTAAGTTTAAAGCTTGTCTGGATTGCCGTTAACAGGATCAACACTAAAGATTTGTTGCAGGAATGTGGACCTCTGGCTGTTAATATGTGTATTTTATATGTCGCTCTGGTTCTGAAACAGTGCCTCGACTTTTAATTCAAAGCATTGTGGGGGTTTTGCTGTTTTCATTGTTCTTTGGTGTATATCCTTTGAAAGGAATTGTAGGATATTTATGACTCACTCTTGTTTATAGATTTTGTTTGGGATAGGGCCACTCTTTTGGCATCACTTTGGTGCTCTGATTATGTTTTTTTCTGTTTTTTTGGGGGTCTCTGGTAGACATGTAGATGGACACACTTTGTTGCTGACTACATCCTAGTTTAGTTGTTTCTTTATGTTCTTTGTACAATTATCTTCTCATCTAATATGCTTCTTTTATTATAAATATAAAATTAATACTGCGACAAGTTTGAAACTAGCAAAGAAACAGGCTTGATACCATTCCAAAATAAAACATACCATGGTCATTGGAATGATAGGTTCCAGTATACAATTTTATGATACTTGTGCCATTTAATTTTCTATAATTAGTTCCAATCTGAGATTATTTTCGTGCAGTTGGAAGCAACACTCTGTGGCCTGAACTTGAGATCATCAAAGATGAAAGTGAATATAGCAGAGACATGTCCGAGGATAATAATACCTTGCCTATTTCCTCTGATTCCTTGAACTTGAGGAGTAGTATTGTTGACACAATGAATTCACTTTCGGATAGCTTTCAGGTATTACCTCCTTTTCGATCAAGTTATATTAGTTGTTTAAGTATATTATTTGCTAATTATGCTGTGTGTGAATAGGTCAATGATGACAAAAGGAGTTGGGACCACTTCTGGGAACGTATTGTGGAAGCCCCTAAGCAAGTGTTAAGGTGATTAATGTTTGGATTTTTTTTAGTTACATTGTTTAGAAATTTTGAATTGCTTAGATATTTTGGAGCATTGTTGTCAAATCGCGATTCAAACTGTGAATCGGGAGGCCAAACTTTGAATTGTAAATCGTATTGAATTGTAAGATTCATGAACACAATAAAATAACTTAAAAAATATCATTGGAATGTTATATCATATAGGCTTAATTACTTTTTTGGCTCTTTATCTTATTTTCAAGATTCACTTTGGTCCTTTATTATTTTATTGAATAATTTTGGTCCTTTATTATTATTTTTAGAAGATTTAGTTTGGTCCTTACGTCAAATAAAGTTAGATTTCACCAGAATATTCTGGAATATTCCCTCTCCTCCCCGGATTCCGGAAAATGCTGCCGGAAAAATGCTACCAGATATGGATTTAGGAGGAGAAGGAGGAAGAAGAAGAGGAAATAGATTTGTGAGAGGTATAAGAAGGAGAAGGAGGAGGGAGAAGAGAGAAGAGAGAAGAGAGAGGAAGAGGAAGAGAATATGGATTTGTGAGAGGAAGAAGAGGTGGAAGAGGGAAATGGATTTGTTAGAGGAAGAAGCAGAAGAAGAGAGAGGAAGAGGAAATGGATTTGTGAGAGGGAGGAGATTTTTCCGGCAGTATTTTGTGGTAGTCGACGGCATTTTCTAGAATTCGGGGTGGGGAGGGAATATTCTGGAACATTATGTTGAAAGCTAACTTTATTTTGACAGAAGGACCAAATTGAATTTTTTTAAAAAACAAAGGATCAAAATTATTCAAAAAAAATAAATAATAATAAAGTGACAAAGTTAATCTTGAAAATAAGATATAGGATAAAAAATGTAATTAAGCCTATCATATATATATATATATATATGATCAATATATTAAAAATAAAATAAAATTTAAATTCATAAACTTGAATAAAAAACTAGAAGGAGAAGGGTTATTTTTAGTTGCTTGTAGCCAATACAGTTCCAAAATATCAGCCCAAATTTCCTAAATCAGCTTTGGCCCAAAATATAAAATAAAATGAGTGGGGCTTTTTCCACCCCACTAATTTTTTTTAATTCGAATTTTACCCATTAAAAATAATTGAGTACAGAATGAGTCGTGAACTATAGATCACGACCTACTAATTAAAAATACAGGTCGTGATGTATATGTCACGATCATATACTTGAGGGAACAAAATAGGGTCGTGAGGTATATCTCACGACCCAAAAAAAATAAAAATTATGACCTAATCGTGTCCCATACCTCACGACTCAAACAAATTTCACTCTACAACATAAGTGTATCATCGTTATGGCCGTGTTCACACTCCACCATTCAATACCCATATGGTCGTATAGTAACCCGAGTCCCAATCATTATCTTAGCATTTGTCTCATCCTCCATGAGTTCATGCATTGGAGTCCCACTACTAATCACCTTCAACATCACATTCACATTGCACCCCGAGCTTCTTATCCTTCAGTTTTGGTTATTGTGAATTATTTGACCTCCTGAATTTATAGCTTTGGGGTCAATTGTTCTCTCGTATAGCCCACTATTCTTCCCTGCCTCACAAAGGAATTCAAATTGCTAAAATTCAGGTGCTTCACTTCTTTTTTACCCCAGTTAATAAATTTGATTCCTGAATTGAGTACCAATAATTTTCTAAACCTCTGTTTCTATATACTATTGTTTATCCATTTCTGTTTATGTGCACCTGCGTTGAAGTGTAAAATTTGTTTGGGTCGTGAGGTATACATCACGACCCGGTCATAATGTTTCAATTTTTTTTGGGTTGTGACCCATACGTCACGACTCGTATTTTTAATTAGTTCATGGTAATTTATAAGTCACGATTCATTCTGTATTCAATTTTTTTATGGGTAAAATTGGAAATAAAAAAATTAGTGGGGTGCACTTAATCATAAGTGAGGTGGCAAAAACCCTTCTCAAATAAAATAAAAACTAAATCAGCTTTGGCCCAAAATATCAGCCCAAATTATCTAACCTATTAGTTCTACCCCTTCCACTTCTAAAGTCTAAAACCACATTACAATAGCAGACACGGACGCTGCTGCATTCTGCTTCTCGTTTTCCTCTAAATACTTCTAAAGAATGCCAGCGGCAACAATCATTTTCCCCTTTCCACTTTTGAACAATGGCGGCGGCACCAGGTGGAAGGCCGCTTGTGATGCAGAAACATGATTCGTTTTCTGCCACCGAGTCACGATACGGCATTGAATCGGGAGATTCTGGTCACCTCCGATTTTTAACCCCAATGCACATCGTTTCTCTCCAGACTCGTGACGTTCCATACGAGTTGAATCGCGAATGTGCGATATCGATTACACGGTTCTGGAGAACTGCATTATCAGAATGTTTGGATGTGTGAAATAGGGAGGAAAGAAACTGTGGAAAGAAGTAGGAGAGAAGACAAAATGAGCAGTAGATAACAGGTTGATTTTTAGGTAGTTTGCATTGAGCGAAAAAAAAATAAAGTAGAAGAGAGAGCAAATTTGAGTTCAATTTTAGTTTGTGATAGGAAGTTTTAACCTTGTATAACCTGGCGGATGTTATTTATCTAGTCAATATATTTTTGTTTAATTACAGTTTTGATACTTGTGATCTTAACAGGTATTATAGGGATATTAATGCTCAGCCAGTATGGCCTGTTTCAAGAGGTCGGCCATCTAGTGCTGTTATTCCTAACTGCAATTATTGTGGTGGACCTATGTGTTGTGAATTTCAGGTAGTTATTTAAGAAATCATTTGTTATTGTTGAATGTCGTTCTGCATATAATTCCATGATCAACAAATGTTTGCTCTTGTTTCCATTAGATACTGAGATTTTAATGTTGGTGGTGCCAGATTTTGCCACAGCTGCTGTATTTCTTTGAAGTTGATAACGAATCGGACTCTTTGGATTGGGCAACAATTGTCGTGTATGCATGTGAAGCCTCTTGCGAAGCAAATTTGCCTTACAAACAAGAATTTGCTTGGGTTCAATTTTATTAACCTTCAATTACCTATTAGTGAAATGTTTGTTCTTCAATTTTCCCACTCAGTATGAGGTTTATTAGGTTTGGCGGAAGTATGCTGTAAGAATTTCTTTATTTACTTCAAGCAACAATTTAGAATTATGGCAAAAGATGATATAATTTATAGGTTTGTGTTGCGTTCTTGTTAGAAGAAGATTTGTCCCTGTAATATCAAAGTTATTGTGTCTTTTATGTATATTTGCTGTCGGTATTCTATATACATTTAATTATGAAGCAACGCACTGTTAGCATATTACTGACTAGTTATGTTAATATTTGATATGGTGCCAAATTTTTTGGCTTTGGCACCACCGGTGGTATTTGGCATCCCCGGTGGTGCCATGGGTATGAGCCATTGATCTCTACGGAATACAAAATGGATGGATTTGCTAATCATTTTCATTGAGCGGTGATTTTTAAGTGATTCAGGACTACAAGTAAGCAAAAGTAGCAGAAAGTACGTAAGTGATCGACACAACTAAATTTGAAATGTTTCACATTCACTTGTTAGCTTGGTGAAGTCAATGGCTTCAACGTCATCCATGCCATTGATTTCTATGGAAAGATCATTGGGGTCAACTTCCACATCAGTGTCGTTATCTGCAATGACTTCATCTGGGCGTTCAGGAGAGCTTGAATGTTCAGTCATTATTAACCTCAGCATAAAGGAATAAAAACTTTAAATTAAACCATTTACAATAATTTTAACTAAAAAATTATATAAAATGCATAACTACTCAGCCCATTCTATAACACTGTAACTAAAAATAACTACTCAGTCATTACATTAACTACGGGGAAATTAATTTGCGTTCCCTCACCAATGCTAATCCAAACAAAATTTAGTTGGGGTTTGGTTGGGGTTACTCAAAATCTTCAAATGGGGTAGCATAACATCAAGAACAAGATCAATCTAACTACACTTCCAGGTAATTTGTTTATGAACGAACTAACCTGAGCAGTGAATGTGGGGTGTCGGAAGCTATGAACGAAGATGAAAGCAGCACCAAAGAGGTCGTTGCTTTAGCTCCACAAAGCTTCAATCTCACTTCTATGCGTTGAATCTGGGTTTGAGCTCGAACATTTGATTTTTCTAAGTGGATTTCAGCTCAAAAATGTCGCTTTTTGATTGGGTTTGAGCTCAAGGATTTGGGTAGGGTTCTTCGAGTGGATAGAGAGAGAAGCCGTAATTCATTTTGGTTTGTTGTTTTGTTTTAATGTAAAAGGTACTTTGTTGTTAGAGTGTAACACCCCGATTTGATAACTCAAAAATATTATTTGTTTTAAGTAAAATATCACGAAAATCTGGATAATTTTTTTTTTTTGAAATATGATGACATGGACATGAAATTACTTATCACCAAAATGTTTCAATCTCAAACACTTGTGTTACTTAAAAATTAACTCGTCATCAAACGTCATCAATTGAGTTCCAAACCGAGATGTTACCAACATCGCACTTTGAAACCCTTTTCAAGAATTTACATATTACTTATTTATCAAAAGAAACCATTGTTGATTTGCGGGAAGGAAGGCTTTTCTCAAAAATCTCATGAGGCATCCTCATTGTACAATTACAAAAGATGATACATAACCAAATGGGGTTACATAAATGTAGAGCAACATAATCTTAGTCTCCTACTCTCCTTATAAGAGGATTACAATGCAAAAATATAAAATATCCTGAACTATCAATCTTCATTCACAGCGGGCGTCTCTGATGAGTCGAATCCCTACTTAGCGAGTCCCTCGAATAGAGCTTAGCCTTCCTCTCTTTCGAGACTCCACCTCAGACTTGTCTTCGTCGTCCACCACTTGAAGAGTCGACACAAGAAAATCTACTTACTCTGTCATCTGTGGACATCCTCACAGAAGTCCACAGGGAAAGGGGAAAGACAGAGAGAGTATGCGATCCGAACGAATTGACATTGACGGTGCAGACTTATGATAGGTAATATATTAAGACACAAGCAACATAAATAGAGCAGACATTTATCATATACATTTTCATCATCACTGTCATAACAAAGTTATCATTATCATTATCATCATCCAAAATCCATCACGACCATTAACATTCTCATTATCAACATCAACATCTTAACCATGTCCATATCATTCTCAAGCTCATGACTTATAAGTCTTTTCAACATTCTTACTCTTTTCTTATTAAGTCTTACGAGAATCGTATCCTTCGATGATGTGGGGAAAGAATTATCATCAAGGCAAAGGGAATTGGTTAGCACACACGTCTATATCTCCTCCACATCCTCCCAAGCCTAATCAGAAGCAAACGGGACGTACAAGAACCTTAACCCACGCAGGTCGAACAACCGAGAAAACAAACACTGCAACCACTCTGGGTCAGCTAAGATAATCATCATAATCAACATTTCATAATAGTGCGATATCGCAGGGGCCCAAACCAATCGAACTGCCCGCCTCATTCAGGTTCCCTCTCACCGTTTCGAATTTGATCAAGGGGGCAATAGTAATTTTCCAGTCTCGAGTGCAAAACATGTAACATCCCGAATTTTAATTATAATGATAATTAGAATAATAGTAAGATTTGGAAGTAAGGATTAACATAGAAGGGGTTTAAAATGATGGATTAGGGGTGCTTTGAGTGCCATATAGGAGTCAAGGAGCATGGGCATCGAAAAACAAATTTAAAGAAGACCAAACGAGTGTTAAAAATCGATTTTTCGGTGTTATGAACACCCGACATTAGGAAATTCAAAATAAAAGATTTAAGACTCAAAACACAATTCCCACCGTTGGATATGAAGGTATGATTTTTAGGAAGTTACTCGTCAAATTTGAGCAAGATCCGACGGTGAACGAAGAAGTTATCTCGAATTGAAGCAGGAAGAAAATAGGAGGAAAATAGGAAAATGAATAAATGGGGTACTGGGCAAAACACTCGAGTCTTTTGGAAAAGACTCGAGTGTTCTGGTCAATTGGAAAATGGGGCTCTCAGGCAATACTCGAGTCTTTTGGAAAAGACTCGAGTGTTTTGGAAAAGACTGGAGTCTTTTGAAAAAGACTGGAGTGTTTTTAAAGAAAACACTCGAGTGTTTTTGAAAACACTCGAGTGATTTGTGCAGACAGCCTTAAAACGCGTTTTGGCCTTCTTCCTCACTCACTCCTCCTTTTCTTTCTCTCTCTTAGGGCACAAATTCTTCCCCTTTCTCTCTCTAAATTCCTTCTCATTTCTCCACTCTAATCCATAATAAATCACTATAAATCAATCTTCATCACATACAAACATCATCTCCTCCATCAATCCCTCTCCTTTTTCTCTCTCTCACGGATTTCTCTCTCTCTCTCTCCAAGAAGAAGCTTTGTTCTTCCTTCTCCTCAAGGATTTGAGGCTCCAATCTCAACTATTATCAATGACTATCATTAACCTCACATTCTCTCCCTTAAATTCAAGGTAAATTCCATCTTTCTCTTCTCCCCTTTTGGTCACACGAATTTCCCTTTTGTTCCCGATGAAATTTGAGCTCCATACTATGTAGTGCCACTTTCTCATGTTCTTTTTCATTCACATGGTGTAGAGGAACTCAAGACCCCTCTCCTCTCTCTTTCTTGGATCATAGCTCATTTGGTGGCAAGATTCTCAAGCTTAGGGCAAGTGAAATCGCATTGTCTCTAAGTGTTTGAGGTAAGGGAGTGGATATAGTAAGCTTTGCCTTGTTCTAGGGAGTAGGTTCTAGTTAGTATATAATGCTTGTTAGGGTTATGTGTTAAGGGAGAAAATTAGATTATAAATCCCTAGGTTATTGAATATGGAATTCTAATTGATTAAATATGCATGATGATTGGATGTTAAGGCTAGGAAAAGGAAAACCCAATAATATAAGAATGAATTATTTGATAAATGAAATTTGGTTAATGATTATAATGAAGAACAAGAGAATTTGGCTAAAATGATAATTGATGGATGTTGCAAGTATGTGTGGGTAATATGGAGTAAATTGATATATGAAGGAAAATGGAATGGAAACGATTATATGTGATGAATGTGCGTAATTGTATCTAATTGCTAAATGAGTTTAAATGATAAGTATTATTAATTGTGAACAAAGGTCATGGCTTATGAATAGAACTTGTGAATATGGGAAATGGAAGTATAATGATTATGTTTAATAAAAGGTAAAAGATGATTTTAATATGTGGTGTTAAAGCGAAAATGTGAGAAGGTGAAATATGTAAATTAAAATGAAGTGTAATATAAATGTTGGACCATGAATGAGAATGCTATTTGGTATGATTGTGATAACTGAGAAAGGAAATGAATAAGGTAATTACATGAATGATTAGATGTTGAATGTGTGTTGTTGAATTTACATGTGATATACTTGTTTATGTGAGAATATGAAAGTATGTTTTGGCCTCTGATGTGAGGTAATGAATATGGAAAAGTAATTAAGTGTGTTGGCCTCTGATTTGAGGTGACGAGTAAGGAATTAGAGTAATGAGTGTTGACCTCTGACCTGAGGGACACAAGATGGAATGAATGTTATTGAGTGTTGACCTCTGACCTGAGGGACACGATATGAATTAAAATGAATGAGTGTTGACCTCTGACCTGAGGGACACCGGATTAAATAATGAGTTGGGTGTTGACCTCTGACCTGAGGGACACCGGATGGAATATGCATTGGTGTGTTGACCTCTGACCTGAGAGACACACCGTGAATTAAGGGATTGAAGTGTTGACCTCTGACCTGAGGGACACGAAATGGATTATAATGAATGGGTGTTGACCTCCGACCTGAGGGACACATAATTTAAATAAGGAAAGGAATGAGAGCCTCTGCTTTGAGGTGATAAATGGGTTGCATGGAACTGTGCATTGACCTCTGATTTGAGGTGATGTACTATAATGAAATGAGTATGTGAAATGAATAAAAAGGAAAGGAAATGAATGTTGATTGAATGGGAAATGAATAAGGAAAAATGGATATTGAACTGAATAATGGAAGTGGATGGTAAAATGAATGATGGATATGGAAATGATGAAATGTGTATGGTGTGCAATATGTGAATATATGCTTATTTGCTAATTGTGTTTGACCTAGTGGGTTGTTATGTCTAGTTAGAAACTGCTTTCTATTTCATGTGCAATGCTCACTCCCTTACAGTTTCAGGTACGAAGATTGAGTTGGCACAGCCCCCGGCCGAGCAGGAGTACTTTCCCTCACAGGGAGAGTAGGGTGATATGGGTTGTAGATTATAGCATGGGCCGAAGCCTCTCATATTATTTTGATGTAAATTTAATATACATATTTTGAATGAGGCTTAGGATGTTTTGTTCGGCTAAAGTTATATATTCTGGTTATGTCACTCAAAACTTAGTATTTTCCGCTAGTACTCTGATTAATTAATATACTCTGATATATTTGGAGCCCGTGGGGCCTTAGTATGATTTATATATGTAATTTGAAGCCCTGCTGGCTACTGGTTGCTTTAATTAAAATTGTTCATCACAGGTTGAATTTTGGATTAGCCCGAAAAACAAACAAAACTCCGTCCGTGTGACGGTTGATTTTAATATAATAAAAATGAATTTTTAAGTCCGTATTTTAATATAAGGGGAATTAAGGGTAAATAATCTTAGGGTGTTACAGAACACACTACGATCCCCTAGGTCTTAAGCCCCAATCACATATAGACTAGTTCTGCCTAGAAAAGTACTCGAGGTTTCTTGACGTTTCACCGTCATCACCCTCCCCTATCACAATCATTGTGACATCCTAATTTTTAAACACTAATTCGACCCTTAAACAAAATTTAGCACTTGAAAATTTATTTTTAAACTTAAACTTCTTGTAAAAATCTTCGAAAATTTCGGCGGAGTTTACTCTGTTTTATGGACTTTCCAAAAATTACTTTTTCCATGTTAAACCTGTAAATAGCATTTGCAAATAACACCAGACATCCATAATTCATATCATATTCATATCACATCATATCCAGTGTTATCATGATCATATCATGTCATGCACCACAGCTAAACATCAGCAAATAACATAAACAAGTATGTGGAAATATAACTATCTCCCAAAAATAACCCCAAAACTAAAGGGACATGTCATGGGCCGGTCCTGCTAATATCTACACAAAAACATATATATACATAGAGCTGTCAAAATGGGCCGGGCCAGCCGGGCCGGGCCAAAAAGCCCGAAAAATCATAGGGCTCGGGCTCCTTAATATGGCCTGTTTATTCAACCCGGGCTATTTAGCCCGGCCCGGTTCGGGTTCGTGTTCGGGCCGGGTAAACCCGGCCGGGTTCGGGCCGGCCCGCCGGCCCAGAAAAAAAGAAAAAAATTCAATTTTTTTTTAATTTTATATGTGTAAAAAGACACTTATAATAAAATTCTCTTAATTTTTATCAATATTCACATATCAAAAATGCACCTGAACAAATCAAAGCACAACATTAATTGTCCTATATGAGTTATACATACATTTTAATTTATGTAAGAATAGAAAATCAAATATATCCTCTAAAAAATGTGTAAAAGAATAAAACACTTATTATTGTTTAAAAAAATATGTGTAAAAAATAAAGGAAGTTTATTCATTAATTTTTTTGAAAAATAAATATATATTTTTTTGAAGGGGTTGAATTGTAAAAAAAAAAAGAAGAAGAAAAAGGTGATGCGGGCCGGCCCGCACCCGGCCCGAAGCCCGCTTAGGGCGGGTTTGGGTTTGATACTATGGTACTTAATTTATAACCGGGCTTTTTGGCCCGAGCCCGGTTTGGCCCGAACCCGGCCCGCAGGCCCGTTTTGACAGCTCTATATATACAAGCCTCAAATAAAGATCATCAATACGAAGAGACTCAAACATCCGGCTCAGGACCCAACATCAGTCCTACATTCGACACACACTCCCTGTGAGGGAGTATGCACCTGATCGGCCTCGACATCGGTCTGCTCAAACTCTGAACCAGTATAAAAACAGTTAACAGGTGAACATTACACAGAACTTAGCGAATGAAATCTAAATAGATATAATAACAACTAAGTCGTAAGCATTACAACAGTTAACCACAATAGTACAAGGCAATTTCAATTCAACGCAATTCATTCACAAACACTTAACATTCCATTCTCGTTTTATCGTTTAATCTTAATCTTATTTTTCTCTACATTTGATTATTCGCTCATTATCCTTCTTCGTGTTTAAAGGCTTTTACTCTTTAGGTCTTTGCGAATCCACCACAGCGCACAACTACATGTGCGTCTTACCGCTGCACACGACTACACATGTGTCTTACGCAATTAATGCACCCAGCGGGGCGTACTTACTTGGTTTGGTACCAGCAAAGCCATAATTAGGGTTCTACGGACCCACCACTGCGCACAACTACATGTACGTTTTACCGCTGCACACGACTACACGTGTGTCTTATGCAACCAATGCACCCAGCGGGCGTACTTACTTGGTTTGGTACCCGCAAAACCGTAATTAGGGTACTACGGATCCACCACTGTGCACAACTTCATGTGCGTTTTACCGCTGCACACGACTAAACGTGTGTCTTACGCAACCAATGCACCCAGCGAGCATACTTACTTGGTTTGGTGCCCGTAGACCAAGTCTGCATGTCTTAATAGGGTACTGCGAGCCCACCACTACGCACAACTACATGTGCGTCTTACCGCTGCACACGACTACACGTGTGTCTTACGCAACCAATGCACCCAGCGGGGCATACTTACATAGCTTGGTACCCGCAAAACCGTACAACGGACCCACCACTGCGCACAACTACATGTGCGTCCTACCGCTACACACGACTACACGTGTGTCTTACGCAACCAATGCACCCAGCGGGGCGTACTTATTTGGCTTGGTATCCGCATTCTAAATTCTTTAGTCCATTATCACATTCTCTCTCCTTTCTTTATTCACATTATTCCACCGTAATTCTTTTCTTTCATTTAATACGTTAATATCATTTCCTCTTTCATTCTATTCTTTATTTACATTATTCCACCGTAAATCTTTTCTTTCATTTAATACGTTAATATCATTTCCTCTTTCGTTCTATTCTTTCAATTAGGGGGATTCTTAACTAACATCCATCATAACCAATTATGTTCTACTCAGTTATCAATTAAGGCATCCAAACACACATACATATTTCCATAGAAAATATCACATATCAATTTCCAATAACCATAACATGCATATAAAACATAAATATCGAGGGAGGGTTTTCTATTCTTTTCCTTAAGTCATTATTGTTTGTTATTACCGGTTACCCTAAGGTCTATTAACATACAAAATCACCCGGTCTTAATCATCACTATAAACTACCTAGAAATGCATACTCTAAGCTAAGGTAACACCCCCTCTTACCTCAAACAAGTAGAGAGAGAAGAAATACCAAACCCTAACTCAAACCCTTGCTTTAAAGCTTTAAAATTGGAACCGTAAGAGCCGAGCTTGATGATGAAGGAAAGCGGTTAGGAGACGAGCCGGAGAGTGGAGAGAAGCAATAATAAGATGGGGTTGATGAGTTCACCACATTTCCTTGAAATAGAGAGAGAAAAATCAAGAGAGAGAAAGAGCCATTACCACCTTAATACACAAAAGAGGTGACAAGGATTAAAGATGATTATGATCACGTGTACATGGAGGAAAGGAAAGGAAGAGACTTGATCAACTCACCTTGCCACTTGCTTGAGATGATGGAGTTAAGAGAGAGAAATAACCATGGAGAGAGAGAGAGAAAGAGAGGAGCACCCAAGGAGAGAGTGATTTAACAAAAGAAAGAGATGATCAACCACTTGGAACCTTGGGAGATGATGATTATTGGCCACAAAAGCTTGAGATTTTAAGGTCTCTAGGTCATGGAATGAGAGTTCTTTGGTGGAGGAGAAGAGAGAGACGAGTTTATGATGAAATGGGGGTTTGATTCGCTTTTATTTTTTTTGTTGTTGAACACGATCTAATCGATTAGAATCAGAGTCTAATCGATTATGGTAATCGATTGGACTGTTTCCTTTTCACTCATTTGCATTTCAAAATGCCATATCTTCTTCTTTACCCGTCGGATCTTGCTCAAATTTGAAAGCAAGCTTCTCCACACCCTAATATTCATATCCAATGGCGGAATTCACGTTTAGAGTTTTACATCTTTTATTTTGAATTTCCTAATACAGCGTATTTAAAACACCGAAAACGCCGGTTCTAACACTCGTTTTCCCATCTTTCAACCTCTAATTCTTTGCTAAGATTATCTAATGACACCATAGCACTAAATTGATCCTAATCCATCACCTTAATTATTCTTGAACATGATTATCATTTTCTAAGCTGTTTATTATTCTAATTATTAATTAAAATTCAGGATGTTACAATCACACTCCTGAGTATCCGTAGATAACACAGGGTATCTTCCTCTCCACTACTTCACAATCATATCACCGCATTAGTCAATGTCTTTTAGTGTTTTATTTTCTTTTATTAATCCTAAAGGTTCGGTCGATTCACTCTTATGCATCCCTTCAGTGAATCTCGACCACTAATTAAATTTTTAACTTTTCCCAAGTCGATGCATTCTTTCACAGAATCCCATAGCTCGAAACCACGACGTTAAGCGCACGTGGCTAGCATCATTATCATCTCATTTGCACCGCGTTGATCATGCATAACAACACAAGTCCGACATTCCACGAGCTCGGAGTATCAATTATTGATCGACTTCGAATTAACTTCGATCTTAATATTTTATCTCAGTTGCCTTACTTAATAAGGACTGGAGTCCACCAGTAGACAGTAGTTAATCATCTTTTCTCTTGGGTCTTTTATTTTCTGACCACTCTTAATTTTCACACTTAAACAGTAACTTCCAACAGAGTTTCCAAAATCAATCATAGATTATTTCTCTTTGTTTAACACGTATATCACATTATTACTTTACTCATCACAGTAGTTCTAGTCAAGACGTGGTAGACGTCTCTCAGCAACATATTCATAATCATTTCTCATAACCAGGCAAATTAATTCAACATGCATATAGACATATAATCAGATCAAGTTATCTTCATGGCATAATCGCAGTCATATAGTTCAAACATCATTCAGTCACATGTGGTCTTAGTCTCTTCGTACCAGTGGCCACACACACAAACATTTTGCCACCATACTACTCACTCATAGACCACCAAGTTCCGACTTTTGAGATGGTCGGGAATGTCCTAATATATACCTGATCACTCTCAAGCAAGTATACTAGATCACAAAGTAATATAGTTGGTTAAGACCAGATATCGTTCCCACAGGGACTACGAATTATTTAACTTATTCCTACCTAAGAGTAATTAAAAGTAAAATCTATTAAAATTCAGAGTTAAATAAATTAATTAAAATGAGTATTTTGCTGCTGGAAAATAAATAAAAACTATTAATCAATGGGTGAATGGTGGTTAGGAACTAGTTTCATTGAATATTTCATTTATTTATTATAAATCAATATTTTCCATTTAAATCAAGAACTAATTCAGAAAATTAGTAATTTTCAGATTCCTCTAATGAAATTACTGTTTATTATCCAATTTGTTAAATCCTAATTCCTTAGAAATTTAATCTATTGAATAACCATGATTAAGAACAGTGAATTATGAAGAGTTATATAAAAATCCAAAAGTATTCCTACAAGTTGAATCCTTATATTGTTTAATTGCATGACCTATTTTAAATCCTAATTTTCCAATTCAGATCTAAAAATCCATAACATGAATTGATCAAGTTCATGCATAACAATAAAAACACAATTAAACACTTGATTTAAAAACGGAAAAACATTAATTCATATAAATAAACTACATAATCAAATCCACCATGTTCCTAACACAAGAGGGTTTAGTTACACATCATAGAGAAGAAGAACAAATAAGAATAGAAGTAATTCATTCCTAAATTACCACTAATCCTTGATCTGAATCTTCAGCCTTCAATGGATTCCTCCTCCGAATGCTCTCCAGAGAATGTAATCTCCCTCCAACTTGATCCTAATCTTTAATGATGACTGATTATGGCTGCTAATCTCTGCCTAAAACTAATCCTCAAAACATAAATATATAGATAAGATACAAATCCTAATAAAAACCCTCAAAATTGATTAGAAATTGGCCCAATTGGGCCTTATCGTGTCATGCGCGCCTGGGCGTGTGAAGCAGCACGCCTGAGCGCGCGCTATCTGATTGCCAATTAATCACCGCTGCACGCTCGCCTGGGCGCGCCATTCCCGCGCCTGGGCGTGCTAGGTACTTTCCGACTCCGTTTCTCTCCGTTCTTGTGCCATTTTCAAGGTCTTCTTATGCTCTTCTCAGCTCCAATAATATTTTCTCCAAATAAAGCTCCAAAACACCTGAAACGTACCCAAAACGGATCAAAACGTTCAAGGGATTCTAATAAACTTAAAATTCCTAAAACTAATACAAAATACCTATATTTACAAGAGAAACAAGCCAAAACCAAAGCAAAAGGAAGTGAAATTAAGCCCAAAAACATCATATATTAGACCTAAATCACACCCCCAAACTTAGCATTTTGCATGTCCCAGGCAAAAGTAAAATAAAAATTCATAAACACAAGACTACATTCTAAATCAAAATGTACAACACTTAATCTAAGACTTCGACTCATCAACACAGTCACATATTTACACAAGCTATTCACATATCAAAACCTGGTTAAAGAAACAAAATAAATCAGAACTCAGAACTAGTGAACACTCTCAACCTCTCAGTGTATATCTCTCATGTGTATCAAGGGTTATAACAATTCACTCAAGTTCATACAATAGTTAAATGTTACCATAAGTTTGACCATAGACCCAAATCTCCACTGAAATTATTGAAAACATGCACAAATCAAAAGGTCTTTAATTTGGTTGTAACGTGGCCATGGCTAAAAGTGTTAAGGTGGGATAAAAGAAAGAAAAGATGAAATTAAGGGCTAAAATGCAAAACAGATTTCCCTCTAAAAATTATGAATGAGCAATGAATACTATGAAGACTCACACTCAAATCACAACTATTTCAAACTTCTTCTTTTTCAATTTTTACTCTACTACTTCTTCCAAACAAAATCTTTTCTCTTAACATTCATACATTTTCACTTTTTCTCAATTTTTTCTTTTCTCTTTTCTTTTGGAAGAGGAGTAACTCAACAACACTTTCACAATTTTCATACTTTTGAAATGTCCCTCTCTCAATTGCTCATTCAAAATTCCTAAGGTACTCACAAAAATATACAATCAATGCAGGGTACTAAAGAAAAATATTTTTATATCAGGCTCAAAATGGACAACTAAGGGAAAACAAATCCAACAAAAATCTTTGAAGGCTACAAAAACACCATCCTAAATGCCTTAATCATTTTCATGCATGTAATCAATTATCAATCTCAAAATGGTAACCGGTCAAGTTCTAGAACATAAAACTAAAGAGAACACACTCATGAAAGAAATAGGGGTCTCAAATCAAAATATTTCAACTAAATCATACCCCATCAAATAGGCTCAAAATCTCCCTAAGCTAAAGTCAGTTCACTAATTTCAAGTTCTGAAAAACTTTGTCAAAATAACCAGATTTCAAAAATATTTACAGCTCAACAAATAAGTAACATGAATCAATGAGTCTAATCCTAAACTAAGTATATACACCTATCATTATAAAAATAATCCTAATTCTAGACTAATTACAAAACCTCTACCTAAAACACAAACCAACACCAAAAATGGGAGAAAAATTTAGATCTGAAAATTTTTTATTTTGTCCACTCCCCCAAACTTAGAGGTTGGCTTGTCCTCAAGCAAACTAAACTAAACATACCTATCTACAAAATAAAAAATTACATGGAATAAATTTGGAACACTTACTACTTGCATCTAAATAAAATAATCAGAACTAACCAAAAGTGAGAAAACATTCCCCCAAACTTAATATAAGTCATTAAAAACAAGTGCCCAAAAATAGCACCTCTAATGGGAAAATATCAACTCCTATCTGTTAATCAAAATATAGCTTGATGCAAATAACAAATAATCCAAATAAATATGCAAGCAATAAAACTAAAAAGAAAATCCTAGAAAGCAATTACATATTTTTGTTGCGCAGGTACAGGGACTGGTCTGGTGGGGAAAAGAGCGCAAAATATATCCATAAACAGGAATTCCCCCATTTTCTGGGTTTTTCGCCCAGTGCGCGCCCAGACGCGCCAGACCTATACATTGCTTCTTTTTTTTTTTAAACTAAAAAAATAAATAAAAAAAATAACCTACACTAATTTCCTAAAAACTACTAAACTAAGGGAATGCTACCTAAACATTGGGTTACCTCCCAACTAGTGCTTGTTTAACTTCGCGAGCCTGACAGGTCACCTCCTTTCGGAGGCTAAGGGGACTGCATCTGATCATTCAGGGAATTTTCAGCACTTGAATGTTGAACCAGATTTAGCGGGGTGAAACACTTCGCGTACATGGTGGTTTTTCAAAAATATTTATGACACTTTGCTCACCATTGACCCGGAGAATAACCTCTCCCCTAGGAACGTCTATCAGTGCCCCGGCTGTGGCCAAGAATGGCCTTCCAAAAATCAAAGGAATATTTTCATCCTCATCAATATCAAGGACAATGAAGTCCATGTGTAACACCCCGATTTGACAACTTGAAAAATATATTTCTTTAATCATAAAATGTAGTAAAAATGTGGGCCAATTTTTTTTTTTTTAAACATATAACATGATTGAGTAGCATGAGTATGAGAATCATGTTGTTTTCAAAACTCTTTCATAATTAAAAGGTGTTCTCACACATCATGCTAAACTTCAAGTTCCAAACCGAAGTGTCACAAGACACTACACTTTGCAACTTGATTCTTCTCAACTCAATTATCATAGCCCATTTTCTTTCATAATCAAAATCAGTAGTGCCCATTGAAAACAACTTTCATCCACATAAGTTTGGGGTTACATCATGGTACTGCAATGATAAATAAGTAAATACAGGGAAACATAATACTTCAAAGAAAATAAAGAAACTACCACCAGGCCCACTAAGCTGAAGTCGACGGATCCACAGGAGGTGCCTCGCTCGAGTCGATCTCAATCACATCCGCCTCCGGGAAATCTTCATCAGGGTCCTCCTCTGGGTCTTCCTCTGGTTCGCTCTCTTGCATAGCCTCAAAGGCTTCATCCGGTAGATCGTCCAAAACCTCATCCAACTCCTCTAGTTCCTCGGCCTCGGGGTTAATCCGTGCAGGCAAAGGCATAAGATGCCCACCATGATAGTCAGCTGGTCCACCGGTCTGCAAATCCGAAAGCACGAAACGACAAGTGCGAGTATCTGGAGCTGTCCCTTGCAGGGTATGGTTGGGGTCGAAGATACGAACCTCAGTGACTCCACGCCACTCCCAACCTCTGTAGTTCACTTCCCATCTTCCTTCGTCTCGGATGTCGAACGTGAACTTAACCGGATCCATAGACTAAAGGGGGGGTCGACAACATATGAACAGATACACAGAACAGAAGAACTCGAGAGAGTAAGTATTCCCAAGCATGTAATGCCAACAGTGTGGAATTATAGTAGGTAAGATATTAAGAATGAACAAAAACATGCAAGCAATTAACATATAAAAGCAGTCACATTTATTCATACCTTTAACATACAAACACTTACTCTATTCCATTACCTCCTTTTCTCAATACCTTAATCATGTCCTTATCATATTCTATAAATCGCTTCTGCTGCACAACTCTAATTTCATCACCATACAAACTCCTCCTCTTTTCCATGCTATCACTTAAAAATCACTCTCAATAATATATATATATAAATCTTTCTTTTCTTATTTAAGTTTTATGAATTCGTATCCATCAATGATGCGGGGGAATTAATCATCATTGAGGAGGGTCGCTCTCGAAGTTAGCACACACGTCTACATCTCCTCGGTCATTCACCCAACCTAGTCGGAAGCAAACAGGAGTACAGGACCTTTATCACGCGGGCACGACAGCTGTCTCAACAATTGGCTCCAAGCCAGGAGAACTGTAGAAATCTCGGGTACAGTCTCAATTCAATTCATATCATATCATATATAATCAAGGCGCACTGTAGAAAAACTCGGGTACAGTGGCAATCTAGATGCCCCGTTCCAGTCCCTCTCACTGTTCAAGATTTGCAATCTAGGGGGCGACAGTACTATTCTAGTTTGCAATGCAGAACTTGCCACGGCATTGGACCCAGTCCCTACCACGTTCGTATGCCACATGTGAAATTTGTTCCGCATATAATGTAGTCTAGACTTCTTGACGTTTCACCGTCATCGTCCTCCCCTAATGCAATCTCCACCTGAGTATCCGCAGATACTCATGGTTCCTTCCTCTCCACTACTTCGGTTACACTCATACCTCACCGCGTTTGTTAATGTCTTTTAAAAGTCTTTTAATATTTTAATTAAGGTCTTAGTCCTATTGGTCGGCTCATCCTTAGTGCATCCCTTCAACGAGGCCCGACCACTAACTCTCTCAATACACTTCATTTCTCAATATAGCACAGAGCGGGATCGCATTTTTTGTTTGCATCTCCTTTCTCTTCCTTTCCAAATCTCTCATTCAATTTTTTTCTCTCAAAATTCTTTTTCATAACATTCTCACAACTTCATTCCATATTCCAACTCAAAAATCTTGTTTCCTCATCTTCTAAAAATATCCTTTCCAAAAGAGTATTCCACAATTTTCTCAAAAATGATGTTGCACAAACCCTTTCTAAAATAGTGTTTCATTCACTTATTCAAAAATGATGTTTCACAAACATTTTCAAAAAATAAGATTTTACAAGCGTTCCCAAAAATAACGTTTCAAAATCTCTCCTCCCAAAAATAGTGTTTCATAAACTCTTTTCGAGAATAGCATTTCACAAATCCTTTTTCAAAAACAATGATTCATAAATTCTTTTCTAAAATACATTTCACAATTTCTTTTCAAAAATAGTATTTTATAATTCCCTTAAAAAAAATAATGCTTCACAAACTCTTTTCAAAAATAATGTTTCGCGAATTTTTTTCAAAAATAATGTTTCGCGAATTTTTTTCAAAAATAATGTTTCACAAACCTTTTTCGAAAATAATGTTTAATAAATCTTTTTCCAAAAAATATCATTTGTAAACTTTTCCAAAAATATTATTACAAACTCCCTCAGAAATATCATTTCCTGATTTTCCTCAAAAAAACAACATTGTGTCTCTTTTTGCAATCTCAACCTCCAAGCTCTTCATAGCTCAATCCTCATCATATCTCATCTCAGAAAGCAACAACAACATCATTCTTTCCCCAGCTCTGGCTCATCTCACCGCTTTCATCATTTGATCTTTTCCTCAACAACGTTAAAGCTCTCTTTCATATTTCGTACTTATTATCCACATTATCATTGCCTTCACTATCATCATCAACATCTTATATAATCAATCAACAATTCCAACTTATCATGCATAATAAAATCCTCTATATATATAACTAACACACCAGCATGCAGACATCATCATATAAACTCATCACCTAATCTTACTGACTCAGGACCCCTACGTTTCGACTTTTGAGATGGTCGAAACACTTAATATGTTACCTAAATACCACGGTGTTTGGGGGAAACTTATCTCTCACCTCAACCGACGACGATCTCCAATACGCTCCTTAGTTTTCACTGCGACGTTTGTAACTGCTTCCCAATCGTTACTGGCACTCAAATAATTCTCTCTTGTTAAAATCGTTTTTAAACAATATTACAAAACTTCTTAATTGAAAATAGAGCATTCTCACTCTCTTAAAATTTGGAAATCACTTTGATTTAAATCCACACTCATTATCAAGTAAAAACATTTGTTTAAAAATATCAATAGTTCCTTGGCTTCTTAAAAAGCCACATTTATCTTAAGGTCTTCACATAAAAACCATTTATTAAATTAAAACTAGGAACTTCACAAATCAACTAAAAATCTTTTCAAAGCAATATTTTTTTAAATTAATCAAATCATTTGGCTTACTTCATTTTCTTTAAAACCGAATTAAATCAAAGGAAATAACACAAGGATTAAATCAAAAACCTTTTAAAGATATTAAACATTCAAATCATTCAAATACACACAATTATTACAAGCCATTCTCAATCCATGCATCATCTTACACTCATCATTCATGCACATAAGACAAAAATCAACTACATGCTCCTATTTTCTAAGCATGGCCGAATCTTCATCACTCATAGGACAAGGTTTACATTCAAACACTAATGATTACCAACACTAGAATACACATGCACATATGACAAATACCTTATCCTACTTTTAAACATCACAATCTAAATAATGATTAAAGAAAAGAACACACTAACTTAGAATCATGCTAACATCATTTAAATCAACACACAAAGGGAAAAAATCAATTTATTTCTTTTACTTCTATACCAAGACCGAATAGAACATAAAGAAAACAATAACACACAAGAAAATAAAATGTCTTGAATAGGATTTGTTCCAAATCCGAATGGAACATGAAAAATTACTTTTAAGTTTTTAATCAAAGATTCAAGTTCTCATGGGTTTAAAATTCACAAATCCATCAAATAAACAAAATGAACCATCTTGAACATTTATAAATGCAAAACCGTGAACTTCACATAAAAAAATTCAACAAATTCTAATCAAATCACAATAACATCAAGAATCATATTAAAATCTTTAACCTCTAAAAATTCATGCATGTACTCTAAATCTTTAAATCACATAAATCTCATCATGCATGCAACTAAAATGATGATCAAACATGATTTTCTATTCTCCCTAGGTTTGGCCGAATGATAACATGCAAGAAGGCAAGATCTTTAAAATTTATTTTCACATGCAAAGATTAAAACTCATATCATGCAAACTTTTAAAGCATCATTTTCTTTCTTAAAACACCAACCGAATCATCATCATCATCATCATCATCATCATCATTCAAACAAAATCTTGATTCAAATTCTTTTTACACTAAAAATCATTTCTAAAGCTTGTTAATCTTATTTTCTTTTGAAAATCGTGACATGCATCAAATAAAAACTAAGATTTTGTACTCAAAACAAACATGCAAAACTCAAGCTTCATGTTTTCTCAAGATCAACCATAGATCAAGACATGCAAAATAAGATCAAGGCAAAAACATAAACTTAAACTCAAATCCTAGACAAAACCGTGAAGAACAAGTTAGAGGTCAAAGTTTCCAAGCACAAATATTCAAGATCAAGCCACAAAAATAACATGCAAAGCATTTAAACTTCAAGATCATAAGAAAATAAACACATGCATTCACAAAATCAAAGTTTAAACAAAGTCCATTATAAAGTCCTTTACAAAACTAAAATTATTACATCAAAGCTTCCTTAAACAACTACCTTAAACAAAAATTCTAACTTCGAGCTTCAAGTCTCCTCTCTCCTTCTCCTAGGGTTTGCTTCGGCCTCCTCTCTCTTAGGGTTGATGGTTGGTTTTCTTCTTGATCTTGGAAGAAGGAAGTGATTTGAGAAAGAAATCAAGAGATATTGGGTTAAGGGACTTTGGTTTTTCTCTCTTCCTCTCCTCTCTTCTCTCTCTCACGGCCACTCTCTCTTTCTCTAAGTGTCTCAAGAGCTTGATGATGCTCTTGGGACTATGTGTTTGTGTTGGAAGAAATGTGAAGGAAATGAAGAAATGAACCAAAGCCAACACACACACACACACACACACACTTGGCTTATATAGGCAAAATCAAGGGGTGGAATTTTCCTCTTCTAACCTCGGTTCAATGTGTTGTTGGTTCATGGGCAATTTGGTCCAACCAAAAATTTGCATGGGAAGGGTCTTTTCTAGGGGGAGACAAAGGTGAAGGAAAGTCTTCACTAGGCATCATCACACTCACACCCTAATTTCCTACTAATTTCCATTTAAAATTCACTTTCTTAATGAATAAGAAAATGCACTCTCCTTGGTTCTCTTATCCTATATGGCCGAACAACACACACACATACATGAAGGAATAAATTTCCTTTCATTATTTCATTACAAGCACACAAGGTTAATTCATGGAGTAGCCTAAGAAATTAATGCATATTCTTAACACATAATCAAACCTACATACAATACTTTAGGGCATTATCATGCATCATACACACATTCACATTCACACAAGTCATGCATTCATTCATCTCAAATTTATCATTTAATTTTACATGCAATTTATATTACTATTAAGATAAGAACACACACTCATTCACAAATTCAAAGATTTCAAAGATACAATTCTTAAGGAAATCAATGAACCGTACCAATTTAACTACAAATATAAGCTTTACTTTATTTTGAAAAACCATATTCTCACATACATCAAAGATCTTTAAAAGAATAAATTTATTTAAAACCTCAAATCATTTTCATCACTTAATACTTTAAAAATTCGTCCTTCAAAGGATTCAAAATAAATTTTATCAAATCAATCCAGAAAATTATAAAAATCACATATTCAAATTCTACTTTTCAACGCGATCGCTTTCATATATAGATCATAATTTTCTGAAAAACGGTTGAAAAGATATGCACTTTCAAAGTTTCCAAATTCATTTTGATCATAAAAGAAAATTCATTTCTTTAAGAAATCCCAAATGACAAAATCATAACTCAAATAAAATCATTTGCTAAAACATTCAGCTGAAAATCCTTCTCAAATTCTGAAAATTCATTTTTAAATAAAATCTCATTGATCTATTTGAGTCCAGAAAACACGGGATGTTACACCATGGGCAGTATGAAATCATTCACGTTCACCAAAATATCTTCCACCACTCCATAAGGACGGAGGATGGACTTATCAGCTAATTGTAAAATTGCAGGGGTAGGTTTGATTTCACCTAAGTCTAGTGCATTACAAACAGATAAAGGCATGATATATATTTACACTAGCACCTAAGTCACAGAGGGCCTTACCAGAGTACTCCTTGCCAATGCTGACGGGAAGGTTGAAGCTTCCTGGGTCCTTCATCTTCGGTGGCAGGTTGCATTTGATAATTGTGCTGCATTTCTCCGCAATTGGAAACGTCTCTTCCGAGAGCATTCCCTTCCTTCTTGTCAGCAAGTCTTTCATAAACTTCGCATACAGAGGCATCTGTGCAAGAGCCTCTGCGAATGGGATGTTTATGTTAATCCTTTTGATCATGTCCAGAAACTTGGAGAATTGCCTCCGGTCCTCTTCTTTCTTCAACCTCTGAGGATAAGGCACCCTCAAAGGTAGTGGAGCAGGCTTGGCTGATTCCCTGTTGTGATCCGCAGGTGGACCCTGCGTTTTCGATGCTCCTCTCTTGCCTTGCTCTTTCTCCACTTCTTGTTTCTTTTGTTCCTCTTCTTTCTTCTTTTCCGATGCAGTTGCATCACTCTTAGGAAGTGGCTCTCATATGACTTGCAATTCCTAAGAGTCACTACCATTAGACTCTCCTTTGGATTTGTGACAGTGTCACTAGGAAATGTTCCTAGTGACCTCTCTGATAGCTGCTTTGCAAGTAGGCCCACTTGCACCTCCATGTTCCGAATACTCGCCGCTTGATTGGCAAAGTTAGCCCTTGTCTCCTCCATGAATGTGGTCGTGTTGATGGCTAACTTCTCTATTGCTGTTTCCCAAGTTTGTTTCTGAGGCTGCTGAGTCTTCATTGGTGGGTTGAGAGCTGGGCTGTTCCATGAGAAGTTTGGATGATTTCTGTAGGCTGGGTTGTAGGTGTTGGAGTACATATTATTTCTTTGGCCTCCACCACCCACAAATTTGGCTTTCTCCTCAATGGTAGCCGGTGCCTTCCCCACATCTGGTGCGCAACCTCCATTTTGGTGATTTCCTCCACAAAAATCACACACCAGAGTGTTGACTGCAGCCACTTGTGTCTGAGCCATCTTCTTCACCAATTCAGAAGCTCATTGTTTTGTTGAATGATTGTCTGTACTTGACTTGAGCCCAGATCAGTGTTCTTCATAATCACCTTGTCAGAAACGGCTTGACTGCTGTTGTAGGCCATTGTCTCAATTATCTCTTTTGCCTCTTCAACAGTCTTCTTGAGGAGGGAACCACCAGCTGCTGCATCTATCATTATCTTGTGTGACATTCTCAGCCCAAATTAGAATAGCCGGATTTGCATCCAGTCTGGAATTGCATGTGTGGGGCACCTCTTCAGCAACTGATTGTACCGATCCTATGCCTCATGCAAATGTTCACCTTCCTCTTGCATGAAGGAATTGATGTCTTGGCGCAGCTTGGCTTGCTTCCCCGCTGGAAAGAAGTTGTCTATGAATTTCTTGACAAGCAGATCCCAGCTGGAAAGACTTCCGGGCGGCTGATTCTTCATCCACTGATAAGCATGTTCCCTCAAAGAGAGAGGAAACATCCTCATCCTTATCGCCTCCTCTGACGCACCCTCGATCTTGAAGAAATCGAGCATGTTCAGGAAGTTGGCTACATGCTCCGGCCGGTCTTGATTTGGTGCACCCAAGAATTGATCCTGCTTGATAAGATGAATGTATTGGGGATCAATCTCGAATGATGCTGTAGTGATCTCTGGCCGGACAATTCTGGACATGCAAACATCCGGGTCCACAACGGCATAGTCAGACAGTGTCTTCCTAGCAGGGGGTGTGGTGCCTTGCGTAGTTCGTTCAGCCATCTTCCTTTCTTGCTCCTTCCTTTCTTTCTTTGCTTGCTTTTTCCTCCTCTTTGCACTCAACTCCACGTCAGGGTCAAAATGCAACACCTCACGATTTCCTGAAGAATGCAAAAGCATAAAAGAGGGTTAAGCAGCACTCGTCAAGAAAAGAAAAAAAATAAGAAAAGAAAAAAAAAACTAAAAATAAATTCTACTAAAAATTACTACAAAGTACCAAAAATAAATTAAATAAATTCTAGTCCCCGACAACGGTGCCAAAAACATGATCACTCTCTAGCAAGTATACTAGATCACAAAGTAATATAGTCGGTTAAGACCATATATCGTTCCCACAGGGACTACGAATTATTTAACTTATTCCTACCTAAAAGTAATTAAAAGTAAAATATATTAAAATTCAGAATTAAATAAATTAATTAAAATGAGTATTTTTCTAATGGAAAATAAATAAAAACTATTAATCAATGGGTGAATGGTGGTTAGGAACTAGTTTCATTGAATATTTCATTTATTTATTATAAATCAATGTTTTCCATTTAAATCAAGAACTAATTCAGAAAATTAGTAATTTCCAGATTCCTCTAATGAAATTACTGTTTATTATCCAATTTTTTAAATCCTAATTCCTTAGAAATTTAATCTATTCAATAACCATGATTAAGAACAGTGAATTATGAAGAGTTATATAAAAATCCAAAACTATTCCTACAAGTTGAATCCTTATATTGTTTAATTGCATGACCTATTTTAAATCCTAATTTTCCAATTCAGATCTAAAAATCCATAACATGAATTGATCAAGTTCATGCATAACAATAAAAACACAATTAAACACTTGATTTAAAAACGGAAAAACATTAATTCATATAAATAAACTACATAATCAAATCCACCATGTTCCTAATGTGAGACCCACAATTTTACCCAAATTATTTGAGAATTTATATTTGAATTTAAAATATTATATTTAATTTTTGATAAATTGTGATACCTGGATTTAATTAAAATCGTATGAATTATATATATATATATATGTATATATATACACGTGGTATATATATTATGTATATATGCATACCAATGTTTCTCTAATGTATTTAAATGAAATATTTTAAGGTATAGTATTTGATTTAAATGACCTTAGAAAATGAAATTCTTTTTGAAGGATTAAGGTATTCTATCTTCAGAAATTCATATCTTTTAAACCGTACGTCGAAAAATTACAAATGATATGTCAAAACGATCGTATCGAAATCTAGATTATGAGAATGTAAAGTTTTGAATTTATTTTTGGATTTTTCGAATTTTTATTGCTGAGACAGTACAGTACGAATTATGTGTTCTAAAACTTAAAAATGTTATTTAAAGAAGCAATTAATGACCTTTTGACTCAAGTGTATTTTATTTTGAAAACAAAATTAAATTTCTGAAGTTTTCTATTGGACCACCGTCCAAATAAAATTTATTTTCGTATGTTTATTATAAATATATTTGAAAGCTTATGAAGTGCATTTTTGGAGGAAATGATCTTAGAGCTTCAAAAATTCATAACTTTCAAACCGTAAGTCCAAAAATTATAAATTTTATATGAAAACGATCGTATCGAAATGTAGTATTTGAATATATGAAAATAAAATTTTTATTTTAACATCTACGAAAAAATTACTGTACAGTAGGAAAAATGAATTGTTGGTATTTTAAACTTAGGAAAAATTATTTTGGAGCCTAAAATAAATTATTCGAATATAGAATATTTTTATTTATACATTTAAATAATTATCTGGATGCTCATTGGCTGCACCGTCCAGATTTTATTATTTTTCTAATTATTTCTGAATTTTTCTAAGTAAAGGCTTTATTATGATTGGTTGTTGAAGAGGTGAATTCAAAAATGAGCCAATGAAAATTTTTCTCCTCATTTTGGTCAAGGGTGCCGTCCAAAATTATGAAGGAAAGAGGGAGATATTTTGTTCAGCAAATTACTAGAAGCATCTTGAATTAAGGCTTTAGTTTTTAGGAAAATCATCATTAATGCAAGTGCATGTTCCAAAGGAAGAATTTGAAAATTTTTGATGAAGGGGAGAGTGTATTCAGACCTAGAGAGGGGGAAAAAATATTTTCACTTCACCTATAAATAGATGCATAGCTTCATCACTTTTTCACACACATGTTACAAGCATTTTGAGAGAAAAAAAATTCAAAAGAGAGGCTTTGAAAGAGAGGGTTGGGGCGTGGCACTCTTGAGGGGAGGAAGGAAAATTTTTCATTCTCATTCTTGAAGATCACTTTGCTTAAGAAAGAAAGGTAACCCTAGAACCTATGTTTTACTTTATTGTAATCTCTTATTTCATTAATCTTTGTTAAATAAAAATCTCTCTTTTATGGATATGAATTATAAAACTCTAAATACTTTTAATATAGATTTTTGAATTATATGAATGATGTTATTAGTCATATGAACAAAGAATGAAAAGGGACTCAAATGAGGTTTAAAGAAATGTTCCATTTCCCCTTTTTATTCAATCTGATGACCAACTTTTGATGATGATATGGGAAATGATCCATATTCTGGATTTTTTTATGTTCTTAAAACTATTTCTATTCTGCAAGTGTTTTTGTCGTAAGTATTTGTGAATTTTGTTCATGTTCATATGAATAAGGATTAAAAAGGGGCTTATAAAGTGGTTTAAAGAAACAAAGTTTCCCCTTTTTATTCCCTATTGATGGACGAATTTTTGAGAGAGAAATAAGGGAATGGAAATATGTTATTTGCAATCATATAAAAATGTTTAAGTGATTTTTGAAATTTTGATAATGATTGTTTGAGGTTTAGTCATGAATTTTTAAAGAGAAATAATCCTCTCATGAATAAACAAAACTTGATTTGGAAATTTTGCAAAAATTTATTTTACTCACTGTATAAACCGTGAGGTGTATGGAAATAAAAAAATAAAATTTGTATAATTGTTGGATGTTTATGTGCATGAGTTATTCTTTATTCTTAATAGTTAATAGCTGATTATAAGGTTTAAATGATTGATTATGTGAAAAATAATTTTGGTTACTATTTTATCATGATGATATGGCCGAAATTATTATTATTATAGGGTAGGTATGTTGTTGTAATTTTTCTAAGTATATCTGTAATTATGTGGTGTTTATACCTTAAATTTTTGAAGTGATTTCATGAAATTACAATTGAAGGAATGATTTTTATAAAAGTTAATAATTCTGGGAATTTATTTGTATTCTGGAAAATTTTATTGGCATGAGGATATAAGAATTAAAATGATATTTTAATGTGTAATTATGATGTGCCTATGTGCCTATGTGTTTAGTGTAGTTTATAGTGTGAAAAAGAAAGTTTTTAAGTGACTGAAATTATTATTTTTCTAGAAAATCAAGTTGCTGTTTAGACATGATATAAATTAGAAAATGTGACTATTTTTATAAGTTATGGATATTTTTGAGTTATAGTTCTTAGTTCTTTGTATATAGGTGTTAGAACTTTAATTTTGATGGAAATTGTGAGTGAATGCAACTTGTTGGTGTGGCTGTCCAGCAACTTTATTTTGTTTATATAAGCCAAACTTTGGGATATTTTTATAGTAGAGTATGTATTTAAGCTATAGGAAAAAGTGGCATATTTTTCTGATTAACTGTTTGAAAGAAAAGTAATTTTTGGGAATTAAAGTCTAAGCTGTTCAAAATATATATATATATATATATATATATATATATATTGTCTATGTGATTTGATTAAGTTTAGAAATTTTGATGATGTGATAAAAATAAGTGATTTTATGTAATAGGAGTTTAGATGCATAATATGTATGTGCTGATGTTTAAAAGTGATTTTCTGTGTACTGTCTACAGTCTTTAATTTAATTACATTGACGATAGAGAATAATTATTTCGAGCTTGGAATACTTGAGTTTATATTCTAATTGAGTTATATGTGTTTATAGTATGATTATGCAAATTTTTTTTACTGCTTGGATTGATTTAAATGTTGCATCAAAGATGAGTACTTTAAATTCATGCGGTATGAATAGTCTGAAAGTGGTAGTTGTTATAAGGTGTTTAAAAATGAAATTTTTAATAAAGGAAAAATTAAGATTTATTTTTAAGATGTTATGATTATGTTTTAAAAATTATATTACGTTTGGAAGAGGTTTTCATGATTTAAAAGCTAAAGAGAAAAAGTGATTTTTCTGATACAGTAGTCTGTTTTTGATTTTCAAAAAGGTTTTGAACTACTGTTGCTTACTTTGTGTTTTTCAGAGGTACCAAGTACTTTTTAAAATAAAGAAAAGTTGATTATTATGTTAAGTTTTGGTAAAGAGTTCTTTACTAAATTTAGAGTTGATTTGTTAAATTATGTGTATCAAATTGTTTAAGGTTCTCGTGTGGAAGCGATTAACGCGATTTCTAATCAAGCAGACACAAGTTCTGTAGCTGCATCTCAAGGTGAGAGAGTAGCCATCTTAAGACACAATGGCACCATGGTAACATTAGGATGATTTCGACCATCTCAAAAGTCGGAATCCGAGGTTATTTGTTCGTATGCTAGACGACAATTGATTGTGGGTGTTTAGTCGTCTACGCTACGACAATAACGTTATATTATTTGTCTGATTTATTGGATATGATATGTGATATGTGATCCTATTTATTTATTTTGGAGATGATAAAAAGATTATGTGGAGAAAGGATCAAAATGAAATTATAAATGATTGAGAATATATTGGTTTATGTATGGACAATTATTTGTGTGGTGGACTCGGCCTAGCCGAGCTCCACGTAACCCTCACTCAGGACCTGAGGACCCCTCAGCAGGCCCTCTGTATGCTTGGCCGAGCTCAAGGCTCAACGGCCGAACAGACATCAAACACGGGCCGATATCATGCTCCCTCCCCTCTGTGCTCTGGGCCGAGCTCAAGGCTCAACGGCTGAACAGACATCAGACACGGGCCAATATCATGCTCCTACCAAGGTCCGACTTCCTTGTCCGACACCTCCCAGAGTCCGACACCTCCTTCAGAGTCTGATATCAAGGACAGGATGACGTGTCTCACCTTATCCACAAGGACAACTCATCCACTCATGGCTCAGTACAGGCTGGCCCTACTTGGGCCTCAAGCAAGCCCATTAGGGCAACCAGCTCTCCCCTATAAGTAGCTCCGTAATACATGGGGCTCAGGTACGTCCTCTAACCCTAATTTTCACCTTCACACACCAGTGATTAGGGTTACTCCCTGGCTCTCTCCTTAGCCACCAGAGGACTCCCACCAAACATCACAGATAAACCCCTAGACGGAGGCTTCCCCAAGGTCTTCTTCCTTAACCTTTGGGGATCTCAAAGTCTAGGACATCACATTGGCGCCGTCTGTGGGGAAAGAGAAACTTCATCCCCACCCAAAAGATTCTACCATGTCTGAGGTACAACCAGTCCAGAGGAGGAGGAGGGGGCGTCCAAGGAGGGTGCCCTCGACGGAGGACCTACGCTTGCACCTGGAAGCAAACAGAGCAGCAAGGTCCCCACAGCCACCCCCGCCTCCACCGCCACCTCCACCGCCAGAGTTCACGCACACCCACAGTGGACCTTACACCGTGAACACTAGAGAAACTTCAAATCCAACACACCACCAGGACAAAGGAGACGCAAGGGCTGATCCCTCACCAGAAAAGAAAAAGGAAGAACCACAACGAGTGAATATGGTCATGGGGCAAGATTTGGTAAAGTCACCGGAAAATTTTCGAGTTGAAACTATCTCGGGAGGTTTTGCCGGTGGCGGCGAGAAGAGGTTAGAGAGAAAAAGGTATGTCAACCAAGTTTTAGCTGTTCACCACAAACCTATCTGCAAGAAACCATCTCGGAACATCCCCATCATCTTTTCCGCTCAGGACATGGAGGACATCATCCCGGATCACAATGACCCAATGGTGATCATGGCATTGATTGGTAATTTTGAAGTCGCCCGAGTTCTCATTGATCAGGGAAGCTCGGCCGATATTCTTTTTCTTCACACTTTTCAAAAACTGAAGTTGAGGCCATCCGACCTCGTCGATTTTGAAGGAAATCTTATCAGCTTCACGGGTGAGGCGATTCGCCCCCTAGGAGCCATCCACCTCCCGGTGACCTTAGGTAAGCAGCCTTCGGCCCGAACGGAGATCATCAAGTTTTTAGTCGTCGATTCCGAATCCCCTTACAATGTGATTCTGGGTAGAACTTGTCTCCAAGCCTTTGGGGCGGTGGTGTCGACACTACACTTAGCTATGAAGTTTGTCGGTTCTGACGACAAGGTCATCACAGTCAAAGCCGACCAGATCAAAGCCCGACTCTGCTACAACGCGAGTCTACGGGAAGTTAAAAAGAAACAAGATCTTACTGGTCCGATGCTGGCTAAAGGGAGAGTCCTCCTCGCTGAGCTGGATGTTCGGGCCGAGCAGGATGATCTTAGGCCCTCTCCTCAAGGGGAATGGTTGGCAATTCAAATTGATCCTTCTGACCCCAACAAATTTGGATTTGTTTGCCGACCTCCCTTAGGAGATTCAGGGCGAGATCATCGACCTGTTAAGAGCTAATTTGGATTTGTTTGCTTGGACCTCGGCCGACATGCCGGGAATTGATCCAAACTTTATCTGTCACAAGCTCAGCGTGGATCCGAAGGCGAGGCCGGTAGCACAAAAGATGAGACGAGTTGGGACAGAGAAAGCAAAAGTCATTCAGGAAAAGGTTTCCGAGTTGCTGGAAGCTGGGTTCATCAAAGAGGTGCCATACGCCGAATGGGTTGCAAACACTGTTTTGGTTAGGAAGGCAAACGGCAGTTGGAGGATGTGTGTGGATTACACCGACCTCAACAAAGCCTGCCCCATGGATCAGTATCCGCTGCCGATTATCGACCAACTCGTCGATAGTTCGGCAGGATACCAGCTATTGTCGTTTACTGATGCCTACTCGGGATACAATCAGATCCCCATGTATCTCCCAGATCAAGATAAAACCACATTCACAACTGGAAAGGCAACGTATTGCTACACTGTCATGCCTTTCGGTTTGAAGAATGCTGGTGCAACCTATCAAAGAATGATGAACAAGGTTTTTGATGGAATCATTGGTACCACCATGGAGGTCTATATTGATGACATGATTACAAAAAGCAAGAAAAAGGAGGACCATGTCTGAGATCTTGCCATGGTTCTTGAAAGGGTAAGAGCGCATAAGATGAGACGGAATCCGGAAAAGTGCACCTTCGGAGTTCCCGCCGGTGCCTTCCTCGGCTTCATGCTGTCCGGGAGGGGAATTGAAGCAAACCCCGACAAGTGCCGAGCTATATTAGAAATGAAGAGCCCTGCCGATCTAAGAGGAGTGCAACAGTTAATAGGCAGGATGGCAGCACTGTCAAGGTTCCTCCCTCAGGCCGCGAAAAAGGCCTTACCCTGGTATCAACTGTTAAAAAAAGGTACAACTTTTCATTGGGACCAAAACTGCGAAACTCCTTTCCTGGCACTTAAGGAATATCTCTCTTCTCTCCCAGTTCTCTCCAGCCCTCGGCAGGGGGAGAGTCTTTTCATTTACCTCTCTGTTGGTGATTCCGCCCTCAGCTCGGTGTTTGTCCGAGATGAGGGCCGAACTGAGTTCCCTGTTTACTTCATAAGCCGAGCTCTGCAAGGTCCCGAGCTCCGGTATTCCAAGATTGAGAAATTTGCATTTTTTCTGATCCTTGCTGCACGATGGCTACGACAATATTTCCAGAGTCACCCCATTGTCGTAAGAACCGCCCAACCCATTAAACAAGTTCTTCAGAAGCCCGACCTCGCGGGGAGAATGATGGCATGGGCAATCGAACTGTCCGAGTTCGATATTTCCTACGAACCGAGGAAGGCTATCAAATCGCAAGCATTGGCGGATTTTGTGTTCGAGTTCACAGAGCCCCACCAAAGCTCTAGCTCGGACACCTGGGTGATATATGTTGATGGCTTAAGCAATCAAAAGGGAGCGGGAGCTGGTGTTATTTTGGAAAATGCGGAAGGACTCAACATCGAATATTCCCTGAAATTCGAGATCTTAACCTCGAATAATCAGGCTGAGTATGAAGCGGTCATCGCTGGCCTCCGCATGGCTAAAGAGCTCGGCGCGGCTGAAGTTCAAATTTTGAGCGACTCCCAGTTGGTAGTTTCCTAAATTACCGGAGACTACTAAGCAAAAGAACCCATCCTGCAAAAATACCTTGATAAAGTTAAATCCCTGGCTCTTGATTTTGCAAAATTTTCTATCACCCATATCCCCCGCTGTTCAAACTCCCGAGCCGATGTGCTTTCCAAGCTGGCGAGCACAAAAGGCGGAGGGAACAATAAAAGCCTTATTCAAGAACAAATCTTGACCCCAAGTGTGGTAATGGCTATTTCCGTATTACCGAACTGGATGCACCCGATAAAGGCATACCTCGAACATGGAATACTCCCAGCCGACCAAAAGGAAGCAAAGAAACTTAGGAGAAAGTCAGCTGAGTATGTTATTATGGATGGAATCCTTTATATAAGAGGAATGTCTTCCCCACTCCTCCGATGTCTCACCTCCGAGGAAGCTCAAGAGACCTTGAACGAGGTTCACGGAGGAATGGGGAGTCACCACGTCGGAGGCAAATCCCTAGCAAGGAAGATACTAAGGGCTGGATATTTCTGGCCGACCTTAGTGATAGATTCCATTGACCATGTTCGAAGATGTCCTCAATGCCAATTCTTCAGTGATGTTTATCAGAAACCTTCCGAGGAACTCCACTCCCTGGCTTCCCCCTGGCCTTTCAGCATGTGGGGAATGGACATTGTGGGACAGTTCCCAACAACCCCAGGCCAGCTAAAATTTATTGTGGTAGCCATGGTTGTCATATTCGAGAGTCTATGTAGACTCGTTTTGTCTAGGTAAACTCGAGTCGTAAACTCGTTTCGCAAACTCGTACGAGTTTACCTAAAAAAATTACATCTATATTGTAATAACCTATTACCTATTAATAATCAATATTTATAATTTCAAGCTTAACATAATAACAAATTATGATAAGATATTATTCGTTGATACTAATAAGTAATATAAAATAATTTATCCATCAATATTCAAACTTCAAATTCAAAACATAATAAAATAACATATCCGGTGTAATTTTAATTTCAAACTCAACATAATAATGCTTAACAAAAAAATAATGAAAATTAATTGTCAATTTCTAAGCGAGTGTTCTTTAGTTAAAGTAAAAACACTTAAAAACATTGACAAAGTAAATGAGTTTTGATTTATGGACAACACTAACAAAGTAACACTGAAAATTGAAAAGCGGAGAATGCATTTATGTTTAAAAGTTAAAACTTAAAATGATTCTATCAAGCATTATTCATCAGATTATAATACCAAGTTAACGAAGAAGAAAATAGGGAAAGCGAAAATAAAGGAATAAAGGGAGACAATTAGTACACAATTACCAAATAAAGGGAGAAAGTTAGAAAGGTGTAACATCCCGAATTTTAATTCTAACAATAATTAGAATTATAGTAAGATTTGGAAGAAAGGATTTTCATAGAAGGGATTTAAAATGATGGATTAGGAGTGCTTTGAGTGCCATATAGGAGTCAAGGAGCATTGGCATCGAAAAGCAAATTTAAAGAAGACCAAACGAGTGTTAAAAATCGAGTTTTCGGTGTTATAAACACCCGACATTAGGAAATTCAAAATAAAAGATTTAAGACTCAAAACACAATTCCCACCGTTGGATATGAAGGTATGATTTTTAGGAAGTCACTCGTCAAATTTGAGCAAGATCCGACGGTGAACGAAGAAGTTATCTCGAATTGAAGCAGGAAGAAAATAGGAGGAAAATAGGAAAATGAATAAATGGGGTACTGGGCAAAACACTCGAGTCTTTTGGAAAAGACTCGAGTGTTCTGGTCAGTTGGAAAATGGGGATCTCAGGCACTACTCGAGTCTTTTGGAAAAGACTCGAGTGTTTTGGAAAAGACTGGAGTCTTTTGAAAAAGACTGGAGTGTTTTTAAAGAAAACACTCGAGTGTTTTGGATGTTTTGTGCAGACAGCCTTAAAAACGTGTTTCAGCCAACAATCACCCATCATCAACATCCCTCATCTTTTTCCCTTCTCTCTCTAAACCCTAGGCTTCAATCTCATCACCCATTCCATAAACACTTGATTTTAAGTTAAACCAAGCCATAATCATCATTCTCCATCAAAAACCCATCAAGAAAATGTGTTGAGAGTCACTCTCCTCCACTCTCCCTCTCTCACACGAATTTCCCTCTCTCTCTCCTCTTGATCTTCAAGTTTCTCAACCATGGAGGAACCACCAAGACCATACTACTAGCATAACCTCATCTACTTCCTTCTCACTCCAAGTAAGTGCCAAGCCCTTGATTTCAACTCTCTCTCTCTCTCTAGAGCTCATACGAATTTATCTCTTCTCCCTTCCATGGTTATACGAATTTTGTGTCATGAGTTTGACAAATTTATGACTCATTTGCGCTCTATTGTTTCATGGAGGTCAAGAATCTCTCTCTTTCCACTCAATCCTTGGAGCTCTTGATTAAGGAACTTAGGAGCTAGGGCTTGGAAGATTTTTCTCCATTTCTATTGGTTTAAGGTAAGGGAGTGGATATAGTGAGCTATGCCTTGTTCTAGGGAGTAGGCTCTAGTTAGTATATAATGCTTGTTAGGGTTATGTGTTAGGGGAGAAAATTAGATTATAAAACCCTATGTGATTGAATATGAAATTCTAAATAATTAAATATGCATGATGAAATGGATGTTAAGACTAGGAAAAGGAAACCCAATAATATAGGAATGAATTAATGGATAAATGAAATTTGGTTAATGATTATATTGAGGTACATGAGGAATTGGGTAATGTGATAACGAAGTGGACATAAATGATTTCTATGACTAATGTCTTTATTTGTAAAGTTGTGAATTAAATGATAATTGATTGATGTTGCCAATATATGTAGGTATTATGGAATAAATTGATATAGGAAGAAAGGGAATGGAAATGATTAGAGGTGATGAATGTGCATATTAGTATCAAATTGTTAAATAAGTAAAAATGTTAAGTATTATCAATTGTGAACAAAGGTTATGGATTATGAATTGGACTTGTGAATATGGGAAACGGAAATAAAACGGTTATGAGTAATTAAAAAGTAAAAGGTAATATATGTAAATTAGAATGAAGGGCAATCAAAATTTTGGGCTATAAAGGAGAACACTATTTGGCATAATTGTGATAACTGAGAAAGGAAGTGAATGAGGAATTTGCATGAATGATTAGTTGTTGAATGTGTGTTGTTGTGTTTAAATGTGATATAATTGTTGATGTGAGAATATGAAAGTATGTTTTGGCCTCTGATGTGAGGTAATGAATATGGAAATGTGATTAAATGCGTTGGCCTCTGATTTGAGGTGACGAGTAATGGAAAGTGATGAATATGCTGACCTCTGATATGAGGGGCACAATATGAATGGTAAAATGTGTTGACCTCTGACTTGAGGGACACGATATGAATTGGAATGAATGGGTGTTGACCTCTGACCTGAGGGACACCGGATTAAATAATGGGTTGGGTGTTGACCTCTGACCTGAGGGACACCGGATTAAATAATGGGTTGGGTGTTGACCTCTGACCTGAGGGACACCGGATTAAATAATGGGTTGGGTGTTGACCTCTGACCTGAGGGACACCGAATAAAATATGTATTGGAGTGTTGACCTCTGACCTGAGGGACACAAAATGGATTATAATGAATGAGTGTTGACCTCTGACCTGAGGGACACAAAATGGATTATAATGAATGGGTGTTGACCTCTGACCTGAAGGACACATAATTTAAAAAGGGAATAAAATTGGATAAGGTAAAGGTAATGGAAACGCGATGTATGTAGGCCTTCGATTTGGTGGAGACATACATCGTGGTTGGTGTATGTATGTAGGCCTTCGATTTGGTGGAGACATACATACACCGTAAATAAAAGGAAATGAATAAAGGAAACAGGGGATAAAATTGGACAAGGTATGGTAATGGGAACGCGATGTATGTAGGCCTTCGATTTGGTGGAGACATACATCGTGATTGGTGTATGTATGTAGGCCTTCGATTTGGTGGAGACATACATACACCGTAAAAATAAGGGAAAGGTAAGGGTTTAAAAAGGGAATTATTTGGAAACGGGGAAAATAAATACAGGGGAACAGATGGTGAAATGAATAATGAGAATGGAAATGTGGAATAAATATTGTAATGAGTATGGTGTGCAATATGTGAATATATGCTTAATTGCTAAATGTGTTTGACCTAGTGAGTTGTTATGTCTAGTTAGAAACTGCTTTCTATTTCTTGTGCAATGCTCACTCCCTTACAGTTTCAGGTTCGGAGATTGAGCTGGCGCAGCCCCCGGCCGAGCAGGAGTACTTTCCCTTACAGGGAGAGTAGGGTGTTAGGGGTTTAGTGTATAGTATGGACCTAAGCCTCTGATATTATTTTGATGTAAATTTTATATGCATAATTCGAATGAGGCTTAGGATGTTTTGTTTTGCTAAAGCTATAACTTTTGGTTTTAATGCTTAAAATTTGTATTTCCGCTAATACTCTGATTTATTTTTGCATACTGATATCATTGGAGCCCGTGGGGCCTTGATTTGATTTAGAAATATAATCTGAAGCCCTGCTGGCTATCAGTTGTTTATTTGAAATTGTTTATCACAGGTCAAATTTTGGATTAGTCCGAAAAACAAACAAAACTCTGTCCGTTTGACGGTTGATTTTAATATAATTAAAAAGAAATTTTTAAGTCCGTATTTTATTAAAGGGGAATTAAGGGTAAAAATCCTAGGGTGTTACATTTATGGTATCAGAGCAGTTTTTCCTCGGCCCATTGGAGTAACTTACTACTCCTGTAGTTACTCATCAAGCGAGTAACTGGTAGTCTGATATCAAACTGCTTTGTGATTTAGTTAGGTATTATTGTTAGCATGATAATAGGCATAGTTGCTGAGTCTAGGATAGCGAATAGCTTAAATTCTTTTAAGTTTGTTAAGTATATTGAGAAACGCGATTAGTATCTGATGATTCTTTCGAGAAGCATGGTAAGCATTGGAAAATTTTTCTAAGTCCACTCATTATGTTTAGTTTACCATGCTAAACTTGAAATCTTGTGGAAAGCGATGAATCATATTTAGAAGTGGGTAAATGACGAAGCTAAGGAAAACGATACCCCAACGGGCTAGGGCACTAAGTTGCTACCCCACCGGGAGGCAGTGATCTTTAGTTTCGCGCTAAGTAAACCAAATCTAAATGTGATACACCAAACAAGATTTCAACATTTTGAAACTAATAGGTTGATAAATTCAAGCTTAAGTTAGACAAAAATGGTCTTATCACTGATATGATGTATGATTGAGCGTGATCACCTCAAGTGTACATCTATTGAGGGATATCATCATCATGTCCTTAAGTTTCGGCGAGTATTTTGGGAATTTAATGAGATCCCAAATTTATCAGAATTAGAGGTCCATGTCATAGGTTTTTGTATGCGTAAGCATTTTAGAATCAGAGTTGCGCAACGAAGGTGTAGGAAGTATCGCTTGTCTTAAGATAAGAGGAGTGGCTAGTTAGGAATCCTAGTTAGCCATGATAGATTGCTAGTATTTATACATCTAGAATTGAATATAAGAAACCCCAAGATAGTACATAGTAAAAGTCCTAAGATTAGACATTAGGTACTTAAAATCCCAAGTGATTGAATAGAGCTAGGTTATGCGTTTAGAAATGAATGAATGCGATGCTATGTATTGTCTTGTGTTTTCCTACATGATGAATTGTGCATTTTAATGATAATTGTTATTGTCTGAAACATGTGCATGATGAAAATTATTTGGAGCATAAAACCTTTCGCAAAACATCCTCATGGAATGGTATTGCTATCAACAAGTCGCTTGGTTCTCAAGCGTAATCATTTCAAAAATCAGGAACCATTCGATTTATTTTTCAAGCGTGATAGTGACCCCAATGAATTTTTATGTTTTGGAATTGAATTCAAAAATGAAATTTTCTGTTCTAATGGAACCATAAATTCTTCCAAATTGAGTACTAAGTTGTGTAGAGAAATTTTGAAAAGCTAGTGAGTCAACCAAGGATTCCTAAGTAATCAAGCGGTGGACTAATTTATTCTTTTAATCGATCCCCATGCTTATTAAATAGGAACCCTTCTAGGTGACTTTACTCGATTCGGAATGGAGCTTAATCTTCAAACTCAAAGTCAAAGGGAATGTGACTATTTGGATTGTTGAGAATCATCGAAATAAATTTTCTAGTAAACCACATACTCCCATTCTCATTGAGTTTGCTAATTTTGAGGAAGGTCATAATCCTTCACCTAAATCTCCCGAAATTAGATGGAGAAAATCCTTTACAAAGAGATATGCTTTGCTTTATAAAACTAGTTTTTGGAACTTCACCCAAGTTAATCTGGCATGAACATATCAAAGTTTTAGAGTGTGAAATAAATTTTTCCTGATTTAATCTTTTCCTAAGGATTTTACGTAAAACAAATCAAAATGGTTGTCCATCAAGAAAGGAACTTGATTTTTCAAGAATAATGAACCTATCGACACACCACCACATCAATATTTGTTGATGTGCTATTTTTTTGACTTATGCATATGTATGTGCCTTTCTTGTAAGATAAGCAAAATTTCTAAACATAGATGAACGCATGCATGCTTTCGGCATGTCCCTGTAATTTTATAAATGCATAAATGCACAAACGAATTTCCGAACACTATTCTGATGTTCATAAAAGCGCACATACTTTGAATTTATGAGGTTTTAATCATTAAACTTTGAAACCAGGCAAGTGGGTGATTTTATCAAAGTTTTATCTTGGCATGCATAACTTGAATGTGTAAAACAAATCATGGGAAACCATGAAAAGTTTCAAACTCTTCTTGAATTGCATTTGAAATGTGTGCAGCTTATCTAAGATGTGTGCATGGATTTAGACCTGAGTTCTAGGGCTGATTCAGGTAGATCGAAATTAGATTAGAATCAAGTAGAGGTTGCTAGGTTAGTGCTTGCACTTATGCGCTGATATGAAATGTTGGTGCGTATATTTGAATTTTGATTGCCAGGCAATTGCTAACTGTTTACTTATCAATGAGTGTGGTTGCTTAGGACTTAAGAATAATGCCTAAGTGTAGATCACCAGGTAGATTGTGATTAGAACTCTTGCAATGTTTGACCGATATCGGAGTAAACCTCAAAAACCTTAGAGAATTTTGCTTCTAGTTTAACCAAACTAAACCACGAGTTGTATTCTTCATTGGACACATGAGTCTGGTGGCGTACTTAAGCAAGGTAGTATGCCGATTCAAAGTGGGGGAGTAGGACCTAGTGCAGTGTGCATCGTAGTTTAGAAAACCCATGTTGGGATGGTTCTCCATTTGAAGGAATTGAACGGAATTTCGGGGACGAAATTCTAATAAGTGGGGGAGAAATGTAACATCCCGAATTTTAATTCTAACAATAATTAGAATTATAGTAAGATTTGGAAGAAAGGATTTTCATAGAAGGGATTTAAAATGATGAATTAGGAGTGCTTTGAGTGCCATATAGGAGTCAAGGAGCATTGGCATCGAAAAGCAAATTTAAAGAAGACAAAACGAGTGTTAAAAATCGAGTTTTCGGTGTTATAAACACCCGACATTAGGAAATTCAAAATAAAAGATTTAAGACTCAAACCACAATTCCCACCGTTGGATATGAAGGTATGATTTTTAGGAAGTTACTCGTCAAATTTGAGCAAGATCCGACGGTGAACGAAGAAGTTATCTCGAATTGAAGCAGGAAGAAAATAGGAGGAAAATAGGAAAATGAATAAATGGGGTACTGGGCAAAACACTCGAGTCTTTTGGAAAAGACTCGAGTGTTCTGGTCAGTTGGAAAATGGGGATCTCAGGCACTACTCGAGTCTTTTGGAAAAGACTCGAGTGTTTTGGAAAAGACTGGAGTGTTTTTAAAGAAAACACTCGAGTGTTTTGGAAAACACTCAAGTGTTTTGTGCAGACAGCCTTAAAAACGTGTTTCAGCCAACAATCACCCATCATCAACATCCCTCATCTCTTTCCCTTCTCTCTCTAAACCCTAGGCTTCAATCTCATCACCCACTCCATAAACACTTGATTTTAAGTTAAACCAAGCCATAATCATCATTCTCCATCAAAACCCCATCAAGAAAATGTGTTGAGAGTCACTCTCCTCCACTCTCCCTCTCTCACACGAATTTCCCTCTCTCTCTCCTCTTGATCTTCAAGTTTCTCAACCATGGAGGAACCACCAAGACCATACTACTAGCATAACCTCATCTACTTCCTTCTCACTCCAAGTAAGTGCCAAGCCCTTGATTTCAACTCTCTCTCTCTAGAGCTCATACGAATTTCTCTCTTCTCCCTTCCATGGTTATACGAATTTTGTGTCATGAGTTTGACAAATTTATGACTCATTTGCGCTCTATTGTTTCATGGAGGTCAAGAATCTCTCTCTTTCCACTCAATCCTTGGAGCTCTTGATTAAGGAACTTAGGAGCTAGTGCTTGGAAGATTTTTCTCCATTTCTATTGGTTTAAGTTAAGGGAGTGGATATAGTGAGCTTTGCCTTGTTCTAGGGAGTAGGCTCTAGTTAGTATATAATGCTTGTTAGGGTTATGTGTTAGGGGAGAAAATTAGATTATAAAACCCTATGTGATTGAATATGAAATTCTAAATAATTAAATATGCATGATGAAATGGATGTTAAGACTAGGAAAAGGAAACCCAATAATATAGGAATGAATTAATGGATAAATGAAATTTGGTTAATGATTATATTGAGGTACATGAGGAATTGGGTAATGTGATAACGAAGTGGACATAAATGATTTCTATGACGAATGTCTTTATTTGTAAAGTTGTGAATTAAATGATAATTGATTGATGTTGCCAATATATGTAGGTATTATGGAATAAATTGATATAGGAAGAAAGGGAATGGAAATGATTAGAGGTGATGAATGTGCATATTAGTATCAAATTGTTAAATAAGTAAAAATGTTAAGTATTATCAATTGTGAACAAAGGTTATGGATTATGAATTGGACTTGTGAATATGGGAAACGGAAGTAAAACGGTTATGAGTAATTAAAAAGTAAAAGGTGATATATGTAAATTAGAATGAAGGGCAATCAAAATTTTGGGCTATAAAGGAGAACACTATTTGGCATAATTGTGATAACTGAGAAAGGAAGTGAATGAGGAATTTGCATGAATGATTAGTTGTTGAATGTGTGTTGTTGTGTTTAAATGTGATATAATTGTTGATGTGAGAATATGAAAGTATGTTTTGGCCTCTGATGTGAGGTAATGAATATGGAAATGTGATTAAATGCGTTGGCCTCTGATTTGAGGTGACGAGTAATGGAAAGTGATGAATATGCTGACCTCTGATATGAGGGGCACAATATGAATGGTAAAATGTGTTGACCTCTGACCTGAGGGACACGATATGAATTGGAATGAATGGGTGTTGACCTCTGACCTGAGGGACACCGGATTAAATAATGGGTTGGGTGTTGACCTCTGACCTGAGGGACACCGGATTAAATAATGGGTTGGGTGTTGACCTCTGATCTGAGGGACACCGGATTAAATAATGGGTTGGGTGTTGACCTCTGACCTGAGGGACACCGAATAAAATATGTATTGGAGTGTTGACCTCTGACCTGAGGGACACAAAATGGATTATAATGAATGAGTGTTGACCTCTGACCTGAGGGACACAAAATGGATTATAATGAATGGGTGTTGACCTCTGACCTGAGGGACACATAATTTAAAAAGGGAATAAAATTGGATAAGGTAAAGGTAATGGAAATGCGATTTATGTAGGCCTTCGATTTGGTGGAGACATACATCGTGGTTGGTGTATGTATGTAGGCCTTCGATTTGGTGGAGACATACATACACCGTAAATAAAAGGAAATGAATAAAGGAAACAGGGAATAAAATTGGACAAGGTATGGTAATGGGAACGTGATGTATGTAGGCCTTCGATTTGGTGGAGACATACATCGTGATTGGTGTATGTATGTAGGCCTTCGATTTGGTGGAGACATACATACACCGTAAAAATAAGGGAAAGGTAAGGGTTTAAAAAGGGAATTATTTGGAAACGGGGAAAATATATACAGGGGAACAGATGGTGAAATGAATAATGAGAATGGAAATGTGGAATAAATATTGTAATGATTATGGTGTGCAATATGTGAATATATGCTTAATTGCTAATTGTGTTTGACCTAGTGAGTTGTTATGTCTAGTTAGAAACTGCTTTCTATTTCTTGTGCAATGCTCACTCCCTTACAGTTTCAGGTTCGGAGATTGAGCTGGCGCAGCCCCCAGCCGAGCAGAAGTACTTTCCCTTACAGGGAGAGTAGGGTGTTAGGGGTTTAGTGTATATTATGGACCTAAGCCTCTGATATTATTTTGATGTAAATTTTATATGCATAATTCGAATGAGGCTTAGGATGTTTTGTTTTGCTAAAGCTATAACTTTTGATTTTAATGCTTAAAATTTGTATTTCCGCTAATACTCTGATTTATTTTTGCATACTAATATCATTGGAGCCCGTGGGGCCTTGATTTGATTTAGAAATATAATCTGAAGCCCTGATGGCTATCAGTTGTTTATTTGAAATTGTTTATCACAGGTCAAATTTTGGATTAGTCCGAAAAACAAACAAAACTCTGTCCGTTTGACGGTTGATTTTAATATAATTAAAAAGAAATTTTTAAGTCCGTATTTTATTAAAGGGGAATTAAGGGTAAAAATCCTAGGGTGTTACAAAAGGCGTGGGGCGTGGAGTGGGCGGGCGTGCGATAGAAGGAGAAGAACTGAAGATTGAAGAAACTTTTGAATAAGAAGGAGAAGAGAAGATTGATTGACTGATTTAAGGGGTTTTTTTTTCCCAAAAACGCAACAAATAGGATAAAAATAACCTAGAAGATTTTTTTAAAAAAAAAAAATTGAAAAACGATGTCAGATTGGACGTTTAAGGCTCAAGAATGCTAATTCGCTAAGGCAATTAGTCCCCGAACCCCATAATTATCCACCAAACCCCACTTTTATAATTAATACCAAAACTACCCTCCATTCAAACTCCATTATACTCCCTCCTTATTTCACAAACCCCTCTACTAACTGTTCAACTCCCTCTTTCCATCACCACTCCCTCAACACTGCTCAGTTCCGCCGCCGCGTCCACCGCCGTCGCCTCCACCGGTACGCACTTTCTTCTTCTTCCCTCATTACCATTTTGTCTTCTCTATTTTGTTTTTGTTTTCGTTCCATTATAATTCCCTCATTCATTACCATTTTTGTTTTTATTATTTGTTTAGTTTTAGTTTAGGTTTTAGGTTTTCTTTTTTGTTTGTTTTAGGTTTTCTTCACTGTTGGTTTCCTTTAGGTTGGGTTCGAAATCGCCATTGTTGTTTTTTCGGAGGTCTGCTATCTCCGCAACTTTCCGACACGGGGGTGTCGGAAAAATGTAAAATTCCGACTCTTCCATGTCGGAATTTAATCAGTATTTGTTTTATAAATTGTTTGTAATTGTTATGTATAATATTTTTGAGTTTTCATGCTTAAATTATAAAAACATAATTTTTGGTCTCAATGTTTGAAGTCTCCCATTATTCATAATTTGGTTGAATTTCATATATGGCTAGATTGAAGCGTACAGCTGAAACCACATAGGGCAACATTACCGAATGATGTTTATGAGGAGGTCATGGCATTATGTACCAGAGCTATCACATAAGATGTTCCTCGTACGCAATCCGGAAGGCGCGGTGGTCGGGTTACCAGGGGTAGCAGGGCTGAGCAGCAAGAAAAGGCGGAGAATGAAGCAAGTGGCCAAGGGAGACATGTCCAGAGAAGAAGAAACTGAGTAGGAATTGTTGATTTAGAATCAATATAGTTGGTCATTTTTTAATAGCTTTTGAACTTGTGATAGTATTTGGCTTTTTGTTATTTGTAATAGCTTTTAAGCTTAGGTGTTGAACATGTGGATTAAATTTGCTTTTGAACATGGGTTAAGGTTACATGAATTAAAGAATTGATGTTTAGGTATATGAGCGTATTTGGTATCATTTTATTTTGTTGCAATATATGAGCGTATTCGGTATCAATTTACTTTGTTGCAATATATGAGTGAAACTTCATGGTGTGTTCTAATGGATTTCTCTGTTAAATCCGATAACAGGGTATCAGAAAAAATTACTATTTTGAAAAATACGTATCTGAATTTTATTAAATTCTGAATTAAACATTTCGGAATTTATATTAAATTGAATAAGTTATTATTTCCGATAGGGGTTTATCAAAATTTATGAATATTCTGATACATCTATCTCGGAAAAATATCAGTTCATATAATTTAATACATATATTATTTTCCGAAATATACTTATCAGAATTTATAAAAATTCTGAATTTAACATATCGGAATTTTAATTAATTCTGAATTTAGTGTCTCGGAAAAATGTTACAGTAAGCTACGTTTCAATTGGATGATATCAAATTGACTAAGTTATTATTTCCGATAGGGGCTTATCAAAATTTATGAATATTCTGATACATCTATCTCGGAAAAATATCAGAAAACACTTGGAAATTATTTAGTAATAAATTCCGAAATACCCAAAATTCCGACACTGGTTAGTCGGAATTTTAACAGTTACGTAAAAATATAAAAAAAAAACCATAGAAGAGATGATTTTACCTTCAACAACACCAATAGAGAACACACTAGAGCTTCCTTTACGAATAGATAACCAAATAAAGTGGTTTGTAGGTAGAATATGGTAGGGTTTTGAAAAGGTAAGAGAAAAGTTAGAAGAAGAGAGAAAGGGGTTTGTAAAATTATGGGATATGGAAGAAGGTGAAAAGGTGGTTGGGGTTTGGGGTTTGTTTCCTTCTTTTTTTCTTTTTTTTGAATGGAGAAGGGTATAATGGACATTTCGCAATTAAAATGAGGTTTGGTGAATAATTATGGGGTTTGGGGACTAATTGCCATTCGCTAACTCGGCCATAAACTCGTGAGTTTACAAGAGTCTACCAGTATCCACCCGAGTCCACCTGAGTCACTTCACTCCGAGTTTCCATTAGTTTCAACTCGTTTTCCATAGGTAGATTCGTAGATTCGTAAGTTTCTAAGTATTAACACTAGTTTTTAACAACCATGGTGGTAGCAGTAGACTACTTCACCAAATGGATCGAGGCTGAACCACTGGCAACCATCACTTCAGCAAGAATCCAGAAATTTTTTCTGAAACAAGTCATTTCTCGCTTTGGACTTCCACTCACACTAATTACCGACAACGGTAGCCAGTTCGCTGCCAACAACTTCCAAATGCTAGCTGAAAATCTTGGAATCTCTCATCGGTTCTCCTCAGTTGAGCATCCCCAGACTAACGGGCAAGCTGAGGCCGCCAACCGAGCTATTGTTGATGGCCTCAAGAAGAGAATTACACAGGCCAAAGGAGCATGGGCCGATCTACTACCCAAGGTCCTCTGGTCGATCAGGACCACGGTTCAGACCTCAACGGGAGAGACCCCCTTCAGGCTCACCTATGGTTGTGATGCGGTCATCCCCATCGAACGAAGGATTCATACCTTCCGAATGAAGGACAGACCTGAGGAAGAAAATGGGAATTTGATCAAAGAAAACTTGATACTGGCCGAAGAGATCCGAGATGCCGCCTCTGCTCGGGAGAAAAAAGCTAAGGAAAGACAAGCCAAGCAGTACAATAAAACAGTGCAACCCAGGTCCTTTGAGGTCGGTGACCTCGTGCTCCGAAGAGCAGACATTGGTCTTAAAAACCGAAGAGATGGGAAATTTGCTCAGAACTGGGAAGGCCCCTACAGAGTCGTTTCAAAAACATACTCTGGGGCATACAAGCTAGAGACACTTGAAGGAGCCGAGCTCAAGAATTCCTGGAACGTTGCAAAACTGAGAACCTACTTCAGTTAGGTTTACCTCGGACACCATCAGCAGCCACCAACACTTCCAGCTAAAGTTTAAGTTTAATTTTAGTTTCTGTTAATATCTTTACATCTGTTTCCTGAATCTCCTAAGGGAGATCAGGCCAACAAGGCGTGGTTCCAGCCGGTATATACCCTTTGACTTCGATGTCAGCATGGTTAGGATTCCTGTGCATCCCATCTGTTTTCTGAACTAGGACGTGGTTGGATATTGAAGGAGGAGATGTATCGTGTGTGCTAATCTACCCCTTACCTCAATGATTTCCCTCCCTAAATCATTGATGGATGTGAAAGACTTAGTGGAAAGTTTATGAGTATGGAATTCTCAAGTAATGATGTTAAGTGGCTATAATGATGAGTATAAAGACAAAAGTGATAATGTTATGATATGGTGAACTCATGGTAATGATGGGACGTTAATGTTATAATGAAAAGTTAATGTCATATTGTATGTGTTTGGTTCTAGTGCGATCCATGGCATAAGCCCATGCCGTCGACGACATTGTTCGTTTGATCCCTAACTCTCTCTCTCTCTTCTCTTCTATCTACTTGTTTCTATGGTAAACTTTAGATGGCGGACCGAGTGCTGCGATTGGTGATGTCCCCTTTGGCGGGATGACAATGGGTTAGGACAGCTAATGGATGGATATGGGAGGGGCCGACGAGACTCAGTTTTGTGGACAGAGACCATGTGCTTCGTGGAGTAGCTACTGACCGTGTCGAAATTCGTCTTCTGCTAAGAGACGTTATGCCGGAGGAAGACCTAGTAGAGAATCTAGACGACGATGAGTAGTGTCAGCTTGTAGTAGTGTATGGTTTTTGTTTATGAGTCAAGGACGACAATACCCTCTGATAACTATGTAACCCAATGTGGGATTTATTTTATCTTTTAATATTGCTATTTTGAGGATAATGGCTTTTATGCTGAAACAATTTATGTTGGATCAAGTTTATGAATGAAGTTAATTTTCCGCAATTATACTATCGCATTTTTGGTGAATGAATTATGGTGATAAAGTGACACTTCAGTTTGGAGATTAAGTCAAGAGGAAATGTTTTCATACAATCAAGTTAAGAAAGAAATGTTTTGGAAATTGTTTTGAAAACTAAGTTAAAGTTTTGGAAAACTAAGATAGTGTTAGAACAATATGCAAACCTTTTTCGAATAAAATAAAATGTGAGAAATGTTTTTATAAAAAAAATTGGGGTAAATTTTTAGTGAAAATTGGGATTCCAAATTGGGGTGTTACATTTGGTGGTATCAGAGCGATGGTTGTCCTTAGTGGCCTTAAGCATAGCCTTATATGCTTTCCTTGTGTGACTCTGTTTTGATAGTCGAGCGATGGTTGTCCTTAGTGGCCTTAAGCATAGCCTTATATGCTTTCCTTGTGTGACTCTGTTTTGATAGTCGAGCGATGGTTGTCCTTAGTGGCCTTAAGCATAGCCTTATATGCTTTCTCTGTGTGACTCTATGTGGTAGTTATAGTATGGTTACCCTTCAGCTCGAGCATAGCCTGATATGCTTACCTGGTATGACCTCTTGCTTGGGCTAAGACTTCAATCCTATGTATGTAACAGAAACAAGATGGCACGCCGACAAGCAAATGAGGAACCCATGAACGCCCAACAGCAAGCTGCTATTTTAGCTCAAACAGCTGCAGTCTTGACAGGAGTGAGGGACAACATGAACCTTATGAATCAACAACTTCAACAGAATCAAAATGCGAATGCTGGTGGACAAGGAATCAGAGGTCCTGATGAGTTCTACCGCAGAAATCCAAAAGAATTTGCTGGAGGTTACGCAACGGAAGAGGCTGAGGCCTGGATAGCAAGTCTGGAAAGGATATTCGGAGGAATGATGCAGTGCACGGATGAACAGAAGGTTGCCTATGCTGGGAATATGATGGTAGGAGAAGCAGCCAATTGGTGGCGTAACGAGAGGCAAGCTTTAGCTGGAGAAGCTGGGGTAATAACTTGGAATCAATTCAAGGATAGGCTTTTGGTGAAGTATTTCCCGGAGCATCTGAAGACCGCCAAGGAAATGGAATTCCTGCGATTGGAACAAGGTAGCATGAGCGTAGGTGAGTATGCTGCCAAATTTGAGAACTTGGCGAGGTTTATGCCCTACTATGGAGAAGTTGGAAATGAGAGGTCGAAGTGTGCGAAGTTCTTGGATGGTTTGAAGCCGGAGATTAAGCAAGCCCTGGCGCCCATGGAGATACATGAGTTTACAACTTTGGTGAATAAGGGAAGTATCGTGGAAAGTGGTTTGAAGTCAAGGAACTCGGCAGGGAAATCAGCTGCACAAGTTTAAGTGGTGGTCCTATAAGACACTCTTCGGGAAGTGGAAACCAACACAGTGGGACTCGGCATCAAGGTCCTTATGGACAGGGAAACAATAGGTTTGGAGGGTCAAGGTTTCATGGAGGTTTTAACAGGTTTCATCCTCGGAACAACAATCAAAACCATAGCAACAACATGAATCTTCACAACAATCACAACAATCATTCCAGAAGGAACAACAATCGGGGTGGGAATCGTGAGAACAACCACAATAATAACAATGGAGGAAACAGGAACAATGGTGGAGGACAAGGGAATGCACCCCCGCTTTGCAACAAGTGCAACAAGAACCATTTTGGACCAAATTGCCCTTGGAACAATCCCAAATGCTTCAATGGCAACAAGCCGGGACACATATCAAGGAACTGCCCAGAACCCAAGCGAGAAGTCAATGCGGTGAATGTGGCTAGACCCCATGGGCAAGGAAGAGTTTTCTCAATGAGTGGAGCTGAAGCTGCTAACAATGCTAATTTGATCCAAGGTAGGTGTTTCATTCGTAAGATACCTTTGAATGTGTTGTATGATTCGGGTGCTACGCATTCGTTTATTGCTCGTGATGTGGTTGATAGGCTAAGTTTGTGACATCCCCTATTTTCCTAACGATGATAAATAAGTTTTCACCAAAGAAGAATTTTGAAATGTTGTTTTACAAAGGATTTTAATGAGTGTTTTATTCGATTACGTAATCGGTTGTCAATTTTATGGTATTTTGGTAAACAAAGATTTTTATAAAGTTCAAGCGAATGATTTCGTTGAGTTTGAGTAATTTTATTGTTTGCGATTTCATTTTGGAAATGAATTTCCTTGTGCATCATTATGGATTTAACCTAATAGATTTAAGAATTGATTTAAAGGAGTTTTGATTTCATGATGGATTTCTACTCTTTGAAACTTAACCTACTTGTGTTTTGATTTCATGTGGTTGTTTTTCTAAGGTTTTCAATGAATGATTTTACTTAAGGTTTTAATTAAGGTTTTACTTTCTTAAATTGATTCATATGGTTTATGATGGAAAACTATTTTTATTAAGTTCCAAGAAATCAAAGTCCAAATCTCCTTGATCTAGAGTAATCTCTCAAAACCCTAATTAGTATCATAATCCATGATTAAAACCCTAATCGAGTTCTTAATCCTTTATCAAGAACTTAATCACTCTCTTAAGACCTAAATCCTCAAGAATTAGTGAGTTAATCTAGAATTAATTTTCCTTAAACCCATGGTTAAGTTTTTGATTAGCACCTTAATCCCTGATTAAGCCTTAATTACTAAGGATTAGTGGATTAAACCAAGATTAATTAACCTAATCCTACCCTAATCATGATTAGCACCCTAATTAGTGCCTTAAACCTAATTAAGCTAATCCACCCCACCTTAATCACTCTATGGCCGAATGGCCACATGCCCAACCAAGCCACTAAGCTCACTTGCATGGTTGCCAAGTAACACACCTTAGTCAAACCATGACATCATCACCATGACATAAGCATGACCTAGAAAAGAAGAAAATGAAGAAAATAGGAAAGGAAGAGGAAGGTGGCCGTGGGGGGCCTTGAGGCAAAACTTGGTCTCCAAGTTTATGCCTTAATCCCTAAGTATTGCAAATATACCCTCCATGCAAACCCTTCTTGGCAATTAAGAAAAAGTGGAAGAGAATAAGAAAAGGGACCAAAACCGTATGAAGAGTGAGTGAGTTGTTTCCATTCTTCATTCTCACCTCTTCATCACTTCTTCTTTCTCTCATTCACACCAACACAAACTACACCAACACACACACCCATCAATACACCAAACCGTGAGGAGGAGAAGGAATTTCTCTTCATTCCTTCATCAAACACAAACTCCATTTCATTTCTTTCCAAAGCCAAACACATAATACCAAGAGAATCATCAAACTCTTGGTGAAGAAAGTGAGAGAGAGTGAGACCAAATTGAGGGAGGAGGAGAACCAAACCTCAACACCTTGGAATCTTCATGATCTAAGCTAGATCAAGCCAAATTAGTGAAGAGGAGGAGAAGAAACCATGGACCTAAAAGGAAGAGTGAATGAACCGTGAGGAGAGGAAAGGAAAACCAAAGATAAATTCAAGATTTGGACTTGATTCTTTAAAACTTTTAATTAAGTAAGGACCTTGTTTCATGATCTAAAAAGTTTTAAACCTTTTTCTTTGATTTATCTTCGTTTTTCATGATTTCCTTCTAAAGCCTTGATTTTGTTTGAAAAGTGTTGATGCATGATTATTTTTGTGTTAGATCTAGTGATTTCCTCTACATGCATGTTGATTTCTAGACTTGATCTTGAAGTTTTGATTAAGAAAGTGTTTTCTCTCGTTATTTTAAGTTTTCCTCTTTGAAGTGTTTTTGAAAAGAAATTAATTCTTGAGCTTTCATAAACGATTTTCCAAAGACCTAATGTTTGTGATTTCATGCATGTCAAGATCCATGTCTAAACTATGATTTGTTTAATGTTTGAGTCTTAATGTGAAGACCTTTGTGAATGATTGAATTTTCCCTAATGATTTTCTTTATGGAGGCTACGGTTTGTTGTTGTTGTGAGTGAAAGTTTGATTTTCTTTTGTTTGATCTCTTGCATGTTATGATCTTGAGATTTAATGATGTGTGATGTTATGATGATGGTTACGGTTTGCATGTATAAATGAACAAGATTAAGATTTTCTTAAGCTTAACTAATGAATGTGCAATTTCCATGGACTTTATGTTAATCTTAACTGTTTAATGTGAAATAAAAATTGCTTAGAGACCTATGTGTGCTCACGGTTTCATGAGTAAAAATATGCTAGGATTATGTTTGTACTTGCTTGATACATTACGTGAAATTGTTGTTGAATTTGAAGTTGTTTTTAGAAGCCTTGAACCTTTGAAAATGTTTTTGAGAAAAACTAGTTAAGGTCACGGTTTGGACCTTAGCTTTTGAGTTAAGTTATCTTGAATAAATATGTGTTGGCTTCATGCAACTACGTTTTGAATTGTGTGTATGAGTATATTATTGATTTTCATAAAAATAAATGAATGAACAAACTTGTTGAGTAAAATAATGTTGTGCTGAAATCTTAATTTAAAAGTAATTATCTTGTAAGAAACTTTGAGAAACAATAGTTATACTAATTGGATTGCCTTGAAATTTTAATATGTGATCCTTGATGCTATTTAAATGAGTTCTGGAAAATTTTAAGGAATTTGAAATTGTTTTGGCATTTTAAACGAATTTTGGTTGTTCGGTGTTAATTATAGAAATCTAAGGTTTTTAGTGAAAAACAATTGGATAAGTAATACTTGTATATGTTTGATGATTCTGAAATTTGAACACTGTTTTAATTAGGTTAAACTGATTGTCCCTGAATTTTCACATGATTTTTGGAGTTGGTTTGTTAATTGAAATAGAGTCATTTTGGTGAAAACGATTTCTCAAAAATAAGTTTTCAAGGAAAAACCTAAACAGAGTTTTCTGACCTAAACTACTCTAAATTGCTTGAAATTTTTGTGGTAACTCCTTAAAAATGTCTTGTGACTCTTTGTAAAATTTTAGGTGATTTGGAGTTGGTTTAATATTTTTACCAATTGAGAAACAGTGAACCGATTGGTTCAGATTTTCCGGACCTAGTGATTAATTAAATTGAAAAAGTCTAACTTTCACAACTCCAAATAATCTGAAATTTTTATGGGATGATCTTGATTGTGTAAGGAAGATTTATACCAATTTTCATGCAATTCGGAGTTGAAACACTATTTTTAATCATGGCATTTTGGCCTTGGGTCAACAACAGTTCTATCTTGCTTTTTATGCAAAATCTGATTTAAAACTTAACTTAAGATTATTCAAATGACCTGGAAATTTTATATGATGAAATTTAACATATATTTGTATGTTCTGGGAATTTTGAAGATTAAACAAATTGATTTGGTATAGTTTTAGATTTTACCCTTGTGCTTTCCCCGTAATTGAACAAAAGTTTCATTTAAATGTTTTCGACAAATATGGATTTTGTACTTCATTTCATGACTTGGCTGAATCTGTATGATGATTATAATGTCTTAAAATAATTGAATGAATGATTGCTTGATGATATGTTTAGACTATGCATGATTAAGTTTGCAAGATTGATTGTTTACGGTGTTTCGGTCTAGGGTATTAGTTTGAAATTATGATTTGAAAAATGTGCTATGTGCTATGTGCTAAATGGTTTGTTTTAGGTGATGCATGCTAATTGAATTTATTTGTTTGGGTGTCTGGGAATTGTTATTTGACAAAAGAAGTAAAGAAAAATGAGTTATTCGACAAATTGCGATGATGTTATTAACCTTCTAAAGTTGATTGATCTTGAAAAGAATTTGATTATTTGAAAAAGTATTGGGTTTACTAGTTGATGCCTTATTTGATTTCATAAGTGTTATGTTTGAAAATAAATTATTTCAAATGTTCATTTTAACATGGAGTATTAAGGAGATTAAATAACGATTTTTCGGTGTTTTCGAATCTCGGTTGTGGTTGTCCGGAATGGACCAGCAACCAATTTGTTTTATTTAAAGTGTTTGTATGAGTATGATTCGGTTGTATGTGCTTATATGTTTCCTTACTTTATTTGGTTGAGAAATTATTGATCAAAATGTTTATTAAATTGTTTTCAAGATGCTTAGCTTGTTTCTGGATTTAAATTGGTTTTGAATAATGAAAAATGAACTTGGGACTTAGCATGTGATGCTGTCCAGAATTTTTATAAGATGTATTTCTTGTTTTGAAATGTTTTCAAAACTATTTGAAGTAGAGTTTTTAATATAAGATAAAGTTGGATTTTGGTTTGAGAAAATCTTTACGTTTTACGGTTGTCCGACAAGAAGTGAAAAGAGTTTTCAAAAACACGTTTTGATTTCCGAGTATGACGATTAGTTAGATAGACTAGTAACGTTAGTGTCTCTTATCTAGTACAAGGTGCGTATAAATCGAGAACCTGGAGCAGCTGATAGTTGAGGGGAACCGCAACGATTTCGTACAAAGTAATGGCTGGAATTGAGGTGAGAGAGAAGCTTCCCTAAGACACCGTGGTATTTAGGTGATCTATTAGGACACTCCGTACTCTCTCAAAGTCGGAGTAAAGGTCTATCGAAGCTAGTAGTATACCCGATAAATTGTGTGATTGCTTGTATCGAGGTATACGAAGACTCAGACCTATACTGATTGACTTATATGCTTGAGTATGTTGAGATATGATGTTGCTTATATTATCATTGCATGTGCATATTGCATCATCCCGCATTATAGAATAAGGATAGTAAAGAAATTAGAAAACTATAAGAAATCCCCCAACGACTCGAGCGAAACTCCAAGGGGTGGAACGCGTGATGGCACCGGATGATGCAGATGCGCCGAATGTGTGAATCGAGCTGATGTTGTGACAACGATGAGGTCTTCAAGTATGGATACAACGGATGCTGAACTCCATAAAGAGTATATCTATGTGGTCGTGGCCACTTACTGAGAGTGTTTCCACATGGTCGTAGCCATGTGTTGAGATGATTCCCATATGGTCGTAGCCATATGTTGAGATAGCCTCCATATGGTCGTAGCCATATGTTGAGAGCGAATTGAGATAGGTCGGAGCCTATCTATTAATGTTTGATGGATATCCCGCATATGGTCGGAGCCGTATGCTGATGGTGGTTCTGAGTGGGTCGTAGCCCGTCAGAATGATGTTTGATATTCCGCACATAGTCGTAGCTATATGGCGAGGTTGACTCTGAATGGGTTGTAGCCCGTCAGAGAGATTGTGGATATCCTGCACATGGTCGGAGCTATGTGCCGAATGTGATTTTGGATGGGTCGGAGCTCATCAAACATAGTAGTCGAGTCCCATCAGAAGTAACCCGCATATGGTTGGAGCTATATGACAGAGGAGACTTAGGATGGGTCGACAGTAGGACTAATCGAATAGAACCTTTTCGTTCTAAAACCCTTACCCGAAGTAGTGGAGAGGAAGATACTGTGTTTACCTGCGTGGTACTCACTTGATGATTAGGATAGGGGAAGGTAATGACGGTGATTCGTCAAAAAGCCTTGAGAAGTCTGTCTAGGTGGGAAAAACCATAGGGGCCCTGGCTGAACCGGTCGGAGCTGGTCACTCAGTGGTGTGGACGAAGTACCACATGTACACTAGATAGAGGACTGACACCCCCTTGACTAATTCTTGATCAGTGAGAGGGATGCTCGAACACGGCCGGATGAGGTTATTGTATTTATTTTCCCGAGCTGTTATTTTATGAATGCATTCACTTTGCCATCCAGTAAAAGCTGGTGTGGTTAGAGATCCTGTACTCCTGATTGCTTCCGACTAGGTGGATGGAATACGAGGAGATGTAGACCTGAATCCAAAACCATAAGGCCTGAATTACGATATTGTGGACTCGAGATACGTGGATAAAGAGACTTTGACTTTGCAAGACGAGCTGACAAAGAGAATAGAATCTGTGAGGTGAATGGATGAAATGATTCCCTCAAGGAAAAGACTTAGTGATCGATAATACGCATGCTGAGAGATTCTACCTTGCGAGCTGACTAATTAAAAGGATTCCCTTAAGTGAAAGATAAAGAGTTAGTTAATGCGACGCTTGCATCGCATCCTCATGCATCCTGCATAATTATTTGTTGTATGGTTGTGTTGCGAATGTGTATCGTTGTGTGCTTGCATTGTCTTAATACTGTGCCTATCGTAAACCCACACCGTCGACGATACGTCGTTCGGAATGCTTACTCTCTCTGTCTTTCCCCCTTCCCTGTGGACTTCCGCGATGATGTCCACAGGTGACATAGTAAGTAGATGATCCTGAGAGTCGGTGCCTCAAGTGTTGGTCTACGAAGACACGACCGAGATGGAGTCTCAAAGAAGAAGAAGGTCAAACCCGACTCGAGGATTCGATGGTGGATGACTCGACCTTGCTGAGGAGCATCACGTTAGCGGAAGCCTGCTGTTACAGTGTCTATGTCCAAGTATTGTACTCCCTTATCAGGTACTTAGACATCATTAACTGTATCCACATGTACACCCGAAAGATGTTTTATAAAGCTGGACAATCAACGTTAAGTTTTCTGGTTAAACATAAAAGATATGGGCTTTTAAATGTGATTTGTGAAAACGAGTTTCAAAGTGCGATGTTTCGTAACATCTCGGTTTGGAACTTGAAGTACAACGTGTGATGTGAGGATCAAATTTATGATGCAAATTATTTTGGAACTTAGAGATCCTCGTACCCATGTTACGTAAAAAAAAAAAATTGGCCCAAATTTTCACTATATTAAACTAAATGAATTATGTTTTCAAGTTGTCAAATCGGGGTGTTACAAAGTTTGCCAGTGAATATTATGCCTTTTGATTTAATTGTGTCTACCCCTACCAGTGATCCGGTCATGGTATCGACCTGTGTTCCCAAATGTCCTGTAGGGATAGAAAATAAAGAGTACTTAATAGACTTGATTGTTTTACCCGTTACCCAACTCGACATAATTTTGGGCATGGATTGGTTAACTGCCAATCATGTTCTCTTAAATTGTGCCGAAAAGACTCTTATTTTTGATAACTTAAGATCTAGTGTACCCCAAACCTTAGAACCCGAGCACGTAACTGCCAATCAAATCAAAGCTTCATGGAAAGATGGAGCCATGCTATACATGTTTCTCGCTTCTTTGGACGTCAAGGAGGAAAGAAAGCTGGAGGAGCTACCTGTTGTCAAGGATTTTCCTGAAGTTTTCCCCGAGGAAATCCCTGGATTGCCTCCTGTGCGAGAAGTGGAGTTCGGAATCGATTTGATCCCTGGAACGACACCAATTTCGAAAGCACCTTATCGTATGGCCCCGATGGAGTTGGTAGAATTAAAGAAACAATTGGAAGAGTTATTGGAGAAACAGTTCATTAGACCAAGCGTCTCACCATGGGGAGCACCTGTTTTGTTCGTTAAAAAGAAGGACGGGAGTATGAGGTTGTGCACCGACTATCATCAGTTGAACAAAGTGACAATCAAGAATAGGTACCCGTTACCAAGAATTGATGATTTGATGGATCAACTAAGAGGAGCAGCTGTGTTTTCAAAGATCGACTTGAGATCAGGTTACCATCAGATCAGAGTGAAGGAGGAAGACATTCCAAAGACGGCTTTCAGAACAAGATATGGACATTACGAGTATCTAGTTATGCCTTTTGGAGTGACTAATGCGCTCGCAATATTCATGGATTACATGAATAGGATCTTTCACCCGATTTTAGATTCTTTTGTCATTGTGTTTATTGATGACATTTTAATCTATTCACGGAATAAGGAGGAGCATGCGGAGCATTTAGCAAAAGTATTGGGTGTGTTGAAGGAAAAGGAGTTGTTCGCAAAGTTGTCAAAGTGTGACTTTTGGCTAGAGTCAGTAAATTTTCTAGGGCATGTGATAATAAGAAATGGAATTGCAGTGGACCCTGAAAAGGTGGAAGCAGTGTTGGAGTGGAAAGCACCAACGACAGTGACAGAAATTCGATGCTTTCTTGGACTTGCTGGTTATTACCGAAGGTTCATAGAAGGATTTTCTCGATTGTCATTGCCATTGACTAAGTTAACAAGAAAAGGAGAAGTGTGAGGAGTGCTTCCAAGAACTGAAAAGGAGATTGACATCTGCCCCGGTGTTAGTCTTACCCGATCCGACAAAGACTTTCTGTGTGTTCTGCGATGCGTCGAAGCAAGGGTTAGGATGTGTACTAATGCAAGATGGCCAAGTGGTGGCGTACGCTTCAAGACAGTTGAAGATCCATGAACAAAATTATCCTACTCACGATCTGGAACTAGCCGCAGTGGTGTTTGCATTGAAGATTTGGAGGCATTATTTGTATGGAGTAAGGATAGAAGTGTTCAGCGATCACAAGAGCTTGAAGTACCTATTCGAACAGAAGGAACTGAATATGAGGCAAAGAAGGTGGATAGAGTTCTTAAAAGACTATGACTTCGAAGTACAGTATCATCCTGGAAAGGCGAATGTTGTAGCTGATGCGCTAAGTAGGAAATCCCTTCATGTATCTGCTTTGATGATAAAAGAACTGGAGCCAATTGAGAAGTTTAGGGATCTGAATATGGCAGTGGAGTTGAACCCAAGGAGTATGATACTAGGAACCTTGAAGGTAAACAATGAATTCATGGAGCAAATAAAGGCGTTACAATTGACAGACCCGGAGCTACAAGAGAAGAAGGAGCTATCGGATAAGGGAAAGGAAGTGGAGTTTCAGTTAGGAACAGATGGAATTTTAAGATTCAAGGAAAGAGTTTGTGTGCCGAACAACCAAGAAATCAAGGAGATGATCTTGGAGGAAGCACATAAGAGTAAGTTAAGTTTCCATCCTGGAGCAAAGAAAATGTATCAGGACTTGAAGAAGATTTTTTGGTGGTCAGGAATGAAACGGGAAGTAGCAGAGTATGTGTCAAGATGTTTGGTGTGTTAGAAAGCCAAGATTGAGCAGAAGAAGCCTGCAGGAGAGTTGCAACCGTTACCAGTACCTGTTTGGAAATGGGATAGCATATCCATGGACTTTGTGTCCGGTTTTCCAAAAACTCAGCAAGGGTATGATGCAATTTGGGTAGTGGTGGATCGTCTTACCAAGACAGCACGTTTTATCCCAATCAACATGAGGTATACTTTGGAAAAGTTGGCTAATTTGTACATCAAAGAAGTGGTGCGACTACATGGAGTACCTTCGAATATAGTGTCAGATAGAGACCCGCGTTTTGCTTTAAAGTTTTGGGAGAAGTTGCAAGCTGCAATGGGAACAAGCCTGAGTATGAGTTTTGCTTATCACCCGCAAACGGATGGTCAGTCAGAACGAACTATTCAAACATTGGAAGATCTACTAAGAGCATGCGTGTTGGAAGAAGCTGGAAGCTGGGATTCTTTCTTGCCATTGATCGAATTCACTTACAACAACAGTTTCCATTCGAGTATAGGGATGACACCTTACGAAGCCCTGTACGGAAGGAGGTGTAGAACTCCTTTATGTTGGTTCGAAACCGGAGAGCACTTACAGTTAGGGCTAGAGATAGTGCAACAAACGACAGAAAAGATTAAGCTAATTCAAGAAAAGATGAGAACTGCACAGAGCCGGCAGAAAAGCTATCATGACAAGAGGAGGAATCCGTTGGAATTCAAGGAAGGTGATCATGTATTCATGAGGGTAGTTCCTACTACCGGTATTGGCAGAGTTCTCAAGACTAGAAAACTAACCCCTCGATTTATAGGACCTTATCAAATCCAAAAGCGTGTAGGACCTATAGCATACCAAATAGCTTTACCCCCTATGTTTTCAAACCTACACAATGTCTTTCACGTGTCTCAACTGAGGAAGTATATTAGTGACCCATCCCATATTGTTGAGCCTGACTCTATACAACTAAAGGATAATCTTGCGTATGAAACACTGCCCTTGCGGATCGATGGCCGCAGTGTTAAAAAGTTGAGAGGTAAAGAGATTCTGTTGGTTAAAGTAATATGGAGTCAAGAGCATGGGGAAAATGCTACTTGGGAACGTGAAAGTGATTTGAGGGAGTCATACCCTCACTTGTTTGAAGGAGGTACGTATTTCTCGGGGACGAGAAATCTCTAAGTTGGGGAGGATTGTGAGACCCACAATTTTACCCAATTTATTTGAGAATTTATATTTGAATTTAAAATATTATATTTGATTTTTGATAAATTGTGATACCTGGATTTAATTAAAATCGTATGAATTCTATATATATGTATATATATACATGTGGTATATATATTATATATATATATATATATATGCATACCAATGTTTCTCTAATGTATTTAAATGAAATATTTTAAGTTATAGTATTTGATTTAAATGACCTTAGAAAATGAAATGCTTTTTGAAGGATTAAGGTATTCTATCTTCAGAAATTCATATCTTTTAAACCGTACGTCGAAAAATTACAAATGATATGTCAAAACGATCGTATCGAAATCAAGATTATGAAAATGTAAAGTTTTGAATTTAATTTTGGATTTTCGAATTTTTATTGCTGAGACAGTACAGTACGAATTATGTGTTCTAAAACTTAAAAATGTTATTTAAAGAAGCAATTAATGACCTTTTGACTTGTGGTGAACTTGGCCCTTATGTGGTGGATTTGGGAAAAGGACCTAAACCAAGACCTCGGAACAAGGCTCAGATAGCCTTGACCGAGCTGGGGGGCTTATGTGGTGGACTCGGCCTAGCCGAGGTCCTCAGAACCCTTGCCCAAGGCCTCACGGCCCTATAAGAAGCCCTCTGTGTGCTGGGCCGAGCTCAAGGCTCAACAGCCAAACAGATACCAGATACGGGCCGACCTCATACTCCTACCCAGGTCCGACTTCCCTGTCCGACACCTCCCAGAGTCCGACACCAAGGATAGGATGACGTGTCTCACCTTATCCACAAGGACAGCTCATCACCTTATCCACAAGGACAGCTCATCCACTCATAGCTCAGTACAAGCTGGCCCTACTTGGGCCTAAAGCAAGCCCATTAGGGCAACCAGCTCCCCCCTATAAGTAGCTCCGTACTACATGGGGCTCAGGTACGTCCTCTAACCCTAATTGTCACCTTCACACACCAGTGATCAGGGTTACTTCTTGGCTATCTCTTTAGCCACTTGAGGACTCCCACCAAACATCACACAGAAACCCTAGACAGAGGCTCCTTTGAAGGTCTTCTTCCCTAACCCTTGGAGGACCTCAAAGTCTAGGACATCACATTGGCGCCGTCTGTGGGAAAAGAAAAACTTCATCCCCACCCAGAAGATTCTACCATGTCTGAGGAACAACCTGTCCAGAGGAGGAGGGGGCGTCCAAGAAGGGTGCCGTCAACTGAGGACCTGCGCCTGCATCTTGAAGCTGATAGGGCAGCAAGGTCCTCACCACCACCCCCTCCACCACCTCCACCCCCTCCCCCGCCACCACCCCCGTTTCCACCGCCACCTCCACCGCCAGAGTTCACGCACACCCACAGTGGACCGTACACCATCCACACCGGAGACACTGCAAATCCAACTCAGCACCAGGGAGAAGGTCGGCGCGTGCAGCTATGCTCCGAGCTCGAAGAAACCAACACAGAACAGCACCGCCACCGTGGCGAACGTGCCCACTCTGTCAGCACTACACATCGCTCTCACTCTCGTCACTCTTCACTCTCTCGAGATGCAGAGCTCTTGTCCTTGATGAGACAACAGATGAGGATCATAGAACAGCAAGGTAAAGCCATCACAGATCTTCAGCAAGCTACTATGCAACGTTTGGCTGAACGAGCAGTTGTTCAAGCTCCAGCCCAAAACGAACTTCCTCTCCCCCACCTCCTCGACCAACACAACCCCCACCGACCCCGCAAACCTTTGCAACACCACATACAACCATTACACAACTTACACCACCCCTTGACCACCAACAACAAGATTCGGATGATTCCCACCCTGGGCACCCCTTTACACCAGTCGTCATGGCTTACGAACCACCACCTGGGTACCTCGGACCCAGCAACATCCCCAGATACAATGGCCTCACAGACCCTCAGGAGCATGTCCTTTCTTATGAGGGAGCTATGAACTTCCATGGTGGAGGAGATCGGCTCAAGTGACGAGCTTTCTCTATGACCCTCCAGGCCCCGGTCCTCCGATGGTACTCAACATTACCCAAGAATTCTGTCAACAACTGGGCAGAAATGAAGCGAGTCTTTCTCAACAGGTACACTACTAGCTGTGTGCAACCCAGATCGGACCACACGCTAGCAACAGTGACACAAAAACCAGAGGAATCTTTGCGTGCTTACCTGCACAGGTTTCACAGCGAATCCAGCTCAGTCCCCAATCTATCTCCCGAGGTGGCTATCCTTCTCCTGACTCAAGGCCTGGCCGAGAGAGGATTCAAAGACTCATTGATTGGGAAGCCGCCGAGAGATATGGCCGAGCTGAGGCAGAGATCTAACAAATACATCAACCTTGAAGAATTCAACAAAGGGCAGTCAAGTAGGATGGAAAACGCTCAAACCGCCTCGCAGAACACCCTCCCCCGAGGTCGTCCTCACAGTAACAGGGATGATAGAGGAGGAAGAGCGGACCAAGGAGACCGAGGTCGCCCTCACGTCGGCCAGCAAGAGGACCGCCGACGTCCGTACATCACTAAGTATGATTCTTACACCCCCTTGACGGTTCCAAGGTCTCAAGTCTGGAGAGAGACCATGCAGACCGAACTCAGGAGCGTACCTCGGCCTCCTTTCCTCAGAAACCAAAGTAATATCAGGGACAGGACTAAATACTACAGCTTCCACGACGAGTATGGTCACCATACCGATCAGTGCACCTGGCTTCGAGACGTCATCGAAGACATGGTGAGGAGGGGCAAGCTGCAACAGTATGTGCGGGAAGCAGTGGAGAGAAGAGGCCGAAGAAGGTCTCGCAGCCCAGACAACGACAAAGGAAAGGCCAAAGCTGATCTGTCTCCGGAAAAGAAGGAGGAAGAACCACAGTGTCTAAATGTAACGCTCACAGTTTCGAAAATCATTTGGACTTGTAAGTTTTCCAAAAATTAGGGTGGAAAATTTTTCTTTTTAAAACACTTGATCAGAGAGTTGAAATCCGGAAGGTTAAAAGAAGTTGAAAAGAAGTCGAGGGGTTTTCGCAACAATTATTATTTTCATAAACCAAACCTTTAGTCCCTCGATTGCGAGTTCTTTAAAAAGGTGATTCATACCGGATTCCCAAACGTATTAAAAGCAAGCGGAATATTGAAATGCATAAAGTGAACCATAGTTGTAGATAATAGGTCATAAAAGGTCTGATACAAAATAGTTACAAGTCCATTGGAAATAAAACACTCTGACAATACCTCACCAAAAGCAAAATTTACAAAAGGTAAAACTCAAAAAGAAAGGGTATCATCAGAGCTGGTCGTCGGTCCACTGCAGCTATTCCATAGACAGAGATCACCGGTTTCGTCCCACGAAACCTACGAGGACGAAAGCGAACTACGGGATTGGGATGGTAGAGAGGGATCTCTACTTCTACCTCAAAACAACCCGGTGATCCCGATACTCCCAAGCACCATCAAGGAGCGGGCGAATCTCGATGCAAGGCAGGCGTTCGGCCATCACCTACAAGGGCAGGAGAGTAAGCCTAACACAGTCGCATTATCGAATAAGCCTAAGCCCTAACATTCACAGCCAGATAAACAGCAGCATTCACCAGTGCAGAAAATGCATATACATATGAGCAAACACCAGTTTAATTATTATCTTCGAGATAAGTGGCATGATGCATGTACATGTTCTCCAACTCTGACTCTGAGGCCTCTATGTCCACCGGGTCCAGATTTGAGGAACGGTGCGTCCCAGACGCGGCACGGCTTACGGCACGTCTGCCAGCGTAAACGGCACGACTTACAGTGTTTCCACCAGCGTAAACGGCACGACTTACAGTGTTTCCACCAGCGTAAATGGCACGACTTACAGTGTTTCCACCAGCGTAAACGGCACGACTTACAGTATTTCTACCAGCGTAAAAGACACGACTTACAGTGTTTCCACCAGCGTAAACGACATGACTTACAGTATTTCTACCAGCGTAAAAGGCACGACTTACAGTGCGTCCACCAACGTAAACGACACGACTTACAGTGTTTCCACCAGCGTAAACGGCACGACTTACGGTGTTTCCACCAGCGTAAACGGCACGACTTACGGTGAACCCTGTGCAGGCTTTCATAAAATATCAAGTTCAGTTCCAAAACAGTTCACAGGTTCACCGGCGTAAGAAAGGCACGCCTTACGGTGTTTCCACCTGCGTAGGTGTTCCTCAGATTGGGACTGGTCTGATAACCTAGCTCATGTCATGTATGTATCAATGCAACTCTTGCAATCCTAGGTTATCATGTATATGTTCAAGTTTCAGGTTTATCCTTAGTCCAACCACGTCATAATCAGTTGACATCAGTCCAGCATGGATACATACATAGCCATAGGCATCCAACATGTATCCATAAGTATCTTAAGCATACAGATGACATAACAGAGTCGTACTAGTTCTAGATTACGTCTATGTCTGAGTGTTCGGTCAAGGTCCCATCATTTCTTGACGTAAGTCACCTCAAGTGACTAAAACTTGGGATAAGCAAGTCTTAACTACTTAAGACTTCGGTTAAGTGAGTCCTAATCACTTAAGACTAGGTTTAACCGACTTCAGTTGACTAATCATGGACTATGTCCACTAATCTTGGACTAAACCTCACTAATCAGGAGTTTAGTCTCGCTAATCATGAACTAGATCTCACTAATCAAGAGTTTAGTCTCGCTAATCGTGGGTTAAGTCTGACTTGATTGACTAATCTCGGATTAAATCCGACTAATCATGGATTAGATCCAACTAATCGGGGATTAGTTGACTAATCAGGGGATTAGGGTAACTAATCGAGGATTAAGTCCAACTAATCTTGGATTAGTTGACTAATCAGGATTAAGGTTACTACTCAAGGATTAAGTCTAACTAATCTTGGATTAGTTGACTAATCAAGGATTAAGGTTACTAACCAAGGATTAAGTCTAACTAATCACGGGTTAGTTGACTAATCATGGTTAAGGTCACTAATCAAGGATTAAGTCTAACTAATCATGGATTAGTTGACTAATCAGGGTTAAGGTCACTAATCAAGGATTAAGTCTAACTAATCATGGATTAGTTGACTAATCAGGGTTAAGGTCACTAATCAAGGATTAAGTCTAACTAATCATGGATTAGTTGACTAATCATGGTTAAGGTTACTAATCGGGGATTAGAAACCTAAAACCGTGATGATCAACACTTGATCATCTTATCTAATTCACAATTAGAGCCTAATTAACTCAAATCTTTGGGGTCAACACTTAAGCCTAGTTCATTCAAGGATCTAAGCATTCCCTTAACAACATAACCTATGGAATTAATCACCAACACAAAGCATAATCACAAAATTCAGCATAGAACATTTTATTAACAACATAACACAAGTAATATAATCATCAACACAAAACATAATCATAAAATTCAGCATTGCACATTCAACAATAACAAGTTATCATTCATCCAAATTCGGCCTCCAAGCCCAAAAATCAAAGTCTAACTAGTGCCCTTGAGTCTCATGGTGACTCACCCTAAATTTCTAAGCTTAAAACTTATTCTAGCAATTGTGTAAGCTTCTCTCTTACCTCTTGAAGACACTAAAGAAAAACTTAGAACCTTTGGCCCTCTTTCTCACCAAAACCGTGAGCAACACTCCCTCCTTGGACACTTGAAATTTGACTTCCAAGCTTCTAAGACTCTAAGACTCCACTTGATCTACCAAGCCAAAGATCTCAAGGCTATGATGAGTGTTTGGCCGTGAGGTTGGTTGAGGTTTAGAGTTTGATGGTTGAAATTTATTCAACACAAATCTTCAAGCAAAAGGCATATCCAAGATCTAAAGTATGAATATGCCATGGTTTCTTGTGTTTGGTGAGTGTTTAGGTTGATTAAGGTGGTGATGGGGGTTTGGCCGTGAGCTTCTAAAAGAAGGGGAAGGAGTTGGATTTGAGTTTTCTAGCCTTGATCACACATGCATGTTGCATATTCATGATCTAGGCTTTGGACATGTGAAGATTTCTTGGTTTTTAATGGAAGAAAGAGTTTGGGTGGTGGTGTTTAGAGAGGTGGCCGTGAGCCTCTTCAAAGAAAGGAGAAGAAGAAAATGGTGAAGATGGCATGAAGGAAAGGAAAGCAAAAGTGATGACCATTATCTCATGGTCTCTTTTATAAAAGTTATGGTCAAATGGTGAGTCATTAGGATGGCTAAGTGGTGAGTTTTGGTGTGGACACCTCAACTCTTCATGCAAGGAAATAAAACATGGTGTTGACACCTAAGGTTTGACCAACCTGCATGAAATGTGAGGTTGACACCTCACTTCTTCATGCAACTCACAATTTCACTCCATGGTTGCACACACACACAACACCACACGGCCTACACATGCACACACAAGGCCCATCACACAATCTTGGCCCAACATCACTCACAAGGCTCATTAGGTTCACTTAGGCTTAATCTAGCCCACTTAACTCTTAAGCCATTCATTAACTAAGCTAATCTAACTCAAGACTAACTATTAGCTAACTAAACCAAATCAACTTAAAACCACACAAGTCTAAACCTAATAAATTAGGTTTGATCTAACCCTAATCACGATTTGCTATCTAAACAAGATTAAGCTCTAACACATCAAGCTAACATTAATATAGCAAAGCATAACATTATTCGGGAACTAAAATTCAGGGATGTTACACTCTCCCCCACTTACAGGAATTTCGTCCCCGAAATTCTGTTCTACCTGAACAACTCAGGATATTCTCTACGCATCGTAGCTTCGGGTTCCCAAGTTGACTCTTGAACACCATTGTGTTCCCAAACAACTCTAACCAAGGGTATTTCTTTTCCCCTAAGTTGTTTGATTTGGCGGTCTGCTATAAAAATCGGGCCAGCTTCTAGGGTTAGGTTTTCTCGCACAGACAGGTCATCGGGTCAGATATCTAGGATAGAGTTGGGGTCGTGCACAAACTTTCGAAGTTGTGAAACATGAAAGACATTGTGCAGACTAGACAAAGATGGTGGTAAGGCTATCTGGTATGCGACTGGGCCAATCTTCCTAAGGATTTGGTACGGGCCGATGAATCTGGGTGAAAGTTTCTTGGTTCTCAACGCTCTGCCTACACCTTTCATCGGGGATATCTTGATAAACACATGCTCTCCTTCTGCCTTCCCTGAGCGGTCCTCATCTTCTCTTGTACCATCTTGATCTTCGCAGTTGTTTCTTGTACCAGTTCTGGACCGATTAAAGCATTCTCCCCCACTTGAAACCAACATAGTGGGGTCTGACACTTTCTACCATACAACGCTTCAAACGGTGCCCATCCCAATACTCGCATGATAACTGTTATTATAGGTAAACTCCACCAATGGTAACACCTTATCCCAACTTCTTTGTTCCTCCAAGGCACATGCTCTTAACATATCTTCCAACGTCTGAATGGTTCACTCTGTTTGTCCGTCAGTTTGAGGATGATAAGCAGATCCCATTTTTAACTTGGTTCCCAGGGCTTGATGCAGACTGTTCCAAAATCGAGACGTAAACCTTGGATCGCGGTCAGACAGTATACTGGAAGGTATACCATGCAGTCGTACCACCTCATCAACGTAGAGTTGAGCAAGCCTTTCCATCGAATAATGCATATTTACGGGGATAAAATGATCAGATTTAGTTAACCGATCTACCACAACCCATATGGCATCAAAATTCCGGTCCGTCCTTGGTAAACCTGACACAAAGTCCATCGATATGCTGTCCCATTTCCACTGGGGAACCTCCAAACATTGTAGCTCTCCTCCTGGCTTCTTATGCTCGACCTTCGTTTTCTGGCAAACCAGACATGATGCTACATACTCAGCCACATCTTTCTTTAATCCAGACCACCAGAACAACTTTTTCAAATCTTGATACATCTTAGTTGTTCCCGGATGCATACTCATCTGACTCTTGTGTGCTTCCTCCAATATCATTCTTCTAAGTTCTGCGTCCTTTGGAACGCATATCCTCATTTTGAAACGAAGAAGTCCATCCTTTCCCTCCTAAAAGTTCAGTTCTTTCCCTTCAGATGCCAATCTTTTCTTTTCACTAAGCTCACCATCTTCTTGTTGCCGCTCGCGGATCAGAGTCATAAACTCATTCGTGATCTGCAACATTCCTAACTTCAAGCTTGTCGGCTCGACTTCCATTACCAAACTCATATCCCGAAACTCTTCTAGTAACGCAGCCTCCTTGATCATCATGGCACTCGCATGCAATGCCTTTCTGCTTAGGGCATCGGCAACCTTATTCGCCTTTCTAGGATGATAGTGGAGTTTGAAGTCGTAATCCTTGAGAAACTCCGTCCACCGACGTTGTCTCATGTTCAGTTCTTTCTGGTCAAAGAGATACTTTAAACTCTTATGGTCACTGAATACTCGGAACACAGTGCCATAGAGATAGTGCCTCCAGATCTTAAGAGCAAAAACTATTGCGGCCAACTCCAAGTCGTGCGTCGGATAATTCACCTCATGCACTTTCAGCTGCCTTGATGCGTATGCCACAACCTTGCCTTCTTGCATCAGCACACATCCGAGGCCTTGCCCTGAAGCATCGCAGTACACATCAAAACTCTTTTGCGGATCAGGTAGGATTAACACCGGTGAAATGGTCAGCTTTTCCTTCAGTTTTTGGAAACTCTCTTCGCACTTCGAGTCCCAGACAAAAGGTTGATCCTTCTTGGTCAACTTAGTCAAAGGTAGGGAGATCTTCGAAAATCCTTCTATAAATCTTCGGTAGTACCCGGCAAGTCCTAAGAAACTCCGAACCTCCGTCACCGTCTTAGGTTGTTCCCATCGAAGAACTGATTCAACCTTTGTTGGATCGACAGCTATTCCTCCTTTCGAGATCACGTGTCCCAAAAACTTAACTTCCTCCAGCCAAAACTCGCACTTCGAGAGTTTGGCGTACAACTATTTCTCCTTTAAAACTTCCAACACAATCCTTAAGTGTTATGCATGTTCCTCTGGACTCTTTGAGTAGATCAGAATATCATCTATAAAGACCACTACAAACGAGTCCAGGTACGGTCTGAAGACCCTGTTCATGTAGTCCATAAAGACAGCAGGAGCATTCGTCAAACCGAACGGCATTACCACATACTCATAGTGCCCATAACGAGATCGAAACGCCGTCTTGGGAATATCCTGTTCCTGAATCCGTATCTGATGGTACCCAGATCTTAGATCTATCTTCGAGAAAACAGAAGCTCCACGAACTTGATCCATAAGATCGTCTATCCTCGGTAGTGGGTATTTGTTCTTGATGGTCACCATGTTCAACTGCCGGTAGTCCACACACATACGCAGACTTTCGTCCTTCTTTCTCACAAACAACACTGGCGCACCCTAGGGAGACACACTTCGTCTGATCAATTGTTTCTGTAGCAACTCCTCTACTTGCTTCTTCAACTCGGCCATTTATGTCGGCGCCATCCTATATGGTGCTATGGAGATTGGGCCAGATCCTGGGATTAGATCGATACCAAACTCGATTTCTCGAGTTGGCGGCAACCCCGGTACATCATCCGTGAACACCTCCGGAAATTCCTTTACCACTGGTATTCCTTCTATTTCTTTCTCCTCTTCTTCCCTCGTTACCGAGAACAAACACATGAAGCCTTTGGGTTCGGGGTTCGAGGGTTGAAGGTCTTTGTACAAGGCTATCCTCTTATCACAGTCGATGATCACTTGGTTCCTCATCATCCAGCCCATACCCAGAATGACATCTAACTGTGATAAAGGTAAACAGACTAGGTCTACACTCGAGACGCGGCCTAGTACCTCAACCAAACAGTTTAAACAGACTTTGGAAGTAAGGACAGGGGAATTAGTTGGGGTTTCTACTCTAAAGCAATATGGTGAATCGAATAGGGGCAAGTTCAAACGATTCACGCATTCGTATGAAACAAAAGAATGAGTGGCTCCGGAATCAAACAAAACTTTACAAGGTTGACTATTGAGAAGAAGGGTACCTTGCACGAGATCAGGGGCTTGATTGGCTTCAGCACCACTGAGAGTAAACACCTTCCCTCTAGCCATAGGTCTATTCACCGATCCCTTCGAGTCACCCTTCTCGGGTTCTCTGTAGTCTCTTGACCAATGACCCGGCTTACCACACTTGTAGCAACCAGAAAACGGCTTCCGACAAACCTCTCCGAAGTGATGACGTTTGCACTTGTCGCACAACAGAGCACTTCCCTGATAACTTGCTACTTGTCCCGACGACTTGCTTTTACCCTTGTGCTTGAAGTGCGGCCTTTGGCCTCTAAAGTTCGACTCCTTGCGCTTCTGCGACCCGAAACTCTGCTGATTCCTCTTACTTCGCAGGTATAGCTCCTCAGCCCTCTTATCATCTTCATAAACCTGGCACATGTCGACCAGAGTTGAGAAGTTCTGAATCTTCTGATAGCTGAAAGCTGCCTTTAGATCCGGTCTTAGCCCATTCTCAAACTTGATGCACTTGCTTCGTTCGTCAGGGTGTTGCTGAAATTACCCTGGTACATCTTTGTGGCTCCCGGATGAAGACTCATCTTCGTTTTATGAGCCTCTTCCATCAACTCTCTTCGGATTTCAAAGTCCATGGGAATGCAATCTCGGCCCCGAAATCGTACGAGACCATCGGGTCCCCTAGAGAAGTCGGGTTCAATCTTGTCTCCTGCTCTTTTTAGTAGCTTCTGGAGTTCTAGGTCGGCAGCCTATCTTTCACGAAGTCATTGGTTACTTGCAGCACCTCCAGTACAACACTGTTTTCCTTCTTCTGTACGCCGAGGTTAAGGTCACTAAACTCCTGATCTCGTTTACCGAGTTGGGTCTCTCCCACTTGAGCACAGCTTCCACCTTGGAGGGATCAAACACAATACCGTGCTCGGATATCACATGACCTAGGAAACGAACCTCCTATACTTCAGCGATTAACAAAGGGTCCGAGTACTTTGGGATCCATAAGAAATTCATGCTTTTCATGAAAGAAGACAGCTCAAATTTTCAGGGTCACGAACCTGCTGCGAGGTACCATAACCAATGGAGGAAATGTTCGCTCTTGTGAGGAACCAGAGGAATGAAACAAGACTGGGGTTCCGAGAATAATTTTTAAGCTTAAGATCGATAGACACGAGGAACACCGAATTCACAGCTATTTGCCAGCACACTTAAAACGGATCCTTGGTTAAGATCCGAGGACAACTCTTTCAAGAGCGATTCGAGCTTAGAAGGATGAAAAAGAGGAGCATTTTCTTCTATTGGTTAGAACCCCACCTAAGGCCTGTTAGTTTAGCACCTTTGGTGTGGGATAAATCGAAGTTATTCCGAGTAGCCCTTACCCTACCCCTCAACTTGAGTAGGTGGAGCTAAGGTGGTACATGGGGTTCAGTTGGCTGCTAATCGTTATTATTGGGGTTGTTTCGAATTTTCTATGCGAATCACTGTTTATGAGTCTTAGTAAAAATCCTAGAGGATTAAAGTTTCAATCGGGTTTTCGACAGGGGTAGAATTCTTAGATGGTTTGGTCGGATTTCAACTAGGTAATTGCAATAATATAGCATGTCAATAAACGCGAAGACCGAGGTGGTCAGTCCCAATCCCACATTCATCAACTGTACATCACTGCGTTATTGAATGATAGCCTTATCTTTTAACAGATGCAAGGAAAGGATGACCAATCCTGACCGCACACTATTAAAGGATGACACTATCACAAGGTTTTTGGTTAAGTCTCTTGTTACGGTCTCATAACTAGATGGTACTCAAGATTGGATTGAAGATGAGTATTTATTAGGTTCCACAACACCTAGAAATACAGGATTAGGAATTTAAAATTCCAAGAGAGCTGATTTAGGGTTCTCTACACTGAAACTTAATAGAGATGCAGATTGAAAGTACCTAAAATGTTTATTTAACTTTTGGATCGTCCCGTACCTTTTTCTGGTTTGGCCCGGATTTCCCTGAGTAGCTGTGCCGTAGACCTCAAAGGTGCGGGCCAGGAAACTGACATTGTCGGAATGTAAGGTTGAGACGTCCAGGGCGAAGTCCTGTGTCATTGAGTAATCCTTCTGGGGCTGTTTCTGGTATGATTGCCGACACACCATGAAAAATGTGACGTGACTCGCCACCAAATATTAGTACGTCGCCTGACCCCAAGATAATTCTTTCTGCCCTCCTTGGATCTCTCTGGTCTCCATAGAGAAACTCAGCCGAGTCACCAATGCAGAATGATACTACGGGTATCCCTCTTTGCAGGCTTTCAACACTTTCGTCACGGTCCTGATGAAGACCAAGCTTTCCATTTTCTTCATAGAAATTGACAATGCAGACATCAGGGGACATGGAAGGGAGTATTCCCTCCACTTCGCTTGCACCGCATTCTTTCCCAATCAAAGATTGTGCTTCTTGCATTGCTCCCATAACCAGCCGAATGAAATGGTCAGGAATATCGGGTGGTTCGCTTCCATCAATTACCCTTTTGTGTCTATACGCTCGGGTTTGAGGATTCCAGTCTAAGCCGAGGCACATCATTTTCAGTCGGAGTCTGGCTCCACATGTAAATCTTGGTTGATAAAAACCTCCAGGACTTAGGTCCATCTCACAACAGTTCTTTATTACGTCTATCTGTACTTCATGAGCCAAGTGTTGCTTCAGAAGGATCATTCCCGGCCTCAACATTATACTCTCCTTCTCACCAACTTGTACCCCCACGTGTTGCTCCGTGTCTTCAGTAGTCGACCTAAACTTACCCATTGCAGAAGTTTGCCCTTCTTGAAAGCAGATATCATACGGCTTGGATTTTAAAGAATCAGCTAGGGAGTTGATCTTATGATCAGTAGCCGAACTGCTAGCATGAGAATGGAAAGACTGATTTTCCATGTTGCTACATGGTAGCAACAAAGGGTTCTGTTGATGCAGACATCTACATAACTTAGTGCATAACTACATAGGAGTCTATAACTATAAACCTAAGCAACCACTTATAGAACTTGACACTATTTCCTGGTTACTCTCTTGGTGAGTAACCGTTGGAGATGTAAGTCCACACTCCAAAGGCCAAGGGAAACTGCTCTGATACCAAAATTGTAACACCCTAAATAATAATTACCCTTAAACCCGAAAATTAGGATTTAAAATTTCTTTTAAAAAGGAACGTGACAAATTACCAAAATAATGTTTCCTCTCATTAATACCAAACATCACAGATACAAAGCGGAAGACTTAAGTTCGGACAAAGCATAAAAGTTCAATAAAAGTTTAGCTCGGCCCAACTAGGCAATCCGAGTTCAAAATACAAAAGAGTATTTTAGCTCGGCCAATTGGTCGAGACCCATCTAGACTATCCGACTCTAATGACTTACTCTCCCTGTGAGGGAGAGTGATCCTACTCGGCCGGGGACTGCGTCTGCTCGGGCTCAGTACCTGAAAAATGGTAAGGAGGTGAGCATTACACAGAACTTAAATAAGCAGTTTCTAAAATGACATACTGAACTACCAAGCCAAACACAAGTAGTCAATTAGCATATAAATAGCAAGTAATCAAACCCTATATCACATGCATACTATCTCATTTAACTCGGTTTACATACACACAATCTCATCCAGCTCGGCTCACATTATACCATCTCACTAGCTCGGTTCACATTATACGATCTCGTCTAGCTCGGCTCACATCATACTATCTCATCTAGCTCGGCTCACATCATTATCCAATTACTCTATTACCTATTAGTTATAACTCGGTTCACATTCTCTTACCTCGGATTACCATCTCTATCTCGGATTCATTACTCATTATTCCACTTTCACATAGCTTCCAATCTTTTACTCTTCTCGGATGCATACACCCAGTGCATGTCTTACACCATTTAAGTCGGATATTGGAGTGTCCATAACTGCGAGTACCACAATACTCGGCTTACAGTTGCGAGCACCACAATGCTCTGCTTACGCGATCAATGCACGCACCCAGTACGCGTCTGCTATGACCAGGAACACTACCGCCGATCATTCTATGGAGTAAGGAGTGTCCATAACTGCGAGTACCACAATACTCGACTTACAGCTGCGAGCACCACAATGCTCGGCTTACGCGATCAATGCACGCACCCAGTACGCGTCTGCTATGACCAGGAACACATCCCACCGATTCCGTTCTCGGAACCTTGTGTGAGTCATAACTGCGAGCACCACAATGCTCGACTTACAGTTGCGAACACCGCAATGCTCGGCTTACGCGATCAATGCACGCACCCAGTACGCGTCTGCTATGACCCGACCAAACAACCAATTCTCTTTAATTCCCCTTATCTTATTAACCATTACTTTTAGTTCGACACACCTCAGTTCACCTCTAATTTATTCCTCTTTGCATTAATCTCATTATTTACTTAGCTCGGCCTCTCTCGGCTCAACCTCTCTACTTATCCCTTTAACCATCTTTCTAGATCGGCCTCTCTCTCGGCTAAATTCGGTAACCATTCCCTCTTTCCATTAACCTTACTCATTTTCTGCCTTATTACTCTATCTCTCCTACTTTCCATCTCTACCATTTTCTCATACTCATTCCCGAAGTCACTCAGCTTGGCCACAAACATGGATCATAAATATCAAAGCTCATAAACATTTATACACAAAGTTCATAATCACTTATACAACAGCAACAACAATAAGAATAAAACACTCAACCAATCCATCATGTAAATACCAACATATAGCATATAACGATACTCATCCCTACTTCAAACTCAAATTTCTAATTCGTTTATTAGTTCCCTTTTTCCCTTTTTACCATTTCCTTTCTACATTAACCTAGATCCATTTCCTAATCTAACACCCACTCTTAGTACCCTTTATGAACACCCTAGAAACCCAAACTCAAGTAGAGGTAACATTCACTCCTTACCTTAAACCGTGAGAGATAAGAGTTGAGAGTTTGAGAATGGTTTCCTTGATGCTTGATCTCTTGAACTTCCCACCCTTGACTCCTTATCTCCAAGCTGCCACGGGTTCCTCTAAGCTGCACACAAGCTCCACCAGCCACACACGAACTCCACAGCGGTCCAGGGACGTCCGGGACGGAGCGGGACGCCGGAACATAATGGGGACAGAGAGGAGGAGGGTTCTCCGGTTGGTGGATCTGGGTGGAGGAGGGGGATGAATATGTGAATGAGAAGGAGGGGTCTTCGTGAATGAGAAGAGAAGGTATGGGAGTTGATGGAACTTGAGAGAAGAAAATGAGGGAGGGAGACGAATGAGGAAGAGAGAGAGAGCAAAGTGATGTGTGATGTGTGGGGGCTTTTCTTTTATTCATTTAGGGGGATTAATTGTGTGGTCCTCATTGGGGGCTTCTTGGAGAAGCTAGAAGGTGTGGCTAGGATTCATTGGCTTCTTGAGGAAGCCATGAATAGTACATTGAAAGAGACATAAAGCAATGATAGTGACATAAAGTGAAAGATAGTACCGTACGGACGGTACGAAAACCAAAGGGTCAACAGTTCATCATGAGCTGGCACAGAGGAGCTAGGACGTGTTGGCTAGGATACGTCGACTCGGATACGTCGGCTAGGATACGTCAGCTTGGATACGTCGGCTAGGATACGTCAGCTCGGCATTTTGGAACAACAATAGTCTGAGCTTCCTTCTCGGATAGGAGTGCGAGGTGCGCTGAGGTCGGCTAGTTCGGCTTGACAACAGGTTCCGCGTCTGACCCTATTTAGCTCGGCCAGCTTAACAATGAAAATGAACGATGAGCTCGGCCAATCCGAGCAGACAATAGACTTCGCGTTTTGTTCCTATTTAGTTCTTTAGCTCGGCTGAGGTCGGTCCGAGGTCCCATACTTACAAACTAGGTCGGCATATGCTTCCTATTCCCTCACTACCCTTATCCAACTTCTAAGGCTTAATCCTATCCTTGAATAAATATGTATTTATATTTAAATTAATTATATTATTATTACTATTTTCAGGACGTTACATTTCTCTTCCACTTACAGAAATTTCGTCCTCGAAATTTAGTCGGCCTTGATCAGTTGCGGATATGACTACTTCATCTTCTCCTCGAGTTCCCAAGTAGCTTCCTTCACATCGTTCTGATTCCAGACAACCTTCACCAGTGAGATTTCCTTCCCTCTGAGCCGTCTGACTTGTTTGTCCTCAACTCGGATTGGAAGAACTTTGAAAGTCTGGTTGTCTTTTAGCGGCAGCTCGTCCAGTGCTATCACATGCGAGGGCTCATGAATGTATCTCCTAAGTGGCGAGACGTGAAATACATCATGGAGCTTAGAAAAGTGCGGAGGTAGAGCAATTCTGCAAGCTACTGGTCTGACCTTTTCCGATATCTGGTACAATCCGACACTATGCTGCTCGGAACACCGTGAAGCCGAACAATGTCTTTTATGTACAACTGCGTCAATTTCTCAAGGCTGTACTTCATGTTGATCGGCAGGAAATGGGAACACTTCGTAAATCGGTCCACCACAACCCAAATGGCTTCCTGCCCTGATCTCGTCCTTGGTAGACTTGACACAAAATCCATCGAAATGCTATCCCACTTCCATTGCGGAATCTCCAAGGATTTAAGCAATCCTCCTGGTTCCTGATGCTCTATCTCGGCTTTCTCGCACGTCAAACACCGAGACACATAATCTGCCACATCGGTCTTCAACTTCGGCCACCAAAATATCCTCGTCAGATCCTGGTACATCTTTGTGGCTCCCGGATGAAGACTCATCTTCGTTTTATGAGCCTCTTCCATCAACTCTCTTCGGATTTCAAAGTCCATGGGAATGCAATCTCGGCCCCGAAATCGTACGAGACCATCGGGTCCCCTAGAGAAGTCGGGTTCAATCTTGTCTCCTGCTCTTTTTAGTAGCTTCTGGAGTTCTAGGTCGGCAGCCTGTCTTTCACGAAGTCATTGGTTACTTGCAGCACCTCCAGTACAACACTGTTTTCCTTCTTCTGTACGCCGAGGTTAAGGTCACTAAACTCCTGATCTCGTTTACCGAGTTGGGTCTCTCCCACTTGAGCACAGCTTCCACCTTGGAGGGATCAAACGCAATACCGTGCTCGGATATCACATGACCGAGGAAACGAACCTCCTATACTTCAGCGATTAACAAAGGATCCGAGTACTTTGGGATCCATAAGAAATTCATGCTTTTCATGAAAGAAGACAGCTCAAATTTTCAGGGTCACGAACCTGCTGCGAGGTACCCTAACCATTGGAGGAAATGTTCGCTCTTGTGAGGAACCAGAGGAATGAAACAAGACTGGGGTTCCGAGAATAATTTAAGCTTAAGATCGATAGACACGAGGAACACCAAATTCACAGCTATTTGCCAGCACACTTAAAACGGATCCTTGGTTAAGATCCGAGGACAACTCTTTCAAGAGCGATTCGAGCTTAGAAGGATGAAGAAGAGGAGCATTTTCTTCTATTGGTTAGAACCCCACCTAAGGCCTGTTAGTTTAGCACCTTTGGTGTGGGATAAATCGAAGTTATTCCGAGTAGCCCTTACCCTACCCCTCAACTTGAGTAGGTGGAGCTAAGGTGGTACATGGGGTTCAGTTGGCTGCTAATCGTTATTATTGGGGTTGTTTCGAATTTTCTATGCGAATCACTGTTTATGAGTCTTAGTAAAAATCCTAGAGGATTAAAGTTTCAATCGGGTTTTTGACAGGGGTAGAATTCTTAGATGGTTTGGTCGGATTTCAACTAGGTAATTGCAATAATATAGCATGTCAATAAACGCGAAGACCGAGGTGGTCAGTCCCAATCCCGCATTCATCAACTGTACATCACAGCGTTATTGAATGATAGCCTTATCTTTTAACAGATGCAAGGAAAGGATGACCAATCCTGACCGTACACTATTAAAGGATGACACTATCACAAGGTTTTTGGTTAAGTCTCTTGTTACGATCTCATAACTAGATGGTACTCAAGATTGGATTGAAGATGAGTATTTATTAGGTTCCACAACACCTAGAAATACAGGATTAGGAATTTAAAATTCTAAGAGAGCTGATTTAGGGTACTCTACACTGAAACTTAATAGAGATGCAGATTGAAAGTACCTAAAATGTTTATTTAACTTTTGGATCGTCCCGTACCTTTTTCTGGTTTGGCCCGGATTTCCCTGAGTAGCTGTGCCGTAGATCTCAAAGGTGCGGGCCAGGAAACTGACATTGTCGGAATGTAAGGTTGAGACGTCCAGGGCGAAGTCCTGTGTCATTGAGTAATCCTTCTGGGGATGTTTCTGGTATGATTGCCGACACACCATGAAAAATGTGACGTGACTCGCCACCGAATATTAGTACGTCGCCTGACCCCAAGATAATTCTTTCTACCCTCCTTGGATCTCTCTGGTCTCCATAGAGAAAATCAGCCGAGTCACCAATGCAGAATGATACTACGGGTATCCCTCTTTGCAGGCTTTCAACACTTTCGTCACGGTCCTGATGAAGACCAAGCTTTCCATTTTCTTCGTAGAAATTGACAATGCAGACATCAGGGGACATGGAAGGGAGTATTCCCTCCACTTCGCTTGCACCGCATTCTTTCCCAATCAAAGATTGTGCTTCTTGCATTGCTCCCATAACCAGCCGAATGAAATGGTCAGGAATATCGGGTGGTTCGCTTCCATCAATTACCCTTTTGTGTCTATACGCTCGGGTTTGAGGATTCCAGTCTAAGCCGAGGCACATCATTTTCAGTCGGAGTCTGGCTCCACTTGTAAATCTTGGTTGATAAAATCCTCCAGGACTTAGGCCCATCTCACGACAGTTCTTTATTACGTCTATCTGTACTTCATGAGCCAAGTGTTGCTTCAGAAGGATCATTCCCGACCTCAACATTATACTCTCCTTCTCACCAACTTGTACCCCCACGTGTTGCTCCTTGTCTTCAGTAGTCGACCTAAACTTACCCATTGCAGAAGTTTGCCCTTCTTGAAAGCAGATATCATACGGCTTGGATTTTAAAGAATCAGCTAGGGAGTTGATCTTATGATCAGTAGCCGAACTGCTAGCATGAGAATGGAAAGACTGATTTTCCATGTTGCTACATGGTAGCAACAAAGGGTTCTGTTGATGCAGACATCTACATAACTTAGTGCATAACTACATAGGAGTCTATAACTATAAACCTAAGCAACCACTTATAGAACTTGACACTATTTCCTGGTTACTCTCTTGGTGAGTAACCGTTGGAGATGTAAGTCCACACTCCAAAGGCCGAGGGAAACTGCTCTGATACCAAAATTGTAACACCCTAAATAATAATCACCCTTAAACCCGAAAATTAGGATTTAAAATTTATTTTAAAAAGGAACGTGACAAATTACCAAAATAATGTTTCCTCTCATCAATACCAAACATCAGAGATACAAAGCGGAAGACTTAAGTTCGGACAAAGCATAAAAGTTCAATAAAAGTTTAGCTCGGCCCAACTAGGCAATCCGAGTTCAAAATACAAAAGAGTATTTTAGCTCGGCCAACTGGTCGAGACCCATCTAGACTATCCGACTCTAATGACTTACTCTCCCTGTGAGGGAGAGTGATCCTACTCGGCCGGGGACTGCGTCTGCTCGGGCTCAGTACCTGAAAAATGGTAAGGAGGTGAGCATTACACAGAACTTAAATAAGCAGTTTCTAAAATGACATACCGAACTACCAAGCCAAACACAAGTAGTCAATTAGCATATAAATAGCAAGTAATCAAACCCTATATCACATGCATACTATCTCATTTAACTCGGTTTACATACACACAATCTCATCCAGCTCGGCTCACATCATACCATCTCACTAGCTCGGTTCACATTATACGATCTCGTCTAGCTCGGCTCACATCATACTATCTCATCTAGCTCGGCTCACATCATTATCCAATTACTCTATTACCTATTAGTTATACCTCGGTTCACATTCTCTTACCTCGGATTACCATCTCTATCTCGGATTCATTACTCATTATTCCACTTTCACATAGCTTCCAATCTTTTACTCTTCTCGGATGCATACACCCAGTGCATGTATTACACCATTTAAGTCGGATATTGGAGTGTCCATAACTGCGAGTACCACAATACTCGGCTTACAGCTGCGAGCACCACAATGCTCGGCTTACGCGATCAATGCACGCACCCAGTACGCGTCTTCTATGACCAGGAACACTACCGCCGATCATTCTATGGAGTAAGGAGTGTCCATAACTGCGAGTACCACAATACTCGACTTACAGCTACGAGCACCACAATGCTCGGCTTACGCGATCAATGCACACACCCAGTACGCGTCTGCTATGACCAGGAACACATCCCACCGATTCCGTTCTCGGAACCTTGTGTGAGTCATAACTGCGAGCACCACAATGCTCGACTTACAGTTGCGAACACCACAATGCTCGGCTTACGCGATCAATGCACGCACCCAGTACGCGTCTGCTATGACCCGACCACACAACCATTTCTCTTTAATTCCCCTTATCTTATTAACCATTACTTTTAGTTTGACACACCTCAGTTCCCCTCTAATTTATTCCTCTTTGCATTAATCTCATTATTTACATAGCTCGGCCTCTCTCAGCTCAACATCTCTACTTATCCCTTTAACCATCTTTCTAGCTCGGCCTCTCTCTCGGCTAAATTCGGTAACCATTCCCTCTTTCCATTAACCTTACTCATTTTCTGCCTTATTACTCTATCTCTCCTACTTTCCATCTCTACCATTTTCTTATACTCATTCCCGAAGTCACTCAGCTCGGCCACAGACATGGATCATAAATATCAAAGCTCATAAACATTTATACACAAAGTTCATAATCACTTATACAACAGCAACAACAATAAGAATAAAACACTCAACCAATCCATCATGTAAATACCAACATATAGCATATAACGATACTCATCCCTACTTCAAACTCAAGTTTCTAATTCGTTTATTAGTTCCCTTTTTCCCTTTTTACCATTTCCTTTCTACATTAACCTAGATCCATTTCCTAATCTAACACCCACTCTTAGTACCCTTTATGAACGCCCTAGAAACCCAAACTCAAGTAGAGGTAACATTCACTCCTTACCTCAAACCGTGAGAGATAAGAGTTGAGAGTTTGAGAATGGTTTCCTTGATGCTTGATCTCTTGAATTTCCCACCCTTGACTCCTTATCTCCAAGCTGCCACGGGTTCCTCCAAGCTGCACACAAGCTCCACCAGCCACACACGAACTCCACAGCGATCCAGGGACGTTCGGGACGGAGCGGGACGCCGGAACAGAATGGGGACAGAGAGGAGGAGGGTTCTCCGGTTGGTGGATCTGGGTGGAGGAGAGGGATGAATATGTGAATGAGAAGGAGGGGTCTTCGTGAATGAGAAGAGAAGGTATGGGATTTGATGGAACTTGAGAGAAGAAAATGAGGGAGGGAGACGAATAAGGAAGAGAGAGAGAGCAAAGTGTTGTGTGATGTGTGGGGGCTTTTCTTTTATTCATTTAGGGGGATTAATTGTGTGGTCCTCATTGGGGGCTTCTTGGAGAAGCTAGAAGGTGCGGCTAGGATTCATTGGCTTCTTGAGGAAGCCATGAATAGTACATTGAAAGGGACATAAAGCAATGATAGTGACATAAAGTGAAAGATAGTACCGTATGGACGGTACGAAAACCAAAGGGTCAACAGTTCATCATGAGCTGGCACGGAGGAGCTAGGACGTGTTGGCTAGGATACGTCGACTCGGATACGTCGGCTAGGATACGTCAGCTCGGATACGTCGGCTAGGATACGTCAGCTCGGCATTTAGGAACAACAATATTCTGAGCTTCCTTCTCGGATAGGAGTGCGAGGTGCGCTGAGGTCGGCTAGTTCGGCTTGACAACAGGTTCCGCGTCTGACCCTATTTAGCTCGGCCAGCTTAACAATGAAAATGAACGATGAGCTCGGCCAATCCGAGCAGACAATAGACTTCGCGTTTTGTTCCTATTTAGTTCTTTAGCTCGGCTGAGGTCGGTCTAGGTCGGCCTATGCTTCCTATTCCCTCACTACCCTTATCCAACTTCTAAGGCTTAATCCTATTCTTGAATAAATATGTATTTATATTTAAATTAATTATATTATATTATTATTACTATTTTCAGGACGTTACACTTCTACGACCCGAAACTCTGCTGATTCCTCTTACTTCGCAGGTATAGCTCCTCAACCCTCTTATCATCTTCATAAACCCGGCACATGTCGACCAGAGTTGAGAAGTTCTGAATCTTCTGATAGCTGAAAGCTGCCTTTAGAACCGGTCTTAGCCCATTCTCAAACTTGATGCACTTGCTTCGTTCGTCAGGGTGTTGCTGAAAGTAAGGAGAATACTTAAGCAACTCCTCGAACTTAGCCGTGTATTCGCCCACACTCATGTCGCCTTGCTGCAGTTGCAGAAACTCTACCTCCTTCTTCCGCCTCATATCCTCAGGAAAATACTTATCCAGAAACTTTTCCGTGAACACTTGCCATGTGACTTCCCGACCTTCGTGAACCAAGAGTTGAACAGCGTGCTTCCACCAGTTTTCAGCTTCCCCAATCAACATGTACGTGGCATAGGTCACCCGCTGAGCATCCGTACATCCTAAGGTTTGGAAGATTTTGTCCAGTTCGCTTATCCACTTGTTAGCCTCATCGGGTTTGAAACCTCCCTCAAACCTAGGAGGGTTACAGTTTCGGAATTCGGACAGACTACGGAACTCGACTTGTCCCGCTTGGTCTGGGGGTGGTTGGTTAGCTTGTTGTTGCATGTTCTCGATCACTGTAGTGATCCTATCTAAAACGTCAGCTAAGTTACGTTGATTCCTAGCTGCCATTGTGAACCTGCACTAAAGGCTAAGTATCACAATAGACCTAAGGGAACTGAAGTCCTACGACTATCCTAATCCTACAACTATCTTAGTCTAGATAGAACCAACTATGGACCAGGTGCAGGACCTTCAGCTCTGATACCACAAAAAGGGTGTAACGCTCTCAGTTTCGAAAATCATTTGGACTTGTAAGTTTTCCAAAAATTAGGGTGGAAAATTTTTCTTTTTAAAACACTTGATCAGAGAGTTGAAATCCGGAAGGTTAAAAGAAGTTGAAAAGCAGTCGAGGGGTTTTCGCAATTATTATTATTTTCATTAACCAAACCTTTAGTCCCTCGATTGCGAGTTCTTTAAAAAGGTGATTCATACCGGATTCCCAAACGTATTAAAAGCAAGCGGAATATTGAAATGCGTAAAGTGAACCATAGTTGTAGATAATAGGTCATAAAAGGTCTGATACAAAATAGTTACAAGTCCATTGGAAATAAAACACTCTGACAATACCTCACCAAAAGCAAAATTTACAAAAGGTAAAGCTCAAAAAGAAAGGGTATCATCAGAGCTGGTCGTCGGTCCACTGCAGCTATTCCATAGACAGAGATCACCGGTTTCGTCCCACGAAACCTACGAGGACGAAAGCGAACTACGGGATTGGGATGGTAGAGAGGGATCTCTACTTCTCCCTCAAAACAACCCGGTGATCCCGATACTCCCAAGCACCATCAAGGAGCGGGCGAATCTCGATGCAAGGCAGGCGTTCGGCCATCACCTACATGGGCAGGAGAGTAAGCCTAACACAGTCACATTATCGAATAAGCCTAAGCCCTAACATTCACAGCCAGATAAACAACAGCAATCACCAGTGCAGAAAATGCATATACATATGAGCAAACACCAGTTTAATTATTATCTTCGAGATAAGTGGCATGATGCATGTACATGTTCTCCAACTCTGACTCTGAGGCCTCTATGTCCACCAGGTCCAGATCTGAGGAACGGTGCGTCCCAGACGCGGCACGGCTTACGGCACGTCTGCCAGCGTAAACGACACGACTTACAGTGTTTCCACCAGCGTAAACGGCACGACTTATAGTATTTCTACCAGCGTAAAAGACACGACTTACAGTGTTTCCACCAGCGTAAATGGCACGACTTACAGTGTTTCCACCAGCGTAAACGGCACGACTTACAGTATTTCTACCAGCGTAAAAGACACGACTTACAGTGTTTCCACCAGCGTAAACGGCACGACTTACAGTATTTCTACCAGCGTAAAAGGCACGACTTATAGTGCGTCCACCAGCGTAAACGGCACGACTTACAGTGTTTCCACCAGCGTAAATGGCATGACTTACGGTGTTTCCACCAGCGTAAACGGCACGACTTATGGTGAACCCTGTGCAGGCTTTCATAAAATATCAAGTTCAGATCCAAAACAGTTCACAGGTTCACCGGCGTAAGAAAGGCACGCCTTACGGTGTTTCCACCTGCGTAGGTGTTCCTCAGATTGGGACTGGTCTGATAACCTAGCTCATGTCATGTATGTATCAATGCAACTCTTGCAATCCTAGGTTATCATGTATATGTTCAAGTTTCAGGTTTATCCTTAGTCCAACTACGTCATAATCAGTTGACATCAGTCCAGCATGGATACATACATAGACATAGGCATCCAACATGTATCCATAAGTATCTTAAGCATACAGATGACATAGCAGAGTCGTACTAGTTCTAGATTACGTCTATGTCTGAGTGTTCGGTCAAGGTCCCATCATTTCTTGACCTAAGTCACCTCAAGTGACTAAAACTTGGGATAAGCAAGTCTTAACTACTTAAGACTTCGGTTAAGTGAGTCCTAATCACTTAAGACTAGGTTTAACCGACTTCAGTTGACTAATCATGGACTATGTCCACTAATCTTGGACTAAATCTCACTAATCAGGAGTTTAGTCTCGCTAATCATGAACTAGATCTCACTAATTAGGAGTTTAGTCTCGCTAATCGTGGGTTAAGTCTGACTTGATTGACTAATCTCGGATTAAATCCGACTGATCATGGATTAGGTCCAACTAATCGGGGATTAGTTGACTAATCAGGGGATTAGGGTTACTAATCGAGGATTAAGTCCAACTAATCTTGGATTATTTGCATAATCAGGATTAAAGTTACTACTCAAGGATTAAGTCTAACTAATCTTGGATTAGTTGACTAATCAAGGATTAAGGTTACTAACCAAGGATTAAGTCTAACTAATCACGGGTTAGTTGACTAATCATGGTTAAGGTCACTAATCAAGGATTAAGTCTAACTAATCATGGATTAGTTGACTAATCATGGTTAAGGTTACTAATCGGGGATTAGAAACCTAAAACCGTGATGATCAACACTTGATCATCTTATCTAATTCACAATTAGAGCCTAATTAACTCAAATCTTTGGGGTCAACACTTAAGCCTAGTTCATTCAAGGATCTAAGCATTCCCTTAACAACATAACCTATGGAATTAATCACCAACACAAAGCATAATCACAAAATTCAGCATAGAACATTTTATTAACAACATAACACAAGTAATATAATCATCAACACAAAACATAATCATAAAATTCAGCATTGCACATTCAACAATAACAAGTTATCATTCATCCAAATTCGGCCTCCAAGCCCAAATATCAAAGTCTAACTAGTGCCCTTGAGTCTCATGGTTACTCACCCTAAATTTCTAAGCTTAAAACTTATTCTAGCAATTGTGTAAGCTTTTCTCTTACCTCTTGAAGACACTAAAGAAAAACTTAGAACCTTTGGCCCTCTTTCTCACCAAAACCGTTAGCAACACTCCCTCCTTGGACACTTGAAATTTGACTTCCAAGCTTCTAAGACTCTAAGACTCCACTTGATCTACCAAGCCAAAGATCTCAAGGCTATGATGAGTGTTTGGCCGTGAGGTTGGTTGAGGTTTAAAGTTTGATGGTTGAAATTTATTCAACACAAATATTCAAGCAAAAGGCATATCCAAGATCTAAAGTATGAATATGCCAAGGTTTCTTGTGTTTGGTGAGTGTTTAGGTTGATTAAGGTGGTGATGGGGGTTTGGCCGTGAGCTTCTAAAAGAAGGGGAAGGAGTTGGATTTGAGTTTTCTAGCCTTGATCACACATGCATGTTGCATATTCATGATCTAGGCTTTGGACATGTGAAGATTTCTTGGTTTTTAATGGAAGAAAGAGTTTGGGTGGTGGTGTTTAGGGAGGTGGCCGTGAGCCTCTTCAAAGAAAGGAGAAGAAGAAAATGGTGAAGATGGCATGAAGGAAAGGAAAGCAAAAGTGATGACCATTATCTCATGGTACCTTTTATAAAAGTTATTGTCAAATGGTGAGTCATTAGGATGGCTAAGTGGTGAGTTTTGGTGTGGACACCTCAACTCTTCATGCAAGGAACTAAAGCATGGTGTTGACACCTAAGGTTTGACCAACATGCATGAAATGTGAGGTTGACACCTCACTTCTTCATGCAACTCACAATTTCACTCCATGGTTGCACACACACACAACACCACACGGCCTACACATGCACACACAAGGCCCATCACACAATCTTGGCCCAACATCACTCACAAGGCCCATTAGGTTCACTTAGGCTTAATCTAGCCCACTTAACTCTTAAGTCATTCATTAACCAAGCTAATCTAACTCAAGACTAACTATTAGCTAACTAAACCAAATCAACTTAAAACCACACAAGTCTAAACCTAATAAATTAGGTTTGATCTAACCCTAATCACGATTTGCTATCTAAACGAGATTAAGCTCTAACACATCAAGCTAAGGCAAAACATTAATATAGCAAAGCATAACATTATTCGGGAACTATAATTCAGGGATGTTACACTAAACATGGTCGTGGTTCAAGATCTGGACAAGTCACCAGAAAACTTCCGAGTTGAAACCATCTCGGGATGTTTTGCCGGTGGCGGAGAAAAGAGGGCAGAAAGGAAGAGGTACGTCAATCAGGTCTTGGCTGTTCACCACAAACCCGTCTATAAAAAACCATCTCGAAACATCCCCATCATTTTTTCTGACTATGATATGGAAGACGTCATCCCGGATCACAATGATCCTATGGTGATCACAGCATTGATCGACAATTTCGAAGTCGCCCGAGTTTTCATTGATCAAGGAAGCTCGGCCGACATTCTCTTTCTTCATACATTTCAAGCACTGAAGCTGAGGTCAGCCAACCTCGTGCAATTTAAAGGCAATCTCATCAGCTTCACAGGGGAGGCAATCAGCCCCCTTGGAGCCATCCATCTCCCGGTAACCTTAGGCAACCAGCCTTCGGCCCGAACGGAGACCATCAAATTTTTAGTTGTTGATTCTGAATCCCCGTACAATGTGATACTAGGGCGAACCTGCCAGCAGGCTTTTGGGGCAGTGGTTTCAACGGTTCACTTGGCGATGAAATTCGTCGGTTCTGACGACAAGGTCGTCACAGTCAAAGCCGACCAAGTGAGAGCCCGACAATGCTATAATGCGAGCCTACGGGAAGTAAAAAACAAGTAGAAAGAGCTCACCGATCAGACATTGGCCAAAGGAAGAGTTCTATTGGCTGATGTTCAGGTCGGACAAGATGTTTTCAGGTCCTCCCCTCGAGGGGGATGGTCAACAATCCCCCTCGATCCTTCCAGCCCTGGCAAGGCTGCCAAAGTAGGTACCAACATCCCCCAAGAAATCCAAGGTGCAATTAAGGAAAATCTCTCTCCCCTTCCAGTTCTCTCCAGCCCTCCGCAGGGGGAGAATCTTTTCATTTATTTAATCATCGGTGATCCCGCCCTCGGCTTGGTTTTGTCCCGAGGTGAGGGCCGAAGAAAGTACCCCATTCATTCTTTAAGCCGAGGTCCCGAGCTCTGGTGTTTCAAGATGAAAAGCATTACATTTTGTAAAGCTGCCAACAATTTCCATGTATCAGCCGAGAACTGCGGCATCCCTCATCGGTCCTCATCGGCCGCGCTCTACCCGACCAATGCTGTCATCCCCTTCGAACGAAGGTTTCAGACCTTCCGAAGGAGGGATAGGCCCGAGGTTGAGAGCAAGAGTCTGATACCGGCCGAGGAGGTCCGAGAAGCCACCTCTGTTCAAAAGAAGATAGCGAAAGAAAGGCTAGCCAACCAAGACAACAAAACCGTGCTCGAAGACCTCGTGCTCCGAAGAGCAGATATTGGTCTGGGGATTTGAAGGGAAGTAAAATGTGCTCGGAATCAAGAAAGCTCCAACAGAGGCGTTTCAAAAACATACTCTGGGGCACACAAGCTAGAAACTTTGGAAGGAACCGAGCTCAGGAATTCCCGAAACGTCGCAAAACCGAGAACCCACTTCAGTTAGGTTTACCTCGGAAATCATCAGCAACACCACCAGCTAAAGTTTAGGTTTAATTTTAAAATTATGTTCATGTTTTTACATTCCCATTGTGATATATTCACTTTTCCAAAAGGCAATGTACTCATGTCTACGATTAATGAAAAGTACAAACTTACTCATACTCAAGTGCCACAGTTTTACATACGTACGTACTAGCTTCTCATTTAGCACTAGCCACCTAAATGTTGCATGGCGCTATGCACAGCCAACGTGTTCTAGATAAGATCGGCTCATATGCACAGTGTACAAGGGACACCCGGTAAAGTACAGCTTGCTGTGAAATGTTCTCACATAACTTCACTCAGCAACCTCTTTCACATCGGGGACGAGGACACCCACCTCGGCTAAGGTGGGTGAATCCGAGATCCCTACCGTATGCCCTTATATACAGTACCTTTTTTCAGAGGAAAACTTATAAGATTACTGCACTTACTGAGTCGTCCGAGCTTAACATTATTAAGTTTTAAATCCGATCAAATCCGAATACAACAAGTCAAAAAGGACTTGTATTCTCAAAAACATTTTTACTTGGTTATTTAAACAAAACGCAACAAGTCTCAAAAACTTACGTTTTTCACAGCGTAAATTCACTTGATAATCCGACATCGAGTCAAGCTCAGATCCGAGGTATCCTTCGCAAACATGCAACGAGTTTATTAAATAAAACTCGCATTTGTGCAACAAGTCAAAGAAAGAACTTGCACAAAAGTGACCTCGGACACCATGAGTATGCAACAAGTTAAACAGAGGATAACTTGCATTCCTGAAGACGAGTCCGGATCCGAGGTCCAAAGAATAAACGTGCAACGAGTTAAATAAACTTGCAGTCGTGCAACAAGTTAGAGAAAAAACTTGCATAAAAATGACCTCGGACTCTATACGTATGCAACAAGTTTAAGTACAAAACTTGCATAAAAATGACAAGATGCAACAAGTTAAAATTGAAATAAACTTGCGTTGAAATGAAATGTTGTACACAATCAGCAGAATAAAATACAATCCAACATTGTCAAACATGTTAGACAAAAAACATAGACAAATCGCAAGCCGCCCAGCATAAGGGACTTATGCTGCTTCATCTTCAACGTCGGAAAGGACAACCGAGCTCGGGTCGAACTCTTCATCCAGTTTTTCCACCAAGGGGTTGGGAAGGTTCTCCTCAGGTTGATTGAGGTCAACCTCGGCCCCATCCTTATCATAATCAACCATCTTCCCATTCTCCACCCCGAACCCGGCGGAAGCACCAACAACCCGAATTCGGAGCCCTTGGTTCAAGTGGAGAATCTGCTCTACGGCTCCAGCAAAAATTTTGATCCCCGCCCTCTCGAAATTAAAGTCTGCCTCAGATGCTGCTATCTTATGCTTAAGAGCTTGAGCAGCTCTTCTTTTCAGCAGGGTCCTCACCTTCTCCACCTCAGCCAGGCCTTCCTGCCGACCAGCCTCCTTGGCATCTGCCTTTGCTTGAACCAGGGCCTCCTCTTGATTCTTCAGAAGCTCCCCCATCTGCTGGCGGTGCTTCTCTTCCCGTTCGGCCAGCTTCTGTTTGGCAGAATTCTTGCTGTTCTTCAGTTCCTCCACCTCGGCCATCATATCAGATCGAGCTTTCTTTTTGGCTGGTGACACACCTTCGGCTACATCGTCTGCGACCTCGGCCAACACATTAAACATCGTGGTCGACCTCTTCAATTGACAGGCCATCTCCTCGGCCATTCTTTTCCATTCAGCTCCCGACATTTTAATCAAGGCTTCTTTGACCGAGGGCTTGGCCATTGTGTTCGTCGGCTTTGGGAGTATATCAGTTCCCTTCCTTGGGCCTGCTGGCGATGGTGGGTTACCTACAGCAGTCACCAACTCGGTGCTGGGAGTCGGAGATTGAGGAGGAGGAGCGGCAATAATCACTGCGGGCGGAGTTGGATGAAGAGGAGCCGAGTCGTTTGAGGTCGTATCAGTGGAGACCTCGGCGGACATGGCTTCATTGGAGGAGACCTCGGGCTTTTTCCTCTTGCGAGCCTCCAGTGCTGCTCTCAGCGCTCTGGACGACATATCCGACCAATGTTCTTCTGCAACCCAAAATATAAAGGAAAGTAAGTAAGAAAGTTGAAAGAAAATGTACAAGTGTAAGGGTAAAGGTAACTACCGATTCTGGTCAAGACTTCGTTGTCAGGACTTCATAAAAACTCCTATGTCAAGCTGGAATTTCCGAGCCCGATATTCGGTTTGGAAATGATCAGCATCAAGGGTTACGCCCGACCACCTCTGCGGCGTGCCGACATGGCGATTGAAGAACTCCGGGGTCCACTCCAAAGGGAACCTCGGACCCGTCTCGGCTCGAAACCAAGGTAGCCCTGTTCCAACATACTTGTACTTGAAAAACTTGGGTTTGAAATGCTTCCAAGATTCCGAGAACATGCCGAATAACCCACAGTGAGCTCAGGCCTTAGCCGATACCCAAAGGCGACCAGTGACCCCGTCCTTATTGCTGACGAACGGGTTGTACATCCACAAAAATAGCCGAACAGTGCATACCAAATTCCTGGCTCTGCAGTACTTTTGGAATGCTCGGAGAAACAACCAAGTATTGGGGTGAAGTTGGGAAGGAGCCAGTCCGAGCTCGTTTAAGACCCACATTTCCAGATCGGTGAACGGGAGGGTCACGCCGAGATTGTGAATCAGGTCGGCATAAAAGAAGAAGGAATTATTATCAGTTCGGCTACATATCCTGTCATTTGCCGAACAGGGGAGTACTTCGTAAGAGGTCCCGGTGGCGTCCCCTGGGCAAGGCAGCACGGCTCTCCTTACCTCGGCAAGCTTGTCCTCGGAACAAATGCTAGACTGGACTCCTTTGGGCTCCACGTCGACCCACTCGTATTGATCGGCATCAAAAGGCGCAGGATAAAGCTCAGGTCGACTGACGCACTTCCTGGGCGGCATGGTACCTGTGGAAGAACAGGGGAGCTCGGTGTTAGTCTTACGGGTTACAAAAAATAACCCCCCAGAGAACCACCTCGATGTTGTTCCGAGGGGCGAGCATCTCCCCTCTACCACAGGTACCCCCCGTTCGTACATCCCCTTTTTCTCCATCCTCTCGAAGTCGGCACGCTCCCTACCGTCAACAAACTCGGCCTAGGCGTAGTGCCGTATCCACTCCCTCTTCTCCTCCCAATCTCGACGATAGATTACCTCAACGGGATCAACCTCCAGAACTCGTCTCTCATATTTCTGCCTATACTCCCTTTCGCGACGGAGCGCCTCGTCTACCTCCGTAGAGGAACAGGACGAGGAGGAAGAGCCATCCTCCTCCTCACTACTGCTAGATGACAGGGAGACTTCCCCAGCCCATTTCCTAAACCATTCCCTACTCATACTGAACCCAATCTACTCCTTTGGTTTTCTGAAAAATAAAGAAAAAAACGAATATCAAAAACCCTCCAAAAAACCCAGAAATACCAGAAACTCCCAATATCAATCCCCAAGATCACAAACCCAAAAACCAGAAAAAACACCCCATAAACGAAAAGTATCAACCCTCCTCATGCACACCATAAAACAAAACAGGAACACACTACAACAAAAATGCTCAAAGATCCCGGTTCCGCACCCACATTGATCCCGGTTCCGAACTGGGATTGTATCCACTGGTATAACAAGACTGCCGCTTTTGATCCCAGGTGTTTTAGAAAACACGGAACCGGGATCAATAAAATATAAGGAACTGGGATCAATGAAATACAAGGAACTGGGATCAATAAAATCCAAGGAACCGGGATCATTAACATATTTGATCACTGTTGTGTTTTTTATAATGAACCGGGATCTTTAGTATGTATTATCACTGTTGAGTTTTTAAAAATCAACCGGGATCTTTAATATTTATGATCACTGTTGAGTTTTTTTTTAAAATGAACCGGGATCTTTAGTATGTATGTTTTTTTTAATTTATAATATTTTCTATATCCATATATTTAAATAAATTGTCAACATTTTTTTTCAACAAATAAATGTCATAATTATATACATTAGAAACGTGAATGTCAATACACATTTAAATTAGACAACTCTCAAACCAAAAACAAATGGCTACATACATACAAAAGGCTAAACAGGCTCGATATATAGATACTACATAGTCACATTCAAAAATATATATGATGCCCTAAATTCAAAACTAAGTTAAGGTAACCAAGGTTGAAGATATACTGATTCCGGAGATGTTTCATTTCTCAAACTAAAGGTAAGGGCATGCCACTGATAGTGATGACTCCCATTGTAAAATCAGTTCATCTCCAGTTGAAAAAGACCATGCGGATCTCCATTGCTCTGATAATTCTGAAGAAACCGCAATTGGTGGTTGAAACAACTAAGGAACCCTAGGAACACACCTAGAAGCGGGGGGGTTGAATAGGTGTAAAAGAAACCTTGAAAGATTTTCGAACGAAACAAATCGAAACAATCAAAACAAATGATTTTTGCAAATTCTACAGCACTTAATCGACTAACCTACAATTTAATCGATTAACCTGCAATTTAATCGAGTACTAATCGATTAAACCTGAAAGTTCAAAAGTCCTTAATCGATTAAACGAAAACTTAATCGATTAAAACTATCAGAAACTGAAAAATCACTTTTCAATTGAATACGAAAATCAATCAATCAACACGTAAGATCAGAGATTCAGCGAAAACAATTAACACCTATATTCTTATTGATTTCCTAGTTATGAAAATGATTTTCCCTTTATCAATTTGAACAATAAAGATTCAATTTAATCAATTATGAAAATCACTCTTTTCTAGGTTTTCAACCAAGAACACAATTAAAGACTTAAATGTAAAGAGTTAAGGGTTTAGAGATACGACACAGTGATTTATCCTGGTTCACTTTCATCCGCTTGAAAGCTACATCCAGTCCCCTCTTCAACCAAGAGAGATTCTTCACTATGAGGAATTAGAGTTCTCAAATTACAAGTAAATGCCTCACAAGACTCCCTTCTTGCTACCCTACAAGAGATACCACACCCTTGCCTTGTAATCCTATTGATCTTCTCTCTAATCTAACCTCTACCCCTTGTTGATAATCGACACAACAAGTCTTCAATTGCTTGATGATAATCCACACACCAAGGCTTCACTTTGCTTGATTCACAACCAAGACTTTCTTCTTCTCCAATGAGATTTGCTTGATGATAATCGACACACCAAGTCTTCTTTGTTTGTTGTAGTTGGCTTGCCTTCTTGCAAAGATTACAACACAATAGAAAACACAATGACACTCCTATGAATCTCAATCAATAGCTATGACAATTCACAATAAGAGATTCAAAGGTTCTTGATCAAAGAATATGAAAATATGAAAGCTTTGATCTTTGAAATTGAGAGAGAATAGAATGGCTTGATTCTTGTAAAATTGATTATGAAAGTGTTCTCATTAATCACAAAGATTAGGAATAGGTTTATATAGAATACCCAAAAGTTATAGCACTTCAAAACTGATTTTGAGAAGTAAAAATCGTATTTTAAAAAACCAGTTCAGCAGTACTTAATCGATTAAATCTTTACTTAATCGAGTACTAATCGATTAAATATGTTCTTAATCGATTAAACATGTCTGATACTTGTTTAAAACTTGTTTTCTCAAAAACAAACCTTTCCTTTAAAACCTTTAAGCCACCTATTGATTCTAGGTTAAGTGAAAACTCAAATTATGATTTAATCATGACTATGATAGAGATTCACTACCCTCTATTAACTCTACCCAAATAAAAGACCTAAGAAGCTTGAGAGGCAAAAGATAAAACAATTACAATTACACTCAAACTAAGTCTTCATGAGCTTGTTCTCTCATCTTCACTTGATGTTTGTTGTTGCTTGTTGAACCTGAACTTGATCAACACATGATAGCTTGTTCAAAACACTTTGTCATTATCAAAACATTCATCATGGAACTTACAATCTCCCCCTTTTTGAAAATGACAAACCATGTTTTGAATTTGATTGAAGTTGTTGATGCTTTAACAATTTGATCACTTGGTGAGAAACTTGCTCCCCTCAATCAATGCATTTGATATTTGAAATCCAATTGATAGAAGCTTGATTCTCCCCCTATCTTCAACAACTTAGCTCAACCTACATAAAAACAACAAAACAACCTTTCTCCACAAAAAAAAAACATATCATTTCTCCCATTTTTCAAAACATATCATTTCTCCCCCTTTGGCATTATCAAAAAGTAATATATACCAATTGAAATATAACATTTTAAGCCAAAATAAGAAGAGATCAACATTCATTTCTTTTCAACATTGATATCAATTAAGATAAGAATCAAAATAATCAATGATACCAATTGAAAAGCTAATTGTCACTTATTGTGATACCAATTTAGAAACTAATTGAAAAACTAAATGTCAATTAGTGACAATATATCACAAAAACCACAAAAGCATGATGATCATCTAATCATTACTCAATGATATCAATTGAACTCTAGAAAAGTAATACTATTTGAGAACAATTCAATTATACCAATTGAGAAGATACTATAATCATCAATATCTAACAATATCACTTGTACCAAATTTGTAGGACTTCTTTTGAGATGAAAATGTAATACCAATTGAAGATGCAAATGTATGAATAACACTTGTAAGCCCTTTGCTCTTCAATCATACCTACAAAACAATCATGCTTTGCTTTTTGGTATCCAAATGGTTTTGGATCCATTTTTGTTAGTGTAGGGACTTTCACCCTTTTTCATCCAAACAAAATCTCCTTTAGGTATACCATGCACTTTAATATAACACACATTTGAAGTATGTCCATGAGTACCACAATAGAAACATGTTGGTGCATTTGAGAAATCAACTTTAGAAAGATCAACAACATTTATATGAGAATTACTCTTAGCATTAGTATAACCCAAACCAAACTTGTTTGAATTTTCACTTTGAAAATTTAACAATGTGCGCAATCTAATATCACAAATGGTGAAACTTGCAAGCTTATTTTTCAAAATAGCATTTTCATCTTTGAGCAACTTGCAATTCTCACAATCAACCACAATATTCACTCTACTAGCACAATACAAGAACTAGCATATATAAGATCAAGAGTTTCATTTTCAAGATTAAGCTCATCAACTTGTTTTTGAAGTTCTAAAATCTCTTTTTGATGTTTCAAAATGAGCTTCTTTCTTTCAATGTTTTTCAAAGCTAGTTTTTCAAGTTGTTCATGCATTTCTTCATAAGCATTATATAACAATTCATATTTAGAAGAAATTTCGGATTTAGTATGACTTACATCGCTTTCCTCGCTTTGTTCACTTGATTCATCATTTGAACTTTCCTCTTCATTGACTTGAACAAGCAAGTTGAGATTAGCAACTTCTTCATCATCCGATGAACTACTCGATGTGCTTTTCTTCTCTTCATCACTATCCCAAACTATGTATGCTCTTTTAGATTTAGAATTTTTCTTGTCTTTCTCCTTCTTCTTGAGATACTTAGAGCACGAATACTTGAGATGTCCGGGTTTTCCACATTCATGGCAAACTACACCTTCTTTTGAAGTCTTGGTCTTGAAGTGTGGGGAATCCTTCTCTTTACATTTGTCCTTGTTCAACCTTCCTTTTCTCCTTAGAAACTTATCAAACTTCCTTAGCAAAAGTTTCATGTCTTTTTCATCAACATCCGAATCGGAATCTTCACTATCATCATCATCATCATCGGAACTCTCTTTCTTTTTGTATGATCTATTTGCTTTAAGATCAAATCCATTTCTTTCTTTGTTCTTATCCGACTCTTCATTGATACTTAATCGTCCAAGCTCCATTTCATGTTCTTGAAGCTTTCCAAAGAGTGTTTCTAGATCCATAGCATCCAAATTCTTAGATTCAACAATAGCCGTTACTTTTGGTTGCCAATTTCTGTCTAAACATCTCAACACTTTGTTAGAAAGTTTACCTTGTAAGAAAGTCTTACAAAGAGCAAGTAATGGTTAATAATATGAGTAAAACGCTTTTGCATATCATTAATAGATTCATTTGGAAGCATTTGAAACAATTCATAATCACGCAATAAAGCATTCAATCTAGCTCTCCTAACCTCACTAGTTCCTTCATGAGTCACTTGTAAAGTGTCCCACATTTCCTTAGCACTAGAACATTGAGAAACTCTAAAAAACTCGTCATAGGATAAAGCGGAGGTAATGATATTCTTTACTTTATAATCATATTGAACTTTCTTTCTATTATCATCCTTTTTTCCAAATTTCACTATCTATGGCTTGGATAAAGATTTTCATTCTAACTTTCCAATATGCATAGCATTCACCATTAAAGAGTGGAGGACGATTTATTGAATAACCTTCACCACCAAATGGATTCGTAGAACCCATTGCGATTTTCTTAAAGGATCTTTACGAAAAAGCTCTTATGCTCGTGTCTTTCGACCGAGCTCTGATACCAATTGAAGAAACCGCAATTGGTGGTTGAAACAACTAAGGAACCCTACGAACACACCTAGAAGGGGGGAGTTGAATAGGTGTAAAAGAAACCTTGAAAGATTTTCGAACGAAACAAATCGAAACAATCAAAACAAATGATCTTTGCAAATTCTACAGCACTTAATCGATTAACCTGCAATTTATTCGATTAACCTGCAATTTAATCGAGTACTAATCGATTAAACCTGAAAATTCAAAAGTCCTTAATCGATTAAACGAAAACTTAATCGATTAAAACTATCAGAAACTGAAAAATCACTTTTCAATCGAATACGAAAATCAATCAATCAACACGTAAGATCACAGATTCAGCGAAAACAATTAACACCTATATTCTTATTGATTTCCTAGTTATGAAAATGATTTTCCCTTTATCAATTTGAACAATAAAGATTCAATTTAATCAATTATGAAAATCACCCTTTTCTAGGTTTTCAACCAAGAACACAATTAAAGACTTAAATGTAAAGAGTTAAGGGTTTAGAGATACGACACAGTGATTTATCTTGGTTCACTTTCATCCGCTTGAAAGCTACATCCAGTCCCCTCTTCAACCAAGAGAGATTCTTCACTATGAGGAATTAGAGTTCTCAAATTACAAGTAAATACCTCACAAGACTCCCTTCTTGCTAGCCTACAAGAGATACCACACCCTTGCCTTGTAATCCTATTGATCTTCTCTCTAATCTAACCTCTACCCCTTGTTGATAATCGACACAACAAGGCTTCAATTGCTTGATGATAATCCACACACCAAGGCTTCACTTTGCTTGATTCACAACCAAGACTTTCTTCTTCTCCAATGAGATTTGCTTGATGATAATCGACACACCAAGTCTTCTTTGTTTGTTGTAGTTGGCTTGCCTTCTTGCAAAGATTACAACACAATAGAAAACACAATGACACTCCTATGAATCTCAATCAATAGCTATGACAATTCACAATAAGAGATTCAACGGTTCTTGATCAAAGAATATGAAAATATGAAAGCTTTGATCTTTGAAATTGAGAGAGAATAGAATGGCTTGATTCTTGTAAAATTGATTATGAAAGTGTTCTCATTAATCACAAAGATTAGGAATAGGTTATATAGAATACCCAAAAGTTATAGCACTTCAAAACTGATTTTGAGAAGTAAAAATCGTATTTTAAAAAACCAGTTCAGCAGTACTTAATCGATTAAATCTTTACTTAATCGAGTACTAATCAATTAAATATGTTCTTAATCGATTAAACATGTCTGATACTTGTTTAAAACTTGTTTTCTCAAAAACAAACCTTTCCTTTAAAACCTTTAAGCCACCTATTGATTCTAGGTTAAGTGAAAACTCAAATTATGATTTAATCATGACTATGATAGAGATTCACTATCCTCTATTAACTCTACCCAAATAAAAGACCTAAGAAGCTTGAGAGGCAAAAGATAAAACAATTACAATTACACTCAAACTAAGTCTTCATGAGCTTGTTCTCTCATCTTCACTTGATGTTTGTTGTTGCTTGTTGAACTTGAACTTGATCAACACATGATAGCTTGTTCAAAACACTTTGTCATTATCAAAACATTCATCATGGAACTTACAAGTTCCTTTGGTGTTGCAATGACTACCACCTTCTCTGTACTAGACATAAATAAAAACAAGAAATATTTGAGATTAGCTCCGACAAACGGATAGAAGTAGAACTATAGTCTTGCATTTTGAATCTGTTCTCAAGCAAGCACTGTATGAATAGGAAAAGAATGATTTTAATTAATGTTGAAACTAAATCCACTCTCTCTCACTGTATGTGTATTTTCTTTTGAGACAATAGACAAGTAAATATAATTCAAAGTAATAAAAAAGACAGACAAACCCACAAGGCAATATGGTCAAAATTTTGAACCTTCACACCCCCATCGCACATAACTAAATTAAATTTCAGCACAAGTTAAAGTGAGAGGGCCTGCATATTATCCACACTTCAATCCCAAGGGGTTTTGGTGTGAAGAGGCATGCAACACATCGTTAATGGGTAATTTCTAAGCTATATGCCCTCCACTTTTGGCGGGTTTATGCTACATCCATGATCCATTACTGGCTTTTTGCCATGTTTCATCAATAAAATGATAAATTCACTTTTTATTTTTTAAAAACTTTTTTCTTTAACTATTTTATATGCTTCAGGTTGAGGGTGTATGGAGCATAATAAAAATTGACGAACTCATTGTTAAAAATACAAAGCACTCATGGACCTCCATTTAACAACTTCAAATAATTGGAGTTGGCCCCTCACACCACCCATTTTATAAAATAAACCTTGCTTATCCTAATAGTATTCATATATGCAATAATACAATACAAGTTAACCTCAAATAACAACCATTGCTTATCAAGCAATTATGTCCTAGCCTTGTTCAGTATCGAATTTTTAGACTTCAACATTCAATACAAATGAAAGAATGAGGAAGATCACTAGATGATGAGAGGTAATTTTTTTAAAAAAAAGATAACAACAAAGAGTAGATAATATGGTAATCAGTAACAAAAATGCAAGATAGTTAATCAAAATCACTCAGACAAACATACCTTTTCAAGACCAGACATCATATGCTCATTGTTATTAAGATTTAAGATACTTTTTCTTCAGTGTGAAACAGGTACCTTTGATGGATTGCAGCTTTCTCTTCTTTGTCATATCCACCTTCAAATATAAGAAAAAAAAGTAAAACTAAATATACTGTTTGGTTTAATTTCAACAACTACAATACAAAAATCAAAATTGGAAAATAAACAGAAGGGGATAGAGAAAAGATAAAGTAGTCCAGGCCGATGCAAATCTCATCCCAGGGGTAAATATCGATCACAACTCACAAAATACAAAATTCATGTAACTCCATGCACCGTAAGAATGACACTATCACTTACATACATAGAAAATGGTTGATAATTCACAAGAGAAAACAGTGTGAAAACGGATAATATTTTGTCTGTTAGGTAATTCAAGGAAAGAGAAAAATGGAAATAAATGGACAGTATATTTAAAAGAAAAGGTAGCTGATGCGGATAGGGATGCTTGGATTTGTCAACATTATAATGGTCATTAAAATTTTTTCAAAAGAGTAACGTCGCTTATAGGGAATCCAATAGAATTAACGATTATCAAGAATAGGATTTAACATGATCATCCACAACGATTAACAAAGATATAGTAGCACAGCTTAAACAACTACCATTGGAGAGCAGTTATCTAAAATGAAGCTAGCAAACAAGAAACTAGAACCAATACTTCAGCCGTTAACCTACAAAAGAATTAAAGGCAAAGGTATGTAATAACCTGCATAGCTGCCCAATCAGGATAGACATGAATGTTGCTCTGGTTGGCCTGATCCTGTTCATAAGAACAAAAATATTAAGGTACAACCTTAAAAGAACAATCTTTTTATAAACACATTAGCGCATAGATACACTTTTCTGAGCTTACTGTTGTCACAGGTGAAGAAGGTTTTTCAGTCTTAGTAGATTTCTCTTCCTCGCTGTTTCCCATAGCAAGTGCCGAGTAGCAGACACAAGGCAAATATTGTACAAGGGTACCTCGCTAGTTCTCAAAAAATTATTCAACTGCAGTAATAGGAGCCATGTCAGCTGTTACCAGCAATAAAAATGTTACAGGCAGACAAGGTAAAACTCATAAACCAACACATGATCCTAGATATTCCTAGTAACTGGCAGACCATAATCTTAAGCTATAAAAAGCATTAATTTCACGCAATTCAAAAGTATTGCATCATACATTAATGAAAAAAAAACAAAAAACAAATACTACAAAGATTGCAATTTTCTCTATAAAACAATGGTCAAGTCTCTTCCTCATCTCTAACATAATCTTTTAAAAAAATTCAACACATAACCTTTTGCAAGAAATGCAACAAGTTTCTCCGAAAATAATCTAGTACCCACCTAGGAGGACAATACTAGGTAAGTCATAAAGTTTCAAGCAATTTAGATTCTTGGGTTGCACACAAAAATGGCAAACAAAAATTTATAAATCACTGTTTTTTTTAAATTGTATGAAATGTGCATATTTCAAGTATGCAAAAGGTGAGAGAAGGAAAATACAACTTACATTACGAACATTTCGTAGTCTAAATTTCTATTTCTTTTTACCACAGGGAAATGAAAATTGAAAAAGATTCATCCAACCATGGTCCTCTTTCGTCCTCTTTGTCGCACTACAAGTCGTGAAAACATTGAAAGTAAGTATAGCTTATTAAAAGTAATTATCTAAATTCTAAGCAAGTATAGTAGAGAAGGTTGCACCTTGGGCAAGCTTGTTTAATGTGGCTGACCACTGCTTTGATGACTTACAGTATGCAGCAAGTATTCAATCCATCTGTCCAGACAAATTTCTGTGTTAAAACTTAAAACATGTTTGTTTAAGTTCAAACTATACTATAGCAGAACAAGTCTTCAATGTTAAGTCCCACTCATTAGAATCATTATGGCATGGGTTCGGTAAGTGGCCTCTATGGAAGACAAAGACAAGTTCATTTTCTACATAGGAAACGGTAATTGTTGGTCACTGATTAGTTCATTTTTAAATTAGGAGTTCATCCTATTGAAGATTTCTTTCATCCTTTTTGGCCAAGCATATCCTTTTCTCCACAAATCAACTTATGAGAACAAACTTTAAAATTATACAATTTATCGGACAAAAAAAGCCTTAAAAGCATACACTACAGTTATGCAAGAAGTTGTGAAGTCTGCTTAAACAGTAGAAACAGGACACGGGCAAAAGACAACATACCCCTTCATGAAAATTTTTTGCCAAAAAACATATCACATGCATGATGGATAGCTGACCTCTCCACAGACAGTTCTTCTTTTATAGGCAAATATTTCTTTTTCTTCTTTTGTTGAGGGGAAAAGAAAGCGCAGTTTCCGGAGTTTGAATTAGGGCTCGCTATCACATGCCCCTTAGCTCTCCATAGGTAGTTTTAAATATATCATTAAATAAAGTGTTTTGTCTATGAAACTTGATAGTGGTAAAATGCAAGGCTTTAAACTTGATAACTAAAACTAATTTAAATGATCTTATGGAGGTTAAGTGCAATTTAACCTAATGAAAGATTCAAATCCAAATATTTGAAGGTTTTCATGCTAAGTTTTACAACTGATTTTGTGGACTGTAATCCAATTTAAATCCTCATAACAAAGACAAATAAATTTCTCTTTAACAATATTTTATAGCACAACAGTTAGGACAGAGAGAAAAAATAAGTTGACTTACCACATTCCCACATGAAGAATGCATTGATAGAAGGGCTCTTTCCAGAACATACAAATCAACAGCTTTATCTTCTGGTAGAGTTGAAGTGAAGCTCAAACCAAAGTCAATGAGGACCTACACAAAATAAACTTTACTTCCTGTAACACAAGTTGATAATAGTTCTCATATTATGTGTAATGGATATTACTGGACTTAACAAGACATGAATCAACTCACCAAGTGATTGGTATCATGCTTCAATAACATATTTGATGTTGTTAAATCACCATGAATAAGACCACCATCATGTAACTTTCCAATTGCATCACCAATTTGGGAAGCAATATTATCCAGCCGCTCCTCAATGACATCGTGGGACCCAAATACAAGAAATACATCTTTGATTGAAGAGCCCTCAACATATTCAAATGTTAAAGTGTGCAACACAGGATCCACAGCATAAAGCACTGGTGTTCGAACCCCAAGCCGCCTTGCTTTGGTCATGCACCTGGCCTCCTGCTCCAACAAATGATTGGTGGAAAAAAGCATTCAACACAGTCAATAAAATGCTACAAGATACATAAAACTTCAAAAAAAATAAAACTTATATTAATCTGACCGCATTCAAATGCTTGAGAGTCAGTTTAGAATCCAAAGTTGGATGCCGATATTTCTTTGAGAAGTGTTCCTTGATAACAGACCTCCTTCCCACAAAAGAAAACTCAAAAACCCTCTATAAAAGGAACATCAAAATGGGCATTAGAATTTGCAACTGTTGCAGATCCAATTTCCTCTAAGTAAGCAACACAAGAAAAACTAGGCAAGGTGAGTGTGAGGGTAAGTGTGTTTTTTTCAACACAAAATTATCCAACCACGTGGGAAGAACAAGCAAGCATGGAAAATTGGTAACTCTACGTGAAATGTAAAAATCCATTGCTTCTAAAACTCCTTTACAAGATTACACTTACGAGGAGGTGCACCAACAAACAAGATAAGATTGAAATTTACATTAAGGGTAGGTGTTAATTACTTCAACAAATCCAGGGAATGATTACACTTACAACTTCAGCCCCTTGCTTGATTAGAATAAGAGAGCCATTTCCTGAGTCAGCTTCAGCCTCCATAATATTGAAGGAAAGAGGGAGAGCGCGAGATGGAGACGCCGGAAGAGGGAGGTTGCGCGCGACAGCGACAGCGACTAGGTGAGCGGCGACGCGAACAGAAATCAGTGAAGGGAGAATTGACCCACGAAGAAGGAAGGGTAAGGGGCGGCGACTCCAACCCTTAAGAAGGGAACTTAGGGTTTCCCATTCTCCAACCCTTTATATTTATTTATTGATCCCGGTTCCGTGTTTTAATTATTCATCCCAGTTGAAGTAAAACAATGGGATAAATACGGTTTGTGTGATTTTTAATTTTTAAAAAATAAAAAATTATATATGTTATAACATTGATCCCGGTTCCGTGTTTTTTATAACCGAGATCAATAAATTTATGGTGTTTTTTAACTATCTTTGTCTATTAATCCCAGTTCCGGAGCAGAACCGGGATTAATATTCGGCTACTTTTTTGCAATTAAGTAGTAGTGACAGGAAACCCAAAAGTTCTTAATCCCTCCCTCAAAGGCCAATACAGAGAACCAAAAGCTGAAGAAAAGAAGAAAATAATGGAAAGAGGAGCAAGAAAAAACTGTACCTTGAGAGGATAATGTGAAGAAGAATAAAGATTGCAAGATCAGACGACTCCTGAAGAGAAGAGGGAGTAGGAGTTGCAGTAATGGAGGAACGGTTTTGGTTTCGGGAGAGAAGGAGTTGCAGAGAAGGAAAAACAAGTGAGAGAGGAAGAAAAGGATACTGGGTGCAGAAAGAACGAGATTCGTGTGTGAGAGAGAGGAACAGTTTTGGGAGTTTTGAGTCAAAGAAGGAGAAGGGAAACCGTTTTCCCCCCACTTGCGAAATATGGGCCTGACCCAAGAGGCCCAACCCAGCATCCAGCCATAAGTACCGGGACACGTGGCGTATAACAGCTGGAATCACGAACCTCGAGCAACGTCGCAGTAATGGCGACGCTTCGTTAGGTGGAATCTCTGACACGTGTCAGATGCGAGAATGTAAGTGTCACTTTGGAGCAAGCGAAAGGACAGCTCTCAGACCTGCTCCATCATGATGAAAGGACATTTCAGAGACAGCTGGATCCAGCTCTCGGCAGTTCATCGTCCGAACTCCCTAGAACCTCGGAACAAGGCTCAAATGGCCTTGACCGAGCTGGGGGGCTTATGTGGTGAACTCGGCCCTTATGTGGTGGATTTGGGAAAAGGAGCTAAACCAAGACCTCGGAACAAGGCTCAGATAGCCTTGACCGAGCTGGGGGGCTTATGTGGTGGACTCGGCCTAGCCGAGGTCCTCAAAACCCTTGCCCAAGGCCTCACGACCCTATAAGAAGCCCTCTGTGTGCTGGGCCGAGCTCAAGGCTCAACGGCCGAACAGATACTAGATACGGGCCGACCTCATACTCCTACCCAGGTCCGACTTCCTTGTCTGACACCTCCCAGGAAAAATTATTTTGGAGCCTAAAATAAATTATTAGACTATAGAATATTTTTATTTATACATTTAAATAATTATCAGGATGCTCATTGGCTACACCGTCCAGAGTTTATTATTTTTCTAATTATTTCTAAATTTTTCTAAGTAAAGGCTTTATTATGATTGGTTGTTGAAGAGGTGAGTTCAAAAATGAGCCAATGAAAATTTTTCTCCTCATTTTGGTCAAGGATGCCGTCCAAAATTATGAAGGAAAGAGGGAGATATTTTGTTCAGCAAATTACTAGAAGCATCTTGAATTAAGGCTTTAGTTTTTAGGAAAATCATCATTAATGCAAGTGCATGTTCCAAAGGAAGAATTTAAAAAATTTTGACCCATTTTTGATGAAGGGGGCGTGTATTCAGACCTAGAGAGGGGGGAAAAATATTTTCACTTCACCTATAAATATATGCATAGCTTCATCACTTTTTCACACACATGTTACAAGCATTTTGAGAGAAAAAAATTCAAAAGAGAGGCTTTGAAAGAGAGGGTTGGGGCGTGGCAATCTTGAGGGGAGGAAGGAAAATTTTTCATTCTCATTCTTGAAGATCACTTTGCTTAAGGAAGAAAGGTAACCCTAGAACCTATGTTTTACTTTATTGTAATCTCTTATTTCATTAATCTTTGTTAAATAAAAATCTCTCTTCTATGGATATGAATTATAAAACTCTAAATACTTTTGATATAGATTTTTGAATTATATGAATGATGTTATTAGTCATATGAACAAAGAATGAAAAGGGACTCAAATGAGGTTTAAAGAAATGTTCCATTTCCCCTTTTTATTCAATGTGATGACCAACTTTTGATGATGATATGGGAAATGATATTCTGGATTTTTTTATGTTCTTAAAACTATTTCTATTCTGCAAGTTTTTTTGTCTTAAGTATTTGTGAATTTTGTTCATGTTCATATGAATAAGGATTCAAAAAGGGACTTATAAAGTGGTTTAAAGAAACAAAGTTTCCCCTTTTTATTCCCTATTGATGGACGAATTTTTGAGAGAGAAATAAGGGAATGGAAAAATGTTATTTGAAATCATATAAAAATGTTTAAGTGATTTTTGAAATATTGATAATGATTGTTTTAGGTTTAGTCATGAATTTTTAAAGAGAAATAATCCTCTGATGAATAAACAAAACTTGATTTGGAAATTTTGCAAAAATTTATTTTACTCACTGTATAAACCGTGAGGTGTATGGAAATAAAAAAAATAAAATTTGTATAATTGTTGGATGTTTATGTGCATGAGTTATTCTTTATTCTTAATAGTTAATAGCTGATTATAAGGTTTAAATGATTGATTATGTGAAAAATAATTTTGGTTACTGTTTTATCATGATGATATGGCCGAAATTATTATTATTATAGGGTAGGTATGTTGTTGTAATTTTTGTAAGTATATCTGTAATTATGTGGTGTTTATACCTTAAATTTTTGAAGTGATTTCATGAAATAACAATTGAAGGAATGATTTTTATAAAAGTTAATAATTCTGGGAATTTATTTGTATTCTGGAAAATTTTATTGGCATGAGGATATATGAATTAAAATGATATTTTTATGTGTAATTATGATGTGCCTATGTGCCTATGTGTTTAGTGTAGTTTATAGTGTGAAAAAGAAAGTTTTTAAGTGACTGAAATTATTATTTTTCTAGAAAATCAAGTTGTTGTCCAGACATGATATAAATTAGAAAATGTGACTATTTTTATAAGTTATGGATATTTTTGAGTTATAGTTCTCAGTTCTTTGTATATAGGTGTTAGAACTTTAATTTTGATGGAAATTGTGAGTGAATGCAACTTGTTGGTGTGGTTGTCCAGCAAGTTTATTTTGTTTATATAAGCCAAACTTTGGGATATTTTTATAGTAGAGTATTTATTTAAGCTATAGGAAAAAGTGACATATTTTTCTGATTAACTGTTTGAAAGAAAAGTAATTTTTGGGAATTAAAGTCAAAGTTGTTCAATATATATATATACCTATGTGATTTGATTAAGTTTAGAAATTTTGATGATGTGATAAAAATAAGTGATTTTATGTAATAGGAGTTTAGATGCATAATATGTATGTACTGATGTTTAAAAGTGATTTTCTGTGTACTATCTACAGTCTGTAATTTAATACATTGACGATAGAGAAAGATTATTTCGAACTTGGAATACTTGAGTTTATATTCTAATTGAGTTATATGTGTTTATAGTATAATTATGCAAATTTTGTTTATTGCTTGGATTGATTTAAATGTTGCATCAAAGATGAGTACTTCAAATTCATGCGGTATGAATAGTCTGAAAGTGGTAGTTGTTATAAGGTGTTTAAAAATGAAATTTTTAATAAAGGAAAAATTAAGATTTATTTTTAAGATGTTATGATTATGTTTTAAAAATTATATTACGTTTGGAAGAGGTTTTCGTGATTTAAAAGCTAAAGAGAAAAAGTGATTTTTCTGATACAGTAGTCTGTTTTTGATTTTCAAAAAGGTTTTGAACTACTGATGCTATTTTTGTGTTTTTAAGAGGTACCAAGTACTTTTTAAAATAAAGAAAAGTTTATTATTATGTTAATTTTTGGTAAAGAGTTCTTTATTAAATTTAGAGTTGATTTGTTAAATTATGTGTATCAAATTGTTTAAGGTTCTCGTGTGGAAGCGATTAACGCGATTTCTAATCAAGCAGACACAAGTTCTGTAGCTGCATCTCAAGGTGAGAGAGTAGCCATCTTAAGACACAATGGCACCATGGTAACATTAGGACGATTTCGACCATCTCAAAAGTCGGAATCCGAGGTTATTTGTTCGTATGCTAGACGACAATTGATTGTGGGTGTTTAGTCGTCTACGCTACGACAATAACTTTATATTATTTGTCTGATTTATTGGATATGATATGTGATATGTGATCCTATTTATTTATTTTGGAGATGATAAAAAGATTATGTGGAGAAAGGATCAAAATGAAATTATAAATGATTGAGAATATATTGGTTTATGTATGGATAATTATTTGGTATTTATTGGAATGGTTATTCCTATGGGAAGGACTTGATATATGTTGAGAACTGAACTATGTTAAGAAATTATGAGAAATGATTATTTGAGTCTTGTGGAAATTTGAGAATCGTTGTTAGTGTATAGTGATGGTGCAAGCGGCACAATGACTTTGTTATATCCCCTTAAGTGACTGGCCACGTGAATGACGTTGCCGTGGTTTCATGTCTTGTGGAATCCACTGTACTATAGGGAGGTGTTTGCTGTGGTCCCTTAGAGGTCGAGACCCGTTAGGAGCGTGGCTTAGAATGGGTCGACCAACTTAGGATAATAAAGACTTAAAAGACTTTAAGCCTAAATCCTTTCTAACTACACGACGAGAGTGAAGTAGTGGAGAGGAAAGATACCGTATACTTGGAGGTCGGACATTCCTTCAAGTGGTGATTGCGATAGGGGAGGGCAAGGACAATGAAACGTCAAGAAGCCTACGAGCGCTTCCCTAGGCGGGACGAGGTTACAATGATCAAGGTCACTGGCGGGCATTGATCGTAGCAAAGACTGCAACGGGAACTAGGGAAAGAGCTGTCTCCCCCTTGAGCAAATCTTAGATGGTGTAGAGGGAATCCGAATGGGACTAGAAGCCATTGTTTTTGTGAAATGGGGAAATTATGAAATGATATTTTGTTTTGCTGGCCAACAAGGCGTGGTTCCAGCCGGTATATACCCTTTGACTTCGATGTCAGCATGGTTAGGATTCCTGTGCATCCCATCTGCTTTCCGAACTAGGACGTGGTTGGATAAGTTGTAGTTTAATATATTCGTTACAACTACAATAATAAGGATCTTGAAATTACATGACTTTCACACGTTATAGAGAGAGAAGGAATACGATTACTAACCTCTATCCATTGCTAGAGTTGTTAGAGTTAGAAGGAAGAAAGTTCTCCAAATGTCCTTTGACCAAAAGCCACGAAACCCGGTTTCTATTCCTTTGCCTCCTCTACTATTCTTTTCTATGCTATTTTTTTAGTTTAGCCGTTCTGTGATGGGGAGAGAAAAGAATACCTTATGGCCAGGAACAGGACCTGTTTCCTATAAATAGGTAAAAACCCTAACTATTATCCATTGGCTTCCATTAAGCTAACGGGCCTTCAGAAACAATCCCTTCTTATCTAAATATGATTTAGCCCATTTATATTTAATCATTTATTTACTAAACACACATCAATACATGTCACATGCACATCACATGAGACATACTAAGATATTAAAATCTTACATTCTAATCTACCCCTTACCTCAATGATTTCCCTCCCTAAATCATTGATGGATGTGAAAGGCTTAGTGGAAAGTTTATGAGTATGGAATTCTAGAGTAATGATGTTAAGTGGCTATAATGATGAGTATAAAGACAAAAGTGATAATGTTATGATATGGTGAACTCATGGTAATGATGGGACGTTAATGTTATAATGAAAAGTTAATGTCATATTGTATGTGTTTGGTTCTAGTGCGATCCATGGCATAAGCCCATGCCATCGACGACATTGTTCGTTTGATCGCTAACTCTCTCTCTCTTCTCTTCTATGTACTTGTTTCTATGGTAAACTTTAGATGGCGGACCGAGTGCTGCGATTGGTGATGTCCCCTTTGGCGGGATGACAATGGGTTAGGACAGCTAATGGATGGATATGGGAGGGGCCGACGAGACTCAGTTTTGTGGACAGAGACCATGTGCTTCGTGGAGTAGCTACTGACTGTGTCGAAATTCGTCTTCTGCTAAGAGACGTTATGCCGGAGGAAGACCTAGCAGAGAATCTAGATGACGATGAGTAGTGTCAGCTTGTAGTAGTGTATGGTTTTTGTTTATGAGTCAAGGACGGCAATACCCTCTGATAACTATGTAACCCAATGTGGGATTTATTTTATCTTTTAATATTGCTATTTTGAGGATAATGGCTTTTATGCTGAAACAATTTATGTTGGATCAAGTTTATGAATGAAGTTAATTTTCCGCAATTATACTATCGCATTTTTGGTGAATGAATTATGGTGATAAAGTGACACTTCAGTTTGGAGATTAAGTCAAGAGGAAATGTTTTCATACAATCAAGTTAAGAAAGAAATGTTTTGGAAATTGTTTTGAAAACTAAGTTAAAGTTTTGGAAAACTAAGATAGTGTTAGAACAATATGCAAACCTTTTTCGAATAAAATAAAATGTGAGAAATGTTTTTATAAAAAAAATTGGCACAAATTTTTAGTGAAAATTGGGATTCCAAATTGGGGTGTTACACCTAACACAAGAAGGTTTAGTTACACATCATAGAGAAGAAGAACAAATAAGAATAGAAGCAATTCATTCCTAAATTACCACTAATCCTTGATCTGAATCTTCAGCCTTCAATGGATTCATCCTCTGAATGCTCTCCAGAGAATGTAATCTCCCTCCAACTTGATCCTAATCTCTAATGATGACTGCTAATCTCTGCCTAAAACTAATCCTCAAAACATAAATATATAGATAAGATACAAATCCTAATAAAAACCCTCAAAATTGATCAGAAATTGGCCCAATTGGGCCTTATCGTGTCATGCGCGCCTGGGCGTGTGAAGCAGCACGCCTGGGCGCGCGCTATCTGATTGCCAATTAATCACCGCTGCACGCGCGCCTGGGCGCGCCATTTCCGCGCCTGGGCGTGCTAGGTACTTTCCAACTCCGTTTCTCTCCGTTCTTGTGCCATTTTCAAGGTCTTCTTATGCTCTTCTCAGCTCCAATAATATTTTCTCCAAATAAAGCTCCAAAACACCTGAAACATACCCAAAACGGATCAAAATGTTCAAGGGATTCTAATAAACTTAAAATTCCTAAAACTAATACAAAATACCTATATTTACAAGAGAAACAAGCCAAAACCAAAGCAAAAGGAAGTGAAATTTAGCCCAAAAACATCATATATTAGACCTAAATCAATACCTAAATGCCACGTGTCTTAGGAAAACTTCTCTCTCACCTTGATTGCTAGCGAAAAATTCTAAAGAGTCCACGCAGGTACGATCCTCTAACACACGTCCACGATCAACACCTTTTAAATCCTCGCGATAAACATCATCCGTTAATATTATACTTCTAACCAAGTAATAAGTTCGTAACTAACAATCAATTTCCGAAAACTTAGATTAAATTCCTTTGGCTAAAGTCAAACACAAATCTTTTCTCAAATTCATTCCAAAACTCTTTAACACTTTTAATTCCTCAAAACCATTATAAAACAATCAACAAACTAATTTTAAATAATTGAATTAGCTTCTGGTCCGTCTTGGACAACAGCTAGTTCGAACCCGAAAACATCGAAAAACTTCACTTTTTAAACCCAACTTGTTCCTATATCTCATACTACTAAAAACTTATACTTTAAAGAGTTAATAGTCTATTAGGTCCCCCAAAGATCAGAATGGCATCACGTTAGTCCCTCCGTCTATGAATCTGTCAGTCTCTCCGTTAAGTGCCACGTGGTGCATTCTCTTGGTTGTTTCTCTTAACGCATTTAGACACAAACCACAGGGGGGCGGAAGTCACTGTCATCACTAAAAGAATTAAAAGAAAATAATGGTTTCGATGGCAGGCGGGCGGAAGTCACTATCATCACTAAAAGAAATAAAAGAGAATATGGATTCTGTAATAGCCCGATTTTCGTAACTCAAAAATAATCAACTTTTATTTATTAAGGTTGCAAAAATGAGGCCAATTTTTTTTTTTGAAAACGTAATTGAAAAGTCATTGATGTATTTAAAAAGAACTTTGCCGAAAACCGAGTTGTTATTAAAACCTTCCTTTTCATAAAACATTCGTTTCAAAAAACATCCTGACAGTTCTCAAAATTTTACATTGTTCACTCTGACAAAAGAGATGTGTTCCACAAAACAATTTAAAAACTTAGCTCGTTTACATAAATGGCTCATGGCTCGGTAATCCTTAACTCAAACATTCACAACAAATCTAAACTAACAACACTATCCTTAAACTTTCCTATTGAACACAATCGGATGAAGTTTCTTCTTCTTCTTGCGCCCTTTCTTCCTCTCCGACGAATATGCCATCTCTGTCACTGCTTTCCCTTTGTCGTTGGGCTCCGACTCTACTCCATTTAGAGTGGTGGAGTTTCTCTGGGTCTCGTACCACTTCTTCTCTTCGTAGCTCCTATATCCTCGTACTGTGACTTGCCCCAGATGCGGCCCCAAGTTAGCTCCGCTCAGTTGATGCTCTGGATCTGGAATCACGATCTGAGTGTAGCCAATCCATGCCCAACCATATGGGGTGTGTTTCCAACCACTACCATGCCTACTCCAAGTAGCGATCTCTATACGATACTCCATCTGCCCGTTGAGATACCAGCAGCACCGATATGCCAACGAACAGGAGAGAGTAAGCGATCCGAACGACACATCGTCGACGGTGTGGGATTACGATAGGCGAGATATCAAGACAATACAGACAAGACAAGCAACATTCACACGACATAACATTCAATCATCTTATCATTATCATTATCATTATCCTTATCATTATTCCTTATCATTCCAAACTTATTGTCATTCATTATTATCTCGTCCAACTTAATTCATTCCTCAACATCATCATTCTTTTATTACCCAATTCGTTTCTCATACTCAACTTTCAAATCCATCACTTTTAGTCACTTCCCTCTTCATGGTATTCCCTTCATCTTTCCATTCTTTCCATTCTCAGTCTCTCTTTCTCATTATCCACATCTCTTAAGCTTTTGCTTCTCTTAATTATAAATCTTTTCTTATCACGTTTTATTGAATTATAACCATCGATGATCGGGGGAGGTTAAATATCATCGAGGTACGCGTTTCTTTCGCAGTTAGCACTCACGTCTCAAGTCTACATCTCCTCGGCCATCCACTCAACCTAGTCGGAAGCAAATAGGAGTACAGGACCTTTACCGTGCGGGCACGACAACTGTCTCAACAATCAATTGGCTCCAAGCCAGGAGAACTATAGAAATCTCGGGTACAGTCTCAAATCAATTCATATCATTTCAATTCATATATATATATATATATATATAATCAAGGCACACTGTAGAAAGCTCGGGTACAGTGGCAATCAAGATGCCCCACTCCAGTCCCTCTCACTGCTCAAGATTTGCAATCTAGGGGGCGTCAGTACTATTCTAGTTGCGCTGCAGAACTTACCACGACATTGGACCCAGTCCCTACCACGTTCGTATACCACATATGGAGTCCGTTCTGCCTAGAAAGTATTCAAGACTTCTTGACATTTCACTGTCATCGTCCTCCCCTAATGCAATCTCCACCTGAGTATCCCTGATACTCAGGGTCTCTTCCTCTCCACTACTTCGATATCACACTCATACCTCACCGCGTTCGCGTGTTAGTGTCTTTTAAAGTCTTTTATCTTTTTAATTAACCTAATGGTCGGCCCATCCTTCGTGCATCCCTTCAATGGGTCCCGACCGCTATCTTTCAACATCACTTTTCCTTTCTTTTCTCAACATAGCACAGAGCTGGGATCACATCGGCAAACTTGCATCTCTTTTCACAATCTTTCTCAATCAATCTCATATCGCAATCTCATTCCACAATCTTTCTCAAAAATCTTATTTCTCACATTTTCTCAAAATCTCATTTCTCCAACTTTCTCATTTCATAAACTTTCTCGAAAATATCATTTCATAAACTTTCTCCAAAAATCTTGTTTCATAAATCTTCACAAAATATCCTTTCAGAAATTTTCTCAAAAGTATCAGTTTGTAAAATTTTCTCAAAAATCTAGTTTTGTAAACTTTCTCAAAAATCTCCTTTTGTAAACCTTTTCAAAAATCTCTTTTCATAAACTTTTGTAAAAATCTCATTTTGTAAACTCTCTTAAAAATCTTATTTCGTAAACTCTTTTCAAAAACATCTTTTCTTAAACTCTTCTAAAAATCTCGTTTTACAAACTTTTCGCAAAAATCTCCTTTCACAATCTCTTTCAAAAATGTCTTTTCACAAACTTTTTCAAAAATCTCGGTTCGTAAACCTTTTTCAAAAATCTCATTTTAGTGAGTACTAATGGAGAAACAAGCTCAACTCAACACAAGCCTCATAATAATTTCAACAAAGGAACCAAGTTCCATTCAAGTCACATCTCATTTCAACAGCAACAACATCTTCCCCAGCTCTGGCTCTTCCTCCTCATTATCATTAACTCTTTCCTTAATCTCACCCCTTTATCTCTTTCTAATCCATCTTACATCATCTATCATTATCCCTCTCTTTTTTGTCTTTCACTTTCATAAACTTAGTCAATTATTTTCATTTTCAGGACGTAGCAGACGTCCATCAGCATGCTACTCAAATTAATTAACAATTTAAATATCATCATGCATGATTAAACAGTAAATAAAGCATGCTATATCACATCATCAGCATACAATCATCACACACAACAATGTGGTCTTTGTCTTCTTCGTATAAGTGGCCACACAATACAAACAATTGCCACTATACTACTGACTCAGAACCACTGAGTTCCGATCTTTGAGCTGATACGGAACGTCCTAATATATCACCTAACTACCACGGTGTCTTAGGAAAGCTTCTCTCTCACCTGAGGTCCAGCAATTAAACGTACACGATCTTCGCGGATCCTTGTCGCTGCCAGCTGCCCCAATCCCTCGTCTATACCATTCCTCGTATTAAATAAAACACACTTACGTTACTAACGTGTATTAAGAAAATCTTTTCTTAGCTCGAGACACTTTCCGTTCCTTATCGAAAGACTTAAAACACCATTATTTTATCAAAACAACTCCCATATTTTCTAGCACTTTAAATATTTCAAAACCATTTGAAAAAACATCGCATGAAATGATTTAAATCATTTGGTTTGGTTGCTGGTCCGTTTTGGACAGCACCTTAACCACATTCGAAAACACTGAAAAATTCATCGTTTTTAATCCGGGTTTTTCTTAAATCAATTACCATTTGAAAACTATTCTTCAAATCATATGAAGACATTTTTAAAGTTAAGAAACAAGTCCAAAGAATTTTGGACAGCAATTGATTGTTTCACAAAATCAATTTGATAAAGCCCCGCAAACATCGTAAAAACACTTTTGTTTCAAATACTTTATTAACTCAAAATTAACACTTTGGAATTCGAGTTTTTTTCATAAAGTAAATCTTGGACAGCCATAAACACAATTCAAAAATCTCAAATAAATCAAATCTAATAAGCTTAAGATTAATAAATTTCAAAATCAATTCCGTACTCAATTATTTTTCAAACGTCAAGTAACACACAACCACAACAACACTTTGATGAATTAAGTCATATAAGCAATTAACCAATCATTTAATTTAATTATAAACCAAACATTCATTTTCAAATAAATTCTTTCACAATCATACACTTATTCATTTATTCCTCATAATTGTTTTTTTTCAAAGTCCTTTCATTTTTTATCAAACAAAACACTTAGACACAAACATACTCACAAACCGAATGCACACACATATACATTCAATTAAACACAAAACTTTTTCCTAAACCATTTAGTTCATTTATTTCCTTTATTTTTAAATCAAAAACCGATTAGAAAATAAATATTCGCAACACAATTTCAAACAATTTATTTTAGCATAATTTCTCAAAACATACTCATTACTTTTAAGTCACTTCATGAAAAAGAACCCTAGTCTATTTAACATGCATAGGCCGAACCTCATTTTGACAAGAACAAGGTTTTTGGTCCACTTTTTCAACATGCAAAAACACAAGGTTCTTAAATCAAAAAGAAATTAACATGCATGTGTCCTTTTTTATGGAGACAAAACATGATTTCCTAATTCTAGGCTTAGACCGAATGCACATCAACATAGATCAAGGTTTAATCTTCAAATCATTATCATGCATGCACATAGAACATGGATCAAGACAAAAATCATTTTTCAAAAGCTTGTTTCCTTGATTTCTTTGTGAAACCGTGATGGTCATTAAGAAAGATCAAATCTTTTTAGTCAAGAATGACATGCATGTACTTAGATCTTGTAGATCAAGTCATAAAATCAAGTATAATAGTACAAATCAAAGATAAAAATCACTTTAGGTAAGAAAAGGTCAAAACCGTGACATGCAATGAAGAAAGGTTAATTCTTTTGGTTCAAAAACAACATGCATGCACGAAAGATCAAGACTTTTTCAAAGATCAAAACTTTATTAAGATTAAGTTAAAATCAAGACCTTTAACAACTCAAATCAACTTTCCTAATCATAATATCAACATGCAATGACTTGAATCAAGTTAAAAAGCATTAAGACCCATGATACTAGTCAAGGCCGAATCGCTTGGCTCTTGATCTAGGGTTTTATAAGTTTATTTATTCTTAAAAATCCAAGGTCAAGGTTTATTTAACACATGCATGAACTCAAATCATCAAAATCATCATCAAATCAACATGCAACACCAAAGATCTTAACTTTATTACCAACCAAGTTTAGATCATAAATTTATTCATCAAATAAACTCTTAAACACATCATGGTTCACGGTTTTAAGAAAGAAAATTTGACATGCAAAGAGGTTTACTTTAAACTTTACAAAAATTTCAACAACTTTTAGATCTAATTAAGGTTTTGTTTGAAAAACTTTTAAGATCTCTTATGAAAAACTTTAGCCGAATCATAAAGTCCATTGTTTAGAAATTTACAAGTTCCTTTTAGCTTTAAAAATCCATGATCAAGCACAAACACACTTGTACTCATCATTTAAGCTTGGAAAATTAACATGCAAAGAGAAAGGAAAGAAAGATCACCAGATCAAAAAGAAAATCTAAACTATTACAACTTCCTTCATGATTTTCGAACTACCCACCAAATCAAGGTCTTCTAGCTTCTAATGTCTTGGTTCTTCAAGGAAAGCTTAGGGTTTTTGGCTTGGTCTCCTTCTCCTTCTTCCTCTCTAGCTCACAGCCTCCCTCTTTCTCTCTCACTCTCTCTTTTTCTCTCTTTTTCTTCTAAGAGCTAGATGGGACTCTTAGGAGTGTGTTTAGGAAATGAAATAGAAATGAAGGAAAATGAATGGAAATGAACTAAGGGTGGTGGCTTATATAGGCAACTCATGTGCTTCCTCTTTTGCCCTTGTGAAATTCGGCCATGGGTGCAAATGGGAGGGGCAATTTTGGCAACTCAATTTGTTGCATGGGTGGTGTTTATCAAAGGACATCTAGGAGTAGTCTTAGGCTTTAAGTCACTTCATGTTCCATGGTTTATTTTTGCTAATTAAATTTTCTACTCACTAATTCCCTTTTGGTCCTAATCTACCCCATTACTCTTCATCTTAAAATAAAATCCTAAACATGTACATACACACATACACACGTATTACACACATAAGCACACATACATGCATTATCATATTCTTCCACTAATTTAATTTCCATATAATCCTAAGCATACACATACATACCAAAACCGTGCATACATACACACACATGCATAGAAAATAATTCTTTTCATCATAAAATGACTCATGTATAAAAATCATAAATCTTTTAAAGCATAAAAATTGTAAACACATAACCATTCCAAAACTCAATTTCTAAAACTCATATTAGCATTTCATGAAAATCATTTCTTTAAAAATCACTCATCACTTTGAAAACATGAATTAAGAAATTCATTTAAGAAAATACTATTTAAAAAAAACACTTTTCTCAAAAATATAAATCCCTTTAGTGTTTTAAACAATACGAGGAATTTGAGGGGTGTTACAGATTCGATGGCAGGCGGGCGGAAGTCACTGTCATCACTAAAAGAATTAAAAGATGGGATGGCAGGCGGTCGGTAGACACTGTCATCAGTAAAAAGGTAAAGGAATTAATAAGGTAACTGGCTCTGCGCCAAATAATGAAAAAGAAAAGAATGGTAACAAAAGAATGAATGTGAGAAAATGAATAGTGAACGAAAAATGGAAGGAAATGTTAGAAAATGAATAGGAAACTAAGAATGAAAAGAAATGTGAGAAATGAATAAAGAATTGAAAATTAAAAGAATATGGGAATAAGAGAAGAGGTAAAAGCAATTAAATGAAAGGATATTTAAGTATAAAGTATGTTAATAATAATGTAGGCTTAGTTTATTAGTGTAACACCCCGAAATTTTAATCACTAATTAATGAAATGTTTGTAACATCCCGCATTTTCTGGACTCAAATAAATTAACCAGGTTTTATTTAAAATGAATTTTTCAGAATTTAAGAAAGATTTTTAGTTAAAGTATTTCAGCAAACAATTTTCTTTGAAGTTTAATTTCATGAAAGCTAAACCATGATTTTGTTATTTCTTAATGAAACGAAATTGCTTTTAATCAAAATGATTTGAAGTATAAAATAAATCCTTCTTTTTGAAGATTTTTGGTGTATGTGAAAATGTGATTTTTGTAAGATTAAGTAAGGCTTATTTTATAGTGAATTAATACGTTTTTCTTATGGATTATATTTTGAATTGTGAATGTATGTGTTTGTGTGATGAATTATGAATGAAACCTAATTAGTAAATTTAAATGAATATATGCATGGACTATATGAATTAGTGTATGATGTAGGTGTGTGCCGTATGATGGAATGGGAAACATGATATGTTAGAAGTGTGATGTGCATGATCAAGTATGTGTTAAGTATATGCATCATAATTCCATGCTATGTGTTTAGCATGATAACATGAAATGGAATCACATGTGTTAAGTGCATGCATTACTCCATGATGATGACATGAAATGAAATGATATGTGCATGTGTGTGAGTATGTTCGGCCGAGGATGAGAGAAGAGGAACCAAGTAGGATGCATGTTTCTACTCATTAAGAAATTAGAAATTCAAATGAGAAGCCAAGTAGAAGACTAGGTTGGTGATTCATGATGCCTAAGGAAGACTTTCATCAACCTTGCCTCACCATTGACAAGACCCTTGCCATGCAAAATTTGGAGTGGACTAAGCTACCCTTGAACCAAGCCATTGAACCGAGGCTAAGATAGGAAATTTCCAACCCCTTTGTTTTACCTTAAAGCCGTATGAAGGAGTGAGTGTTGGCTAACTTCTTCTCATTTTCTTCTTCCACCCAAACACTTAGTCCAAGAGCACATCAACTCTTGAGACTTTAGAGAGAAAAGAGAGAGAGACCGTGAGGGAGGAGGAGGAGAACAAGAGTGCAAAACTTAAAACCCTTAACCCAAACACCCTCAATTTCTTCCTCAATCACATTCTTCTTCAAGATTAAGAAGAAAAGCTACCCATCAACATTAGAGAGGAGGAAGCCGAGGCAACCCTAGGAGGAGAAGAGGAGATTTGAAGCTTGAAGATTTAAGTTAGAGTCTTGATTTAAGGTAGTTATTTAAGATAGTTTAGCATAGTGATCTTGATTTGTAAAGGACTTTATATGGACTTTTGTTCAAGTTTAATTCTTTTGTGATGCATGTCTTTATTTTCTTGTAGTTTTGTTGCCTTGCATGTTATCTTTGTGACTTGATTTTGAATATTTGTACTTGGATGTTTTAATTTCCATCTTGTTCTTCACGATTTTGTGTAAGTTTTGTATTTAAGCTTATGTTTTGCTTTGATCTTGTTTTGCATGTTTTGATCTATGCTTTATTCTTGGGGAAATGTGAAGCTCGAGTTTTATGTATTAGTTTGAGTGCAAATTTTGATTTCTCTTTGATGCATGTTACGGTTTCCAAAAGAAAATAAACATAACAAGCTTTGAAAATAATTTTTGTGTAAAAAGAATTTAAATCAAGGTCTTGTTTGTGTGAGATGATGATTCGGTTGGTGTTGTTTTAAAGGAATTCTTACATGATTTGATTTTTGAGTTGATCCTTGCATGTGAACATAAATTGTGAGATCTTTCCATCATACTTGTCACCATTCGGTCAAGTCTAGGAAACCATGGTAGATCATCACTTCCTTTTTATGCATGTTAAAATTGTCTCATCTAGAGATTGTAAGTGCATGCATGATGAGATTTACATGATCAAAGAATTTTAAGCTCATGCATGAATTTTCTTAGAAGTTAAAGACTTGGACATGTCCCTTGATTTTTATTGTGTTAGGAAATTAAAATTTTGTTTGCCAAATCCTTGAGAAGCTCACGATTTTACATGTGTAAATGTTTAAAGTTAGTTTGTTTTATTTTGCATGTGTGTTTTATGGTTAAGATTAGAGATTTCTAAACCTATGGGACTTAAACCTTTTGATTTAAAACTTTAAAGTAAATTTTTCATAATCCCATTCGGTTTAGGAACAAACCTTAAGCCATTTTATTTTCCTATGTGACATAATTTGAATTAGCCTTGATTAAATGGAATTGATTAGGTGTATGATTGTGTTTTTCCTTGAATTTCATTCGGTTTTGGCATAAATTCCATTCAAACTATTTTTATTTTTCTTATGCTATATTATTTGAGGTAATCTAGTATAAATGAAATGGATTTGATAAATGTTTGTGTTGAATGTTTTTCCTTATGTTCTATTCGGTCATGGTATGAAAATAAAGGAATTAAATTGATTCACCCTTGTGTGTTGGTGTGTATGATGATTAGCATGATTTTAATTGAGAGTGTCCTTTTCTTTAATTATTTAGGATGTTTACAAGGAGGATAACATACTTGTCATATGTGCATGTGTTAGTGATCATTAGACTTGAAAATGAACCTTGTCTCATGTAGGATAGGATTCGGCCATGCATGAAAATTAGGAGCATGCATTTGATTCTTGTTTTATGTGCATGAATTGTGATGTTGTATTCATGTGTGTATGGATGATTTGAGTGTTTAATATTTTTAAAGGTTTTTGATTGAATCCTTGTGTTATTTCTCTTGGATGAAATTCGGTTTTAAAGAAAATAAAGTGAGTCAAATGTTTTGATTAATTAAAAAAGTCTTGTTTCATATGATTTCTGAAATTCATGGTTTTTAATTTAATAAACGATTTTTATAAGAAAACCTTAAGATAAATGTGACCTTTTTAACGAGCCAAGGAATTATTGATGTTTTCAAACAAATGTTTTTACTTGATGATGAATTGAAGTCAAAGTGAATTTCAACTAAGGAGTTTTGACAATGATGTTTTTTTTCGAAATGATTTTATAAGAACAAATTTTAATAAAAGAGAATTATTTGAGTTCCAGTAACAATCGGGAGCAGTTACGAGCGTCGCGTTGGGAACCAAGGAGCGTATCGTGAGTGTTGTCGTCAATCGAGGTGAGAGAGTAGTTTCCCCCAAACACCGTGGTCTTTAGGTAACATATTATGTGTTTCGACCATCTCAAAAGTCGAAACTTAGTGTCTTGAGTCAGCATGAGTAAGTAATTAATTTATTTATGTCTGAGTGTTAGTATCTGCCTATTTATCTATTGCTTATGATTAGTTGAATGTGGAATGTGGCAACGCTGTGAATAATGATAATGATATTAATCAAAGAATAAGTGATGAAAGCGATGAGTTGAGCCAGAGCTTGGGCAACATTGTTGATATGGATGCTTTCTGAGGTTGAGCCATGGGTAAAAGGAAACGAAATTGTGGAAACCAGGATGGAATTTGATCGGAGAGGGACTCTTTGTTTTTGGTTTTAGTCTGGGACTAGTGTTGAGTTGAGCTTGCTCCTCCACTAGCGCTCAGCAAAAATGTTATTTTTGAAAAAGAGATTTATGAAAGGATTTTGGAAAATAAAGTTTCGAAAGGATCTTTTGAGAAAGGTTTGGAGGAAGAATTTGTGAAATATTATTTTGAAAATAATTTTGAAACACTACTTTTGAAAAAGAATGGTGAGATATGATTTTCAAAAAGAATTCGTGAAACCTTATTTTTGAAAACTGTTTATGAAACATCATTTTTGAAAAGAGTTTATAAACCTTATTTTTAGAGTCTTTATTTTTGAAACCTTATTTCTTTTGGAAACATTATTGTGGGAAAGGATATTCGGAGAAAATTTATTTGAAAAGGATTTGTGAAACTTTATTTTGGGGAGGCATTTGAGAAGTCTTGTTTTTGAAAAGAATTTGTGAAACACTAGTTTTTGAGAAAGTTGGTGAGAACCTTATCTGGGAAATATTTTGTAAAACATTATCTTTGGAAAGATATTTTCAAGATAAGAAAGAACAAGTATTTGATGATGGATGATGAGATGAGGAGTTTTGGTTGTAGAGGAGAACCCAGCTCTGTGCAATTTTGAGACAAGAGATGTCTTGAGAGTATTAGAGGTCGGGACTCGTTGAAGGGATGTACGAAGGATGAGCCGACCATTAGGTTAAGCTATTAAAAGACTTTTAAAAGACATGTACTAACGCGGTGAGTTATGAGAGTTAACCCAAAGTGGTGGAGAGGAAGGAACCATAGGTATCTGCGGATACTTAGGAGGAGATTGCATTAGGGGAGGACAATGACGGTGATACGTCAAGAAGTCTAGAGTACTATTCTAGGCGGAACAATTCCACAAGTGGCGCACTAACGTGGTGGGGACTGGGTCCAATGCCGTGGCAAGTTCTGCTTTGCAAACTAGAATTAGTACTGTCGCCCCCTAGATTGCAAATCGAGAACAGTGAAAGGGACTGGAGTGGGGCATCTTGTTTGCCACTGCGAGGCAGTGAGCCATGATTATGAATTGATATTATTGAGGCTGAGTCCTCCTGGTCTGGGATCATTTGTGTGTGACAGCTGTCGTGCCCGCACGGTAAAGGTCCTGTACTCCCGTTTGCTTCCGACTAGGAGTGGGTGGATTACCGAGGAGATGTAGACGAGTGTGCTAACTTGAGAGCGTTTTTCCTCAATGATGATTTAAAACCCCTGCATCATTGATGGATTCGAATACATAAAACTTAAATAAGAAAAGAAAGAATTATATATATATATAATCTATTTGAGTAAAAGCGTGGAGATGGACGAGCTTATATGGTGATGGAATCAGAGTTGCGCAGCAGAAGCGATTTATGGAATGTGATAAGTTATTAAGAAAAGGTGGTAATGGAATAGAGTAAGTGTCTGTATGATCAATTAAATATTATTGCTGTATATGTTGCTTGTATGTTTGTATGGTTTGTCTATCTTGATATCTTACCTACTGTAATTCCACACTGTTGGCATCACATGTCTGGGAATACTTACTCTCTCAAATTCTTCTGTTCTGTATACGTGTCCGTTTCTATGTTCGTGTCCTTTAGCTCATGGATCCAGTTAAGTTCACATTCGATATCCGTGACGAAGAAAGATGGGAAGTGAATCGCCGTGGTTGGGAATGGCGCGGAGTATCTGAAGTTCATATCTTTGACCCTAACCATACCCTTAGAGGGACTGAACCCGATTCTTGCATGTGCCGATTTGTGCTTTCGGATCTACAAGTTGGTGGACCGGCGAATTACCATGGTGAGTATCCAATGCCTTTGCCAGCACGTATCGACCCTGAGGCGGAGGAACTAGAGGAACTGGATGAGGCCTTGAATGAATTACCAGACGATGCGTTTGAGGCCATGGAGGAAAGTGAACCTGAGGAAGATCCCGAGGAGGACCCTGACGAGGAATTTCCAGATGCAGACGTGATCGACATCGACCCCAGTGAGGCACCTCCCGCGGATTCACCGTCTTCAGCATAGGAAGATTTGTTGGTAGTTTCTTTTCTTATTTTGAAGTATTAAGTTTCTTGTATTTACCCAAAAGCTAAAGATCCGAAGTACTATGATGTAATTCCCCGAACTATGTTAATCGATATGATTTCAGTTGGGCACCACTAACTCTGATTATGAACTTGAAATGGGCTATGGCAATTTGAGTGATAAGATTCAAGTTGTAAAGTGTGGTGTCACGTGACACTTCGGTTTGGAACTTGAAACTTAGAATGATGTGTGAGAACGCAATTTCATTTTGAAAGGAAAGTTTTGGGGAAAATTAACCGGTTCTCATAATCATGCTACTCACTCACGTGATGTAAAAAAAAATGGCCCTGATTTTCACCTAAAATGATTATGGTTTCAAGTTGCATAATCGGGGTGTTACAATGTTAATTATAAATTTTATTATAATTAATTATTTCTATTTTTAATCTTTGATTAAAATCTATGTTTATGTTGTTTGTAAATGTGTGATTGTGATTTGGAAATTATGTTTATGCATAAAAATAAATATATTTGCACATTAGTCCTTGTTTTGGGACCTAGAAGTAATTTTAGGAAAGGTTTTGGAGGGAAAGAAAATAAAATAATTATTTTTCAAAAATTAGCTAAAAGACTCGAGTCTTTCTTCCAAGACTCGAGTGTTTTAGTCAACTCAACACTCATTAGTGCGTTTTGATGAGTCACCCACTCGAATTACCCAGAATTGCCACGAAAACAACTCATGAACACGTTCCAGTATTCGTGTCGAGCTGCATGAATGCTCTAGTTATGTATTTAAGCTTCTGGTTGATGAATCAACAACCCATTTTGCCCAATTTTCGTGTGGAATCCGTGAGTTAGGGTTCTTAATTTCGCTTGATCGATTCTCTTTTCCTGTTTAGAGTTAAACAACATATTATACACCAATACAAAGCTCACATCACGAGCTTTGTATAGATACCAAATTCGTGAGCTAAGAGTATTTGTGTGAGAAAAATCAAAGCTTGGAAGTTGGGGGTAGAACCTGCAGAAAACCAGAAAACAGAGTGTTGGAGCTCACTTTCTCAATCGATTGTGGTAAGCTCTTATAACCTTTTGACTCCAAACTTGTTCTGTTTTCTAGTCTTTGTTGCAAAGTTCAAATCCTAGTCTTTTTCCCCAATTTTCGTGCATGTATACTCACTCAAACAATCTGATTTTTGGACCCTGCTCACACTGTTCTGTACTTTGGTGGTTGAAGTGGTTTCTGTGTTGGGGAGTTTTTCTTTTCAAATTTTCTGTTGGTACACATCAAAGAGGTAAGGGTAAAGCTTTCTATTCACTAGATAGAGTTTAAATAACATGAATTGGATTAGAGAGCCACCAAGAGGCTCTAAGGGCTTAGTTTGAATAGGGAAATTGTTTTGGAGACCAACCAGTGCTCTTAAGTTGTTTTGAGCAAGTTTTACATGTTTCATGCAAGCTATTTAGGACTTAAAATCATGAGTACTCTGTGTATTATGCAAATTGATATGTTAAGTTGTGAATTTTCTAAGTTTCATGCATAATCTTGTGAATCTCTGTGAATTATGTAATTTGATGTGTTCTAAGTGCTTGAACATGTTTAATATTTGTTATATTAACTCTGTTGATCATTGGATTGGATTGGAATTGGTTAGAAATGAAAATGGCATGTTAAAACTCAGTTTTCACTATCCACTGTCTGATAAGACTCGAGTCTTTGACTCAAGACTCGAGTATTTTATGACGCACCAGTGCGTTTGCTGGCACCATCACTCGAATCTCTGGTCCAAGACTTGGGTATGACTGATGCACCAATGAGCATTCTGATGAACCACTCGAGTCTTGCATGAATCACTCGAGTCTTCTGGGTTAATGAACGACTAGAGTGTATCATGAATGACTCGAGTATTTTTGAGAAAACCTGAATCAAGAACTTTCTGAAAATTTATAATTCACTCGAGTCTTTTCATAAACCACTCGAGTCTAAGGGGCAGTTTGAAGAACTACTCGAGTCCTAAGGGGAATACTCGAGTCTTTTTGAACAGAAAACTTAAAAATGCCATTTTTAATTCTGAATCATTATGTTAATATCAAGTGGTAATAATCCAAGTGATCTAAGACTTAAAAGTAATTGATTGATGATGGTATGAAATTATTGAATTAATAATAGGAGATATTATTAATTGAGATATACCAATCAATTCTTTTAAGTTAAGAAATTGCATTCATCCTGGAGTTCGGGTGTTAGATCATTTTTCATGTTTTGGTAACATGAGGAGAGCCTCTGTAACACCCAGCTTTTATTAAAAAATATTATTCAAATGGTTTAAAGATCAAAATGGGGAACTTAAAATTTCTTTTCATAAATCAAGTTTACACATGAAATTGGGTATTTCAATTACAATAAGAGTAGCGCAACATAAAATTTTCCTTCTTTCCATAACTTCTGCTGCGACACTCTCTGATCCTCAAGCTCCTCTTCATTCACCTAAAATGTTAACCACATAAGGGTGAGACCTTTTCACAACATAGTGAATTAGAAGATAATAAAGAGCACATAATAAAAACTTAAGCCTCATAATCAAATCAAGCCATGACTAACAAAATGCATCACATCTTCACTTCCCATTATAAACCATTTAACATGTGTCTCCTCACGGTCAGAGGACAACACACCCAGCATAAAACCTCGCATGTTTCCTCACGGTCAGAGGACAACATACACACACATCTCCTCATCTTTCAAAACATTTTCCTCTTTTCTTTACCATTAGGAATTAGCGCACCTGTTAGGTCGTTTCTCACCCACTAGGATTTTCACCCAATCCAGGTCGTTTCCACCTATTAGGCCACGGTTGACACCCGTCAGGACTAAAACATCTTTTTAACTCTTTCACTTCCACTTGTACTCTTTCTCTATTATATTTCCTTATTAATTGTGCAGCATGATTGATCCATTAGGTACACCCGCCTAACGGGTCGTTTACGGGGCCTAATAGGTAACTTTCACCTAGATTGGGTAACTTGTACCTAATGGGTAACTTGTCACCTAACAGGGCACCTAATGGGTCGGTGTATCCAAGGATCAATCATAGCTACAGCTTAGTCTCTTTTATAATTCAATTTAGTTATTCACTAGCAAGAAGCAAGAATCCACATTCATGCACTCACACACTTTAAATTCCAAACATCACACACTCACCAATAATCAACATCATTTTACCACTCTAACACTATTCACCAATGTAAAACGTAAACACACACATATATATATATATATATTCCAACTAAGATTATAACTCATCTTCACGCATACTCAATCAATATATTCATCATTAAATAACAACTATCAATTAAGCCATGTTATATCCTTATGAACACTAGTCCTCTTACCACCTACTAGTTTGCATTATTGATTATCTCATAATTAATTACTTATTCTTGAATACATCCTTATGTCCATTAGCCATTTCACCACCTCATAGCCAACATTATTACAATATCACATTATTTAATACTTAATCGTAATATACTCATTCAACGCACATATAACGAACCTAGCAAATCTCAGCAAACAACATGCATCACAGATCAATCGACATACTCAGGTATGTCTCAGAGTGCTTAAATATAAGTCAACTCCCTAGGGTTCTTCACTTTCAACATTTACAACATACATAAAGGGGTTTTTAGCAAATTTATGACAATTAAATCAAATTGTTAAATTAAATCAAAATACATTCATTCTCCCTAAATCAACTTATAACGGGTGCTATTTTGCTATCCACAACCCAATTTAACTACTTAGCCCAAATCCTATTATATACCCCAACTATCCCTAACTCAAAGTGTGGAAAAGAGACTCCCCTTACCTTATAGAGGGAGAGAGCCCACACAAAGCTCCAGGGACTCCAAATCTACTCCGGATCTACCTTGATTCCTATCCTCTTGACCGATCCCCACTCTGTTCTTCAAGATTGGAGGAGAGAGAAAGCAAACCCTTGGAGAGAGAAAGGGCCACGAATTGAGAAAAGGCCACCAAGGGAGGAGATGAAGGCAAAGTCATGAGGAAGGAGATGGATCTCATGGGTGAAGGTTTGAAAGGAAGGATTTTGGGTGGTTTGTGGTGGTTTTGTGGGTGTGTGTTGATTGTTGATGGAGATGGGAGTGAAGGAGAGAGAAAGAGCCACGAGGGAAGGATCTAAGCTTGATGATGGAGGAACCAATGGAGATGATGGTGGGAAAGGATTTTGAGCCCCAATCCTCCATGGGATCTCTAAAATCACGAGGAAGAGGAAGAAAGGAATAGAGGGAGGCGTGAAACAAGAGAGAGAAAAAGAAGGAGAAGATGAGGAAGAGAGAGAGAAGGGATCGTGAATGAGATAAGGAGGAGAAGATGTGGCTGAAATAAGGGATAAGGGGGTGGAAATTACGTTTCTGCCCCCAGACTTTATTTTTATTTTCTGCATCAAACCTGAAGTAATCGATTACTTGCAAAGAGTAATCGATTACTTTGCCACAATAATCGATTACTTCCTCCAATTAATCGATTATTTTTGCAGCATCATACAAAAACCAGAGCACTGATAATCGATTAACTGCCCCCAAGTAATCGATTAACATCTGAGATAATCGATTACTTCCTTAAGAGTAATCGATTAAAAATGCTGCAACATCAAAGAGATTCTACCAGAGAGCTAGTAATCGATTATCTCCTACAGAGTAATCGATTACTCTAATGAAAAACTCCTATTAAGACAAATTCTAACTCTATGACACTACCCTTAACTCTTATCCATGGTTTCCTATGGTTTTCCTCATAACTTCTAGCATAGGTTTTTTCTAATTAACTTGGAATTAAATTTTGGGATGTTACAGCCTCTGGGAGTGCCAACTGACGGCTTGCTTGATGACACATTATGGTTGACGATGTGGCCAGCGAAAGTGAGATGCTGATGATATGGTTATTCCGTTAAGACGACGGGACGTTGCTCGAGGAGCACGTTATGTACAATTTCCAAGCTTGTCGTGTACAATCTTGGTGAATGTACGAATGTTGTACACCTAGGAGTACAACGCACTGTTGAGTGCTGATATGAAGTAAAGGATGGACGTCAGAGAGTGACATAGATTGATGGAGATAGGGTTGAGAGCTAGACTCATACATCATGCCACTCATCTAATTTAAAGTTGATAAATTAAAATAAGTATGAGCATTCTATTTGCATAAAATAATTGCTAAATACTAAATGTGGTTGTTGTTTATTGCTGCATACATACATATTTATATTGTGCATTTATTTATGCTCTATTTATTATGTGTATAAAATTGCTTATCCCTGTGCCCTTGTAGGTGATGTCACGTTACATTGCTTGCATCGAGATCCAGCCACTTCCTAGTGGCATATGGATCTACGAGGATCACCGAGCGGTATTTGAGGGTGAGGTAGAGGTTACCTTCTATCACCCCAACCCGCTGATTCGGTTTCGTCCTTGTAGGTTTAGGATCCCCATCATATACACTATGCATGTACCACCCTTTTACACTTACCATGGACCACCTCCCACACGACCAGCTCGCTCATATCACAGTTTTCGATTCCGACCTACCCGCTCACACCCTTTTACTTCTAGAGCCGTCCGAGAGGAGACTCCCCTATTTGATCCGAGGAGTCCTGTTAGGGTCTCACCATCACCAGACCCTGTGCCCAGTGGAAGGGTACCCACTCCATCGGATGAGATAGAGGAGGACCTTGTGGAGGACGAGAGCGGAGGCGAGCCTATCGTTCACTCTACCAGGAGTCAGTGGAGGGACGATGATCCCTAGGTATGTGCATAGGGTAGATAATGAGGATCAGGGATTTGGTGTGTTGGCTGATGTGGAGGAGATGCTGCTGCTGATGTTGGATGATGACTACTGCTGCTTCTAGGAGACTTCTACTACTACTACTACTATTGCTGCTACTTGTTTGATATGACCAGCTCTGGAATTTTATATTTTGAGATGTATATATATTGTAGATATACTTATGAGAACTCTAGAGTTATGGTTTATTTTGTTATGGACTTGTATTGAATCTTGGAGACATGACCTATGTACTATGTATCTCATGACCTATATATATATATATATATTATGTTCATACTACAACGTGTGCATAGTCCTGCTATTTCCGCTCACTCTGAAAAAAGTATTTTAAAGAGTTCAGCTTCGATATTTGAAAATGATATCAGTTCTGCAAAACGAAAGAATGGATGGCATCACTTAATTTTTTACTACGTAAATAAAATTTCTAAGAATAGATGCTTTCTGGATTGTGACAAGATTTCCTTGTCTTAAAAAACGCCGAATACAGTATAATGTTTTTAAATGATACAAAATCTAATCTCCAAGAATTCCATATTTTGTTTTGTGCACCCGTTTCTTTAGAAAATGAAAAGGAAAAATTTAACCTTATATTTTCTAATACTAAACAAGTCCATACTTTATTGAGTAATAGTCTATTCATTACTGAATTTTCTAAGTATTATATTGAGGCTGTCACATTGAGTGGTATCAGAGCAAAAGTCAGATCCTGTAGTAGTTGAAATAGTCCCAGAAAGGCAGTCATCAACATCAAGCAGGTATCCACAGGGCATATTTATTGTTTTGAATGCTAGTATCTTGCTTGATTTAAGCACTAGATACAATTGAATGCTTTGTTTGAGGTTATGGTTAAAGATTTAGTATAGGTGGTGTGATGAATGTTTCTTTATTTCATCATATGTGACCATAAGCCCATAGTGCAGGTCTATTATGACAACTAGAAACCAAAATCATACTAACGGGATACTTGAGAGAATCACCGTTGTGTTGGAGTTTATGTAGCAACGACAACAACAGCAATCTCGGCAACCACCACAACCAGTTAATCCACCTCATCAGTGTAATGTTGGTAATACTGAGGCTAAGAGTTTGGCGGATTTTAGGAGTTGTAATCCACCCAAGTTTCAAGGAGGATTTAAACCTGAGGAGGCTAACAAGTGGATTCATATCATGGATAAAATTTTCAGAACATTAGACTGCACAGAAGCTCAGAAGGTGGCATATGCAGTCTATATGTTAGAAGATGAGGCTGAGAATTGGTGGAACCATACAGTTCAGCTTTTGCATTATGAAGGAAGGGATGTGAACTGGGGTGTGTTTATGGAGAAGTTTCTCAATAAATACTTCCCAGAAGATTTGAGGAGAAAGAAGGAATTGAGTTCTTGCAGCTGGAGCAAGGAGACATGAGTGTGGGTGAGTATGCAGCCAAGTTCGAGGAATTGATGAAGTACTCTCCATATTACCAGAACAATCCAGATGAAAGGAGCAAGTGTATCAAGTTTGAAGGAGGCTTGAGGCCTAAATTGAAGTCTATTTTTAGCTACTAACGGATTCAGAGTTTTCCTGCATTGGTGGATATGTGTAGGATGTATGAGGATGACAAAAAGGCAGAAGAGTTGTTAGCACCAGAGAAGAAGGACAATCAGAGTTATGGACCTCAGAGACGCAAAGGTTTCAACAATCGAGGAAAGAGTCCATATGATCGCCGGGGTAAAGGCAAAGGAAAAGTTGGAAGTAGTGATGGAAGAAATTTTCGGAGTGAGGCTCCCTATTGTGACAAGTGCAAGCGTCGCCATTTTGGTCGTTTTTGCTAGGGAGCAAGTGGCTGCTTCAATTGTGGGAAGCCAGGACATTTTGCGAAGGACTGCAAAGAACCAGCCAAGACTAATCCGAGAGGGGAAGCTGACAAGTCCGTGGTTGAAGGCAGGGTTTTCAGGCTTAGTGGTTTGGAGGCAAGCCAATCCTCTGATCTTGTGCAAGGTAAATACTTGCTAAATGGTCAGATTTGCAATGTGTTGTTTGATTCTTGTGCAACACATTCTTTTGTTTCTTATGAATGTGTAAGTCGTTTGAGTTTACCCATATCTGAGTTGTCATATACTCTTAAGGTAGAAACCCCTACTAATGCTCCTGTAGTTGTTTCTAGAGCATGTCTTAACTGTTGTATAGAAGTGTTAGGACAAATCTCTAGGATAGATTTGATATGTTTACCCTTCTCGCAATTGGATGTGATCTTGGGAATGGATTGCTTAAGTCGAAACCAAGTGATCATTGACTGTGATAGAAAAATAGTGATCTATAGAGACCCAAAACCTTCAGGCTATATGTGTTTGTTCAAAACCGAAGTAGAAGAGAATGGCCCAAGGATTGAAGAAATTTCCGTTGTCAGAGACTTTCCTGAGGTATTTGCTGACGAGATACCGGGTTTGCCACCAAAAAGAGAGATTGAATTTCGAATCGATCTAGTTCCGGGAGCTAGTCCCATTTCTATCGCTCCTTATAAAATGGCACCACCGGAGATGGTTGAGATGAAGAAACAGATTGAAGAGTTGTTGCAGAAACAGATGATCTGACCAAGAGTGTCACCTTGGGGTGCTCCGGTATTATTTGTCAAAAAGAAAGATGGTAGTATAAGGATGTGTATCGACTACCGAAAGCTGAATAAGGTCACAATTAAGAATAAGTATCCTTTACCAAGGATAGATGACCTTATGGATCAAGTTCGTGGTGCTTCAGTGTTTTCTAAGATTGATCTGAGATCGGGGTATCATCAAGTCAGAATTAGAGAAGAAGATATCTCTAAAACAACATTTCGATCCCGATACGGACATTATGAGTATGTTGTGATGCCGTTCGGATTGACTAATGCACAAGCTATTTTCATGGACTACATAAATCGAATCTTTATACCCTATTTAGATTCATTCGTGGTTGTGTTCATTGACGATATCCTTATTTATTCCAAAAGTCTGGAGGAGCATGCTGAACACTTAAGAATAGTGTTGAATGTCCTAAAGGAGAAGCAATTGTACGCCAAACTTGCAAAGTGTGAGTTCTGGCTGGAGGAAGTTAAGTTTTTAGGACATGTGATATCAAACAAGGGAATAGCTATTGATCCGGCGAAAGTAAGTTCAGTTCTACAGTAGGAACAACCGAAGTCGGTCACGGAAGTGAGAAGTTTTCTTGGTTTGGCTGGATACTACAGAAGATTCATAGAAGGCTTCTCGAAGATTGCGCTACCATTGACGAAGTTAACTCGGAAAGACCAACCATTTATATGGGATGAGAAGTGTGAAAGGAGTTTTCGAGAGTTGAAGGAAAGATTGACTTCCTCTCCTATGTTGATTTTGCCTGATCCACAAAAGAATTTTGAGGTGTACTGTGATTCATCAAAACAAGGACTTGGAAGTGTGTTGATGCAAGATGGAAAAGTAGTAGCTTATGCCTCGAGACAACTAAAGGTTCATGAAATGGACTATCCAACTCATGACTTAGAGTTGGCAGCTGTTGTCTTCGCTCTAAAGATTTGGAGGCACTATCTCTATGGCACTACATTTCGGGTATTTAGTGACCATAAGAGTTAAAAGTACCTTTTCGATCAGAAAGAATTGAACATGAGGCAACATCGATGGATGGAGTTCTTGAAGGATTATGAGTTTGAGCTTCATTACAATCCTGGGAAGGCAAATGTTGTGGCGGATGCATTGAGTCGAAAAGCAATGCCTATCAGTTCGATGATGGTCAAAGAAGCTGCATTGATAGAAGAATTTAGAGATTTGAGCTTGAAAATGCAAGTGGAACCGAAAAGTATCAAGATGAGGATGTTGCAGATTGCTAATGAATTCTTGAAAAGGATTCGAGAGTTGCAACAAGAAGATGATTAGCTTAAGGAAAAGAGGAAGCTTATGGAGGAAGGCAAAGAGTTAGAATTTCAAGAAGGGAAGGATGGAATTCTTTGCTTTAGAACAAGAATTTGTGTGCTCGATAATTCAGAAGTAAGGAGAATGATTCTGGATGAAGCACATAAGAGCAAGATGAGTATGCATCTGGGAGCTACCAAAATGTATCAGGATTTGAGAAAGATATTTTGGTGGCCTGGTTTAAAGAAAGATGTGGCAAGGTACGTAGCGTGTTGTTTGGTGTCTCAGAAGGCTAAGGTGGAACACCAAAGGCCAGGAGGAGAGTTACTTCCCTTGGAGATTCCGTTATGGAAATGGGATAGTATCTCAATGGATTTCGTGTCTGGATTGCCAAGGACAGCTACTGGTCATGATGCGATATGGGTGATTGTAGATCGCTTGACGAAATCAGCGCATTTTGTTCCAGTAAATATGCGCTATTCATTGGAGAAGCTCACTCAGTTATACATCGAAGAAGTCGTTCGCCTGCATGGTGTGCCATCAAGTATCGTGTCAGATCGCGATCCAAGGTTCACATCGATGTTTTGGCAGGATCTACATAAAGTTATGGGTTCAAGGTTGAAGTTGAGTTCTGCATACCATCCTCAGACTGATGGTCAAACGGAGAGGACTATTCAGTCACTGGAGGACATTTTTAGAGCCTGTGTTTTGGAAGGTCAAGGAAATTGGGAACAAATGTTGCCGCTCGTGGAATTTACTTACAACAATAGTTATCATACAAGCATTGGAATGGCACCATTTGAAGCTCTGTATGGGAGAAAGTGTCAGACTCCATTATGTTGGTTTCAAGTGGGGGAGAATTCTCTTATCGGACCAGATTTTGTACAAGGGACAACTGAGAAGATTAAGATGATACAAGAGAAGATGAAGACTGCTCAAAGCAGGCAGAAGAGCTTTGCTGATCGGAGGAGGAAACCATTAGAATTTGTTGAAGGTGACCATGTTTTCATTAGAATAGTACCAACCAAAGGTGTTAGTAGAGCTTTGAAAACCCAGAAACTATCAACTAAGTTTATTGGTCCTTACCAAATTCTTAAAAAGGTTGGTTCAGTAGCTTATCAAATAGCCCTACCCCCGTCATTAGCTAATCTTCATAATGTGTTTCACGTGTCTCAATTGAAAAAGTATATTCATGATCCCACCATTGTTCTTAGAATCTAACCTGATGACCTAGAAATACGTGAGAACCTAACCTTTGAAGCTATGCCTATTCGCATTGAAGATCGAAGAGTCAAGCAGCATAGAGGGAAGGATATTCTTTTGGTTAAGGTTATCTGGATTTGTGGTGATGTGATGGAAGCATCTTGGGAATTAGAGGATAAGATGCGTTAGGACTATCCTGAGTTGTTTGTATAAGTTGAATTTCGGGGACGAAATTCCTTGTAAGTGGGGGAGTAGTGTAACACCCAAAATTTTAATCCCTAATTAATGAAATGTTAATTATAAAGTTTATTATAATTAATTATTTCTATTTTTAATCTTTTATTAAAATCTATGTTTATGTTGTTTGTAAATGTGTGAATGTGATTTGGAAATTATGTTTATGCATAAAAATAAATATATTTGCACATTAGTCCCTGTTTTGGGACCTAGAAGTAATTTTAGGAAAGGTTTTGGAGGGAAAGAAAATAAAATAATTATTTTTCAAAAATTAGCTAAAAGACTCGAGTCTTTCTTCCAAGACTCGAGTGTTTTAGTCAACTCAGCACTCATTAGTGCGTTTTGATGAGTCACCCACTCGAATTACCCAGAATTGCCACGAAAACAACTCATGAACACGTTCCAGTATTCGTGTCGAGCTGCATGAATGCTCTAGTTATGTATTTAAGCTTCTGGTTGATGAATCAACAACCCATTTTGCCCAATTTTCGTGTGGAATTCGTGAGTTAGGGTTCTTAATTTCGCTTGACCGATTCTCTTTCCCTGTTTAGAGTTAAACAACATATTATACACCAATACAAAGCTCACATCACGAGCTTTGTATAGATACCAAATTCGTGAGCTAAGAGTATTTGTGTGAGAAAAATCAAAGCTTGGAAGTTGGGGGTAGAACCTGCAGAAAACCAGAAAACAGAGTGTTGGAGCTCACTTTCTCAATCGATTGTGGTAAGCTCTTATAACCTTTTGACTCCAAACTTGTTCTGTTTTCTAGTCTTTGTTGCAAAGTTCAAATCCTAATCTTTTTCCCCAATTTTCGTGCATGTATACTCACTCAAACAATCTGATTTTTGGACCCTGCTCATACTGTTCTGTACTTTGGGGTTGAAGTGGTTTCTGTGTTGGGGAGTTTTTCTTTTCAAATTTTCTGTTGGTACACGTCAAAGAGGTAAGGGTAAAGCTTTCTATTCACTAGATAGAGTTTAAATAACATGAATTGGATTATAGAGCCACCAAGAGGCTCTAAGGGCTTAGTTTGAATAGGGAAATTGGTTTGGAGACCAACCAGTGCTCTTAAGTTGTTTTGAGCAAGTTTTACATGTTTCATGCAAGCTATTTAGGACTTAAAATCATGAGTATTCTGTGTATTATGCAAATTGATATGTTAAGTTGTGAATTTTCTAAGTTTTATGCATAATCTTGTGAATCTCTGTGAATTATGTAATTTGATGTGTTCTAAGTGCTTGAACATGTTTAATATTTGTTATATTAACTCTGTTGATCATTGGATTGGATTGAAATTGGTTAGAAATGAAAATGGCATGTTAAAACTCAGTTTTCACTGTCCACTCTCTGATAAGACTCGAGTCTTTGACTCAAGACTCGAGTATTTTATGACGCACCAGTGCGTCTGCTGGCACCATCACTCGAATCTCTGGTCCAAGACTTGGGTATGACTGATGCACCAATGAGCATTCTGATGAACCACTCGAGTCTTTCATGAATCACTCGAGTCTTCTGGGTTAATGAACAACTAGAGTGTATCATGAATGACTCGAGTATTTTTGAGAAAACCTGAATCAAGAACTTTCTGAAAATTTATAATTCACTCGAGTCTTTTCATAAACCACTCGAGTCTAAGGGGCAGTTTGAAGAACTACTCGAGTCCTAAGGGGAATACTCGAGTCTTTTTGAACAGAAAACTTAAAAATGCCATTTTTAATTCTGAATCATTATGTTAATATCAAGTGGTAATAATCCAAGTGATCTAAGACTTAAAAGTAATTGATTGATGATGGTATGAAATTATTGAATTAATAATGGGAGATATTATTAATTGAGATATACCATTCAATTCTTTTAAGTTAAGAAATTGCATTCATCCTGGAGTTCGGGTGTTAGATCATTTTTCATGTTTTGGTAACATGAGGAGGGCCTCTGGGAGTGCCAACTGACGGCTTGCTTGATGACACATTATGGTTGACGATGTGGCCAGCGAAAGTGAGATGCTGATGATATGGTTATTCCGTTAAGACGACGGGACGTTGCTCGAGGAGCACGTTATGTACCATTTCCAAGCTTGTCGTGTACATTCTTGGTGAATGTACGAATGTTGTACACCTAGGAGTACAATGCACTATTGAGTGCTGATATGAAGTAAAGGATGGACGTCAGAGAGTGACATAGATTGATGGAGATAGGGTTGAGAGCTAGACTCATACATCATGCCACTCATCTAATTTAAAGTTGATAAATGAAAATAAGTATGAGCATTCTATTTGTAACACTCTCACTTTTATTAGTTAATTTAGGATTTTTATAAAAATGGTAATTGAAAATTTATTTTTAAATTAAAATACTTAGAAAAATATTTTCCGGAAAAACGGACAGAGTTTCCCCTGTTTTTCGGACTTCCCAAAATTTTTCTTCTTAAAACCTATCAGTCCAGAGTTGTTTAAAAACATAAACACAGCAGTTTAATAAACAGATTAGATCCTAACGCCCAATTAGTACAAGTTTCAGGGCAAGCTACTAATTCATATTATAATTTACAAAAATATTTGTCCACTCTTAATATCCAATAAACATTCCACGTAGTGAAATGAAAACCCTGCTCGACCATATTCCATGTAAGCTCCACTTCGATACCTACAAAATATAGCAAGAAGGGTAGCATTACACAGAACTTAAAAAGATAAATCCTAAAAGAGACATAGTAATAAACCAAGCCTACACAACTTTTAGCATATAGTATTTATTTAATTTATCCCTTCTAGTCCTTTAATTATTCTCACATTCCTTTAATCTCTGATTCTCTTATCATGCATTCATTTCCATTCTTTATTCATTTTCCATTACTTGGTCCACATGTCGGTTACCTTTTCGTTCCTTTATTCTTTTCATTAATTTGACAGGGTCTACCGACCTCCCTCCTTATTACTTTTTATTATTGTGACAGGGTCTGCCGACCTCCCGCCTTATTACTTTTTATTATTGTGACAGGGTCTACCGACCTCCCACCTTTATACCTTTTATTATTGTGACAGGGTCTACCGACCTCCCGCCATTTTACTTCTCATTATGGTGACAGGTTCTAACGACCTCCTGCCATTTTACTTTTTATTGTAGTGACAGGGTCTACCGACCTCCCGTCGTTTCACTTTTATCTTTGTGACAAGGTCTACCGACCTCCCGCCATTTTACTTTTTATTATTGTGACAGGGTCTACCGACCTCCTGCCGCTCAGTCCATTCCCTTTTTAAAATGTATTTTGCACCATTGTACTTCACCTCCACACCGGAAGGTACCTCATACTTTGTGGCCTATGGGTACTTCACCTCCACACCGGAAGGTACCTCGTACCATTGTACTTCACCTCCACACCGGAAGGTACCTCATACAAGTTGGCCTGTGGGTGCATTCTTATTTTAAGTACATTCTTATTCAATAATGATTCTCATTCTCATTTCACTTTGCTTGAATTGGCCGTATACATTATGTTTTAATTCTCGTCACTAACTCTTAATTATTTCCATTTTCCCTTTCTTTTTTTCTTCTTCTCTTCTTTTCCCTTTTTCCTTATTCTTTTTATTAATTACTCTAGCTTTCGTCTAACCTCATTCTATTAAACTACCATAATTGCATTCGCTCTAGTTGTCTTATCACCTTATCGCTAAATTCTTTTACCTATTACCCTCTTGTATTTGGAATTTAGTTTATCATTTTCCTTTCGATTTCATTACTACCCGACCACTCTTAACCAATTTTTCATCCGTGCTTCCTTATTGCTTTCGCACTTTAACTTCTCTTTTTCCTCACCTTTAGTCTTAACTCATTCTACACCCTTCGCCTATTACAAACACTCCATACTCTTTTACTCTCACGCTTCTCTAATTTCCCTTAACTAATTGCCCTTGGTTTATTTTGTGTTTTCCTACACTTTCATTTTATATTAACTCTTTTAACATCCTATCACATTCATTCTCTCCGGAACTCATTCTATGTACATCCAATTTATTCCATTGTCAATTTAAATAAATCATTTATATTTGCAGGGACTACCCTAAGGTTCATTAACTTATTCTTTAATTACCCTATTCTTAGTCACCACTATAGAATCCTAGAATTCACTCTTTAAATAGAGGTAATACGACCCTTCTTACCTCGGGTTTTCTTTTAAACAAAGAACCTGGATTGTGGCTCGATGTCGATGTCGGCGTCGGTGTTGCTCCTCGTTTATGAGAACGATCGCGGCCGGATCGAGACCAAAGCTTCACGCCTCAGAGTACCCAACACGAGCCTGGTGCGATCACGGCCGATAACGACGCCGGTGAGATCCGATGGAGGGAGAGAGAAAGACCAAATAGAGAGAAAGAGGGAGAGAGAAAGAGAACTCAAAATCAATAGGGAAAGAGAGAGGAAGAGGTGCTCATAGTGGTGGTGGTGGGTGGTGGTTGGAGGAGAGAGAAAGCAAATCCCTAGGTGAGAGAGAGAGAATGGGCCATGGAGGAGAGAGAGAAAGAGACCAAGAGGGAGGAGGGAGAGTGGATCTATGAGGAGGAGGGAGACCAAGGAGGTGGGTGGCCCTTGGTGGCTCTTGGGGTGGTGGGTGGTGATTGGAGGTGGTGGGGGTTTATTTTGGGTGAGGAAGAGAGAGTGGGGCGGAAAAATGAGAAAGGAGGGGGCTGGTGCGCCATTTTAAGGCGCTGGTGCGGTCAAAGTCGCGCCCGCGCGCCTGGGCGCAGGGTTTGGTGCGCAGGTCAGATATCATGCGCGCGCCTGGGCGCGAGTTGGGCCACGCCTGGGTGCAAAACTGACTGGGCTGGCGCATCTGGTGCACCCTGGTGCGCCTGGGCGTGCACCGGTGCGCCTGGGCGTGCACCGGTGCGCCTGGGCGTGCACCGGTGCGCCTGGGCGTGCACTAGTGATTCCAGACTTCAACTCGCCATAACTTCTTCGTTAACCGTCGGATCGGGCCCAAATTTTTGGACAAGATTCTTAATCCCTTAAAATTCATATCCAACGGTGGAATTTAATTTCTTAGCATCCTATAATAAATTCCTAATTTTCTCTTTTCGGCTGATTTCTAACATTTGAAACGCCGATTTAACCTCCGATTCCGCTTAGATAATTTTTCCCATTGCTACAAATGTCTCCTACACAACCCCTAGTACTCATAATTACTACTCACCTTGCTCCCAAAATTCTTTAAGCAATTAATCTACCCATTAATTCCCTACGTTTTAAACCTATTAATTCAATATTCAAGCTTGGAATTAAATTAGGGATGTTACACTATTTGCATAAAATAATTGCTAAATGCTAAATGTGGTTGTTGTTTATTGCTGCATACATACATATTTATATTGTGCATTTATTTATGCTCTATTTATTATGTGTATAGAATTGCTTATCCCTGTGCCCTTGTAGGTGATGTCACGTTACATCGTTTGCATCGAGATCCAGCCACTTCCTAGTGGCATATGGATCTACGAGGATCATCGAGCGGTATTTGAGGGTGAGGTAGAGGTTACCTTCTATCACCCTAACCCACTGATTCGGTTTCGTCCTCGTAGGTTTAGGATCCCCATCATATACACTATGCATGTACCACCCTTATACACTTACCATGGACCACCTCCCACACGACCAGCTCGCTCATATCACAGTTTTCGATTCAGACCTACCCGCTCACACTCTTTTACTTCTAGAGTCGTACGAGAGGAGACTCCCCTATCTGATCCGAGGAGTCCTGTTAGGGTCTCACCATCACCAGACCTTGTGCCCAGTGGAAGGGTACCCACTCCATCGGATGAGATAGAGGAGGACCCTGTGGAGGACGAGAGCGGAGGCGAGCCTGTCGTTCACTCTAGCGGGAGTCAATGGAGGGACGATGATCCCTAGGTATGTGCATAGGGTAGATAATGTGGATCAGGGAGATGCTGCTGCTGATGTTGGATGATGACTACTGCTGCTTCTAGGAGACTTCTACTACTACTACTATTGCTGCTACTTGTTCGATATGACCAGCTCTGGAGTTTTATATTTTGAGATGTATATATATTGTAGATATACTTATGAGAATTCTAGAGTTATGGTTTATTTTGTTATGGACTTGTATTGAATCTTGGAAACATGACCTATGGACTATGTATCTCATGACCTATATATATATATATATATATATATTATGTTCATACTACAACGTGTGCATAGTCCTGCTATTTCCGCTCACTCTGATATTTTAAAGAGTTTGGCTTCGATATTTGAAAATGGTATCAGTTCCGCAAAACGAAAGAATGGATGGCATTACTTAAGTTTTTACTACGTAAATACAATTTCTAAGAATAGATGTTATCTGGATTGTGAAAAGATTTCCTTGTCTTAGAAAACCTTGAATTCAGTATAATGTTTTTAAATGATACAAAATCTAATCTCCAAGAATTCCATATTTTGTTTTGTGCACCCGTTTCTTTAGAAAATGAAAAGGAAAAATTTAACCTTATATTTTCTAATACTAAACAAGTCCATACTTTATTGAGTAATAGTCTATTCATTACTGAATTTTCTAAGTATTATATTGAGGGTGTCACAATTACTATTTCGTCTTATAGGATTTATCTTTCTAAGTTCTGTGTAATGTTTTCCCTCTTGCTATATTTTGCAGGTACAGAAGTGAAGCTTACATGAGTCATGGCCGAGTAGGACTACATTCCACAACGTGGAGTGTACATTTATTATGAGTGGACTGTTGTTTTTTAATTTAGAACATGTTGTAGTTGTATGCTGTAACACCCTCACTTTTATTCCCTTAATTAAAATTAGTTACTTAAAAATTTCTTTTTAAACTAAAACTTATTATAAAAATCTCCGAAAAATCGGACGGAGTTTCCTCTGTTTTTCGGACTTTCCAAAAATTAGATTTTTCACCTGCTCAAACCAGTACAGTCCAGAAAACATTTAAATACTTATATACACCCTAATTAGTTTTGCACGCCCTACTAACAAAGTAAAACAAAACTCAAGGCTTACAACGAATTATTTCAAAACTAAAATAAATTAATTATAATAAAAAGACTATAATTCCCTCTTAACTAAATTACACTCCACGGTGTGGAGTGTAATCCTGCTCGACCGATAATAGTGCAAGCTCAATCTCATTACCTGTAAAAATATAGTAAGAGGGTGAGCATTAGACTTGAAGTAGGAAGCAGTTTCTACTAGCCATACTAACCTACCAAGTCAAACACAATTAAACATTTAGAACATACTATTTCATTTAAACATTCCATATCATGCTCATGCACATTCAACATTTACATTCTTAGTCCCATTACAAATCAATTATACTTTAGTCTTTTCATCATTCATTTTTCCATTGCAATTCAATTGACCTTTAGTCTTTTCATCATTCATTCTCTTCTTTCTTTTACTCTTTTCTCTTATTTGTACCACTAGGAATTGGTTGCTCCTGCAAGGGCGTTTGTACACCCATTAGGGACTTTACACCAATCAGGATTTTTGGTCACCCATTAGGCATCACCCGTTGGGACAATACTTGCAATCTTTGCTCATGCTTATCACATCTCTTAGCATACTCAATTTCATACACTTTAATCCTTTTCACATTTTCCATTCTTTTAATTATCGTTGAATTGATCAATTGTGTACATCGACGCCTAACGGGACGTTTGGACCTAATGGGGAATTTGGCATGATGGGGCATTTAGCCCTAATGGGGCATTTGGTACACCTAGCAGGAGCACCTAGTGTGCCAATGTCCCCAATGACCAATTCAACAGTCCGTTCTATTTAATTCGTCTCATTGTTCTTTTCCAATTAACCATATACTCAATTCAATTAATCATATCCTAACATCTCAAATCAAATGTAGCTACCATTATACATGTAATTCAATTGGTCATTCAAGCATTTATAATATTCCTACTTATCATTCATGTAACACCCCTAATTTCGTCTTCCGAATAAATAAATAAATCATTGTACTTATTTATTAAATGAATAAGGGATTTGATTTTGAAAAGCATTAGATATATATATATATATATGTATATTTTGGAAATATGTGAAAATTAATTTTGATAATATTCATCATAATGTATATTAAGTATTGCAATTAAGTCCTTGGGAAGGACCTTGAAACAATAATAAAAAGTTTGTTGGAGTTGAAATCAATTAAATAAGTTTTTCCAAAAATCAGCCAAAATACTCGAGTATTTGGGTGGATACTCGAGTATTCTGGGTTTGATAGCTTAAGATAGTGCGCGATTAAAAAATTCAGCCAGAGAAACTCAGGTTTTGACACGATTGCAACCCCCAGCCACGTCCTATGACTCGTGGCACCTTGCATGAGCCTCTCTCAGTCATTATTGATCCTTAGGGGAGAGGGATTGACCATCCTTCAACTCAAATATAAATCCAAATACAAGCATGAAACTCAGTTTTAGGGTTCTTAACTTCCAAGACAAAATTCGTCTTCATCCTTGAGTCTCCTAGAACAAATCATACACCATTTCGAAGCTCACATCCAGAGCTTCGCAAAGAGTCATTAATCGTGATCTAAGTTTGAGTGTGGTGAGAATGATGAGCTCTTCAAGTTGGAGCATCAAATCTGCCAAAAGCCAGAACTCTGTCTGAATCCGCCAACTTCGTACCTTCGATTCTCTCTCATCCTTGAGAGTTAGCTCATGAGTGATATACCATTGGAAAGCTCTTTCGACGAGCTTCGATTTGATACCAAATTCGTGTGGTGAAAGTTCCTGAGCGAAAAGTTACGGGCCTGCGAAATTAGGTGCGGAAATCTGCCAAAATCAGGTTTCAGATTTAGAGGGCTGACTTTGAGTTTCGATTGTGGTAAGCTCAAGCTCCCTTTTGGTCTGAAACTTATTGGTTTTCAAAGTTCATGTTAAAGAGAATATAATCTAACCAATTTCCCCAATTTTTATGCATGATTCTAATGTCAATAAATGTGGTTTTGAACCCCTGAGGAAACTGTCATGCAAGTTCGGGTTGGAAGTGGTTAGAGCCTTTGGTTGCTGTTCTCTATGGAGTTTCTGTTCAATCACGACCCTAAGGTATGAGGGAAGCTTACCATTTGCTAGAATGAGGATGAAATGCATTAGAAAATAGGGAGAGTCACCATGAGACTCTAAGGGCTTAGATTGAAATAGGAATATGGCTTGGACGCCCCTTTGTGCTTAAAATTCATTTTGAGCAAGTTTAATATGTTGTATTTGTGCTGGACAAATACTGTTTTCATGCTAAATGTGAGTAAATTTGATAATGCTATGTTGAGTTGCATAATATGTGGATTTTATGCATAAATGAAAGCATGATTTGATTCTCTGTGAATTGATGTAATCTTTTTGTTAAAACAAGTTTTAAATATGTAAACTAAGTTCTTTTGATCATTGGTTTAAGTTAGAATTGATTAGAATTGAAAATGGTATGTTAAAACCAAGTTGTGGTGCATCTGCTGTCAAAAATACTCGAGTATTTTCTGATGCAAGTTTCCCAGATGATTATGAAATACTCAAGTATTTTGTGAAATACTCAAGTATTCTGGGCTGTAAAATACTCTAGTATTTTGTAAAATACTCGAGTATTCTGGGCTGTAAAATACTTGGACTTGGATTGGATGTCCAAGAACCAAGTGATGATTAATTGTGATTAAAAGACAAGAATCCGAAATCCAAGTTGTGCGAGTGATGTTTTCAACTTAGTGGAGTAAAGGAAAAGGGAATTAAAGAGATCTTTATTACGAAAAATCTTCCGGATATTCTCTATTGAAGTAACGGGTTCGTCAGCGAAGCGTGAAGATCAAGTATAGTATCGAATTGGTTCTAGAAGCTAGTCTCATCTCTATTGATTCTCATAGGATGATACCACCGGAAATGGTCGGATGGAAAAAATAAAGGCATTATGGCAACAACAGTCGGTCAGGTCAAGTGGGCTTCTAGGAGGAAGTTCAACAGTGTTCGGTGAGAACAAGAGTGGAAGTATTGTGCGGATACAATGTTTTACTGAAGGAACAAGAGCATGTAAGAACCTACAATCGGTGGTTGAAACAACTAGGAAACACTAGGAGAACACCTAGAAGGGGGGTTGAATAGGTGTTAGAGAAACCTTGAAAGATTTTCGAACGAAACAAATCGAAACAATCAAAACAAATGATTTTTGCAAAATCTACAGGACTTAATCGATTAGACTGATCCTTAATCGATTAAGACCAGAAAGTTTACTTTCACTTAATCGATTAGAAATATGCTTAATCAATTAGATCTATCAGAAAACAGAAAAATCACTTTTCAATCGCATACGAAAATCAATCAATCAACACGAAAGATCAGAGATTCAGCGGAAAAGATTAACACCTATATTCTTATTGATTATCCTAGTTATGAAAATGATTTTCCCTTTATCAATTTGAACAATAAAGATTCAATTCAATCAATTATGAAAATCACTCTTTTTCTAGGTTTTCAACCAAGAACACAATGAATAACAAGAATGTAAAGAGTAAAAGTTTAGAGATACGACACAGTGATTTATCCTGGTTCACTTTCATCCACTTGAAAGCTACTCCAGTCCCCTCTTCAACCAAGAGAGATTTTTCACTATGAGGAATTAGAGTTTCTCAAATTACAAGTAAATGCCTCACAAGACTTCCTTCTTGCTAGCCTACAAGAGATACCACACCCTTGCCTTGTAACCCTATTGATATCTAATCTAACCTCTTCTCTTGCTTGCCGATTCCCCACAACAAGACTTCCAATGCTTTGAGATTCTTCAAAGGCTTCCAATTGCTTGCTTCAATACAAGACTTCCAAGTGCTTGATGATATGCCACACCAAGGCTTCCAAATAACTTTGCTTGATGAATAACTTCTTCAAGAATTCCTTTGTTGTAGAGTGTTTGCCTTCTTTGCAATGATTACAACTCAAATGAAAACAAAATAACAATCCTATGAATCTCTTTCAAAAGCTATGAAAAGATCAACATGAGAGACTCAAAGATTCTTGATCAAAGAATGTAAAAATGAAAGCTTTGATCTTGAGAAAGTGAGAGAGAATAGAGTGGCTTTGATTCTTTGTAAAATTGATTATCAAAATGATGGATTATGATCACAAAGGTTAGGAATAGGTTTATATAGAATACCCAAAAGTTAGGAATAGTTAGAAGTACTTTTGAGAAGTGAAAAACTCATTTAAAAACCAGTAACAACTCGTGTTACTCGAGTAGCCAAGTCCTTACTCGAGTAATCAGTGTTCACTACTCGAGTAGTCTATGTTACTACTCGAGTATTTACGCAAGGCTACAAAATTCTACTCGAGTAGGCAAGTGGCTAATCGAGTAGTCAGATCAAAAAAACACTTAAAAACTTGTTTTCTCAACATCTAAACCTTTTCTTTCAAACCTTTAAGCCACCTATTGATTTTAGGCAAAGTGAATACTCAAAATGTGATATAATCATGCAATCAAAAGAGATTCACTACCCTCTAAGAAACTCTACCCAAACTCATAAACTAAAAGACTTGTGAGGCGAAAGATAAAATATAAAACATAAACTACCAAACTAAGTCTTCATGAGCTTGCTCTCTCTTCATCACTTGATGTTTGTTGTTGCTTGTTGAGCTTGAAACTTGATCAACACACTTGAAGCTTGTTCAAAACCTTTTGGCATTTATCAAAACATTCTTCATGGATCTTACAATCTCCCCCTTTTTGAAAATGACAAACATGTTTTGAAAGTATGAAGTTGTTGATGCTTGAACCATTTGATCACTTGGTGAGACTCTTGCTCCCCCTCAATAAATGCTTTTGACATTTGAAATCCAATTGATAGAAAGCTTGATTCTCCCCCTATCTTCAACAACTTTGCTCAACCTACATAAAAACAACAAAAACAACCTTTCTCCAAACATACCATTTCATTTCTCCCCAAAATGGTCAAAACATACTATTTCTCCCCCTTTGGCATTATCAAAAAGAAATATATACCAATTGAAATATAAGATCTAAGCCAAAATAGAGAGATTAATGAGATATAACAACCAAAGCATGATAATCATCTAATGATTACTCAATGATATCAATTATAACAAATTGTATACCAATAGCATGATACCAATTGTAAAACAATTGTAAGAATTTGATACCAATAGTATTTTCTCAATAGTATAAACAATATCACATTATAAGAAATAATACCAATTGAGAGAACTATGAGCAATATCTAATAATATCAAATGTTACCAATTTGTAGGATTTCCTTCTTGATACCAATTGAAGATGAAAATGAATGAATATCACATGAAAGTCCTTTTTCTCTTCAATCATACCTACAAAAACAATCATGCTTTGCTCTTTGGTATCCAAATGGTTTTGGATCCATTTTTGTCAGTGTAGGGACTTTCACCCTTTTTCATCCAAACAAAATCTCCTTTAGGTATACCATGCACTTTAATATAACACATATTTGAAGTATGTCCATGAGTACCACAATAGAAACATGTTGGTGCATTTGAAAAATCAACTTTTGAAAAATCAACAACATTTCTATGAGATTTACTCTTAGCATTAGTATAACCCAAACCAAACTTGTTTGAATTTTCTCTTTGAAAATTTAACAATGTGCGCAATCTAATATCACCATTTGTGAAACTTGCAAGCTTATTTTTCAAAATAGCATTTTCATCTTTAAGCAACTTGCAATTCTCACAATCAACCACATTATTCAATCTACTAGCACAATCACAAGAAGAACTAGCATATATAAGATCAAGAGTTTCATTTTCAAGATTAAGCTCATCAACTTGTTTTTGAAGTTCTAAAATCTCTTGTTGATGTTTCAAAATGAGCTTCTTCCTTTCAATGTTTTTCAAAGCTAGTTTCTTAAATTGTTCATGCATTTCTTCATAAGCATTATATAACATTTCATATTTGGAATAAATTTTGGATTTAGTAAGACTTACATCGCTTTCGTCACTTTGTTCACTTGATTCATCATTTGAACTTTCCTCTTCATTTACTAGAGCTATCAAGTTGAGACAAGCGACATCTTCATCATCCGAAGAACTATTTGATGTGATTTTCTTATCTTCTTCATCATCACTATTCCAAACCATGTATGCCCTTTTAGTTTTTGCATTTTTCTTATCTTTCTCCTTCTTTTTGAGATACTTAGAGCATGAGTACTTGAGATGACCGGGTTTTCCACATTCATGGCAAACTACACCTTCTTTTGATGTCTTGGTCTTGTAGTGTGGGGGATCCTTCTCTTTACTTTTGTTCTTGTTCAACCTTCCTTTTCTCCTTAGAATCTTATTGAACTTTCTTAGTAGAAGTTTCATCTCCTCTTCATCAATATCCGAATCGGAATCTTCATTATCATCATCATCGGAACTCTCTTCCTTTTTATATGACCTTTGAGCTTTAAGAGCGATTCCTTTTCTTTCTTTGTTCTTGTCCGATTCTTCATGCATATGCAAACGTTCAAGCTCCATTTCATGTTCTTGAAGCTTTCCGAAAAGTGTTGCTAAGTCCATGGTGTCCAAGTCCTTTGATTCAACAATTGCGGTAACCTTGGGTTGCCATTCCCTACTTAGACATCTTAAAACTTTGTTAACAAGTTCACAATTCAAGAAAGTTTTACCAAGAGCAATGAGATGATTAACAATATGAGTAAAATGCTTTTGCATAAAACATATAGATTCATTAGGCAACATACGAAACAATTCATATTCATGCATCAAAGAATTTAATCTAGCACGCCTAACTTCACTAGTGCCTTCATGTGTGACTTGCAAGGTGTGCCACATTTCTTTGGCATTACGACATTGGGAGACTCTAAAGAACGCATCATAAGATAGAGCGGAGGTGATGATATTCTTTGCTTTTAAATCATATTGAATTTTCCTTTTATCATCATTGGTCCACTTATCTTTGGGAGTTAGTGTAAGTACACCTTCTACATCTTTTGAGGGAATATAAGGACCATTTTCAATGGCTTCCCAAATGTTCACATCTATGGCTTCTATAAAGATTCTCATCCTAATTTTCCAATAAGCATAACCCTCTCCACCAAACATAGGAGGGCGATTTATTGAAGCACCTTCACCACCAAAGGGATTCGTAGAACCCATTGTAGTTTCCTCAAGGATCTTTGAGAAAAAAGCTCTATGCTCGTGTCTTTCGACCGAGGTCTGATACCAATTGTGAGAACCTACAATCGGTGGTTGAAACAACTAGGAAACACTAGGAGAACACCTAGAAGGGGGGGTTGAATAGGTGTTAGAGAAACCTTGAAAGATTTTCGAACGAAACAATCAAAACAAATGATTTTTGCAAAATCTACAGGACTTAATCGATTAGACTGATCCTTAATCGATTAAGACCAGAAAGTTTACTTTCACTTAATCGATTAGAAATATGCTTAATCAATTAGATCTATCAGAAAACAGAAAAATCACTTTTCAATCGCATACGAAAATCAATCAATCAACACGAAAGATCAGAGATTCAGTGGAAAAGATTAACACCTATATTCTTATTGATTATCCTAGTTATGAAAATGATTTTCCCTTTATCAATTTGAACAATAAAGATTGAATTCAATCAATTATGAAAATCACTCTTTTTCTAGGTTTTCAACCAAGAACACAATGAATAACAAGAATGTAAAGAGTAAAAGTTTGGAGATACGACACAGTGATTTATCCTGGTTCAATTTCATCCACTTGAAAGCTACTCCAGTCCCCTCTTCAACCAAGAGAGATTCTTCACTATGAGGAATTAGAGTTTCTCAAATTACAAGTAAATGCCTCACAAGACTTCCTTCTTGCAAGCCTACAAGAGATACCACACCCTTGCCTTGTAACCCTATTGATATCTAATCTAACCTCTTCTCTTGCTTGCCGATTCCCCACAACAAGACTTCCAATGCTTTGAGATTCTTCAAAGGCTTCCAATTGCTTGCTTCAATACAAGACTTCCAAGTGCTTGATGATATGCCACACCAAGGCTTCCAAATAACTTTGCTTGATGAATAACTTCTTCAAGAATTCCTTTGTTGTAGAGTGTTTGCCTTCTTTGCAATGATTACAACTCAAATGAAAACAAAATAACAATCCTATGAATCTCTTTCAAAAGCTATGAAAAGATCAACATGAGAGACTCAAAGATTCTTGATCAAAGAATGTAAAAATGAAAGCTTTGATCTTGAGAAAGTGAGAGAGAATAGAGTGGCTTTGATTCTTTGTAAAATTGATTATCAAAATGATGGATTATGATCACAAAGGTTAGGAATAGGTTTATATAGAATACCCAAAAGTTAGGAATAGTTAGAAGTACTTTTGAGAAGTGAAAAACTCATTTAAAAACCAGTAACAACTCGTGTTACTCGAGTAATCAGTGTTCACTACTCGAGTAGTCTATGTTACTACTCGAGTATTTACGCAAGGCTGCAAAATTCTACTCGAGTAGGCAAGTGGCTAATCGAGTAGTCAGATCAAAAAAACACTTAAAAACTTGTTTTCTCAACATCTAAACCTTTTCTTTCAAACCTTTAAGCCACCTATTGATTTTAGGCAAAGTGAATACTCAAAATGTGATATAATCATGCAATCAAAAGAGATTCACTACCCTCTAAGAAACTCTACCCAAACTCATAAACTAAAAGACTTGTGAGGCGAAAGATAAAATATAAAACATAAACTACCAAACTAAGTCTTCATGAGCTTGCTCTCTCTTCATCACTTGATGTTTGTTGTTGCTTGTTGAGCTTGAAACTTGATCAACACACTTGAAGCTTGTTCAAAACCTTTTGGCATTTATCAAAACATTCTTCATGGATCTTACAGAGCATCATCAGGGACGAACGTTCATTACCAAGAAAAGAGGATCGAGTATGGAATAAGTTGTGAAGCCTCGACATTTCCTAAGAATGACCTAAGGCTGGGGTATCATCAAAAAGGAAACTGGAATAAAGACATTCCCAAGGCGGTATTTCAATTCCAATACGGACACTACAAGTAGGTAGTGATGCCGTTTGGATTGACTTATGTTATTTTAATGAGCTACATGAATAGAATTTCCAGACCCTCTCTAGATCTGTATGTCATATCAAGGAATATCGGAGTATGTGGACCATCCTGAGAACGTGTTGCAGTTCTCTAAGTGCGAGCTTGATTGAAAGAAGTTAAGATTGGAACACGTGATCTCTCAGGAAGAAGTAGCCATAGACCCAATATAGAGTGATGTAGTTCTGCAAGGGGAATAACCTAAGCCCGTCATTGAAGTTCAGAAAGAAGATTTTCCCAAGACAACACCTCAACTTCACTAAGGACACTAGGGGAAATAGTGAAGTTTGGGACACGAGATCTCTAAAGAAGTAGTTGTGGATTCATCATAGGGTGATGCAATCTTGAAAGGGGAAACAACAAAAGTCAGTCGTAAAGTTCAAAGTCTATTAGGACTAAATGGGATACAACTGTAAGTTCACAAGTGGACATTCTAAAGTCAGATATCTTCAACCTAGATAACCGGAAGGATTAGCCTTTCATATGAAATAAGAAGTGCAATGAGAATTTTCAGTAATTGAAGGGAAGGCTAACATCCTCTCTTGTGTTATTCCTACTCGATTCATGCAAAAGTATTGAAATATATTTTCATGTATCGAGGCAAGGATTTGGAAGAAGATAATCTTAAGAAAGGAAAGTAGGTGTGTATACATCGAAGTGATTGAATACACACAAGGTAAATTCTTGTTGCATGATTTGGAGCTTGCAACAAGTATGCCCACTCCAAAGATCTGGAGTCCTCATCTTTATGGAACTGTATTTCGGAAGTTTAGTGACCATAATGATTTGAAGTAATTTTCGATAGGAAAGAGTTGAGCTGCAAACAACGCCAATAAATGGAGCTTGAAGGATGATGATTTTGGGCTTCATCACCAACCTAGTAAGGTGAAAGGGGATGGCAAGAATTGAGTCGAGGAACGATTCATGCGAGCTCTAAGGTAACTAAAGAAGTTGTTCTAAGGGAAAAAATTAGAAACTTGTGTTGGATGATGGAAAAAGGCTACTCATGCAAACTCTATGGGGTTAAAGAAGTTGTTTTAATTAAGTAAGAAGTCTAGCGGAATTGAGCGGGATGATGCAAGTAAACCGACAAGAAGTAAGAAGGAGAAGGTTGCAAATCACAAGAGAATTCCTGATTCGAACCCGTGAATTGCAACAAAGAGCTGAAAAGTGAAGGAAAATAAGAGATTGACTTTTGGAAAGGGAGAAACCCAACATCCATGAGGGAATGAACGGAATTCTTCGTCTCAAGACATGAGTCTATGTTCCGAATGATCTAGAATTTGGAGGGTAACTTTGGAATTAAGTGCATGAGGAGGGATGAACAAAAAGGTTTTACATGCTATCGATGAAACGAAGACATGGTGGAACCATGTAAGGCAGATGTTTGAAAGCAGAGGATTGACACATCACCTGGGAGTTGCTCAATGAAAGAGGTTGAATTGTTGGAAATAAAACAAGGAAGTGTGAACCTCGGAGAAGGCATTGTTAAGTTCGGAAGATTGAGGAAGTATGTTTCATTACGACACTGAAGGAAGGTTCGAATACGCGAAGTCCAGAATGGATTATGACCAAACCTCAAGTCAGCAATCAACTATTAAGGAATAAGGAATTTCCCGATATTGGTAAGCATGTGTAGAACTCATAAGAAAAATGGAACGGCACAGGAAGTTTATAACACAAGTGCTTGAACCGGATACAAGAAGGATATGGACAAGGAAGTACTCAACTAGAAGAAGAGGAAAAGTGGATAGGTGATCTAGTTATGGGAGAATGACCAAGATTTCATGCATAAGGAATTAAGGAAACCTCAACTGCATGAAAACAACTGAAAAATCGATGGAAAGGAATCGATGTTCACCTTAATGTGGAAAGTGTGAGGTACCTAACTCTGGATCAAGACACGATGTACACAAGGGAATAGTGAGTTCCATCTGCAAGAAACTGAAGTTTCATTCGCCGGAACTAATATTCAAAGGATAAAGGCAGGTAGGAGTAATCAGCAAGCGAACCAAGCCCGGAGGGGATTTAGTTGGATGGGCGTGAGTTAGACCTGGATTAGGGTAATCAGAGTGATCTCTTTTCCGATCTGAATTAATGTAGTCAAATTTTTCGGTTGCGTTGATTAAATCGTGTGACTATCTGAGAACCTAATCAAGCCTTGGCTTAAATTTCTGTGATCAAAACCCATATCACAGTTGGATGTGATAAAACCCTTGGACACTACATAATGGAAAGTTCAGTTAAGGCTAGAGAGATTAACAACCACCGGGATAGGACAAGTATTTGTCTCCCCAACGGAAATCTCTTTAGAACTTGACTATCTGACTAAGTCTGATAGTGACGATAATGTTCCTTATCTTTGAGTTCATCTAACTTAAAGGTAAATCGTATAGTCTTTCTTGAGAAAGATTATATCTAAGAGGGATGATTTCATTACTGATAGTTTAAATATTATGACTAATCACCCTAATGTTTATAACTGTTATGAAATGGGGTCATACGAATAATTCCTTACTCGTGCTCGAGTGATCAGAGTGCGCAATGGGAAAATTTTTCCTCGAAAAATTTTATTGGGAAAGGTTTTAATTTAAAATATGTATTTGAAACATCTTATCCGGGAAAGTTTAGTGAAAAGACTTCATTTGAATTAATTGTGACATAATTTTCAAGGAAGTTTAAGGAAAACTCTTTTATGTGAGAAAGGATTTGTATATGCTTTGGGACGCAAGAGTTTTATTCAAGAAGTTTCATTTTAAATATCTTATGAAATATTTTGAGATAGGAAGTTTGGAAAAGTGTAGGAAATTCTTTTAAGTGGGGGAGGAATTTTCCAAATTATATATTAAGAAAGAATGATAAAAGAACCGTCTTTTATATATAACTTTGAAAATGCAAAGTTTTCAGAATGAATTTCGGGGACGAAATTCCTTTTAAGTGGGGGAGTAGTGTAACACCCCTAATTTCGTCTTCCGAATAAATAAATAAATCATTGTACTTATTTATTAAATGAATAAGGGTTTCGATTTTGAAAAGCATTAGATATATATATATATTTTGGAAATATGTGAAAATTAATTTTGATGATATTCATCATAATGTATATTAAGTATTGCAATTAAGTCCTTGGGAAGGCCCTTGAAACAATAATAAAAAGTTTGTTGGAGTTGAAATCAATTAAATAAGTTTTTCCAAAAATCAGCAAAACTACTCGAGTATTTGGCTGGGTACTCGAGTATTCTGGGTCTGATAGCTCAAGATAGTGCGCGATTAAAAAATTCAGCCAGGGAAACTCAGGTTTTGACACGATTGTAACCCCCAGCCACGTCCTATGACTCGTGGCACCTTGCATGAGCCTCTCTCAGTCCTTATTGATCCTTAGGGGAGAAGGATTGACCATCTTCAACTCAAATATAAATCCAAATACAAGCATGAAACTCAGTTTTAGGGTTCTTAACTTCCAAGACAAAATTCGTCTTCATCCTTGAGTCTCCTAGAACAAATCATACACCATTTCGAAGCTCACATCCAGAGCTTCGCAAAGAGTCATAAATCGTGAGCTAAGTTTGAGTGTGGTGAGAATGATGAGCTCTTCAAGTTGGAGCATCAAATCTGCCAAAAGCCAGAACTCTGTCTAAATCCGCCAACTTCGTGCCTTCGATTCTCTCTCATCCTTCAGAGTTAGCTCATGAGTGATATACCATTGGAAAGCTCTTTCGACGAGCTTCGATTTGATACCAAATTCGTGTGGTGAAAGTTCCTGAGCGAAAAGTCATGGGCCTGCGAAGTTAGATGCGGAAATCTGCCAAAACCAGATTTCAGATTTAGAGGGCTGACTTTGAGTTTCGATTGCGGTAAGCTCAAGCTCCCTTTGGTCTGAAACTTATTGGTTTTCAAAGTTCATGTTATATAGAACATAATCTAACCAATTTCCGCAATTTTTATGCATGATTGGAATGTCAATAAATGTGGTTTTGAACCCCTGCGGAAACTGTCATGCAAGTTCGGGTTGGAAGTGGTTAGAGCCTTTGGTTGCTGTTCTCTATGGAGTTTCTGTTGAATCACGACCCTAAGGTATGAGGGAAGCTTACCATTTGCTAGAATGAGGATGAAATGCATTAGAAAATAGGGAGAGTCACCATGAGACTCTAAGGGCTTAGATTGAAATAGGAATATGGCTTGGAGGCCCCTTTGTGCTTAAAATTCATTTTGAGCAAGTTTAATATGTTGTATTTGTGCTGGACAAACACTGTTTTCATGCTAAATGTGAGTAAATTTGATAATGCTATGTTGAGTTGCATAATATGTGGATTTTATGCATAAATGAAAGCATGATTTGATTCTCTGTGAATTGATGTAATCTTTGTGTTAAAACAAGTTTAAAATATGTAAACTAAGTTCTTTTGATCATTGGTTTAAGTTAGAATTGATTAGAATTGAAAATTGTATGTTAAAACCAAGTTGTGGTGCATCTGCTGTCAAAAATACTTGAGTATTTTCTGATGCAAGTTTCCCAGATGATTATGAAATACTCAAGTATTTTGTGAAATACTCGAGTATTCTGGGCTGTAAAATACTCTAGTATTTTGTAAAATACTCGAGTATTCTGGGCGGTAAAATACTCTAGTATTTTGTGAAACACTCAAGTATTCTGGGCTGAAGAATACTCAAGTATTTTGTGAAATACTCAAGTATTCTGGACTGTAAACTACTCGAGTATTTTGTGAAATACTCGAGTATTCTGGGCAGTTTGGTACACAGTTTCATGAAATTGATGAACTACTCGAGTATTGAAGCTACCACTCGAGTCTTTTTATTATAATGTTGATAAAATACCATTTTTAATCTAATCACTCTTATTTAAACCTAATGAACACTTAAAGGGAATGATGTTACATTTTGTTTGATTAACTTTGTCATCATGCTGATCATGGAAGATGAAATACTTCATGGATATATTAATTGCATTGTTGAATTTATTGCATGATGCACATGATGAGATTAAAGAATAACCTTGAATGGAATGTTGGTGTGCATTCATGCATGGTGATGTGGTGGTAGCATATCATTTGTTCATGTTCGTGGAACATGAGGAGGAGGGTACTCTGGGAGTACCAACTTGGTTACGACTTGCCTGTAGTCACATTTTGGTATTGTGACCAGCATTGGTTGCTGTGAACGTTGGGTATTCGTCTTGGTGACGAGATGTGCACATCGATAATGATATTGGTATTATGGACCATGTTCCAGGCATAGTCGTGTGGCTTGCTCGATGACACATTTTGGTAATGTGGGCAGCATAGGAGATGTTGTTTCATCCTGGTAACGCGACGTACCCTTTGGTAGTGTCGATATGGATTATGATTCCGAGCAGGTTCACTATACGTCCGAGGCACGTATACGGGTTGTTTGGATGGACATGCATGAGAGCATTAGTTGGAGAACCTTAGGACTAGAAAGGTTGTGTGCAAGCATCATGACATATCATTAATGAAATTGGCTTGCTCATAAGTTGTGTATGTCACTTGACTGTTTGGTACATGTGTATATGCATTTCGATCATGATGAATTACTTACTCGTGCATGATAGAACCTTGTTCTCATTTGATTATGCGAATGAGTATAGCTTACCTCCCTGCCCTTATTAGGTGTTGGCCAGGTACCTAGATCTTCTAAAGATCAGTGACCATGGGATAGAGACTCCTTATACAACTCTTGAAGATCCGGCCAAAAGGATAATTGGACGAAGGACCATTGATTAGCTCTGAACGTCTCCAACCTGTGATAAAAACCGTATCTTTATGATTTGAGAGATGTATCAGAGTAAAACTTAGATTTAATAATTTGATTATAATTGTAGTACTCATAAAGTTTTTATGTAACACCCTATATAGTAATTACCCTTAATTACCCCCAAAAAAAAATTAGGATTTAAAATTTCTTTTAAGATGGATATGATATTTTGCCGAAATAATGTTTCCTTTCATTAATAACAAAAACATCAGAGATACAAAGCGGAAGACTTAAATTCGGACAAAGCATAAAAGTTCAATAAAAGTTTAGCTCGGCCCAACTAGGCGATTCGAGTTCAAATTACAAAAGAGTATTTTAGCTCGGCCAACTGGCCGAGACCCATCAAGACTACCCGACTCTAATGATTTACTCTCCCTGTGAGGAAGAGTGATTCTGCTCGGCCGGGGACTGCGTCTGCTCGGGCTCAGTACCTGAAAAATGGTAAGGAGGTGAGCATTACAGTGAACTTAAATAAGCAGTTTCTAAAAGGACATATCGAACTACCAAGCCAAACACACGTAGTCAAATAGCAAGTAAATAACAGTAGTCAAGCCCATATATCTCATGCATATATCAACATTAGCTCGGTTCACATACACACAATCTCATCTAACTCGGCTCACATCCTACCATCTCATCTAGCTCTGCTCACATTATAAACCAGTTTGCTCATTACCTACTAACTTTTCCTCGGTTCCCATTCTCAACCACTATATCCTTCCCTGACTAACTATACCTCGGTTCACATTCTCTTACCTCGGATTAGCATCACTATCTCGGACATTATTCATTACTCCATTTTCACATAGTTTACAATCTTTTACTCTTCTCGGATGCATACACCCAGTGCATGTCTTACACCATTTACAGTCGGATATTGGAGTGTCCATAACTGCGAGTACCCAGTACCCGTCTTACAGCTGCACATACCCAGTATGCGTCTGACGCGATCAATGCACGCACCCAGTACGCGTCTTCTATGACCAGGAGCACTACCACCGATCATTCTATGGGGTTAGGGAGAGTCCATAACTGCGAGCACCCAGTACCCGTCTTACAGCGGCGCATCTCGGCGACTTACGCGATCAATGCACGCACCCAGTACGCGTCTGCTATGACCAGGATCACTTCCCACCGATTCCGTTCTCGGAATCCTGTGCGAATCATAACTGCGAGCACCCAGTACCCGTCTTACAGTTGCACATACCCAGTATGCGTCTGACGCGATCAAGGCACGCACCCAGTACGCGTCTTCTATGACCCGATCACACAGCCATTTCTCTTTTATTCCTCTTGTCCTTTCCACCATTATTTAGCTCGGCCTCTCTCGGCTCAACTCTTTAATTTATTCCTCTTTACATTAATCTCATTATTTACTTAGCTCGGACTCTCTCACGGCTCAACCTCTCTACTTATCCCTTTAACCTTACTCATTTTCTGCCTTATTACTCTATCTCTCCTACTTTCCATCTCTACCATTTCCTCATACCCATTCCCGTAGTCACTCAGCTCGACCACAGACATGGATCATAAATATCAAAGCTCATAAACATTTATACACCAAATTCATAATCACTTATACAACAGCAACAACAAGAAGAACAAAACATTTAACCAATCCATCATGCAAATACCAACATATAGTATATAACGATACTCACCCCTACTTCAAACTCATGTCTCTAATTCATTTATTAGTTCCCTTTTTACCATTTCCTTTCTACATTAACCTAGATCCATTCCCTAATCCAACACCCACTCTTAGTACCCTTTATGAACACCCTAGAAACCCAAACTCAAGTAGAGGTAACACTCACTCCTTACCTCAAACCGTGAGAGATAAGAGTTGAGAGCTTGAGAATGGCTTCCTTGACCTTGTGAGCTTCACACCACTCGAATCCGTGTCCTCCTTGCTACCACCACAACACTACGCCGGTCCAGGAACGCCGGAGTAGAAGAGAACAGAGAGGAGGAGGGTTCCGGTTTGTGAGAAGAGAGGGAGAAGGAAAATGTTGGGGTTTTGTTTGCTGAAGCTTTGGAGGAGAAAGAGAGAGATTCGTAGGAGAGAAAGAGAGTGAGAATGCAAAGTGTTGAGGGTTGTGTATGTGGGGTTCTTTTATTCATTTAGGGAAAACATTTGTGTGGCTAGGGTTTATTAGCTTCTTGAGGAAGCTTAGAATATATATGGCCAAGATTCATTGGCTTCTTGAGGAAGCCATGAATAGTACATTGAAAGGGACATAAAGTGAAGGGTAAGGACAGTGTACGGATGGTGCGGTTCCCAAAGGGCTACAGCTCAACATGAGCTGGCACGGAGGAGCTAGACAGTGTCAGCTCGAATACGTCGGCCAGCATATGTTGGCTCGGTTTGTAGGAACATCAGCAGTCCGAGCTTACCTTTCGGATGACGCTATGAGTTGCGCTGAGGTCGGATAATCCATACTGGACAATGGGTTTCCCGTTGGGTTCCCTTTCCGCTCGGTTCATATGCACACAATCTTATCTAGCTCGGCCGGGATCGGGCCGAGGCCTTAATCTCACATCCTAGGTCGGCTTATGCTCGTTCTACCCTTCTAACCTTGTATAATTTCTAAGGCTTAATCCTATCCCTAAATAGATATTTATACACTAAAATTATATTATTTAATATTAATTTTTGGGATGTTACATTCCTCTCCCACTTACAGGAATTTCGTCCTTGAAATTTAGTCGGCATTGAACAGTTGCGGATACGACTGCTTCATCTTGTCCTCGGGTTTCCATGTGGCTTCCTCCACATCATTCCGATTCCAGACGACCTTGACTAAAGAGATTTCCTTCCCTCTGAGTCGTCTGACTTGTTTGTCCTCAACTCGGACTGGTAGGACTTCGAAGGTCAGGTTGTCTTTTAGCGGCAGTTCGTCCACTGCTATCACATGCGAGGGGTCGTGCATGTATCTCCTGAGTTGCGAGACATGGAACACATTGTGGAGCTTAGACAAGTGCAGAGGTAGAGAAATTCTGTATGCTACTGGTCCGACCTTCTCCGATATCTGGTACGGTCCGACAAACCTAGGGGTCAACTTCTTTGATTTGATAGCTCGGCCGATACCCGTCATAGGGGATACCCGAAGAAATACATGATCTCCCTCGATGAAGTTCAAGGGTTTCCTTCTCTTGTTAGCATAGCTCTTCTGTCCGTTCTGAGCGGCTTTCATCTTCCCTTGTATCATTCGGATCTTCTCAGTTGTCTCATGAACAATGTCGGGACCAATCAATAAGTTTTCTCCCATCTGGAACCAGCATAGCGGCGTTCGGCATTTCCGACCATACAAGGCTTCGAAAGGAGCCATTCCGATACTTGAATGAAAGCTGTTGTTGTAGGTGAATTCTACCAACGGCAATAGTGTTTCCCAGCTTTCCGACTGTTCAAGCACACATGTCCTCAGCAAGTCCTCAAGAGTCTGAATGGTGCGCTCGGATTGTCCGTCAGTTTGGGGATGATAAGCAGTGCTAAACCTCAACTTCGTACCCATGGCTTCTTGCAGACTCTGCCAGAATCGAGATAAAAAGTGAGGATCACGGTCCGACACTATGCTGCTCGGAACACCATGGAGTCGAACAATGTCCTTTATGTACAGTTGCGTCAGCTTCTCCAGGCTGTACTTCATGCTGATCGGTAGGAAATGAGCACACTTTGTAAGTCGGTCTACCACAACCCAAATGGCTTCCTGCCCTGATCTCGTCTTTGGTAGACCTGATACAAAATCCATCGAAATGCTGTCCCACTTCCATTGAGGGATCTCCAACGACTTGAGTAACCCTCCTAGTTTCTGATGCTCGATCATGGCTTTCTGACATGTCAAGCACCGAGACACATAATCGGCCACGTCGGTCTTCAACCTCGGCCACCAAAATAACCTCTTCAGATCTTGGTACATCTTCGTGGCACCTGGGTGAAGACTCATCTTCATCTTGTGGGCTTCTTCCATCAACTCTCTTCGGACTTCAAAGTCCATGGGGATGCAAACTCTGCCTCGAAATCGTACAAGATCATCAGGTCCTTTAGTGAAGTCAGGTTCATCCTTGTCTCCTGCTCTTTCTAATAGCTTTTGGAGCTCTAGGTCGTCAGTCTGTCTTTCTTTAATGAAACCCACAAAATCATTGGTTACCTGCAGCATCTCCAAGACAACACTGTTTTCCTTTTTCTGTATGCCGAGGTTAAGATCACTAAACTCTTGCATCAGCTGCATCTCTCGAACCATCATGTTGCTCAAGTGAAGACTCTTCCTGCTCAGTGCGTCGGCCACCACGTTGGCTTTTCCAGGATGATAGTGCAAGTTGAAATCATAGTCTTTCAAAAATTCCACCCATCTGCGCTGTCTCATATTGAGTTCCTTCTGGTCGAACAGATAGCCGAGACTCTTGTGGTCACTGAACACCTCGAATTTCGTGCCATACAGGTAGTGTCTCCAAATCTTAAGGGCAAACACCACGACTGCCAATTCGAGATCATGCGTAGGGTAGTTCTGCTCGTGTTGCCGAAGTTGCCGAGAGGCATACGCCACCACTTTTCCTTGTTGCATCAGCACACAGTCAAGGCCCTGCTTTGAGGCGTCACAAAATACGTCAAAGGTTTTGGTCGGATCGGGTAAAATCAACACGGGCGAGCTCGTCAACCTTTTCTTTAGCTCTTGAAAGCTCTGTTCACACACCTCGGACCATTGGTATGGTGTATCCTTTCTGGTTAACGAGGTCAATGGTAGCGCCAGTTTAGAGAATCCTTCAATGAATCTACTGTAATACCTTGCAAGACCGAGGAAACTCTTGATCTCGGTCACCGAGTTCGGTCTCTCCCACTTAAGTACCGCTTCCACCTTGGAAGGGTCAACTGCTACACCTTGCTCGGATATCACATGCCCGAGGAAATGGACCTCGTTGAGCCAAAAACTGCACTTAGAGAGCTTAGCGTAGAGATTCTTATCTTTCAGAACCTGTAGTACCGTTCTCAGATGCTGCTCGTGTTCGCTCGGATTCCGAGAGTAGATGAGGATATCGTCAATGAAGACTATCATGAACGAGTCCAAGTAAGGTCGAAAGATCCTATTCATGTAATCCATGAAGATGGCAGGGGCGTTGGTAAGTCCGAAGGGCATAACCATGTACTCAAAATGCCCATACCTTGATCGGAAGGCTATCTTCGGAATGTCTTCTTCTCGGACCCGGATTTGGTGATATCCAGATCGGAGATCTATCTTTGAAAACACCGACGCTCCCTTGAGTTGATCCAATAAGTCATCAATCCGAGGGAGGGGATATTTATTCTTCACCGTTACCGCGTTGAGCTTCCTATAGTCAGTGCACATTCTGAGACTACCATCTTTCTTTTTCACAAACAGGATTGGGGCTCCCCACGGTGATACGCTTGGTCGGATTAGCTTTTTGGCCAAAAGTTCTTCCAGCTGTTTCTTAAGCTCTTCTAGCTCGGGAGGCGCCATTCTGTACGGAGCAATTGAGATTGGGCCAATTCCCGGAAGGAGGTCTATACTGAACTCTACTTCTCTATTCGGCGGTAAGCCAGGCATTTCGTCCGAGAAAACCTCAGGGAATTCTCCGACCACAGGAATTTGGTCTAAGGTCGGTTCCTCTGTTGTCTCTAACTTCGCAACGGACGGGCCACCAAAGATTATGATCTTTTCTCGGCAATCGAGTAAGACACGGTGTTGAGACATCCAGTCCATGCCAAGGATAATATCTAGCTTAGTTAAGGGTAGACAAATCAGATTGACTTTAAATTCTTTGTCTAATACTTGGATAGGACACTCTAGACACATTTTAGAAGTGATTACAGAAGAATTGGTTGGGGTAGAAATGGATAGTTTGTAAGGCATTTCTACTGGGGATAGTTTTAGTCTATTCATACAGTCAAGGGAAATGAAAGAATGTGTGGCTCCACAGTCAAAAAGCACGGCACAAGGAATACTGTTTACTTGGCAAGTACCTCGGATCAGTTCGTCAGCATCAGTCACTTCTTCTTCATCCATAGTGTAAACTTTGCCTCTCTGCATAGGTCGGCTAATACCAGTCTGATGAGCCTTGGTCACATTGACCTCTTGCTTCACAATATTCTCGGTACACCGAGCTGCAAAATGGCCAGGCTTGCCACATCGGAAACAGGATCCTCTGGCGCTCGGGTTCAGACTCCAGCATTCTCCCCGGTGTTGCCTTCCACAATGTTGGCATATCGGATACGGGCCAGGAACAGCCACCATCTGACCACCACTCCTCGGGGCTATTGACATTCTTGCGCTCGGAGTCACATAGGGAGTAGATCTCTGAACGGCTCCTTTTCCCCTGATCGGACCCATTGCTTTCTGTGCCGACTTGCTTCTCTTTCCATCAGCTTTCCTCTTAAGTCCTTTCTCATAGGTACTAGCCATGTTCACCAGTTGCGAAAGATTGGCCACGTTCTGATATTCGAATGCGAGCCGAATATCATCACAGAGACCAGACTCAAACTTGATGCACTTGGTACGCTCATCGGCATCTCGGTAGCTCCCTGAATAACGGATCAAATCTTCGAACTGAGCGACATACTCCCCAACGCTCAAGTTCCTCTGTTCCAGCTTGAGAAAAGCGAGCTCCTTCTCCCTCCTAACATCCTCGGGAAAGTACTTTCCGAGGAAGCGGGCTCGGAACAAATCCCAAGTGATGACCTCATTAGCCGCTTCTAGTCCTCGGCTCTGTTGATCCCACCAGTGCTCGGCTTCATTAACCAGCACAAACTCGGCCAACCTCACCCTGTACTCATAGGGAGGTTGCAGAGATCGGAAGATCTTCTCAATATCCTGGAGCCATCTCTGAGCTCCATCTGGGTTATATCCTCCTTCGAACCGAGGCGGTTCGTTTTTCCGAAATCGGCTCATCCAGTCTATCTCGACCGGAGCTGGAGGTTGAGGCTGAAGGGCTGCAGCTGCAGCTGCTGCGGCTGCGGCGATGTTTTGAATGAGGTTCTCAGCCTGATTCTGCTGAGCCTGCGCTTGGTTTTGCTGTAGCTGAACCAGGGTTTCCAACACAGTGGCAATCCGGTCGTTATCAGCTCGTCTCCCAGCCATGTTGTTCGGTCATGGAGAGAAAGCCAATTAACTTCCGAATAACCAAGTAAATATATATATTTAGGCATGTATACCTATAAGCCCTATTGCCTGACCTAAACTCCTAGACTCTACTTATTTGTCACTCTCTTGGTGAGTAACCACTGGAGTTCCCTGTAACTCCAATAGGCCGAGGAGAAACTGCTCTGATACCAAAAATGTAACACCCTATATAGTAATTACCCTTAATTACCCCCAAAAAAAATTAGGATTTAAAATTTCTTTTAAGATGGATATGATATTTTGCCGAAATAATGTTTCCTTTCATTAATAACAAAAACATCAGAGATACAAAGCGGAAGACTTAAATTCGGACAAAGCATAAAAGTTCAATAAAAGTTTAGCTCGGCCCAACTAGGCGATTCGAGTTCAAATTACAAAAGAGTATTTTAGCTCGGCCAACTGGCCGAGACCCATCAAGACTACCCGACTCTAATGATTTACTCTCCCTGTGAGGAAGAGTGATCCTGCTCGGCCGGGGACTGCGTCTGCTCGGGCTCAGTACCTGAAAAATGGTAAGGAGGTGAGCATTACACAGAACTTAAATAAGCAGTTTCTAAAAGGACATATCGAACTACCAAGCCAAACACACGTAGTCAAATAGCAAGTAAATAACAGTAGTCAAGCCCATATATCTCATGCATATATCAACATTAGCTCGGTTCACATACACACAATCTCATCTAACTCGGCTCACATCCTACCATCTCATCTAGCTCTGCTCACATTATAAACCAGTTTGCTCATTACCTACTAACTTTTCCTCGGTTCCCATTCTCAACCACTATATCCTTCCCTGACTAACTATACCTCGGTTCACATTCTCTTACCTCGGATTAGCATCACTATCTCGGACATTATTCATTACTCCATTTTCACATAGTTTACAATCTTTTACTCTTCTCGGATGCATACACCCAGTGCATGTCTTACACCATTTACAGTCGGATATTGGAGTGTCCATAACTGCGAGTACCCATACCTGTCTTACAGCTGCACATACCCAGTATGCGTCTGACGCGATCAATGCACGCACCCAGTACGCGTCTTCTATGACCAGGAGCACTACCACCGATCATTCTATGGGGTTAGGGAGAGTCCATAACTGCGAGCACCCAGTACCCGTCTTACAGCGGCGCATCTCGGCGACTTACGCGATCAATGCACGCACCCAGTACGCGTCTGCTATGACCAGGACCACTTCCCACCGATTCCGTTCTTGGAATCCTGTGCGAATCATAACTGCGAGCACCTAGTACCCGTCTTACAGCTGCACATACCCAGTATGCGTCTGACGCGATCAAGGCACGCACCCAGTACGCGTTTTCTATGACCCGATCACACAGCCATTTCTCTTTTATTCCTCTTGTCCTTTCCACCATTATTTAGCTCGGCCTCTCTCGGCTCAACTCTTTAATTTATTCCTCTTTACATTAATCTCATTATTTACTTAGCTCGGACTCTCTCTCGGCTCAACCTCTCTACTTATCCCTTTAACCTTACTCATTTTCTGCCTTATTACTCTATCTCTCCTACTTTCCATCTCTACCATTTCCTCATACCCATTCCCGTAGTCACTCAGCTCGGCCACAGACATGGATCATAAATATCAAAGCTCATAAACATTTATACACCAAATTCATAATCACTTATACAACAGCAACAACAAGAAGAACAAAACATTTAACCAATCCATCATGCAAATACCAACATATAGTATATAACGATACTCACCCCTACTTCAAACTCATGTCTCTAATTCATTTATTAGTTCCCTTTTTACCCTTTTTACCATTTCCTTTCTACATTAACCTAGATCCATTCCCTAATCCAACACCCACTCTTAGTACCCTTTATGAACACCCTAGAAACCCAAACTCAAGTAGAGGTAACACTCACTCCTTACCTCAAACCGTGAGAGATAAGAGTTGAGAGCTTGAGAATGGCTTCCTTGACCTTGTGAGCTTCACACCACTCGAATCCGTGTCCTCCTTGCTGCCACCACAACACTACGCCGGTCCAGGAACGCCGGAGTAGAAGAGAACAGAGAGGAGGAGGGTTCCGGTTTGTGAGAAGAGAGGGAGAAGGAAAATGTTGGGGTTTTGTTTGCTGAAGCTTTGGAGGAGAAAGAGAGAGATTCGTAGGAGAGAAAGAGAGTGAGAATGCAAAGTGTTGAGGGTTGTGTATGTGGGGTTCTTTTATTCATTTAGGGAAAACATTTGTGTGGCTAGGGTTTATTAGCTTCTTGAGGAAGCTTAGAATATATATGGCCAAGATTCATTGGCTTCTTGAGGAAGCCATGAATAGTACATTGAAAGGGACATAAAGTGAAGGGTAAGGACAGTGTACGGATGGTGCGGTTCCCAAAGGGCTACAGCTCAACATGAGCTGGCACGGAGGAGCTAGACAGTGTCAGCTCGAATACGTCGGCCAGCATATGTTGGCTCGGTTTGTAGGAACATCAGCAGTCCGAGCTTACCTTTCGGATGACGCTATGAGTTGCGCTGAGGTCGGATAATCCAGATTGGACAATGGGTTTCCCGTTGGGTTCCCTTTCCGCTCGGTTCATATGCACACAATCTTATCTAGCTCGGCCGGGATCGGGCCGAGGCCTTAATCTCACATCCTAGGTCGGCTTATGCTCGTTCTACCCTTCTAACCTTGTATAATTTCTAAGGCTTAATCCTATCCCTAAATAGATATTTATACACTAAAATTATATTATTTAATATTAATTTTTGGGATGTTACATTTTACACCTTATTTTGAGATCAATGACATACTTCATGATTTATAAACTCCAAAAGTATAAATGAACTACTTTAATATATTCCGCTGACTCTGATTTTATAAGATGAGTTCGGTACGAAGGAAGTATTTTAAAATTGATTTCCTGAGATAACCTTGTATTTAAGTTATTCCCCATAACTATTTTTTACTACTAGAGTTATCTCAAAAGATATTTTGAAATGTTTAGTAAATGATTATTCCTTCAACCGAATTCAGTTCCAAATACATGTCTTATACTTGAAGTACCACCTTTACAGAAATTTTTATATTTGGATTTTTCCTAACTTATCCGAAATAACTTCAATTCTTTTTATAAAATGATGGACTTTACACTTTTATGGTATCAGAGCAATGGTCCTGACTCTTGGTCCTTGGGTGTGTGGTCCAATACGCTGGTCATCAAGATTTGTGGAGTTTTCCTGTGAAGTATGCTCCTACATAATTCTAACTGGAGTAAAAGTTCTATCCTTTGGCCTTTGGTTTGTGGTCTAGTGTTTATCTGATAGTGTTTTATGTAGCCTAAGTCGAAGTATGATAGTGATATACTTCTTTTAGGTCTGTTCCAACCTTAAGTTCATAGTGCTGATCCATTTTTACACCAAGGAATCAACGAAGGGTGATTCCGAAGAATAGAAAAGATAGCTAATATCCTTTGGGGAGGGTAATTTTCCTCAGTAATATGAAAACTATCAAATCCCCAGGTTTAGTTCTAGGTAGTTATCTCCCTAGTAATTTGCTTTGCAGAGTTTGTAACTCTGAAGCTGATTAATCTTTTGTGAGGGCGTGCAACGGTTGCGTTTCCTTGTGTTTTATCCACCCTGCTACCTCAAGGTCGAACTCTTGCAAATTTTCTTGTAGTTGTTTCCTTCGTATGTCTGAGCTATCCTATTGAGTTATCTCTTCAGAGTAGACTTAGTCTACTCACCTTTTTCACAATTAAATGTAATCTTGGACTTGGATTGGATGTCCAAGGACCAAGTGATGATTAATTGTGATTAAAAGACAAGAATCCAAAATCCAAGATGTGCGACTGATGTTTTCAACTTAGTGGAGTAAAGGAAAAGGGAATTAAAGAGATCTTTATTACGAAAAATCTTCCGGATATTCTCTATTGAAGTATCGGGTTCGTCCGCGAAGCGTGAAGATCAAGTATAGTATCGAATTGGTTCTAGAAGCTAGTCTCATCTCTATTGATTCTCATAGGATGATACCACCGGAAATAGTCGGATGGAAGAAATAAAGGCATTATGGCAACAACAGTCGGTCAGATCAAGTGGGCTTCTAGGAGGAAGTTCAACAGTGTTCGGTGAGAACAAGAGTGGAAGTATTGTGCGGATACAATGTTTTACTGAAGGAACAAGAGCATCATCAGGGACGAACATTCATTACCAAGAAAAGAGGATCGAGTATGGAATAAGTTGTGAAGCCTCGACATTTCCTAAGAATTGTAGTGGACCTGTAGCAAACCGAGCGAATAACCGACCGTATTCTCATTACTCTAGTTAATATGACACTGAAGCAGGGCTTTCGGTCGGAATCATACACCGAGTAAACTGGGTACCTAACGAGAAGTTACATGCCAATGAGATTAACCCCGAGCACAGGATTCTCATCCTTATCCTTATCACTAACAGTCTCATCGCGCTTAACTGCTTCCCCTGGATTCCCACGACTCTTGGTAAGATAAAAACTGTATTGGATGAAGTCTATCGCTTACAGGATTAACGGATATGATCTTATCATATCCTCTACGAATCCTATTTGAGTTCTTCCTCTTCAGAAGCCTTATCAGAACGGCCCATGGCGTACAGGTAATCCCCTATAAGAACCACCATGCTATAGGGGCTAAGGTACGTCTTCTCATCCCTAAGTTGACACTAGCACACACATTGTTGACTAGGGAGAACCTGATTATCCCAACTGGATATTCAGAAATCCTAAAGAGTCCTACATTAATATCTTGATTGAGATCATTCTTCAAGGCTCTTCCATATCTTTAAGGTTGATCTTGGTTAAGGACACGACATTGGCGCCGTCTGTGGGAAACTGAATAACAAATCATTCCCACCACCACCATGGTCACTACCAGAAGTCAAGTTGGTGACCTCCGTGAACGCATCGCCCGCACCCGCGGCAGGCCCAGAAACGCTAATAATAATGAACCGCAGCCCCACTCAGCTGGCGATCTGCGTGACGTCCTCAACCACAATCGTGGGAATAATGGGCAACCACCACAAACGTCTCAAGCTGGGCCAGGGAGTAACCCCCAGCCTCCAAACCATTCACAAAGCCAACCTCCACATAACCAAAGTCAGAATCATAGCGGTGGTCATGCTCTACACCCTCAAACGCCACTATCCTCCCATCTAAGGGCTGGGAGCAATCCCCAACCCCTTCAGGTATTACGTGCCATGCCACCTCCACCACCACCGCCACCTACACCACCACCGCCACCTACACCACCACCTTCTACCCATGGTGACTCCAGTAGTACAGCTCCTACTACACGAAATACTTCTAGAACCACCGGAACCCGAGTACACCATGGGCGAAACACCCAACGCACTCACCTTAACCCACACAACCCCGATCATATAAGTACGACTCGTAGAACCAGACTGAATCCAAGTAGATTTGCCCCAGGACATTCTCGTCATAGCCATTCCATTAGCAGAACATATGCAACTACAGCTTCCGCCAGAGCGAGGGAAATAGAGATGATTAATATTCTTAATAGGCAAACCACGTTAATCGAGCAACAAGGACGTGCTATTGCCGACCTTCAACAACAGGCTATGGCAAGGATCGCTCAAAACCAACCAACCATGGACCCCCAACCAACACCAATAATTCAGCTTCCGCCACCGAATTCCCATGTTAACCCCACCACAAATGAAGATCAGAGTGATTTTCACCCTGGTCATCCTTTCACCCCACATATCATGGCGTTTCAAACCCCTCAAGGCTATTTGGGCCCTACTAATGTCCCACATTATAACGGCCTAACCGACCCGGTGGGCCATATTGTCTCTTTCGAAGGGGCAATGAACTATTATAGCGGAGGGGATGAAATGAAGTGCCGGGCCTTTTCCATGACCCTCGAACCATCAGTATTACGCTGGTACTCATCTCTCCCTCGGCATTCTGTTAATTCATGGGAGGAGATGAAAAGAGTATTTTTAAATAGATACACGGCTAGTTGTATTCAGCCTAGGTCAGACCACACTTTAGCAGCGGTAACCCAAAAGCAAGATGAATCCTTAAAAGATTACCTTTCACGATTCCATACAGAGGCAAGTTCAGTCCCGCACTTGGCACCTAGTGTGGCGGTATTACTGTTCACTCAAGGTCTACAACCCGGAGATTTTAGAAAATCCCCGATTGGCAAACCTCCGAAGGATATGGCCGAGCTAAGGCAACGATCGAATAAATTCATCAATCTGGAAGAATTCCACAAAGGGCACAAAATAAGAGAGGAAAGGCAGCGTGCCGACCCACAGGGTCAAAATAAGCAAAAACGTGACGAACGTTTTGGTGGCAGACAGGAAAGGAACGATCGAGATCGATGACTTCCTCCCCGGAATAAGTTTTAGGATTACACTCCTCTTACTGTTCCGAGGAATCAGATTTTGAGAGAAACTATGCAAACCGACTTACGCTCGGCTCAAAGACCTCCGTCTTTGAGAAAAGGCGCACAGCGTGATAGGTCGAAATATTGTGACTTCCACAGAGGTTATGGCCACACTACTAACGAATGCATATGGCTACGTGATTTGATTGAGGAAATGATCAGAGATGGCAAGCTATAGCAGTACATCAGGGACGCAGCCGGCCGAAGGAACAGGAACAGATCTCAATCTCCAGTAAAACCTAAACGCCAGAGAAGCAGGTCGCCAGACGATCGGAATAGCGGGAAACAGAGAACCGACCCTACCCCGGTTCCCGAGTCCAACACCAACAAAAATGATTTCCTGGTTAACACTATTGCGGGAGGTTTTGCCGGGGGAGGGGAGAAGAAAGCCGATAGGAAAAAATACATCAACCAGATCTTGGCAGTCAGTCAAAAACCGATCACCAAGAGATCAACGAAAAACATTCCCATTATTTTTGACGACGAGGATTTGGATGGAATACTCCCAGGCCATAATGATCCCATGGTAATAACTGCTCTGATCGGAAATTATGAGGTAAAACGGGTTTTTATTGATCAAGGTAGTTCGGCGGATATAATGTTTTTCCCTTTGTTCAAAGCTTTGAGACTCAGGGAATGTAATCTCACTCCCTTTGAAGGTGAACTGATCGGTTTTACTAGAGACACTGTTGAGCCAAAAGGTTACATTCAGCTCCCTGTAACCCTTGGACAACAGCCTTCAGCTAGGACCGAGATTGTGAAGTTTTTGGTTGTGGATTGTCCGGCAGCCTACAATGCAATTCTTGGAAGAACTTCTCTACAGGCTTTTGGAGCGGTTGTGTCAACAGTTCATTTGGCCATGAAGTTCGTCGGAACTGATGACAAAGTAGTAACGGTGAAGGCCGAACAGGACGCAGCAAGAAAATGTTATAATGCTAGCCTAGGAAAAGTGAAGAGCAAGGATCCGAACAATCTGGAAAGAGTTTCTTTGGGTAAGGGAAATGTGAATTTGGTGGATTTGGATATGAGGGACCAATCCGACAGAAATAGACCGACCCCAAAGGGACAGTGGGAGTTCTTGACGCTATCTGACGACCCTCTCAGACAAGTGAAAATTGGTGCTGATTTGCCCGCGGGCGTTAAAGAAGAATTGGCCGCTCTATTAATTGCAAATAAGGATTTGTTCGCTTGGACGTTAGCTGATATGCCTGGAATCGACCCCAATTTTATTTGTCATAAGTTGAGCATCGTACCAGGGTCGAAACCAGTGGCGCAACGCAAAAGGAAAGTTAGCGCGGAAAAAGCCATGGCAATAGAAGAAAAGGTTGCTGAACTACTCCGAGCAGGCTTCATTCGGGAAATTGACTACACAGATTGGTTGGCAAACACCGTCTTAGTCAAAAAACCCAATGGAAAATGGAGAATGTGTGTTGATTACACAGACTTGAACAAAGTTTGTCCTAAAGATCAATACCCACTCCCTGTTATTGACAAACTCGTCGACAGTTCAGCTGGTTACAAACTCTTATCGTTTATGGATGCTTACTCTGGTTACAACTAGATTCCAATGTTCCCAGCCGACCAGGACAAAACTGCATTTATCACTGACAGGGCCACTTACTGTTACAACGTTATGCCATTTGGGTTGAAGAATGCGGGAGCTACTTATCAAAGGATGATGAACAAAATTTTTCAGGGTATGATCGGTTCAAATATGGAGGTATACATAGATGACATCATCGCCAAAAGTAGACAACAAGAGAATCATGCCAAGGACCTCACAGCAATACTCGATCGGGTAAGGAAATATTCCATGAGGTTGAATCCCGAGAAGTGTGTATTTGGGGTTCCGGCCGGTTCTTTTCTCGGATTTATGTTAACCGAGAGAGGAATTGAGGCTAATCCTGATAAATGTAAAGCGATCCTTGATATGAGGAGCCCGACAATTTGAAAGAAGTTCAGCAACTCACGGGCCGAGTGGCAGCACTCTCTAGGTTCCTGTCCCAAGTCGCTCGAAAAGCCTTGCCATGGTACCAACTCCTCAGGAAAAATAAAGATTTCCTGTGGGATGAACACTGTGAACAAGCTTTTATTCAATTAAAAGAATATCTTTCAAGCCCACCCGTCCTCCCCAGTCCTCTTCCTGGGGAGAACCTCATCCTATACATGTCAGTGGCCGAGACAGCAGTCAGTTCAGTTCTGGTACGAGATGATTCAGGCACTGAGGCTCCGATCTATTATGTTAGCCGAGCACTTCAAGGATCAGAGTTGAGGTATCAAAGGCTTGAGAAACTTGCATATTGTTTGGTCACATCAGCTCGGAGATTGAGACAGTACTTTCAGGCACATAAAATATTGGTGAGAACTGCTCAACCTATTAGACAGATTCTTCATAAACCCGACCTAGCTGGCAGAATGGTTTCATGGTCTATCGAACTTTCCGAATTCGACATTACCTATGAACCAAGAAAAGCAATGAAGTCACAAGTACTAGCGGATTTCGTTTCCGAATTTACGGATGTTCCTTCTAACAGCTCTCATAGTCTTTGGTCAGTCTACGTGGATGGATCAAGTAATAGGAAAGGCGCGGGGGCTGGAGTAATCATCGAAAACCCCGAGGGACTATCCATGGAGTACTCGCTGAAATTTGAGTTCCAGACGTCAAATAATCAAGCAAAATACGAGGCAGTTCTGGCAGGCCTCAAGATGGTGCGTGAGTTTGGAGCGGAACAAGTGTCGGTTTTCAGCGATTCACAACTGGTAGTTTCTCGAATCAAGGGCCAGTACTCGGCAAAGGAGCCCATTCTGCAGAAATATCTGGAAGAGGTAAAGCGAATCATCTCCAACTTTTCTGAGTTTAATATTTCCCATGTTCCGAGAGATTCAAACTCCCGAGCGGATATTCTGTCCAAGTTAGCAAGTACAAAAGGGTCGGAAAACAACAAAACTCTGATACAAGAAACTGTTCCCCAACCTAGTGTCATTTTGGCGGTCTCAATATCTCAGTCATGGATGGACCCAATTCTCACTTACTTGCAACATGGGTTTGTCCCTCAAGATCAGTCCGAAGCTCGGAAGTTGGTGAAAAAGGCTGCCCAATACACAGTTTTAAACGGAGTCTTATACAAAAGAGGTTTTGGATCCCCCATGCTCAGATGTGTCAATCCATCCCAAGCTGAGGAAATCCTGGAGGAGATTCATGGTGGCATTTGCAGCCATCACATGGGAGGGAAGTCCTTGGCGAAAAAAATAATCAGAGCAGGCTATTTTTGGCCTACACTGCAGAAAGATGCTATGGAACATGTCAAGAAATGTACTCAATGCCAATTTCACAGTGACGTTCATCAAAAGCCTGCTGAAGAGTTACACTCTCTCAGCGCGCCTTGGCCTTTTTACCAATGGGGCATGGACATCATAGGAAAGTTTCCCACTGCTCCAGGCCAACTCAAATTTGCAGTAGTGGCAATTGATTACTTCACCAAATGGATCGAGGCAATGCCGTTAGAAACAATTTCAACTGCTCGAATCCAATCCTTCTTTGTCAAAGAGGTAATTTCTCGGTTTGGGGTACCACACGCCATAGTCACAGACAACGGATCTCAGTTTGCAGCATCTCACTTCCAACAATTAGCAGCCGACTTAAATGTTACTCACTATTTTAGTTCTGTTGAACACCCACAAAGAAATGGGTTAGCCGAGGCGGCCAACAGAACCATCTTAGATGGGATCAAAAAGAAGCTCGGAAATGCTGCTGGCACTTGGGCAGATAAACTTCCGAGCGTCCTGTGGTCACACAGGACTACAGTACATTCGACCACAGGAGAAACCCCTTTTCGTTTGACATACGGCTGCGACGCAGTCATCCCGATCGAAAAGCATATCCCCACCTTCAGGACACTTGAGCGTCCCTTAGAAACAAACGACCATTTGATCAATGAAGAGCTGGTGTTGTTAGAAGAAGTCCGGAAAAATGCCGCAGCTCATGAAAGAAAAATGAAGGAACGGCAGGCTCGGGAATACAACAAAAAGGTCCGCCCAAGAAGTTTCGAAGTGGGTGACTTAGTCCTCCGCCGAGCAGATATTGGCAAAGGAAATGCGGGAGTCGGAAAGCTGAAACCAAACTGGGAAGGTCCATACCGAGTGAAGGCTAAATCTGGATCTGGAGCATACAAGTTGGAGACTCTCTCGGGCACGGAAATTGGTAACACTTGGAATGTGTCCAAACTCAAAGCTTATTACAGTTAAACTTCTATTTTGTTTTCACAATCTAGGATAGTTTGTTTATCATCAATTAGGGTAGTTCATTTCTTAAGTTTGAATAAAACGAAGGGTAACAACCTTCTCAGCTTAGAAACGTTTGTTAGGGATTTGTTAGTCGATGAATAACTTCATTTTTGTATTCGCGTATCAATAAATGCATCCGTTTTTGAAAAGTCTTTTGTTTGAACATTGTGATGTGACACGCTACTCATTTGGAACGACTAGCCACCGAGCCAAATCGAGACACAACTCTTTACAAGAGTTCAGCAACGTACACATAGAACGCCCGAATCCAGGAAACTACTTTCCTTGTTTCGCGGTCCGAGGGTCCCGCTTTGGCTAAAGTTGGCGATCTAAGTTCTACTCACAATGAATTATGCAATTTAAATACCGAAGCGTAACGAACGAAATAGCTATGATATCATTATCATAAGGTGCAAAATAAGCTAACTTGTCCAAAACAGTGCTCAATACGAGCGAAAACAAACGGACATAGCTTGTTCAGCAAAGATAAATGCAAGATAAAGTAAATTGTTCAGCAATGCAAGGAAAGCGTCAAGTTAAAATGCTCGGAATACATTGAGCAAACAACAGAGTGATAGAACAGCAATGGGATGGAACATCATTCTTCAACATCGGATAAAACAACTTGAGAATCATCAAAATCTGGTGCCTCGGTCAGCTCCTCAAGAGGATTAGAAAGATCCTCACCTTGTAGATCCACCTCCGCCTTGGAAGCAATGTCAATCAATTTCCCATTTTGAACGGTATGATATGGATGAGCCCCAACCACCCTAAATTCCAATTCAGGGTTCAAAAATTGAACTTGCTGAATGGCCGAAACAAAGGCGTCATCAACCGCTTTGCTCCAATTGTAAAAGTTGGTTTCTGCCTTCTTTTTATGAGTAAGGGCTTTCTCCTTCCACTTTTGAGCAATGACGACAGACTTCTCAACCTCAGACTTTGATTCATTCAGCTTCTGTTGAAACATTTGAGCCTCTTTTTTCATGTTTTCCTCAACCTCTTTCTTCTTAACCTCAGCGGTCTTCAGTAAAACCTTCAAAGAATCTCTTTCTTTGACCAACTCCCCCTTATCAGCCTTCAGGTTTTCCAGCTCGTTTTTCACTCGGATCAGCTCATCCGAGAGACTGGCTTCTTGAGCAGCCGAAAGATCCCGAGCTTCCCTTCGTTTATCGTTATAGCCAGTGAAAAGACCATCAGGATTTTTGGCCAAGAAATAAGCAAGGTTGGCCCCCCTGAGGAGATACTTAGCAAGTGTCATGTTGCAACGTGACCACTCGTCAGTATTCAGCGTTCCAAAACGAGTGCAATCCGATTCGGGGCAGATGTACCTCCCAAATCTTTCATCAAATTGCACATCCCATATGGATGTGTCAGGAGGATTCTCGGCAGAAGTTGGAGCAGCAGCAGTGGTACCAGCAGTAGGAGCGGCAGTTGGTCGAGCACTTGGTCCCTCAGTCCTTGGGTTTACGCCTTCGGTTACTTTTTCCTTTCCTTTATCCACTCGTCGGCGTCGCTGAAGTGGTTGATGAGGAGAAGTTGATTGAGCTTGACCACCAGGGGCCATAGAAACAGTAGAAGCGACAACAACTGTATCGACGGCTGGCCGAGGAGAAGCCCTGGCAGCCGAGGCAGAAGGAGTTGGGCTAGAAGTACTCAAGCTTGGAGTACTCAGGTTTGAGGATCCAGAAGTGGCGGGAGTTTTTCTCTTCTTACCACCTTGACCTTCAACCAGAGCTGCCAGGCGAGCCGCCATGTTTTCTGCAAACAAAACATATAGACGTTAGAGCCGATGAAACCACAAATTCAAAGAAAAACAACCAATAGATATATGAGCCGATCAAACCACAAAATTGAAAAGCAAAATAAATACACTATACTGAGCTCCGTTCTAACTTCAGAAGAAGGGATGTTCACAATATCCCTCGTCTCTATCATCCCGTTCTTCTGCAAGTAACTTTCAACCGACCGACAAACCTCCTTTTCAAATTCAGCAAGTTCCTTCCAGTTAGAAGAGTAGGAAGCGAATGATCGATTAAAGAAACTGGCGCTCCATTGAAGAGGAAACAGCGGAAGTGGCCGTCTTTCACCAGGTCGGGTAAACCAGCAGACCCCAGTACCATTGAAGTTATACTTAAAGAAAAAAGGTTTGAATCCCTTCCAGGACTCAGAGTATTTGGAAAATAAAGCATATCCTCTGCGAGACTTCAAAGAAACCCAGGGTTTCTTAGCCGAACCTTTCTCAAATGAATTACACTGTGGAGCAAAAAGATAGAAAAAGATACGAAGATTACAAGCCCAATTCATGGCTGAGCAAACCTGTTCAAACACCTTCACGAACGCCCATGCGTTCGGATGCAGCTGAGTAGGGGCCACCCTTAGGAAATTCAGAACCCCCATCTCAAAATCAGTAAAAGGCAGCCTTATACCAAGTCGAGTGATCACCTCTTCGTAAAAATAAAAGCCTGTACTACCCTCAGGAATCTTGGTGCAGACTCTCTCATTCTCATTCACCGGAGTAATGGAGTACAAATTCCCTGTGTTATCTCCTGGACATGGCAAAATTATGGCTCGTGTTTGGTCTAGTGATTGATGTGTCTTAAGTTCTGATTGAGTGCCAAAAACCTCTCGGTCCACCCAGTCGTATTCAGCTGAATCTGGTGGAAGAGGGTACAAGTCGGGATTAGTATCACACTTTCTCTTCATACCTGAGGAAAAGGGGGCACACTTGGAGTCAGAACCACGAAAACTTGATCAAATACTTACGGTCGTTTTGGGAACACCTCCCTTTTTGGGCAGAATTTCCCAAAACCGATTGAGATGTTTAATACCTCTATGAAGCCTCCTTAACCTCCTTTGTTCTACCCTTTCGGCGATCCTATACTGAATCACACCTTGCCTGAACTCCCTCAAAGTCCGAGGGAAATGCATGGCTATCGGTTTAACACAAACCTCGGGGTTCCCTCCCTTATGTGTTCTTGGCACATCAGAGTTTACAGATTCCTCACTCATGACAAACGGCGCTCCAGTACCAACCCTAAGAAGTTAAGTGTAGAAAAGCGTAAAGCAAACCTAAGAAATTCTACAGCGATCACTCAATAGACGGTAAAGCGGATAAAGAAGTTTGAGGGGCAAGTGAGGTATCATAGCAACAACAACAAAACGATTTGGGGCTTTCACCGAGCCAACAGCTTGTAAACCCCACAATCCAGAAAATCCAAGAATAACACCCTAAAAACCCAGAAAGAATGACATCCTCAAGACCCAGAAAAAATAACACTCGCAAAACCAAAAAAAACCCAGAAATGTGTAAAGTTTTTCAAAACCAGTAAAGTAAGTAAACCCAGGAAAATACAAAGGCGATACCACGCCTTACAAGAAAATCAGAGTAAGGAAAAACAGCAATAAAGCATAAAAAGCAAAATCCAGAGGAGTGCAGTAAACAAGTAATAATGATCGCATGCAAGAACAAGGAATACATCAAAATAGCAAAAATAGAAATGCTTTGAAAGAGAAAGTTCAGTTACCTGGTGATAGTAAAGGGTCAGCGAAGATTGAGATGTGAAAGGCTAAAAGAAGTGCAGAAGAAAACGTCAATCAAGACTCTGGCAAGAAGCGGTGCAAGGAAGAAGATTTTGTGCAGTTTCGTTTCTGGTTTCCAATTTCTCAAGAGAACGTACGATGAAGAAAGAGAAGAAACGAGTAAGTGAGAAACCGCCCTTTGATTTTCCTTTAACTTCCCTCCACTATCTCAAAAAGTTTGGGCTTTAGATGAAGAAAGCCCATTTGGCGCTTGAAAAGCTAGTACGTGGCACCTCTGATGGGTTTGAAATCATAACGGTACGATTCCCGATAAAATTAAAGACACGTGTACACTCAGGAAAAAATGGAAGGTCACTCCAAGGTCAATCAAGCGACAGCCTTGATCGACGCACAGTAAGGCTCGGATTTCCTCCTCAAATCGTTGAAGAATTCAGTCGAAAAACGATTCGTTCGTCTCATAAGCTCGGCAGGACTCGAATCATCCAACCGAGCTTGGGGGGCTTATGTAGTGGACCTGTAGCAAACCGAGCGAATAACCGACCATATTCTCATTACTCTAGTTAATATGACACTGAAGCAGGGCTTTCGGTCGGAAACATACACCGAGTAAACTGGGTACCTAACGAGAAGTTACATGCCAATGAGATTAACCCCGAGCACAGGATTCTCATCCTTATCCTTACCACTAACAGTCTCATCGCGCTTAACTGCTTCCCCTGGATTCCCGCGACTCTTGGTAAGATAAAAACCGTATTGGATGAAGTCTATCGCTTACAGGATTAACGGATATGATCTTATCATATCCTCTACGAATCCTATTTGAGTTCTTCCTCTTCAGAAGCCTTGTCAGAACGGACCATGGCGTACAGGTAATCCCCTATAAGAACCACCATGCTATAGGGGCTAAGGTACGTCTTCTCATCCCTAAGTTGACACTAGCACACACATTGTTGACTAGGGAGAACCTGATTATCCCAACTGGATATTCAGAAATCCTAAAGAGTCCTACATTAATATCTTGATTGAGATCATTCTTCAAGGTTCTTCCATAGCTTTAAGGTTGATCTTGGTTAAGGACACGACAAGAATGACATAAGGCTGGGGTATCATCAAAAAGGAAACTGGAATAAAGACATTCCCAAGGCGGTATTTCAATTCCAATATGGACACTACAAGTAGGTAGTGATGCCGTTTGGATTGACTTATGCTATTTTAATGAGCTACATGAATAGAATTTCCAGACCCTCTCTGGATCTGTATGTCATATCAAGGAATATCGGAGTATGTGGACCATCCTGAGAACGTGTTGCAGTTCTCTAAGTGCGAGCTTAATTGAAAGAAGTTAAGATTGGAACACGTGATCTCTCAGGAAGAAGTAGCCATAGACCCAATATAGAGTGATGTAGTTCTGCAAGGGGAATAACCTAAGCCCGTCATTGAAGTTCAGAAAGAAGATTTTCCCAAGACAACACCTCAACTTCACTAAGGACACTAGGGGAAATAGTGAAGTTTGGGACACGAGATCTCTAAAGAAGTAGTTGTGGATTCATCATAGGGTGATGCAATCTTGAAAGGGGAAACAACATAAGTCAGTCGTAAAGTTCAAAGTCTATTAGGACTAAATGGGATACAACTGTAAGTTCACAAGTAGACATTCTAAAGTCAGATATCTTCAACCAAGATAACCGGAAGGATTAGCCTTTCATATGGAATAAGAAGTGCAATGAGAATTTTCAGTAATTGAAGGGAAGGCTAACGTCCTCTCTTGTGTTATTCCTACTCGATTCATGACAAAGTATTGAAATATATTTTCATATATCGAGGCAAGGATTTGGAAGAAGATAATCTTAAGAAAGGAAAGTAGGTGTGTATACATCGAAGTGGTTGAATACACACAAGGTAAATTCTTGTTGCATGATTTGGAGCTTGCAACAAGTATGCCCACTCCAAAGATCTGGAGTCCTCATCTTTATGGAACTGTATTTCGGAAGTTTAGTGACCATAATGATTTGAAGTAATTGTCGATAGGAAAGAGTTGAGCTGCAAACAACGCCAATAAATGGAGCTTGAAGGATGATGATTTTGGGCTTCATCACCAACCTAGTAAGGTGAAAGGGGATGGCAAGCATTGAGTCGAGGAACGATTCATGCGAGCTCTAAGGTAACTAAAGAAGTTGTTCTAAGGGAAAAAATTAGAAACTTGTGTTGGATGATGGAAAAAGGCTACTCATGCAAACTCTATGGGGTTAAAGAAGTTGTTTTAATTAAGTAAGAAGTCTAGCGGAATTGAGCGGGATGATGCAAGTAAACCGACAAGAAATAAGAAGGAGAAGGTTGCAAATCACAAGAGAATTCCTGATTCGAACCCGTGAATTGCAGCAAAGAGCTGAAAAGTGAAGGAAAATAAGAGATTGACTTTTGGAAAGGGAGAAACCCAACATCCATGAGGGAACGAATGGAATTCTTCGTCTCAAGACATGAGTCTATGTTCCGAATGATCCAGAATTTGGAGGGTAACTTTGGAATTAAGTGCATGAGGAGGGATGAACAAAAAGGTTTTACATGCTATCGATGAAACGAAGACATGGTGGAACCATGTAAGGTAGATGTTTGAAAGCAGAGGATTGACACATCACCTGGGAGTTGCTCAATGAAAGAGGTTGAATTGTTGGAAATAAAACAAGGAAGTGTGAACCTCGGAGAAGGCATTGTTAAGTTCGGAAGATTGAGGAAGTATGTTTCATTACGACCCTGAAGGAAGGTTCGAATACGCGAAGTCCAGAATGGATTATGACCAAACCTCAAGTCAGCAATCAACTATTAAGGAATAAGGAATTTCCCGATATTGGTAAGCATGTGTAGAACTCATAAGAAAAATGGAACGGCACAGGAAGTTTATAACACAAGTGCTTGAACCGGATACAAGAAGGATATGGACAAGGAAGCACTCAACTAGAAGAAGAGGAAAAGTGGATAGGTGATCTAGTTATGGGAGAATGACCAGGATTTCATGCATAAGGAATTAAGGAAACCTCAACTGCATGAAAACAACTGAAAAATCGATGGAAAGGAATCGCTGTTCACCTTAATGTGGAAAGTGTGAGGTACCTAACTCTGGATCAAGACACGATGTACACAAGGGAATAGTGAGTTCCATCTGCAAGAAACTGAAGTTTCATTCGCCGGAACTAATATTCAAAGGATAAAGGCAGGTAGGAGTAATCAGCAAGCGAACCAAGACCGGAGGGGATTTAGTCGGATGGGCGTGAGTTAGACCTGGATTAGGGTAATCATAGTGATCTCTTTTCCGATCTGAATTAATGTAGTCAAATGTTTCGATTGCGTTGATTAAATCGTGTGACTATCTGAGAACCTAATCAAGCCTTGGCTTAAATTTCTGTGATCAAAACCCATATCACAGTTGGATGTGATAAAACCCTTGGACACTACAGAATGGAAAGTTCAGTTAAGGCTAGAGAGATAAACAACCACCGGGATAGGACAAGTATTTGTCTCCCCAGCGGAAATCTCTTTAGAACTTGACTATCTGACTAAGTCTGATAGTGACGATAACGTTCCTTATCTTTGAGTTCATCTAACTTAAAGGTAAATCGTATAGTCTTTCTTGAGAAAGATTATATCTAAGAGGGATGATTTCATTACTGATAGTTTAAATATTTTGACTGATCACCCTAATGTTTATAACTGTTATGAAATGGGGTCATACGAATAATTCCTTACTCGTGCTCGAGTGATCAGAGTGCGCAACGGGAAAATTTTTCCTCGAAAAATTTTATTGGGAAAGGTTTTAATTTAAAATATGTATTTGAAACATCTTATCCAGGAAAGTTTAGTCAAAAGATTTCATTTTAATTAATTGTGACATAATTTTCAAGGAAGTTTAAGGAAAACTCTTTTATGTGAGAAAGGATTTGTATATGCTTTGGGACGCAAGAGTTTTATTCAAGAAGTTTCATTTTAAATATCTTATGAAATATTCTGAGATAGGAAGTTTGGAAAAGTGTAGGAAATTCTTTTAAGTGGGGGAGGAATTTTCCAAATTATATTTTAAGAAAGAATGATAAAAGAACCGTCTTATATATATAACTTTGAAAATGCAAAGTTTTCAAAATGAATTTCGGGGACGAAATTCCTTTTAAGTGGGGGAGTAGTGTAACACCCCTAATTTCGTCTTCCGAATAAATAAATAAATCATTGTACTTATTTATTAAATGAATAAGGGATTTGATTTTGAAAAGCATTAGATATATATTGTAACATCCCGAATTTTAATTCTAATAATAATTAGAATAATAGTAAGATTTGGAAGTGAGGATTATCATAGAAGGGATTTAAAATGATGGATTAGGAGTGCTTTGAGTGCCATATAGGAGTCAAGGAGCATTGGCATCGAAAAGCAAATTTAAAGAAGACCCAAGAGAGTGTTAAAAATCGATTCTTCGGTGTTATAAACACCCGACATTAGGAAATTCAAAATAAAAGATTTAAGACTCAAAACACAGTTCCCATTGTTGGATATGAAGGTATGATTTTTAGGAAGTTACTCGTCAAATTTGAGCAAGATCCGACGGCGAACGAAGAAGTTATCTCGAATTGAAGCAGGAAGAAAATAGGAGGAAAATAGGAAAATGAATAAATGGGGTACTGGGCAAAACACTCGAGTCTTTTGGAAAAGACTCGAGTGTTCTGGTTAGTTGGAAAATGACGCTCTCTGGCACTACTCGAGTCTTTTGGAAAAGACTCGAGTCTTTTGGAAAAGACTGGAGTGTTTTTAAAGGAAACACTCGAGTCTTTTGGAAAACACTCGAGTGTTTTGTGCAGACAGTCTTAAAAACGTGTTTCAGCCAACAATCTCATTCATAACCCAACTTCACTCTCTCTCCTAGGTCACGAACAAGCTCCCATTCTCTCTTCAAATTTCATCTCAAATCATCAAATACATCCATGATAAACCATTAAAAACCAATCCCCATCACTCACCAACATCATCTCTTCCATCAATCTCTCCTATTGTTCTCTTTCAAGCCATGGGTATGAGTTAGGGTTCAAGAGCTTCCACACCCAATCTGGATTTTCAACCTTTCAAGCTCCAATTAAGTTAAATTCATGCTTTTCTCCTTATTTCATTCATGATACACGAATTCCCACTCTTAATTCTAACTAATTTTGCCTCTGGAATTCCATAGCTCATTCTCTCTCCTCCCTCTCATGGAGGTTTCCATTTCTAAGCTTAGGACCTTCATGTTTTTCCATGGGGTTTAGTTTGAGTATCATGGAATGAGAAATAATCATCCTTTTTGTGACTTTATAATAGGTTCTATCACTCTCTTGTGGATTGTTTTAGCTCTTGGTGGGCAACCTCAAGCATAAGACACTTGGAATCTCCTCATCCTTAAGGGTTTGAGGTAAGGGAGTGGATATAGTGAGCATTGGTTTGTTCTAGGGAATAGGTTCTAATTGGTTCATAAAAGCTTGCTAGGATTTATATGTTTATTTTGGTGTAATTAAATCCCTAGGCTAGTAAAGGAATAGAATATTTTGATTTAGGTAAAGAGATAAAAAGTAAACTTTGAGAATGCATAGAAATGGGTATGTATTGATGCTAAATGTGCTTGATGCTAAATTTTGCCGTGTAGGTGTATACTTGATGATGTGAGTCTTGAATGCAACATGAAATTATGTGTATGCTTGCCTGTTTTTATGTTTATGATTTGATTTGATATAGTCAATGATTATGTAGTTGGTGATAAATGACTTGAATGTAATTAAGTAGAAATATAAAAATGATTAAAGTTGCAGCTATGATTGATCCTTGGGATACACCGACCCATTAGGTGCCCTGTTTGGTGCAAGTTACCCATTAGGCACAAGTTACCCAATCCAGGTGCAAGTTACCTATTAGGTCCCGTAAATGCCCGTTAGGCGGGGGTATCCAATGGATCAATCATGCTGCACAATAATAAAAGTTTTGAAAAATAGAAAATGTGAATGTGATGGTAAAAGAGTTGAGATGTTGTTTTTAGTCCTAATGGGTGTCAACCGTGGCCTAATAGGTGGCAAGTTACCTGGATTGGGTGAAAGTCCTAGTGGGTGAGAAATGCCTAACATGTGCGCTAATCCCTAATGGTAAAGACAAGATAAAATGATTTGAAAACTGATGAGATGTGTGTGTGTTGTCCTCTGACCGTGAGGAGACATACGATGTTATTTGGGTATGTTAGCCTCTGATTGTGAGGTGACATACGGTGTATGATTTCGAAAGAGTGTATGACTTGTGGCTATGATTTGAAAACTGATAATATGAGTAAGTGAAAGTAATGACAATGGAAATAAAAAGAGGAAAGGTGAAACAAAACGATAAGAAATGAGAAATATACATGAAACCTGAAATGGATTGCCGAATTGTGAATGCATGATAATTGCCTGTGAATAAATTGTGCTATATGACCTAATTGATATTTGTGTCTGGCTTAGTGGGTAATTATGTCTAATGAGAAACTGCTTTCCTATTTCATGTGCAATGCTCACTCCCTTACTATACATTACAGGTACAGAGATTGAGATACCACAGCCCCCGGCCGAGCAGGAGTACTTTCCCTTACAGGGAGAGTAGGGTGTTATGGGTTTAAAAATATAATATGGACCTAAGACTATTATAATATTTGGATGTAAATTCAATATGTATATTTTGATCGAGACTTAGTATGTCTTGTTTTAACAAAGTTATATGTTTTGATTATGACACTCAAACTTAGTATTTTCCGCTATTACTCTGATGAATTAATGCATTTTATGTATTCGGAGCCCGTTGGGCCGTGACGTGTTTTAGAAATATAATCTGAAGCCCTGCTGGCTATGGTTTGTTTACTTGAGTTATTTATCACAGGGCGAATTTTGGATTAGCCTGAAGAACAGACAAAACTCCGTCCGTTTGACGGATGATTTTAATATAATAAAAAGAAATTTTCAAGTCCGTATTTTAATATAAGGGGGAATTAAGGGTATAAAATCCTAGGTGTTACATTTTGGTATCAGAGCAGTTTTCCTCGGCCTTTGGAGTGTGGATTCACATCTCCAATGGTTACTCACCAAGAGAGTAACCAAGAAATAGTGTCAAGTTCTATAGTAGTTACTTAGATTTATAGTTATAAAACCCTATATAGATATGTACTAAATTAGGTATATGTCCGCATCAACAGAATCCTTTGTTGCCACACTGTAGCAACATGAAAAATCAGCTTCTCCATCCTCCTACTAACAGCTCGGTTACGGATTGTAAGATCAATCCCCCAGCTGATTCTTTGCAACTCAAGCCGTATGACATCTGTTTTCAAGAAGGGCAAACTTCTGCAAGGGATAAGCTTAGATCGACTATTGAAGACAAGGAGCAACAAGTGGGGGTGCAAGTGAGTGAGAAGAATAGTATAGTTTTGAGACCAGGAATGGTTCCCCTGAAGCAACACTTGACTCATGAAGAACAGGTGGGCGTAGTAATGAACTGTCGGGAGATGGGCTTAGGCCCTGGAGGTTTTTATCAACCAGGCTTTACAAGTGGAGCCAGACTCCGATTGAAAATGATGTGCCTCGGCTTAGACTGGAATCCCCAAACCCGAGTATATGGACACAAAAGAGTAATTGATGGAAGCGAACCACCCAATATTCCTGATCATTTCATTCAGCTGGTTATGGGAGCGATGCAAGAAGCACAATCTTTGATTGAGAAGGAAGGCGGTGTAAGTGAAGTGGGGGACATACTCCCTTCCATGTCCCCTGATGTCTGCATTGTCAATTTCTATGAAGAAAATGGAAAGCTTGGTCTTCATCAAGACCGTGACGAAAGTGTTGGTAGCCTGCAAAGACGGATACCGGTAGTATCATTCTGCATTGGTGACTCAGCTGAGTTTCTCTATGGAGACCAGAGGGATCCAAGGAGAGCAGAAAAGATTATCTTGGGGTCGGGTGATGTACTAATATTCGGTGGCGAGTCTCGTCACATCTTTCATGGTGTGTCGGCAATCATACCAGACACAGCCCCAGAGGGATTACTCAATGACACAAGACTTCGCCCCGGACGTCTCAACCTTACATTCCGACAATATCAGTTCCCTGGTCCACACCCTTGAGGTCTGCGGTACAGCTACTTAAGGGGATCAGGGCCAAACTAACAAAAGGTAAGGGACAATTCAAAATTTAGATAAACCTTTTAGGTACTTTCAATCTTCATCTCTATTAAGTTTTAATGTAGAACATCCTAAATCACTTCTCTTGGAATTTTAAATTCCTAATCCTGTATTGCTAGAAGTTGTGAAACCTAAGAAAATACTCGTCTTCAATCCAATCATTGAGTACCATGTAAAGGAACACGTAGGAAAAACCTTACTTAGTTTTAAGACCGTAACAAGAGACCTAACCAAAAACCTTGTGATAGTGTCGTTCTCTGATAGTGTGTAAGGCCAGGATTGGTCATCCTTCCTCTTGCACCTTTAAAGGATAATGCTATCATTCGACAAAGCAGTGATGTACAGTTGATAAATGTGAGATTGGGACTGACCACCTCGATCTTCTCGTTTATTGACATGCTATATTATTGCAATCATCTAGTTGAGATCCGAACAAACCACCTAGAAATTCTATCTCTGTCGAAAGCCCGATTAAACTCTAATCCTATGGGATCTTTACTAAGACTCGTGAACAAAGATTTGCAAACCAAATTCATTCAAGACACTCTTATTCTATATTCTACCGAGAACATCCAACTAAATGATCGAACCACCCTTCTAACTAGTATGAGAACTTAGCCGTATGTGTAGGTATGAAGAGCCTAGCTAATCAGTTCTTGGAGTCAACCCAATTTCCTCCCTGCCTTCGACTTACTCAGGTATGTTGATAATAAGTGGGGGAGACGTGACGACTCAATTCGGATCCCATCCGAGCGACAATAACTCGTAATCATACTGTAAGTCATAGGACTACTAAACAGATAATTCCAAACCCTTCGAGGAGAATCGAATGAGGGTTAAACTAGAGATAAAACAAGACCTTCCCAAAATGATACCGAATTTAAAAATAACTACTAGACCTTAACATTGACCCTCAAGTGTAATCAATCCTTAGGAATTCCTATATCGAATTGAAATTACGAAACGAACGGGAAGGAAGTAGCATCGAAGTAGAATGCAAACGCGTGAAGATTGATTTTTAGGGTGACTTTGCTAGACTCACTTGAAGGAGTAAAAGGTGAACGGGATAAAAGTGAAGTCACAAAGTCGAACCTCAATCAAGACGTTACGTCGGAACACCGCAAGTGATAATCTCAGTCTTTTGGGACCCTGTGCATTTGATAGTACCCGGTTGACCGAGACCAATCAATTAACAGCAAATCCATAGAAAACGCACCCTTCAACGACTCTCTGCTGAAAATGCACACCTTGGGGATAATCTCCATTGTCTTCTTGTTTGACCTGTATCCAGTCCATCCTGGGTCATCTTGCAAAGACCATGAGACACATTCTTGAGTGCTTCATGTTTCTTCGTTTCATCTTCACTCTCTCCAAGTTCCAAGCATCTCAGACGTATGTGCGAGAAATTCGCCAAGTCATAGAAACCCAACATAGTTCTATGCCTACCGATAGATAATCACCAACGTGTCCTCTTTTTAGCCTTAGATACCGGTCGGGAATCTGTGTACTCTATTCTGAGCAACGAATGAGCATACCCCCTAGCATGGATATAATCAAGTATGTCAATGCTAAGTGGGGGAGGATTTCAATTCAAGGAATGAGAGATGGAACTTTAATACTAAGCAGACGACGATACTATGTAGATAGAGATAGTACGTAGTGCTAGAAGACAAACGTCGAAATGGGCATGACCCTAACCATATATGGAGCGGAAAGTAAAAACCGAAGGAAAGTGAAAACCCTGGTCAAAAGCTTATTAATGGGATGGTTCTCCCTTTGAAGGAATTGAACGGAATTTCGTCCCCGAAATTCTAATAAGTGGGGGAGAAATGTAACATCCCGAATTTTAATTCTAATAATAATTAGAATAATAGTAAGATTTGGAAGTGAGGATTATCATAGAAGGGATTTAAAATGATGGATTAGGAGTGCTTTGAGTGCCATATAGGAGTCAAGGAGCATTGGCATCGAAAAACAAATTTAAAGAAGACCCAAGAGAGTGTTAAAAATCGATTCTTCGGTGTTATAAACACCCGACGTTAGGAAATTCAAAATAAAAGATTTAAGACTCAAAACACAGTTCCCATCGTTGGATATGAAGGTATGATTTTTAGGAAGTTACTCGTCAAATTTGAGCAAGATCCGACGGCGAACGAAGAAGTTATCTCGAATTGAAGCAGGAAGAAAATAGGAGGAAAATAGGAAAATGAATAAATGGGGTACTGGGCAAAACACTCGAGTCTTTTGGAAAAGACTTGAGTGTTCTGGTTAGTTGGAAAATGACGCTCTCTGGCACTACTCGAGTCTTTTGGAAAAGACTGGAGTGTTTTTAAAGGAAACACTCGAGTCTTTTGGAAAACACTCGAGTGTTTTGTGCAGACAGTCTTAAAAACGTGTTTCAGCCAACAATCTCATTCATAACCCAACTTCACTCTCTCTCCTAGGTCACGAACAAGCTCTCATTCTCTCTTCAAATTTCATCTCAAATCATCAAATACATCCATGATAAACCATTAAAAACCAATCCCCATCACTCACCAACATCATCTCTTCCATCAATCTCTCCTATTGTTCTCTTTCAAGCCATGGGTATGAGTTAGGGTTCAAGAGCTTCCACACCCAATCTGGATTTTCAACCTTTCAAGCTCCAAGTAAATTAAATTCATGCTTTTCTCCTTATTTCATTCATGATACACGAATTCCCACTCTTATTTCTAACTAATTTTGCCTCTGGAATTCCATAGCTCATTCTCTCTCCTCCCTCTCATGGAGGTTTCCATTTCTAAGCTTAGGACCTTCATGTTTTTCCATGGGGTTTAGTTTGAGTATCATGGAATGAGCAATAATCATCCTTTTTATGACTTTATAATAGGTTCTATCACTCTCTTGTGGATTGTTTTAGCTCTTGGTGGGCAACCTCAAGCATAAGACACTTGGAATCTCCTCATCCTTAAGGGTTTGAGGTAAGGGAGTGGATATAGTGAGCATTGGTTTGTTCTAGGGAATAGGTTCTAATTGGTTCATAAAAGCTTGCTAGGATTTATATGTTTATTTTGGTGTAATTAAATCCCTAGGCTAGTAAAGGAATAGAATATTTTGATTTAGGTAAAGAGATAAAAAGTAAACTTTGAGAATGCATAGAAATGGGTATGTATTGATGCTAAATGTGCTTGATGCTAAATTTTGCCGTGTAGGTGTATACTTGATGATGTGAGTCTTGAATGCAACATGAAATTATGTGTATGCTTGGAAATCCTGTTTTTATGTTTATGATTTGATTTGATATAGTCAATGATTATGTAGTTGGTGATAAATGACTTGAATGTAATTAAGTAGAAATATAAAAATGATTAAAGTTGCAGCTATGATTGATCCTTGGGATACACCGACCCATTAGGTGCCCTGTTATGTGCAAGTTACCCATTAGGCACAAGTTAACCAATCCAGGTGCAAGTTACCTATTAGGTCCCGTAAATGCCCGTTAGGCGGGGGTATCCAATGGATCAATCATGCTGCACAATAATAAAAGTTTTGAAAAATAGAAAATGTGAATGTGATGGTAAAAGAGTTGAGATGTTGTTTTTAGTCCTAATGGGTGTCAACCGTGGCCTAATAGGTGGCAAGTTACCTGGATTGGGTGAAAGTCCTAGTGGGTGAGAAATGCCTAACATGTGCGCTAATCCCTAATGGTAAAGACAAGATAAAATGATTTGAAAATTGATGAGATGTGTGTGTGTTGTCCTCTGACCGTGAGGAGACATACGATGTTATTTGGGTATGTTAGCCTCTGATTGTGAGGTGACATACGGTGTATGATTTCGAAAGAGTGTATGACTTGTGGCTATGATTTGAAAACTGATAATATGAGTAAGTGAAAGTAATGACAATGGAAATAAAAAGAGGAAAGGTGAAACAAAACGATAAGAAATGAGAAATATACATGAAACCTGAAATGGATTGCCGAATTGTGAATGCATGATAATTGCTTGTGAATAAATTGTGCTATATGACCTAATTGATATTTGTGTCTGGCTTAGTGGGTAATTATGTCTAATGAGAAACTGCTTTCCTATTTCATGTGCAATGCTCACTCCCTTACTATACATTACAGGTACAGAGATTGAGATTGCACAGCCCCCGGCCGAGCAGGAGTACTTTCCCTTACAGGGAGAGTAGGGTGTTATGGGTTTAAAAATATAATATGGACCTAAGACTATTATAATATTTGGATGTAAATTCAATATGTATATTTTGATCGAGACTTAGTATGTCTTGTTTTAACAAAGTTATATGTTTTGATTATGACACTCAAACTTAGTATTTTCCGCTATTACTCTGATGAATTAATGCATTTTATGTATTCGGAGCCCGTTGGGCCGTGACGTGTTTTAGAAATATAATCTGAAGCCCTGCTGGCTATGGATTGTTTACTTGAGTTATTTATCACAGGGCAAATTTTGGATTAGCCTGAAGAACAGACAAAACTCCGTCCGTTTGACGGATGATTTTAATATAATAAAAAGAAATTTTCAAGTCCGTATTTTAATATAAGGGGGAATTAAGGGTATAAAATCCTAGGTGTTACATATATATATATATATATATATATATTGGAAATATGTGAAAATTAGTTTTGATGATATTCATCATAATGTATATTAAGTATTGCAATTAAGTCCTTGGGAAGGCCCTTGAAACAATAATAAAAAGTCTGTTGGAGTTGAAATCAATTAAATAAGTTTTTCCAAAAATCAGCCAAAATACTCGAGTATTTGGCTGGATACTCGAGTATTTTGGGTCTGATAGCTCAAGATAGTGCGCGATTAAAAAATTCAGCCAGGGAAACTCAGGTTTTGACACGATTGTAACCCCCAGCCACGTCCTATGACTCGTGGCACCTTGCATGAGCCTCTCTCAGTCCTTATTGATCCTTAGGGGAGAAGGATTGACCATCCTTCAACTCAAATATAAATCCAAATACAAGCATGAAACTCAGTTTTAGGGTTCTTAACTTCCAAGACAAAATTCGTCTTCATCCTTGAGTCTCCTAGAACAAATCATACACCATTTCGAAGCTCACATCCAGAGCTTCGCAAAGAGTCATAAATAGTGAGCTAAGTTTGAGTGTGGTGAGAATGATGAGCTCTTCGAGTTGGAGCATCAAATCTGCCAAAAGCCAGAACTCTGTCTGAATCCGCCAACTTCGTGCCTTCGATTCTCTCTCATCCTTGAGAGTTAGCTCATGAGTGATATACCATTGGAAAGCTCTTTCGACGAGCTTCGATTTGATACAAAATTCGTGTGGTGAAAGTTCCTGAGCGAAAAGTTATGGGCCTGCGAAGTTAGGTGCGGAAATCTGCCAAAACCAGATTTCAGATTTAGAGGGTTGACTTTGAGTTTCGATTGTGGTAAGCTCAAGCTCCCTTTTGGTCTGAAACTTATTGGTTTTCAAAGTTCATGTTATAGAGAACATAATCTAACCAATTTCCCCAATTTTTATGCTTGATTCGAATGTCAATAAATGTGGTTTTGAACCCCTGCGGAAATTGTCATGCAAGTTCGGGTTGGAAGTGGTTAGAGCCTTTGGTTGCTGTTCTCTATGGAGTTTCTGTTGAATCACGACCCTAAGGTATGAGGGAAGCTTACCATTTGCTAGAATGAGGATGAAATGCATTAGAAAATATGGAGAGTCACCATGAGACTCTGAGGGCTTAGATTGAAATAGGAATATGGCTTGGAGGCCCCTTTGTGCTTAAAATTCATTTTGAGCAAGTTTAATATGTTGTATTTGTGCTGGACAAACACTGTTTTCATGCTAAATGTGAGTAAATTTGATAATTCTATGTTGAGTTGCATAATATGTGGATTTTATGCATAAATGAAAGCATGATTTGATTCTCTGTGAATTCATGTAATCTTTGTGTTAAAACAAGTTTAAAATATGTAAACTAAGTTCTTTTGATCATTGGTTTAAGTTAGAATTTATTAGAATTGAAAATGGAATGTTAAAACCAAGTTGTGGTGCATCTGCTGTCGTAAAATACTCGAGTATTTTCTGATGCAAGTTTCCCAGATGATTATGAAATACTCAAGTATTTTGTGAAATACTCAAGTATTCTGGGCTATAAAATACTCTAGTATTTTGTAAAATACTCGAGTATTCTGGGCTGTAAAATACTTTAGTATTTTGTGAAACACTCAAGTATTCTGGGCTGAAAAATACTCAAGTATTTTGTGAAATACTCAAGTATTCTGGACTGTAAACTACTCGAGTATTTTGTTAAATTCTCGAGTATTCTGGGCAGTTTGGTACACAGTTTCATGAAATTGATGAACTACTCGAGTATTGAAGCTACCACTCGAGTCTTTTTATTATAATGTTGATAAAATACCATTTTTAATCTAATCACTCTTATTTAAACCTAATGAACACTTAAAGGGAATGATGTTACATTTTGTTTGATTAACTTTGTCATCATGCTGATCATGGAAGATGAAATACTTCATGGATATATTAATTGCATTGTTGAATTTATTGCATGATGCACATGATGAGATTAAAGAATAACCTTGAATGGAATGTTGGTGTGCATTCATGCATGGTGATGTGGTGGTAGCATATCATTTGTTCATGTTCGTGGAACATGAGGAGGGTACTCTGGGAGTACCAACTTGGTTACGACTTGCCTGTAGTCATATTTTGGTATTGTGACTAGCATTGGTTGTTGCGAACGTTGGGTATTCGTCTTGGTGACGAGATGTGCACATCGATAATGATATTGGTATTATGGACCACGTTCCAGGCATAGTCGTGTGGCTTGCTCGATGACACATTTTGGTAATGTGGGCAGCATAGGAGATGTTGTTTCGTCCTGGTAACGCGACGTACCCTTTGGTAGTGTCGATATGGATTATGATTCCGAGCAGTTTCACTTTACGTCCGAGGCACGTACACGGGTTGTTTGGATGGACATGCATGAGAGCATTAGTTGGAGAACCTTAGGACTGGAAAGGTTGTGTGCAAGCATCATGACATATCATTAATGAAATTGGCTTGCTCATAAGTTGTGTATGTCACTTGACTGTTTGGTACATGTGTATATGCATTTCGAACATGATGAATTACTTACTCGTGCATGATAGAACTTTGTTCTCATTTGATTATGCGAATGAGTATAACTTACCTCCCTGCCTTTATTAGGTGTTGGCCAGGTACCTAGATCTTCTAAAGATCAGTGACCATGGGATAGAGACTCTTTGTACAACTCTTGAAGATCTGGCCAAAAGGATGATTGGACGAAGGACCATTGATTAGCTCTGAACGTCTCCAACCTTTGATAAAAACCGTATCTTTATGATTTGAGAGATGTATCAGAGTAAAACTTAGATTTCATAATTTGATTATAATTGTGGTACTCATAAAGTTTTTACACCTGATTTTAAGATCAATGACATACTTCATGATATATAAACTCCAAAAGTATAAATGAACTACTTTAATATATTCCGCTGACTCTGATTTTATAAGATGAGTTCGGTACGAAGGAAGTATTTTAAAATTGATTTCCTGAGATAACCTTGTATTTAAGTTATTCCCGATAACTATTTTGTACTACTAGAGTTATCTCAAAAGATATTTTGAAATGTTTAGTAAATGATTATTCCTTCAACCGAATTCAGTTCCAAATACATGTCTTATACTTGAAGTACCACCTTTACAGAAATTTTTATATTTGGATTTTTCCTAACTTATCTGAAATAACTTCAATTCTTTTTATAAAACGATGGACTTTACAATTCTTACACAACAACTAACCATCAACATCAAATAATAAATATCTACATTCACACATATATTGCAATTTGCCATTCACATATTTGAAATGTTCATAGTTATCCACATTACACCATAACACATATTCATGACTAACAATAATTATCCACAAGCCTAAATTTGAGATTCATATTCTCCATTTTTAACATTTACAACAACATTTTTGCAAATATACCAACCACTAACACTTAGGATTCATTCTTCTTTATTATCATAATCAAATTAGTGTCAATATTCACTATCCCTAGGTTCCTATCATAACACTAAACACATAATCTTAGCAAATCACTATATACTAATTAGGAACTAATTCCTAAACCAAGGTAACACACACCCCCTTACCATGCCTTTCCAAAGACATGCGCCTTTTTGTACGATAAGATTCAGAAGTAGTAAAGTCCATTGCTTTCGCGTTGCGATCAATCCCCAAATTCATTCCATTCTCCTAATTGTGCCACACAAAATCATACAACAACTGGCTCAATACTCACAGTCCTATTTGGACATTATGATCAATCAATCACTTAATGTTCATTTAAACCTTCTTTATTTTCTCTTTACTAATATAAATAATAGATCATTCATTATCTCCTAAAAACCGATTTAAAATTTAAATACTAGATTTTTCTTAACATAAACCATCAACGTCGAAGTAGTATTAAAACAAACACTTTAATACTTTACTTCCCGGGAAGTTAGAAACGGAAATCAAAACAAACTAACTTCAAAATCTCAAAAATTGATAAGTATTAAGGCATTGTATTTTAGATAAACTTTTAAGTCACAAAATCATTTGATTATAATTCATAAACAAAAATTAAATAAAATCTAGGATTATCATTGTTGCCTTCTCGATAAAATAATATAGCTTTTTATTGAAATACGCTCTAACTTTCAAAACTAACGTAATTATCAAACTAATTTGAATTCAAGTAACTGAAATCACGACTCACAAAAATAATCAAATGATACGCTACTTGACACTATTAATTCCGAATTAAAAGGAAGTGTTCATGATTCAAAATAAGTGAAAATCACATTTCCAACATTCAATAAATTTCACTTCCCTTTAACTTGAAATTAACGTTTAAGGTTTTAACCCGAATTATTGTATGCCCAATATATCGGGTTCCTAATTAACTGGTGTATTGTTTAGTTCAGGGACAATTCAACCTCACTAAACAACAACTTAGTTACTTAGGGACCTAACACCTTTAACAAAATACTTTTAAAACTGATCATTCGACATAATGGTTATTTCGATATAATTACGAACCGTATCAACCCATTAAAATCATCATCAATAGCAATATATTATTATTTTTTTTTTAAATCAATATAAGGAATAATACTATTTAATTCCCAAAACAATACTAAGGTTCCAAAACAATTTATCACTATAAAAATCATTACCAACATTATTACTATTAATATTATTATCATCAAAAAGCAACACATAACACTTAAAAATGTATTAGGGATTTACCCACATATGTAATTTTTGAAGCAGCGGAGAGATCCACACCGGTTCGATCCATCTCAACCCGAATGGTTCACGGCGCAGCAACTAACAAAGACAACCCACGAGCTTCGATCCCGGTGACCGGTGACGGTGGCGTGAGTGTTGATGATGGCTCCCTTAAAGGGTTGCGATCTGGAACGCGATTGGGAGAGAGCACCGGAGGGGCGGCGACGGTTTGGTACAGTGGTGGCTGTCGCCGGCGCAAAGAGGAGGCGAAGGCTGTGGGCTAGTTCGCTGCTCGTACATCTCGTCTCCCCCAGCCGTGGCAGCGTCAACGGCGGCACAAGAAAGAAGGACGATTCGCGAGCTTTGTCCATGGGGTGATGAATCGCGAGGAAGAAGAAGAGACCAAGGGCGACGCTGGCTGGTTCGACGACGACGTGGGTGGTACTTCTTGGGTGGTGTCGTGGTTAGATTTGCGATTGAAGGAGATGGCGACGCGAGGAGTATGAGAGATGAATTGAGAGAGAGCGCCATGGCGAGAAAGAGAAAGATATAGGGACCGAAGGAAGAGGCGAAGAGCTCCGGCCTTGGGCAAGGCAGCGGCGGCTGAAATTCCAAATGAAGAAGAAGGTTAAGATGGGGGAGGAGGCGGCACTGAAGAGAGAAATTGAAAAGGAGATTTAGGGTTTCACATTTCATAACATACACACTCATCATCATCATTATTATTATTATTATTGTTATTGTTTAAAGGAAATACCAATAACAAGGTTTAAGTATCACATTAATACAAATAGGGATGTCAAGAGGTTAGTACCTTGAAATTATATGAAACATTCATTTAATATTGGGTATATCTAAATCAATGTAAACTATAGAAAGTATATATATATATATATAAATATATTTTAAAAAGGATATTCACGTTAAATGAACTTACTTTAAAATATAAAATGAAATATACTTTCATAAATACTACAAGATATTTTAACAAAATGTTCAACGCTTTAATGATAAATTTCAAGGATTAATTATTTAGTTTGATAATGCTCAAAATATATAATACAAAAGAAAATCAGGATGTTACAATCCTTCCCCCCAAAAAGAAATTTCGTCCTCGAAATTTGATTAGTGAAAACCATAAGGTTAGGATTTGAGAATTTTTTTATCATCATTCCAACCAACTTAGACAAACACAAATAAAACCAACACTACAAATAGCACCAGGATCTTTATTTAACAGGAAGAACAAACCTTAGTGGTAATAAAAATATAACTGTAACCAAAAGAATTTCAATGACTGGTTAAGTAAAAAGGTTCTCAAATTCAATCGAAGAGGAGACCATCTTTCATAATAATGTCAAATAGAGAAATCATCACTTGATGTACAAAATAGCAATTACAGTTAAGTCAGTCCCAAACAAAATTATCTAAGTTCTCAAAACTGAAAAATAATTTTAACATTTAACAGGTGATAGTTATTGGGAGGATATGTTGACTCTTTGTCAAAAATGTAAAACGAATTCAAATCTCAAAGAGGCAACATCAAATATAATACAAAGTAGGAGCTTTTAAAAACCCAACTAGTATAAACAAAATTAACATTATGCATATGGTTTGAGTTCATATAACATGTTCAGCCCCTAAAACAATAAAATATTTGTAAACCTTGCTGAGAACATTTTTGTAAGAAAACATAATTCACTTATACATTCGATTGCGGTATTAATTTTGTAATAACTTGAAACAGGAAGAGTGACACCCTTTTTTTACAAGAAATAGGACATGAAATAAAATCTGTGCAGGAATTAAGATCCGAAAAAGATAGGAATTAATAATCATGACTCAACCAATAGGGTGCCATTAACTCAAATGAATTTCAGTTTAAATTACAAGGAGAAAAACTAAAACCTGAAAAGAATTAAAAATTCGTTGAGCTAGTGTTCAAAAACGTTTTCCCTGGCATGATAGTTTTAGGAAACTTCTTGAAGTAAACCAAGTAACATAATAGGTTTCCATTGGCCAATACTAATTTAAAAGATTTATGAGTAATGGATTAAGCAAGAAAAGCTATTTGTTGAAACTTATTTAACAATTTTCGTTCAAAAGGATATAATAAATGGCTCGAAATCCAAAAATTCATCATTTTCAGATACATGTGTATGCAGTCATGCAAAGTCAGGGAACAAATTTATTTAAATTAACAAGTCAACAAATCTAGCTTGCATTTTACATAAACTCTAAAACAGAATCCATAAAATTAAGTTCATAGAAACTGAATCAAAAAGGAATCCAAAAGCACATAGAGCTAACTATACAGAAATGTCAGAGATAAATCATTAGCAAATAGAGCGAATTATCATTTCAACAACCGTATTCTTTCAAGTGGACTGGAAGCATGATAGTAAATTATAGAACATAAAAGCAACGAATCTTCAAAGTCCATAATCGAATAAAACTATATTCAATAAAATCAATAGCTAACACTTCGTCAAAGCAAGAATATAAAAAAGTGTTTTGGAAAAAGAGTAACATATGTATAAATTAGGCTTTCGTAAATCTTATAATGTGCATTATGAAGAATTTCTTTAAGTAAAAAAAATGAACCATTCAATAAGACCCTCATTTGAGTAAGGGATCACTTATGGAGACTCGGAAAAAGCTTATTCGGCTAAAGAGGACAATTATCCAAGCATTTAAGAGGAACTAAATTTAAAAATAGAATCCAGCGGTCAAGGCTTACAAAATATTTGGAATGATTTCTGGTTATTTCTGTTGCGTACTCTGTTTTGAAGTACTTAGCAGTCTATAGGATTTAGCTAAAACAGACTATTCCCCTAGGTTTTCAGACATCACTCAACTCAAGAGGTATTATGGAACTCAGGGACTTGATGATTTCACCTTCCAACAAATGTAGTCCTCAAGATGGCCAGTCTCGATTATACATTACCTTGGTGGTAAGATCACTCCGTCCAACCTAAGTTTCAGACATGAATTTCAAAAACATATATTGTTGCATTGTCACATTTAAAAATTGGCGTACTTACTTTGAAACCAATGATCGTTCCTTCCCGTTGGGGTAGCAATTCCATGCTATGGCCCGTTGGGGTTCTTTAACTTTCCTTAATCTCGGATTTCATCCATTTTCTAAATGCGACAACGTCCATTTCCAAGAAATCGGGTTCATTTGGGCAAAAACTCGAGACACATAAACCAGAATTAATTAAGATTTCAAACAGACGCTATAGTATCATTACAAAATTCTAACATAAATCTAACAACTTGTTACTCTATTCATCTAACTTAAATACTTAGCTATCTATTAGTTACTCACTTGGTGAGTAACACAACAGGAGTAACTTACAACTCCAAGGCCGAGGAGAAACTGCTCTGATACCATAAATGTAACACCCTCACTTTTATTCCCTTAATTAAAATTAGTTACTTAAAAATTTCTTTTTAAACTTAAACTTATTATAAAAATCTCTAGAAAATCGGACGGAGTTTCCTCTGTTTTTCGGACTTTCCAAAACTTTAGATTTTTCACCTGCTCAAACCAGTACAATCCAGAAAACATTTAAAGGAAATACCAATAACAAGGTTTAAGTATCACATTAATACAAATAGGGATGTCAAGAGGTTAGTACCTTGAAATTATATGAAACATTCATTTAATATTGGGTATATCTAAATCAAGGTAAAGTATAGAAAGTATATAAATATATATATATATATATATATATATTTAAAAAGGATATTCACGTTAAATGAACTTACTTTAAAATATAATATGAAATATACTTTCATAAATACTACAAGATATTTTAACAAAATGGTCAACGCTTTAATGATAAATTTCAAGGATTAATTATTTAGTTTGATAATGCTCAAAATATATAATACAAAAGAAAATCAGGATGTTACAATCCTTCTCCCCAAAAAGAAATTTCGTCCTCGAAATTTGATTAGTGAAAACCATAAGGTTAGGATTTGAGAATTTTTTTATCATCATTCCAACCAACTTAGACAAACACAAATAAAACCAACACTACAAATAGCACCAGGATCTTTATTTAACAGGAAGAACAAACCTTAGTGGTAATAAAAATATAACTGTAACCAAAAGAATTTCAATGACTGGTTAAGTAAAAAGGTTCTCAAATTCAATCGAAGAGGAGACCATCTTTCATAATAATGTCAAATAGAGAAATCATCACTTGATGTACAAAATAGCAATTACAGTTAAGTCAGTTCCAAACAAAATTATCTAAGTTCTCAAAACTGAAAAATAATTTTAACATTTAACAGGTGATAGTTATTGGGAGGATATGTTGACTCTTTGTCAAAAATGTAAAACGAATTCAAATCTCAAAGAGGAAACATCAAATATAATACAAAGTAGGAGCTTTTAAAAACCCAACTAGTATAAACAAAATTAACATTATGCATATGGTTTGAGTTCATATAACATGTTCTGTAACATCCCAAATTTAATCCCTAGTATAATTGATGATGGGTCAAGCCTAGAGTGAAGGAAATAATGATATTGAGTTAAAAATAGTGGTTTGAAGGCTTGATTTAGGATTAATAACATAGGATATTAGGAAATTCAAAATAAAAGATTTACAACTGTAAATACAAATTCCACCGTTGGATATGAAGATATGATATTTAGGAAGTTACTCGTCAAATTTGAGCTAGATCCGACGGTGAACGAAGAAGTTATCTAGAATTGAAGAAGGAAGAAAATAGGAGGAAAATAGGAAAATGAATAAATGGGGTACTGGGCAAAAATACTCGAGTCTTTCGGAAAAGACTCCAGTCTTTTGGAAAAGACTCGAGTCTTTTTGAAAAGACTCCAGTATTGTTAAGGAAAACACTCGAGTCTTTTGGAAAACACTCGAGTTTTTTGTGCAGACAGCCTTAAAAACGTGTTTCAGCCAACAATCTCATTCATAACTCAACTTCACTCTCTCTCCTAGGTCACGAACAAGCTCCCATTCTTTCTTCAAATTTCATCTCAAATCATCAAATACACCCATGATAAACCATTAAAAACCAATCTCCATCACTCACCAACATCATCTCTTCCATCAATCTCTCCTATTGTTCTCTTTCAAGCCATGGGTATGAGTTAGGGTTCAAGAGCTTCAACACCCACTCTTGATTTCTACAATTTCAAGCTCAAAGTAAGTGAAATTCAAGCTTTCCTCCTCATTTCCTTCATGTTATACGAATTTCCCCCATAGTCTCTAACTAATTTTACTTCTTTTGGTTCATGAATCACTTTCTCTCTCCTCCAAGCTTGGAGCTTTCTCTCTCTTGTCTTCCATGGTGGTTTTCAACTCTAGGCCATGGAAGCTTCTCATTTTCTTGAGCTTTTTCAAGAGGCTATGGCGTAAATGCTAACTCTTCTTGTTATGGCTATTATATTAGGTTCCTCACTTCTCTCTTGGGTCATAACTCAATTGGTGGCAAGGCTCTCAAGCTTAAAGCAAGTGTAACCGCCTTATCTCTAAGTGTTGAGGTAAGGAGTGGGTATTAGTGAGTATTACCATACTCTGGGGAATAGTTTATAGTATGTATATAATGCTTGCTAAGAGATAGGTGTTAGTAAAAGGAATTGGAAACCTAAGTTAGAAAATGATGGTAAATTCTAGAAACGAACCTAGTGTAACTCTACGATGGGGAATAGGAATAATAAATTGATTAGGCAAACCAATAAATTGAACTAGCTAAATGCATGATCTTGCTACTATATGTTATTATAGGTGCTACTTGAGAATAATTGTTAAGTGCTAATGTGTAGGATATTTTATGTGCTTATCTGAGTTGTTGCTAATGATTATATATATTTGGTGTATTCTTGATAATTATTGTGAACTGTTCATTTGTTGCTCTAAGTGTTTAAGCGTTGTGAATTGTAATTGTGTTTATTTACTAGATGGTTTATATGAGATGATAGGAATGGCGTGTTTACTATGGTATATTGATATTTGTTGTTTGTTATGATTATTTGGAAGTAGTGAGTATGTTGGCCTTTGACCTGAGGTGACATACTTTGTGAATATGGTAAGTATGTGGGCCTTTGACCTGAGGCGGCATACTTAACATGTGTGAATAGGGTGAGTATGTTGGCCTTTGACCTGAGGTGAAATACTTTGTGAAGTTGGTAAGTATGTGGGCCTTTGACCTGAGGTGACATACTTATCATGTATGTATGGGGTGAGTATGTTGGCCTTTGACCTGAGGTGACATACTTTGTAAACTAGGGATGTATGTGGGCCTTTGACCTGAGGTGACATACATCGCAAATAGAAATTGGAAAAATAAAGGAAATGAAAGGGATTGGAAGAAAGGAATGAAGAATGAAAATGGAGAAAAGAAAAAGATACACGAAACATAAGATAGGAAGGTTAGTAGAAGGACATAACGAGATAATTTGGGATGGTAAAGAAGTGTACTAGTAATAATAGGACAATAAGGTATGTAAAACGAATTAATGAGTTAGGTAATTAATGGGTAAAAAGGAAGCGAAAATAGGAGCATAGGTGGTTTTGTCGGATAGGAAAAATGAACAATAAGCTAGGAAAAATAATGGAATCGGAATATTGATGCATATTGGTATGAATGTGACTGTTGTGCAATTGATTGAACTATGTGGTAATTGTGTGTGACTTAGTCGGTTATTATGTCATATTGGAAACTGCTTTCCCATTTTATGTGTAATGCTCACTCCTTACTATCTCCACAGGTACTGAGATTGAGCTGGCACAGCCCCCGGCCGAGCAGGAGTACTTTCCCTTACAGGGAGAGTAAGTCATATTAGTAGAGTCGCGTGTCGCGTCCTGACTACTTTTGGGATTTTTGTATATGATGATGATTATGTGTATGTACTGAAAAACATCATTTTGGGGTATAGTCAGGACCACTCCTTGTGGGAAGGGAGTTATTTTGGAGTATTTCATGGAATTTAAATAACTGCTAAAACTTGTATTAGTTTATAATTTTCCGCCGCACTGAAACTCTGATTATGAATGCTTTAATATATGGTTTGGCCCTGATGGCTTTCTGATCTCACTTAAAATTAAATTAACAGGTTTGCAGGAAAAACTAATTCTTGGAATGTCCATATTACAAAGTAAACTCTGTCCGTTTTGACAGAGATTTTCATAAGTTAAAATGGTATTACTCAGAAAAATTTAAAATCACTATTTTATTATGGGTATTTAAGGGTAATTATTTAGGGTGTTACATGTTCAGCCCCTAAAACGATAAAGTATTTGTAAACCTTGCTGAGAACTATTTTTGTAAGAAAACATAATTCACTTATACATTCGATTGCGGTATTAATTTTGTAAGAACTTGAAACAGGAAGAGTGACACCCTTTTTTTTTACAAGAAATAGGACATGAAATAAAATCTGTGCAGGAATTAAGATCCGAAAAAGATAGGAATTAATAATCATGACTCAACCAATAGGGTGCCATTAACTCAAATGAATGTCAGTTTAAATTACAAGGAGAAAAACTAAAACCTGAAAAGAATTAAAAATTCTTTGATCTAGTGTTCAAAAACGTTTTCCCTGGCATGATAGTTTTAGGAAACTTCTTGAAGTAAACCAAGTAACATAATAGGTTGCCATTGGCCAATACTAATTTAAAAGATTTATGAGTAATGGATTAAGCAAGAAAAGCTATTTGTTGAAACTTATTTAACAATTTTCGTTCAAAAGGATATAATAAATGGCTCGAAATCCAAAAATTCATCATTTTCAGATACATGTGTATGCAGTCATGCAAAGTCAGGGAACAAATTTATTTAAATTAACAAGTCAACAAATCTAGCTTGCATTTTACATAAACTCTAAAACAGAATCCATAAAATTAAGTTCATAGAAACTGAATCAAAAAGGAATCCAAAAGCACATAGAGCTAACTATACAGAAATGTCAGAGATAAATCATTAGCAAATAGAGCGAATTATCATTTCAACAACCGTATTCTTTCAAGTGGACTGGAAGCATGATAGTAAATTATAGAACATAAAAGCAACGAATCTTCAAAGTCCATAATCGAATAAAACTATATTCAATAAAATCAATAGCTAACACTTCGTCAAAGCAAGAATATAAAAAAGTGTTTTGGAAAAAGAGTAACATATGTATAAATTAGGCTTTCGTAAATCTTATAATGTGCATTATGAAGAATTTCTTTAAGTAAAAAAATGAACCATTCAATAAGACCCTCATTTGAGTAAGGGATCACTTATGGAGACTCGGAAAAAGCTTGTTCGGCTAAAGAGGACAATTATCCAAGCATTTAAGAGGAACTAAATTTAAAAATAGAATCCAGCGGTCAAGGCTTGCAAAATATTTGGAATGATTTCTGGTTATTTCTGTTGCGTACTCTGTTTTGAAGTACTTAGCAGTCTATAGGATTTAGCTAAAACAGACTATTCCCCTAGGTTTTCAGACATCACTCAACTCAAGAGGTATTATGGAACTCAGGGACTTGATGATTTCACCTTCCAACAAATGTAGTCCTCAAGATGGCCAGTCTCGATTATACATTACCTTGGTGGTAAGATCACTCCGTCCAACCTAAGTTTCAGACATGAATTTCAAAAACATATATTGTTGCATTGTCACATTTAAAAATTGGCGTACTTACTTTGAAACCAATGATCGTTCCTTCCCGTTGGGGTAGCAATTCCATGCTATGGCCCGTTGGGGTTCTTTAACTTTCCTTAATCTCGGATTTCATCCATTTTCTAAATGCGACAACGTCCATTTCCAAGAAATCGGGTTCATTTGGGCAAAAACTCGAGACACATAAACTAGAATTAATTAAGATTTCAAACAGACGCTATAGTATCATTACAAAATTCTAACATAAATCTAACAACTTGTTACTCTATTCATCTAACTTAAATACTTAGCTATCTATTAGTTACTCACTTGGTGAGTAACACAACAGGAGTAACTTACAACTCCAAGGCCGAGGAGAAACTGCTCTGATACCATAAATGTAACACCCTCACTTTTATTCCCTTAATTAAAATTAGTTACTTAAAAATTTCTTTTTAAACTTAAACTTATTATAAAAATCTCTAGAAAATCGGACGGAGTTTCCTCTGTTTTTCGGACTTTCCAAAACTTTAGATTTTTCACTTGCTCAAACCAGTACAGTCCAGAAAACATTTAAATACTTATATACACCCTAATCAGTTTTGCACGCCCTACTAACAAAGTAAAACAAAACTCAGGGCTTACAACGAATTATTTCAAAACCAAAATAAATTAATTATAATAAAAAGACTATAATTCCCTCTTAACTAAATTACACTCCACGGTGTGGAGTGTGCTCATGCTCGGCCAATAATAGTGCATGCTTAATCTCATTACCTGTAAAAATATAGCAAGAGGGTGAGCATTACACTTGAAGTAGGAAGCAGTTTCTAACTAGACATAATAACCTACAAAGTCAAACGCAATTAAACATTTAGCACATACTATTTCATTCAAACATTCCATATCATGCTCATGCACATTCAACATTTACATTCTTAGTCCCATTACAAATCAATTATACTTTAGTCTTTTCATCATTCATTTTTCCATTGCAATTCAATTGAACTTTAGTCTTTTCATCATTCATTCTCTTCTTTCTTTTACTCTTTTCTCTTATTTGTACCACTAGGAATTGATTGCTCCTGCTAGGGCGTTTGTACACCCATTAGGGACTTTACACCCATCAGGACTTTTGGTCACCCATTAGGCATTACCCGTTAGGACAATACTTGCAATCTTTGCTCATGCTTATCACATCTCTTAGCATAATCAATTTCATACACTTTAATCCAACCTTTTCCATTCTTTTAATTATCGTTGAATTGATCAATTGGGTACATCGACGCCTAACGGGGCATTTGGACCTAATGGGGCATTTGGCCTGATGGGGCATTTAGCCCTAATGGGGCATTTGGTACACCTAGCAGGAGCACCTAGTGGGCCAATGTCCCCAATGATCAATTCAACAATCCGTTCTATTTAATTCGTCTCATTGTTCTTTTCCAATTAACCATATACTCAATTCAATTAATCATATCCTAATATCTTAAATCAAACGTAGCTACCATTATACGTGTAATTCAATTGGCCATTCAAGCATTTATAATATTCCTACTTATCATTCTTACACAACAACAAACCATCAACATCAAATAATAAATATCTACATTCATACATATATTGCAATTAGCCATTCACATATTTGAAATGTTCATAGTTATCCACATTACACCATGACACATATTCATGACTAACAATAATTATCCACAAGCCTAAATTTGAGATTCATATTCTCCATTTTTAACATTTACAACAACATTTTTGCAAATATACCAACCACTAATACTTAGGGTTCATTCTTCTTTATTATCATAATCATATTAGTGTCAATATTCACTATCCCTAGGTTCCTATCATAACACTAAACACATAATCTTAGCAAATCACTATATACTAATTAGGAACTAATTCCTAAACCAAGATAACACACACCCCCTTACCATGCCTTTCCAAAGACATGCGCCTTTTTGTACGATAAGATTCAAAAGTAGTAAAGTCCATTGCTTTCGCGTTGTGATCAATCCCCAAATTCATTCCATTCTCCTAATTGTGCCACACAAAATCATACAACAACTGGCTCAATACTCACAGTCCTATTTGGACATTATGATCAATCAATCACTTAATGTTCATTTAAACCTTCTTTATTTTCTCTTTACTAATATAAATAATAGATCATTCATTATCTCCTAAAAACCGATTTAAAATTTAAATACTAGATATTTCTTAACATAAGCCATCAACGTCGAAGTAGTATTAAAACAAACACTTTAATACTTTACTTCCCGGGAAGTTAGAAACGGAAATCAAAACAAACTAACTTCAAAATCTCGAAAATTGATAAGTATTAAGGCATTATATTTTAGATAAACTTTTAAGTCACAAAATCATTTGATTATAATTCATAAACAAAAATTAAATAAAATCTAGGATTATCATTGTTGCCTTCTCGATAAAATAATATAGCTTTTTATTGAAATACGCTCTAACTTTCAAAACTAACGTAATTATCAAACTAATTTGAATTCAAGTAACTGAAATCACGACTCACAAAAATAATCAAATGATACGCTACTTGACACTATTAATTCCGAATTAAAAGGAAGTGTTCATGATTCAAAATAAGTGAAAATCACATTTCCAACATTCAATAAATTTCACTTCCCTTTAACTTGAAATTAACGTTTAAGGTTTTAACCCGAATTATTGTATGCCCAATATATCGGGTTCCTAATTAACTGGTGTATTGCTTAGTTCAGGGACAATTCAACCTCACTAAACAACAACTTAGTTACTTAGGGACCTAACACCTTTAACAAAATACTTTTAAAACTGATCATTCGGCATAATGGTTATTTCGATATAATTACGAACTGTATCAACCCATTAAAATCATCATCAATAGCAATATATTATTATTTTTTTTAAATCAATATAAGGAATAATACTATTTAATTCCCAAAACAATACTAAGGTTCCAAAACAATTTATCACTATAAAAATCATTACCAACATTATTACTATTAATATTATTATCATCAAAAAACAACACATAACACTTAAAAATGTATTAGGGATTTACCCACATATGTAATTTTTGAAGCAGCGGAGAGATCCACACCGGTTCGATCCATCTCAACCCGAATGGTTCACGGCGCAGCAACTAACAAAGACAACCGACGAGCTTCGATCCTGGTGACCGGTGACGGTGGCGTGAGTGTTGATGACGGCTCCCTTAAAGGGTTGCGATCTGGAACGCGATTGGGAGAGAGCACCGGAGGGGCGGCGACGGTTTGGTACAGTGGTGGTTGTCGCCGGCGCAAAGAGGAAGCGAAGGCTGTGGGCTAGTTCGCTGCTCGTACATCTCGTCTCCCCCAGCCGTGGCAGCGTCAACGGCGGCACAAGGAAGAAGGACGATTCGCGAGCTTTGTCCATGGGGTGATTATCAAAACTAACGTAATTATCAAACTAATTTGAATTCAAGTAACTGAAAATCACGACTCACAAAAATAATCAAATGATACGCTACTTGACACTATTAATTCCGAATTAAAAGGAAGTGTTCTCAGTTCAAAATAAGTGAACATCACATTTCCAACATTCAATAAATTTCACTTCCCTTTAACTTGAAATTAACGTTTAAGGTTTTAACCTGAATTAACGTATGTCCAATATTTCGGGTTCCTAATGAACTGGTTTATCGTTTAGTTCAGGGACAATTCAACCTCACTAAACAACAACTCAGTTACTTAGGGACATAACACCTTTAACAAAATACTTTTAAAACTGATCATTCAGCATAATGGTTAATTCGATATAATTACGAACCGTATCAACCCATTCAAATCATCATCAATAGCAATATATTATTATTTTTTTAAATCAATATAAGGAATAATACCATTTAATTCCCAAAACAATACTAAGGTTCCAAAACAATTTATCACTATTAAAATCATTACCAACATTATTACTATTAATATTATTATCATCAAAAAGCAACACAGAACACTTAAAAAGGTATAAGGGATTTACCAACATATGTAATTTTTGAAGCAGCTGAGAGATCCACACCGGTTCGATCAATCTCAACCCGATTGGTTCACGGTGCAACAGCTAACAAAGACAACCCACGAGTTTCGATCCCGGTGACGGTGGCGTGAGTGTTGATGACGGCTCCCTTAAAGGATTGCGATCTGGAACGCAATTGGGAGAGAGCATCGGAGGGGCAGCGACGGTTTGGTACAGTTGTGGCTGTCGCCGGCGCAAAGAGGAGGCGAAGGCTGTGGCTAGTTCGCTGCTCGTACATCTCGTCTCCCCCAGCCGTGGCAGCGTCAACGACGGCACAAGGAAGAAGGACGATTCACGAGCTCTGTCCATGGGGTGATGAATCGCGAGGAAGAAGAAGAGACCAAGGGCGGCGCTGGCTGGTTCGACGACGGCGTAGGTGGTTCTTCTTGGGTGGTGTCGTGGTTAGGTTTGCGATTGAAGGAGATGGCGACGCGAGGAGTATAAGAGATGAAGGGAGAGAGAGCGCCATGGCGAGAAAGAGAAAGATATAGGGATCGAAGGAAGAGGCGAAGAGCTTTGGCCATGGGCAAGGCAGCGGCGGCTGAAAATCCAAATGAAGAAGAAGGTTAAGATAGGGGCGGGGCGGCACTAAAGAGAGAAATTGAAAAGGAGATTTAGGGTTTCACATTTCATAACATACACACTCATTATTGTTATTATTATTATTATTATTATTATTATTGTTATTGTTATTATTATTGTTATTGTTATTGTTATTGTTATTGTTTAAAGGAAATACCAATTACAAGGTTTTAGTATCACATTAATACAAATAGGGATGTCAGGAGGTTAGTACCTTGAAATTATATGAAACATTCATTTAATATTGGGTATATCTAAATCAAGGTAAAGTATAGAAAGTATATATATTTTTTAAATAGGATATTTACTTTAAAATATAAAATGAAATATACTTTCGTAAATACTACAGGATATTTTAACAAAATGTTCAACGCTTTAATGATAAATTTCAAGGATTAATTATTTAGTTTGATAATACTCAAAATATATAATACAAAAGAAAATCAGGATGTTACATATGCCCTGAAACTTGTACTAACCGAGCGTTAGGATTTAATCTGGCTATAATACTATTATGATTTAAGTTGTTAGATAATTCTGGGCCGACAGGCTTAAAGAAAAAAATTTTGGGAAGTCCGAAAAACAGAGGAAACTCTATCGGATTTTCGTAAAATATTTTATAAGAAATCAAGTTTTCAAAAGAATTTTTCCAGCACTAATTTTTTAAAACTTAAAATTAACTAATTAATGTGAGGGTGTTACAAAATGTATTTACATTTGAATTTTTATACTTTTTCTTACGCAATACCTATCTGTAGGGACCAGTAACTATATTATTTTTCAATGAGTTTTGATTAATTAAAAGTGCAATATTGTTCTACTTAAAATGTATTTTATTTTTAGGATCGTCAAACTTTTAGTTATAATTCAAAATACCTACGCGCATTGACTCACAGATGAGAACAAACTATTAAAATATAAAATATTTCCTAATTTCTACCCAAAACCCCACTGCCCCACTACTTATAAAAAAAAACAGAGAGAAGTTGTGGCTTACAACCATCAGCGAGAGAGAGAAAGAGAATGAGAAAACCAAAGAAAGAAAGAAGTATAGAGAGAGAGCGAGCGGAGGCACAGAGAACATTTGGGTTTTCTAGCTTCCAGGTCCAATAACTCAAGATCCAACCGTCCAATCTCAAATCTTTCTTAAATCCAACACATTATTGTGGAGCCTGACCCAGGAGTAAGTCGCGGTTATAAAAGTGGCTTTGTCGCTATGACTAGGATTTCTAAGGTAAGAGGGAGTTATTATTCATAAATTAGGATTAGGATTTAATGATAATAATAATAATAATAATATAGGTATATCTATGTGTAGGTCATTGTGTGTATGTTGATGTTTATAAGATTTATTGATTTAATTATGTTATGAAACTAGGGCTTATCTTAACTAATGAATGATGATGATGAGTTTGATTAAATTATGTTATGAATATGGGATGGATAATGATATATTAATGTATGATGTTGATATCCTCATGTTTGAATAATGATTGAATATAAGAACATTTAATGAGTGAATGAATGATGTACTTAATGGTTGAAGTTTATGTTTAAGTGTTATTAAATTGAATGAATGAATATTATTGTTAATATTATTAATGTTCTTATACTTGGATAATTATTATTCATGATTTATGATTATGGCCAATTACCCTAAGTTAGAGAACCCATTCCAAATTGGAATAAGTATGAAACGGCTTAATTATCACAAATACCCTAAAATGAACTAGAAACACGTATAATTATGGAGTAAGATGGACGTTAGGGATTAGGAAAGATGACGTGAAGACCAGGTTCTATGAATTGATGGACGTTATCGTGAAGATTCATAGAATTAATGGACAAGAGTATTATAGTGATTTGATTGTGTTTATGAAACAATCACGGGAACTATTATAGGGGACTTTGATCTACCCTAGAAGAGACCAATATGATGGACGTATTCGTGAAGTACTGGTTGAATTGGTGATTAGTCTTGTGCACACTATAATAGTTCTATCGGTCACTTACATACTTCGTGACTACGCAGGATGGTTCCTACCCTGTATGATGGACGTTTTCGTGAAGTACAAAGGGTTCCTACACTATATGATGGACGTTCTCGTGAAGTACAATGTATGTGCTGGTAGAGGAACATTTACTCCTAGTTGGTCTTTCCTAAAGTGTGGAGGGCGATGTGAGGAAAAAGTAAAAGTAAAAAGGAAAAGAATACGTAGCAATGCCTACGAAGTAAAAGTAAAGGAAATATGGTTCCTAACACTATATGATGGACGTACTCGTGAAGTACAGTGTAAGCAAAGAAAGCGTAGCAATGTCTATGATGTTAAAGAAAAGAAAAGAAAGCAAATGATGCATGAAGAAGTTGCATTGCATTATGAATGTTTATGCATTATCAACAATAGTTGATAATTATGATGATGACTATGTATGTAAAGAAGTATGAAAGAAATTAATATATATATATATATAAATGATAATAATGTGAAAGAATGATTAATTTGCATAGACATATGTATATTATATTATTGTTATTGAATGTTTTTCTTAATTCATGATAAAACAACTCACCTCTTAAGTTGACATTTTAGGTACAAAAGCTGAAGAGTTCATGCTTCTCAATGCCGAGAAAGTCCACACTCTAAGAAATAGAGTGTGTGTTACTTTGTGTGACCATAAAGTCACTCCATTGCAACCAATTAGCTGCTCATATTATTTAGTATTTTTGGAAATATAATGTATAATTTTGTATAATGATTGTAAAATAAATATTTGTTTTATTTTATTCTGGATCTGACAAGTAGAATTTTAAGGAAAAATCAATATTTTAAAGTAAACTCTGTCAAATTTTTCGTAAAATTTTCATTTATTTAAATTTACTAAAGGAAATAAAAAGATAAGATGTTACATATGGTGGTTTAGCTTCAGCAGAAACATCAGGTGGCAATCCTCGGGAGTGGAGTTCTCTATTTAAAGGGAAAGTTTTAATTTGTTCAACCGGAACAAATTAAAGTCATTAATATTGCAAGTCTCTTAATTTTATTTTTAGCATAATCTTATCACATTAATATATATAAAAGGAATGATTAAAAGATCTGATTATTTAAATATAAATATTGAAACTACTTCAAAATAACATGATTAGTTAAATAATTATATGCACTTAATAAATAGTTGACAAAATAAACTATCATTATTTAAAACTTCAATATAAAAATTTGAATTTTTTTATATTTTTATTTAAACCTATTAAATTAATTGTTAATTTATTTTATATTTTTTCATTATAGTCTTATTATTATGGTAAAAAAAATATATTTATACAAACGTATTAAAAATGGTTTATTGTGTTATGATAAACTATTTAAGAAAATATATATTAAATAATACTCAAATAAACAATTATGCAATTACGAGTAATTTCTATTTTTATTTATTTATTTGTATTAAATCTGAATTTATCTTAATTTTATAATTTTTTAAAAAAGTAAATTATTAGTAAATCAGAACACATTATCTATCTATAAACCAACCAAACCAATAAGAAATTAAGCTGCACCTATATTTATTTATTTTGTGAACACGGGCAAAAGCTGCACCTATATTTAAAAACTAGTGTACGTGGTCTTGATGAATTTTGCAAGTGAAGCAACAAGGCATTGTATGCTATATAGGGGGAAAATGTAATGGAGGTTAAAGGGTATATATAAGAAATATTATTATAAATCCAAGGGTTGGTCTGGTGTTATTTTGCTAGGTGCCGAAAGAAGTCGAGGTTTGCGGTAGCGGGCCGCGAACCCGATCAACCCAACCCAACTTAGTATTTGATGAGAACCCGTGCATCGCACGGGTTTAATTTTTTTTTTAAAAAAAAATTGATTATAAATTTTGGAAATATGTTTTTTTAAATAATAAGTTAATATAAACTTTTTATAAAAATGATTTACATGTATTTAGAAATGAATAGTCGTAAACATTAACCTTTGAATCTAGTTTCAGCTACCAACTTTTTCATTAATAAAAATTAACTAATAATGTATCAACTATGCGATTTCTAATTTTAATTAACAATATAATTTCTTATATTAAAAAAAATCCAACTCATTTTGATTTTTGTTTTATTTAATCCATCATTCTAAATGCATTTTGTTAATAATTCGTTTTGCAAATCCAAATGCAGCTATTTTTTTACCATATATATCATCATCATCATCATTATATTATTATTATTATTATTATTACATCTGTCCCAAAATATAAGACCTGTTTTCACACTTTTAATTAATTAGTTTTTATAAGATTCGAACTTTCAAATTACTTGCTTGTATTAGAACTTCATAATTGTAAATAAGTATATTGTCTAAAGTATAAAATAAAGCATCATTATTTTTCACAATTTAAATTGCAACATATTGTATAAATTTTTGGATTTTTTTAAATTTGAATTCATGACCGAGTAAATATTTGATTGTATTAAGTTAAATCATTATACCAAATTATAGTTCATCTTTAATATTTATATATCCGTTTTTTTCGTTGTACCCAAAATTTATTATTCATAATGATGCTCTGTTTAAATGTTTAATACCAATTTGCCTATATTATGACTTGTTTGTATTAGAATTTATGAAATTACAACATTATATTCGTTTTTTTTTTGCTGATTAATTATCATATGACGGGTCGTTTAGGCATTATATATTTTTTATGTCAATATTTGATTCAAATTATTTCCTTTTGAAAAGATCATTAATAACCCGTGCAAATTGTATGTTTGCGGGTAATTTTTATATTTATGTGTAATTCAAATTGTACTAATAAAAATTTTACTAAAAATAACTTAAGATAAATATTTATTCCCGTGTGATGCACGGACAAACAAATTTGGAGGGAAAAACAAGGATGAAGGAGGGAAAATGAAAATGATAAAAATGCCCTCAACTTCTCATATTTTATAATATGTTGACTAGGAAAATTGCCCGTGTGATGCACGGGTCTTAAATTTTGTTATCCTTCCCATTTATTTTAAAGGGCTTTCCATTTGTTCAAACATTAAACATTAATTTTATTTACATGTGATTGAATAAATTGAAATGATAAATTGAAAGGAAGGCTTTCATGATCAACATATTATAAAAAAAGAAATATTGAGAAGAAATATTTTGTTAAAGATCAACACAATATTGAAAAGAAATATTATTATGCACACACGTTTACAGTTATTTGGGCATTAAAAGAATAATTTAAAGCAAGAAAGATGATTCGTGTCAGCATCCAGAATTGGGTAAAAATGCCAACAGCTTGCATGTTACAACTTACAACAACTTTTGTGAGGCAACTTGAAGCATTTTGATACCAAAAAATAATAATAATAATTGAAATCATCAAGGTAATATGTTTAATCAAAAATTTAAATGATAAATTGGAAGGAAGGTTTTCATGATCAACATATTATAAAAAAATAAATATTGAGAAGAAATATTTTGTTAAAGGTCAACACAATATTGAAAAGAATTTAACTTACTTCTTCACATTCTTTGATCTTCTTTTGTGCACCATCAAGTCTTAAGTCCTTGTATTAAGAAATGTTTGAGCAAAATTCAAACACTTAAAAATACCAAAAAAAAAATGAAAAAGCTTTCTAGCTACCAATTAAAAAAAAATAATACTAACTGTTCATATGCTTAATGTTTATGACAAATAAGGAAATAAAATATACTTAATAAGGAAATAATTTTAGTTGAAATGAAGGCTTTCAACCAATTTAAAAAATAAAAAATAAAAAAATACTAACTGTTCATATGCTCAAACAACCAAGGTTTCCTTCTTTATACTTTTTTTTTTGCAAGTGGCATTTTGATACCAAAAATAAAAAAAATTCTCATTGAAAGACGAAAGGCCAGTAATAAATAAGCTTTAAATAGAAACAAAATGACCAAACATTTATATATATATATATATATGCAGATTGTAGAGGCCTAGAGGGGCAAGAAATGTACGCTGGTGCACATAGTAGCTTTGATAAAATAAAAAATTTGCATAATAATCTGATGGACTACCTTGTAAGTTTGGTCACCAAAGAAGTGAATTTCATTGAAATCATCAAGGTAATATGTTTAAACAAAAATTTAAATGATAAATTGAAAGGAAGGCTTTCATGATCAACATATTATAAAAAAAGAAATATTGAGAAGGAATATTGTGTTAAAGATCAACGCAATATTGAAAAGAATTTCACTTACTTCTTCACATTCTTTGATCTTCTTTTGTGCATCATCAAGTCTCAAGTCTCTGTATTAAGAAATGTTTGAGCAAAATTCAAATATTTAAAAATACCAAAAAAAATGGGAAAAATGCTAATTGAAAGGAAGGCTTTCTACCAATTTAAAAAAAAAATTACTAACTGTTCATATGCCTAATGTAACCTTGTCACTTTTCAAGCTTTCCATGACTATCAATTGTAAGTGGTCAGAATAGCATTTGTTGCATCGTACATTGATAGGAAATAATGAAAAATACTAACTGTTTCAATTGTAAGCAGTCATAAAATGAAAGGAAAATGAAAAGATTAAAAATATATAGACGGATGTGATTTACTTGCAATGGATGGTTAGGATTAGAATGAAATTTAGGAGGGATATGAACGGATGTGATTTATTTGCAATGGATGGCTAGGATTAGAAACAAATTTGGAGGGAAAAACTATCATGGAGGAAAAGTAAAAAATACCCCTCAACTTCAACTATCTTGAATATATGTTGACAAGGAAGGAGTTCACAGCAAAATTACAAATTTCGCAGATTTTGGCCATGTATTTTGTACTCCTATGCACTACATATAAAAACACAGTAACATGTAGCCAAGGTAACAAGTTGGTTAATACCAACCGTTGATCACAAAATCCAGTAAAATCTATGGCCAAAACACTTAGCATCATTTGGTGCATCAAAGGTTAGCGTCTTGGTTCACTTGTCTAAATAATATAAAGGCTTATTTAAGTTTTTAGTCCCTAAACTTAGGTGCTCTTTTGAAATTAGTCCTTGATCTTTTTTTTTGTTGCTTTGGGTCCCTAAACTTTTTCAATTTTTGGAAAATGACCTTGTTGTTACTTAAGTGATGATATGACCGATGAAATGCTACATAACCTTCGCAGTATCGATAGATAACATACTAGATGATGCCACGTGAATTTTAAAGATTAAAAAAAAATCAAATTTATTAAAAATAATTAAAATTTGTATTTTAAAAAAAAAAGAAAATAAAATCCTTTAATAATTTTGAAAAAAAAATTAATAAAAAAAAAGTCATGTGGTGTTACAAAAGGCTACATAGCACTTCATTCTTCGATGTCGGACAAGTGACGTGACATTTCATTTGTCATATCATCACTTAAGCAACAACAGGGTCCTTTTCCAAAAATTGAAAAAGTTTAGGGATCCAAAACAACGAAAAAAAAGATCAAGGACCAATTTCAAAAGAGCACATAAGTTCGGGGGCTAAAAACTTAAATAAACCTAATATAAAATAGGAGCTGTGATTACCATTTTTAATCTCCCGCCTAATCATCCTTATGATTGGTTTCCATTTATATTTTGTAATTAATGCATCTTTAATTATTTTATTGGTTTTGTTATTTGCTGTTTATTATGTTTTTTTATTGTTATTATTGTTATGTGTCTGATCTATTAGTTGCCTCATCTTGGCCATCGATTTGAATAAGGGGGCAAGCGAATTGATCTGGACCGTTCGTTTTGTTCTACAAGCTTCTGATGGAGTAGTGCGTCGACGACTCTTCGTTGTTTCCATTTCCTCTCTTTTTCTGTCTCGCGTGGTTGTCTCGCGTGGTGGTCTTGAGGCTCTTCAATGGCGATTGTTGTTTGCTCTCCTCGATGGCGCGATTCGTCTTCTTCGTGCTTAATAAACATATATCAGCTTATTTTCCTTTTCATTATCAGTTCTTCAACTCAGATTCGGTGTGTTTCTTCAAAAATGGGAGGTGAAGGAGAATGGAAGAGAGCTCGGTTTGATCTCAACGAAGGTTGGATTATTATTTTTTTTTATTTTTTTTTTGTGATTCTCTTCTTTATCATTCTGTTAGTTCTCTTCTTATCTTTTTTTTTGTTTGATTTTTATTTTATTTTATTTTTTTGTTTTTTCAGTTCCTGGGTCTGATCTTGAATTCCAGTTGAAGAGACCTCGGTTTGATCTCAATGAAGGTTGACAACAATAATTTTTTTCGTTGTTTTTTTATTCTCTTCTTTATCATTCTGTTAGTTCAGTATTTTTTTTCTTTTTGGTTTGACTTTATTTTATTATTTTTTTTACAGTTCCCGGGTATGATTGTGAATTTAAGTTGCCATCAGTGAGCAAGCTAACACCTGGGAAGCATATTTTGAGAGGTTTGGTTTCGATTATTAATTTTTTTAATTTTGTAGTTGTTCATTTATTGTAAATCTTATTTGAATTCTGATCTTTGAAGGTTCATCCTCAAAACTGTGTAATGATCTTGAAGAATTTGTGCGTTCGAGTAATGCTAGGATGCGTGCTTTGTTTGATAATGATGTTAATTTGAGTGTTAGAAGATTTGCTCATGGCTTTGACTTTGGACATGTTCCAGGTTAGATATTACTCTCTGTTGTTGGCTTTTAAAGATGAGTTTACAAATATGCGATTAAATATTTTTTCTGGAAATTTTACAATAGTGTCTGCATCATGTCTTTTAATTTTGTAGTTGTTGATAGTGGTGAAGCACTGAAGTTGAAGATTGTTTGTCTTCTCATGTATAATTGACTGTGCACGAAATCCAATATGATATTATATCTTTTATTGTTATTATTATTACTATATAATGTACCATGCATCTCTTTCAAAGGTTCATTTCGATCTTAGTTCAGTTTTCCTTGCTGAGTACCGCCGTGGACATTGACTATTATGGCATTGTGCTTGGTATCTGACTTAAAAATTGGAAGGGAAACCAGGTCTTTGCAGGCAAAGATACATAGGTGTTGGGATGTAAATCCAAGGGGTAAGGTCATGAGTATAAACATGGTTCTCATTGACAAGAAGGTATGAACTTTTTTACTTATTTTTTTTTAATTTAATTTGATTTTATTTAACTTTTTTCTTTTTAATTAATGATGCTCCGTTAATATCCTTTCTTTCTTCTACTTTTTTTTTCACTGCCTTTTGTTTTTTCTTTATTGATATGTTGTTTTTAATGGAGAGCAAATTTGATTTATTGCTTATTGCAGGGTGATAAAATACAAGGGCTGATAATTGATCAGGATGCTATGAAAAAACATAGAAAATATATTGAAGAGGGATCAGTGATACAGCTTTCCAGATTTTATGTTGGACCTGTGACTGGACAATGTCGTCCAACCAAGCATCCATATCGTATTAATATTAATTTTGGAACAAGGATTGAACCATGTGGAGAAAATATTGCAAGTGAAGATTTTGATTTTGTTTCTTTTGAAGAAATTGGATTGGATGAGAAACCTGAAGACTATCTTATAGGTATTTTTCATTTTAAATGTTAATAAGCTTTTGATTACTTATTTTATTTTAATTACTTTAATTACTTTAATTTAATGATAATCATAATGATAATCATAATATTTGTGATTAATATTTAATAATTAATTAACAATTGATATTTACAGACATTATTGGAGTGGTTAAGGAGCATGGTTCTCTTGAACCTTATCAATATCAAGGAGAAGTTGCACATAAGCTTATGTTGATCCTTGCTAATGAAAGGTCAGCGATTTTCCATTTTTTGTTTTTATTTTATTTTTATATATATATTTATTTATCATTTTTTTTATTTCAGGCACAATACTTTGCCTGTTATTTTTTTCAAGGATCATAGTCAATCAGTACTTGACTTTCTTAATGGACCTGAACAACCAAAAGTGATTGCTTTGCAACTTGGAAAAATATCAAATTGGAACGGTTATTATCTTTAAATTATTTGTTTTTATTTTTTTAAGTTATCTTCTTTAATAATATCGAAAGTTATTATTCTTTGTTTATTTTATTTTGCGGATTTTGTTTTTGAATGCTTAGGATTTACTTCTGCAACAACTTATTGGAATGCAACTAAATTTTTTTTCAACCCCACAGTACCCGAAACAATGTTGCTTCATGAGAGGTGAAAATATATTTTGTTGCTTTATTTTTTTTTTATTAAGTTTTTTTTTCTAATAGTTTTCATTGGTCATAATTTTTTTTGGTTATGTAGTGCAATAGATCAAGTGCCTACTCAGGGATTAAGTTCTTCTCAATTCACAAACAGTAGTCAAAGCACAATTGGCATTGCTCTAACTAATCCTGATTTTAGGAAAACACTTATTGATATTAAAACTATTGAAGAGGTGAATTTATTTAAGTTTCGTTTGTTATTATTCTGAATGGATTATTTCTCCATTTTTAACGTCTATTGTTCATTGCTTTTCTTTTTTCTTAAATTTTTTTTTAATTTAAAAAAAAAGCCTGGAAGATATTCAGTTATGGCAAAGATAGAGGAAATCATTGAAGACCATAATTGGTGCTATGATGGATGTGATAAATGTCCTCAAAAGATTGGTGAGAAGGAAAGAAGTGATGGAAAAATGGGAATTTGGTGCAATAGATGTGAAAAGGAACCAAATATAGTTACACAAAGGTTTTCCCTTCACACAACTTTCCAAGTATGCTATCATTTGGTTTATTTAAATATCTGTATGCTAAATATCAATTTCTGTAAAATAGGTTCAAAATTCAAGTGAGAGTTAGTGATTCAGTTGGATATGCGTGTTTCACTATTTTTGATAAAGATGCTTTTAAACTGCTAAAAAAAAACTACAACTGAGTTAAAGGATCAAATGATCAAGGTAAAAGTAATTTTTTTTGATTTAGTGTAAATATTTAAAATTATTTTTGTAAATAAATAATTTGCATTTGCTGAGATAATTTTTTATTTATGTTATACAGGATAACGATGAATTTGGATTCCCTAAAGAATTTGATAACCTCATTGGAAAAGAATATGTTTTTGTGGTTGATGTTAAACAATATTATACGAGTAATATTGAAAAAAGATTGGATAATTTCAATGTGGTTACAATTGTTGAAGCTGATAATTTCAACACTGAATTTCAAACACAAAGATTGGCAGCAGAGGTATGCACCTGACATTAAATATTTACTATATAAAATTTTTATATAAATTTTTTTATATATAATTACTTAATATATAAAATTTTTATTTGTGTTATATATATATATATATATATATATTAATGTCACCAATTTATCAAGTCAGATTCCATCACAAGTTCATTCATCACCTATTTCTTCAAAACGAACAACTAATGTAAGTCTGATTTCAATGAATATTTTATTGTGTTTGTGCAAGAATTAAAATTATATTTCTTTTTATTAATACAAATTATATTATTAACTATTATAGCAAGGTAGCTGTTCTCTACTAAAGGATAAGGGGTTTGACCGGGTTTGACTTTTCTCTCTTCTCTCTCCTTGGTTGCTAGGGTTTCTAGCCACCGTGCGCGGCCGTCATGGCCAAGAAGAGGGGGAGGCCGCCTAAGACCCCTACTACAACGGATCCAAAAACTGTCTCTACTGTACTGGCAGACTCAGCAAAGAAGATTGATCAGCCAATTGGTTTCGATTTAACAAAGCTTGATGCTGAAGACTTGGATCTTATTGATAACTTGTCACCAAAGCAATTAGAGTCTTTGATGCATGGACTTGATTTGATACGTGAAAGGGTAAAAGGAAAACAACCAGTTGATCATGATGTGGTTGAACAACATCGACGATCCAAAGAGGCTGGACCAAGTAACCCTAGCCCGCAGCAACCGCAACAAGCGCAGAAAGTGCAGTTTGAAAAAAGGCCTTCGGTGTGGGATTCATTTGACATCTCCAAGCTTAGGAATGCGGGGGAAAAACTGAGTTTTATCCAACCTGAGTTGAAAGAGGGTATTTCGATATGTAAGATTGATGAGACTGATGTTGAAGAAGAAGTAAAATATTGGCAGCAAGCGTTGGTATGTTATGTTTTGGGTGCACGTCCTCCTTATCCTGTGATTCAAGGTTTTCTGAAGAAAGCATGGGGCCAGCATGGAATCGATAAGATACTCATGAATAACGATGGTACGATAGTGGTGCGATTTAACTCAGAGGAGGGAAGAAACAAAGTCTTAGATGTGGGCATCTATCACTTTGATAAAAAGCCTATTATTTTAGCACCTTGGACTGGAAGAGCTGTATCTAGAGGACAGCAGGATAGTGTGCCGGTGTGGATTCAATTTCCCAATCTTAGTGTGATGTTTTGGGGTGTTTCTGCCCTAAGTAAAATCGCAAGCTTGGTGGGTACACCAATTATGGTGGATCAAGTAACAAAAGAGAGGAATAGGATTAACTTTGCACGTGTTTTGGTGGAGGTCAACCCTGCAATGCTGCCTGAGGAGATTTATTTTGAGGATGATAAGGGGAATGTGATTAACCAGAAAGTAGTTTATGAGTGGAAACCTGTCTTGTGTGCAACCTGCTCCATGTATGGGCATGATAGTAAATCATGCAGGAAGAAGACCAAGAAAGAGTGGATTGAGAAGAAGAAGCCAACCAGGGAGGAAATTGAGACCTTGGATGATGAATTGAAGCTGAAACATAGTGTGGAGAATGATACCATCCCAAAAGAGAACGAAGTTTCTGCATTGGAAGGTATAAATGATTTGGTGCAGGATAATCCCAATGTGGATGTCATAAATAACGTTCCTGGGGCTAATAGTGATGCTCATAACGAAGGTAGGCGTGTGACTACTGATGCATCTTCTGATGCTTCTGGTGCTGAAAAGGATTCTGCTTCTAGCAGTACAGTGCCTGAGACTATTCTAGATTCTGGTCAAGATGATGATTGGACTCCTGTTCGAACGAGGAGGAAAGCACAACAAAAGGAAGTTCAGAAGGGTGAGGTTTCAAAACCTCCACTCAAGAATGGATAATCTTTTATCATGGAACATTCGGGGGATCAACCACCCCCGAAAGCATAAAGAAATAAAAAGGTTGGTTTATGAGTATAATGTAGGTATTGTTGGTGTTTTAGAGAATAAATTACGTGCTAATTCCTTTGAATCAGTTAGAAGTAAGGTTCTACCTGGTTGGGGCTCCTATATTAATCTAGACCATACAGCTCTTGGCCGTATCTGGGTTTTATGGAAGCATGATATGTATCATATTACTTTTGTGTCAAGCTTAGCTCAACATGTGCACTGTTTGGTGAGATATAAACCTACAACTATTGATTTTATGGTTACGTTTATCTATGGCTCGAATGATGATATGGAGAGAAATGATTTATGGCTGATTTTAAATGAGATCAGTAACAACCAGATGCTTTCATGGCTTGTTGTTGGTGATTTCAACATTGTGTTGAATCCCAGTGAAAAGTTTGGCGGTCAGGATGTTGATTGTGTCAGATTGCAAGGTTTCAGGGACTGTGTTGCCAACTGTCAGCTATTGGACATGAAGTATAAGGGGTGTTTTTACACATGGTCTAATAGGCAGGAGGGTTTAGAGAGAATTATTTGCAAGTTGGATAGAGCCCTTATAAATGATGCTTGGTTGGATGTATGGCCTGAGACTGAAACAATTTTCTGCAATGAAGGTGTCTCAGATCATTCACCTGCGGTTGTGACTGGGAGGACAAGTAATTGTAGAATGAGTTCTAGTTTCAAGTTCTTCAACATGCTTGCGGATGATGAGAATTTTCTGCAAATTGTTCAAGACAACTGGGACAAAACTTTTGCTGGGAGTGCTATGTTCATTCTCATGAGGAAATTAAAATCCCTTCAGGGTCCTCTAAAGAAGCTAAATGGTTCCAAATTTCGAGGCATTGACAAGAAGGAAGAGGTATGTAGAACTAATCTCCTCAGGGCTCAGTCAAATTTGGCTGAAGATCCGCTTAATATCCATCTGCAAAAGCTTGAAAAGGAGGCAAATCAGGAGTACTTGAAAATCTCAGATGCAACTTTTAGCTTCCTAAGGCAGAAGGCTAAGGAATTTTGGTTAAAGGATGGGGATCAAAATACAAAGGTGTTTCATGATGCAATTAAGCACAGGCAATATAAAAACAGAATTCTTTCAATCCGAGATGACCAGGGCATTATTCAGCATGATCATTCTATAATTGGGCAGACATTCTTGAATAATGGCCCAGATTCTATTTGGTGCATGTCTCAGACTGAAATTAACCAAGGTAAGGTGCTTAATGTTAATAAGCAATTAAGTTTAATTACTCCTGTGACTGAAGACGAAATCAGGAGAAGCTTTATGTCCATGAATCGTGATAAATCGCCTGGGCCTGATGGCTATGGTGCTGGTTTCTTTAGTAAGGCATGGCCAGTCATTAGTGCTGATTGTGTTGTAGCCGTACTAGAATTTTTTAATTCTGGTAAGCTATTGAAGGAAGTAAACTGCACTAACATTGTCCTCATTCCTAAAAATGATTGTCCGAATGGTGTAGGGGATTATATGTAACATCCCTGAATTTTAGTTCCTTGATAATTCGTGCTTTGCGATTTAACTGTTTTGTCTTAGCTTGATGTGTTAGGGTTTGATCGTGCTTAGATAGCAAATCGTGATTAGGGTTAGACATGTGTGGATTTAAGTTGATTTGGTTTAGTTAGCTAATAGTTGGTTTAGAATTAGATTAGCTTGGTTAATGTGGAGCTTAAGAGTTAAGTGGATTAGATTAACCTAATGGGCCTTAAGAGTGTTATTGGGCCATGAAAATGTGCTTGGGCCTTGTGTGGGTGTGCAAAACCGTATGGTATAGGTGTGTGCAAGTGTTGGTCGTATGGTATGTTGGTGTGTGAAGCCTTGGAGTGAAATTGTATAATGCATGAAGCTAGTGAGGTGTCAAGCCCATATTCATGCATGTTGGTCAAAGTGCTAGATGTCCACACCACCTTTCCTCCCTTGCATGAAGGTGTGATGTGTCAACACCAAAGCCCACCCTTATGCCACCTTTTCTCTTCATCTTTGACCATGTGTTTTATAAAAATAAACACTTGTTGATGAGCCTCATTTTGCTCCCTCTCTCACGCCACTTTCATACCAATTCCATTCCACTTCTTTCTTCTTCTTCCTTGCTAAGAGCTCACGGCCACCACCCAATTCACCATCATCCAAGCTTATTTTTCCATTTAAAACCAAGAATCACTACATACTATAAGCCTAAATCATGAATTCACAACATGCATCATTGATTAAAGCTTAGAAATTTCAAACCAACCCTTCCTTTCTCTTTGAAGGCTCACGGCCTCACCCCACCAACACCCTTAACCAACTTAAATTCTCACCAAACACAAAGAACCTTGGCATATTCATACCCTAGATCATGAATATGCCACTTGATTAGAGTTTTTGTTGAAGGAAATTCACTCAAGACCAAATAGACCTCACGGCCACACCATCATCAAGGCACTAGGATTTTGGCTTGGTTGATCAAGAGGAGTCTTAGAGTCTTGGAAGCTTAGGAGCAAATTTTCAAGTGTCTAAGGAGGGAGTTGCTCATGGTTTTGGTAAAGGGGAAAGCTCAAGGTTTTAGTTTTTGTTTTGTGTCTTCAAGAGGTATGGAGAGAAGCTACACTCTTGCTAGAATAAGTCTTAATGCATAGAAAATTAGGTTGAGTCACCATGAGACTCAAGGACACTAGTTAGACTTTGTTTTTAGGCTTGGAGGCCGAATTTGTGATGAATGATAATTTGTTATTGTTGAATTGCCTATGCTGAATTTTATGCTTATGATTTGTGTTAATGATTACGTCATTTGTATTATGTTGTCTTGAAGTGTTTGATGCTGAAATTTCTATGAACATGCTTGTATTGATGAGAAACCGAATGGGTTATGGCATTAATTGAATGCTTAACTCCTTAAATGAAGTAGGTTAAGTGTTGACCCCAAGGATTAGAACTAATTAGGCCTTAATCAACAATTAGATGAGGTGATTAGAGTGTTGATCAATTCGGTTTAGGCTCCTAGGTTATGATTTAGGGAATAACCCAACAACTAAGAATGGTTTAGCTAACTAAGTGATGATTAAACCCAATCTTAGACAACAAAGTAACACTTAGAATAAATTAAGCTTCCCTAAACCGTGATTAGTCAATTAATCCAAGATTAATTAGACTTAATCCTTGATTAGTAACCTTAAACCGTGATTAGTCAGCTAATCCACGATTAGTTAGACCTAAACCGTGATTGGTCGGATTTAATCCGAGATTAGTCAATTAAGCTTGACTTAACCCATGATTAGTGAGACTAAACTCCTGATTAGTGAGATTTAGTCCAAGATTAGTGGACTTAGTCCACGATTAGTCAACTTAAGTCAGTTAAACCTAGTCTTAAAGTGATTAGGACTCACTTAACTGAAGTCTTAAGCAGTTAAGACTTGATTATTCCAAGCTTTAGTCACTTAAGGTGACTTAGGTCAAGTAAGTGATGGGACCTTGACCGAACACTCAGACATAGACATAGTCTAGAACTAATACGACTCTCTATGTCATCTGTATGCTTAGATACTTATGGATACATGTTGGATGTCTATGGCTGTGTATGTATCCATGTTGAACTGATGTCAATTAATTATGACATAGTTGGACTAATAATAAACCTGGAACTTGAACATGTGCATGATAACCTAGGACTACAAGAGTTGCATTGATTCGTATATGACATGAACTAGGTTATCAGACCAGTCCCAATCTGAGGAACACTACGCCGGTGGAAACACCGTAAGTCGTGACATTTACTGTGCCGGATGAACCTGTGAACTGTTTTGTAACTAAACTTGACACTTTCCGATAGCCTGCACAGGGTTCACCGTAAGTCGTGACATTTGCGCTGGTAGAAATACCGTAAGTCGTGACATTTGTGCTGGTGGAAACACCGTAAGTCATGCCATATGCGCTGGTGGACGCACCGTAAGTCGTGACAGTTGCGTTGGTGGAAACACCGTAAGTCGTGACATTTGCGCTGGTAGAAATACCGTAAGTCGTGACATTTGCGCTGGTAGAAATACCGTAAGTCGTGACAATTGTGCTGGTGGAAACACCGTAAGTCATGTCATTTGTGCTGGTGGAAACACCGTAAGTCATGTCATTTGTGATGGTGGAAACACCGTAAGTCATGTCATTTGCGCTGGTGGAAACACCGTAAGTCGTGGCATTTGCGCTGGCAGACGTGCCGTAAGCCGTGACGTGTTCTTGGGACACACCGTTCCTCATATCTGGACCCGGTGGACAGAGGCCTCAGAGTTGGAAAACATGTTCATGCATCATGCCACTTAACTGGAAGATAATAACTAAACCGGTGTGCTCATATGTATATGCATTATTGTTTGGCTATTGCTGCTGTGTATCTGGTTGTGAATGCTAGGGCTTAGGCCTATTCGGTTATGCGACTGTGTTAGGCTTACTCTCCCTGCCCTTGTAGGTAATGACCGAATGCCTGCCTTGCATTGAGATTCGTCCGCTCCCTGATGGCGGTTGGGGTTGGACGAAGCCGGTGATCCCGGACTATGGAATAGCTGCAGTGGACCGACGACCAGCTCTGATGATACCCTTTCTTTTGAGTCTTACTTTTTGTAAAAGTTGTTTTGGTATTGTCAGAGTGTTTTTCTAATGGACTTGTAACTATTTTGTATCAGACCTTTTATAATCTATTATCTACAACTAAGGTTCACTTCACGCATCTAAATATTCCACTTGCTTTTAATAAGTTTTGAAATCCGGCATTCATCCGTTTATAAAGAACTCGCAATTGAGAGACTAAAGGTTTCGTTTATAGAAACATTATTTATTGCGAAAACCCCTCGACTGCTTTTCAACTTCTTTTAACTTTCCGGATTTCAACTCTCTGATTTTACTTTCCAATCAAGTGTTTTAAAAAGAAAAATTTTTCCACCCCAATTTTTGGAAAACCTTACAAGTCCAATTGATTTCGAAAACGTGAGAGCGTCACATTATAGGCCTATTGCATTATGTAATACAGTGTATAAATGCATTGCAAAAATCTTATGTAATAGGCTGCAGTTTGTTATGCATGATCTTATTGATGATAATCAAGCTGCTTTTGTGAGTGGAAGGAGCATTGTCCATAATATTCTTATCAGTCAGGAGTTGTTGCGTTTTTATGGCAGGAGAAAGGTCTCACCAAGAGTGTTAATGAAGATAGACATAAAAAAGGCCTATGATATGCTGAATTGGTCTTTTATCAGAAATATGTTGTATGAGCTTAAGTTTCCACTTAAGTTTATTGGCTGGATCATGGAATGTATTTCAACTGTTTCTTTTAACATTATTCTAAATGGCAGAAAATTGGAGAGATTCACTAGCTCTAGAGGCATAAGGCAAGGTGACCCTATGTCACCTTTGATTTTTGTGTTGGCAATGGAGATGCTCACTAGAAAGCTCAAGGCGGCTGCTCTTAACAGGAGATTTCGGTTTCATCCATTCTGCAAGGAGACAGGACTTGTAAGCCTGGCTTTTGCGGATGATCTGATGGTGTTTTGTAAGGGGAATGAAGCTAGCGTGAGGATTTTGACAAGCGCTTTTCACAATTTTTCTGTCAGCTCAGGCCTTTATGCCAGTCCCCAGAAATCGACGATCTATATGGCAGGGTTAAATGAGGATCAGCAGCAACAACTCCAGCAAATTACAGGGTTTGAAAAAGGAACTTTCCATTCAGGTATCTTGGCCTGCCTCTTTCAACCAGGAAATGGAATGCTACAACTTGTCATGTCTTGGTTGATAAAATAACAAAGCGTCTGGCATCTTGGTCGTCGCGAAATTTATCTTATCAAGGGAGGGTCCAATTGATCAATTCAGTTCTACTTGCTATGCACACTCACTGGTCTTCTGTCTTCATTATTCCTAAGGGTGTTGTTAAAGAGGTGGAAAAGAAATGCAGAGACTTCTTATGGGGCATTAACCATCTTGGTAGACCTCGGGCAGTAGTAGCATGGGATAATCTTTGTAAGCATAAGAAGTATGGGGGTTTGGGTTTTCAGAATATGAAGTTATGGAACATTGCAGCAGTTGGTAAACAAGTATGGGCTTTAGCTATGAAGTCTGACCATTTGTGGGTCAGGTGGATTAGTTCAATCTATATGAAGCAACTAGATTTCTGGGATTGTCAACCTTTGACAGCAGCTAGTTGGCATTGGAAGCAAGTTTTAAAGGCGAGAGACAAACTGAAAAATGGTTACATAAGTGGCTGGTGGCGTAGTGATCAAGGAAACGTCTATACGGTTAGAGAAGGTTATCAACTTCTCCTTGGGCCTCAGCAAAAATTTATTCTGCATGGCTTGGTGTGGAATTCGTTTTCTTTGCTGAAGCACTGTTTCTTGCCTTTGGCTTGCGGTTCTTGACAGACTGAGGACTAGGCTCTCGATGTCAAGATACATGCACGTACATATTGCTTGTGAACTGTGCCATAATGGTGTAGACTCTCGTGATCATCTCCTTTTTCAATGTACTTGGAGTCGGGAGCTGTTGGAATTTGTTTGCTGTTGGATAGGTTTGGACCATTGGTGTTACCGGTTTGAGAGATGGTGCAGATGGCTTCGCTTCGGGTTTAAAGAGAAAACAAGAAGGAAATTTGTATATGCAGCCATGGCATCTTGTGTGTACCACATTTGGATGGAAAGAAATCGGAGAATCTTTACTCAAAGTAGCTTGAGACCTGATCAAGTATTTGTTCTTATTAAGAAGGAATTAGCTATTAGGTTGTCTTTAATTTTTCCTGCTTTTAGAAACTGGCCAAATGGTGTTTTAGTTGGTCGCATTTTACAGGAGCTATGATTTTTGGATTTGTTTAACCTTAGCTTTAATTTCCAACCCTACATAGTAGGTGGGGAAATTCAACTAAGGGTTGTATGAGTCTTATTATTTGCAAGTTGGAAGGAAGATTACTACTTCTACCAAAAAAAAGGTAGCTGTTCTCTTGACTCTCGGGCACAAGGAAATGGGGTGGAAACTCCATTGTCAATAACTTCAAAGAAGAAAAAGTTAAGTGTCATTCTTGACAATTGTGCTGATGGGATTGATGATATAGAAACTCCACAATTTTCAACTACAAAGCAAAAAAAAAGGGGAAAACATAATTGATTATATTACATTAAAAAGGTATGTTACTAACAATTACATAATTATTATATTATTATATAATTGCATACTCATGAAAATTAATATGTTTCTTCCACATTTTGCAGTTTTGTTCCTCTGAGTTTGGGACATTCAAGGATGCTGGAAATTGAAAAAAGACCACTTTTTTTAAGTTTCATTTAAATTTTATTATTATTATTGTCATTTGGGTAATTATTTTCATGTTTGGATGTTTCGAGCGTATTATATTTTCGATTTTATGAGATCATTATTTTACGTTTATTTCATGGGTTAAGTAAATCAAATACATTTTTATGCCCGTGCGACCGCACGGATCAGTTACTAGTAAGCGACTAAACGGAGTTGGAGTTGAATAAATTACTAAGTGGTTCCGTTTTGTTCCCGCCAATAGGACTTCTTCATCTGACTACAAATACCTCTGAATTTGAGAAATCCATCTTTACTTTCTCTCTCTTTCAGGTTCTCTTTCTACACGCATGAATTTGAATTTGAATTTGAATTTGAATTTGAGGAATGCAAATACTTTTAATTTCCTCTGAATATGTATACCGAATTTTCGTTTTCTATTTTTAATTTCGCGTCACACTTTGTATTGGCCACGCTTTCGTCCTGAAGCGTTTCTACTCCGTCGTAAAACTTCCGAATCAACGAATTGCTTCCGTGGAGTAAAATTTCGAGAAATCTTCCGCTGCGAAATGTTATTATCGTTATTTTTTTTTATGTCAAATTAGGATTACGATTAACTCCGTAATCTACATCAGTGAAGAAAATCAGTGTATGAATTGGATTTCTCAATTTCGCTGGTTCATTCTTTATTTCGTTGTTTCTATTTCCATTAATTTAACTTGTATATGATGATTTTTATCTTTTAAATCAGTTATCATATTGCGAGCAATTTCACATTTGTTTTTCACTTGAAAGTTGGTTCTACTTATTTTAGCAGAGTTTTTATAAGTTTAGGTTTGCAGATAATTGCTATATTTTTAATTTGGATTTTTGGAGATTTTTTATTTTTTTTTCATTTATGAAATTGACTTTTATTTCACTATTTTTATCAAGATTACTGTCATTTTTTTTATCATCAGTTTTTCTTGATTATATTACCATAATTAGGTTCGTTTTGGTACAGTATAATTAGAACTGATGTTCTCTTTTTAATTTCTGTTTATGCAGTTAATTCAGCGTCTTGATTATGGACTCATATTCTTTGAAGTCCGTGTTCGATTTGCCTGCTCCATTTCGTTCATGTTTTAGTTTCAGGTACTATCTGTTATTAACTTATTTTCCGTGCAAAGTTATACCTATTTGCTGCTATGTGTACCTGCTCTTGAGCTTTAAATATGCATTATATTAGCTCCTAACCCATCCGTTTCATATCTAATGTAGTTTAAGGTTAGTCACAAAGATTAAGAAATGGTTAAATGATGTAAAAATTTGAGGTATTTTGACTATAGTACCTTTATGTAATCATTACTGAAGAGAGAGAGATTGGAAGTTGAGAAGAGATTGTGATGAGTGAGGATATAGTTGGGGAGAACTGTATAAATATGTATTAGGTTTGTAAAAGAATAATATATATGAAACAAGTTAAAAAAAAAAAACAAACTACAATTCATATGAAGTGGAGGGAAAATAAATTTTTGATTCAAATAATTGTGTGATGATTTCTATTTATGGAGATGTTTGTTGTATACACCTAGTAGGGACATTGTATGTTAACACGAGTGTGAGTGGGTATTGACGTATGCTTGTCTTGAGATGGGAGTTAAGTTTCATATTCTGGGTGTAAGGTGATTGAATTATCTATGACTCATCTTTGTGACATTACACAAAAATTAGTGATTTGCCTGTGCTATGTAACCTCTGATTTTCTAAGTTTAGAAAATGATCAGAACCTAAAGCAATCTAGAAAGGCTTGCTGTCTTGATTATCATAATGAACTTTTTATCATAAATGGCATTCAGGTATTTTAACTCACTTCAGAGTGAGTGCTTTCCTATATGTTTCCACTCTGATGCAAACATGGTCATCTCTGCACCGACGGGGAGTGGTAAAACAGTACTCTTTGAGCTTTGCATTTTGAGGCTTCTATCCAGGTTCCTCAATGCTGAGGGAAAATTTGTTCATGTCAAGGGATCTCTTAAAACAGTAAGTACTTTCCCAAAAGAAATCAATGGTAAAAGCTTCTGTAGTAATCCTATCTAAAGAATATAATCAGTTCAAGTTCAAGAAAAGCAGAACTCTATAGTCAGGTTCTCTTTCTTCTTGTGTAAAAGCGATAAATCAAACAAATTATTTCTTATGAAGAGCACTCGTTACATTGGCACATATACAATGGGCAAGCTTTTGTACAAGGTGAATCATAAATCTTATTCGTTAGTATTTCCATCATCATGTAGCATTTTGTAACTGTAAAATGATATGAGAGAGAGAGAGAGAGGAAGGGAGAGAGAGAGTAAACTGAATTTTCTATTTCTGAAAATGTAACTTACAATTATTTGAGTGATAAGTATTTATAGAAGTCTAGCTAGTTAGAGAGATGCCTAAGCATCATTGGCTGACTCAGCAAGTTACATAACTTCTAATTGTACTACTCGAATACTAACTATTACTACAATGATTTTCTCACATGGTGTCCAGATCTATATAGCCCCATCTAAGGCTTTAGTACAGGAGAAGCTCCGAGATTGGAATCAGAAGTTTGGGCCTTGGGGTATAAATTGCTTTGAGCTGACAGGCGACAATGGAGCTTACAATTCAAGGAATATGCATGAAGTGGATATTATTCTGACAACTCCTGAGGTCAGTATCCAAATGCAAGCTATGTAAACATAAGTAGACCAAGGTCTCTTATTCTTTAATATACTTTGTTTCTTCTTTTAAATATTTAACTGATGCAGAATTTCAATATTATCTTCAGTTATGAAATTCTTTTTTTGCATATGTTCTCCACAACCACAGGAAACGAATACTCCATCCGTTCCAATTTATCTGTTACTTTAGCATTTTCAATTTATTTCAAATTATTTGTTGCTTTAGGAATTTGAGAGTGCTTTAATTAATTTTTTTTTCAACTTTAACCTTGCTTTTAAACATTTTGAAATATGTAAAATGTGTGATAATTAATGTAATATGAGTATAATATAGTAAAGTTGCTTTATACTTCTCTTGAAATTTGAAGCATTAAATGACTTTCTTAATCCATGTGAAACTCTCAAAACGACAGATAAATTGAAACGGAGGGAGTATTCTTGATAAGAAATTAACCTATAGTAGGTAACTTTTGTGTGCTAAGTAAGCATTCCCTCCTTGGTTCCTCAAATTATGTCGTTTTCATTTTTTCCTCCTTGCTCTTGTATCACTTTGATAGGGATCCTTGCAAACGGACATGCACACAAGCATAAGCACTAAGAAGTAGTATTAGCTGACTGATTTATTGATACTATAGGAGATGGTTAAACTTTTTTTGTTTTTCGTTACAGAAATTTGACGCAGTGTCACGGTATGGCGTAGGAGGTGGTGGCTTGAGTTTTTTCAGTGACATAGCACTTCTACTTATTGATGAAGCTCATCTGTTGAATGATCCACGTGGAGCTGCTCTGGAAGCAATTGTTAGTAGAATAAAAATTGTTTCTTGCAATCCAAAACTAAAATTAAATCCTATTGCTCAAGTCCGCTTCCTAGCTGTGTCCGCGACAATTCCAAATATTGAAGATCTAGGTAATTTTTAAAGTAACTGATGCTGTCACAAATTATGAAAAAAAAATATATGTAAACGACCATGGGAAGGTTTTCATTCAATGTATGCTCTATTTCAGCTGAGTGGCTTAAGGTTCCCAACGAAGGAATTAAAAGGTAGTTTTCCACTTCAACATCGATATGATGACTATATGCTATAATGCTGAAAGTCAATATCCAGCTTTTCACTCTTAACAGATTTGGTGAAGAAATGAGGCCAGTAAAGCTGACAACTAAGGTTTTTGGTATGTTAAAAAAAATCCCAAAACTGTCTTAAAATTAGTTTTGTATCAACTCAATTATTTCATCCTAATATAAAATCTATATAACCAAATTGAATGTGTTTTTTAAGGATAAAAGGTACCACATCTGCAAATGAATCCTAATTTGGATTTGTGACTTTTATTCTATTAGTAACAGTCCTGGCTATAGTCCTAGGAGTAATATCAGATGCTTGACTATTATTCTACTCCCAAAACTATTCAGGTTATGCCCCAGCCAAGAATGACTTTCTATTTGAGAAGGTTGGTTTCAAGTTGAAAAAAATTTAGATTAGATTGATCATGCTTGTTTGTTCAAGCATATGCTACTTTTCATTTAATCAGTTAAACTTCTGATTTTTATCATTTATGCTACCATGCAGCGCCTTCAAAACTATATTTTTGGTAAGCAGGGATAGCACAGCTCTACTCTATACTTTGTAACTTTTTCTCTTCTATTAAAATTTCTAGATGGTTATAGGGTGACCGACAGTCATCATTCTATTTGTCCAACTGATTTCAGATATTCTCATGCAATACTCAAGAGGGAAATCTGCTCTTATATTTTGTTCAACACGAAAAGGAGCTCAAGAAGCAGCTCAGAGACTCTGCCAAATAGTCATGACTTTTGGTCAATCAAATCCATTCATTAAGAGTAGAGAACAGCAAGATCGACTGAGGGAAGCTTCTCTATCATGCAGTGACAAGCAAATGCAATCATATATTCTTTATGGTGGTATGCTAGAAACCTATGTCTTGTTTTTGCTAAACTACAGTGTTTACTGGAAAGTGATTGCAGTTCCATACATGGGAACTGGAAATTCAAGTAGGTAGATGTGTGACTTTCTCAAAATTAATTTTCATGCAGTTGGTTATCACAATGGTGGGCTTTGCCTCAAAGATCGGAATCTTGTTGAAGGCCTTTTTCTCAAGGGTGACATTCAAGTTCTTTGCACTACAAATACTCTAGCTCATGGAATCAACCTCCCAGCCCATACAGTGGTTATTAAATCAACACAACACTTGTATGTTATTTTCTTTAAAAGTTTATGCATTTCACTGTCACCTTTTAAAAAACCTTTTTGTACTAATTGACTTGTTGAAATATTATCGGTGTCCAGTAACAAGGAAAAAGGTCTCTACATGGAATATGATCGCTCCACATTATTGCAGGTTTGTTTTTTAAGATACCTTCTGAAATTTTAGTTTATCTGTGTGTAATATTGCAAAACAACTAAGGAGATAAGCAACTATGAATTTCAGCGGTGTAGGTTCTCTGTAATTTGAACCTTGACAGTTAAGCAATTGAGGATTTGTTTTGTGATTTTAATTTTATAGCCCAATATGTGGATAGAGTTTCAAACTTTCACTGACTTTTTGTTTCGGTCCAATTTGTGGAAAATGGTAAAATAATAATGTAACAGATCTTAAGATTCGTAATGTTGGAGGTATTTGATAATGGGGTGATGGATGGACTCTGAGCAGCAAGTTGAGTGCTGAACGAGTGAAACGGCGGTCCTTCCTCTGACAAGGGGAGCAATAGGATGCCATCTGGTGTCAGATTTCACTCAGATGGCATTGTTTTTGGTGTTTTTTTTGTGGATGTTCTATCATTCCCTCCTTTTGAATGGAGATGTTTATGTTGTTAGCCTTAACTAGATGTGGAAAAGGAATAAAATGAAAGAGTTGACCTTTGAGGTTGTTGGGATACAATCATACAAGGTTTCAAATGTATATGGGCTAGGTTCAGATGTTTTATGGTTAAACAAAAGGTAGTCAAAACTAGAAGGTACAAAAAAGATCCGGTGCTATTTTGGTGAAAGACAGAGGCATGGGTTCAGAAATGAGAGGATCGAGGACGTCAATGTCAGCTGTGATATAACAAAGATATTCTCATCCATGGTTTCCACCGCCTCCCGCTTGTTTAGTTTCAGAAAGTCATTCCTGTTAGAGACTTCTAACATATAGACATATAAAAGTTGCACTTAAAACGAGCAGACATAACTGTGATAAGATATGTTTCCTTTTTTTAATTCGTTCATCTACATTATGACTACCTAAAAGGAGGGGGCTGGAGGAAGGGGGAATTAATGCTTGAAGATTTTCCTAGTTATTTAGTTTGACTATTGGATTGGTAATATAATATTCAGGTAACCTTTTTGTGTTACAGATGTGCGGAAGGGCAGGCCGACCACCATTTGATGATACAGGCATGGTTATAATCATGACAAGGAGAGAAACGGTGAACTAGGCTTCTTGCACATATATTTTTCCACTCCCCTTTCTCTCTCTAGTGTGTGTTTGTTGTTTGGTATTGGCCTGTATGCATAATTGTTTTGACTTTTACACTTAAAAGTTCTTCAATTGTGATCGCAAACTTTATTCTTATTTACTCATATTACAGGTTCATTTGTATGAGAATCTCTTAAGTGGGTGTGAAGTGGTGGAATCTCAGTAAGAACTCCTCTTTCTAGGTTGCATAAAGGTCTCCTTGAATGTTGCTCATATTCTGCAAAGGTTGTGAACTTCCTCTATTAACTAATCAAGGTTTGCTTACCATAGATTGCTCTCATGCATGAGGGAGCATTTAGTTGCCGAAATAGTTCAACTGACTGTATCTGATATTTCAAAAGCAATTGAGTGGATGCAATGCTCATACTTGTATGTAAGAATGAAAAGGGTATGTGAGTAAGGATGTCTAATAGATTTATCTTAAAGCTACTCCCATCCCATCTGACAAATTTTTTATTCTCAAGCAGAACCCTGAGCACTATGCAATTAGAAAAGGAATTTCTGGTTCTCGTTTAGAGAAGCAAGTGCAAGGTACAATTAACATCATCTGGTTGTTTTTGTAGCTCTCTATTTTATTTATGTCCCTCCCTCTTTCTCCCAGGTTATTTTCTGTTTTTCTCCCAATGTACCTCTATTAATTGTTGAAGGTATGTTTTCAGAGATTTGTGTTCAGAAAGTTAATGAATTATCACAGCATCAAATGGTCTGGATTGATGAAGATGGTTTCCTCTTGAGACCATTAGGTATGAATATTGTTAGGTATAATTAATATTGCTGCCATATTTCTGAACGAATAAAATATAAATTGGTTGCTGATATTTTTCCTTTCACTTCTTCAGATCCTGGAAGATTAATGACGAAGTACTATTTGAGATTTGACACTATGAAACAGATAATGCAGACACCTGAAAACTACAGTTTAGAGGATGGACTTCGTGCTGTTTGCTGTGCAGAGGAAATTGCTTGTGCGGATATATTTATGATAGTTTTTTAATGTTAGGAAAGAATGAGTTGCAATGAAGAATTGACACAATTCTTACTGGAAAATGAAGGGATACAACTCAGACGCAATGAGAAGAAGATATTAAATGAGATCAATGCTGATAAAGATGGCCGGCTTCGCTATCACATCCTAGGAAGTAAAGAGAAAAAGAAAAAACGCATTCAAACAAGGGAAGAAAAAATATTTATTTTGTTAAATGACTGCTTAACTGGCGATCCTTCAGTTCATGACTTATCTCTAATTCAGGTGGAGTACTATAACATCAGTATTTAGTGCTAAAGATCAAGAAGCAGTTAATATTAATGATCAAGTAAACTTGATTCAACAGGATATGAATTCGATATGCTCAAATGGAAGCAGAATTGCAAAATGCATGAAAGAGTATTTTGTTCACAAAAGGAATTACAAAGGAGCTGTGAATTCAGCCCTTCTAGCCAAATCACTAGACCAGAAACTCTGGGATGATAGTCCGTACCTGTTGAAACAATTACCTGGAATTGGGATGGTTACAGCGAAGGTAATATATTTACCGAAATTTTTATGTTATTAATTAATTTATTTAATAATTACTGATACTTGTGTACTATCCTTTAATTGCACGACTTTCTTATTTTGATGTTATTTCCAGGCACTGCATTCAATGAACGTTAAATCATTTGAGGCACTCGCCAATGCTGATCCAAGGAGAATAGAGACAGTGACTGGTCGAAAATACCCTTTTGGTAACCATATTAAGGATTCTCTACTGTCACTACCTCCAAAAGTTGATGTGAAGCTTGTAGAAACTGAAAACCACAGACAAGGAATGTCAAAGCTAGCAGTAACATTGACAAGGATATCGCAGTCAGGCCAGTCAGTTAAACGACATTATGCTGATATGGTGTGTTATCTGAATGTTTTCTTTGCGGACTTGAGAATTTAATATTAAATTAAGTGCTGAAATTTCTTTCACACAGATTGTTGGTTTGGAGGAAGACAACAGTATTCTCTTTCATGAAAAAATAAGGTAAACATGCTTCACTAATTCACATTTAATCACTTGATAGTGTACACCAATTTAAGAGTTTAATTCTATCAAACAAGTCTCTGACGGTATTGACTGATTAGTATTACTTGCGGTCCTAAATATAAGAACTAGTTGCCATTTTGCACTCGTATTAAGGAAGTTAGTTAAAGTAGGTAATAACTAATAGGAGTAATATTGAATTTGTCAATGATTTTAAGTACATTTTCAAATTTACACCTTGTTATTATGGTAAGGGGCTTTTGAGTGGAGAGAGGTTGAGTGGGGCATGAGTTAAAGTAAGCTTTAAATATTTGTTAACTAAGGGTATTGTTCGAAAAAAAATTATTTAAAGTGGATAAGGTGATTATAAAAAGGACCAAAAGAAAGTCCAAATCTAGTGTTATATTTAGGACCAGATTTAGTATTGTGGAAAACTACGTCTTCAAATTGTTCTTTCTTCATCTAATCACAGTTCTATGCTCTAAATTGCTGTTTCAGGGTGGATGAGTTCTCCAGGTACTTGATCTTAAACCTTGGCTTTATTTTTGCAGCTGCATGTCAATCTACATAGTGTAAACTGTTGTAAACTTATAATAACTACATACATTACTAGTGCAATTTTTGTTGAACAAAATAAATAAATTATGCAACTTTACTGTTATAGTCAACTTCTCTTTTGCTACTTATATTTTTATGGTCCCACAGGAATTTTAGTCTGAGTTTGAGAACATTATATCTTTCATATTGCAGCCCATACAGTGCAACAGTTCTGGTGCCTATCCAACAAGGGAAGCAAACTATCAAAGCTGATTTCATATTTGAGGAATACAGTAAGATGTGGCTATTTATGCCTAAATAAGTACTCTCCAATATACTAAGTTATGATTGTAGAATTATAACTAAGTTCTTCAGTTTTGTCCATATAGTTGGTATTGATGTCCGCCAAAAGCTTTCCTTGATCAAAGAGAGCAATTCAAATGTCTCTTTAAAAAGAAACAGGAAGCAGGCTTCTTTTAATCTACCTGAAGAGGTATGCGTCATAGGAGATGACAACATAACTGTACATCATAAAACCATAAAAGAGCTACAAACTTTGTCCAAGGCCAATGAGCATAGTGATTTCATGTTAGTATTTTCCCTTGACTTGTCTATGTATAGATATTTATCTTCTTGTCAGTATCTAGTATTGTTTTCTGAAGACCTGAAAATCTTGATTTAAATGCATTCTTTCGCAGTCCAAGTTTCGACCTCTTGGACGAGAAGTTAGAGGAAGGTAGCACTACAGAGTTGATTTTAAATGCTTAATTGCTTATATTATTTTGAAATGCATTCTTTCCTTCATCTACTGACTAATTCCAAGCAGAAGGTGGACATTCTCTTGAGGTTGAAGATGACGATTGCAAAATCATCACTGAGAAAACAGTATTTGAGCTCATACGGGAGAAGGCAAAAAACTTATCTCTTCTGTCTGCATTTGATAATATTCGCTGCCCATCACTAGAGGTCCTTAAAAGAAATCGTGCCCGTGAGAAGAGGCCCGACCTCCGTTACGAGGTAGTTGATCTGGATGGTGCAGACAGCCTCAAAGTTCCTCAACAAACTCATGTCAATTCACCAGCAAAACTCAGCAAGGTGGAAGACAATGACATCAACCTATATCTGACTTTAAATGATCATAATAGCAATACAGCTGGAAGCTCAAATAGCATGAGCAGTATAGTTGGTACAGGTACACCTTATTACTAGCATTTGATTTAGCAATCAAATACTGCTTTTTATGTCAAGTTATCATCATTGTTTCTTTTATTTCTCTTAAGGTGTTTTCCTCCATGAACCTGAAGCAAGAGCTCACGAAAAATCAACTGAAGAAATGGTTTTTGACCATATACGGAGAAAATTGAAGGATTTTCCACTGATTAGTAAGCTTGATTGTGGGGAGTCAATAGTCCAGGAAACAGAATTATTCCCAAGTATTCATCCTGGTTCTTTAAACTCTACTTTTGGTATGGCAACGAAGACAAATTCTTCGGACATGATCACCGACGCTATCCTTACTTCATATATGGAAAATGCCGAAAGAGAAAAATACTCATCCAGTATTCATGTTGGTACTGAGGTAAAACGTAATGAATTTGAAGGTTTCTGTGGCACTGGCGTTGATGGAGCACTAACTATTTCTAAGGGACTTTTAAGTGCCAATTCTGTTCAATCGCCTGTGTATGTATCAACTGTAAGTGTTCCAATGCTAAAGGAGAAAAAGCGGTCATTGGATACTGGCAGCTTCGCAGAGAGTAATAAGAAGCAGCATTGCTTTTCAACAGAATCGAAAGAAGAGAGATCTGGTTTAAGTGAAATAAGAAGACAATGTTGCTCTTCGGAAACTGCAGACCAAATGAAGGAAGTGGAGTATTTTCCTCGGTTTAAGAGTGTATTTTCCTTTCTCTGTTTTATTTGAAATTGATAATACTGCAGTGTTGAACTGAAACTCGTTGAACTAAATTCTTTTGAAATCCTTCCGCCAACCTCTTGCGCATACTTCTCTGCAATATCGTTAGAGGATTATTGCCAAGTTTATATTCAAGCTCGTGTGTGCTACTTTGTCTCAGCCAGTTACTGGTTTATGTTTTGTTTCTGTCAAGATGAGTCATCATTAGAGTGTTAGAACATTCAATGACCACATCTGATAAAAAAAAATATTAGCAACTAATATCAAAACTCGATTGAAAACATCCAAGTGATTTTATGTAACATATATCTATTTTTCTATTTCGATGCTTGCACTAGTGATACAAAGCAAAATTTTCAAATCCAATAAACTAAAATTTTGAGTTGAAATTTACAAAAGATAAATTATGAAGTACTAACACATAATACTACTAGTATTAATAGATCATTCTCAAAATAAATAAGTTGATTTTATTAAACGGAAAGTTGTTGGTTGATCAAGGTTGTTGAACATTGAATAATTAGCAGGAGCAGGACCACAGACGAGCTTACCCTCTAATTGTATGCTTCCACAAAACCGTACCCCCGTTCATCAGTGGCATTCCAAGTAATGGCTGGGATCCACGACAACCTGTGACAATTTATTGCACTGTTGATCTTATTCATCTTTATCATAATTTTCAAAATTTGAAAAGACAAATGCATCATATTATTAGACGAGAAGTTCTATTTAGGCTTAATTATGTCACAAGTTCCTGAAGTTTGGGGTACTTTTGTCAGATACCCTTATACTTTTTTTTTTCAATATCTGACTCCCCGAAGTTACTTCTGGGTTTGTTATATACCCCTACTACCAATTCTGGACAATTTTGCTGACATGTAACATCGGAATCCTGATCAGACGCAGGAGGTTAAACATCTGGTGCCCCGTGGGTGAAGATTTTTTTTTTTTTTTTAAATTTAAAAAACTAAAACACTTAACATTTTTATATTTTTAGTTAAATAAAAAAAAATTGAAGAGAGGGGTCGACTTCGCACGTGCGACATCACCCGACACCACATAGAGTCAAACATTGAAAAAAAAAAAGTACAAAGGTATCTGGCAAAAGTCTCCCAAACTTCAGGGACTTGTGACATAATTAAGCCTTCTATTTACACCAAACTATTTCTATTCGCACCCAATTAATTTACAAATTTTGTATCAATTTTCCTAAATTATCCTCACACTCGTTATCTTCAACCTCCGTCACACCCAAAACCTAAATTTTCTTCCCCACCTTCTCTCTCTTAAACTTCATCTTTATATTCTACTTGTATATGATTATAATTATTGGAATTAATCAATCTAGATAATTTATCAATTTGTTTATTTGGTGGATACGAAACAAGCGTGCCTCTCTGAACTAGAGGATGGGTTCTGTATTACGTGGGGGATAGGTTCTGTATTATAATTTATCAATTTGTTTATCAACTTCAGTATTATGCTTAAATCTAGTATTTTAATATCATTATGCAGTTAATTCTTTGCTGTAATTTTGTAAGGAAAGAATGGTTTGTTTTAGCCTAATAACTATACGAAAATGTTAAGGCAACATCTGTCTTTGACATCATACGGTACACCGTATGTACCGTATAAAATTTATCAAAACCAAAAAGTTCAAAATGTCCTCCAAAACTCAACCTAACAATGTCTTCTTCTCTTCCTTCTTCATTTGGTTTCCTCTTCTTTTTTAGTGGTTCCCTCTCTTTCACTCTAAAACAATTTCCTCTCAATCGGTTCCTCTCTTTCACTCTCGACAAAGCTCCCTTGCCATAGACAGCTTTCCCCTCTCTCTCTCTTCCATTGGGTTCCTCTCTCTCGTTCGTCACTCCCGTTTGGTTCCTCTCTCTCGGTCCCATTTAGTTCCTCCGTCAGTGGTTCGTCGCTCCCATTCGGTTCCTCTCTATCTCCGTCCCATTTCGGTTCCTCCCTTGGTGGTTCATTGCTCCCATTCGTTCCTCTCTGTCTCCGTCCCATTTGGTTCCTCCGTCGGTGGTTCGTCTCTCTTCGGTGGATCCCCGATTCGGCTCGGTGCTTCATTCCTCTCGCTCTCTCCCTTGGTGCATCGGTGGTTCCTCTCAACCTGTCGATGCTTCTCTCTCGATGGTTCTCGATTTATGTTCAAGGTTTCTTATTATCTTTTCTTGAGTCCAATCAACTTAGGGCTTTATAAGTCTCTGTATAACGTGATTTTACTACCCATATATTTGCATTTAATTCAACTTTGTTGTTTGGTTTTTAACGTGGGATTTAAGTCTAAAAGAAATTGGAAAATCACTATTTAAATGCTTTGGATAGACTTGATCAAGATCATTGGCATAAGCTTAAAGATTAGGATAATTTATATGCAACTCAAAATGGTAATGGAGGAGTACTACCTTTGACATGATATGCAACTTTTGTTTGTGACAAACAACTTTTGACTTAAGATGTAAAGATTGATTTTTTAATGTAACATTTTGATGGAATGATCATTTAGAGAGTGGAGAATCTGCATAAAACTTAGACAAGACTCATTGCACAAAATTGATTCTGATAAGGTGTATAGCGCCATAAGATTTTGTGAAAAAGATTCTTAAAGGTTTTTTAATATCTTGGGGTTCAATCAACAAAGGCCTTTATAAATCTCTGTATGCAGTGATGTTATTGCCCATGCATTTGCATTTTATTCAACTTTGTTGATTTTTTCAGTGAGATTTAAGTCTAAATGAAGCTGGAAAATCAATTATTTTTTGCCCCCAGGAACTATACCATGAGTTGCATGCTTAGGATAGATTTGAACAAGATTATCAGCGCAAGCTTGAAGAGGAGGATAATTCAGGTGCAACTCGAAGTGGTAAATGAGTAGTACTACTTATGACATAATATCCAACTCTTGTTTGTGACAAGCAGTTTTTGACCTAAAATAATGAATTCTAAAGTAAAGAATAGTTTTGGCAGTGGAAAATTTTAATGGAATGATCATTTAAAGGGTGGAGAATATATAAGAAATAAACGTAGACAAGACTCATTGTACAGAACTGATTCTGACAGGGTGGATCTATGGTTTATGTTGAGGTTATACTAGTTGCTTTGCTTGTTTTATTGTTGGACTTGTAATGAAAATGATCATATTACTTGTGGCCATGGACAACAATGTATTCTGGCTGATGGCACTTCTATTATAATTTATGGATTTATCATTACTATCTTGCAAACTACTATAATTGTCATCTAACTAGACACAACTGTAAGGGGTGTAGTTGATTCACTATGAACTTTAAAATGGAGATAAAAACTAGGTATGATACAATCATCTGCTTAAGCCTTATTTTTTTTGTCAATCTGTTTTGATTTTCTTTTTTATCTGCCTTTGGCCAATGACATATGGATACTCTTATGCCAACTCATCTATATTAAATAAAAACTTAGTACAGTCAGGTTAGATTTGCCAAAGCCCAAAGCCCATATTTTTGGTTTTTACTGATATTTTATTTGAATTTTGTGAAGCCTAAAGTGCATATTCTTGTTGAGCATGTGTATAAAAGGTTGAAGAGATGTCACTCTGACCTGTAAGTTATATATAATTATACCATTTTTAATATACTCCCTCCGGTCCTTATTATAAGCCCCCTTTTTGTGTGTGAGAGAGGAAGGGGGCTTATAATAAGGATTGGAGGGAGTATATCTTTTTCATTTAGGTGTCAGCCTTTCAATCTTGAGAGCGGAGCTTAAAATTCAAATAAAGTATGTTAGGCATTTGAAGAAAAAGTCACTCTGGTCGAAAAGTTTCGAGGAGATAACTTTAGATTACTTCTGTGCATGAATGTGCTCATGGCGGGAAATTTCAATGATTATTTAACAAAGAAGAGTGCATCATCTAGCTTCGAAAAGGGAAAGCAAGAGGGAGAGGAAAAGGGAGGGGACGTTTTGAAGAAAGCAATATCCGCAAGAGTGTAATTTTGAAGAAAGCAATGGATAAAAAATAGGAATTATATGTATTATTCTGGGTTATGGATACTAATAACGAGCGCAAAGATGTTATCCTTGCCAAAGAGCTTCCCAAGAAAAAAGCACGATGATTTGTAGTTTTGTACATTAAATATTAGATTATATATTATGTATTATGTTGTATTCGAAATGGTTGAAACAATATGAATATTGGTTGTAAAACAGGTTTACGATATTGGTGACTTGTACCACAACGGTATAATGTATGAAACACCTTCTGAAAAATGTTGGTATTGATTTGATAAATGTTTGTTACCTCATTGTATTATGTTGGTACCATGATCGTGAATGTTGGTACTGTTCAGCAAAAAGTTCCGTTTTTGGTTAAGTCCTAAAATCTTTGCATCACAGGTGTAGAATGTATATAATTTGGGGATTATCATGCCTGCACCGATCTGAAAAATGTTGGCATTAGAGTGATAAATGTTGGTTATCCCCTTGTATTATGTTGGTACCGTGAAGGTGAATGTTGGTACTTTTTCAGAAAATGTCATGTTATTAGTGATTTCCTCAAATTTTTGCATCACAGGTGTAGATTGTATATAATTTGGGGATTATCATGTTTGCACTGATCTGAAAAATGTTGGTATTAGCCTGATAAATGTTGGTTACCCCTTTGCATTATGTTGGTACTATGATCGTGAATGTTGGTACTTTTTCAGAAAACTTGAAAAGTTGACACTCACAATTTCGCTTAAGCGAAAATGACAGAGTTCATCACTGTCGGATTTTCACTTAAGCGAAAATGACCCACCCTGATGTGATTCATCTATGCTTAATGTTGGTATTAGCCTGATAAATGTTGGTTACCACCTTGTATTATGTTGGTACCGTGATCGGGAATGTTGGTACTTTTTCTGAAATCTTTGCATCACAGGTGTATAGTGTATCAAACTAGGGAATTATAATGTCTGCACCTTATTGAAAAATGTTGGTACTTTCCTAATAAATGTTGGTTACCCCTTTCTATTATCTTGATACCATGATTGTGAATGTTGGTACTTTTTCCGCAACATTTTATATTATTAGTAATTTCCTGAAATCTTTGCATCACATGTTGGTAATAATATTATATTATTAGTAATTCCTAGAAGTGACGTCCCAAAAACAATGCCTACATGTGGCAATCCAAAAGTAACATTTACAAGTGACATCCTAAAAGTAAAATTTCACAAAATTGACAACATCCTAAACATGTGAAATAATATTCAACATAGTTACCAACAACTCATGCAAGTTACCAACATCCTACACAAGTGTTACAAACATTTTGACAGAGTTACCAACATCATAGATATGTGTTACAAACATTTCTCAACAAGTTACAAACATCATAAACATTTCAAATAGAATTTCATTGCAAACCTACGCAAGTTTTGCAAACATTTTTGGCAGAATTACCAACATCATAAACCCGTGTTACAAACATTTCTTTCAAAGTTACCAACTTTATAAACCTGTGAACAAAGTTTACAAATACAAATAACCAATGTTTTATAATACTACCAAATACTTGAATACAAGATGTTTCCATTATACAACACATCCAAAAATTGAATAATACAATACTTTTGATTAAACACTCTTAAATTCATCCTATTTATTTCCGATCTCTCATCCTCAAATGAGTCAACTTCATCATGGATCATATTTTTTCAGCGGCATTTTTGTCCCCCAAGAACCTGAAAATAGTAAAGTATCATCGTAGCTTACAAGTTATCAACATTTATCAATTGTTATCAACAGATTACAATAAAGTTACCAACATTTTTTCAGCAGTTACCAACATAATAGAAACACTTCGATAAAGATATATAAGGCAGTGCATAAAAAATTTGGCATGTACTGCTATTTTGCAAAAAGTTCCTAACACGTTATTACCTTAACTGAACCTAATTAAAGGTGAAATGAATATGCTAAAAGCTAACAACAGTCAAGTTAAATTTTGCTAATAAAAAAAACCATGCTTTTAAAAAGGAAGAGAAAGGCAACAATTATTGAACCGACCCAATGAATGCTTTCACCAACCAATGCCAATAAGCAATCTAAATCTAATGAGAAACAATCACAGTTTAACTAGAAAATAGTTAGTATCATTGCAGCAAATCCTATTAATACCTAAATTCTTGAACTTAGGGACATCAATAATAGGATTCCAAACTTCATAAGAGTAGAGGAAGAAGAAAACTCACTGAATGAAGAGAAGAACCGTAAAAAAAACGAGAACCAAGTGAACACAAGACCACATCATAACAGAGATCACTGAAACCCGAACAGAGCAAGCACCAGAATCAGAACAATACCCAAACCCTAGCATAACAACCACTCTTAAATTAAAATCATTATACAAGCATAGGAAACTGATATACAAGTATGTTAATAATTCTTTAGCTGACAGAGGCATAGAAGTATGTCAATAACATTATAAGCACAAGAAACTATTGTACTTAATACATTCATATACAAAAGGTGTGAACTCTAAACTAGCCAATTAACTCTAAAACTTGAAACGAAATGATTATTAGAAAGTGAATAGAAGGAAATCATATGCTTGTCTAAAAGACAAATTTTATCCTACGATTTAACAGCACATATTATTGTAATAAGATGTCCAAAAGTCAATTTTCACAAAGGAAGAGAAACACATAAATAACAAAACTATAATGAGCTTAATGAGCATTATGAAAGGGCTGATTGCTCAAATCTAACCATAGGCAACTCTTATAAGCTCATAATCTTTTTTTTCCAGTGATAGCATTTTCAAGTCTCACCCTGTAATTGTGTAAAGAAAAGTACAACTTTAATAATCACTAACCTCATTCATAACAATGTAACAAAAAAAAAAGAAGGATTACAAGTGGTCAACATATTCTGAAAAATGTTGGTAACGAGGTTTATAATGTTGGTACCATTTTCAATTTATGTTGGTAACCAACTGCCAATCGTTGGTAACGTTTCAGAAAAAAAAAGACATGCTTCATACACAAGTGGTCAACATATTCTGAAAACTGTTGGTAACAGGGTTCAGAATGTTATTACTTTCTTCATGTTATGTTGGTAAACAAGTGCCAAAAGTTTGTAACGTTTCAGAAAATAAAATATTTGATAATGAAATATTTTGTCTGTAAAGTAAATATATGGGCATGTCATGTGTGCCTGTCATGACTAACATTTACAAAAAGTGATTCCTACATGTGTTTAGGTCACATATCTTTACAAAAATTTAATTCATGCATATGTGCTCCCCTTTACTAACATTTGCAAAAGTATTATCCCAAAATATAAACCCAAAAAATGGAGACGAAGCACCGCCGAAAAATAAGGTGTCGCCCCAAAATAAACACCAAATCCCTTGTACACTTGATTAATGTCTTCAAGATTGCCGTGTTGATGGATCAGCAACAACCTATCAAAAGGTTATTTAAGGAAAATTACTAATACAAAATTAACTACATTAGTACAAATCTGAGCAAACATAAGAACGTGTAGGATACATTGGTAACTTCAGTAAGTAATGACATAAATTCGGTAGATGAATGATTGCTTGATAGCCATGGTACCCAAGTTTGGTCCTCCAAAATAGGTGCTGCTACATTATCTTTGGCACTAACTTCATTCAACTGATGAGAATGAAATTATAGACAACAACACAAAATAGTTACCAGCAACATATGCATAAATTAACAATCATAATGAACTTAACTGTATAACAAATGACATAGACATAAATGAAAAACGATAATACATAATGCAATTACAACAATTAACATCCACATCAATGAATGAACCAATCATAAAAATATGTCTACTACTGCGCAAGTACAACAATTAATGCTATTAGAAAACTTAAATATATACAAACATTATACTATCACATTAATTTCAATTCGGCAACGAACCATGATACTTCCATCACGAAACTGATTACAAGACTATACTCTCCTACATACAAAATATCACAAACTTTAACACTTCAGGAAACATTACCAACACATTTCATATGATACCAACAAATGACACACTGCTAACCAACATTTTTCCATAGTTACAAACAATGACGAGGACATTATTTTCCATACTTACACATTAGTTAACATATTTCCCTCATACTAAAACTTGTTTCAGCCTCAAAGTCCCTTAATTTGACAAAATTAAGTTTTAAATATTCAATACCTTATCCTAACATTTTATTTGGCAAAAATCAAACTCCACCACCATTAACAATCAAACTAAAGAATAAAATAACTATACAACAACATATCAATAAAGAAATTAAACAATTTTTAGTGTCTTACCTTATTCATTATACACCAAGTTTGACAATAGAGAAGCTTCACAAGAGGAGGGAATGAAGTAGAGTGGGTGAGGCTTGACAAGATGAGGAAATGAGCTTCATAAGGGGAGACAACAAGGAAGCTTGACAAGAGTGAATTAAAAACAATAGTGGGTCATGCTACACAGAAGAAACAAGCTTTTGAAGGAGACAAGATTGAGTGGGTGATGATGGAGGGAAAGAGATGAAGCTTCATACTTCATTCTTGATGCTTCATCCTTCAAGAACACAACAAAAGGATGGAAAGAATGGATGTTGGAGAGAACCATGGACAGATGATGGTTTCTGGATGATGGTTGCTGCCGTGTTGGAGGAAAAGGAAGTGGAGAGAGGAAGCTGAGGAACCAGCGTGTGGAGGGAGGAAGCTGACTCAAGTAATGTTCTTTTTATTTTAATTGCACTTTGTTTGTAATAAAAAAATAATAAACAAACTCAAGTGCCCTATGTATGTATTATGTATTACATACGGTGTGTGTAAAGATGTGGGATCCAGATGTCCCAATAACAGAGTTGATAACTATAGGATGGGTTCTGTGTTATGTTGGCGGAGGGAGTTTTGGTCAGGTACCTTAACTTTTGGGGCTGCTAGATCAGTTTTTGTATGCACTTTGCTCTGTTTTGTTAGGTATTTCTCATAGCTGCTCTTTCATTTATCCAAAAAAAATCATGGCAAAAAAAAGTACATATGAACTGATGATCAACCGGACTTTTATTTATTTTTATAAACAATAATATTTATTAATTTAAAAATAAAAAATAAGTTTTTAGTTATGGAGATGTGTGTATGATTTGCTAGTGATGAGAGGAATAGTGAAGCTATCACATAAGGAAGTAGAGACATTGTCATCGAAGTTACCAGCACCCAAGGATGAGTAGCAAGAAAGGAAAATTAGATTTCGGGTGTGATTGATGTTAAAAATAATGGGTGTAAGAGTAATTTGGAAAAATTGGTACAAAGTTTGTAAAGTAACGGATGTAGATAGAAATAGCCGGGTGTAGACTTGTCGTAGAAGAGGTGTGTCTGCAAGTCTTGGTCTCAACCCAAAAAAAAAAAAATCATATTTTCTACCATATCTTCTCCTGAAATATACATCAGTATTACGCCATTATACTTGTAACACCCCTAATTTTTGTTTCCTGAATACTAAATACATTAATTATAATAGTTATTGTATAATTAATTTGAGTTTATTCAAAAGCTTTATTTTTGTACATTATGTGTATTAGGAAATATAAAAATATGGGATATATTTTTATATAATAATTTTGTACAAAAATATTAGTTTTGCAATTCAGTTCTTGGGTTGGACCTAATTGCAATATTGAAAAGGTGTTTGGAGGGAACTTAATTAAAATATAAATTTTTAAAAATTTTCATCGTGGTAATCGATTACCAAGGGTAATCGATTGCCAAAGTGCAGAACAGCTAGTGTTGAGTGTGTTTGATGACTCGACGCACGATTAATCCCAAATTACCCAGAAATTGATACATAATCAGCCTTGTCACCTCTTGGGGATATCGTGTCACGTTGCATGGAGCTTGAATTACTCTATTTAAGTACCTAAGTTGATTAATTGAGTTGATTTTCTGATGTTTGGGGCTGAAACTCTGCTTCTAGGGTTCTTGATTTCGCCTCTAAAATTCAGTCTCGTTTCTAAGAGTTAAGTTGAGAGTCATACACCGTTGCAAAGCTTACATCCTGAGCTTTGAAAAGATATAAGATTTGAGTATTGAGAGTAAGTGTAGAAGGATAAATCGAGTTTGCAAGTTGAGCATCAAATCTGTCTCAAAATCGATTTCAGTTTCCTGGAGCTTACTTTGAAGCTTGATTCTGGTAAGCTCAAACAACTACCTGTGATTTCAAACTTGTTCCTTTAGCTAGTATATGTTGCAGAGAGTTCATAGGAACTAACTTCCCCAATTTTCATTGTTGTTTCATATGTCAACCAATTCAATCTTGGAGCTCTGCTGAAATTGCTCTGTTTCAGTGAGGATTTTGGGGAATTCAAAGTTCTAAGGCTTGTTTCTGTCAAGTTTCAGTCTCTACATGAATAAGAGGTATGGGGGAAGCTTACCATTTGCTAGAATGAGAATGAAATGCATTAGAAAGTAGGATGAGCCACCATGAGGCTTAAGGGCATAGCTTTGAATTAGGAAAATGGCATGGAGGCCAATCTGAGACATGCTACATGTTTGAGCAAGTTTCTTTAGCTGCATGTGAACTTAATCAATGCTGAAATCATGCTAAATTTGAGTATAATTGATTTTGGTACCTCAAGTTGCATAAAGTATGGTTTTTATGCATAATTGGTGATTGGTTTTGATTCTCTGAGTTTTGATATTATTTATATGTTGAGACATGTTTAATTTGTGTATGTAAAGCTTTATTGATCATTGGTTTAAGTTAAAATTGGTTAGAATTGAAAATGGTATGATAAAACCTCATTTTGCTGCATCTGCAGTCATGGTAATCGATTACCACGACTGGGTAATCAATTACCATGCCTCTGTCTGATGCAGAATTCAAATTTACACGTGGTAATCGATTACCAGCCTGGGTAATCGATTACCAAAACAAAAAATGCTGAAAAATGTCATTTTCACTTAACCTCTTTTAACCCAAGCTTTACAATGATAAAGTACTACTGTGACACTTTATTACATGAGTTTTATGATGACTATACTATGCATGAATGTGTATTATGTTCAATTAACTTGTGCATTTGCATTATACAAATAATGAGACTAAAGGCTAACACATAATTAAAGGGAATTATGTGCATTCATGCATGGTGAATGGTGATAAGTTATCGTTTGTCATGTTCGTGGAACATGAGGAGGGTACTTTGGAAGTACCAAATGGACATGACAAGTTTGAGTACACATTTTGGGAATGTGGGCAACATTCAAGGAATGTTGTTGAGAATATGTTCTGGGAACGTGAACGTAAATTCGGATTGGGACGTTTTGGTACCAAGCTTGATGTTTATGTTTATTCGTTCTGGGAACGTGAGATTGTACTCTGGGAGTACCAATGGTTGTATGGCAAGCTTGATGACACATTTTGGTAATGTGGCTAGTAACGAAGATTTACTGTTGATGTGGTTGTTACGTCTTCGCAACGTGACGCATACTCGGGAAGTGGCATTATGTACCACATTCCAAGCATGGTCGTTATATGGTTGCGACTTGCTCGATGACACATTTTGGTAATGTGGCCAACATTGAGGGATGCTGTTGATCTGGTTATTACGTCTTCGTGACATGACGTTCATCTGAGGAGTGACGTTATGTATCACGTTCCGAGCAAGTTTCGCTATATGTTATGAGAACGTATATGAGTTGTTTGGATGGACGTCCATGAAAGTGATAGATGAAGAATCTCAGGAAATGAGAGATAGAAAGCATGCATCATGCCACATACATTGAAAGAGAATAAAATGAAATGGCGTGTGCTCATGTGTATATGCATTACCATCATGATTGGATTGTTTACTTGTGGATGTTAGGACTTTATTCTCATTTAATTATGCGAATGTGTATAGCTTACCTCCCTACCCTTATTAGGTATTGGTCAGGTACCTAGATTGTCTAGAGATTAGTGGAAGTGGATGACCTTTGGGTTCATGAAGTACATAAACATCATGGGATAGGAACTCCTTGCACATCTCTTGAGGATCCGACCGGACGGACGGACGGACGAAGGACCAGTGACCAGCTCTGAAATTTCTCTATTTTGACGATATATATTGCTCATATTTCGAGAGATGTATCAGAGAGAAAGGACTTAGTTTCCATACTTTGATAATTATGTGGTACTCATGGAATTGTTATACTTGATTTTATGGACCGGTGTCCTACCTCACGTTTTACAAACTCCAAGGGTATAAATAAACTATCTTATTATACTCCTCTGACTCTGATTTTATTATTTGAGCTTGTTACGAAGAAAGTATTGATGAAGTTAATTTCTCGAGATAACTTTATTTTTTATTAACTAAGTTATTTATCAAGAAATCATAGTTTTCGAAAGCTATTACAAGCTATCAAGGTTATCTCTAAATGATTTTGAAATACTTAACGAATAATTACTTCTTCTACCGAACTTGTTCTATCGTAGAATTACCAGACTCAGACTATCCGGCCAAGTATCCGACAATCCTACCTTTTGATGTCAGACTTGAAGTGGGCACCTTGAATACCAAGATACCCACACTCTGGTCGTTCTCCTTTGGTGTTGTGTGTGTATGTGTGAGCTTAGTCAGATGCATACCTGCTCGCCTTACCAAACTTATATAAGCATACCCTCTTTATTAGTGTTGATTGCTGCCATCATGAAGCAGGTGAAATTCCTGTAAACGGTAGAATATTATGGCGGGTATCATAACGTGCAGGATCCAATGGGCAAAGGGGATAACGGATTTCCTCGGATCCCTTCACACGTGCAGCCGATGTCTGGTATGTATAACGGTATAATGGTGGGAATCAGATCGTCGGAGAAGGATACATGTATGATGGTATGCCGGTATGAAGGGATTGGGCCAATAGGGCCTCTTACCGGTATGCCGGTATCAGCACGATTGGGCCACTAAGCACGATTGGGCCACTGAGTCCTCTTGCCGGTATGCCGGTATCAGCACGATTGGGCCACTAAGGCCTCTTGCCGGTATGCCGGTATCAGCACGATTGGGCCGCTAAGGCCTCTTTGCCGAATTGTCGGTATACCGGTTTCCACCAGATTGAGCCTCTTGGGGCCTTGTGGCCGAATTGCCGATATACCGGTTTACACCTGACTGAGTCTCTATGGGTCCTCTTGGCCAAATTGCCGGTATATGGGGGTGCAAGAGTCTGGTCCATAACAGTAGCCCCCCAAGTCATGGTTCATGAATGTGAGCCATGAATTCTAAGTGTCTTCACTAATCCTTCCATTCTCCCATTCATATCCAGAGCTTCTCTTTTCAAGGTGCATTGGTTATACCAGTGTCATGGTTTCAAGGTGCATTGATCCGAGTAAAAACTCGGCTTCTTTTATCTTTATGTATCCATACAATTGATGATCCATGAAAATCCTATTCTAGCCAGCGAATGGTTTTCCATTTAACTTAACATTCAAGACTAACAGGGACCATACTAGATACATGGGTGGTGTTCATTTTTATTAATACACCCAAAGATTGGGACCTATGATTCCAATATGGTTGCTCCTGAAAAATTGTAATCAAATGATCAATTGGGTGTCGGCTCTTGTGAAATCCTTAGAAACTCATTCAATTAGTCTATGTCTTGAAAGGAAGAAAGGGAATGGAAACAAGACAATGAAGATTAAAACCAATTTGTGAGAAGAGAACACGAACAAAGGGTAGTGAAGGAGGCGCCACACTTGTGAACCAAGTGATAAGCCTTGGTTGGACTCAATAGCATCACACAATTGAGCTCCTTCCCAACAACCAAAATGAAGAGAATCACTCTCTGAAGTTTGTGAACAAGTCACGAGTTTGACAACAAAACCAAAGCTATCCCATTTCATCATGGTCGTGCATCATTAACCAAGGGAAAGGGGTTGGGAGTTACAAAGTTAAACCTATACATGATTACAATTAACTATGGGGTTGGGGGTTACATTTTACTATTGATGAGCAAACTTATTACACGTTTTTAATGCTCTTCAAAGGAAAGAACTTGGACGTGTGTGTTAGTTTGCCATGATGCTTCTTTGATTCCTTGTTTCCTTGGCCGTGGAGATGATGATCAAGGTGGCCCTTTAATACGTAACCTCCATCATTAAATGGCATTCATTCTCTCTATTGATTTCATAATCAATGTGTAACCCCTTGCCTTTAAAGCTTGGCCGTGAGCTAATGATTGCCTTCATGAATTGGCAATTCATTGTGTAACCTCATTGGCTTGAAGGCTGAATTGAAGTTGTCTTAACTTTGTAACCTTCATGTCATTGATGCTCCTTATTGATGGTCTTGATGTTTGTAATGATGATGGCCATCAATTTGTAACCGACATCATTCAATGCTCTATAAATACATTTGTAACCACCCATTAAGGTCACTCTTATTTTCAAATTGTAACCACCATCCTCATGATGACTTGCTCTTGATGGCCTTATTGAATGGCATTTATTCCTTAATCTCTTAGCTTCAAAAACGTGTGGCAAGAGAAGAATCAAAAGTCAAGCTTCAAGCTCTTCTTTTGAAGAAGAATCAAAAGTCAAGTTTCAAGCTCTTCCTTTGAAAGAACATGATTGATCTTGAGTCTTGAATATTCTCAGGCACTTGGAACCTTCATGGTTGGCCTAACCTGTACTTAACTATTACAATTGTCTAAAGATAAACAAAAGTTCAACTAACAATGAGCAAATACCTAAGCTCTTATTACAACACCTTTTAAGAAAGTTAAAACTTAATTAAATCGTCCTCCTTTTTCATCTATTGAAAGAGAAAAAGGATTCCTCAGAATAACATGATCCTGGATTAAATGGAAAGTTTCTTAAGTTCTTAGGGTCCTGGGACTGCCTTTGATCACTCCCTCCCACTTCAAGAGGATTTGCCCTCAAATCTGGAAGTTCCTTAACTGCAAATAAAACTTCATAAGAAACATATATGACTATGGTTATAGGACTTTATCCTTTAAAATTGCATTTGAAAAGCAGGATGAAAATGAAAACTTCCCTTGATCTGAGATCATTATCCCTTAAGATTTTTACACTTGGCCAAGTTGTCATCCAGATGGAATTGGCCTTGTTGATCACAACATGGTTGGTCAAAACACCCCCTAGGTGTTGTTCATGTTTCACATACTCCTTCTCCACTTGATTAAATGGATAAGTGAAAGAAGCTTTCTTGTGGGCACCAGTTCTCTTGGTGGATTCAAGTGGAGGTTCAACCCAGCTAGGGGTTGTTAACATAGGGCTTCTTAGAACCAACATAACTCCAATTCTATTCTTCTCATGATTCTTGGCTTTCACTGATACCTGTGAATCTTTAAGACGAACAATATTCAAGTTATCATTGGGGCCTACAGAAAAATCAATGTCACCAGATTCGTCATTGTTTCCATTTTTCATGAGAACTTGTTTTGGAGAGTTCTCTTCTTCCCCTTCCACTTGTTCCTCTTTGCAAGTTTGGAAAGTCATAGTTACAAGGACTTCTCCTTGTTGTTCTTGCCTTCTAGGCGAATCTCTTTTCTTTTGAATTTCACCACACTCCAAGACAAACTTGTTTTTCTTTGTAGGACAACCAAAGGACCTATGATCCTTTCTATGACATCTAAAGCATTTGAATTGTTTCTTTCCTTTAGAGGTTCTTAACTGAGCTTCTAATTTTTCTACCTTTTTACAAAACCCCTTAGAGGTGTTTTCCCACATTTCTTGTAAGCTTGATGTGAGTGCTTCACAAAAGAGTTTTTGTTGGTCATTAAGTCCTTCTCTAGCCATTGTTCAAAGGCTAAATACTCAAAACCAAAAGGCTTAAACAAGGATAAGGAAAATTCCTAAATATGCTCTAGACTCAATCAAAGGCAACTAAAAACATAGGGCAAAAGATTAGAGACTCAAATGGAAAAACCACGAATGACCAAAAAAGGCTATTCTCTTGACACACAAAACGAAGACTATAAGGACTACTTAACACAAGAACACAAACTTAGCAACTCTAGAATTAAAAAGACAAAGTTGCATAAATAGACAAAACTAGCAAGAAAAACATAAAGACAAAACAAACTAAAGAAAGTGATGCAATAAGTGACTACAACCAATTTTTAGTCACGGTTTGCAACAGACCAAGATTAGAGACCAATAAAATTGTGACGAAGAAACATAAGTCTGCCACGGTTTCGGTGCTACAATCAAAACGATTTACAGCTTTGGTTGCAACACTAAAAAAGCCACGAAAACAAAATGGATCAGCCACGATTTTTGCACGAAACAAATAACAGCGACCAAAATGACCACTTTGCCACGGTTTAGAAATAAGGACAAAAGAAGACACAAAAACACCAAGACAACGACATATTTTCGGGGGGGGGGGGAACAAAGACACAACTCCAGAACAGCGACGATTTTGCATTAAAACAAAATAGCAGCGACAAAGAAAGATCCTCGGATTAGCGATGGACTTAAAACTCAGAAATTGGCAGCAACAAATATGACCAATTGGCCACGGTTCAAATAAAGAAAACACAAAATAAAGACAACGACGACTCAACAAAGTTATCAATGATGATAACCCAAAACTGCCACGGTTTGAATACTACACATCAAACACAACCACGGTTTTCAAGTTGTTCATCAACAAGAATTTAGTGACAAGAAAACACAAAAAGAACAAGAATATTGACAACGAAAATGGCCAAAACAGCCACCAAAAATTAGTGACACCAATGCAGCGAAACAACTATTTGTTGCAATGATTGAGAAAGGAACGATGCAACAAAGCCTTGCTCTGATTACCAAGTTGATACACCCAAAGATTGAGACCTATGATTCCAATATGGTTGCTCTTGAATAATTGTAATCAAATGATCAATTGAGTGTTGGTTCTTGTGAAATCCTTAGAAACTCCTTCAATTAGTCTATGTCTTGAAAGGAAGAAATGGAATGGAAACAAGACAATGAAGATTAAAACCAATTTGTGAGAAGAGAACAAGAACAAAGGGTAGTGAAGGAGGCGCCACACTTGTGAACCAAGTGATAAGCCTTGGTTGGACTCAATAGCATCACACAATCGAGCTCCTTCCCAACAACCAAAATGAAGAGAATCACTCTCTGAAGTTTGTGAACAAGTCACGAGTTTGACAACAAAACCAAAGTTATTCCATTTCATCAAGAAAGGATCCTTATATAGGAGTTTACAAACACTAATTTGGCCTCATCATGGCCGTGCATCGTTAACCAAGGGAAAGGGGTTGGGAGTTACAAAGTTAAACCTATACATGATTACAATTAAGTATGGGGTTGGGGTTTACATTTTACTATTGATGAGCAAACTTATTATGTAACACCCCGCAAATTCCTCGTATTAATTTAAAATACTAAAGAGACCTATTTTGGAGAAAAGTGTTTTTGAAAGAATATTTTCTTAAATAAATTTCCTATTTCACGTTTTCAAGATAATAAGTGACTTTAAAGAAATGATTTTCCTGAAATAATGTCAAAGTTTTGAAATTGAGTCTTTGGAAAAAGGTCTATGTGTTTGATATTTTTATAAAAATATTTGTGATTTTTGTGTGAGTCATTTTATGATGGAAGAGAATTATTTTCTATGCATGACTATGTGTGTGTATGCTTAGGGTTAAATGAAATATAATTAGTGAAAGAATAAGGTGATTGTGCATGTATGTGTGTATATGTGTGAGTGTGTGTGTGTGTGTGCCGCATGTATATGTATATGTAGGTAAGTCTACATTTTTCTAAGTATTGGACAAGAAACCAAATTAACTAAGTCTTAACCATGAGTAACTAAGTTAGCAACTAAATCCTAAATATTAGCCAAAAGGTAACTAAACCTAAGAGACATAGTTCCTTAATCTACTCTTCATTGTTCCCTTAAGATTGATAACCTCCACCCATGCAAATCTTTGAGTTGCCAAAATTACCCCTCCCATTTGCACCATGACCGAATTGATTAAGGGAAAAAGAGGAAAAGTCCCATGCCTTGCCCTTGTCTACATATAGCCGAAGGGGTGAAGTGTTAGCCACTTCATTTCGTCATTCTCCACCCTTCACTTCTTTCATTTCCTTTCACCTTCCAAACACCCTTGTTGAGAGCAAAAATTAAGCTCTCAACACACACACAAGAAAAAGAAAGAGGGCCGTGAGCTAGAAAGGAGGAAGGAGGAGGAAACCAAGCCAAAAACCCTAGAGCCTCCTTGAAGATCCAAGATACAAAAGCTAGGAGATCCATCTTTTCTTAGTTGGGTGGACCGAATGAGCAAGAAGAAGTTGTAATAGTATAGATTTTCTTTTGATTTTGTAACCTTTCTTTCTTTCCTTTCTTTGCATGTCTTATTTATGTTGGATCATGAACTTTCTCAAAGAAACTTGTAAATCTCTAACTAATGGACTCATAACTCGTTTAAGGTTTTCCATAAAAGATCTTAAAATTTCTCAAATTAAATCCTAAAGATCAAAAGGTTTGTTGTGATCTTTGTGAAGCTTTGAATAAGTCTCTTTGCATGTTAATTTTTCCTTCTTAAAACCGTGAGTCATAATGTGTTTAAGAGTTTATTTGCTAAATAAATATGAGATCTAAAGATCTTGGGTGTTGCATGTTGTTTTTAAACAAAAAGACTTGGTCTTCTTCAATATTCATTACGGTTTGGACTTCTTTTATCCAAAAGGATTTTTATCTTTGATTTGTGCCATTATGATTGATTTCACGATTTGATTTACAAGACTTAGGTGCATGCATATTATTTTAAGTGAAAGAGATTTGATCTTTCTTAGAAGCCATTTCGGTTTTACAAAGAAACTAAGAAAACAAGTTTTTGGAAAAATGCTTTTTAACTTGATTCATGTTGTGTGATCTTGCATGTTGATTTCTCTTTGATTCAAAGACTTTTAAGAAAGGCATGATTAAAATGAAAACTTGATTCAATGAAATGATATTTTTAGAGTTGTGTGTGTGAAAAAGGTGCATGGTTTGATTCATAATTTTGATGTTGCATGTTGAAAAAGTGAACTAAAAACCTTGTTTTTGTCAAAAAGAGGGTTCGGCCTATGCATCCTAAATAGACTAGGGTTCCCTTTCATGAGGTGACTTAAAAGTAATGAGTATGTTTTGAGAAATCATGCTAAAATTAATTGTTTGAAAATAAGTTGTGAATATTCATTTTCTAATCGGTTTTTGATTTAAAAATAAAGGAGGTAAATGAATTAAATGATTTTGGGAAAAATATTGTGTTTAAATGAATATATGTGTGGGTATGTGCATTCGGGTAAGAATAAAAGAAAGAGTAAATGATTTTGTTGCATGAAAAAGAAAATAGAATTTAAGAGTTTAAAATAAATCAAGTTGATTTATGTGATTTAAATTTGTGATGGTTGATTTGTTTTCCTTGATTATATTCGGTCATGAAATATAAGTGAGTCTAAGAAATGTAGTTGCATGAAAACAAATTTATATAATGATTCTCTAAAGGGGATTTAAGTTGTTTAAAGAAAGAAAAACAAATATGAATATGTTTGGTTTAAATCTTGATTCAATTTGATTTGCGAATATGTGCATGACTAAGTGTTTGTTTTATGAAAATAAATTATTTATGAATTGTATGATTGCTTTGATAATTGACTAAATTAGTTATATGTTTCTAATTAATTAATAAGGTGTTGTTGGTTGTTTGTATGTTGAGTTGATATTTGGAAAACAATTGAGTGTATAATTAATTTCGAAATTTATTGGTTTTAAAATAATTTGATTTGATTTGCTTGAGATTTTTGAATTATGTTCATGGCTGTCCAAGGTTGTTTTGAGATAAAGATTTGAGTTTTTAAAGTGTTAATTTTGAATAAAGAAGTTGTTTAAAACGAAAAGTGTTTTACGATGTTTTCGGGGATTTTATCAAAGTGATTTTTGAAATGACCTTTTCTGTACAAGATTATTTGGACCTGCTTCTTATGTTTAAAAACGTTTTCAGGTAATTTAAAGTGTGGTTTTTAAGTAATAATTGATTTAAGAAAAACCCAGACTAAAAACGGTAAATCTTTCGGTGTTTTCAAACATGGTTAAGGTGCTGTCCAAGACGGACCAGCAACCTAACTAAATGGTTTAAATTATTTTATATGACGTTTTTAAATGGTTTTGACGTACTTAAGGTATTAGAAAATATTAGAGTTGCTTAAGAGAAAACGGTTATGTTTTAAGTCTTCCGACGAAGAACGAAAAGTGTTTTGAGTTATGAAAAAGATTTTCTTAATACAAGTCAATAACATAAGCGTATTTTATTTAGTACGAGGAATTTGAAAGACGAGGGATTGGGGCTGCCGACAGCAGAAAGGATCCGAGGTGACGATACGCAATTAATCGCTGGACCCCAGGTGAGAGAGAAGCTTTCCTAAGACACCGTGGTAGTTAGGTGATTTATTAGGACGTTCCGTATCATCTCAAAGATCGGAACTAAGTGGTTCGGAGTCAGTAGTATAAGTGGCAATTGTTTGTGTTGTGTGGCCACTTATACGAAGGTGACAATGACCACATTGTTATTGTGTGATGACTGTGTGATTGTTAGTATTGTCGTATCCTTAACCAAGATCAACCTTGAAGCTATGGAGAAACTTCAAAGAGTGATCCCAGCAAAGAGATTTATGTAGGACTCTTAGGATTTCTGAATATCCAGTTGGGATAATCAGGTTCTCCCCAGTCAACAAAGTGTGTGCAAGTGTCAACTTAGGGATTAGAAGACGTACCTTAGCCCCTATAGCATGGTGGTTCTTATAGGGGATTACCTGTATGCAGTGAGTCGTTTTCATGAGGCTTCCGAAGAGGAGGAATTCAAGTAGGATTCGTAAGGATTATGATAAGATAACATCTGTAAATCTTGTATGTGATAGACTTTATCAAATGCTGTGTTTAAGACTCATAAGCGTATTACATCTCTGTTAGAACCCAGTTTGCTCGGTATAACATTCAGACCGTATGCCTTGTTCCAGTGTCTAACCGGCCGGTTCAAGGTAACTTTGGTCGGGAAATGCTCGGCCTACTGAAGGTCCACTACATAATCCCCCCAAGCTCGGTTGGGTGATTTGAGCCCTGCTGAGTTAATGAGACGAGCGAGCCGTTTTCCGACCAAGTTTTGTTGGAGAGAGATATCCGACCGTCTAAATGATCCTACCAGAGCTGTCGTTTGATTGACCCAGACGTGACCCTTCAATTCTACCTGTGCCTCCACGTGTCCTTCACTTTTCCGGGAAATGGAACGTTATGATTTCAAACCTGTTGGAAGCGCCACGTATTTAGTTTCATCGTAAATGGGCTTTTTCTAATTCGGCCCAATCCTTGAGTTAGTGGAGGGAAGCTCTAAAACGAATTTCAAAGGGCGGTTTTCTCATAATTCCTTCTAAACAGAACTTCAGAAACCTCCCAGATTCTCTCTCTCTTTTGTTCATCGTTTTTCTACGATTTTGAGACGAAACCAAAGTTCTTCAAAGGAATTCTTGCTGCTACTTCATTTTTCTATTGAGTGCATCTTTAACTTCGTGGCCTTCGTGCTTCTTTGGTTTCTTGTTTATTCAACAATAGCAGGTAACGAACCTCTCTACTCTTCTCTGACTATTTTCTCTTTCTTTTTTGCTGTTTAAAATTCTTTGCATGCAATTGCTTCTGCCATCTGCTGTGTGTATATGCTTAGAACCTTCTTTGTTATGTATTAACACTGGCCCTGCTCCCCCCTTTTTCTTTGATCTTGAAACAAATCCTAGGGTTCGACTAACACCCCATCACTGTACATGAGTGAAACCCTTGGTCTTTTCAAAGTCTTTGACCTTCATTATCATTTGTTGAGTGATCGCCGTAGTGTTTCTTAGGTTTGTTTTACGTTTGGCTGCACTTAATTTCTTAGGGTTTGTACCGAAGCTGCGTTAACCATGAGTGAAGATTCTGTAAACTCCGATGTTCCAAGAACACATGAAGAAGAAAACCCAGAAATTTGCAATAAACCGATATCAATGCATTTCCCTCAGACCTTGAAAGAGTTCAGACAGGGTGTGATTCATTATAGGATTGCCGAGAGGGTAGAACAGAGGAGATTAAGGAGGCAACAGAGAGGTATCTGATATTACAGTTGGTTTGGGGAAATTCTCCCCAGAAAGGGAGGCGTTCCCTAACCGACCGTGTTCATAAGTGTTTAACCAGAAATTAGTTTAACTGCTTCTGACTCCGCATGTGCCCCCATTTCCTCAGGTATGAAGAGAAAGTGTGTTAGCAATCCCGAACTCTACCCACTTCCACCAGATAGCAATCAGTATGATTGGGTTGACCGAGAGGTGGTGGGCACCCAATCCGAGCTTTCAACAGAGGAAACCTTAGAGCAAACCAGAGCAATAATTTTGCCTTGCCCTGGTGATGATGCTGGGAACTTATATTCCATAAGTCCGGTGGGGCCAAACGAAAGAGTCTGCACTCGGATTCCTGAGCGTAACCCCGGATTTTACTTTTACGAAGAAGTAATTACTCGTTTAGGGGTTAGAATGCCTTTTACTAAGTTTGAAATAGACGTTCTGAATACTTTAAGAGTTGCCCTTTTTCAACTGCATCCGAACGCTTGGGCTTTTGTTAGAGGCTTTCAACAAGTCTGCTCTGCCATGAATTGGTCCTGTACCATTCCTATTTTCTTCTACCTGTTTGCTCCTCAATGCAATGCCTTTGAGAAAGGGTCAGCGAAGCGGCCATGGGTTTCTTTGAAGTCGCGGAACGGATATGGTTTTTTAACTAAGTTTTCTGAGTCTTGGAAAGGATTTAAGCCTTTCTTTTTTAAATACAATTTTGTTGGTAATGGTGTTTGCTGGTTCACTCGGCCTGGCGATCAACGACCAATCCCTCGATTCCCCCTCCAGTGGAGTGCCAGCTTCTTTAATAAGAGAATTGCCTCATATGCCTCGGACTGGAAAGAGCTCGCCGAGTATGAGAAAGATGTGTGCCGAGCTGTTGAGAGTTATTTGAAAACTAATGGAATGATAAAAACGAGGGATATAGTGGATATTCCTTCATCAAGTGTCAAGGCCGAACTTCGTAAACTGTTTTCCTTCTGCTTTTATACTTATGTTTTATCCAGATTTAATGCTACTTCGTTTTCTTTGCAGATAAGATGGCCTCTCGTATGTCCGCCCTGCTTCATGGTGGCAAAAAGAGAAAAACTACTGCAACCAGTGCAGCTTCCGGATCTTCAAACCTGAGCACACCAAGCTTAAGTACTTCTGTCCCTCTGCTTCCCCGGTCGAGGTGTCTCCTCGGCCTTCTCCCACTGTGCACGCTGTTGCCGCCACCGTTTCGCTAGGACCGAGCGGTCAAGTGCAAGTCTCTTCTCCTCCTCAACAACAGACTCGCCGCCGACGAATAGACAAAGGCAAGGAGAAAGTGTCCGAGGGGACGAATCCGAGGGCTGAGGAGACATGTGCTAGAGCTGCTACCGCTCCTTCCTCTGCCGCAACTCCATCAGAAACTTCAATTTGGGACCGAGATTTTGATGAGAGGTTTGCCAAGTATGTCTGCCCTGAATCTGACCATTCTCGGTTTGGAATTCTCACCACCGACGAGTGGTCACGCTGCAACATGACTCTGACGAAATATCTTCTTCGAAGTGCCAACCTTACTTTTTGGCCAAGCAAGCGGGTGATCTTTTTTCTGGTTTCAATGTTGAACAAAAAGAGGCTCATGCAATGTCTGCTGCTCAAGAGGCTAGCCTTTCGGACGAACTGGTCCGAGTAAAAAATGAATTGGAGAATTTGAAGGCTGACAAATCTGAGCTGATCAAGGAGAGAGATTCTTTGAAAGTTTCTAAGAAAGTTGTAGAGGACAAGGGGAAGGAAGTGGAGGAGGCATTGAAGAAGGAGCTGCAGGAAAGCCAACAGAGGGTTGATGAGCTGAGATCAGAGGTAGAGAAATCTGTTGTTCTTGCTCGGAAGCTTAAAGAAAAAGCTCTTCGTCATAAGAAGGTGGCAGCGACCAATTTTTACAATTGGAGCAAAGGTGTTGATGATTCTTTTATTTCTACGATTAAACAAATTCAAATTTTGAACCCTGAAACTGAGTTCAGGGTGGTTGGAGCTCATCCCTTTCACTGTGTTGAGAATGGGAAATTGATTGATCTTGAGACTAAGGATGAAGTTGATCTGCAAGCGGAGGATCTTCCTAATCCTCTTGTTGAGCTGACTGAGGCCCCAGAATTTGATGATGCCAATATTGTCTTGTCTGATATTGAGGAATGATTTTGAATTTTGGTGGTCGGTTTTTGTTGCTCGTTGTATCCGAGCGTTGTTTCTTAGCTATTTTGAACAATTTACTTTACCTTTTTGTTGCTCGTTGTATTCGAGCGTTATTCCTTGGCTGTCTGGAACAATTTACTTTATCTTTTGCTGAATTTATATTAATTTGCTGTGTATGCAAATTGTGCTTCGTTATTTTTGGTTTCGTTTGTCACGTGTCCCTTTGTATTTTCTAAGATATAATTCTTAACAAAACAGTTTACAAATTATTTTACTTGGGTGCGTAATAGATTGTGAGCAGAACTCGGATCGCCGACTTTAGCCGAAGCGGGACCCTCGGACCGCGAAATAAGGAAAGTGATTTCCTGAATTTGGGCGTTCTATGAATACGTTGTTGAACTCTCGTAAAGAGCTGTTTCTCGATTTCGCTCGGTGGCTAGCCGAACCAAATGAGTCGTATGTCGTTTCACAATGTTCATAAATAGGAGAATTCCAAAGAAATTGACGAATTTTATTGATAAAAGAATACAAAGAAGAAATTGCTCATTGCTAAATAGTTCCTAACAATTTATTTGTAATCTAAGAAGGAAGTTAACCATTGTTTATTCAACCTAAATAACTCTGAGCAATAGACTAACCTATCTGTAAAAAGAAATGAAAAATAGGAGCTTAGCTGTAATAAGCTCTGAGCTTGGCCACGTTCCAGCTGTTATTGATTTCCGTGCCCGAGAGAGTTTCCAGTTTGTAAGCACCAGTTCCAGATTTGGCCTTCACTCGGTATGGACCTTCCCACTTTGGCTTTAATTTTCCAATTCCAGCATTTCCTTTTCCGATATCTGCTCGACGAAGGACCAAGTCTCCAATTTCAAAACTTCGTGGACGAACTTTCTTGTTGTACTCCCGAGCTTGCTGTTCCTTTATTCTTCTTTCATGAGCTGCAACATTCTTTCGAATTTCTTCAAGTAAAATGAGTTCTTCGCTGAGCAAATGGTCATTAGTTTCTGAAGGACGTTCAAGCGTCCTAAAGGTAGGGATTCGCTTTTCGATCAGAATGACTGCGTCACAGCCATATGTCAATCGAAAAGGAGTTTCACTTGTTGATGAGTGTATAGTTGTCCTGTGTGACCATAAGACGCTTGGGAGTTTATCCGCCCAAGTGCCAGCTGCATTACCCAGATTCTTTTTAATTCCATCCAAGATGGTTCTGTTGGCGGCCTCGGCTAACCCATTTGTTTGTGGGTGTTCAACAGAACTGAAATAGTGAGTGATTCCCAGGTCAGCTGCTAGTTGTTGAAAGTGGGAGGCTGCGAACTGTGATCCATTATCAGTAACTATGGCGTGAGGCACTCCGAACCGAGAGATAATTTTCTTCACAAAGAAAGATTGAATACGGGCGGTAGAGATTGTTGCTAACGGTGCCGCTTCAATCCACTTAGTGAAGTATTCAATAGCCACTACTGCAAATTTGAGTTGCCCTGGTGCAGTGGGAAACTTTCCGATGATGTCTATGCCCCACTGATAAAAAGGCCAAGGGGCGTCGAGAGAGTGTAGTTCTTCTGCAGGTTTTTGGTAAATGTCGCTGTGAAACTGGCATTGAACACACCTCTTAACATGTTCCATGACGTCTTTTTGCAAGGTAGGCCAAAAGTAACTTGCCCGGATTATTTTCCGAGCTAGGGATTTTCCACCCATATGGTGGCTGCAGACTCCACCGTGGATCTCTTCTAGTATCTCCTCAGCTTGGGATGGGTGGACACATCTGAGCATGGGAGAACCAAACCCTCTTTTATACAAAACTCCATTCAAAACTGTGTATTGAGCTGCCTTCTTAACCAACTTCCGAGCCTCTGCTTGATCTTGGGGAACGAAACCATGTTGCAGATAGGTAAGCAGCGGATCCATCCATGATTGAGACAATGAAACAACTAGAATGACACTCGGTTGGGGGATGGTTTCTTGTATCAGTGTCTTATTGTTTTCCGACCCTTTGGTACTTGCCAATTTTGATAAAATATCGGCTCGAGAATTTGAATCTCTCGGGACATGGGAAATATCAAATTCAGAAAAATTAGAAATAATTCGCCTCACCTCTTCAAGATATTTCTATAAGATGGGTTCCTCTGCCGAGTATTGCCCTTTAATCTGAGAAACCACCAATTGTGAGTCGCTGAAAACTGATACCCGTTCGGCCCCAAACTCTTGAACCATTTTGAGGCCTGCAAGAACTGCCTCGTATTCCGCTTGATTGTTTGACGTTTGGAACTCGAACTTCAATGAGTACTCCATGCACAATCCTTCGGGGTTTTCAATGATGACCCCGGCTCCGGCTCCTTTCCTGTTGCTCGATCCATCTACATATACTAACCATAAATTTTGAGCGGTGTCCGAGGGAATATCTTTGAACTCAGTGACGAAGTCAGCAAGAATTTGAGATTTCATCGCCTTCCTCGGTTCATAGGTGATGTCAAACTCAGACAATTCGACTGACCATGAAACCATTCTGCCTGCTAGGTCGGGTTTGTCAAGGATCTGCCTGAGAGGTTGGGCTGTTCTCACAAGGATTCTGTGTGCTTGGAAGTATTGTCTCAATCTCCGAGCAGAAATGACCAAGCAGTATGCGAGTTTCTCAAGATTTTGATATCTTAACTCGGATCCCTGAAGAGCTCGGCTAACAAAATATATTGGGGCTTCTAGTCCAGAATCTTCTCGTACCAAAGCCGAATTGACCGCTGCCTCTGCTACCGACATGTATAGAATAAGATTTTCACCAGAAAGAGGGTTGTGGAGGACTGGTGGACTGGAAATATACTCCTTCAATTGAACAAAAGCTTGCTCACAGTGCTCGTCCCAAAGGAAATCTTTGTTTTTCCTAAGGAGCTGGTACCATGGCAAAGCTTTCCGAGCAGCTTGGGATAAGAATCTGGAGAGGGCCGCCACTCGGTCCGTGAGTTGTTGGACTTCTTTAAGACTAGCTGGACTTCTCATTTCAAGGATTGCTTTGCATTTATCTGGATTGGCTTCAATACCCCTTTCCGTTAACATAAAGCCGAGGAAAGATCCGGCAGGGACTCCGAACAGGCACTTTTCAGGATTCAACCTCATGGAATATTTTCTTTCTCGGTCCAGTATCGTCTTGAGGTCTTGGGCATGGTTTTCTTGCTGTCTGCTTTTTGCTATAATGTCATCAATATAGACCTCCATGTTGGAGCCGATCATACCTTGAAAAACCTTGTTCATCATTCTTTGGTAAGTAGCTCCCGCGTTCTTCAATCCGAAAGGCATTACGTTGTAACAGTAAGTTGCTTTATCGGTGATGAATGCTGTTTTATCTTGATCGGCAGGGAACATTGGTATCTGGTTGTAACCAGAGTAAGCATCCATGAATGAGAGGAGTTTGTAACCAGTCGAGCTGTCGACGAGCTTATCGATGACAGGAAGTGGGTATTGGTCTTTTGGGCAGACTTTGTTCAAGTCTGTGTAGTCGACACACATCCGCCACTTCCCATTGGGCTTTTTGACCAAGACGGTGTTAGCTAACCAGTCTGTATAGTCAATTTCCCGTATGAAATCGGCTCGGAGTAATTCGGCAACCTTTTCTTCAATGGCTGCAGCCTTTTCGGCGCTAACTTTCCTTTTGCGTTGTGCCACTGGCTTTGCCCCCGGAAGAATACTCAACTTGTGACAAATAAAATTAGGGTCGATTCCTGGCATGTCCGCTGAAGTCCAAGCGAACAGATCCTTATTTGAAATCAGCAGAGCGGTCAATTCATCTTTAACACTTATGGGTAGCTCAGAACCGATTTTTACCTGCCTCACGGGATCGTCGGTCAATGTCAAGAATTCCCACTGTCCCTTTGGGGTTGGTCTATTTCTGTCGGATTGATCCCGCATATCAAGGTCTGCCAAGTTAATATTGCCCTTACCCAAAGAGACTCTTTCCAATTTGTTTTTATCCTTGTTTTTAACTTTCCCCAAACTAGCGTTGTAATATTTTCTTGCTGCCTCTTGCTCGGCCTTGACTATTACCACTCTGTCATCTGTTCCAACGAACTTCATAGCTAAATGAACTGTTGACACTACCGCTCCGAATGCCTGCAAAGAAGTTCTCCCAAGAATGGCGTTGTAGGCCGCTGGACAGTCGACCACCAGAAATTTGACTATCTCAGTCCTAGCCGAGGGCTGTTGTCCGAGGGTGACAGGAAGTTGGATGTATCCCTTAGGTTCAATGGTGTCTCCAGTAAAACCGATCAATTCTCCCTCATAAGGAGTGAGATTGCATTCCCTGAGTTTTAGATCTTTAAACAAAGGGAAAAACATAATGTCCGCCGAACTTCCTTGGTCGATAAAGACGCGTTTTACCTCGTAATTACCGATAAGGGTAGTGATTACCATGGGGTCATTATGACCTGGGAGGATTCCATCCAAATCATCATCATTAAAAATGATGGGAACATTTTTTGTTGACCTTTTGCAAATGGGTTTCTGACTGACAGCCAAAATTTGGTTAATGTATTTCCTCCTGTCGGCCTTTTTCTCTCCTCCTCCAGCAAAACCTCCGGCAATCGTATTAACTAAAAATTCATTATTAGCCGAAGGGTTTGTATCAGTGGCCGGAGTGGGGTCGGTTCTCTGTCTTCCTGCATTTCTATCATCTGGTGACCTGCTTCTTTGGCGCTTGGATTTCACAGGTGAGTGGGATCTGTTCCTACCTCTTCGCCCGGCTGCATCTCTGATATGCTGTTGCAGTTTACCATCTCTGATCATCTCTTCAATCAGATCTCTTAACCAAATGCACTCATCGGTCGTATGTCCATAACCCTTGTGAAAGTCACAATACTTTGACCTATCACGTTGTGCGCCCTTTCTTAAAGATGGAGGTCTTTGGGCCGAGCGTAAGTCAGTCTGCATTGTTTCTCGAAGGATCTGGCTCCTTGGAACAGTTAAAGGAGTGTATTCCTGAAATTTATTCCTCGGAGGTATCCTTCTGTCCAGATCATTTCTGTCCGACTGTCTTCCACCAAAACGTTCGTCACGTTTTTGTTTGTTCTGACCTTGAGGGTCAGCTCGTTGCCTATCGTCTCTGAATTTTTGGCCTTTGTGGAATTCCTCCAAGTTGATGAACTTATTTGACCTTTGTCTCAGCTCGGCCATATCCTTTGGAGGTTTCCCAATTAGTGATTTTCTAAAATCCCCCGGCTGTAAACCTTGTGTAAATAACAAGACTGCCACGCCAGGCTCTAGTCGGGGAACCGAACTAGCTTCTGTATGGAAGCGTGACAAGTAATCCTTCAATGGTTCATCCTGTTTTTGAGTGACCGCAGCCAACGTGTGATCGGATTTGGGTTGGATGCAGCTGGCTGTGTATTTGTTTAGAAATACACTTTTCATCTCTTCCTAAGAATTAATGGAATGTCGAGGGAGAGACGAATACCACCGTAGTACCGAGGGTTCGAGAGTCATGGAAAAGGCTCGGCATTTCATCCGATCACCACCTCCGTAATAATTCATAGCCCCCTCATAAGAAACTATATGATCTACTGGGTCGGTCAGGCCATTATAATGTGGGACGTTGGATGGACCCAAGTATACTTGTGGGGTTTCAAATTCCATGATAAATGGGGTAAAAGGATGGCCTGGGTGAGAATCATCCAGGCCTTGGCTAGTGGCTGGATTTGAATGGAAATTTTGTGGTGGGGGAAGTTGCATTACCGGAAGTGGCTGTGGGTCCATGGCTTGTGCCATTGGGTTTTGTGGTGATATGGTAGTCGGTTGACTTTGAGCAATTCTCGCCATAGCTTGTTGCTGAAGATCGGAAATAGCACGTCCTTGTTGTTCAATTAAAGCCGTTTGCCTATTAAGAATGTTGATCATCTCTTGCTCCCGAGCCCGAGCATATGCAGATGTTGCATAGGATCTGCTGATGGAATGGCTATGACGAGAGTTTCCAGGTGCAGTTCTTCCTGGATTTAATCTGGTTCTAGGTGTTGAACTTATATGGTCGGGGTTCTTATAGGTTAAGCTTGGATTTATCACGATTATGGTTGAGAATGTCGCGCAGATCGCCCGCAGACTGAGGCTGTGGATCGTTGTTATCAGCGTTTATGGGCCTGCCACGGGTGCGGGCGATGTGGTCACGGAGATCACCCACTTGACTTCTGGTGGTGACCATAGTGGTGGTGGGAATGATATGTTATTCAGTCCCCACAGACGGCGCCAATGTCGTGTCCTTAACCAAGATCAACCATGAAGCTATGGAGAAACTTCAAAGAGTGATCCCAGCAAAGAGATTTATGTAGGACTCTTAGGATTTCTGAATATCCAGTTGGGATAATCAGGTTCTCCCCAGTCAACAAAGTGTGTGCAAGTGTCAACTTAGGGATTAGAAGACGTACCTTAGCCCCTATAGCATGGTGGTTCTTATAGGGGATTACCTGTATGCAGTGGGCCGTTTTCATGAGGCTTCCGAAGAGGAGGAATTCAAGTAGGATTCGTAAGGATTATGATAAGATAACATCTGTAAATCCTGTATGTGATAGACTTTATCAAATGCTATGTTTATCTAACCAATGAATTGTGGGAATCTAGGAGAGGTAGTTGAGCTTGATGAGACTGGATAATAGAGATAAGGATGAAAATCCAGTGCTCGGGGTTAATCTCATAAGCGTATTACATCTCTGTTAGAACCCAGTTTGCTCGGTATAACATTCAGACCGTATGCCTTGTTCCAGTGTCTAACCGGTCGGTTCAAGGTAACTTTGGTCGGGAAATGCTCGGCCTACTGAAGGTCCACTACAAGTATGCTTTTACGTATTTATTTAATTATGCCTGATGAGATTTAACACTGTTGATTAGTATGAGTAATATGCTGAGGGACGTCTGTTACGTCCTGAATGAGAAAATGAAAAGGAAATAAGTAAATTGATGGAAATAACGATATAAAGAGAAAGGAATAATGATGAAAGATATAAGATGGAATAGAAAGAGATGAAGAATTGAGATTGGGGAAAGAATGAATGATAATGGTGAAAACGAGCCAGAGTTGGGGGAGAATGATGTGATTTGAGCTGAGCTGGGCTCCTTTGTTTTTGGTTTTAGACTGGGACTAGTGTTGAGTTGAGCTTGCTCCTCCATTAGCGCCCAGCAAAAGATGATTTTTGAAAAAGGTTTTTGAAAATAAATTTTTGAAAAGGTTTTTGAAAAGAAGTTTTTGAGGAGAATTGTAAACAAAATGTTTTCAGAAAAGTTTTGAAATAAATTTTGTGAAAAGTTTTTCTTAAAAGGAGATTTTTAGAAACTTTGTGAAAAGAGATTTTTAAGAAAGTTTTTGAAATATGGTTTTAAGGAAGTTTTTGAAATGATATTTTGAGAAAGTCTTTTTGGGAAAACTCTATGAAATGACATTTTTAGAAAAAGTTTATGAAAACAATATTTTTGTGAACGTTTGTGAAAAGAGACTTTGTGAAAGTTTTTGAAATGGCATTTTGAGAAAATACTGTGAAAGGATATTTTGAGAAAGTTTGTGAAACGTTATCTTTGAAAAAGATTTGTGAAGTGATAATTTGAAAAAGTTTTGTGAAAAGATATTTTCGAAAAGTTTTGGGAAATGATATTTCTGAAAAGATCATTTTGAGAAAAGATTATGAAATAAGATCTTGAGAGAAAGATTGAGAAATGAGATGTGAGTTTGTTGATCAGATCCCAGCTTTGTGCTATGTGAGAAATGATGAGAGAAGGATTGTGCCAAGTTAGTGGTCGGGACTCATTGAAGGGTTGCACGAAGGATGGGCCGACCTTAGGTTAATTAAAAGATAAAAGACTTTAAAAGACATAACGCGGTGAGGTATGAGTGTGTGTCGAAGTAGTGGAGAGGAAGGAACCATAAGTATCTGCGGATACTTAGGAGGAGATTGCATTAGGGGAGGACGATGACGGTGAAACATCAAGAAGTCTAGAGTATGTTTCTAGGCAGAACGAACTCCACAGGTGGCATACGAACGTGGTAGGGACTGGGTCCAATGCCGTGGTGAGTTCTGTGAGCCCACTAGAAATATACTGTCGCCCCCTAGATTGCAAATCTAGAACAGTGAGAGGGACTGGAGTGGGGCATCTTGTTTGCCACTGTGAGTTGAGACAGTGTGCCTTGATTATATATGAATTGAATTGATATGATACGATTTGAGGCTGTAGTCCTCCTGGTCTGGGACCAATTGATTGTGAGACAACTGTCGTGCCCACACGGTAAAGGTCCTGTACTCCTGTTTGCTTCCGACTAGGTTGGGTGGATGACCGAGGAGATGTAGATGTGAGTGATAGCCGAGAATGAAATGAATATTTTGATGATACCTGAAAGTACCCCAATCATTAAGGATTGTGAATTGAGAAGACTGAATGAAAAGAGAAATATAGTTACGAAAGAAGGATATGAAAGAGGATAACAATAATACGAATAAGATAACAATGATATTAATGTTGATAATATACTTGATTGTTGTGTGCTTGTATGCTGTATTGTATGTTTGTATGGTCCTATTATCTTGCCTATCGTAATCCCACACCGTCGACGATACGTCGTTCGAATCGCTTACTCTCTCCTGTTCGTTGGCATATCGGTGCCACGGGTATCTCAACGGGCAGAAAGAGTATTGCATGGACGTTACCACGTGGAGTAAATATGGAAGAGGTTGGAAGCACACCCCATGCGGCTGGGTCTGGACCGGCTACACCCAGATCGTGATTTCATATCCGAAACATCAACTTAGTGGAGCCAACTTGGAGCCACACTTGGGACAAGTCACCGTGCGAGGATATAAGAACTACACAGAGAAGTTTCGGTACGAGACCCGGAGGAACTCTTCCCTTCTCAATGGAGCGGAGTTGGAATCCATTAGCAATGATGAGACAGCAACAAGAAGGGCATCACCTTCGAGAGCGAAGAGAGGACGCAAGAAAAAGAAGGATCTTCACCCGATTGTCTTCAATAGGGTAGTTTAAGGATAGTATGGTTAGGTGAGATTGTGGTGAGTATTTTGTGTTAAGGGTTACCTATGTGCTGAACTAATGATGTAACTGAGCTTCTTCTGAAGCATGCCCGACTTTTATTACAACTATGTGAAGAATGTCCAATGGCCCTTTTGATGAAACGTAAAGAACTATTTTAAATTAGAACTAAACCATTTTCCTGAAAAATGTTTTTGTAAACCCAAGTGGATAAGTTTTGGTTTTAGTAACAACTCGATTTTCGAAAAAGAGTGTTGAAGAATAGCAAGAACTCTTTCGTAAAGTTTTCAAACACTCAATAATGTTTTACAAAAAAAAAAAAAAATTGGCCTCATTTTTTGCAACGTAAATGAACGAAGGTTGGTTATTTTTAAGTTACGAAAATCGGGCTGTTACAGAATGGTATCAGAGAAATGGTAATCCTTAGTGGCCTTAAGCATGGGCTTGCATGCTTTGTTTGTGTGACTCTGTGTGTTTGTTAGTGTAAGATTAGGTTCTTGCCTTTCTAGGACATGAGACTCTGTTTGTGGTTTAGTGTCTACTGTATTTGTCCAAGGAACCCATTCATCCTGTAGTATGAGGAACGTAGACTAAGTAGGAAGTGGATAGATTTTAAGACCAAGACCCCATATCCCTCGATGTTTTATTAGTGATTGTTAGGCTTAGGTTTGTTGACCTTAGCGTACCTTTTGTACAAGGATAGCTAGTACCCTTGAAAACATAGTATATCCTACCTGGAATCCCGTGTTTGTTGAATTGCTTCAACAAAACAGTTAGTATTGTTAAAATTCGATCCTTTTCTTCATGAGCCTTTTCATTCCCCTGTAACCTTAACGATCCTATTTAAGACCACTTAGTCCCAATTGTGGAGTTAGAAGTGCCATAGTTACCCAGATAGTTTAGGCTTGAACGATTAAGGGAGGAAAAATAGTTTAAGTTAAGTAAGGATATAAAATCATAGTGGATTTAGTTGTAAGCTTGATCGAAGTTGGGGAGTCACAAGGAAGAAAGGAAGTATATGCTATCGGTTAATAAAGGAAATTAGGAGGATCATTTGATAATTAGGAATGCCTTACACCATAATCCGAAGTCTAGACGGTGGCAGTGGCAGATCTGATTAATGTTTAGGATGAACCTAAGGAGAAGAGTGAGGTTGTTTGAGGAAGTAAGTAAGCCGAAGTGGTGATAGAATCCCTTTTCAGCTAGAGAAATGATAGACGAAAACCCTAGAGTTAGAAGGAGAATTAAAGAAAGGAGTGATTATTGTGAGTTAGTAAGAACCTAAGTTGTAGAAAATAGTAAATATTTGAGGATTTCTAGGTGAAATCCCATACTTTTGGAGATGTTTGAGATTTGTTTGCTTGATTTTCCCTAAGTCCGTACCTATGGACGGACTCTATGTGACGACGATCAGCTAAGGGAGCGACGTCTTCTTCAGTTAGTCCGATGGACTTAACCCGATCCAACACGCAAGCGGTTGTGCAAGTGTGACTTCTTCGTCCGAAAGCAACCAACAAGAAGCACGGCAAAGTGAATCGGACCAACAAAAGGGAGTACTACCCAGAAGCAGGAAGGAAAGTGTTACTATGTGCAACACAATAACGTGAGAATTTTGTGCCCTGCTGCCCAATCCACAACGTATTTCTCGGGGACGAGAAATCTTTAAGTTGGGGAGAATGTAACACCCCGCAAATTCCTCGTATTAATTTAAAATACTAAAGAGACCTATTTTGGAGAAAAGTGTTTTTGAAAGAATATTTTCTTAAATAAATTTCCTATTTCACGTTTTCAAGATAATAAGTGACTTTAAAGAAATGATTTTCCTGAAATAATGTCAAAGTTTAGAAATTGAGTCTTTGGAAAAAGGTCTATGTGTTTGATATTTTTATAAAAATATTTGTGATTTTTGTGTGAGTCATTTTATGATGGAAGAGAATTATTTTCTATGCATGACTATGTGTGTGTATGCTTAGGGTTAAATGAAATATAATTAGTGAAAGAATAAGGTGATTGTGCATGTATGTGTGTATATGTGTGAGTGTGTGTGAGTGTGTGTGTGTGTGTGTGTGTGCCGCATGTATATGTATATGTAGGTAAGTCTAGATTTTTCTAAGTATTGGACAAGAAACCAAATTAACTAAGTCTTAACCATGAGTAACTAAGTTAGCAACTAAATCCTAAATATTAGCCAAAAGGTAACTAAACCTAAGAGACATAGTTCCTTAATCTACTCTTCATTGTTCCCTTAAGATTGATAACCTCCACCCATGCAAATCTTTGAGTTGCCAAAATTACCCCTCCCATTTGCACCATGACCGAATTGATTAAGGGAAAAAGAGGAAAAGTCCCATGCCTTGCCCTTGTCTACATATAGCCGAAGGGGTGAAGTGTTAGCCACTTCATTTCGTCATTCTCCACCCTTCACTTCTTTCATTTCCTTTCACCTTCCAAACACCCTTGTTGAGAGCAAAAATTAAGCTCTCAACACACACACAAGAAAAAGAAAGAGGGCCGTGAGCTAGAAAGGAGGAAGGAGGAGGAAACCAAGCCAAAAACCCTAGAGCCTCCTTGAAGATCCAAGATACAAAATCTAGGAGATCCATCTTTTCTTAGTTGGGTGGACCGAATGAGCAAGAAGAAGTTGTAATAGTATAGATTTTATTTTGATTTTGTAACCTTTCTTTCTTTCCTTTCTTTGCATGTCTTATTTATGTTGGATCATGAACTTTCTCAAAGAAACTTGTAAATCTCTAACTAATGGACTCATAACTCGTTTAAGGTTTTCCATAAAAGATCTTAAAATTTCTCAAATTAAATCCTAAAGATCAAAAGGTTTGTTGTGATCTTTGTGAAGCTTTGAATAAGTCTCTTTGCATGTTAATTTTTCCTTCTTAAAACCGTGAGTCATAATGTGTTTAAGAGTTTATTTGCTAAATAAATATGAGATCTAAAGATCTTGGGTGTTGCATGTTGTTTTTAAACAAAAAGACTTGGTCTTCTTCAATATTCATTACGGTTTGGACTTCTTTTATCCAAAAGGATTTTTATCTTTGATTTGTGCCATTATGATTGATTTCACGATTTGATTTAAAAGACTTAGGTGCATGCATATTATTTTAAGTGAAAGAGATTTGATCTTTCTTAGAAGCCATTTCGGTTTTACAAAGAAACTAAGAAAACAAGTTTTTGGAAAAATGCTTTTTAACTTGATTCATGTTGTGTGATCTTGCATGTTGATTTCTCTTTGATTCAAAGACTTTTAAGAAAGGCATGATTAAAATGAAAACTTGATTCAATGAAATGATATTTTTAGAGTTGTGTGTGTGAAAAGGGTGCATGGTTTGATTCATAATTTTGATGTTGCATGTTGAAAAAGTGAACTAAAAACCTTGTTTTTGTCAAAAAGAGGGTTCGGCCTATGCATCCTAAATAGACTAGGGTTCCCTTTCATAAGGTGACTTAAAAGTAATGAGTATGTTTTGAGAAATCATGCTAAAATTAATTGTTTGAAAATAAGTTGTGAATATTCATTTTCTAATCGGTTTTTGATTTAAAAATAAAGGAGGTAAATGAATTAAATGATTTTGGGAAAAATATTGTGTTTAAATGAATATATGTGTAGGTATGTGCATTCGGGTAAGAATAAAAGAAAGAGTAAATGATTTTGTTGCATGAAAAAGAAAATAGAATTTAAGAGTTTAAAATAAATCAAGTTGATTTATGTGATTTAAATTTGTGATGGTTGATTTGTTTTCCTTGATTATATTCGGTCATGAAATATAAGTGAGTCTAAGAAATGTAGTTGCATGAAAACAAATTTATATAATGATTCTCTAAAGGGGATTTAAGTTGTTTAAAGAAAGAAAAACAAATATGAATATGTTTGGTTTAAATCTTGATTCAATTTGATTTGCGAATATGTGCATGACTAAGTGTTTGTTTTATGAAAATAAATTATTTATGAATTGTATGATCGCTTTGATAATTGACTAAATTAGTTATATGTTTCTAATTAATTAATAAGGTGTTGTTGGTTGTTTGTATGTTGAGTTGATATTTGGAAAACAATCGAGTGTATAATTAATTTCGAAATTTATTGGTTTTAAAATAATTTAATTTGATTTGATTTGCTTGAGATTTTTGAATTATGTTCATGGCTGTCCAAGGTTGTTTTGAGATAAAGATTTGAGTTTTTAAAGTGTTAATTTTGAATAAAGAAGTTGTTTAAAACGAAAAGTGTTTTACGATGTTTTCGGGGATTTTATCAAAGTGATTTTTGAAATGACCTTTTCTGTCCAAGATTATTTGGACCTGCTTCTTATGTTTAAAAACGTTTTCAGGTAATTTAAAGTGTGGTTTTTAAGTGATAATTGATTTAAGAAAAACCCAGACTAAAAATGGTAAATCTTTCGGTGTTTTCAAACATGGTTAAGGTGCTGTCCAAGACGGACCAGCAACCTAACTAAATGGTTTAAATTATTTTATATGACGTTTTCAAATGGTTTTGACGTACTTAAGGTATTAGAAAATATTAGAGTTGCTTAAGAGAAAACGGTTATGTTTTAAGTCTTCCGACGAAGAACGAAAAGTGTTTTGAGTTATGAAAAAGATTTTCTTAATACAAGTCAATAACATAAGCGTATTTTATTTAGTACGAGGAATTTGAAAGACGAGGGATTGGGGCAGTCGGCAGCAGAAAGGATCCGAGGTGACGATACGCAATTAATCGCTGGACCCCAGGTGAGAGAGAAGCTTTCCTAAGGCACCGTGGTAGTTAGGTGATTTATTAGGACGTTCCGTATCATCTCAAAGATCGGAACTAAGTGGTTCGGAGTCAGTAGTATAAGTGGCAATTGTTTGTGTTGTGTGGCCACTTATACGAAGGTGACAATGACCACATTGTTATTGTGTGATGATTGTGTGATTGTTAGTATGCTTTTACGTATTTATTTAATTATGCCTGATGAGATTTAACACTGTTGATTAGTATGAGTAATATGTTGAGGGACGTCTGTTACGTCCTGAATGAGAAAATGAAAAGGAAATAAGTAAATTGATGGAAATAACGATATAAAGAGAAAGGAATAATGATGAAAGATATAAGATGGAATAGAAAGAGATGAAGAATTGAGATTGGGGAAAGAATGAATGATAATGTTGAAAACGAGCCAGAGCTGGGGGAGAATGATGTGATTTGAGCGGAGCTGGGCTCCTTTGTTTTTGGTTTTAGACTGGGACTAGTGTTGAGTTGAGCTTGCTCCTCCATTAGCGCCCAGCAAAAGATGATTTTTGAAAAGGTTTTTGAAAAGAAGTTTTTGAGGAGAATTGTAAACAAAATGTTTTCAGAAAAGTTTTGAAATAAATTTTGTGAAAAGTTTTTCTTAAAAGGAGATTTTTAGAAACTTTGTGAAAAGAGATTTTTAAGAAAGTTTTTGAAATATGGTTTTAAGGAAGTTTTTGAAATGATATTTTGAGAAAGTCTTTTTGAAATAATATTTTTGGGAAAACTCTATGAAATGACATTTTTAGAAAAAGTTTATGAAAACAATATTTTTGTGAACGTTTGTGAAAAGAGACTTTTTTAAATGGCATTTTGAGAAAATACTGTGAAAGGATATTTTGAGAAAGTTTGTGAAACGTTATCTTTGAAAAAGATTTGTGAAGTGATAATTTGAAAAAGTTTTGTGAAAAGATATTTTCGAAAAGTTTTGGGAAATGATATTTCTGAAAAGATCATTTTGAGAAAAGATTATGAAATAAGATCTTGAGAGAAAGATTGAGAAATGAGATGTGAGTTTGTTGATCAGATCCCAGCTCTGTGCTATGTGAGAAATGATGAGAGAAGGATTGTGCCAAGTTAGTGGTCGGGACTCATTGAAGGGTTGCACGAAGGATGGGCCGACCTTAGGTTAATTAAAAGATAAAAGACTTTAAAAGACATAACGCGGTGAGGTATGAGTGTGTGTCGAAGTAGTGGAGAGGAAGGAACCATAAGTATCTGCGGATACTTAGGAGGAGATTGCATTAGGGGAGGACGATGACGGTGAAACGTCAAGAAGTCTAGAGTATGTTTCTAGTCAGAACGAACTCCACAGGTGGCATACGAACGTGGTAGGGACTGGGTCCAATGCCGTGGTGAGTTCTGCGAGCCCACTAGAAATATACTGTCGCCCCCTAGATTGCAAATCTAGAACAGTGAGAGGGACTGGAGTGAGGCATCTTGTTTGCCACTGTGAGTTGAGACAGTGTGCCTTGATTATATATGAATTGAATTGATATGATACGATTTGAGGCTGTAGTCCTCCTGGTCTGGGACCAATTGATTGTGAGACAGCTGTCATGCCCACACGGTAAAGGTCCTGTACTCCTGTTTGCTTCCGACTAGGTTGGGTGGATGACCGAGGAGATGTAGATGTGAGTGATAGCCGAGAATGAAATGAATATTTTGATGATACCTGAAAGTACCCCAATCATTAAGGATTGTGAATTGAGAAGACTGAATGAAAAGAGAAATATAGTTACGAAAGAAGGATATGAAAGAGGATAACAATAATACGAATAAGATAACAATGATATTAATGTTGATAATATGCTTGATTGTTGTGTGCTTGTATGTTGTATTGTATGTTTGTATGGTCCTATTATCTTGCCTATCGTAATCCCACACCGTCGACGATACGTCGTTCGAATCGCTTACTCTCTCCTGTTCGTTGGCATATTGGTGCCACGGGTATCTCAACGGGCAGATGGAGTATTGCATGGACGTTACCACGTGGAGTAAATATGGAAGAGGTTGGAAGCACACCCCATGCGGCTGGGTCTGGACCGGCTACACCCAGATCGTGATTTCATATCCGGAACATCAACTTAGTGGAGCCAACTTGGAGCCACACTTGGGACAAGTCACCGTGCGAGGATATAAGAACTACGCAGAGAAGTTTCGGTACGAGACCCGGGGGAACTCTTCCCTTCTCGATGGAGCGGAGTTGGAATCCATTAGCAATGATGAGACAGCAACAAGGAGGGCATCACCTTCGAGAGCGAAGAGGAAGCAAGAAAAAGAAGGATCTTCACCCAATTGTCTTCAATAGGGTAGTTTAAGGATAGTATGGTTAGGTGAGATTGTGGTGAGTATTTTGTGTTAAGGGTTACCTATGTGCTGAACTAATGATGTAACTGAGCTTCTTCTGAAGCATGCCCGACTTTTATTACAACTATGTGAAGAATGTCCAATGGCCCTTTTGATGAAACGTAAAGAACTATTTTAAATTAGAACTAAACCATTTTCCTGAAAAATGTTTTTGTAAACCCAAGTGGATAAGTTTTGGTTTTAGTAACAACTCGATTTTCGAAAAAGAGTGTTGAAGAATAGCAAGAACTCTTTCGTAAAGTTTTCAAACACTCAATAATGTTTTACAAAAAAAAAATTGGCCTCATTTTTTGCAACGTAAATGAACGAAGGTTGGTTATTTTTAAGTTACGAAAATCGGGCTGTTACATATTACACATTTTTAATGCTCTTCAAAGGAAAGAACTTGGACGTGTGTGTTAGTTTGCCATTATGCTTCTTTGATTCCTTGTTTCCTTAGCCGTGGAGATGATGATCAAGGTGGCCCTTTAATATGTAACCTCCATCATTGAATGGCATTCATTCTCTCTATTGATTTCATAATCATTGGCCGAATTCTTTATGGCCCTTTGGTAACTTCCCTCTTGTTCTTATTATGGTCATGATTGACTCATTGAATTGGTGATTCAATGTGTAACCCCTTGCCTTTAAAGCTTGGCCGTGAGCTAATGATTGCCTTCATGAATTGGCAATTCATTGTGTAACCTCATTGGCTTGAAGGCTGAATTAAAGTTGTCTTAACTTTGTAACCTTCATGTCATTGATGCTCCTTATTGATGGCCTTGATGTTTGTAATGATGATGGCCATCAATTTGTAACCGACATCATTCAATGCTTCATAAATACATTTGTAACCACCCATTAAGGTCACTCTTATTATCAAATTGTAACCATCATCCTCATGATGACTTGCTCTTGATGGCCTTATTGAATGTCATTTATTCCTTAATCTCTTAGCTTCAAAAATGTATGGCAAGAGAAGAATCAAAAGTCAAGCTTCAAGCTCTTCTTTTGAAGAAGAATCAGAAGTCAAGTTTCAAGCTCTTCCTTTGAAAGAACATGATTGATCTTGAGTCTTGAATATTCTCTGGCACTTGGAACCTTCATGGTTGGCCTAACCTGTACTTAACTATTACAATTGTCTAAACATAAACAAAAGTTCAACTAACAATGAGCAAATACCTAAGCTCTTATTACAACACCTTTTAAGAAAGTTAAAACTTAATTAAATCTTCCTCCTTTTTTCCTCAATTGAAAGAGAAAAAGGATTCCTCAGCATAGCATGATCCTGGATCAAATGGAAAGTTGCTTAAGTTCCTAGGGTCCTGGGACTGCCTTGCATCATTTATACAAGAACATCTTCTACCCATTTCCCTCCTTATCTGATGGCTAGTCAAATAAGTGGTGTATTTAGCTTTGGATACCGAATTCTTATATCCGAATTTGGATTTTTTGACCGTCTTACTGGATTCATGGTATTAACAACTCATGTTTTAAACCGAGGTGCCAAATTCCTGATGCTGATATGAGGCACTCTTTGACTCTGAAAAAGATTAGACTCATGGGGTCTTTGATTGAAGGAAACCGATTTGAAATGACCAGCTCATGGGGGTGTAACACTTAATTTGGCTTTTCTATTAACCATGCAACTCATGGAATTTTCACGAGTCTTATTAATAAAATGGAAACACAAGTTTGAAATAGTGTATAACTACCATAACTTGGACAAGACAATGGTCCACATGATCTTCTTTCAAAACGGAAGCAAACTAAAAATACGACAGTGGTCTATAAGACCTTCTTGGCAAAACTATCCTGAGCTTTCTGGTACTCCTCTAAATTGATGTATTTTTCAGCCCTTTCCATCACCTCGTCCATAGTTTTGATTTTGTGCATTACCAAATAGTCTGTAAAATTTCCTGGTCTCAGAGCGCGCATCTGTTGAGAAAATGCCTAAGCATAGGTAGTTTTGATGATTACAAAGTGCAAGTCAAGGCAAAAGTCCACAGCTCAATTTAAGGCTCAACAAAGTCAACAAAGGGGTTCTTATTGTAATGTAATGTATTATTATTTATTGTTTATTAAGTCCCCTTGGTGCATATTATTATAGAGTCTAATTAGAATGAAACTAATCATAATCTAAAAGAAAATGTTTTGCATGCTAGGTAAAATCAAAGTGGGTGCTTTTCATAATTAAAAGAAAAATATGTGTTTTTATAAATATAAGAAAAATACTGAGAAAATAATTTTAAAATATTGTTCTAATAAATTAAAGTGTTTTGGAAGTGAAGAAAATGTTTTAAATATAATACTATAAGTGTTAACAACTAAAAATGTTGCTTTTGGAAATTTTGAACCGAAGTATCTGGATACATCTGAAAGTATCCAGATACCCCGTTAAAATAACAGTCAGAATTTTAAATTTCAACACGATGTATCCGAATACTTTCAAAAGTATCCGGATACTTACAGTTAAAACTGTCTAAAACTAGCCGTTTGTTGTCCAAACCTTTATATATACATGTCCAAACGTTTTTAAAAGATGAGACAACGTTCTTACAACCTTCTAACACTTCTGAACTTTCTCTTAAACACGTTTTAAAGAATTCTCAAGTGTTCTTCATGAATCAATTGCATTTTCACATATGATCAAGAAGAACATTCAAGTGTTGCATTGAATTTTCACAAATACCCACTTTGATTACACTTGCATTAATTCTTATTCTTCTAGATTCTGATCTAATAGTTAGTGTTCTTAAATAAGTTGCTTATCCACACAAAAAGGTGCAAAGATCATTGCTTTTCATTGGAGTTGTTCATCCGCACAACGAGGTGTAAAGTGCCAACAGCAAGACTTTGACAAACGCAAATTGGTGAAAGGTTTTCATCATGTATACTTGAAGGTTTCAAGTGGAATTGAAGAAGGTTTCTTCAAGAACAAGGTTCGCCGTGGTTCGAGGAATTGTTTGCGAAGACACAAGTTCCAAAGAGGTTCTTTGGAGGGACAAGTCTAAGGGAAAGGTTTTCTCTTACACATTACTTGTAATTACAATTCTTGTTCATAGTGAAGCAAATCTCCTATCTCAGAGAGGGAGGACTGGATGTAGCATTAGTGTTCGTTAACACACTAATGTGAACCAGGATAAAATCCTTGTGTTAACTCTCTTTCATTATCTCCTTACAATTCCGCGCGCTTAATTTTCATATATTTAAGTATATGCGTTTTTTATGTTTTTACTCTGATTATTATAAAGGCCTTAGTAAGCGATAAATTTTTAATTGGTGAAGATTCGTACTCTTCGCCTATTCACCTCCTTTATAGGGAATAGTGCTACCCGCTTGTTTTCCAACAAGTGGTATCAGAGCTCGGTCGGAAACGATCGAGCATAACTGCTTTTCTGTACGATCCTTAGTTTGATAAACAATGGGTTCTAGTAATCCCTTTTGTGGTGAAGGTTCTTCCATTAATTGCACCCCTATGTTTTCGGGCGAAGGTTACACCTATTGGAAGGTTAGGAGGAAAATCTTCATTGAAGCAATAGATGTAGAAATTTGGAATGCTATAGAAAATGGCCCTTTTGTACCACAACATAAGGTTAATGACTCTATCCTTGATAAGCCCAAGGGGAGTTGGAATTATGCTGATAAAAAAAGAGTAAGTTATGATTTGAAAGGAAAAAATATCATTACATCCGCTCTCTCATATGACGAATTCTTTAGGGTATCTCAATGTACTAGTGCCAAACAGATGTGGGACACTTTACAAGTGACTCATGAGTATGAACTATTTAGAATGCTTCCCGATGAATCCATCTCAAATATGCAAAAGCGTTTTACGCACATAATAAATCATTTAATAGCTCTTGGAAAAACTTTTCTTGATGGTGAACTTACTAACAAAGTTTTAAGATGTTTAGACAGACAGTGGCAACCAAAGGTGACTGCAATTATGGAGTCAAATGACCTAAGTGATATGGATCTTGCTACTCTCTTTGGAAATCTACAAGAGCAAGAAATGGAATTGGGAAGGCTTAAAATGCATGAAGATTCGGACATGTGCAGAAAGGATAAGGTTTCATTCAAGATGTTGCAGACTCTTGAAGAGTTATCCAATGATGAAAATTCAAATTCTGATATCGACGATGAGACCATGAGCTTTTAGTCAATAAATTCAACAAGTTCCTTACCCGAAGAAATAAGAAATATCTAAAGGAAGGAACTTCTAGAAGAAAGTCTCCAAAGGACAAAATTCAATGTCACGAATGTGGTAATATAGGTCATGTGAAAATTGAATGTGCTGCATATCTCAAGAGAAAAGAGAATGAGAAAAGGAAAGCAAAGGATTCAAATCCAAGAAGGCTTATATTGTATGGGATTTGCCCGAAAATTCAGAGAAGCAAGATGCTAGCAGTTCAGATGAGGAGGAATTGGTTAATCACTTGTGCTTAATGGGAAAGTTTGATGAAGAAACTTCATCAAGCATAGAATCATCTGAGCCAATGAACTCCAAACGGGTAACATATTCTGACTCCGACTCTGATTCTAAAAATTCAACTTATAATGAACTATATGAATCTTATGTAGAAATGTATAAGGAATTAAGGAAACTAACTAAAATAAACATTGAAAGCAAGAGGATTATCTTGGAGCATGAAGCAAAAATTTTAGAAATGCAAAAATTTATTGATGAACTTCAACTCCAAAATGAGACTCTTGATCTTATTTATTCAAATGCTTTCTGTAATTGTGAACTAAAGGATAATCCCATCGTCGAATGTCTAAGTTGCAAGCAATTTGAAAAGGAAGTACTCGATTTAAAAGCTAAACTTGCAAGTTTCACTAAAGGTGATATGAACTTAAATAATTTAATTGCTAATCAAAGAGAAAATGCAAATAAGACTGGTTTGGGATATCGAAAACCCAAAAACTGCAATTACAACAAGTTGGTATCATTTTCAAATGTCAATTACTCTAAAACACCAACTTGCCATTATTGTGGAATTTTTGGGCATACATCAAATACATGTAATATTAAACTTAAAGGTATCCCAATTAAATGGTTCATTTGTATGGATTAAGAAATGGTTTGATCCTAATGCTAATCAATTAGGTACCAAGTTACCTAAAACATGCAAGGTATTTTTGGCTTAACATTAAGGGGGAGTGAGCTCAAATGTTAAGGGGGAGAAGGTTTATAATTTTCTTGCCTATTTATATAACTCTCTTTTTGATTATGCCAAAAAGGGGAGAAGGTATGTTGTTGACTTTTGCAGGTTGATTGAAGTTTCTTATTATTATCTAATTATCTAATGCACATACTAAGGGGGAGCACAAATCAACAATGTTCGTCATCATCAAAAAGGGGGAGATTGTTGAGAAAATGCCTAAGCATAGGTAGTTTTCATGATTACAAAGTGCAAGTCAAGGCAAAAGTCCACAACTCAATTTAAGGCTCAACAAAGTCAACAAAGGGGTTCTTATTGTAATGTAATGTATTATTATTTATTCTTTATTAAGTCCCCTAGGTGCATATTATTATAGAGTCTAATTAGAATGAAACTAATCATAATCTAAAAGAAAATGGTTTGCATGCTAAGTAAAATCAAAGTGGGTATTTGAAAGTTTAAGATCAACACTTGAATAGTTCTTCAATTATGTGTGAAAATGTTGTTTAATCATGAAGAACACTCAATGATTCTGGAAATTTTGAACCGAAGTATCCGGATACATCTGAAAGTATCCGGATACATATGAAAATATATGGGTACCCCGTTAAAATAACAGTCATAATTTTAAATTTCAACACAATGTATCCGAATACTTTCAAAAGTATCCAGATATTGACAATTAAAACTGTCTAAAACTAGTCGTTTGTTATCCAAACCTTTATATATACATGTCCAAACGTTTTTAAAAGATGAGACAACGTTCTTACAACCTTCTAACACTTCTGAACTTTCTCTTAAACACGTTTTACAGAATTCTCAAGTGTTCTTCATGAATCAATTGCATTTTCACATATGATCAAGAAGAACATTCAAGTGTTGCATTAAATTTTCACAAATACCCACTTTGATTACACTTGCATTCATTATTATTCTTCTAGATTCTGATCTAATAGTTAGTGTTCTTAAATAAGTTGCTTATCCACACAAAAAGGTGCAAAGATCATTGCTTTTCATTGGAGTTGTTCATCCGCACAACGAGGTGTAAAGTGCCAACAACAAGACTTTGACAAACGCAAATTGGTGAAAGGTTTTCATCAAGTATACTTGAAGGTTTCAAGTGAAATTGAAGAAGGTTTCTTCAAGCACAAGGTTCGCTGTGGCTCGAGGAATTGTTTGCGAAGACACAAGTTCCAAAGAGGTTCTTTGGAGGGACAAGTCTAAGGGAAAGGTTTTTTCTTACACATTACTTGTGCTTATAATTCTTGTTCATAGTGAAGCAAATCTCCTATCTCAGAGAGGGAGGAGTGGATGCAGCATTAGTGTTCGTTAACACACTAATGTGAACCAGGATAAAATCCTTGTGTTCACTTATCTTTCATTATCTCTTTACAATTCCGCGCGCTTAATTTTCATATATTTAAGTATATGCGTTTTATATGTTTTTACTCTGATTATTTTAAAGGCCTTAGTAAGCGATAAATTTTTAATTGGTGAAGATTAGTACTCTTCGCCTATTCACCTCCTTTATAGGGAATAGTACTACCCGCTTGTTTTCCAACAGCATCAAGAGATGAAGGGCTACCGAAGCCTCTATGTCACTGATAGACAAATACTCTGTATTAAAGCGAGTGAGGAAGTCTCTCAATGGCTCTCATTTTCCTGTTTAATTTGGGACAAGTGATGCTCGGATTTTGGCTGTGCTTTGCTAGTTGTGAAATGCCCTAAGAACTTGGCTGCCAAATCCTTCCATCCTGTGATTGAATCAGGCTCCAACTTTGGATACCAACGTAAAGCCGCTTTTTTCAGAGTCAAGGGGAAGGTACGACATTTATACGCATCCGTAGCATCTTGACATGACATTGCGACCAGAAAGCTATCTATGTGTTCCTGCGGGTCTGAATTCCCAAAATACGGATCTACATTGGCTGGAGCTTTGAGATTTTCGGGCATGGGGAAGGCGATTATGCTTTCTGAAAACGGGTGGTCTTTTTCTTCAGGTTCTTCAGCTAACTCGACCTCATTCCCTTTACCTGTGTCAGATTGTGGTATTCCTCTTCTCAGTTCTCTCATCAGCTTATCTTGTGCATCCAATCATCTAAGCAATAGGGCCAATTCTGCCTCAAGACTTGCTTTCTTCTACGAACATCCGCCAGATGATCCCTTACTCTCATGTCGGGAATGCGAAGGGCTTCCTCCTCCAGTGGGGGGCCTCTGTCGCGATTTCTCTCGTTCATGACGAGAGGGTCCCTCTTGTCTCGGACGCTCAGCTTCAGCCCGCCTTCTTCCTTCACTCAATCGTTCCCTCAAGTCCTTCTAACGTGAAGATGTTTGTCCTCCACCTAGATGGCTTCTTAGTTCCTTCATGCTATGTTGACTGGGTTCCGCGCGTTCTTTTTGTGACTGGTTTGTCATGTTCTTTTTCAGAAGGTGGTGGGAATAGATTTCTCGCTCCCATTGTGGTCGCCAATGTTCTGTCATAGAATTACCAGACTCAGACTATCCGGCCAAGTATCCGACAATCCTACCTTTTGATGTCAGACTTGAAGTGGGCACCTTGAATATCAAGATACCCACACTCTGGTCGTTCTCCTTTGGTGTTGTGTGTGTATGTGTGAGCTTAGTCAGATGCATACCTGCTTGCCTTACCAGACTTATATAAGCATACCCGCTTTATTAGTGTTGATTGCTGCCATCATGAAACAGGTGAAATTCCTGTAAACGGTAGAATATTATGGCGGGTATCATAACGTGCAGGATCCAATACGCAAAGGGGATAACGGATTTCCTCGGATCCCATCACACATGCAGCCAATGTCTGGTATGTATAACGGTATAATGGTGGGAATCGGATCGTTGGAGAAGGATACATGTATGTTGATATGCTGGTGTATTGGTTCGCTGGTATGCCAGTATGAAGGGATTGGGCCAATAGGGCCTCTTACCGGTATGCCGGTATCAGCACTATTGGGCCAGTAAGTCCTCTTGCCGGTATGCCGGTATCAGCACGATTGGGCCACTAAGGCCTCTTGCCAGTATGCCGGTATCAGCATGATTGGCCCGCTAAGGCCTCTTTGCCGAATTGTCGGTATACCAGTTTCCACCAGATTGAGCGTCTTGGGGCCGAATTGCCGGTATACCGGTTTACACCTGACTGAGTCTCTATGAGTCCTCTTGGCCGAATTGCCGGTATATGGGGGTGCAAGAGTCTGATCCATAACCGAAGTCAATCTCAATTATGCTTTCAAGTTCAGTACCATAATCAAAGGTTTTTTTTTTAAAAAAAAAGAAAAATTTTTATATTCCAGATTTTCTTACTTTTAAGTGAAGTTATCAAACAGTGGGCTTTACAATACTCCTTCCGTCTCATTTTTTTTTGGTGTACACCAACCGGTACCCCCATGGTTTACCCAGAATTCGACTCATCCCGTCCGACCCAACTGAGCTCGCACTAAGAGGTAGAGGTCTCTTAGCGAGAGTTACTCCATACCCAAGGCTCGAACTTGAGACCAGATGGTTAAGGGACCAAGTGAGCTACCACTTGACCAACCCCACGTTGGTACTCCTTCCGTCTCATTATCTTGGTAAAAAAAATGTAAAAGAATTTGTCCCATATTAAAATAAAAAAAATAAATGAAAAATCTTAAAGATTGTACATTGTATCAATGATTAATAAGCAAGTAAGGAAAACATACTTAAAGATTTTTTTTGAGGCAATATTGCAATATGTATTAATTGTAATAATATGAAATTTGTGTAATATCAATTTGTAATTAATGAATATGTCATGCATTATATTAAATAGATACTCTCTTATTTTCATTGACTTGTTTGACTTTTATCAAAATAATTAGACCGAGGGAGTATAGTTTTAGACTCAATTTCATTTCAATAATATTAATTACATACTATTTCTAAAAATAATCTTCAATGTTTTTTTTATTACATCAATATTTATAAATTTCGAAAAATTATATTTGCATTTAAATAATATTTAAAAAATTAAAATATTCAATATTTATTTTTTTTCCAAAAATGTGCCAAAGTCATTTTTACTAGAAAAAACCAAATTGCAACAATAAGTTCAATAGCTTTATATATATATATATATATATATATATATATATATATATATATATCTATTTTTAATGCACTTTTTTTTATATCCATATTTGAGTACTCCCTCTGGTCCTTATTGTAAGCCCCCTTTCACTCTCACAAAAAGGGTGCTTATAATAAGGACCGGAGGGAGTATAAAGGTATAAATTTATTTTTATTTTTATTTTCATAAAAACATAAAGTATTTAAAATAAAATACAAAAAACATATATTTAAAAATATTACTCCCTCCCTCCCTCCGTCCTCCGTGGGATTTCACGTCCATTAAGAAAGTGGAATAATTTAGTTAATTGTATTGAAAATGTGAACTTTTAATATGTATTTTCAAAATTACTCCTATTAATATTATTGGGAATCTAAAAAGTATTAAATAAATAGGGGTGTTCGTGGGAAAAAGTAATTAATGATCATTGAAAATTGGTAAAGGATTTTATAAATAAGGACAAAATAAAAATGTTAAAGGGGTTTTATATTTAGGGACAGAGGGGGTATTTTTTATACTTGCAAGTTGCAAAACACAAAATAATATGCATCAATCGTTATTTTTCTTAATAACTTCAACAACTCAAGTGTCCTAATAATAGCCACACCCATTCGAAAAACTCTTAACATCAGCATCAATTTGAATTTAAGCTACCACATCAATATCCAGTTTCACATCCAGAGCACCACCCTCAATAATTGTTCCCACCTACGTTATTTAATGCTAAAAGTTTACGCAGACAAAGGACGGGAGACACTTGGAAGAAGGAAAAAGTCACACGCATTATATTTTCAAGTAACAAGATAAAATCAACTTTAATGTTTAGGGAAATTGCAATCAGCAGCACCTCTGAACTTTGTTACATTGACACATTGTTACATTGTGGCAAACACCGGCCTAAATTTTGCCCTTCAATTTTGCGTACAAAAGAACCATAAAATAAAAACAAAAGTAACATTAACAAATGCTCTTAAAGGAATTAAGAAACTGATGTGTAAAACATTTCGAGAAATGCTAGCCTTGAAATTTTAAAGTTTACTTACTCAATTTGTATTCTTTAAAGAATTATGTCCTTAGAGCACTTGTTAACTTAATCCAACCGACAATTGCAGATGAAGATTATTGTAACACTACAAAAGGAGGATGCCAAATATGTTATTTTACCTAACTGTCTACAGTACGTGAAATGTTGTTTAACACAGCACCCTTCTGTTTCTGTGCTGCACTTTTTTTTTTCTGATATAAATTAACTTCTTATCTTTCATACTATTAAACAAGATATGGATTGAATATATTGGAAATCAAGCTTGGATTATTGGTTCTTCACTTCTTGATGGCCTATCTGATCTGCCCGAACTAGAGGACTCGGAGGAGCTATAGGACACTCCAATCTTCTTTAAGGCATTTGAGACAAAGCTATTAGTGCTATAAGACCTATTGAAGCTGTCTGAGTCTAGCACTCCAGTGCTCAAAAATGGGGGTTGATTTGGCGTCGGAACATGTGCATTTGAATTGCGTAACATGTAAATAACTTCGGTCATGGATGGCCTCAGTGAAGCTGAAGCTTGTGTGCAAAGCAATCCAATGTGGAACACCCTTGATGCTTCGATTGCAGGAAAATCATTGCCTAAGCAAGAATCAACAGCTTCAACTAGTGTATTTGATCGGTAAAGTTTCCAGACCTGGTGTCGAGAAGACAAATTGTCACATTGGTAATCATTAACAAAAGGTGTTGAAACTAGTAGCTTAAAAAAGTTACAAATGAGGCTTGTTTCAAGTGTTATTATGCAAATTAGGCACAGGTCTTACTGTTTGTAGAAGGGAACCAGAGTCTTCTCTGAAGACATTATTCCTCCTGCCACATACAATCTCCAGAACAAGTACACCAAAACTATAGACATCAGCTTTATCTGTAAGTTGTCCTCGAATTAGGTACTCAGGAGCCATGTAACCTCTGCTCCAAAAATGAAAAACCAAGTGTTAGACTAAGGAACCTGTTTTAGAAATAAAAATAACTAAACAATTATCAAGTAACAGCTCAAGCTTGTGCTGAATGGTTTCTTTACATAATATGAGTTCCTTTTCACATGATTGGAAATGCTAAAAATATAAATTTATATTAAAAAAAAAACTATTATTGACCTTAAACTTCAAGACTTTAAACTCAAATGGCTTATGTATTAGAGAACCTAGTACTGAAAACGAAATGACCGAATGAACAAAACATATCTTGAGTATTTAGTTTATACCTACCTTGCATTTTAAGATTGGATATATCGCATCTTAACTGAATCACTGTATTTGCAGGAACTGCCATGCTATGTGTAGTTACTTGAATGCATAATATCAAAAGGACAAAATCTAAAACTAAGGACTTACAGTGTTCCAGCAATTCCAGTGCTTAAATGTGTTTTATCTGCACCAAAACACCGGGCAAGGCCAAAATCTGCAATCTTAGGAGAAAGATTCTCGTCTAGAAGAACATTGCTGGTTTTTATGTCTCTATGGATGATTCTTACTCTACAGCCTCCATGCAGATATGCAAGCCCTTCTGCTGTTCCGAGAATGATTTCAAATCGCTGCTTCCAGTTTAAAATGGGAGTCTTGTTCTTTTCTGCAAAGCAGATCAGTGAATCAATATCCAGAAATTATACGTAAGTAGACCCTTCTTTCACATATAACATGTTGGCTGGTTGATTTTATCAAATTAAGAAACTAACATTGAAATGTGGTTAATAAACAAAGAGAACTAACCAAAAATAAATTGATCTAAGCTCTTGTTGGGTATGTATTCATACACAAGGAGGCTCTCAGGGCCTTCAATGCTACAACCCAATAGTTTGACGAGATTCTCGTGTTCAATTCCGCTAATCAAATTCACTTCATTGAAGAACTCATCCACCCATTGCCTGTTATTGAATATCAATCTTTTAACAGCAACAACTTTCCCATTTGGGAGAATACCTTTGAATACAGAACCAGCTCCTCCTTGGCCTATCTTTCTTGAAGAGTTGAAATAATCTGTGGCCTTCTCGAGAGTTTCGTATTTGTAATTCAAGCTAGATTTTCTGATTGAAGAGGAAATCTTACCAAGATTCTTGCTTTCTGAGTGATGCAGGAGAAAAGAAATAACACATCAGAAAATTAAGACATAATGATAAGTAATCAAATTTATCATGTTCACTATTTGATATTTAGAATAATCACCTTTTTTAATCTTTGATAATTTTGTGAAGGCAGCATAAGAGGCTGAGAGACAGATCATTATAACTGCAGCTGCTGCTAATGCTGCTGCTATTTTGGTTCCTCTTGTTAAAAACCCTGAAAGATGGAAACTTGGCATCAACATATGAGTAGGACTCACTTATCTAACTCTTTTGGTTGATGATGAAGAGAAAGCAAAGAAATAGGAAATAAGCATTAATTTTTCTCAATTTAGTGCCATCTACAAGCTTTGATCTGGAATCTTATAGGGTCAAATTTCAGCAGTCGCATTGTCGAAAGTTGAAAAGCAATTAGTACAAACATTCAACATTAGAAAAAAGAAAAAAGGAACATTGGAATTGCATATGAAGAAAAAAAATAGAAAAATTCCCATTTCCTAAATGATCAAGAAAATTTGAAAAAACTAAAATATTTTTTGGTTTTTCACCAACTGTTACACATATAGCTGTGAGACTAATTCTCGATTCGAGAGTGAGTCAGGTTTCCGGACGATTCAAACCCTGACACTCAAATGCGACTCCAGAATTGAAAACTTTAAACCAAAGAATTAAAAAAAAAAAATCGCTTACAATTTCTACCACCTTCTTCAGCTGCTGCACCTTGTTCACTGTAGAACTTCTCAGTTGAATATCTCAAATAACAGCCAGCATTCAAGGCTCTCCCTTCCTTCTTCGGCAAGCAACCTTTCACCTCCTTCCCACCTTTCCTCAAGCACTCTCTACACCCTTCACTCCCTACACTGTTCCAGCACTGTGCCATTGCATAAACACTCTCAACTTCAGCCACACCAAACCCACCACCTCTTCCTTTATCCACAGCCATCTCTATCACCCTGTCAACCACTCTCGCGACACTGTCCTCGAGCCTCAACCTCTGCGCTTCATCAACAACCTCATCACCATGCTGCGAGGTGCAGTTCACAGTGTCCCTTGCAGGGTCAGTGCTCTCAGAGTAGAAGCTGTAGTTGTCGTAGCGAAGGAAGCATCCGTCGAGATAAATGCGCGCCGCGAGCGAAGGCAGGCAGCGAGGGAGCTTCGTTCTGCCTGCGGCGTAGCAGAGGAGGCAGTCAGTGTGGGAGAGGTCTTTAAAGCATTGAGCTAAGGCGAAGATGGAAAAGGAGGAGGTGTTGAGAAAGTGAGTGCCAAAGTGGTGGTTTGTAACAAGCTGGGAGAGGGTCTCCATTTCTTTGGTGAAGGTTGGGATGTAGTTTGCATCATTGAGGGCTTTGGATGTGCTGCAGTAGAGTCCAGCTTCTGAGATTCTTGGATCAGAGAGTGAGTGTGGGAGAGACGAGAGGAGAAGGAAAACTGTGAAGAAGAAGAAAACACATGATGGAGGGTTCTTGTTCTTGGTGTTGGAGATTATGGGAATTGAGCTGTGTTTGGAACTCATTTCTGGCTCTGATGTCAGTGATGTGATACCTTCTTCACTGCTGCTTTTTTTTTTTTCGTCTTTTTGTGTGTGAACAGAGTTAAGGCTTGCTGCTATTTGCTCCCTCTGTTGTGTTCTGACTCTTGTTGTGGGTGAGTGTTTGAAAGAAGAAGAAGGAGTGGGCTAGAGAGAGAGAGTGTGTGTGTGTGTGTGTTTGGAGTCAATGAGCAATAGTTGGCAACTTCAAAATTTCTTCCTCTTGTTTGCTTTTTCTTTCTCTCTTTTCCTATATTTGTGGACTGGCAGGTCGGTGGGTAGTCCTATGTCTTGCTACAAGTTTTAGACTTTTTGGAAGATTGTTAACTTTTTGGGTAATTACTCATGCTAATGAATGTAATTATTGGTTTGATTTTCGATAAATTATTTATACTCCAACCCTTTCATTATATTTGGTCTTTTTAGCTGTTTTTTGTTTCATGTTGTTTGGTCTTTTACATTTTCAATACATAAACATTTTTTTTTTCATTTTCAATCTTTCATTTTATCATTTCTCTTACTTCTCATTAATCCTACTTTTATCATTTTTCTCATATCTAAACCACTATACATTAATTAATGGACACACTTACTAATAAAAATTAAGTATTACTGCAATTTTCAATAAGGATTAAATAGGAGGATTTTGGACAAACATACATAATACTTACAATAATTAACATTTTCTTAATCTGTGTGACCAGACTTAAAAGTCAAAACATAGTGAAACAAACGAATATTTCTCTAAGATATTTTTTCTTTCTTTGTACTGTAATTAATTTTTTTTTCTACTAATATATAAATCAATACTCTCTCCGGTTCCTATTATAAGAAAAAATAATCGAAATCACACATATTAAGAAAGTTAGTTGAATGTATTTAATTTTTTCAAAATCATAAAAAAATATTGCTACTTTAGGAAAGTTGCATTGTGAATGAAACAAAAATTAAATGAAATCACTATTTTTTAGAAACATTTTAGGAATGATTGTATTGGAAATAAAAAATTAGTTAACTTTTTCTTATATTAGAGAACAAGAAAAATATGTCTGAATTTTCTTATATTAGAGACATGAGGGAATACTTTATTGATTGGAGAGAGAGAAGTGTATGAAAAGTTCACAATTATTGTTGTACTTTTAAATTTCTAGACATGACAAATAAATAAAAATATTATTGTTTCCAAAAAAAAAAGACAAATAATAAAAAAATGGAGTGAGTAAATATTATTTTGAAATTTAAATTTAACATTTTTTTTTATATAAAATTAGCACTTTTTCAAGATCCATATACTTAGGGCATCCACAACAAAATCTTAATATCAAAGTCTAACACATCAACATTACATCATTATTTTGTTATAATTATAAGACTCAATTTCAGACTTTTCATATATTCTACCCCAACAGTTAAGATTCACTAGACTCACCAGACTTATGCATCAACATTACATCATCGTACACTCTTAAACTCAATTTCATTTTAATAATGTTTTTGAAATGTAATTTCAATAATGTTAAATACCTATTATTTCTAAAAATAATCTCAAATATTTATTTATCACATCAATATTTATAAATTTCTAAAAACTATATTTCCATTCGAATAGTATTTAAAAAATAAAAATTGAATTTTGTGTTTAAAAATATGTCATGACCATTTTTATAAGAAAAAAATGAATTACAATAATAATTTCAATAGCTCTATGTTTTTTTTTACATATCTAGTTTTTTAAATGCTTACATATATATATATATATATATATATATATATATCCATATTTGAATAAATGTATAATCAAATATATTTAATATATCCTTTTTTTTCTTCATAATAACACAATATATTTAAGAATAAAATACGAAAAATATATATATATTTAAGAATACTATTATTTATTATTTAAAACATATTAATATTTATTTAATAGTAATTTATTTAGTTATTATTATTATTATTTATTTATTTATTATTACGATGATGTAAAGTAAAGTGAGATAAATGGCAAAAAAGAAATAGGGTCTCACAAAGTCTTATGTAGAGTCTCTTATTTCAAAGATTTGACTTAAAATTCTCCACCAGATTTTGAAGAATATCATAGTCTTGAGAGAGTCGGGTAGAAAATATGATGTTAAGACTTTCCATCATATTATTTCAAAACTCTGATGTGATTGCCCTTAAGAACAAGGGTATCATTTTTTTTATTTTTTTTAGTAACGAAAATTAATGTTAACTTTGAAATTCATTTTATGGAAAATATTTTGTTGATAAAATAAAAAATCTATTTTGATGATCCAGGCGTAGTCTAGAAACTAATTAGCTGTTGGTGGGAGACCAACGGGGGTTGGCTCAAGTGGTGCGATCCTGCCAACTTGAGAACTTGGGAATGGGGCCTGAGACTAAGAAGTTTCAGGTTCGATTCCCGATTAACACACCCATCTGGGAGAGGCATAGGAACGCTACCTCGTGCAGGATTAGTCTCAAGGGTTCCCTGGTATTAAGAGTGCTCTTAGGGACACTTGTGGTACTGGCCAAAGAGTACAGACAAAAAAAAAGCTGTTGGTGGGAGGAGATTGAATCGTCTCCGATAATAAATCCACGTGATGAAATAATGCTAAAGAACTCAGTTCTTTGGTCCCCGATTGAAAAAAATTTGGAGATGTTATTTTCATCCTTAACATTGTTACTTACACCCATTTTTTATAATTTTTTACATCAACTTTTCAACATTACCTTTATCCTACTACTCACACCTAGGGGTAATCAGATCCAAAACGATCCAAGAAAAAACCGCAAAACGATACAAAAAAACCGAAAACCGCAAAACACCGAATTTGTTTGGATGTTTTTGGATTGATTATTGAAAAACCAATTGGTTTTTGGTTTTAGTTCTACAAACCGATTCGGATCAAATTGGACCGCTAGTTATAAATATAGATACAAAAATACACTGGTTTAGGCTTAATATTTAAGCGCACAGTGCACATATGGACAATGTTATCTTATTTTGTGCTAATTAGAAATGTCAACAACAAAGATAGCTTTCATACATATATATTTATGACTTGTAGCATAAAAATATATGTTTATGACCAAATAATTAATTTTTATAAAAGTTATATAAAAGTTTTAATTAAACTAAAACTAGACCGAACTGAACCAAAACCGCATGTTTTATTTTGGATTGGACGGTATTGAATTTGATTGTTAATTGGACCGAACCGAACCGAACCGCATGTATATTTTATCATTGGATCAGATGACTTTTGCCTCAAAACTGAACCGGACCGGACCGCGAACACCCCTACTCACACCCATATATCTATTATTAACACCCGCTCTTATTATTTACAACCGTAATCCTAAAACCTATATATATCAATACTCACACCCTATATATTATTACTCACACTCGTCTTCTTCTCCATGAAAACCCTCTTCTCCATAAAAACGCTGCTCACCAAAACTTTGCTCACCCAAAACCTTGCATACATTCTTAATCACTGAAAACATTATTGTGAATTTTGTTGATGTGTTGTTTTTAATCCAAAGGTAACTACTTTTTATCTTTCTTTTCTGTCCTAAATGCAAGTCGTGAAACATACAAACGCAGAACTACTCGGATGTGCAATCCGTCCCTGAAATGGATGATTAATCCAGCATATTTTAACGGATGAAGAACCCATTAATGATGTAACTCCCCTAATTTTCGTCTTCCGAATAAATAAATAAAATAGTTATAATTGTTATTTTATAATTAATTAAGTTTATTAGAAACTTTTATTTTTGTACATTATGTGCATTAAGAGATATAAAAATACGAGATATATGTTTATTGAGAATTTTGTACAAAAATACAAGTTTTGCAATTTAGTCCTTGGGGTAGGACCTAATTGCAATATTGAAAAGGTTTTTGGAGGAATGTTAAATAAAATAGGAATTTTTGAAAATTTCTGTCGTGGTAATTGATTACCACGATGAGGTAATTGATTACCATCATGCTGCAGAATTAGTGATGAGTGCGTTTGATGACTCAACACTTGATTAACACCAAATCACCCAGTTAATTGACACGAAATCGCTTCAGGGATTAGTGGAAAATGTCACACCCTCTCTTAATATAGTATTTCATTGGGATAATTATATAAAATATATGGACTTGCGTTCAATAAAGAAGTAATGAGAATTCTTATTTTCCAAATAGGTATATGATAAAAATATAATTGTAATAGCATAAGTTGGGTTTCTTATTTAAATAAAGCACCCCAACTTGCCCATAGAATCTTTCTCGTTAGAATCAAACCACATGATTATCAGAGTAAGCGGAATTTCAATAAAATAGTGACCTTGATTTGATAACCCACATTTCACGTCATTTATATAAAGATATATATATATATATATATATATATATATATATATATATATATAACTAACCATATCATAATATAAAAGTACCACATACATCAAGGTCAAAGTCGAGATAGCAGAAGTGTACAAAATACAAGTCCATAATATGTAATCAAAAGATAAGACCACCTCACTGAGATCTCTCAAAAATATGTACAATATATGTATAGAGAAAAATGTAAAATCCCAGCAGTGGTCCAATGATCCTCCTCCATAGCATAAGTCTCCAGAGTCTCCAGCAGCTGCTCCACATGTCCCACATCCTAACCATCTATACTATGCAACACCCGATGGATCCCCAACTCCCCACTGACTCCCAGTGGAGTGCTCGACTGGCTCGCCCTCACTCTCAGCCTCCTCAGGGTCCTCCTCTACCTCGTCCGACTGAGTGGGTGCATTACCACTTGGCACTGGGTCAGCTGAAGGAGTCCCATGAACCGGACTCATCGGACTAGGTATAGGAGTCTCCTCACTGATCACTCGAGAAGCAGAGGGGTGAGATCTAGTAGCAGCTCTAAAGCGAAAGGAATGAAAGCGACGAGCTGGTCGAGTCGGGGGTGGTCCATGATAGGTATAAAAAGGGGGTACATGCAAAGTATAGATAATAGGGATGCGAAACCTACGAGGACGGACACGAGCCAGAGGGTTAGGGTGATATAGAGTCACCTCTACCTCACCCTCAAACGTGGCCCTGTGGTCCTCGTAGTACCACACTCCACTAGGGAGTGAGCGCAACTCGATGCAAGCTACATAGCGAGCCATCACCTACAATGGGCATAAGGGGTAAGCAATATAATTCACATAATCGAATAAGAATAAATAAAGCAAGTAACATTCACAAGTACCAAGTATTCAAATGCATATACAAATGAGCAAGCATGATTCATTTATATTAGTCCCATTATTTATGTGTCATGATGCATGCCTCTCATTTCCATTGTTTATTGAACGTTCAATCCAGTAATTCGTATACATGACCAACATGTATTGTGAAACTGCTCGGATAGTGTGCGCACAACGTCACCAAGACGCAACAGCATTCCCAAATACTGCCCACATTACCAAAATGTGTCATCGAGCCAGTTACCACCGAATTAATTATCCATCTCCTTTCTCCATGCATGTATGCACATAAATTTATCCATTAAGATTAACCAATAATCTTGTTATGTGCATCCAATATTATTCCCTCAGTGAATTACAATTTTCTTAATAATTCCCCCATTCTTTTATTAGAACATGATACTTTCCCCATAAGCATAGTTGATTTTAATTGAAATTACTTTAGGTATGTTAAAAAGGAAATTACTTTTCTGTCCCTGGACCAAAAGACTCGAGTGAACTTTCCTGGACTCGAGTGTTCCTCAGATTCATCAAAATACTCGAGTGTTTTTCATGAGTACTCGAGTGTTCTTTGTTTTCCAAAAATACATTTTTAAATTCTTCAGAATACTCGAGTGTTCTTCATGAGTACTCGAGTGTTCTTCGTTTTCCAGAAATACATTTTTAAATTCATCAAAATACTCGAGTGTTCTTCATGAGTACTCGAGTGTTCTTCATTTTCCAGAAACACATTTTTTCCAAAATGGTCGAAACACTCGAGTATCATCCTTAATGTAACACCCTAGGATTTTTACCCTTAGTTCCCCTTATAATAAAATATGGACTTAAAAATTTCTTTTTAATTATATTAAAATCAACCGTCAAACGGACGGAGTTTTGTTTGTTTTTCGGACTAATCCAAAATTTGACCTGTGATAAACAATTTCAAATAAACAACTGATAGCCAGCAGGGCTTCAGATTATATTTCTAAATCAAATCAAGGCCCCATGGGCTCCAATGATATCGGTATACAAAAATAAATCAGAGTATTAGCGGAAATACGAATTTTGAGCATAAAAAACCAAAAGTTATAGCTTTAGCAAAACAAAACATCCTAAGCCTCATTTGAATTATGCATATAAAATTTACATCAAAATAATATCAGAGGCTTAGGTCCATCTTATACACTAAACCCCTAACACCCTACTCTCCCTGTAAGGGAAAGTACTCCTGCTCGGCCGGGGGCTGCGCCAGCTCAATCTCCGAACCTGAAACTGTAAGGGAGTGAGCATTGCACATGAAATAAAATTGCAGTTTCCATATAATCATAATAAATCCACTAGGCCAAACACAAATAGTAAAGTAATGACATATAGCATTTACAAGTCTATTCACAATCAACCTCTTTCCACCCTTTCTATTTTCTCTTTATCATGATTCCATAGTTACCCCTTTCTTTAACATGCCCATAATCAATGTTAATGTTCATTACCATTTACTTTATCCCTTAACATTTTCACTAATTCAATTCCCTTTCCGTTTTTGATTCCGTTACCATTGTCCATTATCTTTTCCATTTTCTGACTATATCCATTATCTTTTCCATTTTCCTTTATTTCCTTTTTCCTTTATGCGTAACCCCAAATCAAAGATCTACGCTTTCCATTGGGTGTAACCTCAAATCAGAGATCTACACCTTACCATCGTGTGTAACCCCAAAACAGAGATCTACACACGGTGTATGCAACCACAAACAGTGATCTGCATACCCTTTCCCTTTTTCCTTTTTAATTGTACACCACTAGGATTTTGGTTACCCGCTAGGTAATTGGCACACCTGTCTAGGGACTTGAAACACCTGCCCAGGACTTTACACCCATCCAGACCATAACCTGTAGGACTATGTACTTTTACCATTTCATTTATTTAATCAAATTATTGGTGTGGAAAACTGATCCTGTGGGTCACCCGGCGCCTACAGGGCGATTTGGCCTGATGGGTAATTGGCCTGGCAGGTAATTGGCCCTAACAGGTAATTGGAACACCTAGCCGGGTACCTAGTGTTCCGGGCCCCACTGATCAGTTTCCACTTTAGTTACTTTTACCATTATTAATCAATCAACAGGCCAGTCCATTAATTATAACCATCAACACAATTCCAATAATAATCACAATACGCATAAATATAAACCATTCCAAATCATCACACATATTTTCATAAATAAACAATTATCATCCATCATCCTATACATTTCCAAATACTCAAATTTAGGGTCACATCCCACGAATAACATTTATGATCATTTTCTCTTATTATCACAATCCAATTTATCCATTTACAATTTATATAGTCATTTCACAATTAATTAATACCCTTTTTTTTTGTACTCAAACTTAGTTCCACATATTTTCAAATAAGCATGACTCCCTTAGATAACCAATCATATCTCAACATTTAGTTCCTTTCAAATTACCCATTATAATTACCCTTTTCAAATAAGTATCACTAAGTACTTTGTTATCAACAATTATAACCATAATTCATTCCGATTCAATAAACACATAATGCACACTATCCGTGGGGTCATTTTGAGATAATCACAAATAAATATTTTATCATCACTAATTATAACCATTCCAATTTCCACATAACACACATAATACACAATATTCATATCGCACTTTATCATTTCATTCAATTATCATAATTGGACCATGACCAAGTAAAATCATAAATGTATTGTAAAACACTTATTGTATCAATTATCCAACATCAATTCACATTCAAAGCTCACATTACTTTCCCTTTTCAAATTATGATTTCTAAGTTCATTTCTATTATATTCACCATTCCCTAAAGTACTATCCAAGATTCTACCATTAAATACCCTAAACACATAACTCCTAGAAAATCACTATAACCATAGGGATACCCAATCTTAGATCACCCAATGCTCACTATAATCCACCCCCTTACCTTAAATCAAGAGAGATGGGGGAAACCTTCCAAGCCCTAGCTCCTAAGCTCCTTAAATCAAGAGCTCCAAGGATTGAATGAAAGAGAGAGAGATTCTTGACCTCCATGAAACAATAGAGCACAAGTGAGTCCTAATTTTGCTAAATATTGCCACAAAATTCGTATGCCATGGAAGGGAAGGGAGAGAAATTCGTATGGCCCTAGAGAGAGAGAGAGAGAGAGTGCAATGAAACTTACCAATGGAGATGGATGAGGATGAATAATGGTTCTTGAGCTTGAGGGAGGAAATAAATGAGATTGGCCTTGGTGGGGAGAGGAGGGGGATTCGAATGGGAGGGAGGAGAGGAGGAGGAAAGTGTTTTTGTTGTTGATGGTGGTGGAATGATGAAGAATGAAGGTGGAGGTGAGTTTATGAGAGAGAGAAGGCGTCTGAATGGCTGGGATTAAAAGACCCAAGGAGAGATTCCCATCGGACGGCTCAGATCGCCCCATGCCTCAGCTGATACGGCATTTTTCGCTTAAGCGAAATTTATTCGCTTAAGCGAATCCAGTTCAGTAAGTTGGGGTTTTCGATCGTGCCATTTTCGCTTAAGCGAGCCGTTTTCGCTTGAGTGAAATTCTCAATTTGGGGATTTAGGGTTTGCACGAGCCAGTTTCGCTTGAGCGAGAAGCTACTCGCTTGAGCGAGTTTTGTTCAGTAAGTTTGGGTTTTGCTCGAGCCATTTTCGCTTAAGAGAATCAAACACTCGCTTGGGCGAGACTATTCCGCTTGAGCGAAATCAACTCAGTAACTCAGGGTCTGATGAATCACTGTTTCGCTTGGGCGAGGTATTTTCGCTTGAGCGAAAATAGCTCAGTAATTCAGGGTCTGATGAATCATGGTTTCGCTTAAGCGAAATCCGTTCGCTTAAGCGAACAACACATAGGTTGCTACTGGGTCAGTTTCGCTTTAAGCGAAATGATCAGGTACTGCTGATTCACTTTTCTATTTTCCTTCTATTTTATTTCGAACTTCAAACCCCCATAACTTCTTCGTTCACCGTCGGATCTTGCTCAAATTTGACGAGCAACATCCTAAAAATCATATCTTCATATCCAACGGTGGAAATTGTTTTTGGAGTCTTAAATCTTTTATTTTGAATTTCCTCCCTTGTTATTATATTTATTATCGACTTATCTATTTTCTGGCCCGATCCTAACTTCGATTCAACGCTCCTTTCTTCTCTAATTCGCTTAGTACTATTATTATTTTCTTGTAATGCTAGAATTCTCATTTGAGATACCCATTTGTGTTTTATTATTGTTTTCCTTTTAATTATTCTAATTATTATCTATTCATTTATCTTCGGGTTTAAAATTTGGGATGTTACACTTAATACTCGAGTATCTGCAGACAGACAACACTGTGAATTGTGTTTTAACATACCATTTCCAATTATAGTCAATTCCAATCCAAACCAAGGATAAACAGAGCTTATATTATACATATTAAACATGTTCCAATATAGAATTAACAACATTTTACACTGAATCACAGAATATCATCAATTATGCATAAAATCCATTTTTCCACAACTCAACATACCAAATTCAATTCTAGGCACATTTAGCACCATCACAGCTTTGGTACAACTTACATACAACATAATAAACTTGTCCAACACAAACTTTGAACACAGAGAGGCCTCCAAGCCTTGATCCTATTTCCAATTATGCCCATAGAGTCTTTTGTTGACTCTCAACCTAAATTCACATGTTTTAAACTTATTCTAGTGAATTAAAAGCTTCACCCTTACCTCTATGCCGTGGATTAACAAAGAGATTGCAGAGAAGTTGGCTGGAAATGCTAAACCCCAAAAACCCTTTGCATGCATCCATTTTTGAACAGGGCACCAAGACCAGAGGATTTGACATGCAAAAACGTTTTAGAAATTAGGGAAAATGGTTAAGATTGGTTCTCTGCAACATCAACCAAAGGTAGGAATAGATTCTAGGGTCATAGGTTTCACAAACTTACCAAATTTCAAGGTTGAAGTCAGCTCCAGACCTTAGCTTTTGAGTTTGACAGCAAAAACCTCCAATCTTTCGGGCTCCAATTCTTCCTCTACACGAACTCTCAGCTCTCAATCTATATATCTTTGTAAAGCTCAAGACGTGAGCTTCACAATGGTGTATAACACTCAGCCTCACACTAAGAAATGAGAAGGATTGAAGGAGATGAATTTCAGAACCCTAACTCTTGAATTCTTGGAGCAATTCGACCAAATGGTCGATTTTCGTCAACAATCACGCTTTTATTGCATGAATCGTTGATCATGCAGGGCGACACAAAGCCCATTATCAGTTCCTTGGTTGATTTCGTGTCAACGATTTAGAATCGTGAGTATTGGCTCATCAAACGCACTCACGAGTTCTCCACTGACTCGATTACTCGAGTGTTTCCAGGAATACTCGAGTATTCTTGTCAATTTTCAAAAATATTTATTTTAATGCCCTTCCCTCCAAGACTTTTCTAATATTGCTTCTAGGTCCTCATTCAGGGATTAATATATAAAAACTTTATTTTTACATATAATACTTTTGTCAAAATATTTTTCCACCTCTAACAAGCACTAATACTAACACATAATTAATCTAAATTAGTTATGAAATATAATTATGATTAAAGAAAATAATTATGAAATATTCTTTCATAATCACAATTTTTATTACATCAGGAAATGAAAATTTGGGGTGTTACACTACCCCCCACTTAACAGGAATTTCGTCCCCGAAATTCAACTTACAAAAATAACTCAGGATAATCCTTACGCATTCGATCCTCTAATTCCCAGGTTGTCTCATATACATTTCCACTTTGCCACACGACTTTGACCAACGAAATCTCCTTTCCTCTAAGCTGTTTGGTCCTCCTATCTTCCACTTTAACTGGGCCAGCCTTAAAGGTTAGGTTTTCTCGTAGGGTTAAGTCATCCGGACGAATCTGAAGAATCGTGGTTGGGTCATGCACGATCTTTTTCAATTGAGACACATGAAAAACATTGTGTAGGTTGGCTAAAGATCGCGGGAGAGCTATTTGATAAGCTACTGGTCCTACTCACTTAAGGATTTGGTAGGGACCTATAAACTTAGGCGAAAGCTTCTGAGGTTTCAACGCTCTACTCACACCCTTCAGCGGTACAATCCTGAGAAACACATGGTCGCCTTCTACAAACTCTAATGGTCTTCTTCTTCGATCAGCATAACTTTTCTGACGACTATCAGCAGCCCTGATCCTTTCTTGAATCATTCTGATATTTTCAGTTGTCTGTTGCACCACATCCGTACCAAGATGTAAATTCTCCCCCACTTGAAACCAACATAGCGGGGTTTGGCACTTTCTCCCATACAACGCCTCGAACGGTGCCATACCGATACTTGCATGATATCCATTGTTGTATGTGAATTCTGCGAGTGATAAAATCTGATCCCAACTTCCTCTTTCTTACAACACACAAGCTCGCAAAATATCTTCCAAAGTTTGAATGGTCCTTTCGGTCTGCCCATCTGTCTGAGGGTGATATGCTGAACTCATATTAAGCCTCGTTCCCAGAGCTTGATGCAGGCTTGACCAGAATCCAGACATGAACCTCGGATCACGATCAGAAATAATATTGGATGGCACTCCATGCAATCGTACCACTTCCCGAATATAAAGTTGGGTAATCTTTTCCAAAGAATAGCGCATATTCACCGGAATGAAATGCGCCGACTTAGTAAGACGGTCCACAATTACCCAGATTGCATCATGGTTTGTAACTGTCTTTGGCAATCCAGTCACAAAATCCATGGAAATACTATCCCACTTTCATTGTGGAATATCCAGGGGTTGCAGCATTCCTCCAGGTTTCTGATGTTCCACCTTAACTTTTGACAGATGAAACATGACGCTACATAATCCGCAACGTCCTTCTTAAGGCCCGACCACCAAAACATTCTTTTCAAATCCCGGTACATCTTTGTCGATCCCGGGTGAATGCTCATCTGACTCTTATGTGCCTCATCCAAAATCAACCTTCTAATCTCCGAGTACTTCGGTATGAAAATTTTTGTTTTAAAACGAAGAATTCCATCCGGCCCTTCTGAGAAATCTAGCTCTTTTCCTCCTTTCATCAACTCCCTCTTTTCTATTAATTCTTCATCTTCATGTTGCAATTCTCGAATTCGAGCCAAGAATTCGCTAGAAATTTGCAACATGCCCATCTTAATATGGTTTGGTTCCACTTGCATCACTAAGCTTAAATCTCGAAACTCTTCAATCAAAGCTCCTTCTTTAATCATCATGGAACTTGCATAAATCGCTTTACGGCTCAAAGCGTCTGCTACAACATTAGCCTTACCGAGATGGTAATGAAGCTCAAAGTCATAGTCTTTTAAAAATTCCATCCACCGACGCTGCCTCATATTTAACTCCTTCTGATCAAACAAATACTTCAAACTCTTATGGTCACTAAACACCCAGAATGTAGTGCCATAGAGATAATGCCTCCATATCTTCAGTGCAAAGACTATTGCAGCAAGTTCCAAATCATTGGTGGGGTAATTTATCTCGTGAATTTTCAATTGACGAGATGCATACGCTACAACCCTTCCTTCTTGCATTAGAACACTCCCAAGCCCTTGTCCTGATGCATCACAGTACACTTCATACTCCTTGTGAGGGTCCGGTAAGATTAACACCAGTGAGGTTGTTAATTTTTCCTTAAGCATTAGAAAACTCTTCTCACACTTCTCATCCCATATAAATGGTTGATCCTTTCGAGTCAACTTGGTGAGAGGTAATGCAATCTTTGAAAATCCCTCAATGAATCTTCTATAATATCCAGCCAGCCCTAAGAAGCTTCGGACTTCGGTGATTGTCTTTGGTTGAACCCACTGCAGAACCAATTCAACTTTAGCTGGGTCAACTGCTATGCCACCTTCCGAGATCACATGCCCCAAAAATTGAACTTCCTTCAACCAAAACTCACACTTAGAGATTTTGGCGTAGAGCTGCTTCTCCTTCAGAATCTTCAGTACTATCCGAAGGTGCTCGGCATGCTCTTCTGGATTCTTAGAATATATCAAGATATCATCAATGAAAACTACCACGAATGAATCTAGATATGGTCTAAAAATCCGATTCATATAGTCCATGAAAATGGCTGGTGCGTTTGTCAATCCGAACGGCATTACAACATACTCATAATGTCCGTATCGAGATCGGAATGCAGTCTTATGGATATCTTCCTCCTTGATTCTGATCTGATTATACCCGGATCTCAGATCAATCTTGGAAAATACTGAAGCTCCTCTTACCTGATCCATAAGGTCATTAATCCTTGGCAAATTATACTTGTTCTTTATGGTCACCTTATTCAACTGTCTATAATCCACACACATTCTAAGGCTTCCGTCCTTCTTCTTGACAAACAACACCGGAGCGCCCCATGGAGATACACTTGGTCTAATAAGCTGTTTCTACAGCAACTCCTCTAATTGTTTCTTCAATTCGACCATCTCGGGTGGTGCCATTCTATAAGGGGCAATAGAAATGGGACCAGTTCCTGGAATCAACTCGATTCCAAATTCAATCTCCCTCTTGGGTGGTAGTCTCGGCATCTCCTCAGGAAATACTTCAGGAAATTCTCGGACAATCGGAATCTCCTTCATGGACTTTTCTCCTTCTTCCGGTTTAACAGCAGAGACTAAGCAGAGATACTTCTCCGAGATTGAGTCCTTGAATAAAATTGCCTTCTTATCGCAGTCAATAACAACATGATTACTAGTCATCCAGTCCATGCCCAAAATCACATCCAATTGGGACAAAGGTAAGCAGATCAAATCTAACTGGGAGACTCGGTCTAACACCTTAATTCTACAATTAAGACACACCTTTGAGGCGATCACGGGAGAATTAGTAGGGGTCTCTACCCTAAGACAATAGGGTGATTCAGACACAGACAATTTCAGACGATTCACACATTCAAAGGAAACAAATGAATGAGTGGCTCCCGAATCGAATAAAATTCTACAAGGTTGGTCATTGAGCAAATAAATACCTTGCATGAGTCCCGAAGTCTGATTCGCTTCAGAACCACTAAGGGTGAAAACTCGAACTTGGGTCACTGGCTTGTCTATAGATCCTCTTTGTGTGTTCTTAGGTGGTTCCTTGCAATTGCGAGAAAAATGACCAGGTTTCCTGCAATTAAAACATCCACTGTGAGACCAACAAAATTTTCCGAAGTGATGACGTCTGCACTTCTCACAATAAGGAGCATTATTGTAAGAGATGTTTCGATCACCAGACATCTTGCCCTTTCCTCGATTCTTATGGGAATAAGGACCTTTGTGATGATGGTCATGCCCCTTCCGCCTCTGCGGTCCATATCCCTGATGTTCCTTCTTTCCCTCCACAATTTGGACTGTCTTCGCCTTTTTGTCATCCTCATACATTCTATACATATCAACCAGCATGGGAAAGCTTTGAATCTTTTGATAACTGAACACCGACTTTAATTCAGGTCTCAGTCCTCCTTCAAACTTGATACACTTACTCCTTTCGTCAGGATTCATCTGATAGTAAGGAGAGTATTTCATCAATTCTTCAAATTTCGCAGCATATTCACCTACACTCATGCTGCCTTGTTTGAGTTGTAGAAACTCCACCTCTTTCTTCCTCCTTAAGTCATCAGGAAAATACTTCTTAAGAAATTCCTCCATGAATACTTCCCAAGTTACCTCTCTTCCTTCATGAGCCAGTAACTGGGCAGTATGATTCCACCAATGTTCTACTTCGCCTTCCATCATGAAAACAGCATAAACTATCCTCTGTGCGTCGGAGCATTCCAAAGTTCTAAAGATCTTGTCCATCTCCAATATCCACTTATTAGCTTCTTCAGGTTTAAACCCACCAGCGAACTTCGAGGGATTGCAACTCCTGAAATCCGACAAAGTTTTGGCTTCCACAGCTGCCGCACCCACTGGAGGTGGATTAACGGGCTGAGATTGATGTTGTTGATGCTGATTCTGCTGCATATTCTCTAATACTGCAGTGATCCTTTCCAGCAAATCGTTCGTATGATTCCTATATCGCGATGCCATAGTGAGTCTGCACTATGGACCTAGGTCGTTAAAGATCTATCTAAACCATCGAAATCTATCTAGTTCTATTCTAAACAATCACTAATAGAACTCAAGCTATGTGAAATAAATCAAATAGCTAAGAAACTTTACCCAGCTGTAGCATCTTCTGGCAGATTATGCTTGAGAGGATCAAGAATCAGTACCATTATGCTCTGATACCATAAAAATTGTCACACCCTCTCTTAATATAGTATTTCATTGGGATAATTATATAAAATATATGGACTTGCGTTCAATAAAGAAGTAATGAGAATTCTTATTTTACAAATAGGTATATGATAAAAATAAAATTGTAATAGCATAAGTTGGGTTTCTTATTTAAATAAAGCACCCCAACTTGCCCATAGAATCTTTCTCGTTAGAATCAAACCACATGATTATCAGAGTAAGCGGAATTTCAATAAAATAGTGACCTTGATTTGATAACCCACATTTCACGTCATTTATATAAAGATATATATATATATATATATATATATATATATATAACTAACCATATCATAATATAAAAGTACCACATACATCAAGGTCAAAGTCGAGATAGCAGAAGTGTACAAAATACAAGTCCATAATATGTAATCAAAAGATAAGACCACCTCACTGAGATCTCTCAAAAATATGTACAATATATGTATAGAGCAAAATGTAAAATCCCAGCAGTGGTCCAATGATCCTCCTCCATAGCATAAGTCTCCAGAGTCTCCAGCAGCTGCTCCACATGTCCCACATCCTAACCATCTATACTATGCATCACCCGGTCGATCCCCAATTCCCCACTGACTCCCAGTGGAGTGCTCGACTGGCTTGCCCTCACTCTCAGCCTCCTCAGGGTCCTCCTCTACCTCGTCCGACTGAGTGGGTGCTTTACCACTTGGCACTGGGTCAACTGAAGGAGTCCCATGAACCGGACTCATCGGACTAGGTATAGGAGTCTCCTCACGGATCACTCGAGAAGCAGAGGGGTGAGATCTAGTAGCAGCTCTAAAGCGAAAGGAATGAAAGCGACGAGCTGGTCGAGTCGGGGGTGGTCCATGATAGGTATAAAAAGGGGGTACATGCAAAGTATAGATAATAGGGATGCGAAACCTACGAGGACGGACACGAGCCAGAGGGTTAGGGTGATATAGAGTCACCTCTACCTCACCCTCAAACGTGGCCTTGTGGCCCTCGTAGTACCACACTCCACTAGGGAGTGGGCGCAACTCGATGCAAGCTAGATAGCGAGCCATCACCTACAATGGGCATAAGGGGTAAGCAATATAATTCACATAATCGAATAAGAATAAATAAAGCAAGTAACATTCACAAGTACCAAGTATTCAGATGCATATACAAATGAGCAAGCATGATTCATTTATATTAGTCCCATTATTTATGTGTCATGATGCATGCCTCCCATTTACATTGTTTATTGAACGTTCAATTCAGTAATTCGTATACATGACCAACATGTATTGTGAAACTGCTTGGATAGTGTGCGCACAACGTCACCAAGACGCAACAGCATTCCCAAATACTGCCCACATTACCAAAATGTGTCATCGAGCCAGTTACCACCGAATTAATTATCCATCTCCTTTCTCCATGCATGTATGCACATAAATTTATCCATTAAGATTAACCAATAATCTTGTTATGTGCATCCAATATTATTCCCTCAGTGAATTACAATGTTGTTAATAATTCCCCCATTCTTTTATTGGAACATGATACTTTCCCCATAAGCATAGTTGATTTTAATTGACATTACTTTAGGTATGTTAAAAAGGAAATTACTTTTCTGTCCCTGGACCAAAAGACTCGAGTGAACTTTCCTGGACTCGAGTGTTCCTCAGATTCATCAAAATACTCGAGTGTTTTTCATGAGTACTCGAGTGTTCTTTGTTTTCCAAAAATACATTTTTAAATTCTTCAGAATACTCGAGTGTTCTTCATGAGTACTCGAGTGTTCTTCATTTTCCAGAAATACATTTTTAAATTCATCAAAATACTCGAGTGTTCTTCATGAGTACTCGAGTGTTCTTCGTTTTCCAGAAACACATTTTTTCCAAAATGGTCGAAACACTCGAGTATCATCCTTAATACTCGAGTATCTGCAGACAGACAACACTGTGAATTGTGTTTTAACATACCATTTCCAATTATAGTCAATTCCAATCCAAACCAAGGATAAACAGAGCTTATATTATACATATTAAACATGTTCCAATATAGAATTAACAACATTTTACACTGAATCACAAAATATCATCAATTATGCATAAAATCCATTTTTCCACAACTCAACATACCAAATTCAATTCTAGGCACATTTAGCACCATCACAGCTTTGGTAAAGCTTACATACAACATAATAAACTTGTCCAACACAAACTTTGAACACAGAGAGGCCTCCAAGCCTTGATCCTATTTCCAACTATGCCCATAGAGTCTTTTGTTGACTCTCAACCTAAATTCACATGATTTAAACTTATTCTAGTGAATTAAAAGCTTCACCCTTACCTCTAGGCCGTGGATTAACAAAGAGATTGCAGAGAAGTTGGCTGGAAATGCTAAACGCCAAAAACCCTTTGCATGCATCCATTTTTGAACAGGGCACCAAGACCAGAGGATTTGACATGCAAAAACGTTTTAGAAATTAGGGAAAATGGTTAAGATTGGTTCTCTGCAACATCAACCAAAGGTAGGAATAGATTCTAGGGTCATAGGTTTCACAAACTTACCAAAATTCAAGCTTGAAGTCAGCTCCAGACCTCAGCTTTTGAGTTTGACAGCAAAATCCTCCAATCTTTCGGGCTCCAATTCTTCCTCTACACGAACTCTTAGCTCTCAATCTATATATCTTTGTAAAGCTCAAGACGTGAGCTTCACAATGGTGTATAACACTCAGCCTCACACTAAGAAATGAGAAGGATTGAAGGAGATGAATTTCAGAACCCTAACTCTTGAATTCTTGGAGCAATTCGACCAAATGGTCGATTTTCGTCAACAATCACGCTTTTATTGCATGAATCGTTGATCATGCAGGGCGACACGAAGCCCATTATCAGTTCCTTGGTTGATTTCGTGTCAACGATTTAGAATCGTTGAGTGTTGACTCATCAAACGCACTCACGAGTTCTCCCCTGACTCGATTACTCGAGTGTTTCCAGGAATACTCGAGTATTCTTGTCAATTTTCCAAAATATTTATTTTAATGCCCTTCCCTCCAAGACTTTTCTAATATTGCTTCTAGGTCCTCATTTAGGGATTAATATATAAAAACTTTATTTTTACATATAATACTTTTGTCAAAATATTTTTCCACCTTTAACAAGCACTAATACTAACACATAATTAATCTAAATTAGTTATGAAATATAATTATGATTAAAGAAAATAATTATGAAATATTCTTTCATAATCACAATTTTTATTACATCAGGAAATGAAAATTTGGGGTGTTACAGAAAACATGTGTCGCGATGCATGGAGCATGGATTGCTCTATATAAGCACTTGGGTTGATGAATTTGGCTCATTTTTGCTTGATTTGGGTCTGAAGAGCTGCATTAGGGTTCTTGAGTTCGTCTGTAAAAATTCTTCTTTGATTCTGAGAGTTAGACTGAGAGTGGTACACCATTGCAAAGCTTAATCTTCAAGCCTTGCGTTGATACCAATATCGTGAGCTGAGGGAGTGTGTGATGGGAGAATCAAGCTTGCAAAGTTGGGTTCTCAATTCTGTAAATTTGATCTCTGAAGCTCACTTTGAAGCTCGATTTTGGTAAGCACACAAACCCTTTTGATTTCAAATTTGTTCCTACCTCTAGTGCATGTTGCAGAGAATCCAATTTGGCCATTTTCCCCAATTCTTAATTTGGTTTTGCATGTCAATTTCCCTAGTTTTGGTACCCTGTCCAACTCTATCTGCATGTAGTGGATTTAGTTGAAATCTGTGTTAGAGCCTTTCTCTCTGAAAAGTTTTGGATCGAGCACAATTTAGAGGTAAGCAGGAAGCTTTACATTCACTAGAATAAGAGTGATGGTTGTGTTTTGTGTAGGGAGTCAACTTGAGACTCTAAATGGCTTAGTTTGAATTAGGATATTGGTTTGGAGACTAAATTTTGCACTCTATGTGATTTGAGAAACTTACATTATGTGCATGCAAAGTGTTAGATGCCTGAAATCATGGTTTAATTGCATGTATTGAGATTTGATACCTTGAGTTGTTGAAAGTTGTGTTTTATGCATAATTCATGGACTTGTGGAATTCTCTGTTAATTAGCATGTTTTCAGTGTTGAGACATGTTTAATATGCATAAATAAAGCTCTGTTGATAATTGGTTTAATTTAAAATTGGTTAGATTCGAAAATGGTATGTTAAAACCCAAATTGGAGTGTATCTACTGTTAGAAATACTCGAGTACTGTCTGATGCAGAATTTTTAGACTCTAGTTTAATACTTGAGTATCTGATGAACTACTCGAGTATCCTGGGCTAATGAACTACTCGAGTATTTGAGGAAATACTCGAGTATTCTGGGCTACCTGATGCAAAATTTTTAGAACACAACGAACTACTCGAGTATCTGTACCAATACTCGTGTATCAAGACTGAAATTGCTTAAAAATACCATTTTCAACTTAACCACTTTTCTTTACCAAAAAAACTTAACCACTTTTATTTAAACCTAATTATACTTAAAGGGAATGATATACTCAGTCATTTGATAATTTTGGTTATTAATTATGCCATGCTTGATGGGTTTAATATTGTCTATTGCCACAATGTTTGTGTGATGCAAATAGTGAGACTAATGGCTAATATTAATGAAAGTATTATGTGTATTCATGCATGGTGAATGATGATAAGCTATGCTATGGTGAATGGTAAATGTCTCAGAGTTGAGGGCGGTCCCTGCTATAGCCAATTTGGGTAAAATGACCCAAATTGTACGAAGAACGATTCGTGAAGTATTGTGCAAGCATTGGTCGAGGGACATTTACTTCTAGTTGGTCTTTTCCAAGAGTACAGTGGAGGGCGATGTGAGGAAAAAGGAAAATGGAAAGTAGTAATATCTACTGTGAAAAGAAAAGAAAATGGAATGCAATAATATCTGCAATGAAATGGAAACAAATGGAATGTAATAATATATGCATTGGAAAGAAAAGAAAAGGCTTGAAAGTGTTATGCATAAATCCAATGATTGGATTCAAATGATTATTTACAAATAAAGGAATTGGAAAACTATGAATTTGACGTTTGCATGGAAAGAAGGAAGTATCTATATATATATATATATATTTGCATAGTAATGTTTGTTAACTGTATTTAGAAAATGTATATGTTTGGGATTATGGAATAGAATAATATGTATATTCTTATATCTTATTATTGTCATTATATGTTTTCTTTAATTTATGAATAAATATCTCACCCTCTTTGTTGTCATTTTAGGTACTCTCACTGGAGATGAAATTAATATTCCGCCTGCCGGGGAGGATTATACTCCAAATGGAGTGTAATTTACATGTTATGACTTGAGAGTCATATGTATGCAATGCAACCACCTTTAGTTCTGTAATTATAAATAATAGTGTAGTAATGATTTATGAAGGATATCCAAATATCCTCTTTTGATTAAACCAAAATTTTACATTTAATATTTTGTATAATGAGTATATGTTCATTTTGTATAAAAATGAGTTTAGATACTTAAATATATCCATATAATTTTGATCTGAAATCTGCCAGGTGAATTATTTTATAAGGGAAAACATCAATTTAAGAGGAAACCCTGTTAAAATTTTTCAGAAATTTACTATTTATATGTATTAGATTTTATTTAAAAAGTAGGATGTTACACAGAGGCTTAATGAATCCAAATTCACATTCAGCTGTTCTATTAACACACTGAATGGTAGAATCTTAGAGCTCCAAATTCACAATGATTCACAAGCAAAATTTCCTGTCATTAAGCACAAACATACTAAAATTTCCTGGAGACATAACAAATTCACTTAAAAACAAATCTTGTCACTCAAACATACTAAAATTCGAACATAATTGTGGACAAAAGTTCACTTAAATACAATTACACAACATCAAATCAATCTGAACATATATACTTTTACATAAACAAACTAAAATTCAAAAGCAAGATGCAAGCACAAAACATTCTCATATGTCCCTCCATCAATATCAAGTAGTCTTGGAAAACAGAAATATAGAAAGATAATAATTTAACAATCAACTTGTTCAAAAAGTTTAAATAAAAATTCTAGGAAATTTACTAACAGCATCGATCATCATCATTCATCATGCTTAATGCATATTAAGCAACCCTTCATCAAACATCAAGTGGATCTTGTGCTTCCTGAAATAAATATACAATCTAAAGATCTAATAATCAATAACATAATTAACTTCAAAATAATAACTTTAATAAATCTACTAACATCGTCATCATCATCATCGTCATCATCATCATCATCCAGTATTGTGGTAAAGTTGTTGTCCATTTTTGATTTGTAAGACCCTGCAAGAAAAAGAAGAAGAGTATAAGTTTGTTAAAATATAATACTATGAATCATTATACGTGCATAATTAAAATTAATAAATTGAATTGCCTTTGACATTAGTCCATATCCAATCTTGAAGGTGTAACATCCTCACTTTTATTAGTTAATTTTAGATTTTTATAAAATCAGAGTTTGAAAATTCCTTTTAACGTTTATTTTCTCATAAAAGTTTTTACGAAAATCCGGCAGAGTTTCCTCTGTTTTTCGGACTTCCCAAAAATTTCCTTCTAAAAACCTGTCAGTCCAGAATATTTAAAAACTTAAAACATAATAGTTCAATAACCAGATCAGATCCTAAAGCCCAATTAGTACAAATTCAGGACATACAATTACTACGCATATTAAATTACAACAAATAACAGTTTTAATAATAAAATCCGCTCAGAGTATCATAAATACACTCCACGTGGTGGAGAGTTTCCAGTTCGGCCCGCAACAGTGTAAGCTCCGCTTCCGTACCTGTAAAATGATATCAAGAAGGGTAGCATTACACAGAACTTAAAAAGATAAATTCTAAAAGAAGACATAGCAAATAACTAAGCCTACTTAATTATTAATATATTTTATTCACATAAATAAACTCGTTTAGTTCTTCACTTATTCTCACATTCTTTTAATTATTGATTCTCTAACAGTTCTCTGATCGTTTCTACTTTCTCTTTTCTTTTCTTTTCTTTATCTATTTCCTTTTTCTCATGACTGAGTCCAACAGACAATCAGCCACTTGATTTTATTATGACTGAGTCCAAAAGATCATCAGTCGTTTTCCTCTATATGACTGAGTCCAAAAGACCATCAGCCGTTTTCCTTTTCTTATGATTGAGTCCAACAGACCATCAGCCGTTTATCTTTCATTATGACTGAGTCCCACAGACCATCAGCCGTTCATCTTTCATTATGGCTGAGTCCAACAGACCATCAGCCGTCTATCTCTCCGTTATGACTGAGTCCAACAGACCATCAGCCGTTTATCTTTCCATTATGACTGAGTCCAACAGACCATCAGCCGTTCTCTTTTATTCTTTTTTTAATTAATTCTCTTTTCTCTTTTTCTGATTCATTGTACTTTTCTCTTTTTCTCTTTCTTTGTACTTTTCTCTTTTCTCTCATTTCCTTATTTATAGACTTATCATTACATTATTTACTTTTCACTCTTTTCAATATCCTTCTTTCTTTTCCTTTTTATTCTTTTCTTCCTTTTTTTTATAATTTAAATACTTCATTTATTCTCATCTAAATCTTTTAGCCTTTATCCTCATTTATGACTTATTACATTTTCTACGTTTTCTACTTCATTCTTTTTCTCTTTGTTAGTTTCCCCAATCTTATCCAACTCTAATCAATACGGACAAATATAGTATATTCTAGTTCTCGTTACTAATTCTTAGTTATTTCCCAGTTTCCTCGTCTCAATCAATTATCCAACTCATTGTCCCTATTTCATTAACTATATTATTTTTAATTGCTCAACTCACTTAATCTAGCTTTTCAATTCTTATTACATTATTTTACCCAATTCTCCCTCATAACGCGCTCTCTTAGTTTTCTTATCTTTTCGTAAATCCTCTTATCGTTTTCCTTATTTTATGTTAAATCTTAATTCATCATTTTATTTCTCTTCCCTAATTTACTCCGCGTGCATTCATTATTCCTTATTCTAGACTCTCTTTTACCCTTTTTGTACCTTTACTTCCCCTATAGCTTTTACTTTATGATTTCCCACATTTCGTTTTATATTAACTATTTTAATATCCTTAAATACGCTCATCCACTCCGAGCTTTATTCTACGCACATACATTTTATTCCCTAGGGTGTGGTTTCTTGTCACAATTTTATTTACTTTATTCTACCAACGGGGTACCCTAAGGTTCATTAACATACTTTTAATTACTCTATTCCTAGCTACCACTATAGCATCCTAGAATTTACTTCTTAAGCAAAGATAACGCGAACCCTCTTACCTCGGGCTTTTTAAATAGAACCTGGATTTTTGCTCGGCGACGATGACGGCGTCGGTGTTGCCCCTCGTTAGCGGGAACGATCGCAGCTGGACCAAGGCAAGAGCTTCGAGGTTCCCGACACGAGCCCGGCACGTTCACGGGTCGATAACGGCGCCGGTGACGTCCGTGGAGAGAGAGAAGGCTCGTGGGTGTGAGAGCAATGAATGAGGGAGAGCTATGGGGGTTATGGCCCGTGGTGGTTCGATCGGTGGCCACGGCTCACGGCGGTGGCGGCCGGAGAGGAAGAGGAGGGCGGTGGAGAAGGTGGAGAAAGAGAAAGAGAGAGAGAGAGAGAGAGAGAGAGAGAGAGAGAAACCAAGAGGGAAGAGAGAGGGAGGGGTCTTGATGGTGGTGGGGGTGGTGGAAGGTGGCGGTGGCGGCCCTGGGCGGCGGCGACCGGTGGGTGGTGGTGGAGAGAGAGGGAGTGTGAGGAGGGAGATTGTGAGGGAAGGAGAGAGAGAGCAAAGCCAAGAGAGAGAAGGGGAAAGAGGAAGGGACAAGGAGGCGGTGGTGGTGGCGGCCTTGGTGGCTGGAGGCCGTGGAGGAGGGAGGAGAGAGGATTGGGACCGGAAATGGGGGTTTGGGGGGTGGGTTTCAGCCCCAAAACTCGAATTTAATGTTGCAGATCGAAGTAATTTCGCTTAAGCGAAATCTGTTCGCTTAAGCGAACTCCATATGTGTTGCTACTGGAACAATTTCGCTTAAGCGAAATATTTTCGCTTAAGTGAAATGAGCAGATACTGCTACTTCATTTTTCTATTTTTCAGCTATTTTTTCCCAACTTCAAATCGCCATAACTTCTTCGTTCACCGTCGGATCTTGCTCAAATTTGACGAGCAGCTTCCTAAAAATCATACCTTCATATCCAACGGTGGGAATTGCGTTTTGAGTCTTAAATATTTTATTTTTAATTTCCCAAGTTAGCGAATTTAAAACACCGAAAACATTGCTTTTAACCCTCGTTTGGTCTTCTTTAAGTTCGCTTTTCGATGCCAATGCTGCTTGACTCCTTTATGGCACTCAAAGAACTCCTATTCCATCATTTTAAATCCCTTTTAGGATAATCCTTACTTCCAAATCTTACTATTACTCTAATTATTATTAGAATTAAAATTCGGGATGTTACATTTCTCCCCCACTTATTAGAATTTCGTCCCCGAAATTACGTTCGGTTCCTTAAGTGGAGAATCATCCCATTGGTAAACTCCGGACTAAGGTTTTTTAATTCCCTTCGGTTTTTATTTCCCGCTCCAAGTGTGGTTAGGGTCATACCTATTTCAATGCTTGTCTTCTAATATTACATATTCCCTCTATCTGGACAGGATCATCAGTTTTCTTGTTATTAAAGTTCCATCTCCCATTCCTTGGATTGAAATCCTCCCCCACTTAGCATCAACATACTTGGTTATATCAATGCTTGGGGTATGCTCATTCGTTATTCAGAATCGAGTACATGGGTTCTCGATCGGTATCCAAGGTTAGAAGGAACACGTGGATGGTTATCCATCGGTAGGCATAGAACTATATTGGGTTCCTACGTCTTGGTGAATTCTCATGTATACATCTGAGACGCTTGAAACTTGAAGAGAGTGAAGATGAAAAGAAGAAACACGAAGCACTCAAGGATGGGTTTCATAGTCTTCGTACGACGACCCAGGATGTACTGGATACATGTCAAGCAAGAAGACAATGGATATTATCCTTAAGTGTGCACTTTCAGCAGAGAGTCATCGAGAGATGCATTTTCTATGGGACTATCGCTGATTTGATTTGGTCTTAATAAAGGTACTTGGTGCAACAGCTAAGACTTACTTCCTTTGAGGGAATCGTTCGGGAACTTGACTAGGTTCTTAACTGAATTCCAATTCCTAATGGTGAGCACAATTCACTAGTTTACTTGGGTCGGTCTTGGTGTGGATACCCTACTAATTCATCCAGTTTCGCCTTTTTCGCGAATAACCCCTTCGGATTCTGAATGAAATGCTTGATGAGTTTTAGGCTTTTAATTTGGCTTTCCATGAAGTCTAAAGACGGTTACTACGGGTTCGCTCGGCTCGGTTTTCTCGCGAGTTCCATTCGCGGCTACACTAATAGTAAGTGGGTGCACTGACTTAAGGCTCTTATCTGTCTGTCCTGATTTTTGGTTGGAAAGTGTCAATGATATCGACCATTAATAGTTGCGAAGATCAAGGTGATCAGTCCCAATCTCACATCTATCAATAACAACATCATCATCAAGTTTGTTGATGTTATCGTCCCCTAGCAGATGTAAGAATCAGAGTGATCAGTTCTAACCTTACATTCTACCAGTGGCAATACCATCACTGTGTTCGATGAAACTTTAACTAATGTATTATCATTTATTGATTTTCTTTTTAAGTTAAATCGAATATATATGCTTTATGCAAAACATTTTTAATTAAGTATTTTAAATAAATATTTGGTATATAGTTAACACTAAAAGTACCTCGGGTAAGTTCATTCATCGATCCGCGTGCTCCCAGGACAGTCTGCAGCACGGTGTCCCGACTGCCCGCAGTGATAACAAAGACCCTCCTTCCTGAGTTGGTTCATAGGCCAACACAACCATTTGTGAGATTTCCCACAGTGTGAACATAAGGGCCTAGCAATTGAGATAGCCACATTATGGTCCGCATCCCTGGGAACCATTGCCATAGCATTAATATCGGCATATGGACCTGATTCTTGCGTCGGTCCTTCTCTCCTGGTAGAACTTCCAGCACCCTGCATACTCCTGTTTCGTTGTTCCAACCTTTCCTGTCTCAATCCTTTTTCGTAAGTGCTAGCCATGTTTACCAGGTCGGACAAGTTCGCAACATTCTGATATTCAAAGGCGATTTTAATTTCAGTGCGAAGCCCGTCCTCAAACTTAATGCACTTAATCCTTTCATCCGCATCCCTGTAGCTTCCGGCATATCGGATGAGATCCTCAAAATGTGCAGCATATTCTCCCACACTCATGTTCCCTTGTTTCAGGGTCAAGAACGCCAGCTCTTTTTCTCGGCGGACATCTTCCGGGAAATACTTCCCTAAGAACTTGATTCTGAACACATCCCAGGTGATCTCCTGGTTAGCGATCTCCATTTCCCTTCGTACACGCTCCCACCAATATTCAGCTTCTCCTGTGAGCATGTACGCCGCCAAAGAGACTATCTGCTCCGCGGGCGGTGACATTGTGCGGAAAATCTTCTCCAATTCTTGGAGCCATCTCAGTGCTGCGTCAGGATTGTAGCCACCTTCAAACTTGGGCGGATCATTCTGCCTGAATCTAGCTAGCCAATCAATGTCGATTGGGTTTGGTGGTTGCTGGAGTGCGGCTGCTGCTGCTGCTGCGGCTGTTGCTACAGTTTCGGCCTGGTTCTGGTTTAGTCGGACCAGATTCTCAAGTATCGCGGTCATCCTATCATCACGGGTACGTCTCCGAGGCATGGTGACTAAGTTCTGAAAAAAGGAACACGTTATTCCACAATTAACTAGAAACTCTTGAATTAAGTGTACCTATTTATCTATTCTAAGACTTGACACTATCACTTGATTACTCGCTGAGTGAGTAATCAATAGGAGTTGTGAGTCCAAACTCCAAGACCGAGGGAAACTGCTCTGATACCATAAATGTAACATCCTCACTTTTATTAGTTAATTTTAGATTTTTATAAAATCAGAGTTTGAAAATTCCTTTTAACGTTTATTTTCTCATAAAAGTTTTTACGAAAATCCGGCAGAGTTTCCTCTGTTTTTCGGACTTCCCAAAAATTTCCTTCTAAAAAACTGTCAGTCCAGAATATTTAAAAACTTAAAACATAATAGTTCAATAACCAGATCAGATCCTAAAGCCCAATTAGTACAAATTCAGGGCATACAATTACTACGCATATTAAATTACAACAAATAACAGTTTTAATAATAAAATCCGCTCAGAGTATCATAAATACACTCCACGTGGTGGAGAGTTTCCAGTTCGGCCCGCAACAGTGTAAGCTCCGCTTCCGTACCTGTAAAATGATATCAAGAAGGGTAGCATAACACAGAACTTAAAAAGATAAATTCTAAAAGAAGACATAGCAAATAACTAAGCCTACTTAATTATTAATATATTTTATTCACAATTATTCACATAAATAAACTCGTTTAGTTCTTCACTTATTCTCACATCCTTTTAATTATTGATTCTCTAACAGTTCTCTGATCGTTTCTACTTTCTCTTTTCTTTTCTTTATCTATTTCCTTTTTCTCATGACTGAGTCCAACAAACCATCAGCCACTTGATTTTATTATGACTGAGTCCAAAAGACCATCAGTCGTTTTCCTCTATATGACTGAGTCCAAAAGACCATCAGCCGTTTTCCTTTTCTTATGATTGAGTCCAACAGACCATCAGCCATTTATCTTTTATCATGACTGAGTCCCACAGACCATCAGCCGTTCATCTTTCATTATGGCTGAGTCCAACAGACCATCAGCCGTCTATCTCTCCGTTATGACTGAGTCCAACAGACCATCAGTCGTTTATCTTTCCATTATGACTGAGTCCAACAGACCATCAGCCGTTTATCTTTCCATTATGACTGAGTCCAACAGACCATCAGCCGTTTATCTTTTCTTTATGACTGAGTCCAACAGACCATCAGCCGTTCTCTTTTATTCTTTTTTTAATTAATTCTCTTTTCTCTTTTTCTGATTCATTGTACTTTTCTCTTTTTCTCTTTCTTTGTACTTTTCTCTTTTCTCTCATTTCCTTATTTATAGACTTATCATTACATTATTTACTTTTCACTCTTTTCAATATCCTTCTTTCTTTTCCTTTTTATTCTTTTCTTCCTTTTTTTTATAATTTAAATAATTCATTTATTCTCATCTAATTCTTTTAGCCTTTATCCTCATTTATGACTTATCACATTTTCTACGTTTTCTACTTCATTCTTTTTCTCTTTGTTAGTTTCCCCCAATCTTATCCAACTCTAATCAATACAGACAAATATAGTATATTCTAGTTCTCGTTACTAATTCTTAGTTATTTCCCAGTTTCCTCATCTCAATCAATTATCCAACTCATTGTCCCTATTTCATTAACTATATTATTTTTAATTGCTCAACTCACTTAATCTAGCTTTTCAATTCTTATTACATTATTTTACCCAATTCTCCCTCATAACGCGCTCTCTTAGTTTTCTTATCTTTTCGTAAATCCTCTTATCGTTTTCCTTATTTTATGTTAAATCTTAATTCATCATTTTATTTCTCTTCCCTAATTTACTCCGCGTGCATTCATTATTCCTTATTCTAGACTCTCTTTTACCCTTTTTGTTCCTTTACTTCCCCTATAGCTTTTACTTTATGATTTCCCACATTTCGTTTTATATTAACTATTTTAATATCCTTAAATACGCTCATCCACTCCGAGCTTTATTCTACGCACATACATTTTATTCCCTAGGGTGTGGTTTCTTGTCACAATTTTATTTACTTTATTCTACCAACGGGGTACGCTAAGGTTCATTAACATACTTTTAATTACTCTATTCCTAGCTACCACTATAGCATCCTAGAATTTACTTCTTAAGCAAAGGTAACGCGAACCCTCTTACCTCGGGCTTTTTAAATAGAACCTGGATTTTTGCTCGGCGACGATGACGGCGTCGGTGTTGCCCCTCGTTAGCGGGAACGATCGCGGCTGGACCAAGGCAAGAGCTTCGAGGTTCCCGACACGAGCCCGGCACGTCCACGGGTCGATAACGGCGTCGGTGACGTCCGTGGAGAGAGAGAAGGCTCGTGGGTGTGAGAGCAATGAATGAGGGAGAGTTATGGGGGTTATGGCCCGTGGTGGTTCGATCGGTGGCCACGGCTCACGGCGGTGGCGGCCGGAGAGGAAGAGGAGGGTGGTGGAGAAGGTGGAGAAAGAGAAAGAGAGAGAGAGAGAGAAACCAAGAGGGAAGAGAGAGGGAGGGGTCTTGATGGTGGTAGGGGTGGTGGAAGGTGGCGGTGGTGGCCCTGGGCGGCGGCCACCGGTGGGTGGTGGTGGAGAGAGAGGGAGTGTGAGGAGGGAGATTGTGAGGGAAGGAGAGAGAGAGCAAATCCAAGAGAGAGAAGGGGAAAGAGGAAGGGACAAGGAGGCGGTGGTGGCGGCGGCCTTGGTGGCTGGAGGCCGTGGAGGAGGGAGGAGAGAGGATTGAGACCGGAAATGGGGGTTTGGGGGGTGGGTTTCAGCCCCAAAACTCGAATTTAATGTTGCAGATCGAAGTAATTTCGCTTAAGCGAAATCTGTTCGCTTAAGCGAATTCCATCTGTGTTGCTACTGGAACAATTTCGTTTAAGCGAAATATTTTCTCTTAAGCGAAATGAGCAGATACTGCTACTTCATTTTTCTATTTTTCAGCTATTTTCTCCCAACTTCAAATAGCCATAACTTCTTCGTTCACCGTCGGATCTTGCTCAAATTTGATGAGCAGCTTCCTAAAAATCATACCTTCATATCCAACGGTGGGAATTGCGTTTTGAGTCTTAAATATTTTATTTTTAATTTCCCAAGTTAGCGAATTTAAAACACCGAAAACACTGCTTTTAACCCTCGTTTGGTCTTCTTTAAATTCGCTTTTCGATGCCAATGCTCCTTGACTCCTTTATGGCACTCAAAGAACTCCTATTCCATCATTTTAAATCCCTTTTAGGATAATCCTTACTTCAAAATCTTACTATTACTCTAATTATTATTAGAATTAAAATTCGGGATGTTACAGAAGGCACATCAATGCCTTCAATGTACTCGGACGTAATCTACTACGATGTGGAGTAAGAAATCGATCACTAGTACTAAATGTTGACTCTGAAGAAATAGTGGAGATAGGAATCGCTAGCAAATCCTTATCAATCATTTACAAAATAGGATATTTTACCCCATTTGTCTTCCACCAATTTAGATATCAAATTTAGTTTCTGTTCTAGGAAAAATTAACTCATCGAAGTAGTAGTCTAACTCAGACTTGCAATTTGTTGAGTTGTAATTTTCAACAACAAATTGATCAAAATCAGCATCATCCAAATCTTCATGTATTCTACAATTCAAATTCCCATGTGTTGTTGAAGATGAGGAATTAAACTCATTACCCTCAAGGTTTCTACTATACTCCACAATCAAGTCTTGACAAATAGATTTCACATTTTCCACTTCAAAATATGAGTCTTCTCCATAAAACTTAGGAAAGTAATAATTCAACAAAACCATCTTATACCTAGGATCTAAAATAGTTCCTATATCCATCACACCATTGATAACCCCCCCAATACCTGTTAAACTTCTCAATCATGGGTGCAACCATTTGCATAATAATGAGATTAGAACATCAAACCCACTCCATCAATACCAATTTAATTTTACATATCTTTGGAAAATAAAGATTTAGAGTCGGATATTGGGTGCCAGAAAACAACTCAGTGACTTTATAAAACAATTCCAACCTTTTACATATCTCACTCGCCATCTCCCAATCACTTTCACTTGGAAAATCTTCATATTGTACCTCAAGTTGTGATAAGCAATTGAAAACATCTTTATATTTCAAAGCAACACTCAACATTAAGAATATTGAATCCCACCTAGTCTTGCAAATAAGTTGAAGCTCTTTGTCATATCAAACATTAATATGGTCACATGTCTTTTGGAACTTTTTCCACTCTCTTAGGTGTAATTGTCCAAAATTCAATGCTATTTATAACCTTTTCAATATAATTACTGATTATGCACAAACCATCCTTAACAACCAGGTTCAGAATATGCGTAAAACATCGCATGTGAAACAATTTACCACCAAAAATAAATGACCTAGGGGCAATCTTTCCTAGAATGAACCTTATCACAACATCATTTGTTGGGGAATTATCAATAGTTAAAGTGGATAACTTTTTTCTAAATTCCGAACCATCAAGCATTTGTGAAAAACATCACTAATAACTTTGGCAATGTGTGGGGCAGGCACATAAATAAAGCTAACATAAGAATGAAAGTTTCTATAATCAAGATACCAACAATAATATGAAAATAAAAGTAGCAGCAAAAATATGAAGTTCTTAAAACATAATTTAGCATTAATACCTCAATATTCGACTTTGTAAGACCCACGAATCATCAACTTAATGAGTTGTGACAACCATGTAACCTTTATTCTGGTGGTTAGCAGTCCACATATCAATCGTATTGGCAACTTGACTTGAATTCTTTGGTTATAGCTTCATTGTATTATCTTTCTCAATCTCATAATGCTTCATTATGTCACTCTTGATAGTGTTACGAGAAAGCCCCCTATATAGAGGTTGCAAAGATGCACAAAAAATTTTAAAACCATAATGATCAACCATGGACAGTGGGTACTCATGAAGAATGATCATCTTGGAAAGCTTCATCCTTGCAACATCTTGATTAAATGAATCATAATGAAGAGCAACTTTATCTTTCCCTTGTTTCTCAATTTGGAGAATAGATTGTCTTATATCTTGATATTTTTTTTCTTGGACAAGAAGCATAGTGTTTACGCAAGTGAGATGTTCCTTGAGTTGAGTCACCCAGGAGTTTGCCTTACAATAGTTTCATACGGATTTCTCCTCATCACCTATTTCAACGATCGTAAAGTGTTGCCAAATGCTTGATAAAAATTTTCTTTTCTTCAATGCATTAGTCTTTTCAAGTTCAGTTGCGGATTGATCAGTAGCTGAATCCGCAATTATAGGTGATGAAGCAGATTCCCCTGATGGTGGAGCAAGTGAATGAAAGGACTGTTGAGCCGGAGTAGGATTAGTGTCTTGCATAGTCGACATTCTAAATATATCAATCAACATTATAAATACACGAAAGAAAATCAATTTTATAACATAAACAATTGTTATTGTGGTTCAGGGATGCTGTTATCTGAGTGTGGTTGTAGCCCAAGTTCGTATAGATTCTCACAAGTATCAAAGCTCGGTCTCAGGTGTGCTCGTGACTAGGTTGGTTAGGTTATGAGATGACTTGATCCTGGTTGGTCTTGATCGTTTATGGCTGGCACCGACGCCTGGTCCACCATAATACTTATTAAGAAACTTAGTTGAATGCATTTAATTTTATCAAATTCAGAAAAAAATAGAGCTATTTTAGGAAAATTACATTGAGAATGAAATAAAAATTAAATGAGACAACCATTTTTTAGGAATATTTTAAAAATAAAATAGAAAATTAATAGTAAACTTTTTTTTTTTATATTTGAGACCAAAATAAATAATTTTTTTGTTAAAGTGCTTATTTGATCTCTTCCCTTATTTTTTTACTGTCAAATTGATCCCTCACATTTTTTGGTATCTTATTGGTGCCTCACCTTTTTGTTTACTATCGAATTAATCGCTTAGTCTCTGTTCCTTGTTTCAATATTAAATTGGTTTACATTTGCACAATTTGAGAGATAAATGACACTGTAAATATCATATTGGTTCACGTAGAATGAACAATAACTAAAAAATAAATTGATAGTTAGAAAAATAAAGGATTAATATAATAAAAAAATTATGAAAGAACAATTTAATTCAAAAAATAAAATAAAAGATTAAATGGTTGATTTAACTTTTATTTTTATATTAAAGATTGGAAAAAAGTACCTCGCTATTAGCGAAATACTCTCTCTGTCTTTAAATATAAGTATTGGTTAATGCTTTGGTCTTGTCTCTTTTTATATGTTCATATTTCAATTTTCAATGACATTAATAAATTCTTTTTCACAAACACCCATATTTATTCAACACTTTTTAGAGTCTCAATGATAGTTAAAAGGGTAATTTTAAAAAAGTATACAAAATATTATCAATTCCAATGTTATTAAGTATATTAATTATTTCCTCCGTTTCATATGTAGTGCGTTTTAAGGTTATTCACGGAAGAAATGATTAAATGATGTAATAATTTGGTGTATTTTGTAACATCCCAAATTTTAATTCCAAGAATAATTAGAATAATAATAGGATGAGAAAAATAATAATTGTGCTAAAGAAGAGTTAAGGTGATGGATTAGGATTCCTGGGAGTGTCATGAAGGAGTAAGGAAGCATTGACATCGAATAAGGGATTGAAAGAGGAACACATGAATATTAGAAATGGTGTTTTCGGTGTTAGAAACCCCCTATATTAGGAAATTAAGAATAAAATATTTACAGCTCTAAACACAAATTCAACCGTTGGATGTGAAGATTCGTATGTAGGGAAGCTTACTTTTAAATTTGAGCAAAATCCAACGGGTAACGAAGGAGATATAACCCTTTTAAGTGCAAAGGAATGAAGGAATGAACTGCTTAATCCATTAACCAAGAGGCTAATCGATTAAGACCTGATCAGTTGTAAAAATATAAAGGATAATTTCACGTTTTAATCGATTAACCATCGGGTTAATCGATTAAGGGCTATCTGACGTGAAAAAAATAAAAGGGAACCAAAGGAAGGACACGACCAAAACTTCCTCCCCAAGTTAGAACATCGGCTTCCCACACAAGCTTGAGTTTCCATAGCCACTCCAAAGCTCTCTAAGTGAAAGAACAATCACTCCCAAGCTCTCTCCCTCTCTTCCTCATCACCACCAAGCTTTCCCTCTCTTGTTCATCACCATCAATGGCTTCACTTTCTCTCTCATGCCACATAACTCTCAAGAAGTGCAAGTGAAGCCTCTCCCTCCATCAAGCTCTCCTTAGGACAGCATCCCCACACATCTATTGGCGATCCTCATTAGGTTGCAAGCCAAACTCAAAAAGGGTTAAGTACTAAGGGTTGAAAGGCAAGAAGAATAGCATAGGGTTTAAGGTTTTACCTCTCTCTCTCTCTCCATTTGTTGTAAGGAGGGGATATTACCTTTACTTAGAGAGTGGGTTCTAGATTGAATATAGTGATAGCTAAGGGTAGATGAATAAGTAGAATAAGGAACCTTAGGTTAGTTAATATTGGTAAAAATTGAATATTTAAATAAATGAAAGAAAACCCATTTTTATGTATATGAAAATATGTGCATGTTGTATGTTAGAGTGATGGATGATGATTGTGAAAATGTTTGTGTATGTTGTGGATGCATGATTTGTTTGCTAACCTTTGAATAAGTAAATGTAACAATGTGAAAATATTAATAAGCAAAGAGGGCATAATAAGTTACAAATTAAAAGAAAGAAAGAAGAAAAACTAATTGTGAGTAAAGAAAGGGGATGGGGCCATGAGGGCCCAATAATTATGGCGCCAAATAATGATCCGATCGGGTGACACGCCCCCATTAGGTACAAATGTCTTGTTAGGTACAAATGTCTCATCAGGTACAAATGACCCGTTAGGTATAAAATGTGTCGCCAGGGATCATTATGCGCAATTAAAAATATGTAAGAAATGGGTTATTAAAAACACTTAAAAGTGTAACACCCCAAATTTTTAATCCTTGATTAATAAAAGTTAATTATAAAGTTATTTTATAATTAATTGCTTTTATTTTAATCTTTGATTAATTATGTGTTTTATGTATGTATTTGATAAAAGAAAATAGGTGAAAAATATATTTATATATATTTTTGTGTAAAAATGTGTGTTTTGCATGTTAGTCCTTGTTTGAGGACCTAAAAGTAATATTAGAAACGTTTTGGAGGGAAATGAAATAAAATATAAATTTTTGAAAATTTTAGTCGTGATAATCGATTATCACGATATGACAATCGATTGTCATAGTGTAGCAGCACTAGTTGTGAGTACGTTTGATGAGTAATCAGCCACAAAACCCCAATCTTTGACACGAAATCTTTAACACCCTACTTTTTAATTATTTTATTAATTATTAAATCATGAAAATTTTAGGAAAAATTTGACGGAGTTTACTTTAAAATAAGGATCTTTCCCTTTAAAAAAAAGTTTGAAATACAACCTGTTAGATCCAGATACAGTAAAAATATAAACAGTTTCACCACATCACTAGACAAAGAAGGATATTTTGATATCCTTTATAAGTGACGTCCACATATTCATTTAAAGAAAACAAACATTTAAAACTTAAATACATTTATACATTTCCAAAAATAAAGTGGTAAGAGTCTTAATGGTTGCATCGTCTATGATTTCCATAAACATAGTGTAGAGTTACACTCCACTAATAGGAGTGCACTCATCCTCAGCAGTCCGGAGATTACGGGCTTCTCCAATAAAGGTACCTAAAAATGACAACTTAAGAGGGTGAGATATTTATTCAAAATAAGAGGAAACAATTAAAAAACAATAATGAGATATAATGACGATGCATGCTGCATAAATAAGAATCATAATATTAATGATAATAATCATCATCATAATTATCAACTACTGTTGATAATACATAAACATTCGTAATGCAATGCAACTTCTCCATGTATCATTTTCTTTCTTTTCTTTTTCTTTAACATCGTAGTCAAAGCTACGTTCTTCTTTACTTTTCATAACATCGTAGTCAATGCTACGTTTCTTTTACTTTTCCTTTTTCCTCACATTGCCCTCCACACTTTAGGAAAGACCAACTAGGAGTAAATGTTCCTCTACCAGCCCATACACTGTACTTCACGAGAACGTCCATCATACAGTGTAGGAACCCTTTGTACTTCACGAAAACGTCCATCATACAGGGTAGGAACCATCCTTCGTAGTCATGAAGTATGTAAGTGACCGATAGAACTACTATAGTGTGCACAAGACCAATCATCAATTCAACCAATACTTTACGAATACGTCCATCATACTGGTCTCTTCGAGGGTAGATCAAAGTCCTCTATAATAGTACCCGTGATTGTTTCATAAGTACAATCAAATCACTATAATACTCTCGTCCATTAATTCTATGAATCTTCACGATAACGTCCATCAATTCATAGAACCTGACCTTCACGTCAACTTTCCTAATCCCTAACGTCCACCTTACCCCATAATTATATGTGTTTCTAGTTCATTTTAGGGTATTTGTGATAGTCAAGCCTTTTCATACTTATACCAATTTGGAGGGATTTTCTAACTTAAGGTCTTTAAACATAAGCGTAGGTAATTAATATACAAGCATAAATATCATCAATAATAATGATAATAACATTCATTCATTCAATTAATAAACATTTATTCTAAAATTTACATTCAAACATCAACATCATCACTAATTAATATGAACCCTAGGTTAGTTTAAGAATCACATAATTCATTTCATTATTGATAACATTTATTCACAAATCATGAAATACTTATGCATAACATAAATGAAACAAGCATCTTCATCATCATCCATCAATTAACATAAACCCTATGTTCATGACAAAATTAAATTAACAATCCATATATAAATCAAACATACACATCGAACACACATATCATTATATACTTATTATCATAATTAATCCCTTCCCCTAATTATAAAAAAAATAACCCCCCTCTTACCTTTGTTGAGAGAGAAAGAGAGAAAACGGGGATTCTATGGAACCCACTCTTTATGCTTTGATCCAGGCTCCCTAGCCACTAATTTCCTACTCCCCAACAACTTTTGAGCCTTACATGTTGATTATGTGATAAAAGCTCCTTGATTCATGAAGTTAGGTTTTTTTTGGGTATGATGGGGATGAGAGCAGATGGAGTGATTCATGGGTTATTAATGAGGGAAACTCATGATTTATTGATGGGAAGTTGATAATTAGTGATGATTTGTGGTGCTTTTGCATTAATAATTGGTCTAAAGATTTAAAAGAAAAGACTAAGCTATGGCATGATAACAAAATAGTTCCAAAGAATTTTGAGAAAGGACAACTTATCGTGTTGTATAACTTTAGGTTGAGGCTTTTCCCTAGAAAGCTTAACTCTAGATGGTCTGGTCCCTTTGTAGTTGAGCAGGTGTACCCTTATGGGGCAGTATAGGTGAAAGATGTAACATCCCAATTTAAAAAAATAATTTTATTACAAATAAAAGTTTGTTGTACAAATTTTAAATCTCAATTTGGATGTACAACATGGAATCAAGCTATCCTTTTGTTAGAGTTCTTTTCCTTCGTCCTTCACCATCATGAAAATCTGGTTCTTGCTCCTCCAAGCTCGACCTAAAATGTTAAACCACAAGGGAGTGAGCATCTTTTCATAGTAGAATAGAAATTAAGTAATGAAACTGAGTAAATAGAACACAATGATAAATCCTCTCATTAAATTATGAATCTCTTTTACTAACTCATACTTGGTATATTCATTAACACAATGTATGGTATTGATATGGTTACTCCTTTCATTAAAACTATTTGACAATCACACTTAAATATTCTCCTTATCAATTATGCATGACTATAATTGTGGGGTATTATTCTAATTAATCTAGTCTTTTACAAGAAATTTATCTCTTGAATATATTCCTTCCATTAACCATAATTTTAAGGAATTCATTTAGTAATTATATATATACATATATATAGTTTCATCCATAAATTATCATATAAACCTCAATACTATCTCTTTTCATTCAATTATTACTCTTTTATAGGTCTTTTAATAAAGGTTTTTATTACGAATATTCATTCAGGCATTTTATCGAACACCATGAATACATTACTTTCTAATTATCAAAATTATAGGTTTTTAATAATATTCAGCCACAGAAATATTTAATTCACCTTCACAGGTAGGTGATAGAGCAGAATCTGCTATCCTAGGGTTTTATATATATAAACATTGGTAATTTACTCATTCCAAAACCTAATTTCTATTCTAAAAGAAAAGAGGTCCTCCCTTACCTCAAGGGATGAAAACTCAATTCCAAAGCACTTGATTATGTTGGTTGGTGTCTAAAACTCCTCTCCTTTGGTTGGAAAATGGAAATCCCCAAGATTATGGATGCATTTTAGCCATAGGAGTAAGATTGAGGTAGGGTTTGATGGATATAACAAGAAAGCAAGAATAAGAATTAGTGGAAAGGTGTTTATTCTTGTTAATTTATGATGTAGGGGTTGTATTTGGGTGTGCTTTGGCTTGTTGGTGCATGGAAATTTGAGTTTGGTGCATGAATGGGACTGCTGGTGCGTGCTGGAGCTGTTTGGTGCGGCTGGGACTGAGTTTGGTGCGTCATTTTCTGAATCTGGTGCGGTCTGGGGCGTTTTATATGCACCGCGCGCCTGGGGGTGCCAGATTTCCAGATCCTTCTAGCGCTGGTACAAATTTTTTGGTGCTTAATGACTTTGCACGCTTGAGCGCACGGTGTGCGCGCCTGGGCGCTCTGAAACCTGCACCGGTGCGTCTGGGCGCACAGGCTCGTGCCCGGGCGCACCGGTTTGCCCCGAAACGCCGATTTTCGCATTTTTAACCCGATTTCATGAATTTTAATAATTCCTAACACTAAATCAAACTTATATAACATTAAATTACATTCCCAGTCTTATAATTACATGATCCCAATTTTTCCCATTCGAATGACAATCATTTTTATGGCCAAACTCCCAACTTAATTTCATTACTCCCTTTATCTTGCAAATTTTAGCTTCCCGTTTGTACCTCTTATTTTATCATTATCCCTCTTTGAAACTTGACCGAGTGATAGGATTTTATTTAAAGTTCTTGAAATTTAATTGGTTTTACTAATATATCGCAATTTATAAGGAATTTCTATAGATCGAATACTTGTCGACTTTTATTAATTCTTTATCCTATGTTTAACCTTCTTTACCAACATTTCTCCAAACTCACAACACCAACTCACTTCTAAATCCTTGCTACTCATGCTTCCCGAGCATACTTCACAAATCTTGATCAGACCACGATTAATAACATCTACAGCTTGCCCCCTTTTTATTTAAATTACTTTACTTCACTATGCAATATAGATTAAACAACTAGACAATTTTCATTATTTATTTGTTTAGAAAATTTTTGGTCGTTACAATATTCCCCCACTTGTAGGAATTTCGTCCTCGAAATTCGATTTAGGAGTGGTGGGGTGAGACTTTCCAAACAGTTTATTTTAGAAAGGTTTAAAAATTCTTAAATGATAGTTTAGAAAGAAGTTCAAACTACATAGTTTATATGATTACATTCTCTTATGGTACACCTAGTAGTTTACGATTACGTTACAATTTACATAATGTTTCGTAGTTATAAAACTAGAAAAGATTAATCTTACTCCAACAAATTATAGATCGCTTCTCTTTCTTTTGTTAGGGCATTCCTTGGCATAATGCCCTGATTCCTTGCAACGATTACATTCTAATCGTAGTTTCCGACATCTTCCCAAGTGGTGTTTTTGACAAATTTCTCACTGGGGAGGGTTGAGTAACGCATATCCTTCATTGTTTATTTCTTTTATGTTTTCGTCTTCATTTTGATCAGTGATGTGGTACTCATCTGGTACTATAGGTTCTTTGCCTTTTTCCTCATGTTTCCTTTGGGCCTCTACATATCTTTTATAAATAAGGCACCTATTTACCAATATCGGAAAATTTTTGATATTTTGATACCCAAAGGCTAGTTTGATTTCGGGGCGAAGGCCTCCTACGAATCTTGTGCATTTAAACTTCTCATCAGGGTTGGTTTCATAATATGTGGAGTATCGGAGAAGTTCTTCGAATCGGGCCATGTATTCTTCCACACTCATGTTTTCTTGTTTCAGTTCTAGGAATTCGATTTCTTTCTGACTCTGAATTTCTTCGGGATAATATCTTTCCAGGAACTTTTCCTTGAATAGTGTCCAAGTAATTTCTTTGGGTTCTCATTCTATCAGTCGTTTGGTGTTTTCCCACCAGTTGTCAGCTTCTTAAGTTAATACATAGGTGGCGAATATGACTTTTTGTGTGTCGGAACAGTTCATTATGGTGAAGATTTTCTCTAGATTCCGGATCCATTTTTGTGCCTTAATCAGGTCAGAACCACCTTCAAATTTAGGAGGATTTACTTTTACAAAATTCTGTAAATATTTGGAACTCTGTTGCCTCAGGGTTTTGATTAGCTTGTACAAGATTTCCGAGTATAGTAGTTATTTTCTCCACTAGGTCTTCTTTCCTTTCTGCCATTTCTTTAAATCTGCAATTTATTTTGATTAAAGTTATTATAAATCCAATCTTTGACATGATTTTCCTTTGAGGTTAACTTAATCTTTCCTATGACGGGAGAGGGACGTCGTGAAAATTCTCACTTCCCCACTTAGGATTTGACCCGATCCTTATTTTGTTTTTAGATTACAACAGTGTTTTACTGTACATAGTTTAAACTACAACTTAGGAATCACCTATATACATATATATATGCCTGTAATTCTTTTATTTCGTCCTCTGAATTTGTCCCTATTATACTTTTACATTTTCTCATCATTTCATTTAAAACCTCATTCATATTACTTTATTTCATGCTTCAACTCCATTTAACCCATCTAGTATAATTGTATTAACTATTGATTATAGTTATTAACTTCTCATTTTAATTTTTCTCCGCAACAAACACTTATCAAACAATTTATCATATTTTGCAGTGTCATTGATTTATTATCATTGGCATCTAATTCAAACTTAGCACATTCTTAACTTTGCAACGAAATTTATACAAATTCCAATTACCACTTTATGAATTTTCATCTTTTATTATCATTCAACCCATGTTTTATATTCTTTACTTCTTTATATCTCACAATGTATGTTTTCACAGCGATCTATTATACACACAGTTATATTCTAGGATTATAATATTGTTAACCTCACATTCAATTTATATCATACAATAGATTTAATCAATTAAGTTTCACAAAACCTTTCGAACATGTTTCAATAGATATATATATCACCCAATCTTTATTACTCAATGCACATTTCAACTTTTTCATTTTATATTCATTTGCTTCATTATTTATTTGTATACTATGAATTCATTTTGATTGATTCCCTATTTATCTAGTAGAGTTTTTTTTTTATTGATGAAACCATTACTCGGTACTCACCATTTCCATAATACACTTTATTAAGGTGTCCATAAATTATCGGCGGAATTTAAATTCATTCAATAAACCTTATATTCATACACTTTTCCACTTGATCTTTAAAATATTTGTAAATGACCATTAGTTACAAAGCCTATTATCACTTCCACTTCTCAATCTCATAGATATCATTTGGTCTTTAGAACGCCTTCCCAATATCTTTTGCACTTTTCATTTCACCTATTTATGGTTCCGTAACCAACTTCCTCTTTTCTTTATTTCTATACTACTTGTTATTATTTTGATTTCATTCTCATTTTTCTTCATATCCAACACTAAAGAATCCGGATGGTCAAAAGGTCTAACACCATTCAATTCAAGAGACTACTCATTCCCTCTTCTGAGATAATTAGTCTGCTAGATTTCGATGATACAACCTCTCAATGAATGTAAGCATTGGGGTGATCAGTCCCAATCCTACATTTCATTGATGGTAATAATCCTCGCAATCCAGGTTCTTCCTTTATACTTCATATTAAGAGTTTATCCTTCTCAAAACTCATTTTATATCAACCATCCTTCATTTTCCTTTCCTATTTGTTCAATACTAAGGGTTCTCTTTCTCGTAGATATCACAAAATTCTTTTTCATTCATTCATTCTTTTGCCACCATGTAAATTATTTGCAATTGGATAAGTATTCTCTTTTTCTCTTGCACCGAAATCCTAGTGAGCTCTCCTAGGTTTCCGGTGCAAAAAATCATTTTCTTCTCAACACATTCTTAACACTTTTAACACTTTCCAATTGCAAATAATTTACTCCTTTCTCATTTCATCTCTTTTATCTTTCTTTTTCACTTCCTTTTATTCTTCTTATTTTTCTGTATTCTTCTCATTCTCTGTATTGTTGTATGAGACATTCATCATTCCATTCAATTTCCTCACTTCGCCCTCCCCTCCAGGGAAAGACCAACCTAGAGTAAGTGTCCCTCTACCAGTGCTTGTACGGTACTGGCCATCTCTCTCTCGGTCCAGTACAACTTGGGTTGACGGCCCAAGTTGGCTATAGCAGGGAACCACCCTCAACCGGTCCTGAAATGACTCTGTGACCGATAGAATCATCGTGGTTAACGCGAAACCAATCCCTCGTCATGGGTGGCTAGTCCATGCCCTCCTAGGAGATCAAAGTTTCACCCAACGACAATTCCCGCGGTTGTTTCAATAGCACAACCTAGTCACATATCATTCACATGCCTCCGCGTATGTCTTTCCCAACTTCCTCACCGTCCACCTTATAACTTCTTGACATTCGCTTCTATGTACGGCAGTTTACATTCTCAATTAAATTTAGGTTCAACTTATAACTCTTTCTAAATTGAATGATTCAATTGATTTAGAATCCCACTTTTATCATTTTCATAAATCATATATGGTCGAATGGGTTTCCAAATCAATTGAGTAATTTCTAAATAACATTATTTTCCAAAATTCATTTGTATCATAAATTAGATTGAGAATGTACCCTGTCTACATAGATTTTTGTACCAAGATCATTGAAAAGGAAAACTACACATCAATTCTTGAACACTTAAAAACAATTGATTTTCACAAAGAAATTTGTGATTTGATTCAAAATCAATCATTTGCAAAGATTTTCCTTTTCATTGGTCTTAGCTAAGTATTCTCTCATCATTCATGTTGTGGTGCACAATGTAATGAATTCTCAAAGGGACTTAAACCATCTTTTTCTTTCTTTCTTTACAATTGAATCCTTTCATTTTAAAAATCATTCTTTTTCTTCATTCAAGTCCCATTGAGAAGATAATATATTTTCTTAACACCATTTTCATTATCATAGCCATTGGAAAGGAATCGGTTTCCAAAAATTCATTCACTTCCAACATGATTTTCCGAATTGTATGAAAAAACAAAATAAGTTAATGCATAAAACGTTTCTTTCCTTTCCAATGACGTGAATGTATTCATTATGCACCATTCAACATTAAATTTACTCTTTTTTCCCCTCCTGTATCACTCTCATTTGTCTCATACAACAATGTCTTGGCACTGTTCAGCTACGCATTTATCGACGGACTCGGACTGTGTTCAATACACTAATCCACTACGTCGAGGCGGCACCTCTGGCCATGCCAAGTAACTTCATAGTTCTCATTACTTTTTCCTTTTTTTTCACATATCGCATCTTTTTCTCTCTTGGTGGCCAAAAGACAAAACTTTTCTTTTATTCAAAATCCCTTAGTATTGACTAACACTTTCATTTCATTATGGTGCTACACCTTTTGACTTCCTTATACTCAACGATCTATTATATTATTTTATTACCCATAGCTACATATATATATATATATATATTCATTTCCATATGTATGGAGAGATTGGAGTTTCACAATGGATTAGGGACCATTTCCCCAGGCCGAAAGGAAAGAACTGCTCTGATACCATATTGCAACATCCCAATTTAAAAAAATAATTTTATTACAAATAAAAGTGTGATGTACAAATTTTAAATTTCAATTTGGATGTACAACATGGAATCAAGCTATCCTTTGTTAGAGTTCTTTTCCTTCGTCCTTCACCATCAAGAAAATCTGGTTCTTTCTCCTCCAAGCTCGACCTAAAATGTTAAACCACAAGGGAGTGAACATCTTTTCATTGTAGAATATAAATTAAGAAATGGAACTTAGTAAATAGAATACAATGATAAATCCTCTCATTAAATTATGAATCTCTTTTACTTACTCATACTTGGTATATTCATTAACACAATGTATGGTATTGATATGGTTACTCCTTTCATTAAAACTATTTGACAATCACACTTAAATATTCTCCTTATCAATTATGCATGACTATACTTGTGGGGTATTATTCTAATTAATCTAGTCTTTTACATGAAATTTATCTCTTGAATATATTCCTTCCATTAACCATAATTTTAAGGAATTCATTTAGTAATTATATATATACATATATATAGTTTCATCCATAAATTATCATATAAACCCCAATACTATCTCTTTTCATTCAATTATTACTCTTTTATAGGTCTTTTAATAAAGGTTTTTATTTCGAATATTCATTCTGGCATTTTATCGAACACCATGAATACACTACTTTCTAATTATCAAAATTATAGGTTTTTAATAATATTTAGCCACATAAATATTTAATTCACCTACACAGGTAGGTGATAGAGCAGAATCTACTATCCTAGGGTTTTATATATATAAACATTGGTAATTTACTCATTCTAAAACCTAATTTCTATTCTAAAAGAAAAGAGGTCCTCCCTTACCTCAAGGGGATGAAAACTCAATTCCAAAGCACTTGATTATGTTGGTTGGCGTCTAAAACTCCTCTCCTTTGGTTGGAAAATGGAAATCCCCAAGATTATGGATGCATTTTAGCCATAGGAGTAAGATTGAGGTAGGGTTTGATGGATATAACAAGAAAGCAGGAATAAGAATTAGTGGAAATGTGTTTATTGTTGTTAATTTATGATGTAGGGGTTGTATTTGGGTGTGCTTTGGCTTGTTGGTGCATGGAAATTTGAGTTTGGTGCATGAAAGGGACTTCTGGTGCGTGCTGGAGCTGTTTGGTGCGGCTGGGACTGAGTTTGGTGCGTCATTTTCTGAATCTGGTGCGGTCTGGTGCGTTTTATATGCACCGCGCGCCTGGGCGCACCAGATTTCCAGATCCTTCTAGCGCTGGTGCGAATTTTCTGGTGCTTAATGACTTTGCATGCCTGAGCGCACGGTGTGCGCGCCTGGCCGCTCCTGGTGCTCTAAAACCTGCACCGGTGCGTCTGGGCGCACTGGCTCGTTCCCGGGCGCACCGGTTTGCCTCGAAACGCCGATTTTCGCATTTTTAACCCGATTTCATGAATTTTAATAATTCCTAACACTAAATCAAACTTATATAACATTAAATTACATTCCCAATCTTATAATTACATGATCCCAATTTTTCCCATTTGAATGATAATTTTTTTTCTGGCCAAACTCCCAACTTAATTCCATTACTCCCTCTTTCTTGCACATTTTAGCTTCCCTTGTGTACCTCTTATTTTATCATTATCCCTCTTTGAAACTTGACCGAGTGATAGGATTTTATTTAAAGTTCTTGAAATTTAATTGGTTTTACTAATTTATCGCAATTTATAAGGAATTTCTATAGATCGAATACTTGTCAACTTTTATTAATTCTTTATCCTATGTTTAACCTTCTTTACCAACACTTCTCCAAACTCACAACACCAACTCACTCCTAAATCCTTGCTACTCATGCTTCCCGAGCATACTTCACAAATCTTGATGAGAGCCACGATTAATAACATCTACAGCTTGCCCCCCTTTTTATTTAAATTACTTTACTTCACTATTCTATATTGATTAAACAACTAGACAATTTTCATTATTTATTTGTTTAGAAAAATTTTAGGTCGTTACAGAAGATCCCAAGGATGGTCGAACTTTCAAAGTTAATGGCCAACGACTGAAGATATACCTGGGAGGAGCGGTGGATAGGTGCAAAACCACGCTCGCCTCCTTAACCCTTAGTCTTTGTGTCTTCTCTCAAGACTTCAAAAGGAGGTGAACCGTCAAGCTCGTAACGTTAAACAAGCGCTAGTTGGGAGGCAACCCAATGTTAGGTAATTTCCCTTAGTTTTGTAGGATTTTTCTTTTATTTTTATTGCATGGAGTTTTTCGTGTTCACTCTCTATTGCATTTGTATATATCTTGTTTGCAGCAGGCGTGAGTGATATCTCCTCCATGAGAGGTGCTATTTGGCACTTGTTTTCAATGACCTGCAGGTATTAAGTTTGGGGAAGAGTTTTCTCACTTTGTTTAGTGATGAGTTGTGCAGCAGGTGCATAGGGAAGTAAGCTGAATTTATTCTTGCATTTATTTTAATTTTTATTTTGTAGTTTAGTTTAGATTAGTTTGCTTGAGGACAAGCCAACCTCTAAGTTTGGGGGAGTGTACAAAATAAAAAATTTTCTGACTTGAATTATTCTCCCATTATTTGGTGTTGGTTTGTGTCTTGGGTAGGAGTAGGTAATTATTATAGACTTAGGACTGTTTTTCTGATGATAGGTGTAAATACTTAGTTTAGGATTAGACTCACTGATTTTTGATACTAATTGATTGAGCTGTGAATATTTTTGAGATCTGGTTATTTGACAAACTTTTTGAGAACTTGAGATTAGTGAACTGACCTTTAGCCTAGTGAGTTATTTGAGCCTAAACATTGAGGGGTATAATTTATTGAATTATTTTGATTTGAGACCCCTATTTCTTTCACGAGTGTGTTCTCTTTGATTTTGTGTTCTAGAACTTGACCGGTGACCATTTTGAAATTGATAATTGATTGCATGCATTAAAATGATTAAGGCACTTAGGATTGTGTTTTTGTGGCCTTCAACTGTTTTGTTTTGGCATGTTCCCTTAGTTTCCCATTTTGAGCCTAATGAAATTTTGATTTTTCTTTGGTACCCTGCATTGATTGCATATTCTATGTTAGTACCTTAGGAATTTTGAATGAGCAATTTAGAGGAATGAATAAGAAAAATTGAATGAATGGTATAAAGTGTTGTGAGTCTACTTTTCTTCCACGAATGAAATGAATGAAAAAAAAGAAAAAGAAAGAAATTTGGAAGAGAGTAGAAGTGAAAAAGTGAAAAGAAAATAAGTATGAAATTGATTGTGAGTTGAGTTGTGCTTCTGTGGTATTTATTTCTCATTCATAATTTTTGAGGGAAATTTGTTTTTTCAATTTAGCCCTTAGTTTTGTCCTTTCTTTTAACTCACCTTATACTTTTAACCATGGCCTTATTACAAACAAATTAAAGACCTTTTGATTTTTGCGTGCATTCAATAATTTCAGTGGAGATTTGGGTCTATGGTCAAGCATATGGTAACACATTGTCATTGTATGAACTTGAGTGAATTACATATATATAACCCTTGATACACATTAGAGATATACACTGTGAGGTTGAGAGTGTTCACTAGTCATTAGTTCTTTTGGAGTTTGTTTCTCTAACCAGGTCTTGATTGTATGAATTGCTTGTGAAAATAAGTGTCTGAGTCTGTGAGTCGAAGTCCTAGATTAGGTGTGTACATTTTGATTTAGAGGGTAGTCTTGAGTTTCTGAATTTTTATTTTACTTTTGCCTGGGACATGCAAAATGCTAAGTTTGGGGGAGTGATTTGGGTCTAATATATGATGTTTTTGAGCTTAATTTGACTCCCTTTTGCTTTGATTTTGGCTTGTTTCTAGGAATTTTAGGTAGATTTAGTTTAGTTTTTAATTAGTTTAGGAAATTTTATCCCTTGAGCGTTTTGATCCATTTTGGGTGTGTTTCAGGTACTTTTAGGAGCTAAATTGATGAAAATAATTATGGAGCTGAAAAGAGGACGAAAAGACCTTGGAAATGGCACAAGAATTGAGCGGAACGGGGTCAGAGCAGGTGCTGCACGCCCAGGCTCCCAAGCTGGCACGCCCAGGCGTGTGCACCACGAGAAGAGAGCAGCAACAGCGTTGGCTCGCCCAGGCGCGTGCGCAACGAAAACAGGACGGATCATACAGACCTGCGCGCCCAGGCGTGATGTCCCAAGCGCCCAGGCGCACGAGTGGCGAGGAAGCCCAATTGGGCTAGTTTCTTATTATCAGATTTTGAGGGATTTGCTTAGTTTTTAGGTTTTTGTATTTATTATAGGTTTAGAATTAGGATTTAGGCAGTTTTTAGAGAGGGAGATTACACAATCCTTGAGAGAGAAAGTTCTTGGAGAAGATTTGAGATCAACAACGGAGGAATCCGGTTGAAGATTGAAGATCATTGGAGTAATTCAGACTTGTCTATAATGATGGATTATTCTTCTATTCTCTGTTTTTCATTCTTAATTATGTGTAACTAAAACCCTTGTTAGGGGATGGTGGATTTGTATGGATTTTAGATAGTTTATGATTGTTATGAATTGATGTTTTTCATTGAATCAATTATTTGATTGTGCTTTTATTGTTAATATAAATCCGGATCCTTTTATGTTTTGGGAACCTAATTCTTCAATTGGGCAATTAGGAGTTGGGTATGACCATAGCAATCAAGCATTATAATCGTCCAATTTGTAGGGATACTTTTGGGGATTATATAACATAATTAAATCCAGAATTCTTAATTAATGACTAATTGGTTGGTAATTTCTTAAGGGATTAAGGGTTCCAATTGAATAGGAAACACAATTGTTAGAGGAATTTAATAATTGTTACAGCTGGAATGTTGTTGATTCAATAGGAAAATAGAGATTCATAACTAGTTAATTATGTCCTGCAATGAAACCAGATTCCTAACGCTCTATTCTCAACTCATTTAATTATTTTTTATTTTTTAGTTTTAGTTTGATTTTAGTTTTTAATTAATCAAATCAATTTCCAATTTTAAATTAGTTTCAAGCTTCACTAATAATTAGAATAAGGTAGAGATTATTGAAAACAATTTTCAATCATCGTGGGACGATATTCTTATTTCTACTATATTACTTGTGCACGATCTAGTATACTTGCTAGAAAGGCCAACACTTATGCATGATTGATTGGTCAAAAATTCTGGTTTTGTGACCCTACCGAAACTATTCTGCATGTGGTGCTCTTTAGTGGTCTGAGAGTTTTTGAGCAAATCTTTATCAAGTTTTTGTTCAAACACGTCTGTGAGGTAAGGGGAAAGCTATTCGTACACTAGTTAGAGTTTAAAGCATGTGATTTTATATAGAGAGCCACCAAAAGGCTCTAAAGGGCTTAGTTGAAATAGGTTTTTGGTTTGCGGACCAAATTGTGCTCTATGCTTGATTTGATCAAGTGTCTTTGGATGCATGCAAAGTGTTTAAATGCTGAATTCATGAAATAATTGAGTATATAATGATTTGATATCATGAGTTGTTGATATAATGGTTTTTTTATGCATAATTGGATATGTAAATGAAATCTCTTTGAAACTTGTTGATTTCTGTGGTTGAACATATCTATTTGATGATAATAATCTTCTGTTTAAACTTGGTTTTGGTTAATTCAAAGTGGAATTGAAAATGGTATGTGAAAACCTCAGTTTTAGTGCATCTGCTGATATGACAATCGATTATCACGATGTGACAATCGATTATCAGATCATGTCTGATGCAGAATTTGAAAATTACACGTGACAATCGATTGTTAGAACTGACAATCGATTATCAAGATTGAAAATGCTTAAAATTACCATTTTTAATTTTGATTCTTTAAATTATACCTTAACTTAATTCATGGTAGTGAATATTTCAGAAAGATATCTGATTTAATATTTTACAATTTTTCTTGAGATTAAATCATGCAATGAACTTTGATTATTTAATGATAATGTTGAATATTATTAAATAAATCAAATACCAATCAAGTGAATTAACTTTGATGCATTTATACATGGTGATTGGATGATAGAATCGATTTCATGTTTATGTAACATGAGGAGGGCCTCTGGGAGTGCCAAATAACGACTTGCTTGATGACCCGTATGTGAGTTAAAGACGTGGCCAGTATAGGTAGATACTGATGATGTGATTATTACGTTTGGAATGTGACGTCTGCCGGAGATGCGACGTTTTGTATCAGTACCAAGCTTGTTCGTAATACATTCGGGGAATGTATTGAATTGTACTGCGAAAAGTACATAGTACAGGAATTGTACACCGGAGTTTGAGGATGGACGTCCTAGAGTGGAAATATTTTTATGGAAGCTAGGTCTTGAGTGTTAAGACATCATGCATCATGCCACTCGTATTTAAATAAATGAGAATTGATTGATAATTGGAGTTTGGCATACATTGTGCATTGCTATTTGTCAATAATTTATATGTTTATTACTTTGTGTATGATGACATGTTTGGTTAATATATGTCTTACACATGTAATTTATGATTCCTTTACTCTCTTTGATTATGTGTATGTTCTTCTTATCTCCATGCCCTTGTAGGTGATGTCTCGCTATCTCGCCTGCATCGAGATCCGCCCTCTCCCTAGTGGAGTGTGGATTTATGAGGACCATAGAGCAGTGTATGAGGGTGAGGTGGAGTTGACCTTCTATCACCCTAATCCACTGGTCCGTATTCGTCCTCGTAGATTCGGGATCCCCATTATCTATACTATGCACGTACCCCCATTTTACACTTACCATGGACCACCTCCAGCTCGACTTGCCCGTTCTTATCATAGTTTTCGTTTTAGATCCGTTTACTGCTTTCACCCTTTTACCTCTCGAGTTGTCCGAGAGGATACTCCTACACCTTATCCGACGAGTCCAGTCAGGGTTGCAACATCAGCTGACCCTATACCCAGTGCTAGGGTACCATCCCCGTCAGATGAGATAAAGGAAGATCCTGTCGAGGCAGGGAGCGGAGACGAGCCACTCGATCACTCTACTGGGAGCCAGTGGAGGGATGATGACTCCTAGGTATGTGCAGAGTATAGGTGGTGAGGGTCAGGGACCCGTTCTGCAGCTGCTATGGATCTTTTTGATGGATGAATGGACAACCTGTTGGTGACTTGGACTACTACTACTACTACTACTACTACTACTACTTCTAGATCAACTCTGGAGTCATTATTTTGAGTTGTTATCTATTGTATATATTTTTGAGAGAGCTCTAGAGTGTGATCTATCTTTTCAGCTTTTATATTTCAGTTTCATGGACTTGTATCTGGACTCGGTTACTTATGACTACTTGGACTATGTACCTTTCATCACTGATATATATGTATATGCTATGTTTATATTTACCACTATTCATAGTCCAATGATTTTCCGCTTACTCTGATAATATTTTCACAAGGATTCGGCTATGCAATCTATAAGGAATACTATCTTATGTTCTGAAATGTTGAGAGATAGCTTCACCATTAATTTTAACTACGAAACTATACTACTCATTTAATGTCAAGAGAATGCTATCTGAACCTTTATTTCTAAGAATCTAAGTTATATTTTATTAACGTTAACTAATGTCAAATCCAATGTTTAGTCAATGTATACTCTATTTTTCGAGGTCCAATGGTTTGTGATTGCACACCCGACCATTTAGATTTTCAAAGGAAAAGAAAATAATTTATTTCTTATAATTCTAATACTTTAACAAGTCCATACTATTTTCGACTAATCGTTATTAATTTATATAATTACTCGGGGTTTATAATTGAGGGTGTCGCAAAAAGAGTGTAAAAGACGCGAATGGCTAAAAGGATAAGATGAATATAAAAATGTCCTGGCGGGTATTAAATGTCCTAATGGGTAGTCAAAGGTCCTGATGGGTATCAAACGTCCTAACAGGTATAAATGTCCTAATGGGGAAATCAAAGGAAATAGGAAAGTGAGAGAAAGGAAAAAGATAAATGAATGATAAAAGTAAGAAAATGAAAATGAAAATGTGAACTTGAATGTGAATTATATGATGTGTATTATTTGTAATAATTGTGTTTGACTTAGTATATCCCTATGTCTTTTTAGAGATTATTTAATGCTTACATCCTTGCTGTTTTTACACAGGTACAGAGACTGAGCATACACTATCACAGGCCGAGCAGGAGTACCCTCCCCCTTGGGGAGTGTAAGTAGTTAGTGTTGAAAATCAAGCTTTCCCAAGGATGTAAAGAGTTATGCTAGAAGATTTCTAGAAGAAGGTTTCGATGATTACAAACAACAAGTGCATACAAACTCATACAAGATGTGCTTCATGATTATCAAGCTCAAGGCTCAAGCTCTCAAGCAAATAGATTAGTATAGCTTTGCCCATAGAAAAATTGTAAGGTAATGAAATTTTTATTACACGTGTCTAATGGCCAAAATGTTTTTCAATGTTTAAGGAGAAGAAAAGAACCTTTTGTGAAAATTGTTTGTTAGTTTTCAGCTAAAAAATGTTTTTGAAAACCTATGGTTACGTACTCTGCTGTAGAAAATTAATTTTATGAAAATAGGCAGAAGTAATCGATTACCTTCTCTGGATAATCGATTACCAAGTCTCTGAGTTGTGACTTGTGAGTTTTAATTTAAAATAATCGATTACCTGTTTTGATAATTGATTACCTTCTTCTCAGGAAGTTGATAATCGATTAGTTTGTTTTAAATAATCGATTACTTTCTAAAAAATTAATTTCACTGTTTTCACATAATGATAATAATCGATTACCTCTCTCAAGTAATCGATTACCTTTATGTTTTATTGAAATCCGTGTCATAATCAATCTTAAATGTTTCCAGATTTGTTTTTACTTAATTGATTCTTATTCACTTTCAAAATTCGAATTTAAATATTATTTTGAAATATTTCCTTATTTGTTTTAAGAATCAAATCTTTGATTTATTTCTTAAATCTTTTTTATTTGGTTTTGATTTTAAACCTTAATTTATTTTTTTCTTAAATCTTTTTGATTTGATTTTTACTCCAAAATTTGTGTTATTTATTGTTTTCAAAAATCATTCTTTCTAATCCTAGTTTTCCATTCTTCTTTTCTGAACGCTTCTTCTTCTCTTCTTCTCATTCAACAAAGTTTTTCCCGTTCTATCTTTTGAAAAGAAAAACCTTCTCTTGGCCTATACACTTATGATTTGATTTCATTATCACTAGAGCCTAATTGTTGTATCAGTGTTGCTTAGAACACATTTTTGTTAGTGGGCATTATTGTTGTATCAGCACTATCCTAGAGTGCAATTTTGTTAGTTGTACCAACCTTTCCAATCATAACCGTTGTTGTAAAGGGGTGTGTTACCCTTAGTTATTGGGGAGTGGCTCCCTAGTTCGGACGTGTGGCACGTTCATGTTGTATAGGGTGAGGAACCCTTGTTGTATCTGAGGTAGTGGCTAGACGAACGGTGGGGCACCTAGTAGAAAGGGCTACCTTGGGTTCTAGGAAGTGACTTCCTAGTGTTGTTCATTAAGGTCCCTAGCGAACGGAGGTTCCTAGTAGTATGCAAGGCGCTCTGGTTGTAATTGGGGACGTGAGGCGTCTTTGGTTAATTGATAAAAGCTCAAGCGGGTCGCTTGGGGACTGGACATAGGTCTTTCTCTGGAAAGACTGAACCAGTATAAAATATCTGATGCAATTTTCTCTATCCCTTATCTCTTTTATTTATTGTTGCGTATTTTATTATTGTGTTAATTATCTCTTCTCCACAACGTAAATATTATATATATTAATCTAATTATTTTAAATTAATCAACGCGCATTAGACTTTTCGTTGCTATAGTGTTTCTTATCTTCGCGCGCAATAGTAATCGTTGTTATAAATTGCTTCCGCATAATCGTTTTCATTGTTTTAAGAGTTTTCCGCTGCAAAGGTTATTTATTTTATTGAAAACGATTTAATTCGAACGTTTTCCAATGGTTTCGTAAAAACCCAATTCACCCCCCTTCCCCCCCTCTTGGGTGACGGCTACCAATCCTAACAGTTAGTAGTATTATGTGTTAGTCCTGGGCCCTGCTTTGAGATCATGATGTGTATATAACCCCCTTTTTTGGCAAACTATGTATATATTTATTTTGGGTGCTAGTATGTAGCATAGGGTTGGCCCAAGACTCCTCCTTTTGGGAAAGGAGTGTTTTGGGAAATTTAACAATTCCAAGGATTTGCATTGTGAATATCTTAAATTGCGTTATCTGGCTGTTCTGTTTGTTGAAAATGTTTAATACAGGTCAAATAGGGAAAAACTAAATTTTGGGAAAGTCTGATAAGCAAAGGAAACTCCGTCGAATTTTTCGGAGAATTTTTATAAGTAATTGTAGGGTTATCCAATAATTCAGCCTTTGGGACCAACCAACGGGCGACATTCAGGGTCACAGTCCGACCTCGCTTCGCCTCACACCCCTTGCCAGTGACCAAGCTATTGGAAGTCAAGTTTGCCCCAAAGGACGTAAAGAGTAATGCTAGAAGGATTCTAGAAGATAATGTTTTGATGATTACAAACAAGATTCAAAGTTTCAAGCATCAAGCTGCATCAAGTTCAAGCATCAAGCTTCAAGGCTAAAGTCAAGGCTCAAGCTTCATGTTCAAGTTTAGTATAGCCTGGCCCATAGGAAATTTGTAAGGTAATGAATTTTTATTACAAGTGTCTAATGGCCAAAATTAGTTTTTCATGTTAAGGAGAAGAAAAGAACTTTTTATGAAAAATGTTTTTAATTGCATAAAGAGTTTTAGTAAAAATCTATTTTTAACTTAGTTTCTGTGGAAATACTTGATGTTACAAAACTCTGAATATTTTTATGAATGCAAGAAGGAGTAATCGATTACTTGCTTGAGTTAATCGATTAATTTTGTTGCATCATAGAAAAATCAGAGAGCTTGTAATCGATTAAGTGAACTTTGCTAATCCATTACTTTCTTATGAGAGTAATCAATTACCTGGCTCAAGTAATCGATTAAAATTGTTGCATCATATATTTTCCTGAGACAAAGTAATCGATTATATGCTTTGTAGTAATCGATTACATGATGTTGCATCATACAAATTTCAGAGGCTCAGTAATCGATTATTAGATTAGTGGTAATCAATTATATGAGTTGCATCATACATTAAACAGAAGTGAAGTAATCGATTACATGCATGTGATAATCGATTACTGGTTTTTCAAAAGGATTTCAAAGTTTCCATTTTAAAGAAGATAATCGATTACCTCAAATTTTATTGAAAAACGTGTCAAAATCATTTTGATTTATTTCCTGATTTGTTTTTACATAATTGATTCTGATTTATTTTCAAAATTCGAATTTTAATATTATTTTGAAATATTTCCTTATTTGTTCTTAAGAATCAAATTTTTGATTTATCTCTTAAATCTATTTTATTTGTTTTTTATTTCAAAATTGATTTTATTCTATTTTATTTTATTCTTTAAATCTATTTGATTTGATTTTGATTTCAAAAATATTATTTTACTTATTTGATTTCAGAAAATCAATTTTGAATATTTCCGGATTTGATTTCATTCTTATTTTAAATTTGATTTATTTCCAAAATCGGTTTTGATTTGATTCTGATTCTGTTTTTCAAATTCAAAATTTGAATTTCAAATATTTTCAAATCTTTATTTTTATTTCTTAAATCTTTAAGATTTGTCTTTGATTTTAAATGTGTTAATTGTTGCTTTTATAAAAAGGATTTGAATCAAGTTTTTATTCATATAACGTTCCAACCTTTTTCTTCTGAAAGCTGCTTCTTCTTCTCTTCTCCTTCAACCAGTTCTTAAACTTTGATATTATTTCTTGAAGAGAAAAATTATCTTGGCCTTAGTACTTGTGATTTAAATTCAGCACCATTAAGTGTTATATAGAACACATTTTTGTTAGAGCCTTATATTGTTGTATCCGCACTATTAAGAGTGCAATATACGTCTTGTACCAATCACTCATACCGTAACCATTTGTGTAAAAGGGGTGTGTAACCCTAAGAGACTAGGGAGTGAATCTCCTAGTGCGGACGTGCTACGTTCGTGGTTGTAGGGTGAGGAACCCTGTTGTGTTGGGTAGTGCTAGACGAACGGTGGGGCACCTAGTAGTGAGGCTATCTGGTTGTTGAGGTCCCTAGCGAAAGGAGGTTCCTAGTAGCTTGCGGGGCGCTCTGGTTGTATTTGGGGACGCGGGGGCGTCTTCGGTTTTTAGTGAAAAGCTCAAGCGGGTCGCTTGGGGACTGGAGTAGGCTGCTTTGCCGAACCAGGATAAAATCTCTGGTGCAATATCTTCTATCCCTTATCTCTTTTATTTATTGTTGTAACACCCCAAAATTTTAATCTCCGATTAATGAAATGTTAATTATAAATTAATTATAATTAATAATTTTCATATTAATCCTTGATTAAAATCTGTATTTATGAAGATAGAAAATGTGTATGAAGTCATTTAATAAATAAAATTATGCATGATTTAAGTATTTTGCATATTAGTCCCTGAGTTGGGACCTAGAGGTAATTAAAGGAAAGATTTTGGAGGGAAAGTAAATAAAATAATTATTTTTCAAAAATTGGGAAAAATACTCGAGTATTTTCTGAAAAACTGGAGTATTCTGGGCAGAGTTGCTCAACGTTAGTGCGTTTTGATGAGTCAACACCGAGTTACCACCGCCTTGACACGAAAACACCCTCCACAACACGTCCCCATCTGCGTGTCGAGCTGCATGAATAGCCTAGCCAAGTATTTAAACCTCTGGTTGATGCATCAACACTCCATTTTGCCAATTTCTTGTGGAATTCGAGTATTAGGGTTCTGAATTCGTTTCCTCTGATTCTTCCTCTGTGATCTGTTTCAACTCACAAACTATACACGAATACAAAGCTCACATCACGAGCTTTGTATAAACACCAAGATTGTGAGATTTGAGTGAGTGTGGTAGAAGATTCAAGGCTTGGAAGTGGAGCTGTTCTTGGCCAAGCTTGTGTTTGGAGCTTACTTTGATCTCGATTTCTGGTAAGCTCATGAATCTCTGAGTCTCAAATTCGATTTCCTTAGTTAGATTATGTTGCATAGAGTCTAGAAAACCTAATTTCCCTAATTCTATTCTCTGTTTCATGTGTGAACCAATTCCACTTTGGTGTTGCACTCAAAACTGCTCTGCATGTTGGGTTAAAGTGCTTTTGGTGCTGTGGAGCTTTTCTTTGGGGAATTTCTTGTTTGATTCACGTCTGAGAGGTAAGGGGAAGTAATTATATTCACTAGATAGAGATTAAATTCCATTATTTGTGTTAGAGAGCCACCAAGAGGCTCTAAGGGCTTAGATTGAATAGGATCTTTGGTTTGGAGACCAAGCTTTGCTCTAAAACTGTGTTGAGCAAGTTTTATATCATGCATGCAAGCTTAAATGACCATTGTTTTATGAGTGTTATGCTTATTTTGCAATTTGACGTGTTGAGTTGCTAAATTGTGTAAATTATGCATAAATGGTTGATTCTCTGTCCAATTGGTTATTTGATATGAAATGAGTATTGCAACATGTTCATTATATGGTATGTGAACTGTTTTTATCATTGGTTTGGGTTAAAAAATTTTAGAAATTGATATGGTATGTAAAAACCAAGTTTCACTCTGTTCTGTCTGCAAATACTCGAGTATTTGGCTTAACACTCGAGTATTTCGTGGTGCACCAGAGTGAAAATTGGCGCACCAACTTGAGAATCAGATTGGACACTCGAGTAATATATGAACTACTCGAGTATTCTGGGTAATGGAATACTCGAGTATCTCATGAATTACTCGAGTATATTTATGAAGATCTGAAAACTTGAATCTCTAAGAAGACATGAATCACTCGAGTATAATTATGAATCACTCGAGTAGAATCTGGAAAAAAATAAACTACTCGAGTATTTTTAGTCAGATACTCAAAAATACCATTTTTAATTCTAAAACATTTTGTAACTCTTAAAGGACAATAAACCAAGTGATCCTGGACTTAAAAGAAATTGATTGATGTTATGATGTTTTAATTTGAATAATGATACGTTGCTCGGGAGGCACGTAGTGTATTAATAAAAGGATGAAACATCAATCAATTCCTTTTAAGTAAAGTTAATGCATTCATACTGGAGTCTGGATGGTAGGACGTATATCATGTTTTTGGTAAACATGTGGAGGGCCTCTGGGTGTGCCAATATGCTTGCTTGATGACACGTCGTTGACGTGGTCGGCTGAGTGGATGCCGATATGGTTATACCGTTTGGATGACGGTCCGTTTGGATGACGGGATATGCTCGGGTGGCATGGATACCATGCTTGTCGTGTACATTCTAGGTGAATGTACGAATTGTTGTATACCTAGGAATACAACGCACTGCTGAGTGCTGGGTTGTCAGGGATGGACGTCAGAGAGTGACATAGTATGATGGAGATAGGCTTGAGAGCTAAAGTCATGCATCATGCCACTCATTTAAATTAATTGTGATAAATGAAATAAGTGTGAGCATCCTATGTGCATTCATTAACTGCTAAGTGTTATATGTGATTGTTGTTAATTGATGCATATTTACATATTCATATTGCACAATTTATTCTCTATTGGTTATGTGTATAGAATTGCTTACCCCTATGCCCTTGTATGTGATGTCTCGTTACATTGCTTGCATCGAGATCCGGCCACTTCCTAGTGGCACATGGATCTATGAGGACCATCGCGCGGTGTTCGAGGGTGAGGTAGAGATTACCTTCTACCACCCGAACCCGTTGATCCGATTCCGTCCTCGTAGATTTAGGATTCCCATCATATACACTATGCATGTACCCCCGTTTTACACTTACCATGGACCACCTCCCACGCGACCAGCTCGCTCTTACCATAGTTTTCATTTTCGACCTACCCGCTCTCACCCTTTTACTTCGAGAGTCGTCCGCGAGGAGACTCCCCCTTCTGATCCGAGGAGCCCAGTCAGGGTTTCACCATCACCTGACCCGGTACCCAGTGGTAGGGTACACTCTCCCTCGGATGAGATCGAGGAGGATCTGGTGGAGGACGAGAGTGGGAGCGAGCCTGTCGTGCATTCTACTGGGAGTGACTGGAGGGACGATGATCCCTAGGTATATGCATATGGTATGTGATGAGGATCAGTGGGTCCGATGTGTGGATGCTGTGGAGGAGACTTGCTGCTGCTGTGTTGGTGATGATGCTACTACCTTTCTACTTGTGTTTTTGGAGACTGCTACTACTACTACTACATCTGATGCTGCCGGATCTATGTGATTACCCCTGGAGTTGTATTTTGGTTGTGTATATATATATAGTGTAGATATACTTTTGGAGTACTCTAGGGCTGTAATTACACTGTGATGTAGATCCGTTTTTATGGACTTGTACTTTTGGGTCTTGGAGACTATCATGATGAGACTATGTATTATGACTCTTATCATATATGTATAAAACCTATGTTTATATTACTATCAGTTGCATAGTCCAATAATTTCCGCTTACTCTGATTTAATCTATTTAAGAGCTCGGCAATAAGTATTATTTGATGGTATCAGTTTTATTGAACAAAGCATGGGTAACTTTGATTTCTTGAATGATACAAAGATGTTTCCAAAAAGCAAATGTTACCCTATTGGTGAAAAGGTTTTAAAGACCGCCGAACTCGATACAAATGTTTTGAAATGGTTTAAAGTTTATCCTCCAAGAATCCCAAATGACAATTTGTGCACCCGCTTTAAAAGGAAATTTTATTTTTCATATTTCTTAACACTCACAAGTCCATATATTATCCAATATGAAAGCTTAATTACTATATTATATTTGGGTAATTCGGAAGGGTGTCACACTGAGTGGTATCAGAGCAAAAGTCAGATCCTGTGGTAGTGGAAGTAGTTCAGAAAGGTAGCCATCAACATCAAGCAGGTATCTCCAGGGCATGCACATCATTTTGAATGTTATTATTTTGCTTGTTGAGCTTTAGATACCCTTGATTTGGTTTGTATCTTGTCTCATTTGAGCACAAGACACAATTGATTGTAGAGTTAAGCGTTAAAAATATAGCTCAAGTATAGGTGGTGTTATGAAAGTTTCTTTAGTTTAACATATGTGACCATAAGCCCATAGCGCAGGTCTAATATGGCAACTAGAAACCAAAATCACACCAACGCGATGTTAGAAAGGATCACCACGGTGCTGGAAGCCATGCAGCGACAGTCTCAACAACCATCTCAACCGGTCAACCCGTCTCATCAGTGTAATGTGGGTAACGCCGAGGCGAAGACTTTGGCTGATTTTAGAAGCTGTAATCCGCTAAAATTTGAAGGAGGATTTAAACCGGAAGAGGCCAACAAGTGGATTCACACCATGGACAAGATCTTGAGAATGCTGGAGTGTTCTGATGCTCAAAAGGTGGCGTATGCAACCTACATGTTAGAGGAGGAAGCTGAGAACTGGTGGAATCACATGATGCAGCTTCTGCAATATGAAGGAAGAGAGGTAAGTTGGGGAGTATTCATGGAGAAGTTTCTCCAAAAGTATTTCCCTGAGGACTTGAGAAGGAAGAAGGAGGTGGAATTCTTGCAGCTGAAGCAAGGAAACATGAGTGTGGGTGAGTACGCAGCTAAGTTTGAAGAGCTGATGAAGTACTCTCCATACTATCAGAATAATCCAGATGAGAGAAGTAAATGTATTAAGTTTGAAGGAGGCCTGAGGCCAAAGTTGAAGTCGATTTTCAGCTACCAGCGGATTCAAAGCTTTCCTGCACTTGTGGACATGTGTAGGATGTATGAAGATGACACAAAGGCTGAGGAGGTGCAAGCCTCAGAGAAGAAGGACAATCAGAACTATGGACCTCAAAGACGGAAAGGTTTCAACAACCGAGGCAAAGGTCCGTATGATCGCCGAGGGAAAGGTAAAGGAAAAGCTGGTGGGTCTGATGGAAGGAATTATCGGAGCGAGGCTCCATTCTGCGACAAGTGCAAGCGCAATCACTATGGACGTGTGTGTTGGGGGACAAGTGGTTGTTTTAACTGTGGAAAGCCGGGACATTTTGCAAGGGACTGCAAGGAACCGGCCAAAGCCAATTCAAGAGGGGCTGCTGATAGGCCTATGGCTCAAGGAAGATTTTTCACCCTTAGTGGTGTGGAAGCAAGTCGGTCTTCTGATCTGGTGCAAGGTAAATACTTGCTTAATGGTCAGTCTTGTTATGTTTTGTTTGACTCTGGTGCAACGCATTCATTTGTTTCATATGAATGTGTAGACCGTATAGGCTTAATTATGTCTGAAATGCCTTATGCTCTCAAAGTAGAAACCCCTACCAATGCTCCTGTTGTAGTTTCTAGAGCATGTCTTAACTGTTGTATAGAAGTGTTAGGACAAACCTCTAAAGTAGATTTGATCTTCTTACCCTTGGCACAATTAGATGTGATCTTGGGAATGGACTGGTTAAGTCAAAACCAAGTAATCATTGATTGTGATAGAAAAGTAGTGACCTATAGAAATTCAAAACCCTCCGGCTACGTGTGCCTGTTCAACTCTGAGGTGGAGGAGAATGGTCCAAGGATGGAAGAGATCCCTATTGTCAGCGACTTTCCGGAAGTTTTTGCTGATGAGATCCCTGATCTACCACCAAGAAGAGAAATTGAATTCGGTATCGACTTAGTTCCGGGAGCTGGTCCCATTCTATCGCTCCCTATAGAATGGCACCACCGGAAGTGGCGGAAATGAAGAAGCAGATTGAGGAACTGTTACAGAAGCAGATGATTCGACCAAGTGTGTCACCTTGGGGTGCTCCGGTTTTGTTTGTCAAGAAGAAAGATGGTAGTATGAGGATGTACATCGACTACCGGCAGCTGAATAAGGTCACCATCAAGAACAAGTATCCGTTGCCGAGGATAGATGACCTTATGGATCAAGTTCGTGGAGCTTCAGTATTTTCTAAGATCGATTTGAGGTCAGGATACCATCAGATCAGGATAAGAGAAGAGGATATCTCTAAGACTGCATTTCGATCTCGATACGGACATTATGAGTATGTCGTGATGCCGTTCGGATTGACTAATGCACCAGCCATTTTCATGGACTACATGAATCGAATCTTTAGACCTTATTTAGATTCGTTCGTGGTTGTGTTCATTGATGATATTCTCATTTACTCTAAGAGCCCGGAGGAGCATGCTGAACACTTGAGGATAGTGTTGAGCATCCTAAAGGAGAAGCAATTGTACGCCAAGCTTACAAAATGTGAGTTCTGGCTGAAGGAGGTTAAGTTCTTGGGGCATGTGATTTCAGACAAAGGAATAGCCGTTGATCCGACGAAAGTGAGTTCGGTTTTGAAATGGGAGCAACCAAAGTCGGTCACGGAGGTGAGAAGCTTTCTTGGTTTGGCTGGTTACTACAGAAGATTCATTGAAGGTTTCTCGAAGATCGCACTGTCTTTGACGAAGTTGACTCGGAAAGATCAACCATTCCTATGGGATGAGAAGTGTGAAAGGAGTTTTCGAGAGTTGAAGGAAAGGTTGACATCATCTCCTGTGTTGGTTTTGCCCGATACACAGAAGAATTTTGATGTGTACTGTGACGCGTCGAAACAAGGTCTTGGGTGTGTTTTAATGCAAGAAGGGCAAGTCGTCGCCTATGCCTCGAGACAGCTAAAAGTTCATGAAATGAACTATCCAACCCATGATCTGGAGCTGGCAGCTATGGTGTTTGCATTAAAGATCTGGAGGCACTATCTCTATGGCACTACGTTCCGGGTGTTCAGTGACCATAAGAGTTTAAAGTACCTCTTCGATCAGAAAGAGTTGAATATGAGGCAGCGTCGATGGATGGAGTTTTTGAAAGATTATGAGTTAGAGCTCCATTACCATCCGTGGAAGGCCAATGTTGTGGCAGATGCATTGAGTAGAAAGGCAATGCACATCAGTGCAATGATGGTCAGAGAAGCTGCACTGATAGAGGAATTCCGGGATTTGAGTCTGACGATGCAAGTGGAGCCGACAAGTATCAAGATGGGAATGCTGCAGATTGCTAATGAGTTTCTACAAAGGATTCGGGAATTGCAACGAAAGGATGAGAAGCTCATGGAAAAGAGGAAGTTGATGGAAGAAGGCAAGGAATTGGAGTTTCAAGAAGGGAAGGATGGAATCCTTCGCTTTAAAACAAGGATTTGTGTGCCTGATGATTTAGAAGTAAGAAGGATGATTCTGGATGAAGCGCATAAGAGTAAGATGAGTATGCATCCGGGAGCTACCAAAATGTACCAGGACTTAAAGAAGCTATTTTGGTGGCCTGGTTTGAAGAAAGATATAGCTGAGTACGTGGCCTGTTGTTTGGTGTGTCAAAAGGCGAAAGTGGAACATCAAAGGCCACGAGGAGAGTTACTTCCTTTGGAGATTCCGTTGTGGAAATGGGATAGTATCTCGATGGATTTTGTGTCGGGATTGCCAAGGACATCTACTGGTTATGATGCAATCTGGGTGATCGTGGATCGTTTGACCAAGTCAGCGCATTTCATTCCCGTGAATATGCGTTATTCGTTGGAAAAGCTCACTCAGTTGTACCTCAAAGAAGTTGTTCGTCTGCACGGTGTACCATCATGCATTGTGTTAGATCGCGACCTGAGGTTTACATCGAAGTTTTGGGAAGATCTGCATAGAGCCTTGGGTTCAAGATTGAAACTGAGTTCTGCATACCATCCTCAGAGTGATGGCCAAACGGAGAGGACTATTCAGTCATTGGAGGACATTCTACGAGCCTGTGCTTTGGAAGGACAAGGGAATTGGGAGCAGATGTTGCCACTCGTGGAGTTCACTTACAACAACAGTTACCACATGAGTATTGGAATGGCACCATTTGAAGCTTTGTATGGGAGAAAGTGTCAGACGCCGTTATGCTGGTTTCAAGTGGGGGAGAATTCTCTGGTTGGACCAGATTTTGTGCAAGAGACCACAGAACAGATCAAGATGATACAAGAGAAGATGAGGGCAGCTCAAAGTAGGCAGAAAAGCTATGCTGATAAAAGAAGAAAACCTTTAGAGTTCGCCGAAGGAGACCATGTATTCATTAGAATAGTACCAACCAAAGGTGTGAGTAGGGCCTTGAAAACTCAGAAACTATCACCTAAATTCATTGGTCCCTACCAAATCCTCAAAAGAGTCGGCCCAGTAGCTTATCAATTAGCTTTGCCTCCGTCATTAGCTAACCTTCATAATGTATTCCATGTGTCTCAACTAAAAAGATATGTCCATGACCCCACAATTGTCCTTAGAATCCAACCTGATGACTTAGAAATTCATGAGAACCTAACCTTCAAAGCTGTGCCAGTTCGTATTGAAGATCGAAGAATCAAGCAGCTTAGAGGGAAAGACATTCGCCTGGTCAAAGTCGTCTGGGTGTGTGGTGATGTAATGGAAGCATCGTGGGAACTAGAGGATAAGATGCATCAGGATTATCTTGATTTGTTTGTATGAGTTGAATTTCGGGGACGAATCCTTGTAAGTGGGGGAGTAGTGTAACACCACAAAATTTTAATCTCCGATTAATGAAATGTTAATTATAAATTAATTATAATTAATAATTTTCATATTAATCCTTGATTAAAATCTGTATTTATGAAGATAGAAAATGTGTATGAAGTCATTTAATAAATAAAATTATGCATGATTTAAGTATTTTGCATATTAGTCCCTGAGTTGGGACCTAGAGGTAATTAAAGGAAAGATTTTGGAGGGAAAGTAAATAAAATAATTATTTTTCAAAAATTGGGAAAAATACTCGAGTATTTTCTGAAAAACTGGAGTATTCTGGGCAGAGTTGCTCAACGTTAATGCGTTTTGATGAGTCAACACCGAGTTACCACCGCCTTGACACGAAAACACCCTCCACAACACGTCCCCATCTGCGTGTCGAGCTGCATGAATAGCCTAGCCAAGTATTTAAACCTCTGGTTGATGCATCAACACTCCATTTTGCCAATTTCTTGTGGAATTCGAGTATTAGGGTTCTGAATTCGTTTCCTCTGATTCTTCCTCTGTGATCTCTTTCAACTCACAAACTATACACGAATACAAAGCTCACATCACGAGCTTTGTATAAACACCAAGATTGTGAGATTTGAGTGAGTGTGGTGGAAGATTCAAGGCTTGGAAGTGGAGCTGTTCTTGGCCAAGCTTGTGTCTGGAGCTTACTTTGATCTCGATTTCTGGTAAGCTCATGAATCTCTGAGTCTCAAATTCGATTTCCTTAGTTAGATTATGTTGCATAGAGTCTAGAAAACCTAATTTCCCTAATTCTATTCTCTGTTTCATGTGTGAACCAATTCCACTTTGGTGTTGCACTCAAAACTGCTCTGCATGTTGGGTTAAAGTGCTTTTGGTGCTGTGGAGCTTTTCTTTGGGGAATTTCTTGTTTGATTCACGTCTGAGAGGTAAGGGGAAGTAATTATATTCACTAGATAGAGATTAAATTCCATTATTTGTGTTAGAGAGCCACCAAGAGGCTCTAAGGGCTTAGATTGAATAGGATCTTTGGTTTGGAGACCAAGCTTTGCTCTAAAACTGTGTTGAGCAAGTTTTATATCATGCATGCAAGCTTAAATGACCATTGTTTTATGAGTGTTATGCTTATTTTGCAATTTGACGTGTTGAGTTGCTAAATTGTGTAAATTATGCATAAATGGTTGATTCTCTGTCAAATTGGTTATTTGATATGAAATGAGTATTGCAACATGTTCAATATATGGTATGTGAACTGTTTTTATCATTGGTTTGGGTTAAAAATGTTTAGAAATTGATATGGTATGTAAAAACCAAGTTTCACTCTGTTCTGTCTGCAAATACTCGAGTATTTGGCTTAACACTCGAGTATTTCGTGGTGCACCAGAGTGAAAATTGGCGCACCAACTTGAGAATCAGATTGGACACTCGAGTAATATATGAACTACTCGAGTATTCTGGGTAATGGAATACTCGAGTATCTCATGAATTACTCGAGTATATTTATGAAGATCTGAAAACTTGAATCTCTAAGAAGACATGAATCACTCGAGTATAATTATGAATCACTCGAGTAGAATCTGGAAAAAAATAAACTACTCGAGTATTTTGGAAAACACTCGAGTATTTTTAGTCAGATACTCAAAAATACCATTTTTAATTCTAAAACATTTTGTAACTCTTAAAGGACAATAAACCAAGTGATCCTGGACTTAAAAGAAATTGATTGACGTTATGATGTTTTAATTTGAATAATGATACGTTGCTCGGGAGGCACGTAGTGTATTAATAAAAGGATGAAACATCAATCAATTCCTTTTAAGTAAAGTTAATGCATTCATACTGGAGTCTGGATGGTAGGACGTATATCATGTTTTTGGTAAACATGTGGAGGGCCTCTGGGAGTGCCAATACGCTTGCTTGATGACACGTCGTTGACGTGGTCGGCTGAGTGGATGCCGATATGGTTATACCGTTTGGATGACGGTCCGTTTGGATGACGGGATATGCTCGGGTGGTATGGATACCAAGCTTGTCGTGTACATTCTAGGTGAATGTACGAATTGTTGTATACCTAGGAATACAACGCACTGCTGAGTGCTGGGTTGTCAGGGATGGACGTCAGAGAGTGACATAGTATGATGGAGATAGGCTTGAGAGCTAAAGTCATGCATCATGCCACTCATTTAAATTAATTGTGATAAATGAAATAAGTGTGAGCATCCTATGTGCATTCATTAACTGCTAAGTGTTATATGTGATTGCTGTTAATTGATGCATATTTACATATTCATATTTCACAATTTATTCTCTATTGGTTATGTGTATAGAATTGCTTACCCCTATGCCCTTGTAGGTGATGTCTCGTTACATTGCTTGCATCGAGATCCGGCCACTTCCTAGTGGCACATGGATCTATGAGGACCATCGCGCGGTGTTCGAGGGTGAGGTAGAGATTACCTTCTACCACCCGAACCCGTTGATCCGATTTCATCCTCGTAGATTTAGGATTCCCATCATATACACTATGCATGTACCCCCTTTTTACACTTACCATGGACCACCTCCCACGCGACCAGCTCGCTCTTACCATAGTTTTCGTTTTCGACCTACCCGCTCTCACCCTTTTACTTCGAGAGTCGTCCGCGAGGAGACTCCCCCTTCTGATCCGAGGAGCCCAGTCAGGGTTTCACCATCACCTGACCCGGTACCCAGTGGTAGGGTACACTCTCCCTCGGATGAGATCGAGGAGGATCCGGTGGAGGACGAGAGTGGGAGCGAGCCTGTCGTGCATTCTACTGGGAGTGACTGGAGGGATGATGATCCCTAGGTATATGCATATGGTATGTGATGAGGATCAGTGGGTCCGATGTGTGGATGTTGTGGAGGAGACTTGCTGCTGCTGCTGTGTTGGTGATGATGCTACTACCTTTCTACTTGTGTTTTTGGAGACTGCTACTACTACTACTACATCTGATGCTGCCGGATCTATGTGATTACCCCTGGAGTTGTATTTTGGTTGTGTATATATATATAGTGTAGATATACTTTTGGAGTACTCTAGGGCTGTAATTACACTGTGATGTAGATCCGTTTTTATGGACTTGTACTTTTGGGTCTTGGAGACTATCATAATGGGACTATGTATTATGACTCTTATAATATATGTATAAAACCTATGTTTATATTACTATCAGTTGCATAGTCCAATAATTTCCGCTTACTCTGATTTAATCTATTTAAGAGCTCGGCTATAAGTATTATTTGATGGTATCAGTTTTATCGAACAAAGCATGGGTAACTTTGATTTCTTGAATGATACAAAGATGTTTCCAAAAAGCGAATGTTACCCTATTGGTGAAAAGGTTTTAAAGACCGCCGAACTCGATACAAATGTTTTGAAATGGTTTAAAGTTTATCCTCCAAGAATCCCAAATGACAATTTGTGCACCCGCTTTAAAAGGAAATTTTATTTTTCATATTTCTTAACACTCACAAGTCCATATATTATCCAATATGAAAGCTTAATTATTATATTATATTTGGGTAATTCGGAAGGGTGTCACAATTGTTGCGCATATTTATATTGTGTTAATTATCTCCTTCGCAACGTAAATATAATATATATTAATTTAATTATTTTAAGAGTGAACTCTTATTTTAAATTAATCAACGCGCATTAGACCTTTCGTTGTTATAGTGTTTCGTATCTTCGCGCGTAATATTAATCGTTGTTATTATCATTTGCTTCCGCCTGTGCATAATCGTTTTCATCGTTTTAAGTGTTTTCCGCTGCAAAGTTTATCTATTTTATTAAAAACGATTTAATTCGAATATTTTCCAATGTTTTCATAAACACCCAATTCACCCCCCCCCCCCCCTCTTGGGCGATGGCTGCCAAACCTAACACAAGCGACCACAACGAGTCGGTGTGACGACCCAAATTTTATTCCAAAGTAAAATATTTATATTTAGAAAATACGACCATATTTTTTTTTCTTTGAAACTAAAAGTCAGTCATCATCCATTATCCAATCTTGCGGAATTATATAAACATCGAATCATGAAGACAAGTGAAGTAACATCATATTTCATTCATATTAAAAAGGTTACATACCACATTCTTCATTTCAACAAAATACATAATTACTTGATTTAACACTCTAGGCCATTACATTATATTACATATATTACAACAAAATTCATAATAACCTAGAGCATATGGTTCATGACTCGAAATATAAAATAGGATAGATAAGAGAAAACCTGATGGATCATATCATTCACATTCCACCCCGCAACTTAACTCAGTCGTCAGTTCCCCACTGACTTCCAGTTGAGTTGTCCATAAAGTCATCCACCATCTGATTTGCATTATCCACCGGATCCTCATCTTCGATTGGGTCCTCCTCTTCCTCTTCCTCCTCCTCTTGTGCCGAATCATCGGGCACGTATATCGGAGTTCGGGATCGAACTCGAGGGGAAGGACTAGGACAAGCAGGAACCTCTAGGATGATTCTTTCTGAGGAGAGTGTTGGACTCGGTGGGATAGTGCGTCTCGGAAAACGTCTTGGTGGTGGTGGAGGGGTTCCATTTCGCATAACAAAATTTGGCGGAATGTGCATGATGTAAACCATTGGAATTCTTGATCTAAGCGGACGCATACGGGAATATGGGTTAGGATGGCGGAAGATAACTTCCACATCCCCCTCATATGTAGCCCTATGGTCCTCAAAATTCCACTCCCCATTAGGGAGTGGCCTCATCTCCACGCAGAACATGTTCCTCGCCATCACCTACACAAGGGACTGGGAGTGAGTCATAGCTAAAAGCAATAACAAATGAGTATAACAGTGGCTAGAAATAACAAACACAAGTTATCATGTAGCAATAATAAATGCATATGTATATGCTCAGACTGTCTTTTATAATATCTGGATTAATGTCGTGATGCATGCCTACTCCTCATTCATGCTACACGGTTTGGCATCCGAGTATCTCAGGCTCGGGATATTCTCAATCTTATGGTTCATCAAACCAGAGCGATTCATATTCAAGCATCACGATCGATGGGAACTCGGTCTTCCTAGCATCCTTGTGCCAGGGATATTCTGATTTAACCTTACCGAAGTTCCGAATCTAGATCGGAGCAACTCCTTCTCCATGCATGATAATGCCACACAATCTTTTCTCTTTAATTCTTTACTTCCTTTTATTCTTTAATCACATCCTTGAACATCATGTCTCCAATATAGAGACCCAAAGCTCATAATCCTTCTCAATCTCAAATTCATCTTTTCTTTTGGCATTAACTGGTGCTAGTGCCTTTCTGAAAATTCCGTCAGCGGCCCAGCCACTTTGTGATGGTTTTATATGATAGGAGTTTAATCATTTTATTATTAGTTAATGCAACGACCCCATTTAGGACTCCCAAAATATCAACCAAGTGGGTAAAGACTTCCACTGGGACGTGGGAAAAATAATCAACCAAATGGGTGTACGCACTTCCATTGGGACATCCTGTCCGAATACATCAACCACTGAATAAAATTCCAGTAGGACTCATCCAGGATAAAAATCAACCAATGGGAATCAAATAAACTTATAATTTATCCGTTGGGACTCCTGTCCGAATATATCAACCACTGAATAAAATTCAAGTAGGACTCTTTCAGGATAATAATCAACCAACGGGATAAAAGGAAATAATTAGAATTTAATAATATAGGAGATTAGACGAGTTAATCTTTAATGAAATTATAAAAATAATATTTTTCTGAAAATTCTTTGAATTACTCGAGTAGTTCTTGCCTACTCGAGTGTTCTTATGAATTTACTCGAGTCCTTAAGAAATACTCGAGTGTTCTTCAATTTTTCCAGAATACTCGAGTCCTCCTTAATTTACTCGAGTGTTTTTACTGCAACAACACCAGTTTTTGCACCTTTCAATGTCAATTCGAATTCCTTGCATTGTATTTCCATTCTTATGCAAAACAGAGGCATAAACACATATACTGAACATGTTAGAACACATAAACAAGTATATAACAACATAAATCAACATCAAATCACAGAATCAATATAAACTTAGAACATAACCATTTCAACATATGAAATTCATTTTTACTCGATTTTAACTTCGAAAATTTATCCAGTAAGCATTATTAAGTCCATTTGAACTTGTTTAAATCCGAAAACCTCAGGTTTATGACCTCTAAGTCATATTCCCAATTCCAACTTCATCCCTTGTTGAACCTTGTGAGGTTCCTACATTTCTAGCTTGAGATTACTCATTCTAGCAATTAGATAACTCCTCCCTTACCTCAGAGAAGCTAAACAACAGATTAAACAACAAGGAAATTGGCTGGATCGAAAATTCGAATTCTGGACTTGTGAGAAAGGGGTTGAACAGGCTGACTTTGGCCACAGATTTCACCACGGATTTGGCATGAAAAAGAGTGAAACAAGTTAGTTCAACAAACTAGGATATACTAACTCCAATCAGGAACAAGTTTGACACAAAAAGGGTTTCTGAAATTACCAAACGAACTCAATGAAGATGAATACTTGATGTTGAAAACTACTCTGTTTTCTCAGCTTTGGACCTCAAACTTTGAAGGTCTGGAACTCGAACTACAGGGGCTTATTTGAAGTTATTCTTGATTCTAATTCAAAGATGGAACTAGAACTTTAATTTGTGTTTTGGTTTCGAAGGATTTGATTGAGAAACGAAGGAGAAATCAGAGATCAAAGAGTGCTCTGAAAAACTGAAAGTTTGAAACTGAAATTCGGGTTTTGGGATGATTAAGGTGTTGAATGCTTCAACTAGGCACTCATTTATAGCCTATGAATGCTTCAAGTCGAAGTAAAGTCCAGCTCTATGCTTGAAGATTCGAGAAACTGCGTTTTGGTGCGAAAATTAAATGAAAACCGACTTATACACTTTCAGGTCTGTACGAAATACTCGAGTGTTTTCAAATATACTCGAGTGTTTATTTAAAAATTCAAATTTCCAAATAGCTACTTATAATACTCGAGTCTTACCTAAAATACTCGAGTGTTTTTGCTAAAATAGGAAAAATTAACTATTTTAATGATACTAATATTGATAAAATACTTTTATTTCATATATTAAAATATAGGACCTTACAGTCGGCACTCATGCAGACGTCAGCCGATCATACACTTGGCCTCTTCTCGGGCTTAAAGGACTTCGGACCGACCTTCGAGAGGCTGCACCGACCTCGCACCGACATCAAGGCATCTCGGTCTCCACGTGCCGAGCATCTCGCCTTATCTGTCTCTGACCGAGTTGGTGCCTCCAAGGATCCGAGCACCGAGGTCCTAGCAGCCCGCATGACTCAACGGATAAGCACGAGCTCTCTAGTACAGGATATGGATGACTGACTCATCCCACTTATCCTCTAAGAGCCACGTCAGCCCTACTGGGCCAAATAGGCCTATAAGGCACTACCACACTCATTCTCCTATAAATACACCCCTTCCACAAGGGCTAAGGTTTGTTCATTCTCTACCTTATTCTCAAGAACTATGTAACACCCTTAATTAATTTAGGACCTGAAAATTTTTCTTTTTAAATCCACATTAACTCCTTTTAGTCTTATAAAAATCCACCGTCGAACGGACGGAGTTTCCTTTGATTACTCAACTTTTCCGAAGTTTAGTTTTTCCTTGTAAACCTGATAAACATTTGAATTAATATTATCCAGAGTGCCAGCAAGGCATAATATATTCATAGCATCATCAAGTGCTCTAACATCAGAAATTTCAACAACAAATATAAATAAGTGTTTTAGAATAATTTAATTTCCCAAAAGAGACTCCTTTCCCCCAAAGGAGTTGTCCCGAGCCCACCTAAAATAACTATTTACATAATAAAATAGACTACGACATCATCATAACAAGATAAGGGACCCAGGACATGATCCCATGTCCTACTACTAAGACCTACTCTCCCTGTAAGGGAGAGCGCACCTGCTTGGCCAGGGTATGTGCATGCTCGGGCTCAATACCTATAAAAAAATGGTAAGGAGGTGAGCATTACACAAAACTTAGGGAAGCAGTTTCTAATATGACATAATAGATACCAAGTCAAACATAGTTAATCAAATATGCACATAATCACATATTCATTTCAAATCATGCATCAAACACAGTTATCATTATTCATTCAATCCTTACCTATCTTTTCTTATCTCCTTATCTTCTACTTTTACTTGCATATTTCCTTTCCCTTTTATTCTCACTTGTAACCTTTTATCATGTCTTAAATTCTCTTTACTTTGACTTATTTCCTCTTTTCCTTTTTATTCACATTTTTCATATCTTTTAGAGAAGCGCACACCCAGTGTGCGTCTTACACTTTTCTTCTTTTAGGAAGCGCACACCCAGTGTACGTCTTACACCTTTCTTATTTTAGGAAGCACACACCTAGTGTACGTCTTACACCTTTATTGGAGTTATGGAGTGTCCATCATCGCGCACACCCCCGGTGTACGTCTTACAGCTGCGCATCGCATGCGGCTTAAATGATCATGGCATACGGCACCCCACACGTCTTACATGACCAGGAGCACATCCTAACCGATTCCGTTATTAGTGTAACATCCCCAAATTTAGTAAATAGTTATGTGTATTAGTTAGTTAGAACTCATTCTTAGTTAAAGTTAAGTTAGTTTAGATAGTTTGATTTGGTTTAAGTATTTAGAAGTTTAATAGCTATATAATTCTAAGAAAATGAAATTTTAATATTTTAGTATGTATTTTATTTTTTGGGGGGTTTTGGAAAGTATTAGATTGTAAAAGATATATATATATATATATATATATATATATATATATATATATATATTTTAGCACCGGCTGCACCGGTGCGCACAGGACGCACCGGCTAGCCAGACGCATGCACCGGTGGGCAGGAATCATGCATCGGTGCGCAGCATCAAGGGACAGCACCAGCTAGTGCATAAGCCCAGCACCAGTCCCAGTTCTGGAGCACCAGTCTCACGCACCAGGTGCAGCAGGGCCACGCACCAAAGCCTAGGCACAGCCGCACCAGAAATCAACACCATATTGGTGCACCGGGGTCAGGATTGGTGCACCAGGATGTCCCGTACGCACCAGAATTTTAGTACCAGCCAGCCATTCTCGCAGCACCAGTCAAGCACCAACAGCACTCACCACTCAGCAACCCGCGCGCCTGAGTGCAGGCACCGGTGCGCTTGGGCGCGCACCGGCTTTTTAGTCGGTGTTGCTGCTGAAATTCAGCCAAAACGCACCAAACCTATCATAAAATCAATTTCCCATCACTAATCCTTCACTTTTCCATCATAAAAACCACAAATCACCCACTTTTCCCCAAAAATCCAAGAACCCCAAATTGACCAACAAACCCTAACTTCTTTAATCAAGCTCCTAGTACCATATAATCAATCAAGGGAGTTTATAAAGTGACTAAGGGCAAGGAAATAGAGGCTTAGAAGCTTGGAATTAAGCTTGGAGGTGATGCTCCATCAAATCCCCAATTTTCTCTTTCTCTCTATAAGAAGGTAAGAGGGAGTACTTTGGTTTAAATTAGGGAAAGGGTTTAATGATAATAATAGAGACATAATTAGGTGTATATAATAGTATGTTAGGTCTTAGAATTCATTTGCTCTAATTTATTGTATGATACCCTAAGTCTTTGCTCTCTTTGTATGTGTATGTCCTATGTTTAATGTTTGAAATTGATGGTTAGTTACATGAATATTATTTCTTTGTGTATTAATGATACAATTATGTGTTGATTGTATGTTTATAAATTATCAAAGTTAATTCCTAATAATTATGCACAAATTGGAACAAAGTGCTTCTTAATTAAGTTTAAACCCAAATCAATGTAATTTCTAAAGTATCATGGGTTTAAATTCAATTAAGAAGAGTTTAAGAACTTGCATCATACATGGTGAAAAGGTGGACGTTAGGAGTAGGGGAAAAACATACCAGAATCAAATAATTCTATGAGGGAGGGCAAAGGTAACTAGATTGTGCTATTGAAACAATCGCCGAGAATTGTTATGGAAAGCTTTGATCTTCCAAAGGGCCGGGTTCATTACTCGTGTCGGGGATTGGCTTTACCGGAACCATAATAATTCTGTCGGTTACTTTTGTTCTTTTTGGCCGATCACTGGTGATCCCTGCTATAGCCAATTTGGTGTTATCAAGCCAAATTGTACGAAGAACCCCTAAAAAGGGGTGAAGTACTGTGCAAGCCATGTTGTGTGGAGGGGTACTACAATCGGTCGGTTTTTCCCTGGAGTGGAGGGTGAATGTGAGAAAATGTGTGTGTGTATACCAAAGCAAAGCAAAGCAAAGTAAAGTAAAGTGAAAGGGAAAGAAGAAAAGTGCATGCATGTGCATCAATGTGGTTTAATGCATTGAATCCAATGAAAATGATAAAGTAAATGAAATGAAATGAAAAAGTATAACATTGGATTCAAGAATTAAATCAAATGAGCGATGTTGCATTACATCATCATGTGATTGCATAATAAAGTACTGTTGTAAAATTATGTATTGCACTCTATTGCAGGAAGAAAATGTATACTTGATGTTATGGGTATGAATACACTTCTTTATGATTTATTATTGTTCTTTTAAGCGTTTTCCTTGATTTAAATTCAAATTCCTCACCTCTTAAGTTGTCATTTTAGGTACACTGTTGAAAAGTTATCAGGCCCCTCATGCCGAAGAAGAGTATATTCTCCTTGAAGGAGAGTATACTATTCATTATGACTTTAAAGTCATAAGGGAATTGCAACCATTTCTAGGATGCTTTATTGAACATAAGTTATGACATAAACCTTTATGAGTTAATAGAGTTTTATTTATTTTCAAGTCAGGTTTTCATTCCTAAGATTTCAAGAATTGATGTATAAATTATGTATGGAATGTATAGTGTAACATCCTCAATTTTCGATTCCGTTTAGAAGTTTTGATTCGTGTTAGTATTGTAAGTGTTTAGAATTGTTTAGAATTAGAATTTAGCTAAGTATAAGATGGATTGAGTTAAGAATAGGTTAGATTGTGTTTAGAGTGTAGGTTTTAGTGTTAAGTTAAGATAGAATGAGTTGTGTTAGCTTAAGAGTCTTAGAAGTGTGAAAGAAAGCCATTTTTCAAGGAGTTAATCGATTAATGAGAGCTCTAATCGATTAAATTTTAAGCAACATTCAACCACTAATCGATTAAGGAGTGGCTTAATCGATTAATTTTTGTTGCACCTTCTGGCACTAATCGATTAATGGCTAGGTTAATCGATTAAGGGCCAAGTTAATCGATTAACCACTGTGTTTAAGTTGAGAAACACATGATTTCATAATCAGTTTCAGCGACCCTTTCTGTCTCTTGCTGCACGATTTCTTCTTCAAGTTCTCCTAGGGCAATCAATTTCTACTCATAATCTTCAAAGTTTCACTCAATTAAAACCTCAAATCAAACACCCATCATCCCTACACTAATTTCCCACCTTTCAATCTCTCAATTTCTTCCTCTTTTCATTTCCCCCAAATCACCCATAAACCCTAAGTATGTGCAAACTTTGGTTTGAAGTCTTCTAGCTATCAAGGAGCTTGGAGTTGGGCTAAGGGGCAAGAACTAAGGAGCTAGGAGTTGGGTTGGAGCATTCTCTAGAATTTTGGAAGGTTCTCCTCTACCCTCCAAGAGGTAAGGGGGTTTAACTTGGGTTTAGCTTAGGGGAAGTGTTAGAAACTAGTAATTGGTACTTAGTTAGGTGTGCTTGAGTGATTGGTTGTAATTAGAATTAAGAGGAATTAGTTTAGTCTAGCAAACCCTAAGTGTTGGTAGATTTTGTATGTATTTGCTTATATCTAATGCTTTAATTTTATTTATAATTGATAATTGTGACTTTTATAATTGTTGTGGAATGCTTGTTAATTATGAGCTTAATGTATTATTAGTTAGACATACCCTAGGGACAAGTAATTTCCAATTGAAAGGAACCACTATAAATGGATTTTCGGTAATATAAAAAGGGTTCGATCCTCAATTGGAGAGTACTTGGTTGTCAAAGCATGCATGGTGTAAAGGAGACGTTAGATGTAGGGGAAAAACACACGTCTTTTGATTGATGAGGACAAAAGTAAAATTATTAGAATTATAATAGAGAACCTCGATCTTGCACAGGACATGGGTTTGATTCCCGTGTTGCGGATTGGTTCTATGCAAACTATAATAATTCTATTTACTTTGGTTTCTTTGGGCCAGTCGAGGGTGATTCCTGCTAAAGCCAATTCGGGCAAATCTGTAAGTTTCATTGAGAATGTTTTGATAATGACAAAAGGTTTTGAACATGCTACATATGTGTTGATCAAGTTCAAGCTCAACAAGCAAACAACAAACATCAAAGGAAGAAGAGAAAACAAGCTCATGAAGACTTAGTTTGAGTATTATTGTAATATCTTTAGCCTCTCTAGCTTAAGTCTTTTATTTTGATGAGTTTGGTTAGAGTATATAGAGGGTAGTGAATCTCTATCAAAGGTCATGATTATATCATAATTTGAGTTTTCACTTAACCTAAAATCAATAGGTGGCTTAAAGGTTTGAAAGAAAAGGTTTAGTTTTGACAAAACAAGTTTCTAAGTGATTTTGCACTATCTTAATCGATTAAGTAATGTTCTAATCGATTAAGCTTTTCAAAGTAACAGTGCTTAATCGATTAAGCTTCAGTTTAATCGATTAAGAGCTGTAGAACTGGTTTTTAAAATACGTTTTTCACTTCTAAAAATCAGATTTTAGTACTACTAACTTTTGGGTATTCTATATAAACCTTTTCCTAATCTTTGTGATAGATTAGAACACTTTTCATATCAATTTTACAAAGAATCAAGCCACTCTATTCTCTCTCAATCTCATAGATCAAAGCTTTCTATTTTTACATTCTTTGATCAAGAATCTTTGAATCTCTCATTTTGATATTGTCATAGCTATTGAAAGAGATTCATAGGATTGTCATTGTATTTTCATTTGAGTTGTAATCTTTGCAAGAGGCAAGTTTTCTACAACAACATTGAAGACTTGGTGTGTCGATTATCATCAAGCAAGTTCATTCAAATTGAAGAAGTCTTGGTTGTGAATCAAGCAAAGTGAAGTCTTATTATGAGGTATCAACGAGCAACGTGAAGACTTGTTGTGTGGATTATCAACAAGGGTAGAGGTTAGATTAGAGGGTCAATAGGATTGCAAGGCAAGGGTGTGGAGTATCTCTTGTAGGCTATCAAGAAGGGAGTCTTGAGAGGCATTTACTTGTAATTTGAGAACTCTAATTCCTCATAGTGAAGAATCTCTCTTGATTTAAGAGGGGACTGGATGTAGCTTTCAAGCGGATGAAAGTGAACCAGGATAAATCACTGTGCAGTATCTCTAAACCCTTAACTCTTTACATTCTTGTTATTTCATATGTTCTTGATTTGAAAACCTAGAAAAAGATTGATTTTTCATAAGTGATTGAATTGAATCTTAATTGTGCAAATTAAGTTTGGGAAAATCATTTTCATAACCTAGGTAATCAATAAGAATATTGGTGTTAATCCTTTCCGCTGAATCTCTGATCATACGTGTTGATTCATTGATTTTTGTATTCGATTGAAAAGTGATTTTTTAGTTTTCTGATAGCTTAATCGATTAAGTAAGGATCTAATCGATTAAGGAAAAATAATTTTTCTGGTCTTAATCGATTAGAATACAGTTTAATCGATTTAGAGCTGAGGTATTGGCAAAAATCATTCGTTTTGATTGTTTCGATTTGTTTCTCTCGAAAATCTTTCAAGGTTTCTTAAACACCTATTCAACCCCTCCCTTCTAGGTGTTCTCCTAGGGTTCCTTAGTTGTTTCTACCACCAATTGCGGTTTTCCTCAATTGGTATCAGAGCTCGGTCGAAAGACACGAGCATAAGAGCTTTTTCGTAAAGATCCTTGTTAAGTAACCGCAATGGGTTCTACGAATCCCTTTGGTGGTGAAGGTGCTTCGATAAGTCGTCCTCCACTATTTAATGGTGAGGGTTATGCTTATTGGAAAGTTAGAATGAAAATTTTTATCCAAGCCATAGATAGTGAAATTTGGAAAGCAATAGAAAAAGGTCCTCATATTCCCTCTAGTTTAGTTGAAGGTGCACAACAATTAACCCCCGAGGATAAGTGGAATGATGATGATAGAAAGAAAGTTCAATATGATTTTAAAGCTAAAAATATCATCACCTCCGCTTTATCTTATGACGAGTTCTTTAGAGTTTCCCAATGTGCTAGTGCTAAGGAAATGTGGGACACTTTACAAGTGACTCATGAAGGAACTAGTGAGGTTAGGAGAGCTAGATTGAATGTTTTGATGCGTGAATATGAATTGTTTCAAATGCTTCCAAATGAATCTATCAATGATATGCAAAAACGATTTACTCACATTATTAATCATTTGCTTGCTCTTGGTAAAACTTTTCTTCAAGGTGAACTTTCTAACAAAGTGTTGAGATGTTTAGACAGGAATTGGCAACCAAAAGTAACGGCTATTGTTGAATCTAAAAATTTGGATGCTATGGATCTAGCAACACTTTTCGGAAAGCTTCAAGAACATGAAATGGAGCTTGGACGTTTGAATATGCATGAAGAGTCGGATAAGAACAAATCAAGAAAGGGACTTGCTCTTAAAGTAAATAGATCATATAAAAAGAAAGAGAGTTCCGATGATGATAATAGTGAAGATTCCGATTTGGATGTTGATGAAAAAGAAATGAAACTTTTACTAAGGAAGTTTGACAAGTTTCTAAGGAGAAAAGGAAGGTTGAACAAAGACAAAGGTAAAGAGAAGGATTCCCCACACTACAAGACCAAGACTACAAAAGAAGGAGTAGTTTCCCATGAATGTGGAAAACCCGGTCATCTCAAGTATTCATGCTCTAGGTATCTCAAGAAGAAGGAGAAAGAAAAGAAAAATTCGAAACACAAAAGGGCATATATAGTTTGGGATAGTGATGTAAAAGAGAAGAAAAGCACATCGAGTAGTTCTTCGGATGATGAAGAAGTCGCTAATCTTAACTTGCTTGTTCAAGTAGATGAAGAGGAAAGTTCAAATGATGAATCAAGTGAACAAAGCGAGGAAAGCGATGTAAGTCATACTAAATCCGAAATATCTTCTAAATATGAATTGTTATATAATGCTTATGAAGAAATGCATGAACAACTTGAAAAACTAGCTTTGAAAAACATTGAAAGAAAGAAGCTCATTTTGAAACATCAACAAGAGATTTTAGATCTTCAAAAACAAGTTGATGAGATTAATCTTGAAAATGAAACCCTTGATCTTATATATGCTAGTTCTTCTTGTGATTGTGCTAGTAGATTGAATATTGTGGTTGATTGTGAGAATTGCAAGTTGCTTAAGGATGAAAATACTATTTTGAAAAATAAGCTTGCAAGTTTCACAAGTGGTGACACAAGATTGCGCACATTGTTAAATTTTCAAAAAGGAAATTCAAACAAGTTTGGTTTGGGTTATACTAATGCTAAGAGTAAATCTCATAGAAATGTTGTTGATTTTTCTAAAGTTGATTTTTCAAATTCTCCAACATGTTTCTATTGTGGTACTCATGGACATACTTCAAATGTGTGTTATATTAAAGTGCATGGTATACCTAAAGGAGATTTTGTTTGGGTTAAGAAGGGTGAGAGTCCCTTAACTAACAAGAATGGATCCAAAACGATTTGGATACCAAAAGGCAAAGCATGATTGTTTTGTAGGTATGATTGAAGAGCAAAAAGGGCTTACAAGTGTTATTCTTTGATTTGCATCTTCAAGTCAAAAGTGAAAGTCCTACAAATTGGTAACAATTGATATTGTTAGATATTGACAATTATAGTTCTCTCAATTGGTATTATTTTTCTAAAGGTTTAATTGGTATCATTGAGTGATCATTAGATGATTATCATGCTATTGTTGTTATTGTGATATTTCTTTACAATTGATATCTTACTTTGTTAAGTGATATTATGACTTCTTAGTTTTTAATTGGTATCATATTTCATCGTTATATTTCTTGCCAATTGGTATCTGTAACACTCCTTGTATATCATCTTACTTTAAGAGAAAAGTAATAAGTTTATGAATACTTGGACTTGTTATTGTTGGAAAAAGATCCGAAAATAAGAATTTTCCCCTCCCTTGAAAATCCCTTTTCACAAAACACTTGATTAATAATGAGGTTGAATAACAAAATCAGAGTTTGCGGAAACATAGTCAAGAAATCATATTATGCCCCCAAAATATATCGAGTGTAACAGGTCCATGGATACCAAATAAATATTATGATGAACCCAACTTCATCTTATTACACCTCTTTCAAAATGTGTATCATATAATTACTATTAAAAATAGAGATGTTATAGAGCTGGTCACTGGTCCTCTGTCCAAACATCCATCTGGCCGGATCCTCGATATCTGCACAACGGGTTCCCAACCCACACTTTCTACACTCTGCATGCACCTAAGGGACCTCTCCCTTCACTGACTTTAGTGCAAGCTAGATGCACGATCAACACCTAATAAGGGCATGGGGGTTAGCTATACATATTCGCATACTCAAATGAGAATAAAACTAACATCCACAAGTCAACATATAGCAAGTCACGATGCATAATCATATGAGCACACCTGGTTAATTATAATAATTCTTTCAATGCAGGTGGCATGATGCATGATTTCCTTCCACAACTGAGGCCTCTAACAAAGTCCATCTTGGACGTCCATCCAATACACCGTTGTGTTCCCGGAACACTGACATTCGTTCCCAGAACGTAATGCCAAACCATACTTGGATGATAAGCATTCACTCCCAGAGTGTGCTTCACGTTCCCAGAACGTGTAGCAAACCATACTTGGATAAATAAGCATCACTCCCAGAGTGTGCATCACGTTCCCAGAACGCATACGTTCCCAGAACGTATAAAAACCAGGTCCCGGACACTGGCCACATATCTATAATGTGTCATCCAGTAGGTTGCTTATCAATGTGTTCCCAGAACACTATCATACGTTCCCAGAACGTATATAACCAGGTCCCAGACACTGGCCACATATCTATAATGTGTCATCAAGTAGGTTACAATTTGGTACTCCCGGAGTACCCTCCTCATATTCCCAGAATATGATAAACGTTCCTACCAACCAAACTTCCATTCTATATGAATGCACAATCATCAAGGTTGGTTTTATCTTTAATTCTATTATTATACCAACGTGTTCCCAGAACACTAACATACGTTCCTAGAACGTATAGCAAACCATACTTGGAATATAATCAAGCACCACTCCTAGAGTGTGCATCACGTTCCCAGAACATGATAAACAATCCTTGCCAACCTATTATATTACCTTTCTCTATGCATGCATTGCATACATAATTCCTAAGGTTGGTCTTTCCATCAATTCCGCTATTATGCCTTAGAAAAACACAACCTTTGAATGATATCTTGAGGTATAGCTTTTCTCATAAAATTCACCTTTGAATTTAAATTTAACCTATGCTCATAGACCTGGATTGAGAGAATATAATCATTGATATCAAAATCCTTACTCAAAACTTAACTTTTATTTTTAAGTTTTCAGGTACTAACCGGTTACATTATCACCTAACCGGTTAGAATTACAGACCTGAATACAAAACCACTGATTTTCAAAGAATCCTTTCTTAAATTCTCTACTCAATCCAATGACAAGGTCTTAGCATATCAGAATACCTCAAGTTCAACACATAATATCATTCAAAAGATCTAAGTCATAATCCCATTTCACTTATGCATAATTTCATCTTGAAATTATCATTTGATGTTAAGGTATTAACTCCCAATTTTCAATCTGAATTATTACAATAAAATCAACTTCATTTCAGATTGAATTCCAGTGAAATTAGGGTCTAGATTTGAGTAACATTGATAAGACCACAGAACTGATTTCAGAAACTTATTTTCTTTGACAATTTTACAGTGTCTAACTGGTTACAATTATCGAGTAACCGGTTAGATTGTGCAGTCAGCACATTGAAATATGAGGTTTTGCAACCCATTCTTTTCATTACTCAAATCTAACCAATTTTAATCATTCAAAAGAGTTCATATACCTTAAGTAAACATGTTTAACCACAGAAACACATTCACCTTGCATGCATTCAATTTAGATACACAAATTGCACATAATTGCACATATTTCACAACTTAATGCATCAATTCACATAATATCCAATTAAGTCATGAAATTGTCATCATAACAGCTTGCATGCATCATATTATGATTGCTCAAAAACAGAAATGAGCCTAAATTGGCCTCCAAGCCATAAAACTAATTCCAACTATGCCCTTTCTTGGTGACTCATCCTATTTACCAACATGTTTTTCCTCATTCTAGCAAATAGTAAGCTTGCCCCTTACCTCTAAATTGTGCTTGATCCAAAACTTTGCAGAGAGAAAGGCTCCAACACAAATTCCCATTGAATCTACTCCATGCTGATAGAGTTGGACAGGGTACCAAAACCAGGGAATTTGACATGCAAAACCAAATTAAGAATTGGGGAAAATGGTCAAATTGAGTTCTCTGCAACATGCACTAGAGATAGGAACAGATTTGAAATCACAAGGGTTTGTGTGCTTACCAAAATCAAGCTTCAAAGTCAGCTCCAGAAACCAGAAGCTGAGGTTTGACAGCACCAACACCCTTACTTTGCAAGCTTCGTTCTCTTGATTCAGGGACTCTCAACTCACAAATTTTATATCAATACAAAGCCCTTGATGTGAGCTTTGTAACAGTGTATCACTCATTTTCTATCTCTCAACACAGACTGAGAATTGAACAAAAATATTATGGAACCCTAAAACAGAGCTTCAGCAATTCAGGAGCAAAAATGGACTTTAATCAGAGCAAGGAAAGCTATTTATAGAGGGATTTGAGTGTCATGCAAGTCGACACGTTGATCTCCACTAAGATTAGGGTTGATTCGTCGCAATTTCTGGGTTAAAATGCGTGATTACTCATCAAACGCACTAATCCCAGTTTCTGTGTTCATCGTGTAACCGGTTACAAAGCCCTTCTAACCGGTTACATACTGGTAAAATTCAAAAATTAATAATTTAATTATTCCTTCTTCAAAAACCTTTCTAATATTGCAATTAGGTCCCAACCCAAGGACTAAATTACAATATTCATATTTTTGTACAAAATAACCACATAAAAATATATCTCATATTTTTATATATAAAAGCACATAATGTACAAAAACTAAAACCTTTAAAACTAATATAAATCAATTATAAATTAATTGTTATAATTAATTTCTCGGTTATTTGGGAGACGAAAATTAGGGGTGTTACCCTACTCCCCCACTTAAAAGGAATTTCGTCCCCGAAATTCATCTTCTAAAATTTTCTGCTTTTCCCAAAGTGTTTTTTATACTAGAAACTTCATCTTGTTTCCAAAAATTCGTTCTTTAGGGTCCTCCCCCACTTAAAAGAGTTTCGATATATTCCTTGTATTTTGAAACATTTCAAATAAAACCCTTCAGGAAAAACTTTCCAAACTAAACCACAAGGATTTTTCATATAAAACTCTTATGTGAAAGAATTTCTTTTAAAAGAAATACTCTTTATACTTCACATAAATATTTTTCAATTAAAACATTTTCCAATAAACTTTTTGGAAAAAAAAACTTTTTGGGCTGCGCACTCTGATCTCTCGAGCACGATCAAAGAAACATTTGTATGACTTCATTTCTTAATAGTTTGAGACATTAGGGTGATCAGTCCTAATATTCAATCCATTAATAACAAAGTCATCCCTTTCAGATATAATCTTTCGCAAGAAAGACCATACGACAGGTCTTTAAGTTAGATGAACTTAAAGATAGGGAAATTATCACTATCAGACTTAGTTAGATAGTCAAGTTCTAGAGACATTTCCGTTGGGGAGACAAAGATTCGTCCTATCCCGGTGGTTGTTAATCTCTCTAGCCATAACTGATCTTTCTACTTCTGTAGTGTCCACAGCGATTTATCACATCCAACTGTGATAAATGTTTTGATCACAGAAAGATTGGAGTTGAACTTCCAACAGAACATTGGTACTTTCAAACAATTAGATTAACGTAGTCAAAAACATTTGATTACGTTAACTCAGATCAAAGGAAGAGATAGGCTTGGGTTGTCTACGTCAGGATTATACTCAACTCTTATCTCAACCGGTGAATTCTTCTTGTGCTGGGTTCGTCCATTTCTTTCTCACCTTTTCCTTCAAGACAATTCGGTGAATAATACTCCAGCTTCCTACAATCGGAATTGGCTATTCCCTTAGGTACATCACAACTAAACTCCAAGTGATGTGCCTCACATTATTACCTTGAGATGGACAAATGTTCCCTTCCCTATTTCCTCCTTAGTCACTTTTCTTCAATCAAGGATTCCTTAACCTTGATATTTCCGTGGTTGATATTCTCCCATTTACTTTTGCCTCTTTCTCCAGTAAGGCCCGCATTTCATCATTCTTTCTCTTATTCTGAACTCAAACATTTCTCGCACGAAATTCATGTACTTTCCCATAGTCCTCATACAGGCTTACCAACATCGAGAAATTCCTTATTCTTTGATAGTTGATAGCTAACTTGGATTCGCACGTAATCTACTCTTGAAATTCGTGCCTTTGGATTTCTCATCTAGGTTGTTCTAAGCAATACTTCATAATTCCCTTGCCTCCATAATATATTTTCTAATATCCATAATCCCTGACTTCAATTTCAAAGATTAAATCTCATTCATTTCTTCATAGAAATCTAACTCCTTTTCCTCAAAAGTCAACTTCTCTTTCTTCTCTTCATCTTCTGATGGTAATTCACGAATCCGATTCAGGAATTCGTTGGTGATTGACGACATTCCCAATCTAACACTAGAGGGTTCCTCTTGGGTTACCAGACTTAGGTCTCTAAATTCCTCAATCAGAATAGCCTCCTTGACCATCATTGAGCTCACAAAAATAGCCTTTCAGCTCAAATCGTCTGCAACTACGTTTGCTATGCCAGGATGGAACTCAAAGCCATAATCTTTAAGAAACTCCATCCATCGCCTTTATCTTACATTCAACTCTTCCTCTTCTTATTGTCATTCATACTTTCGAACTCCAAACTTGTTCATGAATTACAACCTTCTTATTTTAGTACCTATTGTCTCTTTTGCATCATTCAGCTCAATTCTCTACCTTCTCCGATTTGGAGTAGCTCCTTAATTTCACTTCTCGATTAATCCACAAGTATTATGATTCAATCCTCTTAAATCAATTTCAATGATGAATCAAGGCATTAAGTTATTTTACCACCTTAAATCCTTCTTCAAATTTTAAATTAGATGGTTGACATTGAGTTTGGATTGGAGGAAGATGGTTATCGATACCAAAAGTTCCTTCACAAATTACTTAAATGTTTATTTTAGACTTTCAGCTTCTAACCGGTTACAAGAATCTCTAACCGGTTATGAAGTATAGTTTTAGAAATAAAACCAAAGGACTTTTAAAAACCATTTTCTTTACATCGTCCAATCCAACTCAAAATAGGATTTGATCATAATCTAATACCTTGATTCCAACTGAATTCATCACTGAAATGATTTAAATCATAATCTACTCACATTTTCCATAATTCCTCTTAGACTAATCATATTATGTTGGGGTATAATCCATCATCACCCCACCATAATTAAAAAACATCCTATCATTCAATACCATTAGTTGATATTTCTAAGTCAACTTGATCAAAGGCCATGCGATCTTAGAAAATCCTTAAATACTCCGGCGATAGTACCCAGCCAGCCCTAAGGACTTCTTACTTTAAAGATCACATGCCCTGCGAACTTAGCTTCGCTCAACCAAAACTCATCTTTAGTGAGCTTAGCACATAACTACTCCTCTTGTAGGATTCTCAACACCATCCTGAGATGTTTCTCGTGCTCCTCCGGATTCTCAGGATAAACCACAAACGTATCCAAATATAATCTAAAGGTCCCGTTCTTATAATCCATAGAAGAACAGGTGCATTAGTCAATCCGAACGGCATTACTTTCTACTCATAATGCCCGTATCAAGATCAAAATGCAGTCTCAAGTGTATCCCTGCCTCGAATCCTGATTTGGGGTTAATCCAACCTCCAACCAATCTTAGAAAACACTTAGACTCCTTTAACCTGGTCCAACCAATTCTTTTAACAACTTCTCTACGTGTTTCTCTCATTTGACCATTCCCGATGATACTATATCGTAAGGGTAGTAGAGAGAGAATCAGCTTCAAGAATTAACTTGATTCCAAACTCTATCTCTTTGCTCAAGGGTGAACCTAACATCCTTTCTTGAGACCCAGATTTCTTTAACCCCCTATTTCCTTCACTGCTGCCCAGAAGCAGACACATGGGTCCATTGGATTCCAGATTCGAAACTTGGGAATTCCAATACAGGGTTGTTCTATCGTCATTAATCATGATAATTTGATCCTTCGATTCCCAAACCGTGCTTAAGATCAAATGAAATCATGACACAAGTAGATAGACAAATTCTAATACCTTAATAGAACGATTCAGACATACCTTGGAAACCACTACAAGAAGATTTGTAGGATTCTCTGCTTAGAGATAGCCGATTGGATAAGGCATATAGCAACTTTGATCACTACCCTTATCCGAAAGGAACAAAAGAAAGGATAGCTTTAGAGTTTAACAAACTCAACAAGGTTGATATTTAAGAAGATCACTGCCCTACACTTGGTCTGAAAAGTTGATTGACTTTAACACGAGTGAGGGTAAACACTCCTCCTCAGAGTCAAGGACTTAACTACAACTCCTTAAGATTTCCTTATCACTGGTTCTATGAGAACGAAATAAACCAACACTATGGTTTTAGGTTGACCACATGTCTAAAGAGAAGCAAATATCTATCATACTTCTACTTAGACTACATAGAACACTTCTCAATAGCAGAATGAGCTACTTATCTAGAGCCATTACCCATAACCTTAGCTCTAGTTTGGAAGTATATGAGAGCATACTTCCCAAGAAACATTGCAGATATCGATGACCAGCATATTGGACCACACACCCAAGGACCAAGAGTTGGGACCATTGCTCTGATACCATAAATATGTAACACTCCTTGTATATCATCTTACTTTAAGAGAAAAGTAATAAGTTTATGAATACTTGGACTTGTTATTGTTGGAAAAAGATCCAAAAATAAGAATTTTCCCCTCCCTTGAAAATCCCTTTTCACAAAACACTTGTTTAATAATGAGGTTGAATAACAAAATCAGAGTTTGCGGAAACATAGTCAAGAAATCATATTATGCCCCCAAAATATATCGAGTGTAACAGGTCCATGGATACCAAATAAATATTATGATGAACCCAACTTCATCTTATTACACCTCTTTCAAAATGTGTATCATATAATTACTATTAAAAATAGAGATGTTATAGAGCTGGTCACTGGTCCTCTGTCCAAACATCCATCTGGCCGGATCCTCGATATCTGCACAACGGGTTCCCAACCCACACTTTCTACACTCTGCATGCACCTAAGGGACCTCTCCCTTCACTGACTTTAGTGCAAGCTAGATGCACGATCAACACCTAATAAGGGCATGGGGGTTAGCTATACATATTCGCATACTCAAATGAGAATAAAACTAACATCCACAAGTCAACATATAGCAAGTCACGATGCATAATCATATGAGCACACCCGGTTAATTATAATAATTCTTTCAATGCAGGTGGTATGATGCATGATTTCCTTCCACAACTGAGGCCTCTAACAAAGTCCATCTTGGACGTCCATCCAATACACCGTTGTGTTCCCGGAACACTGACATTCGTTCCCAGAACGTAATGCCAAACCATACTTGGATGATAAGCATTCACTCCCAGAGTGTGCATCACGTTCCCATAACGTGTAGCAAACCATACTTGGATAAATAAGCATCACTCCCAGAGTGTGCATCACGTTCCCAGAACGCACACGTTCCCAGAACGTATAAAAACCAGGTCCCGGACACTGGCCACATATCTATAATGTGTCATCAAGTAGGTTGCTTATCAATGTATTCCCAGAACACTATCATACGTTCCCAGAACGTATATAACCAGGTCCCAGACACTGGCCACATATCTATAATGTGTCATCAAGTAGGTTACAATTTGGTACTCCCGGAGTACCCTCCTCATATTCCCAGAATATGATAAACGTTCCTACCAACCAAACTTCCATTCTATATGAATGCACAATCATCAAGGTTGGTTTTATCTTTAATTATATTATTATACCAACGTGTTCCCAGAACACTAACATACGTTCCCAGAACGTATCGCAAACCATACTTGGAATATAATCAAGCACCACTCCCAGAGTGTGCATCACGTTCCCAGAACATGATAAACAATCCTTGCCAACCTATTATATTACCTTTCTCTATGCATGCATTGCATACATAATTCCTAAGGTTGGTCTTTTCATCAATTCCGCTATTATGACTTAGAAAATTACAACCTTTGAATGATATCTTGAGGTATAGCTTTACTCATAAAATTCACCTTTGAATTTAAATTTAACCTATGCTCATAGACCTGGATTGAGAGAATATAATCATTGATATCAAAATCCTTACTCAAAACTTAACTTTTATTTTTAAGTTTTCAGGTACAACTATGAGACCCACAATTTTACCCAATTTATTTGTGATTCTATAATTGAAATTAGGAAATTATGCTTGATTTTGATACCTGGATTTAATTAAAAATCATATGAAATATATATATATGAATATATATATATATATACGTGACATATATGTATATATTATATATATACCAATGTTTTCCCTAGCCTATTTAAATGAAATATTTTAAGGTAAAGTATTTGATTTAAAAGATGAATTGTCTTTTGATGGATTAGAGTATCCTATCTTTAGAAATTCATATCTTTTCAACTGTACGTCGAAAAATTACAAATGATATGTCAAAACGATCGTATCGAAATCTAGATTATGAAAATGTAAAGCTTTGATTTTTATTTTATATTTTTCGAAATTTTATCACTACTACAGTAGTAAACGAATTTTTTAGTTTTATGAATCAATGTATGGTTTTAATGCATTTAATAACCTTTTGACTCAAGTATAATTATTTTAAAATAAAAAATACATTTCTGAAGTGTATAATGTATTATCATTTAAATAAAATGTATTTTCGTATTTTTCTTATTTTAAAATATTTGAAAAGCTTAGGAAGTGTATTTTTGAAGAAATGACCTTAGAACTTCAAAAATTCATAACTTTCAAACCGTAAGTCCAAAAATTACAAACTTTATATGAAAACGACCGTATTAAAATTTAGTATCTTAAAATGTAAAAATAAAATTTTTATTTTAATAGTTACGAAAATTTTTGTACAGTAGGTAGAAAATCAAATTTTGATAGTTAATATGATTTGATAATTATGTAGGCACCTCCACAATGAACCAATGAAAAATTTTCTCTCCTATTTTAATATACATGTACAGTCCAAAAATAAGGTGGAAAGAGGGAAAGTATAGTTCTGAAGTTTGTGAGAATAAACCATGAATTAAAAGGCTTTAGGAATCAACAAAATCCCATTTAATGCTAGTTCATGTTCCAAGTAGTGTTTGAAAATTTTTGACCAAGACTTGATGAGGGGGGGGGACGAATTTGCCTCTGAAAATTGAGGGAAATGGATCACTTCAACACCTATAAATAGATAGCCTTAGTTCCCACATTTTTCACACACAAACCTTGATGGTTTCACAAGAGAAAAAAAATAAAATTCTAAGAGAGAAATAGAGAGAGAGGGTCGAGTAAGCTAAGGAAGGAGGGAGGAATTGCTTGTTGCTTGAAGTTTTCTAAAAAGCTTAAGGAGTAGAGGTAACCCAAAATCACTTTTTTATTTAAGCTATTTTTAAGTTGTTTTGTTTATATTTTTGTTTAAACCTTCTAAATTTCTTCTATGTTCAAATTCTAAATTTTCCTTTTTCATTTTAAAGTTATTTTGAATAAGTGATATTGTTCTTGAGTCATATGAATTAAGAATGAGAAAAGGGACACAAAAAGGGTGTTTAAAGGGATTTATCTCCCCTTTTCTTTAATTCTTAAGATGGCTAAATGTTTTGATGTGTTTGATTTATTTATTTTCTGGGTTTATTTTAATCCTTAGAACATAAGAATTGTAGAGAATTTTGTATGAGCAAATAAGTTTTTATTCTTTATCTTTTAATTGTTTTTGATTCTTTGTATTAAGAAATAATAATCAATAAGTAAATAATAATGGAAAAATTTTAATTTCTGATATATGTATATACATGAACCGTGTCACATAATAAGGAATTGATGGTTGATTTGTGTAATTTTGATATATGGATTGTATTGTTGTTTAATAAAATAAAACAGAATGGAAATGAATAAAAGATTAAAATGAATTTTTATTTTTGGTTTTTTATTTTCTTTTCTTTTCTGGACGTGTAATATATATATATATATATAATTATATTGTATGATAATTGTTGTTATTTCATGTGTATTTGAGTTATAGTTAAGAATGAAAACAAATAGGTATTTTCTTTAAATTGAAAATGAAATGAAAATGATTTAAAGGAACTAAAAATGATTTTGAAAATAAAATAATTTTTCTGGAAAATTTTAATGCAAATGAAGTGTATGGAATTATATGTTATGGAAATTTTTATGCAATTGTTATTGTTTGTTTGTATTTGATTTTCTTTTGTTAGGACTTAAGTTTAATAAGAACAATGAATTAGGATAATAAGGAAAAAAAAATTTCTAGAAAAAAATAAAAAGAATAGACCGTGAGGTCTATTGCATTATTTTAAAATTATTTTTTTTAATTTGTTTGATTGATTGATGTATAGTTAAATTATAGTTAATTGTTTAAAAGAAATAGGAAAAATGGTAGTTGTTATAAACCTATAAGAACATGTATTTGTGAGTAATTATATGAGTATGTGGTTGATATATTTGTATATGTTAGTTGCTGGAAAAAAATGAAATTTTTTAGAAATCTATTTTATATTTTGTTAATGATTAAATCTATGATATTGTTTTCTTTTAGTATACCAAATGATGTAATTATATTATATAGATGCTTTAGGAATTAAAAATTATTTTTCTAAGTTGTCTATATGCTAGTCGAATTTTAGAGAAAAAGAAATTAAATTTATTGAATTTTTCTAATTGATTTGATGATTGCTTTAGTATGTTTATGGAATATATTATATGTTTATATGGAGAAGATTAATCTTGAAAGTTTTATTTTAATTCTGGAAATTTGATCTTTATTCTGAAAAATTTATTTATTTAAGACCCAAGTAATTATTTTTGAGAATGTTAGTGATACCTTGTTTATATGTGCAAATGTAATGTAGAAACAAATAGAAATAAGTGTTTTTGATTAATTACTTTGATTTTATAAAAAAAATTAAGTTGCTGTCCAGAATTTAGAATGTATGAAAAAGTAATGTTTTATTAGAAATAATTGTATTTATAAGTCTTTAGCACAAGTAGGAATTATATATGATTGTTTTGGATTGTTTTACTTGAAATTATTGAAGTAATGCAACTTTTCTGGGGCTGTACAGCAGATGCAACTATTTTATTTTGTTTAATTTTAGTTATTTTATTATAGTAGAAGTTGTAATAAGAATTTAGGAAGAATCGGCATGTGTTTTCGAGTTTTTAAGAAATTGAATTTTTAAGTTTATGTATGCATGCTGTCCAAAAGTGTGAAATGTACAGTATTCATGTTGTGACTTGTTCTTGAATGATTAGATATGTGAAATTCATGTTAATCTTGAAGTATAAATGTTTAGGATTAAAAGTGAATTTTTTTAAAAAGTAATTTTATAATAATTATAAGTAAGGTTGTATATGTGTTTGAATGAAATGTGTTTGTATTTGCATGGAAATGTGAAAAATGATTTAGGGAGGTCTTTGAAAAGAAATATTGGTTTGATATTTAATTTTAAAGTTTTGTTAGTTTTATTTTAGAAATGATTTATTTTCTAAGTATTTACATGGTTCCAAAACTTCAAAGACTTTGAGAAATTGATGTTTTCAAAGGTTATATTTGGTTAATTACTGTTAAGTTGGTGTAAATATCTGCAAAGGTTATTGTGTAAAAATAATTATGTGAAGGTACTGATGTTTGAGAGTGAATCTTCTGTAATCTGATTTTGGTCTGTAACTTAATCTAATTAATGATAGAGAAAGTATTTTGGATTTTGAATGCTCGAGTTTACTTTCTTATTTAATTATAAATGCTTATAACATGATTTTTGCAAAACTTGTTTACTGCTTGATCTGATTAAGATTTGCATCAAAAGAAAAATACCTTAAAGTCATGCTGTATGAATAGTCTGAACATGGTAGTTATTATAAGGTGCTGAGAAGTAAGATTATTAGTAAAAGAAAAAAATTAGATTTATTTTCAAGGTGTTATGATTATGTTTTTTTTAAAGTTATATGTCAGAATGATTGTTGATGTGTTAGGTGTTTTTGGTAAATGTTAAAATGGATTTTTAAAGAAGGTGTTTCTGGGCTGTCCAAATGATTAAAAAGGTTGCATCAAGTTTAAGTTATTTGTTTTATGTTAATCCTGGAGCGGTAGTTGTTATTGATTTTCAGAGTTAATGAAAAGTATGAAATAATCTCTTTTGATTTAATAATTAAGTTCTAAAAATTTCCATTGACGTTTTAAAGGTTTTGATTCTGTAAAGTATGATTTGTTTTAAGTATTGGAAGTTTTGGTTCAAAGTCTTCTTGATTTCTAAAAGTGATAAAGGAAATTGTTGTTAAGGATATGTGGCTTGTGGTTTGCTTAATTGTAATTGAGTAGTTATTTATGAAATTATTTTGTAAATATTATTTGGTAAAGGCTTTCGTTCGGATTTGGGGTGACGTGACTTCAAAGCAAGAGGACACTAATTTTGTAGCTTCAACTCAAGGTGAGAGAGAAGCCTTCTTAAGACATAGTGGCATGTAGGGTAATATTAGGACGTTCCGTATCATCTCAAAGGTCGGAACTAGGAATCTATCGGTCGAGTAGTAAAACGGCAGTTGAGTGTGTATCCCGCCGTTTATACGAAAAACACGATTCCTCGATATTTATTGTATGTCGGTTGATAATTGATTATGCCATGTTGTATATTTTTGAACTGTATATCATATTCTGGAAATAATGGTTCATCTTATGGAAAGATAATTAATGTTCGGTGGTTCCTATGAAAAGAGTTCTTTGTGTTTTTCGACCGGTCGTTCCATGAGAAGGATTTGGCATATTTTGGAAATACTATTATGAAAATATAAGAATGGTTAAAGAATAATGTGGAATTGCGGAAGCGATAGTAGTGTACAGTGATGGTGCAAGCGGCACAAAATAACTTTGCTAAATATCCCCTTTAAGTGACTGACCACGTGGATGACTGTGCCGTGGTCTAAGTCTTGTGGAATCCATTGTACTGTAGAAGGTTGTTTGATATTTCCCTTAGAGGTCGAGGCCCGTTAGAAGCGAGGCTTAGATTGGGTCGACCAAAACTTAGGTTTAAGAAGAGACTTAAAAGACTTAAAAGATTTAAAAGACTTAAAAGACTTAGGAACCCCTTTCCTAAACCTACACGTTGAGAGTGAAGTAGTGGAGAGGAAAGACACCCTGATTATCTATGGATACTCAGGTATACTTGGAGGTCGGTGTTTCTTCAAGTGGTGATTGCGATAGGGGAGGGCAAGGACGGTGAACGTCAAGAAGCCTTGAGTGCTTCTCTAGGCGGGACAAGACTACAAGGACTTATCTTTCGGTAGTAGGCACTGTCGTAGCGAGGAACTGCACGATCAACTAGAGATAGCGCTGTCGCCCCCTTGAGCAAGTCTTGGATGGTGAGAGGGAACCCGAATGGGGCTAGATGTCGCTGTATTTTGGAAACTGTATTGATGAAATGATTTTATTTCGGTTGTTGGATACTTGTTGGTGCGTACCCTTCGACATCGATGCCAGCATGGTTAGGGTTCCTGTGCGTCCCATCTGCTTTCCGAACTAGGATGTGGTTGGAATGATGGAGGAGATGTAACGTGTGTGCTACCAAACCCTTGAGCCTCGGTGGTGGTACCCCTTCTCGAATTTTCGGTGGTTACGATAATAAAACTTAGAGCTTAAAGATAATTGATTATAACAGTTATGAGGTATACCCTTTTTGGAAAGGACTTTATGGTATTAAATGGAATAAGGTAATGATAATAATGATGTACGTTGTGATATGCTTGCATGATCTTAATATTCCCCTATTGTAAGCCCGCGGCCGTCGACGATCATATCGTTCGGAAGTGCTTACTCTCTCTATTTCCCTTTCCTGTGGACATTGGGGAACAATGTTCACAGATGACAGATCATGTACTATCTCGAGTAGCGGTTGCTCAAGTCGAAAGAGGATCACGAGACGACGTACATACGAGGAGGAAGCAGAAGCAGCAATCAAAGAATATTCCAGACAATTGCGGTGGAGGAAAATGATGAAGACTAATAGTCTAGGATAGTTTTTGTTTTGTATTCCATCTTTGGATGGGTAGGACATGATTACTCTATCCCGAATGTAACCCCAGTTGTAATATGGATTATTTTAAATGAAATAAAAGAAGTTTCTTTGTTATATATCATGTTCATAAAGTAATTAAACTATTTTTCCGCAAGTTAACCATCGACTAAATATGACATTGAGAAAATGAGTTTTTGGAAATGTGTTGGATGTTAACATCTCTTTTTGGGAATAGAATTTTATGACGCAAGTCTAAGTACCAAAACATTTTTGTAAACCAAATGAATTAAATTGTATTTATGAAAATCTTTTTGTAAAAGAATTAAACCGAATTGACTTAGATAATGTTAAAAAAAAATGGCGCAAATTTTTAGTGAAAATTCTATGTCCAAATTGGGGTGTTACACTAACCGGTTACATTATCACCTAACCGGTTAGAATTACATACCTAAATACAAAACCACTGATTTGCAAAGAATCCTTTCTTAAATTCTCTACTCAATCCAATGATAAGGTCTTAGCATATCAGAATACCTCAAGTTCAACACATAATATCATTCAAAAGATCTAAGTCATAATCCCATTTCACTTATGCATAATTTCCTCTTGAAATTATCATTTGATGTTAAGGTATTAACTCCCAATTTTCAATCTGAATTATTACAATAAAATCAACTTCATTTCAGATTGAATTCCAGTGAAATTAGGGTCTAGATTTGAGTAACATTGATAAGACCACAGAACTGATTTCAGAAACTTATTTTCTTTGACAATTTTACAGTGTCTAACCGGTTACAATTATCGAGTAACCGGTTAGATTGTGCAGTCAGCACATTGAAATATGAGGTTTTGCAACCCATTCTTTTCATTACTCAAATCTAACCAATTTCAATCATTCAAAAGAGTTCATATACCTTAAGTAAACATGTTTAACCACAGAAACACATTCACCTTGCATGCATTCAATTTAGATACACAAATTGCACATAATTGCACATATTTCACAACTTAATGCATCAATTCACATAATATCCAATTAAGTCATGAAATTGTCATCATAACAGCTTGCATGCATCATATTATGATTGCTCAAAAACAGAAATGAGCCTAAATTGGCCTCCAAGCCATAAAACTAATTCCAACTATGCCCTTTCTTGGTGACTCATCCTATTTACCAACATGTTTTTCCTCATTCTAGCAAATAGTAAGCTTCCCCCTTACCTCTAAATTGTGCTTGATCCAAAACTTTGCAGAGAGAAAGGCTCCAACACGAATTCCCATTGAATCTACTCCATGCTGATAGAGTTGGACAGGGTACCAAAACCAGGGAATTTGACATGCAAAACCAAATTAAGAATTGGGGAAAATTGTCAAATTGAGTTCTCTGCAACATGCACTAGAGATAGGAACATATTTGAAATCACAAGGGTTTGTGTGCTTACCAAAATCAAGCTTCAAAGTCAGCTCCAGAAACCAGAAGCTGAGGTTTGACAGCACCAACACCCTTACTTTGCAAGCTTCATTCTCTTGATTCAGGGACTCTCAACTCACAAATTTTATATCAATACAAAGCCCTTGATGTGAGCTTTGTAACAGTGTATCACTCGTTTTCTATCTCTCAACACAGACTGAGAATCGAACAAAAAGATTATGGAACACTAAAACAGAGCTTTAGCAATTCAGGAGCAAAAATGGACTTTAATCAGAGCAAGGAAAGCTATTTATAGAGGGATTTGAGTGTCATGCAAGTCGACACGTTGATCTCCACTAAGATTAGGGTTGATTCGTGGCAATTTCTGGGTTAAAATGCGTGATTACTCATCAAACGCACTAATCCCAGTTTTTGTGTTCATCGTGTAACCGGTTACAAAGCCCTTCTAACCGGTTACATACTGGTAAAATTCAAAAATTAATAATTTAATTATTCCTTCTTCAAAAACCTTTCTAATATTGTAATTAGGTCCCAACCCAAGGACTAAATTACAATATTCATATTTTTGTACAAAATAACCACATAAAAATATATCTCATATTTTTATATATAAAAGCACATAATGTACAAAAACTAAAACCTTTAAAACTAATATAAATCAATTATAAATTAATTGTTATAATTAATTTCTCGGTTATTTGGGAGACGAAAATTAGGGGTGTTACAGTATCACATTTCAAAGTATAGTTCTTATGTTTATCAATTGGTATCAAGTAAAATAATCTTTTTGATAATTTTTCTGGTCTTAATCGATTAGAATACAGTTTAATCGATTAAGAGCTGAGGTTTTGGCAAAAATCATTCGTTTTGATTGTTTCGATTCGTTTCTCTCGAAAATCTTTCAAGGTTTCTTAAACACCTATTCAACCCCTCCCTTCTAGGTGTTCTCCTAGGGTTCCTTAGTTGTTTCAACCACCAATTGCGGTTTTCCTCAAAATCAATCCGAATTGCACCAGGGACCTTCCTAAGTGGAGGTGAAGTGTTGTGCAAGCGGGTGAGCGAGGGACCTTCCTAAGTGGAGGTGAAGCACCCAACTATAGGTTGAGGAATACTTACTCCTGGTCGGTTTTTCCCCAGAGTGGAGGGTGTATGTAAGGATATGGAATTGTGAATAAAGTGGGAAAGAGTAAAGTGTAAAGTGTTAAAGTAAAGTGTTAAGTGTTAAAGTAACAGTGATAGTGTGGAAGGAGAATTGCATAAATGGATTAGTTCACCAAATCCGATCATATTGTTTAATTGAAATAAAATGGAATATATGGTGAAATATTGGATTTGTGAATTAAGTCATTAAAAGTGTAACGTGCATAGCATACACATATGGTTGCATACTACATTATTATTATATACTTGTGCACTGTTTTATCTTTATAATTGCCCATGTTAAATTTATCCTTAGAGTGTTTGATTATATGTATGTGCTTAGTTAAGTCTTATTATTATTTTATAATGTTTTCTCTAATCTAAATTTGAGTTACTCACCCTTTACATGTTGACATTTTAGGTACGCCTAGCGAGGATCCACCGACTGTTCCCTTTGCCGAGGACCCCTACGCTCCTCATGATGGAGTGTAGTGCATTGCATGCATTGGACTTTTTGCACTATTTAGTTTTCTTGTTTTGATGCTCATTCTCTTGCTATCATTTTGATGTATATATTTTTATGACTTGTAAAGGTTGTGAGGGTGGTTAATCATCCCCCTTTTTGATGTTAATGTAGCTTCTTAAATCACAACCTCTTTTGGATTGTATAGTGACTTTTATGAACTTGTAAAACAACTGCTTTTATGATGATGATTATAATTTATGCTAGTGAGCATAAGTAATGAAGTAATATGAAATTATGCAATTCTGGATTCTGACAGGTTATATATATATATAATAGTATTGGGAAAAGTCCGAATTACAGATGAAACCTTGCAAAAAAATTTCTCAAATTTCCTAATTGCATTAAAGATTAAAGATAGAAAAATTAGGGATGTTACATTTCCTAATTTCTCAAATTTCTCAGCAGGCCCAAAATGCTAACCAGCCCCATGCAGCAGCTCATGGCATCACGGAGTTCAAGAAGTTGGACGCCCCAAGGTTTGTGGGCGGATTTGATCCGGCGGGAGCCCAACAATGGTTGAAGGAAATAGAGAAGATTTTCAAGTCTTTTCCTTGTTCTGATGCAGAGAAGGTGATGTATTCCACCTTCATGCTTTCCGGTGAGGCGGAATCATGGTGGGCGGACACCAGTCATTTCTTGGAGGCGGAAGGGAGGCAGATTTCATGGGAATTGTTCAAGGAGATGTTCTTGGACAAATTCTTCCCAGAGGATGTTCGGAGGAGGAAAGAGATCGAGTTTTTGGAGTTGAAGCAGGGGACTATGTCTGTTGGGGATTATGTCTCCAAGTTTGAGGAGTTAATGAAGTTTTCTCCCTATTATCAGCAGCATCCAGATGAGGGTTCCTAATGCATCAAGTTTGAGAACGGCCTTCATCCTGAGATTAAGTTGGCTATCGGATACCAAGGGATTCGGAATTTTCCCCAGTTGGTAAACATGTGCAAGATGTATGAAGGTGATCTAAGGGTGAAAGAGGCCAATGACAGGAGCATAAGGGCGGCTCAGAGGGTTGTTGGATCGGTGAGGGACAAGGGTAAGGGACCTTCCCTCCAAAGGAACCCCCCCTTATCCAACTCCCAGGTTTGTGGACAACAAGGCTAAGGGAGCAGTGGGGAAGACAGAAGTGCCAGCTACCGCTCCCGGAATTGTTCCATCTTTTCCTCAATGCAAGCATTGTGGAAAGTTCCACAGGGGTACTTGCTGGAGGGTGTTGTATGTTGGTCAACCCGGTCAGATTGGTCCTTGTTTCAATTGCAAGCAAGTTGGACATCGTGCTGCCAATTGTCCAAATCAAGTTCAAGGAAGGAGTGCTTCAGTGGGTCAATCTGGAGGAGTTCAGTCAGCGGTTTATGGTAGGGTGTATGCTATGACTGGAGTGGAGGAAGAGCAGTCGGAGGATCTCATCAGAGGTATCGGTCTTGTCAATGGAATGCCTTGTAATGTTTTATTTGATAGTGGGGCAACTCATTCATTTATATCTTTAGATTGTGCTATTAGATTAGAATTGCTTGTTATAGAAGTTCCCTTTAAACTCATAGTGTCTACCCCAACAAACCCCTCAGTGTCTACCTCCCAAATGTGTCCAAACTGTACCCTCACAATACATGACCACACATTCCACATTGACCTTGTATGCTTGCCTTTGACCAGGAGATCCAATCGGTTCTCCAATTTTGCCATGCTTCACCAGTGGGAGGCCACCTTGGTACTCAAAGGACAGCACGAAAGGTGCTGGATTCTGGATTTTATTGGCCTACCATTTTCAAGGATGCGAGCAACATCTGCAGCTCGTGTGAGCAGTGTCAAAGAGCAGGAGGCGCCCTATCTTGGAGGCAACAGATGCCGCAACAACCTATGTTGTTTTGTGAGGTGTTTGACGTCTGGGGTATAGATTTCATGGGCCCCTTTCCTGTTTCTTTTGGTTTTTATTATATCTTACTTGCTGTGGATTACGTATCCAAATGGGTGGAAGCTAAGGCCACCAGGACTAATGATGCTCAGGTTGTTGTAGATTTTGTCAGGTCTAATATCCTTTGCAGGTTTGGCATACCTAGAGCCATAGTCAGTGACCAAGGCACACACTTCTGCAATAGATCCATGCAAGCTTTGCTCAAGAAGTATGGGGTTGTGCACAAAGTCTCTACACCCTATCACCCCCAAACCAACGGGCAAGCGGAGATTTCAAATAGAGAGATCAAGCGGATTTTGGAGAAGATGGTGAAGCCTAATAGAAAGGATTGGAGCACACGATTGGAGGATGCTCTGTGGGCCCATCAGACCGCTTACAAGGCACCCATAGGGATGTCACCCTATCGGGTTGTCTTTGGTAAGGCGTGCCACCTGCCTGTGGAGATAGAGCACCGTGCATATTGGGCTGTGAAGCAATGTAACTTAGCTCTTGATCAAGCGGGTGAGGAGAGGAAGCTGCAGTTGAGTGAGCTAGATGAGATCCGCTTGGAGGCCTATGAGAACTCCAAATTCTACAAAGAGAAGACCAAGAAGCTTCATGATAACTCCATTTCCAGAAAGGAGTTCTTGGTTGGTCAAAAAGTTTTGCTCTACAACTCTAGGCTTGGACTCATGAGTGGAAAGCTCCGCTCTAAATGGATTGGACCGTTTGTACTCACCCAAGTGTTTCCTTATGGCACTGTGGAGATCAAGAGTGAGTCCACGAACAAGAGCTTCAAAGTCAATGGCCACCGACTCAAGCCTTTCCTAACCACCCCTTCTTTGGATGATGCACCTGTGGAGGAGGCCTCATTGGTCGACCCCACTTTTGAACAACCATGACTTAGGGAGTCTCCTTTTCTCCTTCCTTACTCTTTTTATTACACTTGTCTATATCTGTCTGATTCTGCTATTTGTGTTCCATTGAGGACAATGTGTGATTTAAGTGTGGGGGGAGAGTAGTTTAGGTTGCATATTTTGCTTTGATTTTTTTTTTTAGGTTTTGCTTAGTTTTGGGCATTTTCTTGCATGTTTTTGCTTCACTTTAGTAGAGTTTTGGTATCTTGTGTCTGAATTCATGCATTTCTGTGTGTAAAGTTGCTTTTGATAATTAAGTGGTAACACTGTGATAGAATTGTCCCTTTTGTGAGGATTTGAGCCTTAATTGTGGGTGGATTGCTATATATGCCACCTAATTTTCTTTCATGTGTGATTGCACACTGGATTACTTGCACTCTAGAACTTGACTTGACTCTTGTTGATACTTGATTGCTCATGCACATTTTGAAATGATTTAGGCACTTTCTTTCTTGAATAAGCTACTAGCCATATGAGCCTACCTTGAATGAATGTATCCTTTGCTAGCCCCTTTGAGCCTTTTTATCCCTTTCCTTGTTCTTTAGCTCATTACAAGCCTATGACTGAAAAACCATGATTGTCCTAACCTTAGGGAATTTTGGAGCTTTGGAATTGTTTTGGGAATGGGTATTAGGTAAGAAGTGTGCTTTATGCTTTAATTGGTTGAGTTCTTGGTTTTGCCTCATTGGTTGTTATAGTTATGGCTTCATCTTCATGCCATTTGTGTTGTTTCTTCTTTTCTTTTTGTATATCTCTCAAAAACAAAAAAAAATAGAAGAGAAAAAAAAAAGTGAATAAAAATAAAAATAAAGAAGAGAAAAAAAAGAGGATTGGAATACAAAAAAAAATGCAAAAATAAAAAGAAGAGAAAGAAAAAAGTGAATAAAAGGTTGTTGAGGCAAAGAGGATTGGAATTAGTGGTAGTTGATTTTGGGGTGGATTTTGCTTACTTTTTACTTATTCCCCATTGCTCCTCTATTCCTTTGGTTTTAGCTACATTCCCATATTTTTATCCTACCTTGTCCTTGGCCCCATTACAACCCTTAAAAGACCTTTTGATCATTTTGTGCATGTGTGTTGATGGTTGATGTTAGAGGCTTGTCAAGCTTATGGTTGTGTTTGTTTTTCATGATGTGCCTTGAGTGTAAATAATGATTAACCCCAAACACTTGAGTGTAAACACTTTTGAGTGATCCTTGTGAGTTTCTATCATCTTTGTGACTATCCTCTTGATGTCATTGGTTTCTTTGCATACTTGAAGTAATTGGATGATGTTCGCGGATGCTTTGACTCTTTGATCCTTAACCATTTTGTGTGCTTGAGTTTGCCCATTTCTTTGCATTTCCTAGAATTCATTATGAAGTATGTAATCTCTTAAGTTTGCATTTCTTAGTTGTAGTCATCTTGTTGCATGATTCACTTTGGTGCATATTGATCTTCATAGTCCTATCTTTTGGTTTTGCCCAGGAGTGCAAAAGGATAAGTGTGGGGGTATTTGATGAGCATTTTATTTCCCATTATTCCTTGCATTATTTTACTCCTATTATTGATACTTGTTGCCCATTTGACATTGATTAGCTTGATTTATTGATTTAGAGTTTATTGGACTAATATTCCGAATATTGTTTAATTTGGAATTATTTAGCCTAATTAATTCTATTTCTATTTTCAGGTAATATTTGGCACAAGGACACTTTGGGAAGTTTGGAAATGAAGATTGAAGCATTGAAGTGAAGATTGTAATTTGCATTTAGGTCCCTTTTTAATTGTAATTTTTAGAATAGTGTTTCTTAGGACTTGGGCCCATGTTTTAGGCCCATTTTCATGACTAAAGAGGGGAAATTCGTGTAACCCCCAAGACACTTTCATTTCAGATTTCTCACTCTCTCTCTAGGTTAGAACTTCTCTCTTGGCTCTCCCAAGTGATGGTGGCTGCTAGGGTTTTGTTCTTCCCCATTTCTACTCGTTTTTCTTCATTTATGGCCATGGAAGGCTAGACTTCAAGGGTTAATCCCTTTGGTATTGTATTATCTACTCTTGAGCTCTTGTTATTAATGCAATTTCGTTTTCTCTTCTCTGTTTTCATGTTTATCGATGTGTAGTGGTTTGCTTAATTCCATTTCGTAGAGATAATACATGAATATAAATGCTTAATTTGTATTAACTCGTAAAAACTCCAATTCTGGTTTCTTATGCTTAATTAGAAGTTAGGGTTTGGAGTGATAACTGAATTTTCGCTTAGTATTTGGTTATCACGAGTTGGACAGAGGAGAGGAGAGGAATCGATCTTTAGTGAGCTAGGATTGAGTAGTGTACGTAACCAAAGGGGTTTGCCCGCTTTTGTTTCTGATTTTCTTAGTTTTTATATTCTGTTTGTGTTTTGTTCTTCACATTTGTCACACACAAAAACTCCCCCATTTTACTGCACACTACGTGTTTGATACTTTGCCTAGACCGATATTCGCTGGGAAACGACCTAGGATCACCTTCCTAGTACTACAGAATAAACACCTTTTATTTTGATCGGGTACGGCCTCGATCACACGGTATTGCCACTATGAGTATGTGGTAATGTCGTTTGGTCTAACAAATGCCCCTGCAGTTTTTATGGACTATATGAATCGGATATTCCGACCTTACTTGGACTCCTTTGTAGTAGTCTTCATCGACGATATTCTTATATACACAAAGGACTCCAATGAGCATCGGGAGCATCTCAGAATAGTCCTAAGGATCTTGAAGGAGAAGCAGTTGTATGCCAAGCTCGCCAAGTGTGAGTTCTAGCTGGAGAAAGTAAAATTCTTGGGGCATGTGATTGCTAAGGAAGGCATCGCAGTAGATCCTGCAAAGGTGGAGGCCGTGTTAGAATGGGAAAGGCCCAAATCGGTGAGGGAGATTCGGAGTTTCCTTGGATTGGCAGGCTATTATCGGAGGTTTATTAAGGATTTTTCTAAGATAGCTTTGCCTTTGACCAAGTTAACAAGAAAGGAGACAGCATTTGATTGGAATGAGAAGTATGAACAGAGTTTCTTAGAACTCAAGGGCAAGTTGACTTCTTCTCCTGTTCTTGTTCTTCCGGATCCGAAGAAGAATTTTGATGTTTATTGTGATGCCTCAAGGCAGGGATTAGGGTGTGTTCTAATGCAAGAAGGAAGGGTGATTGCTTACTCTTCCAGGCAGTTGAGACCGCATGAGGATAACTATCCTACCCATGATTTGGAGCTTGCAGCTGTTGTTTTTGCTCTCAAGATATGGAGGCACTATCTTTATGGATCAAGGTTCGAGGTGTTTAGTGATCACAAGAGCCTTAAGTATTTGTTCGACCAGAAGGAGTTGAACATGAGACAGCGGCGCTGGATGGAGTTTCTCAAGGATTATGATTTTAGTTTGCAGTGTCATCCAAGCAAGGCGAATGTGGTTGCCGATGCCCTTAGTCGCAAAGCCCTCCTTATAAGCTGCATGATGATTAAGGAATTGGAGTTGATTGAGGATTTTCGCAATCTCAATCTTGGAGTCCAACTCAAGAAAGAGAGCATGAGTGTTGGGATGCTTCAAATCACCAATACTCTCCTTCATGCAATTCGACAGAAGCAGTTGGAAGATGTTGAATTGCAGGAAATAAAAAGGGGAGCTGTAAGCAGGAATGAGCCGGATTTTCAAGAAGGTGTTGATGGAGTCTTAAGGTTCCGGAATCGGATTTGTGTTCCTTCTAATCCAGAGTTGAGAGAGGCTCTTTTAGAAGAAGCACATAAGAGCAAGTTAAGCTTGCATTCAGGCACAACAAAGATGTATCAAGATTTGAAGAAGTTGTTCTGGTGGCCCGGTATCAAGAAGGATGTGGCAGGTTATGTTTCTAGATGTTTGACCTGTCAAAAGTCTAAAGTGGAACACCAAAAGCCTGGAGGTGTGTTGCATCTGTTGGAGATTCTAGTGTGGAAGTGAGACAGTATAGCTATGGACTTTGTTTATGGCTTACCAAGGACCACAGCTGGACATGATGCAGTGTGGGTAGTTGTGGATAGATTGACAAAATCTACTCACTTTCTTCCCATGAACATGAAGTATCCTATGGATAAGTTGGCTCAGTTGTACATCAGGGAGATTATCAGGTTGCATGGAGTGCCATCAGATATCATCTCAGATCGTGATCCAAGGTTCATTTCACGATTCTGGCAAAGTCTTCAGCAAGCTCTAGGAACAGAGTTGAAGCTCGGTTCTGCCTATCACCCTCAAACTGATGGACAGACTGAGCGGACTATTCAATCCTTGGAGGATTTGCTAAGGACTTGCACTTTGGAGTATCAGAAGAGTTGGGAGCAGTTGTTGCCTTTGGTAGAGTTTACTTATAATAACTCTTACCATTCGAGCATCGGAATGGCTCCTTATGAAGCTTTGTATGGGCGAAGATGTCAAACTCCCCTATGTTGTTTCCAAGTGGGGGAGAGCCATTTAGTTGGTCCTGATGTTGTCCAGGAGACAACGGAGAAGGTGAAGGTGATTCAGGAAAGGATGAAGGCAGCCCAGGATCGGCAGAAGAGCTATGCGGACAAACGGAGGAAACCCTTGGAATTTGAAGTGGGGGAGCATGTGTTTTTGAAGGTGGTTCCAACCACGGGTGTTGGAAGGGTTTTGAAACCCAAGAAGCTCACTTCTAAGTTCATTGGTCCTTATCAGATTTTGCAAAGGGTTGGATCCATGGCTTATAGAATTGCTCTTCCTCCGCAATTGTCCAATTTGCATGATGTGTTCCATGTATCCCAGCTCTACAAGTATGTGTTTGATCCTTCCCATGTTATCATGGAAGAAGAGATTCCAGTAAGGGAGAACCTGACTTTTGAGTTGCAGCCAGTCAGGATTGAGGATAGAAGGATTAAACAACTTCGTGGCAAAGAGATTTCATTGGTGAAAGTGATTTGGAATCGCAACAATGTTGAGGAGGCCACATGGGAGCTTGAGGATAAGTTCAGGATTTCTCATCCCCACCTTTTTGAGGCGGCTTGAATTTCGAGGACGAAATTCCGGTAAGTGGGGGAGAAATGTAACATCCTCAATTTTCGATTCCGTTTAGAAGTGTTGATTCGTGTTAGTATTGTAAGTGTTTAGAATTGTTTAGAATTAGAATTTAGCTAAGTATAAGATGGATTGAATTAAGAATAGGTTAGATTGTGTTTAGAGTGTAGGTTTTAGTGTTAAGTTAAGATAGAATGAGTTGTGTTAGCTTAAGAATCTTAGAAATGTGAAAGAAAGCCATTTTTCAAGGAGTTAATCGATTAATGAGAGCTCTAATCGATTAAATTTTAAGCAACATTCAGCCACTAATCGATTAAGGAGTGGCTTAATCGATTAATTTTTGTTGCACCTTCTAGCACTAATCGATTAATGGCTAGGTTAATCGATTAAGGGCCAAGTTAATCGATTAACCACTGTGTTTAAGTTGAGAAACACGTGATTTCTATAACACCCTCACTTTTATTTAGTTAAATTAGGATTTTATAAAAATTGTAATTGAAAATTTCTTTTTAAATTAAAATACTTAAGAATATTTTTCCGGAAAAATGGACAGAGTTTCCTCTGTTTTTCGGACTTTCCCAAAATTTCCTGTTTGTACCTGTTCAGGCCAGAACATTTTAAAATATAAACAGGCACATTATATATTTGACTATATCCTAATGCCCTTACCAATACAAGTTTCGGGCGCACAACTACTACAATATTTTAAATTACAAAAATAACAGTTTATCACATCAGTCCACTCATAAAATAATGAACGAGCACACTCCACGTGGTGGAGTGTTATTCCTGCTCGGCCTGAAATTGTGTCTGCTCAAAGTTTGAACCTGTAAAAATGGTTGCAAGGGTGAGCTTTACACATGAAGTAGAGAAGTAGTTTCTAACTAGGCATAATGACCTACCAAGTCAAACACAATTAGCACGTAGCACATATAATTTCATTTAGGCAAACCCAACATGCATCATACACAACCAACAGTCTTATTAGTATCCATTCGTTTATTCCAATCATATTACCTTTCCAATATCTTCGTTAAGTCTCATTCTTTTCCATTTCCATTCTAGTCTTTCCATTTAGTTTTCTTTCTTGTTTTCTTTCTTTATTTTCTAATGCATTTCTCTTTTCATTTTCTCTTTTCTTTCTTTCATTTCCATTCTTTTCCTTTTAATGCCGATACTCCTTCACAAGCTCGCATCGGACTTCCATTTTCTTTTTAATCGACACGCCTTCACAGGCTCGCATCGATGCCAATACGCCTTCACAGGCCCGCATCGGACTTTCCTTTTTCTTTTAATCGATACGCCTTCACAGGCTCGCATCGATGCCGATACGCCTTCACAGGCCCGCATCGGGCTTCCATTTCCCTTAAATCGACACGCCTTCACAGGCTCGCATCGATGCCGATACGCCTTCACAGGCCCGCATCGGACTTCCATTTCCCTTTAATCGATCTTCACAGGCCCGCATCGATGCCGATACGCCTTCTCAGGCCCGCATCGGGCTTTTATCTTCTACCTTTCTCTATCTTTCTTTTTCTTTTTCTTTTTCTTTTTCTCTTCCATATATATATATATATATATATATTAATTTTCACACATTTCCACATTATATAATTATCATTCTCTTTTTTGTCAACTTCTATTAATTCCACAATTTCCTTTAATCTTATCATATTTTTCCAAATACACCATCAAATTAAAAGCCAATAAATAAATACGTACTGCTTCCAATCATCACAAAAAATTCACAAAATAATCAAATTCAATGCTCTACATTTATGCTCTTATTCTAATTCATTTTATTCTTTCACTTATCAATTACGTACTTCAACACATAACTCACCAATATCAACCAAGGTTTCATATTCTTCAATTAAGTACTCATGACAGCATTTAACAATTAACATACACATTTAATCACAAACTTATTAGTGGTTTTATTTCCTTTATTCTCATTCGAGTTTACATCTCATGCAAAAATACTCTTCTTTTATTTATTATCCAATTCATCATGCGATACACCTTTAGCACACTAACATCACAATTCAACCATTCAATTTACCAAGTTCCTACTTTTCCTTTTTAGTTGTTCTCTTCCTCAATTACCACTTATATTATACACATATATTTCTTTAAATCAACCAGGCATACAAACAATAATCACTTATAATCATTCACAATTAACAACCAGAGTTTATGTCCTTCAATAAACATACATGATAACATATAGCATTTAGCATGCATATTCATTCACAAGTATCAATTTATGGCTCATTTCATTTATTTTCCTACTTTATATTTAATCTAAATTAATTACCCGAATAATCAGTCGCAAGCATACCCACATATTCTTAGCAAGTATTATAAACTAATAAGAAAATAATCTCTAAAGCAAGGTAAAACACCCCTTACCTCGATTGACGAAAATAAAGAGATAACCTCAACTTCAAGCTTGCCGACGAGAGGGAGCGACGATTCATGAAACTTAGTGACCTGGGGTAATGAGTGGGTTGTTGGCGGTCGACGTCGGTGAGTGGCGGGAACGTTCCTTGGCTGGACCAAGGCAAGAGCTTCGAGTTCGGGCACACGACACAAGCCCGGCACAGCCACGAGTGGCGATAACGGCTCCGGTGAGAATCACGAGCCCTTTAACAACAACAACAATGTAACACCCACTGATTTTATTTCTATTCCGTAAATGATGCATTGATAAATATTTTATGTAATGACGTTAGGGAATATTATTATTGGGAGTTAAGAACCTTAAAGATGCTTAGAACTAAGTAGAATTGAAATAGTTGAGAAAGGAAATAAAAAGAACAATAGAAAGCTGAAAAACTCAAGATTTTGCCCATGCATATCTATATCCAGGGCAACATCGATATCCAGGGGTGGGATATCGATGTTGCATATCGATATCCACTGATGGATATCGATATCCCCGTGTCTGATCTGAAAAATCTGCAGCTTTTTCATGGCGGCTGCACATGGTTTTTGAATTTAAAATTCCATTTTTCAGCTTTCCAGCCTTGCCAACTCGTACCAACTCATTGTAGGCTTACTTAGGACTGAAGAATTCCAATCCTTGCCTATAAATAGCTTAGAATTGAAGCATTCAGGACTCTAAACACCCAAAGTTGCTGAAATTCTTCTGTTTCTTGATGGTTACTTCCATTCATTCATTCTTCCTCCTCAATCCATCTTAATTCGTGAAACCAAAACACAATTCAAGTTCTATTTCCACTGTTGAAGTAGAACTAAGTTGCATCGAAAACACTTCTCTGTAGTGCAAGTTCTAAGCTTCCAAAGTTCTCACTCCAAGCTGTAAAACAGGGCATAGACCAGTCCAAACACCTCTCTTTCTTGAATTGGTTTGGTAAGTACACTGAACCTTTTCGTCTCCAACTTGTTTCTAATCAAAGTTTGCACTTCCTAGTTGCTAAACAAATTGTTCTTTCGAATTGTTGTGTTCTGTGCTTCAAGCACCAAGCAGCCAAAGTCAGCCCGTTGCATCAGTTTTCAGAATTTCTGAATTGGAGCTCTTCAAGCTCAAAGTTGTTGCAGCACTTTTCTTATTCAAACTATCATATCTTTAGCTTCTCTAAGGTATGGGATAAGTTATCTAATCGCTAGAATGATGAATATTAAGCTAAATCCTTAGGAACCAATTGAGGTTGGTTGGGCAAGGTAGATTGAAATGGATTTCTGACTTGGAGGTCTTTTGTTGTTTAAAACTTGATGCAAATCATTTAATTACATCGTTGTGGAGATTCTAGAATGATTAGTTTGAATTAAAACTAAGAGGATTAGAATTTAGTGTATTTACTTGAATTTAAGCATAATTGGAAATTAATGGTTAAAGCTTGGGTAATTGAATTAAGGAAGGTTATAAGCAAGTATAAATCACCTCCTTTAATCCCTGTAAAAGATTGGAATAGTGCAAGGACAATTAGAACCAGATTTGCACATTTAACAGCTACTGTTTCATTGATTTTTAGAGGTGCATATCGATGTGCCTATCATCACATCGATATGCGACATCGATGTGGGCTCGTGGACATCGATGTCCATGTGTACTGAATGATTAAAAATTTATTTTTCTATTCTTTATTATTTCTACAATTTTATTAAAGATTAACTCGTCTAAATTCCTAATTACTAAATTCTAAATATTTTATTTATGCTTAAAACCTAACCCCGTTGGTTGATAACTATCCTGGAGGTGTCCTACTGGAATTCTATTCAGTGGTTGATTATTTTCCTACAGGAGTCCCAACGGAAGTGCGTACACCCATTTGGTTGATATTATCCCTAACGTCCCAGTTAAAGTTTTATTCACTTGGTTGATATTTTCCAAGGGAGTCCCAATGGGATCGTTGCAATAAATATCCGCCAATAGGAGGCTAGGCCCCGACGGATTATTAAACAAATGGTTAAACTCTATTTCTAAAACCATCACAAAGTGGCTGATGGATTTTCTTTGAAAACAATAACACCAGCGAAAAGGAAGTTTAAAGGAAAATGAAATGGGAAAATAAGATGTGCAACTTGGACTATGTCCTAAATGAGAATGAGCTGAATAATGATAATAAATTGATAAAAGGGATTGATAATAGATTATGTCGCATTCATGCATTGTTTGCTCCAGTTTGTGAGGCTTTCATACTAGTTGCGTCTGGCGGAGGAAGCCTGTAATTCGCGGACATTTGAGTGGTCGAGCGGAGGAAGCTCACGAGGACCCCATGTCGTGAACATTTGAGTGGTCGAGCGGAGGAAGCTCACGAGGACCCCATGTTCCCTCCAAACTGTGATGCCCCGGGAAATTGTTGAGATTAGCATGCATCATGCCATTAATAATAAAATCTATTATGTGAATAAAAAGGGTTTGACATGAGTACATGCATTATATATATTGTTGCTACTTGAATACGTGTGTTTGTTGTTTTTAGCCTCTGTTATTTATCATTCGTTTTAACGTGATTAGCTATGACTTACTCCCTACTTGCCCTTGTAGGTAATGGAGCTTCCGTTTTCCATGGGGGAGAATGATGCTGGCAAGGGATGCGATAATTCCCTTACCAATGGTGGAGTTTTGAGAACCATGCTCTAGGCTACGAGTAGTATATTAAGTAGCTCAGAGTTTTATGTTGGCTGTTTTATAGTTTGAACTTTGTTATAAGTTGTAAACTCTCTATGTTTTGTTATGAAACAATATGATATATGAAAGTTGCTTCCGCGTTTGAAATGAACTAAGTAGTAAACTTATTTTGGCGAAAAATTTTCCTCTATTTTATTTATAAGTAATTTAAGAGTTAGAAAGTTGGGTCGTTACAAACAACAGCGGCTGCGGAACCAAGAACAACAGAGGGAGAGGTGGCTTTGCAGGCCTCAGGTCATGGTGGTGGCTGGACCACGAGCGGTGGTTCATTCCGGCCTCAGGGAGGGGAGACGGCGACGCCGGTTCGAGTCGGAGTGGGGTTGGATAGGGGGTGTTAGGCGGCGGTGCTCCTGGTTCGGTTCGCAACCCACAAAGAACAACACCCGGGGACCCCCGATGACGGCGGCGTGGAGGCTCGTAAGATTCGAATCCACCGCGAGGCATGGAGGAGGTGACGGGGCGGCGATCTTCTCCATGGTGGCAGCGAGTCGCGACTAGGGGGAAGAAAAGAACGCGCGAATGCGTACGCGAACCAGAGGGGAGAGAGATATGAAGGCAGTGATGGTGCTTTTGGTTGTATGGCGACGGCGGCAAGGTGGGTGGTGGCCGACCCTAAAGGAGACGAGGGAGATAGAGAGAGGGACCATAGGGGCGGCGGCTCATCAACCCAGGGATTAGGGTTTCCCTTCATATACAAAAACCTACTCTTTATTTATTTATTTTATTTATTTATTTATTATAGTAAATACAAATCAATATTATTATTATTATTTTTTTAAACAAAGAAATACCAATAATCAATCTTATACCACAATATTAAAATAAAATCATAAGAAACTTATAAACATCAAACATGAAATATTTCAATATGGAATATATCCAAAATAAGAATAAAAATAAGAAATAGAAAGTGTATTTTTCAAATAGGGTAACCACTTTAAGTTACTTTATTTTATAATCTAAAAATAAAATATACTTCCGTAATTATTATAGGATATTTTATGAAAATGTCCAACACTATCATTATTATTTAAAAGAATAAATTACGTAATTCAATAAAGACTCAAAATTTATAATACGAAAAATCAGGATGTTACAATTTCATAATCAGTTTCAACGACCCTTTCTCTCTCTTGCTGCACGATTTTTTCTTCAAGTTCTCCTAGGGCAATCAATTTCTACTCATAATCTTCAAAGTTTCACTCAATTAAAACTTCAAATCAAACACTCATCATCCCTACACTAATTTCCCACCTTTCAATCTCTCAATTTCTTCCTCTTTTCATTTCCCCCAAATCACCCATAAACCCTAAGTATGTGCAAACTTTGGTTTAAAGTCTTCTAGCTATCAAGGAGCTTGAAGTTGGGCTAAGGGGCAAGAACTAAGGAGCTAGGAGTTGGGTTGGAGCATTCTCTAGAATTTTGGAAGGTTCTCCTCTACCCTCCAAGAGGTAAGGGGGTTTAACTTGGGTTTAGCTTAGGAGAAGTGTTAGAAACTAGTAATTGGTACTTAGTTAGGTGTGCTTGAGTGATTGGTTGTAATTAGAATTAAGAGGAATTAGTTTAGTCTAGCAAACCCTAAGTGTTGGTAGATTTTGTATGTAGTTGCTTATGTCTAATGCTTTAATTTTATTTGTAATTGATAATTGTGACTTTTATAATTGTTGTGGAATGCTTGTTAATTATGAGCTTAATGTATTATTAGTTAGACATACCCTAGGGACAAGTAATTTCCAATTGAAAGGAACCACTATAAATGGATTTTCGGTAATATAAAAAGGGTTCCATCCTTAATTGGAGAGTACTTGGTTGTCAAAGCATGCATCGTGTAAAGGAGACGTTAGATGTAGGGGAAAAACACACGTCTTTTGATTGATGAGGACAAAAGTAAAATTATTAAAATTATTATAGAGAACCTCGATCTTGCACAGGACATGGGTTTGATTCCCGTGTTGCGGATTGGTTCTATGCAAACTATAATAATTCTATTTACTTTGGTTTCTTTGGGCCAGTCGAGGGTGATTCCTGCTAAAGCCAATTCGGGCAAATCAATCCGAATTGCACAAGGGACCTTCCTAAGTGGAGGTGAAGTGTTATGAAAGCGGGTGAGCGAGGGACCTTCCTAAGTGGAGGTGAAGCACCCAACTATAGGTTGAGGAATACTTACTCCTGGTCGGTTTTTCCCCAGAGTGGAGGGTGTATGTAAGGATATGGAATTGTGAATAAAGTGGGAAAGAGTAAAGTGTAAAGTGTTAAAGTAAAGTGTTAAGTGTTAAAGTAAAAGTGATAGTGTGGAAGGAGAATTGCATAAATGGATTAGTTCACCAAATCCGATCATATTGTTTAAATTAAATAAAATGGAATATATGGTGAAATATCGGATTTGTGAATTAAGTCATTAAAAGTGTGACGTGCATAGCATACAGATATGGTTGCATACTACATTATTATTATATACTAGTGCACTGTTTTATCTTTATAATTGCCCATGTTAAATTTATCCTTAGAGTGCTTCATTATATGTATGTACTTAGTTAAGTCTTATTATTATTTTCTAATGTTTTCTCTAATCTAAATTTGAGTTACTCACCCTTTACATGTTGTCATTTTAGGTACGCCTAGCGAGGATCCACCGACCGTTCCCTTTGCCGAGGACCCCTACGCTCCTCATGATGGAGTGCAGTGCATTGCATGCATTGGACTTTCTGCACTATTTAGTTTTCTTGTTTTGATGCTCACTCTCTTGCTATCATTTTGATGTATATATTTTTATGACTTGTAAAGGTTGTGAGGGTGGTTAATCATCCCCCTTTTTGATGTTAATGTAGCTTCTTAAATCACAACCTCTTTTGGATTGTATGGTGACTTTTATGAACTTGTAAAACAACTGCTTTTATGATGATGATTATAATTTATGCTAGTGAGCATAAGTAATGAAGTAATATGAAATTATGCAATTCTGGATTCTGACAGGTTATATATATATAATAGTATTGGGAAAAGTCCGAATTACAGATGAAACCTTGCAAAAAAATTTCACAAATTTCCTAATTGCATTAAAGATTAAAGATAGAAAAATTAGGGATGTTACATATAGATTGAACGAAAGTGATAATAGAATGCTAATAGTTGAAAAAGGATATCCATATATCCTTCCTTTGATAATAAATACTTATAGGTATCTTTATAAACTGATCTGAATCTGACATGTACAAAATTCTATTTTTGGGAAAAATCCATATTTCAGACGAAACTCCGCCAAAATTTTTATAAAACCCAAGTATTTTTCTCATATAAATCAATACTTTTAAGTAATATATTTTAAAGTAAAAAGGTATGATGTTATATTATGGTATCAGAGCAATACTTGCAATCATCGGCTGTGGAGTATGGATCTCCATATCTCCAATGAGTTACTCCACATGAGAGTAACTGATTAATGGTTAAGTAAGTGTTAGAACTTCAGTAGAAAGGTGAGTATAGGTATTTCGTAAGTCAATAGGTCCTTAGTAATTCTAGAATAATGTTTATATATATATGCTAATCTTGATGATTTATCTCCAATCTAAAGTGGGTTAAACTTAAAATTTTAATGTGACTTTATCATATCAAGGAAGAGACCGAAAGTAGGGACTAAGGAAAGTGAAAACTCCCAACGGACCAGAGCATGAAAAAGCTACCCCAATGGGAAGACTAATCCTTAGTTTTGAATTAAGTAAGTTAATTTCAAATGTGATGAAGGAAATGAAACTTTTGGTTAATCAAACCCTCTTTAGAATGGATGATGAACTATTTGATATAATTATGATTCATGTAAGACAGAAAATGATCTTATCCTCAATGTAATGTAAAATCGAGGTTGATCACCTCGAGATTTACATTCTTTGATAGATGATATCATTGAGTCCTTGAATTCAACAAAATGATTTTTCAAACCTCTATGCCTAGGGATTAGCAAACTAAGATAAGTCATCCAAACCCCATTTACTCTGAGCATTCCTAGCCAGAGTGCGCAGCGGAAGTGAATAGGAGTCAACCTCAATGTGTTGCCTTGAACTTTAATCACTAAGTATTATTCTTTGTGAAAATCAAGTACCTTCTTAAATTTCCCATTATAGTTTGGTGATAAGGATATTATTAATGATAAGATACAAACTTGTTTTATGTCGAACTACTTTGAAACCTTATTTTGGAAAAGTAATGATATTATGAAGAAAAATGAATTTCAATGCATACTAGTATTGTAATACTTTCCAATATGTTGAATTGATTCAAACCATGAAGATTGACCATGATGTCACATAATAAATCTTTAAGAATGTTTTGCTAACAATGTGAACTCCTAAATAATTGAATGATGGTGTAGTTTAGTCTTGAATTACACCAGTTGCCAATTAAATGGGAATCCACTTTATGTGACATAAGTCAATTTGAAATGAAGCTTGAACTTTAAATCCAAACCAAAGGAAGTGTGTTTATTAAAATAATCTGGAAATGTGAATGAAACAAATTATGATCGAAAAACACGTTCCTTTTATTTGGATTTGATGATCATAGAAGACTCTTACTCTTCTTTGTCAAAGGAGTCTTCAAAATTTTCGAATTAGTTCGAAAGCTAATATGAAATTAGTTTGGAAACCTATATGAATATTTTGAACTTTTAAACGCTCGACATGTCCTTCACTGTTAATTAAATTTTTTAAAGTTTTGAATGAAAATGACTTATGAATAACCATGTGTTTTCTTTATTTTAAGGAGAACACAACTCTTGAAAGTTACCTTATCACCCAACTATCAAATTTTTCCTTATGAATTATCATTTAATGATTTTTACAACATGTGGGTTAAAGGCAATACATCTAGTTTAGAGTTAATACCTAGCATAGAACCTAAACTAGGAAAGTGGATGTTATGCCTTTCCCTTAAGTCTGCATAGGACTTAAAGGAAATGTTTTGTTACTATTGAACAAGTTATATTTCAAAACTGTGAAATTTTTCCAAACCATTTTAAACTATCTTATGAGATATAGTTTGTTGAATGTTAAAGTAACAACTTTAATATCTTTTATCAAAATCTTAGTATAAAAGCTTAGATCGTGTTAGAGAAGTTAAGCTAGAATTTTAGACGATAAGAAGTATTTTGTGAACCGCAACCTAAGGAACCAAATAGGAAACCTCTAATCTTATGAAGAATAGCTAAGCATAGGCCTAGTTGAAAGTTTTGAATTTAAGGAGCTTTTCCTTTAGGTTAAGATGTAGAACCTAAATAGTTTTGATTAGTAGATTAAGTGGTAGAATCTAAGTCCGATTTGATTGAGTATCGAATTTTAAGTCTTATATATATAGATATATGTGGACATATAGGAAGTAGGCTTTGTTTATTCAAGAATGATTGAATTATATGTGAGTGTATTTGTAAATTCAAATTTACTATAACTATATATTAAATCAAATTATTTTTAGAGCCAATTACTTCCACCTCATATTGAAGGTGATTTTTTTTAGAGTATTATGCTATTCCTTATTAACTAATTATCAAATCAAAATTTTCGAAGTTAATTGCCTTGTGTCTCTTTTATGAAAATTCTCAATTCCAATCCAAATTATAACTATCTATTAAATTGATTTTTTAAAGACAATCATCATCTACCTTTTCATAAATAACTTTTATTACTAATTACGTTCATATTTTCCACCCTATTTAACCTCGCTTCAAGCCTTACTTGAATAGGATTTGTTTTATATACATATGGGTGATTTAAATATATGCTAGTATGTTACATTTTCAATCTTAATTATAGACCTCTATCAAATTAAAATTTTAATACAATTGTTTCATGTTATTTTTTTAATAACTCTTGTTCCTAATTACATTTCTATTTAATGTACTCTTTAACTTTGCTCCTTACTTTAAGAAAATTTTTAAAGAAAAATGAAATTGAAACTTATGAACTACTTTTATCTAACTTATAGTTTTAATCCAAAAAATGTTAATACCAAATCTTATTTATGTTATACTTGAATAATCCTTGTTAAAGTTTGAGATTATCCTTTTCATTATCACTCAACAATATTTTTTGACTACTTTATGTATGTTTAAGTGCTATGTGCCTCTCTAGGGTACATGACACACAAATCTTGACAATATAAGTATCACCTCTCTGTTTCTATAAATAAGTCTGCAAACTAATTTCCTAATCACAGTATATTAAAATTTATGTCGAATAAAACTTGCACCTCCTGATTGTCTATGCTCAACTCATACATATCATTTATTTTTAATCATATTCCCTTACTTATTTTTCTCTTTATACTTGTGCTTTCAACATTCCACACTTACCAATCATTTTTATTATAATTAAGTCTTGCTATTATCCAAATCTTTCAATTTTGATTCATTTCAATTTAATTCAATTCAACACTACTTTAGTGTGTGCTGAATAATTTTCTTTGCTTGTGTTGGGTTGATATTTTATTCTTCTTTTAAAAAGTATACTCTTTGATCAAATTTTCAAATGATGCTCCTTGTGTTTTGGCTTATGTTTGATCTTGAATGGAATTTCAAATGAATAATACCTTGATGCTTTGTGTGTGTGTGTGTTAGTTTAATTGTGTTTGAATTATGTTTTTGTCGTCTTAACCTCTTTTAATGATGTATGCTTTATGTTTTGCTTCTCTTTAATTATGTTACCTATAAATGTCTATTTTAAAATGTTATCATGATGCTAATACTGGAATTTTAATATATGTGTCTCACTGAATGATGATATGCCATGTTGAATGTATGATTATCTTATACTATGTTTGTGAATAAGTTGCAATAGGTTATGTTCCCAAGGTTTAAATTTCAATTAATTAGTAGGAATCCTATCTAAGAAGAAATATCATTAGCAATCGGGTAGTTGTATTAATGAAACACTATCCTAAGTTGCATCCTAAGTGGGGGAGCAATCCCCAAAGCAATGAACACCTCCTTACATAAGATAGGATTACCAATCCTCATTATTAGGATAAGTCGAATTTCGGGGACGAAATTCTTATAAGTGTGGGAATATTGTAACATCCCCAAATTTAGTAAATAGTTATGTGCATTAGTTAGTTAGAATTCATTCTTAGTTAAAGTTAAGTTAGTTTAGATAGTTTGATTTGGTTTAAGTAATTATAAATTTAATAGCTATATAATTCTAAGAAAATGAAATTTTAATATTTTAGTATGTATTTTATTTTTTGGGAGGTTTTGGAAAGTATTAGATTGTAAATATATATATATATATATATATATATATATTAGCACCGGCTGCACCGGTGCGCACGGGACGTACCGGCTAGCCAGATGCATGCACCGGTGCGCAGGAATCATGCACCGGTGCGCAGGAATCATGCTCCGGTGCGCAGCATCAAGGGACAGCACCAGCTGCACCAGCTGGTGCATGCGCCCAGCACCAGTCCCAGTTCTGGCGCACCAGTCTCACGCACCAGGTGCAGCAGGGCCACGCACCAGAGCCCAGGCATAGCCGCAACAGGAATCAGCACCATATTGGTGCACCATGGTCAGGATTGGTGCACCAGGATGTCCCGTACGCACCAAAATTTTAGCACCAGCCAACCATTCCCGCAGCACCAGCCAAGCACCAACAGCATGCACCACTCAACAGCCCGCGCGCCTGAGTGCAAGCACCGATGCACTAGGGCGCGCACCAGCTTTTTAGCCGGTGCTGTTGCTGAAATTCAGCAAAAACGCATGCACCAAACCTTCTTCTTCTCTCTCATGCGATTTTCTTCTTGAAGAACCCTAGAATTTTCCCAACTTAAATTCAAGCCAAAATCAAGCAATAATCCTATCATAAAATCAATTTCTCATCACTAATCCTTCACTTTTCCATCCTAAAAACCACAAATCACCCACTTTTCCCCCAAAATCCAAGAACCCCAAATTGACCCTCAAATCCTAACTTCTTTAATCAAGCTCCTAGTGCCATATAATCAATCAAGGGAGTTTAGAAAGTGACTAAGGGCAATTAAATAGAGGGTTAGAAGCTTGGAATTAAGCTTGGAGGTGATGCTCCATCAAATCCCCAATTTTCTCTTTCTCTCTCTAAGAAGGTAAGAGGGAGTACTTTGGTTTAAATTAGGGAAAGGGTTTAATGATAATAAAAGAGACATAATTAGGTTTATATAATAGTATGTTAGGTCTTAGAATTCATTTGCTCTAATTTATTGTATGATACCCTAAGTCTTTGCTCTCTTTGTATGTGTATGTCCTATGTTTAATGTTTGAAATTGATGGTTAGCTACATGAATATTATTTCTTTGTGTATTAATGATACAATTATGTGTTGATTGTATGTTTATAAATTATCAAAGTTAATTCCTAATAATTATGCACAAATTGGGACAAAGTGCTTCTTAATTAAGTTTAAACCCAAATCAATGTAATTTCTAAAGTATCATGGGTTTAAATTCAATTAGGAAGAGTTTAAGAACTTGCATCATGCATGGTGAAAAGGTGGACGTTAGGAGTAGGGGGAAAACATACCAGAATCAAATAATTCTATGAGGGAGGGCAAAGGTAACTAGATTGTGCTATTGAAACAATCGCCGAGAATTGTTAATGGAAAACTTTGATCTTCCAAAGGGCCGGGTTCATTACTCGTGTCGGGGATTGGCTTTACCGGAACCATAATAATTCTGTCGGTTACTTTTGTTCTTTTTGGCCGATCACTGGTGATCCCTGCTATAGCCAATTTGGTGTTATCAAGCCAAATTGTACGAAGAACCCTCAAAAAGGGGTGAAGTACTGTGCAAGCCATGTTGTGTGGAGGGGTACTACTATTGGTCGGTTTTTCCCTTGAGTGGAGGGTGAATGTGAGAAAATGTGTGATGTATACCAAAGCAAAGCAAAGTAAAGTAAAGTGAAAGGGAAAGAAGAAAAGTGCATGCATGTGCATCAATGTGGTTTAATGCATTGAATCCAATGAAAATGATAAAGTAAATGAAATGAAATGAAAAAGTATAACATTGGATTCAAGAATTAAATCAAATGAGCGACGTTGCATTACATCATCATGTGATTGCATAATAAAGTACTATTGTAAAATTATGTGTTGCACTCTATTGCAGGAAGAAAATGTATACTTGATGTTATAGGTATGAATACACTTTTTTATGATTTATTATTGTTATTTTAAGCGTTTTTCTTGATTTAAATTCAAATTACTCGCCTCTTAAATTGTCATTTTAGGTACACTGTTGAAAAGTTATCAGGCCCCTCATGCCGAAGAAGAGTATATTCTCCTTGAAGGAGAGTATACTATTCATTATGACTTTAAAGTCATAAGGGAATTGCAACCATTTCTAGGATGCTATATTGTACATAAGTTATGACATAAACCTTTATGAATTAATAGAGTTTTATTTATTTTCAAGTCAGGTTTTCATTCCTAAGATTTTAAGAATCAATGTACAAATTATGTATGGAATATATAGATTGAACGAAAGTGACAATAGAATGCTAATAGTTGAAAAAGGATATTCATATATCCTTCCTTTGATAATAAATACTTATAGGTATCTTTATAAACTAATCTGAATCTGATAGATACAAAATTCTATTTTTGGGAAAGATCCATATTTCAGACGAAACTCCGCCAAAATTTTTATAAAACCCAAGTATTTTTCTCATATAAATCAATAGTTTTAAGTAATATATTTTAAAGTAAAAAGGTAGGATGTTACAATTAGGAATCTTGTGCGAGTCATTACTGCGTACATCATCCCATGATGCACGTCTTACAACTGCACATGAACACATCAAATGTGTCTTACGCGATCATTGCACACGGTCCGCTTGCGACTTACAGCACGCATTTTCATGTGTTGCTTATTGCACCCAAACGTAATGTCTAACTTGACCCTTCTCACACAGCCATTATTCTTTACTTATCCTTTTACTTTTATTTATTCACTCTTGGCTTCTCTCTTCTTACTCCCCTTTACCATTTCACTTGCCTTCTTGTTATAGTCTCTATCATCTAGTTATTATTCCTCATTTAATCTATTCCCTAGCATTTTACACCATCTCTCAAACTCGGCCACCTATGGTCGATACACATATTACTCAAACAATAAAAACATGTATAAAACAACTATCACAATTCACACATTTGTTCATGCTTAACAAACATACACACATTCATAGTTAATTTAATGGGTTCTTTTTATTCACTTTTTCTCTAATAGTAATCTATATCCACTATCCCACGGTTCAGTATCCTAATCTAACACCCATTCTTAGTACTCACTATGCGCACACTAGAAACCCAAACCTAAGCTAGGGTAACACCCACTCCTTACCTCAAAGCAGTAAGAGATAAGGAAGTCATGTGAGTGATTTGGGTCTAACATATGTTTTAGAGCTTAATTTGACTCCCTTTTACTATGGATTTGGCTTGTTTCTCTTGTAAATTTAGGACTTTTTGTATAGTTTTTATAAAGTTAGGCAATTTAGAATCTTTGAACGTTTTGAGCCGTTTTGGGTATGTTTCAGGTACTTTCGGAGCTTAAATGAAGAAAATAAATATGGAGCATGAAAGAGGATGAAAAGACCTTGAAAATGGCGCAAGAACGAAGCAAAACGGAGCCGGAATGAGTCCAGCACGCCCAGGCGTGGAACCCCCACGCCCAGGCGCGCAAGCAGCGAAAAAATGCACCCAGTACAGACCTGGCACGCCTGGGAGCAGCCCTGGGCGCCCAGGCGCGCATACCGCGTGAAAGTGACGTTGTTCGGTATTTTGACCATAAATTGAGCTACGCTTATCCAAATAAGGTGATCTTGGTATCATTTTAAAGCTAGGGAAAAGATCTACAACTTTTCCAGAAATAGCCTTGCTCAAATTCGTTCATCATTAGGGTCAAAATCAGGGCCGAAGTTGCTGTCAGATACGAGAAAGCCCAATTGGGCCACTTCCGGATCAGTTTTGCTCTAATTCAATTAGGATTAGTTTTATCTTTTAAATATACGTTTTAGAATTAGGTTAGGCAGCCATTAGCAGAGATTAGAGAGAGAGAGAGAGAGAGAGAGGGAGTTTACATAATTTTAGAGAGTTTTAGAAGAGGTGAAGATCAAGGATTGGGAGATCCAAGGCTTTTCCATGGTAATCATGCATTCTTCTATTTCTCTTGTTCTTATTTTCATGATATGTAACTAAAACCCTTTGTTAGGAATTGGTGAATTTGTATGGATTAGTTTATTGATTTCATGAATTGATGTTTTTCATATTCTAAATCATGTGTTTGATGGTGTTTTTACTATTATGCATAGAAGTAATTAATCTATGTTTTGGATTTCTAATTCTTCAATTGAGAGATTAAGAATTAGAATAGGCCATGCCTTCAAACAATATAGTTATTCAACAAGTAGGGATACAATTGGGTAATTATATAAACTAGTAATTTTACCCGTGCATCGCACGGGTTTAATTTTTTTTAAAAAAAAAAAATTGATTATAGATTTTGGAAATATGTCTTTTTAAATAATATGTTAATATGAACTTTTCATAAAAATGATTTACATGTATTTAGAAATGAATAATCGTAAACATTAACCTTTGAATCTAGTTTCAGCTACCAACTTTTTCATTAATAAAAATTAACTAATAATGTATCAACTATGCGATTTCTAATCTTAATTAACAACTTAATTTCTTATATTAAAAAAAATCCAACTCATTTTGATTTTTGTTTTATTTAATCCATCATTCCAAATGCATTTTGTTAGTAAATCGTTTTGCAAGTCCAAATGCAGCTATTTTTTTTTTGCCATATATATCATCATCATCATCATTTTTATTACATTTGTCCCAAAATATAAGACTTGTTTTCACACTTTTAAATAATTAGTGTTTATAAGATTCGAACTTTCAAATTACTTGCTTGTATTAAAACTTCATAATTGTAAATAAGTATATTGTCTAAAGTATAAAATAACGCATCATTATTTTTCACAATTTAAATTGCAACATATTGTATAAATTTTTGGATTTTTTTAAATTTGAATTCATGACTGTATTGTATATTGTCTAAAGTATAAAATAACGCATCAATGTAAGCAACTTATAATTAAAATTTAGCATGTTAATAAAAAAAATCTTTACATAAATAATTCTTCAAATAAATATTATTCATAAAATAGCTAGACACAAAACAAACGCAAGAAATGTTCAAATATTTAAATAAAAAAAAGCATCTTTTTCAATATTTATGGCTATCTTAATGTCTATCTAACATAAAAAAAAATAGTTATCAATAAGTGAAGGACTATGAATAAATAATATAAAAATATATAATTTTCATCATCGTACATATAATCTATATAGCATTCACTGTATACTATATATACACAATATGAATATAGTAGCTGTTTGGAGCTAAAAATATATACTACTATAAGTATATATACTCTAACGGAAAGAAACCGTTAGAAAGAATAATTAATAATAATAAGTAATGAAATAATAAGAATTAATGGGAATAAACACCCAACTTAATAAGAATAAATTTTTGTAACCACCAACCAAATTAATAATTAATAAATTCAATTTAAAATAAATATTTTTAAAATAATAAAATATTATTATTTTTACAACATCATCACCATGAAAGCTTTATATCACCAATCACCATCCTCTGAAAAAGTGACAAATTAAAAACAGAGAAGACAAATGGTGCACAAAATGGAAAGAGAAAGACCTAAACTACAACAACTAAGTAACCTTTCTTTCTAATAACTACAATTTAGCAGACTTAGATAAAGAAAGCAACTATGAAAATGCAACTTAGATAATCTTTCTTTCGAGTAACAACAACAACTATGAACATGCTTCTCGACATCATCAACATCATTCACAAGTGATGCCTTTGGATCATTTAATAAAATCGCAACTATTTTCCGATCAAGTTCCCCTTCATCAATCATGGCTAATGCAGCCAAGGGTTTGACCCTGAGAACCTCACCAATTTTCCTCTGTCTTTCACCAATCTCAACAACATCAATTACAGATTAACAATAATTTTAGACACGTTTTGTCCAATCCTACTAATGAAAAAATTGAAAAAAATATAATAAAAATATCATTCTAAAAAAAACCACAACTCTTATATAAATAAAGCAATAATGAAATGAAGAAAATAATATAACAAATAGAAACCAAAGAACAGCGAAAATATAGAACAAATATCCAAGAGAAAAAAATCAGAAATGGTAAATACAAAACTTTCTTGGAATTTGAACATCACCAATTTCCCATGAACCTGAAGCAAGTAATATATGCCTCCCAGGTTTAAGTAATATAAAACAATATTACAGATCAGAGAGATTAAAAAAACAATACTACACAAATGAAAATTAAACGGAGAAGAAAGAAAGGGGATTCTTCAAACCCTAGAATCCCAAAACAAAATTCGAGTAAAAAAAATCTCAAAAACAAAAATTTAAATAAAAATCTCTTTAAAAAAACATACCTGTACAAAAATTAATAGTAAACCTATTCTAAACAAAAATTAAAAATTAAAAATTAACAGGTGCTGCGTAATTTTTCTCTTGTTTTTGTTTTGTGCAGGAATTTTTATTAATTTAAGTGCAAAGAGGAGAAAAATTCAGCACTAGAAGAGGGGAAAGACCAACATTGAAGATGGCTGGAGGAGGAGGATCTCACGGATCCTCTCCGCCTCCTCCTCCCAGGAAGACTTTGGCGGAGTATGGAACAGTGGATCCGGACCTCTTTGCTTCCAGCATAGTCCGGCCAGCCATCACTGCAACTGCATTCACAATTGATCCACAATATATCCACCTCATCATGAAGGATCAGTTCAGTGGTGCGCCGAATCAAGACCCCAGGGACCATATCGCCAACTTCCTGGGCATGCTCGACTTCTTCAAGATCGAGGGTGCTACGGACAAGGCCATCAGAATGAGGATGTTCCCTCTCTCACTGAGGGGCGAGGCGCTAACTTGGGTGAACAACCAGACACCAGGGAGTTTGTCCAGCTGGAAAGTACTTGTCTCCAAATTCATGGATAAGTTTCTTCCAGCTGGGATGCAAGCGAAGCTGAGGCAAGATGTTCATTCATTCATGCAAGAGGACAACGAGTCGTTGCTTGATGTAACATCTCGAATTTAATTCCAAGTATAAATATTGAGTTAATAGGTTTAGAGCGTAGAAAATGGGTAGATTAATGGCTTAAAGAATTTTGGGAGATAGGTGTGTAGTAATTATAAGTACTAGGGGTTGTATAGAAGGCATTCGTAGCATCGGGCAAAACTATCTAAGCGAAATCGGGGGTTAAATCGGCGTTTTAGATGTTAGAAATCAACCGAAAAGAGAAAATTAGAAATTTATTATAAGATGCTAAGAAAATAAATTCCACCGTTGGATATGAAGTTTATGGGGTGAAGAAGCTTATCTAAAAATTTGGACCCGATCCGACGGTTAACGAAAAAGTTACGGCGAATCGAAGATTGGAAGTCTGATTCTCGCCCAGGCGCGCTTCCAGCTCGCCCAGGCGGGTGCACTGTTCATTGGTGCACCACACAGTGAAAAACCCGCCCAGGCGAGGCACCAATTCGCCCAGGCGAGCGCAAATCTGCACCACACGCACCAGATTCGCGTTGGCGCGCCAGAACTCTCACCACACGCACCAGCCGCACGCATCAGGCGCACCAGCTGGTGCCAGGACTCGCCTAAGCGAATGAATAGCTCGCCCAAGCGAGCGACGCACACCAGATCAGATCTGGTGTGTCCATTCCAAAACTTGGGGCCAAAGTTTGATTTTCAGCCACACGATGCTGCTGGCTTTATGGCAACCAAATAAGGCATCAATGGCACATCTTTCCCTCACACTCCAACACCAACATCATCCCATCATCCTCACCATTTTCTCTCAAGCTCAAGAACAATTTCATCATCCTCTTCTCACACACACTTGATCTTTGGGCAAATCAAACCCAAAATCATCAAACCCACCAAGCAAGCTTCATGGAAATGGGTTGAAAACTTCCTCCCTCTCCTCCTTCTACCTTACAAATTGCCTCTCTCTTCTCCCTCTTGGATTTTCAAACTCAACATAAATTGGGTAAGTGAAATCCTATATCAAGTTATGAATCCTTTCCAATTCTTTTTGGCTCATGAAAGTTGTATTTAATCTCCTCTAGGGCTCAAGCTTTTCTCAAGTTTCAAGCTAAGGAATCATCATATAGGACCTCTCTCTCTCTCCTCAAGGAACTCTTATATTTATTTGGATTTGAGGTAAGAGGGTTCGTATTACCTTAGCTTAGGAAATAGATTCTCTTTAGTTATAGTGATGGCTAGGGGTAGTGAATGAGTGGAGCACAAAACCTTAGGGTAGTTAATAATGGAAATAAATGAAATAATTAGTAGGGAATAGGAAGAGAAGCTAGTGTAATGTAGGAGAACAAGTATATAAATGATAATGGATAGAAGGGAATGATGGACTAAGTGGATATTAAATTAGGGAGTAATGAGAATAATCAAGTTGACGAATCATAGGGAAATTATAAAGGAATTAAGAGTGGATAATATAGTGAAAATAAATAGAAACTCGTGGTATACTTGAAAAGATATAGAAATTTATGGTAGAAATGAAATATGACAATAAAGGGATAATTAAGAGGTAGGTAAAGAAAAGGGAAAAGTGTTAGTGATAGACTGGTTTTAATTTAGGGAGATGATGGATAATAAATATGGAAGGTATAGAAAAATGTACGCTAAGAGAGAATGATGAATGTATGCTAAGGGAAAATGTCGATTTTGTGCTAAATATATAATGTGATTAATAAATGTGTATGAAAGTGAATTAATAACGGAAAGGGTATTTGTGACTAAAATGGGGAAAAAGTGCTAAAGCTTGTAATGAAATTGAAAGGAAATTAAATAATGAATGGATTAGTAGTGAGTGGAATAATTGAACAATGAAACTGTATTGATAATATAAGAAGGACCCACCTATCTAGGTGTGTATATAGAAATGTGAAAAGATGAATACGATGTGTATAATGGTGTATGTATATAGGACCCTCCCAAAGGGAGTGCGTATATGTGAATGTGTATGAATGACCCTTCCAAATGGAAGCGAGAATAGGTGTAAATTTATAAGGACCCTCCCTAAGTGGAGTGTGAAAGTATATAAATGGACCCTCCATAACGGAGCGTGTATATAAATGGACCCTCCATAACGGAGCGTGAATAATGGACCCTCCATAAAGGAGTGGATATGTGTTTATAAATGGACCCTCCATAACGGAGCGTGAATAATGGACCCTCCATAAAGGAGTGGATATGTGTATATAAATGGATCCTCCATAACGGAGCGTGAATAATGGGCCCTCCATAAAGGAGTGGATATGTGTATATAAATGGACCCTCCATAGCGGAGCGTGTATATAAATGGACCCTCCATAACGGAGCGTGTATATAAATGGACCCTCCGTAACGGAGCGTGAATAATGGACCCTCCATAAAGGAGTGGATATGTGTATGTATATGGACCCTCCATAGAGGAGTGGATAGATGCATGTTATGGACCCTCTGAAAGGAGTGGATTGAAATATATAATAGGACCCTCTATAATGGAGTGTGAATTATGAACCCTCCCGTAGGGAGTGTGATATATGTGAATGTGGTGAATATATGTGAATAATGGACCCTCCCTAAGGGAGCGTGATTATGTACGTTATGGACCCGCCTATATGGTGTGTGTAAATGTGAGTAAGACCCGCCCTCGTGGTGTGCGAGAAAATGGTAATAGGACCCACCGAGAGGTGTGCGAAAGATTGGAATGCAATGAAAAGACTAGAAAGGTATAGGAAAATTGTGTAATTGGAAGGATAAGGAAAGGTTGAGTTGTATAAAAGGAAAGTGAATTAGTACATAATTTGGATAGCATGGGCTAGGTAGGTCCTTGGTTTGTTATTATGCTCTTGTAGAATCTATATTTCTAAGTTCTGTGTAATGCTACCCTTCTTGCTATATTTTTACAGGTACAGAAGTGGAGCATGCACTAGCCGTGGCCGAGCAGGGGCACACTCCACAACGTGGAGGGTGAACGTTAGGGGGTGATATTATATTGGTCCAAGAATTAAACGTTGACTTTTGACGTATATAAATATTATGTATTGTCTTTTGATGAGATTAAACTATTTTATAACTTGATCATTAATATTTTGGAAATGATGTAGTTGAATGTAATGAACTGATTTATATTTTTCCCTGTTGGCATACTGTTGATTATATGAAAATATTATTACAGGTTTTCAAGGCAAACTCATATTTTTGGAATGTCCATAAAACAAAGGAAACTCTGTCCGATTTGACAGAGATTTTTACAAGCTAAAATGGTTTTTAAAAAGAAATTTTTAGGTCACTAAATAAATCGGGGTAATTAGAATATTAATTAAGATAGGGTGTTACACATGAAGCTTGGCAGCGTTACAACCAGCTACTGAGGAAGTGCCCAACATTTATGCAAGACTGCCAGCAAATTCAACTGTTTTATAATGGGCTCAACCGATTCAATCAGAGTATGGTTGATGCAGCAGCTGGTGGATCGCTAATGAAGAAGACTGTTGAAGAGGCAAAAGAAGTAATTGCAAATATGGCATTCAGCAGTAGTCAAGGATTGAGGACCCAGGTGGAGCAGAGCGTCCTGAAGAGCAATGATCTGGATTCAAGTCAAGTCAAGATCTTAATCGAGCAGAACAAGCAAATGCAGCAGCAGATGGCTGCATTGACGAAGCAGATAAGCCAGATCACTATGTTAGCTGCAACGAGCACTCTGAAGTGCGACTTTTGTGGAGGAAGTCACCGGAATGGTGATTGTGTATTTGAAGTCAGTAAGGGTCCAGCGACCATTGAGGAACAGGCCAAGTTTGTGGGTGATGGAGTACAAAAAAAAATACGTACCCCAACATCTGCAATCCAAGGCCAACAAATCAGTCTCACACCTCATGGTCCAACCCAACACCCAATCCATCACCACCACAGAAGCAAGGTTGGGAGAAAGCACTTGAAGCAATGGCTACCACAACCAATACATTCATGGAAGAGGCAAGGGCGAATTTCGCCAATCAGGAAGTCAGCATTCGCAACTTGGAGGTGCAATTGGCTCAAATAAATAATCAGATATCAGAGATTGCAACCAACGACAAGGAGCGATGCATGGTGGCCCCTCTTCGAAGTGGCAAGTCGTATGAGGAGCCACAGAAGAAGGGTGATGCAACTGAGCATGAGAAGAAGGATGAGGGGCCAAAGCAACCAAGTGGAAGAGGCTCAACTGCAAGGCAACAGACGCAGGATCCACCTGCGGATCAAGAGAAAGAAAAAGGGACACCCAAACCAGCACCACTACCTCCGAGGATTCCTTATCCTCAGAGGTTGAAGAAAGAGGACGAACAGAAGCAATTCTCCAAGTTCTTGGAAATGCTACGGAAGGTGGAGATCAACATCCCGTTTGCAGAGGCACTCTCACAAATGCCTATGTATGCAAGATTCATGAAGGAATTGCTGACAAAGAAGAAGAGGATGCTCACTGACGAGACGTTCCTGATAGCAGAGAAGTGCAGCAACATCATCAAATCCAACCTTCCACCAAAGCTGAAGGACCCAGGTAGCTTCACTCTTCCAATTAGCATAGGCAAGGAGTACTCAGGTAAGGCTCTATGTGACTTAGGAGCTAGTGTTAACATTATGCCTTTGTCTATTTGTGAATCATTGAACTTAGGAGAGATTAAGCCTACACCGGCATTACTTCAGTTAGCTGATAGAACCACCCTCCGCCCATATGGAGTGGTGGAAGATATTCTGGTTAAGGTGAAAGATTTTATCCTGCTCTTAGATTTCATGGTTTTAGATATAGAAGAGGATGAAAATATTCCTCTAATCTTTGGAAGGCCATTCTTGGCAACAGCAGGGGCAGTGATTGATGTGCCTAGGGGAGAAGTAATTCTTCGAGTGAATGGTGACCAAACTATAATTAAAATTTTTGAAAAACCACCAATCACCGCGGAGAACTTTGCTCCTCTCATGTGCATTCAGCACTCGAATGGAGAGAGTGTTGGAAAGAAGTTGAAAAGCAAGGTGCCACCCTTGAAGGGATCTTGGCAACCACCCTAACCTCTGAAATGAGGTGACACGTCAGGCTCGTGACGTTAAACAAGCACTAGTTGGGAGGTAACCCAATGTTTAGGTAGCATTCCCTTAGTTTAGTAGTTTTTAGGAAATTAGTGTAGGTTATTATTTTTTATTATTATTTTATAAAAAAAAAGTATCAGGTACAAACCTAGCGCGGCTAGGCGCGCAACTCTGCACGCCTGGGCGCGCACTGGGCGAATTTGCCCAGAAAATGGGGATTGTTATTTTTTATATATATTTTGTGTCTTTTTCCCCATCACAGCCAGTTCCTGTACCTGTGCAACAAAAATATGTAATTGCTTTCTAGGACTTTTTTTTTAGTTTTATTGCTTGGTTATTTATTTGGATTATTTGATATTTGCATCAAGCTATAAATTTTGTAACAAATATAAGTGAATATTTTCCCCATTAGAGGTGCTATTTATGGGCACTTGTTTTTCATGACTCATATTAAGTTTGGGGGAGTGTTTTCTCATTTTTGTTAATGCTGATTTTTAAAATGCAAGTAATAAGTATTCCAAATTTATTTCATGCAATTTTTTTTTATTTTGTAGTTAGGTATGTTTAGTTTAGTTTGCTTGAGGACAAGCCAACCTCTAAGTTTGGGGGAGTGGATACAAAATAAAAAAATTTTAGATCTGAATTTTTCCCCCATTTTTGGTGTTGGTTTGTGTCTTAGGTAGAGGTTTTGTAATTATTCTAGACTTACGATTATTTTTCTAATGATAGGTGCATATACTTAGTTTAGGATTAGACTCATTAATACATGTTATTTATTTGTTGAGCTATAAATATTTTTGAAATTTGGTTATTTTGACAAAGTTTTTCAGAACTTGAGATTAGTGAACTGACTTTAGCTTAGTGAGATTTTGAGCCTTTTGATGGGGTATATTATTTATTGAATTATTCTGATTTGAGACCCCTATTGTAACATCCCGAAAATTAATATTAAATAATATGATTTTAATATATAAATATCTATTTAAGGATAGGATTAAGCCTTAGAAACTGTACAGGATTAGAAGGGTAGTATGAACATCGGCCAACCTAGGATGTGAGATTAAGGCCTCGGCTCGACCCCGGCCGAGCTACATAAGATTGTGTGCTTATGAACCGAGCTGAAAGGGAGGATCCAACGTAAAACCCATTGTCATATCCGAGAACGAAGCTCGGACTACTGCTGTTCCTCCAAACCGAGCCAACGTATCCTAGCCGACATACCCGAGCCGACGCATCCTAGCTCCTCCGTGCCAGCTCATGTTGAGCTGTAGCCATTTGGTTTCTGTGTCATCCGTACGGTACTATCTTTCACTTTATGTCTCTATCATTACTTTATGTCCCTTTCAATGTACTATTCATGGCTTCCTCAAGAAGCCAATGAATCTTGGCCATACAATCTAGCTTCCACAAGAAGCCAATGAATCCTAGCCACACAAATATTTTCCCTAAATGAATAAAAGAAAGCCCAAACACCCCATAACACACTTTGCATTCCTCATTCTCTGTAACATCCTGTTATTTTTAATAGCTCTAGCAAAATAATAAAATGGTTTAATATGATGTTTTCAATATTTGAGTCTCGGAATAAAATTCTGATTTCATCATTATATTTGAAATATGTTTTCTAGTCAAAATAAGTATAAATTTGTTGTCATACGTTTTCCAAAAATAAAGTAGTACTTTTATTTAGTTTAATTAACATTTTGACAGGGAGCTCAAGTGATAAACCTTAGAGGCATTTTTATAAATATTTTATTCAGAAAAATATGTTTATTTAATATTTATTTAATATTTTAAGCGTCCCTGTAAATTTTCATAGTGTTCGGAGGCTGTTTTATTTTTAACTTCTGGACTGGTTTAATATATTACCGCTTTAAGTTATATATAATAATCTTCTACTTCAAAATTTTAAATATTATATATTGTCAAGTTTAATATAAAGATTTAGAAAATATATTTACTTTTGAATTTCGATAATTTTTCTTACGCAATAGCTATCCGGAGGGACCGGTAACTTCATTATTTTTCAATTAGTTTTGAGTAATTAAAAGTACAATATTGCTCTACTTAAATATATTTTATTTTTAGGATCGTCAAACTTTTAGTTATAATCCAAAGTACCTATACACATTGATCCACAAATGAGATCACGTTGTTAAAAATATATATACTTTCCTATATGTCTACCCACCGCCCCACCCTAATATACTACCCAAATATATGTTCCAATTGCCCAGCCCGTAGCAGAAAGAAAACAAAAAGAAAAAAAAAGCAAGAAAGAAAGAAATACAGAGAAAACACGGTAGAGAGAGAATGAGACAAGAACTCAGAAGTGAGAAGGGGTCGCGAGAAGAAGGAAAGTAGCAGCGACAGAGGAGTAGAAAACTTTAGATTTCCAATTTCTCGGTCTAATAACTCAAGATCCAACCGTCCAATTTCAAATCTTTCTTAGGTAATTAACCTCCTCAACTCCCTCTATCCATCTACCTAATTTATTTGACGATCCGTCAATATTTTATTATCCCTATATTTTCAAATAAAGAGATGTTTTGGAGAAAAGTTATATATTTTTGTTGTATAATGATATATATTTATTATTTTGACAAAAATGAGTTTATTTTATATATATTTTTAATGTTATAATTAGTTTTTATATATGTCCCTATTTAGATCCAAAACGTTGTTATGGACCCTGACCCTGGAGTAAGTTGCAGTTATAAAAGTGGCTTGACCGTTATTGCTAGGATTTCCAGGTAAGGGGAGTCTCTTTTCCACACCTTGAGTTAGGCCTTGAGTTAGGGATAGTTGGGGTATATAATAGGGCTTGGGTTAAGTAGTTGAATTGGGTTGTGATAGCAAAATAGCACCGAAATAGAATTGGTTTAAGGATGTTGAATGTATCTTTGTTTTAATTTAAATATTTAATTGATTTAATGTTGGTAAAATCCCTCATGAATGTTGGTAATGTAGGAAGTGAAGAACCCTAAGGAGTTGACTTATATTAAAGTACTCTGAGGCATACCTGAGTATGTCGAATCGATTGATGTTAATTGTTGTCTGATAAAAGTTACTATGTCCACTACATGAGTGATGATGTTTTATAAATGAATTTTAATGATAATAGTTATGGAATGAATTGTCAAAGGTATAAATGGGAATAAAATGACTATGTGTAACTAAAAGTACAATGTGATGCTAAATGTATGACAAGGCTGGATAATTGTTATAAATGCTAATTTTCGAAGGTGAATTGATATGTGAATACTCGGTAAATGGTTATGATTACTTGTGCTATAATGTTATGTGATGATTAGGAAGGGATGATAAGTATGTATTGTGAATATTGGTGGAATTGTGATTATGTGTGAATGTGAAATTTATGCGTTGGCCTCTGATTTGAGGTGACGATTAATGTAAAGATTTGATAATTGATATATGGAATGAATATGGATAAAGAATGAATGGGAAAGGTGTGTAAGTGTAATTGTGATTATATGTGCTAAGTGGTTTGAGTAATAAGATTAAAGTATGTTTAGGCCTCTGATTTGAGGTAATGTGTAACCAAAATGTAATAAGTGCGTTGGCCTCTGATTTGAGGTGACGATTAATGGAAAGTGATGAATTTGCTGACCTCTGTTATGAGGGGCCCAAAATGAATTAAAGTAATGAAGTGTTGACCTCTGACCTGAGGGACACAAGATGAAATGAATGTTAATGTGTTGACCTCTGACCTGAGGGACACAAAATGAATTAAAGTAAAAGAGTGTTGACCTCTGACCTGAGGGACACAAGATGAAATGAATGTTAATGTGTTGACCTCTGACCTGAGGGACACAAAATGAATTAAAGTAAAGGAGTGTTGATCTCTGAACTGAGGGACACAAGATGAAATGAAATGTTTGGGTGTTGACCTCTGACCTGAGGGACACAAATGAATTAAAGTGAATGCGTGTTGACCTCTGATCTGAGGGACACAAAATGAAATAAAGTAAAAAGGGGTGCTGACCTCTGACCTGAGGGGCACATAATTTAAATAAGGAAATTTGTAGGCCTCTGTTGTGAGGTGCCAATTATGATGATTAAGTTTGTTTCATTGGTCTCTGATTTGAGGCAATGTTCAGAATAAATGGAAAATGTGTTATTACTGAATAATTTGTTAATGGGAAGCATTTTGTTATTTATGGCTTGGTTTGATTATGATACTTGAGTTATTATTATGTGCCTTTTTACTATCTTATGATTCAATGTGTTGTGAAAAGGTCTCACCCTTAGTGGTTAACATTTTAGGTGAAAGTCAAGGAGCTTGAGGATCAGAGTGTCGTAGTGGAAGAATTGGAAAGAAGGAAACTTTATGTTTGTGCATACTTGTATTGTAAATGGATGCCCAATTTTATTTGTAAACTTGAATTGGAAAAAGGAATTTTTAAGTACACTATTTTAATTATAAACTTTTACTCACTATTTTTTGCATATAAATTAAGGGTGTTACACTTATGGTATCAGAGCAGTTCCTTCCTTCCGACCTGAGGGAAAGTGGTCTCGAACTCGCTGCGAACACTCTCATCTCAAGCTTCTTCTCCAGAGGTGAGACCCTTTTAATTGGAAAATTTTATGTTAAGTGGTTGATAAGTATGTTTGGTACTAAATGTTAATCTGTGATTAAATGATGTGTCTTGTATTAGTGGAATGAGTTTATGTTTGCAAATGGGAATGCTAATAATTGTTAAAATTAAGGAAATTGTATATAAAAGTGAAAACGAAGGTGAATTCTTTGGAACCTAAGTGGATCCCTTAGGGATTCAAGGAATCACATATTGTAAGTGTTTACCCAATTGCAAACAGGAAACTTAAAAAGGGTGTAATTTAAATTTTGTCTAAGGATGAAAATTTTAAGTTTTGAATTAATCAAAACTTGAAGTTTCTTACAAAGGAAAACCTTACTAATCAAAACGAAGTACATAAACTTTAACTAGAGGGCGAGGGCTATTACCACTAATGGGATGTAGTGTCGGAACTGGCCAATCCGATGTTGCATTTATTGGGAGGTGACGTCGTCGAAAATCTAGAAGCTTATGCACCATCGTGAATTAGTAACTGATTTCCTATGTATGAAACCTTAGTGTTGGTTCTTTTATGTTTTGTTGCCTTGTTATGTGCTTTTGTGTGTGATTTTCATGTTTGATTTTTGAGTAAATTGGTGTCAAAGTAATTGAACAGGGATTAGTAATGGAACCGCATGAAATAAATAAATTATGATCTTGAATACTAATCCAATCGAGTGAATAAACTCATGTCGATTAGACTAGTATCTAAGAGAACCAAAAACAATATTTAAATCAAATTAATGGTCGAATTCCATAGCTAATCTCAATTTCAAGTAACTGTGATACCAATCGGGAAACAAGGAAAGAGTACTGATCGATCGGATTTAAACCGCTGAATCATATCAATTTGAGTTATGAATAAAAACAAACTTTTTGCCCAATACGGGGAGCGGTTTGGATTCAATCAAGAGGTTCTCGAAATATGTCTATATGTGGAATCGTGTAGCATTAAAGTAAGCGGACAAAAATTTGAAGTGGAACCATGGGGATCAAAATAATTTATTGCCTCGATTCTAATCTATCCGGGTGACTTAGTTTGCATCGGTTAGACTAGAATCCATAATAACAACAAAAACATTTCTGTTGAACTCGTAGATGATTCCACCACTAACTTGATTCCGACGACTTTAATACTAAACGAGAGATATGTAGGGAGTCACTATCGGTTGGACTTGAACCCCAAGTATAACAATAAAATTTTTATAAATGAAAAAGGTTTATTTAATCAAGAAAGAGGTTTTAATTCAACCGAAAGGTGTCTGAACCAAATTTTTACTAGATTGTTACAAGTATAGATGTACAGGGTTAGAAGGGTAGTATGAACATCGGCCGACCTAGGATGTGAGATTAAGGCCTCGGCCCGACCCCGGCCGAGCTACATAAGATTGTATGCTTATGAACCGAGCTGAAAGGGGGGATCCAACGTAAAACCCATTGTCATATCCGAGAACGAAGCTCGGACTACTGTTGTTCCTCCAAACCGAGCCAACGTATCCTAGCCGACATACCCGAGCCGACACATCCTAGCTCCTCCGTGCCAGCTCATGTTGAGCTGTAGCCCTTTGGTTTCCGTGTCATCCGTACGGTACTATCTTTCACTTTATGTCTCTATCATTACTTTATGTCCCTTTCAATGTACTATTCATGGCTTCCTCAAGAAGCCAATGAATCTTGGCCATACAATCTAGCTTCCACAAGAAGCCAATGAATCCTAGCCACACAAATATTTTCCCTAAATGAATAAAAGAAAGCGCAAACACCCCATAACACACTTTGCATTCCTCATTCTCTCCCTCCTACGAATCTCTCTCTCTTTTTCTCTTTCAAGTTCCAGCAACAACAAACCCCCAACATATTTTATTTCTCTCCTCACGAAACACACTCTCTTCCACCAACCGGAAACCTTCTGTCCGCCGTTTCCCCCCTTCCGATTTGGAGTCCCTAGGCCGCGGTGAAGTTCGTGTGTAGCGTGGCGTGGTGGTGGCAGCAAGGAGGAAAAGGATTCAAAGGTGTGAAGCTTCAAGATCAAGCATCAAGAAAACCATTCTCAAACTCTCAACTCTTATCTCACACGGTTTGAGGTAAGGAGTGAGTGTTACCTCTGCTTGAGTTTGGGTTTCTAGGGTGTTCATAAAGGGTACTAAGAGTGGGTGTTAGATTAGGAAATGGATCTAGGTTAATGTAGAAAGGAAATGGTAAAAAGGGAAAAAAGGGAACTAATAAACGAATTAGAAACTTGAGTTTGAAGTAGGGATGAGTATCGTTATATGCTATATGTTGGTATTTACATGATGGATTGGTTGAGTGTTTTATTCTTATGGTTGTTGCTGTTGTATAAGTGATTATGAACTTTGTGTATAAATGTTTATGAGCTTTGATATTTATGATCCATGTATGTGGCCGAGCTGAGTGACTTCGGGAATGGGTATGAGAAAATGGTAGAGATGGAAAGTAGGAGAGATAGAGTAATATGGCAGAAAATGAGTAAGGTTAATGGAAAGAGGGAATGTTTACCGAATTTTGCCGAGAGAGAGGCCGAGCTAGAAAGATGGTTAAAGGGATAAGTAGAGAGGTTGAGCCGAGAGAGGCCAAGCTAAGTAAATAATGAGATTAATGCAAAGAGGAATAAATTAGAGGTGAACTGAGGTGTGTCGAACTAAAAGTAATAGTTAATAAGATAAGGGGAATTAAAGAGAAATGGTTGTGTGGTCGGGTCATAGCAGACGCGTACTGGGTGCGTGCATTGATCGCGTAAGACGAGCATTGTGGTGCTCGCAGCTGTAAGACGAGCATTGTGGTGCACGCAGTTATGACTCACACAAGGTTCCGAGAACGGAATCGGTGGGATGTGTTCCTGGTCATAGCAGACGCGTATTGGGTGCGTGCATTGATCGCGTAAGACGAGCATTGTGGTGCTCGCAGCTGTAAGACGAGTATTGTGGTACTCGCAGTTATGGACACTCCTTACTCCATAGAATGATCGGTGGTAGTGTTCCTGGTCATAGCAGACGCGTACTGGGTGCGTGCATTGATCGCGTAAGACGAGCATGGTGGTGCTCGCAGCTGTAAGACGAGTATTGTGGTATTCGTAGCTATGGACACTCCAATATCCGACTTAAATGGTGTAAGACATGCACTGGGTGTATGCATCCGAGAAGAGTAAAAGATTGTAAACTATGTGAAAGTGGAATAATGAGTAATGAATCCGAGATAGAGATGGTAATCCGAGGTAAGAGAATGTGAACCGAGGTATAACTAATAGGTAATAGAGTAATTGGATAGTGTGATGTGAGCCGAGCTAGACGAGACCGTATAATGTGAACCGAGCCAGTGAGATGGTATGATGTGAGCCGAGCCGGATGAGATTGTGTGTATGTAAACCGAGCTAAATGAGATAGTATGCATGTGATATAGGGTTTGATTACTTGCTATTTGACTACTTGTGTTTGGCTTGGTAGTTCGGTATGTCATTTTAGAAACTGCTTATTTAAGTTATGTGTAATGCTCACCTCCTTACCATTTTTCAGGCACTGAGCCCGAGCAAACGCAGTCCCCGGCCGAGCAGGATCACTCTCCCTCACAGGGAGAGTAAGTTATTTAGAGTCATAGATGTGGATAGGTCCGAGCTAAAATATTTTTTTTGTATTGGGTCTCGGCTATTTGGTCCGAGCTAAAACACGCTTTTGTGTATTTTGATCTCGGCCCGATGGCCGAGCTAAACATCATTTTTGTAATTCGAACTAATGAGCTCGGTGTAGCTATGTTTCTCAACTCTTGTTTATTGATTAATGAAGTCTTCCGCTTTATTAACTCTGATGTTTTTGTTATTAATGAAAGGAAATATTATTTTGGCAAATATCATATTCATCTTAAAAGAAATTTTAAATCCTAATTTTGGGTTAATTAAGGGTAATTATTATATAGGGTGTTACATTCTTGGTATCAGAGCAGTTTCTCCTCGGCCTATTGGAGTTGCAAAGGACTCCAGTGGTTACTCACCAAGAGAGTGACAAATAAGTAAAGTCTAGAAGTCTAAGCCAGACAATAGAGCTTATAGGTATACATGTCTAAATATATATGTACTTGATTAGTCGGAAGTTAATTGACTTTCTCTCCATGACCAAACAGCATGGCTGGGAGACGAGCTGATAACGACCGAATTGCCACTGTGTTGGAAACCCTGGTTCAGCTACAGCAGAACCAAGCGCAGGCTCAGCAGAATCAGGCTGAGAACCTCGCTCAAAACATCGTCGTGGCGGCAGCAGCTGCAGCTGCAGCCCTTCAGCCTCAACCTCCGGCTCCGGTCGAGATCGACTGGATGAGCCGATTTAGGAAGAATGAACCACCTCGGTTCGAAGGGGGTTATAATCCTGATGGGGCTCAGAGATGGCTCCAAGATGTTGAAAAGATCTTCCGATCCCTACAACCGCCCTATGAGTACAGAGTGAGGTTGACCGAGTTTGTGTTGGTTAATGAAGCCGAGCACTGGTGGGAGCAACAGAGCCGAGGACTGGAAGCGGCTAATGAGGTCATCACTTGGGACTTATTCCGAGCTCGCTTCCTCGGAAAGTACTTTCCCGAGGATGTAAGGAGAGAGAAGGAGCTCGCTTTTCTCAAGCTGGAACAGAGGAACTTTAGCGTTGGGGAGTATGCCGCTCAGTTCGAAGATTTGATCCGTTATTCAGGAAGCTACCGAGATGCTGATGAGCGTACCAAGTGCATCAAGTTTGAGTCTGGTCTCCGTGACGATATTCGGCTCGCATTCGAATATCAGAACGTGGCCAATCTCTCGTAATTGGTGAACATGGCTAGCACTTATGAGAAGGGGCTCCAGAGGAAATCTGACGGAAAAAGGAACAGGTCGGCACAGAAAGCAGTGGGTCCGATCAGAGAAAAAGGAGCTGTTTAGAGATCTGCCCCCTATGTGAATCCGAGCTCAAGAGTGGCAACAACTCAAAGGAGCGGTGGTCAGATGGTGGTTGTCCCTGGCCCCTATCCGATCTGCCAACACTGCGGAAAGCAGCACAAGGGAGAATGCTGGAATCTGGATCCGAGCAAAACCAGAGGATCCTGTTTCCGATGTGGCAAGCCTGGCCATTTTGCAGCTCGGTGTACCGAGAATATTGTGAAGGAAGAGGTCAATGTGACCAAGGCTCATCAGACTGGTATTAACCGACCTATGCAGAGAGGCAAAGTTTACACTATGGATGGAGAAGAAGTGACTGATGCTGACGAACTGATCCGAGGTACTTGCCAAGTAAACAGTATTCCTTGTGCCGTGCTATTTGACTGTGGAGCCACACATTCTTTCATTTCCCTTGACTGTATGAATAGACTAAAACTATCCCCAGTAGAAATGCCTTACAAACTATCCATTTCTACCCCAACCAATTCTTCTGTAATCACTTCTAAAATGTGTCTAGAGTGTTCTATCCAAGTATTAGGCAAAGAATTTAAAGTCGATTTGATTTGTCTACCCTTAACCAAACTGGATATTATCCTTGGTATGGACTGGATGTCTCAACACCATGTCTTACTCGATTGCCGAGAAAGGACCGTAATCTTTAGTGGCCCTTCTGTTGCGAAGTTAGAGACAACAGAGGAACCGACCTTAGACCAAATCCCCGTGGTCGGAGAATTCCCTGAGGTTTTCTCAGACGAAATGCCTGGCTTACCGCCGAGAAGGGAAGTAGAGTTTAGTATAGACCTCCTTCCGGGAACTGGCCCGATCTCAATTGCTCCATACAGAATGGCGCCTCCCGAGCTAGAAGAGCTTAAGAAACAGCTGGAAGAACTTTTGGCCAAAAAGCTAATCCGACCAAGCGTATCGCCGTGGGGAGCCCCAATCCTGTTTGTGAAAAAGAAAGATGGTAGCCTTAGAATGTGCACTGATTATCGGAAGCTCAACGCGGTAACAGTGAAGAACAAATATCCCATCCCTCGGATTGACGACCTATTGGACCAACTCAAGGGAGCGTCAGTATTCTCAAAGATAGACCTCCGATCTGGATATCACCAGATCCGAGTCCGAGCAGAAGACATTCCGAAGACAGCCTTCCGAACAAGGTATGGGCATTTTGAGTACATGGTTATGCCCTTCGGACTTACCAACGCCCCTGCCATCTTCATGGATTACATGAATAGGATCTTCCGACCTTACTTGGACTCGTTTGTGATAGTCTTCATTGACGATATCCTCATCTACTCCCGAAATCCGAGTGAGCACGAGCAGCATCTGAGAACGGTGTTGCAGGTTTTGAAAGATAAGAATCTCTACGCTAAGCTCTCTAAGTGCAGCTTTTGGCTCAACGAGGTTCATTTCCTCGGGCATGTGATATCCGAGCAAGGTGTAGAAGTTGACCCCTCCAAGGTGGAAGCGATGCTTAAGTGGGAGAGACCCAACTCGGTGACTAAGATCAGGAGTTTCCTCGGTCTTGCAGGGTACTACAGAAGATTTATTGAAGGATTTTCTAAACTGGCGCTATCGTTGACCTCGTTAACCAGAAAGGATGCCCCGTACCAATGGTCTGAGGTGTGTGAACAAAGCTTTCAAGAGCTAAAGAAAAGGTTGACGAGCTCGCCAGTGTTGATCTTACCCGATCCAACCAAAGCCTTTGACGTATTTTGTGACGCCTCGAAGCAGGGTCTCGACTGTGTGTTGATGCAGCAGGGGAAGGTGGTGGCTTATGCCTCTAGACAACTTCGGCAACACGAGCAGAACTACCCTACGCATGATCTCCAATTGGCAGCCGTGGTGTTTGCCCTTAAGATTTGGAGACACTACTTGTATGGCACGAAATTCGAGGTGTTCAGTGACCACAAGAGCCTCGGCTATCTGTTCGACCAGAAGGAACTCAATATGAGACAGCGCAGATGGGTGAAATTTTTGAAAGATTATGACTTCAACTTGCACTATCATCCTGGAAAGGCCAACGTGGTGGCCGACGCACTGAGCAGGAATAGTCTTCACTTGAGCAACATGATGGTCCGAGAGATGCAGTTGATGCAAGAGTTCAGTGATTTGTTTTACTTTTGCCTGGGACATGCAAAATGCTAAGTTTGGGGTGTGATTGGGGTCTAATATGTGATGTTTTTGTACCTTTTTTGCCTCCCTTTTACATAGTAAGTGGTTTGTTTCTTGAGTAAATTTGAATAAAACAATGGAATTTTGTCTTTATAAGATTTCTAGAACCTTTTGATGTGTTTGGTTTGTTTTCAGATATTTAAGCTCTTAAAACAATGATTTTTGCAAAGGAATGAAGAATGAGAGTTTGGTACTTGATTTGGGAAGAAAACGAGGAAAAAAATGAAGAAAAGTTGACCGTAGTGCGCCCAGGTGCAGGCCATCACGCCCAGGCGCAGGATTCTCACGCCTGGGCGCGCAAAATGCGAGAAAGTGACACTGTTCGCTGTTTTGATCATAACTTGAGCTACGCTTATCCAAATGAGGCGATCTATATATCATTTTAAAGCTAAGGAAAAGATCTACAACTTTGCCAGAAATAGCCTTGCTCAAATTCGTCCATCTTGGGGGTCAAAATCAGTGCCGAAGTTGCTGACAGACACAAATACGGGATTTTAGAAGGATTTTAATGATAAATTCTATTTGTAGATAAGATTCTTAAAGATTAGTTTATTCTAATAGGATCTTATCATATTATATTCAGATTTAGGATTAGTTTTATTAAAATAAAAAGCTTATCACATTAGATTGGAAATTAGGTTAGTTTTTATCTATATAATAAGAGGAATAGGATTCATTCCGGAGGAAGAAAGGAGGGGAGACACTCATACAACTCCATAGAATAATAGTAGATTAGGATTTGAGACTTGGAGAAGGAACAAGGATTGGAGGTTTTTGTGAAGAACACGGAGTTTGCTCAAGGACTCATGGTAATTATTTTTATCATGTTTATTGCGTTTTCTCTTGTAAGTATGAACTAATTCCATCATTGGGATGTAGGAGTAGATGAATGAAACCTTTTCAATATTTCTAGTAATAAATTAATCTTGTTTTCCGTTATTGAATTCTGTGTTTGATTATTCTTATTTGTTTCTCATGAAAGAAGCTGTTTCATGACTTTTGAAAATCCTTTATGAATAGACATATGAATTTAGGATTTAGTCATTTAATCAAACAGTTCAATTGCATAGGCACAGACATGTTTTCTATGAATTGGGTAATTTTATAAAAAGAGGTTTTGACTGAACTTAATGAAAGGGTTAGGGGTTTTAAGGCTCCCTTGAGACATCATTGGGAGATTAATCTCTAAAATACGGAAACGTACTAAGACATTAGGCGTTTTCTACTTTTGCAAAACCAATTCAGAATCAAGGAAAACAAATCAATTTGTTATAGAATATTTAGGAACCTGCATCGAAACTACATCCCGCTTTTTCCCTTGTCAAAAAGTCATTTATTTTAATTTCTGTTTTTATTTACAAAATCATAAATCCTTTGTCTCGTTCACTAAGTAATATTAATTAGGTGGAATTAATTAAACGGTCACTCCCTTGGGTACGATACTCGGACTTCATTGTCTATATTACTTGTACGATCTGGTACACTTGCCAGAATCCCAACAGTGATCTTAACCTCGGCATACAGAAGAAGGAAAACAGTGTTGTCTTGGAAATGCTGCAAGTAACCAATGATTTTGTGGGTTTCATTAAAGAAAGACAGGCTGCCGACCTAGAGCTCCAAAAGCTATTAGAAAGAGCCGGAGACAAGGATGAACCTGACTTCACTAAAGGACCTGATGGTCTTGTACGATTTCGAGGCAGAGTTTGCGTTCCCATGGACTTTGAAGTCCGAAGAGAGTTAATGGAAGAAGCCCACAAGACGAAGATGAGTATTCACCCAGGTGCCACAAAGATGTATCAGGATCTGAAGAGATTATTTTGGTGGCCAAAGTTGAAGACCGACGTGGCCGATTATGTGTCTCGGTGCTTGACATGTCAGAAAGCCAAGATTGAGCATCAGAAACCAGGAGGATTACTCAAATCCTTGGAGATTCCACAATGGAAGTGGGATAGCATTTCGATGGACTTTGTATCAGGTCTACCAAAGACGAGATCAGGGCAGGAAGCCATTTGGGTTGTTGTGGACCGACTTACAAAGTGTGCCCATTTCCTGCCGATCAGCATGAAGTACAGCCTGGAGAAGCTGACGCAACTGTACATAAAGGACATTGTTCGACTCCATGGTGTTCCGAGCAGCATAGTGTTGGACCGTGATCCTCAATTCTTGTCTCGATTCTGGCAGAGTCTGCAAGAAGCCATGGGTACAAAGTTGAGGTTTAGCACTGCTTATCATCCCCAAACTGACGGACAATCCGAGCGCACCATTCAGACTCTTGAGGACTTGCTGAGGACATGTGTGCTTGAACAGTCGGAAAGCTGGGAAACACTATTGCCGTTGGTCGAATTCACCTACAACAACAGCTTCCATTCAAGTATCGGAATGGCTCCTTTCGAAGCCTTGTATGGTCGGAAATGCCGAACGCCGCTATGCTGGTTCCAGATAGGTGAAAACTTGTTGATTGGTCCCGACATTGTTCAGGAGACAACTGAGAAGATCCGAATGATACAAGGGAAGATGAAAGCCGCTCAGGACCGACAGAAGAGCTATGCCGACAAGAGAAGGAAACCCTTGAACTTCATCGAGGGAGATCATGTATTTCTTCGGGTATCCCCTATAACGGGTATCGGCCGAGCTATCAAATCAAAGAAGTTGACCCCTAGGTTTGTCGGACCGTACCAGATATCGGAGAAGGTCGGACCAGTAACGTACAGAATCGCTCTACCTCCACACTTGTCTAAGCTCCACGATGTGTTCCATGTCTCGCAACTTAGGAGATACATTCACGATCCCTCGCATGTGATAGCAGTGGACGAACTGCCGCTAAGAGACAATCTGACTTTCGAAGTCCTACCAGTCCGAGTTGGAGATAGACAAGTCAGACGACTCAGAGGAAAGGAAATCCCCTTGGTCAAGGTAGTATGGAATCGAAATGGTGTGGAGGAAGCTACTTGGGAACTCGAGGAGAAGATGAAGCAGTCATATCCGCAACTGTTCAATGCTGACTAAATTTCGAGGACGAAATTCCTGTAAGTGGGAGAGGAATGTAACATCCCGAAAATTAATATTAAATAATATGATTTTAATATATAAATATCTATTTAAGGATAGGATTAAGCCTTAGAAACTGTACAGGGTTAGAAGGGTAGTATGAACATCGGCCGACCTAGGATGTGAGATTAAGGCCTCGGCCCGACCCCGGCCGAGCTACATAAGATTGTGTGCTTATGAACCGAGCTGAAAGGGGGGATCCAACGTAAAACCCATTGTCATATCCGAGAACGAAGCTCGGACTACTGCTGTTCCTCCAAACCGAGCCAACGTATCCTAGCCGACATACCCGAGCCGACGCATCCTAGCTCCTCCGTGCCAGCTCATGTTGAGCTGTAGCCCTTTGGTTTCCGTGTCATCCGTACGGTACTATCTTTCACTTTATGTCTCTATCATTACTTTATGTCCCTTTCAATGTACTATTCATGGCTTCCTCAAGAAGCCAATGAATCTTGGCCATACAATCTATCTTCCACAAGAAGCCAATGAATCCTAGCCACACAAATATTTTCCCTAAATGAATAAAAGAAAGCCCAAACACCCCATAACACACTTTGCATTCCTCATTCTCTCCCTCCTACGAATCTCTCTCTCTTTTTCTCTTTCAAGTTCCAGCAACAACAAACCCCCAACATATTTTCTTTCTCTCCTCACGAAACACCCTCTCTTCCACCAACCGGAAACCTTCTGTCCGCCGTTTCCCCCCTTCCGATTTGGAGTCCCTGGGCCGCCGTGAAATTCGTGTGTAGCGTGGCGTGGTGGTGGCAGCAAGGAGGAAAAGGATTCAAAGGTGTGAAGCTCCAAGATCAAGCATCAAGAAAACCATTCTCAAACTCTCAACTCTTATCTCACACGGTTTGCGGTAAGGAGTGAGTGTTACCTCTGCTTGAGTTTGGGTTTCTAGGGTGTTCATAAAGGGTACTAAGAGTGGGTGTTAGATTAGGAAATGGATCTAGGTTAATGTAGAAAGGAAATGGTAAAAAGGGAAAAAAGGGAACTAATAAACGAATTAGAAACTTGAGTTTGAAGTAGGGATGAGTATCGTTATATGTTATCTGTTGGTATTTACATGATGGATTTGTTGAGTGTTTTATTCTTATGGTTGTTGTTGTTGTATAAGTGATTATGAACTTTGTGTATAAATGTTTATGAGATTTGATATTTATGATCCATGTCTGTGGCCGAGCTGAGTGACTTCGGGAATAGGTATGAGAAAATGGTAGAGATGGAAAGTAGGAGAGATAGAGTAATAAGGCAGAAAATGAGTAAGGTTAATGGAAAGAGGGAATGGTTACCGAATTTAGCCGAGAGAGAGGCCGAGCTAGAAAGATGGTTAAAGGGATAAGTAGAGAGGTTGAGCCGAGAGAGGCCGAGCTAAGTAAATAATGAGATTAATGCAAAGAGGAATAAATTAGAGGTGAACTGAGGTGTGTCGAACTAAAAGTAATAGTTAATAAGATAAGGGGAATTAAAGAGAAATGGTTGTGTGGTCGGGTCATAGCAGACGCATACTGGGTGCGTGCATTGATCGCGTAAGACGAGCATTGTGGTGCTCGCAGCTGTAAGACGAGCATTGTGGTGCTCACAGTTATGACTCACACAAGGTTCCGAGAACGGAATCGGTGGGATGTGTTCCTGGTCATAGCAGACGCGTACTGGGTGCGTGCATTGATCGCGTAAGACGAGCATTGTGGTGCTCGCAGCTGTAAGACGAGTATTGTGGTACTCGCAGTTATGGACACTTCTTACTCCATAGAATGATCGGTGGTAGTGTTCCTGGTCATAGCAGACGCGTACTGGGTGCGTGCATTGATCGCGTAAGACGAGCATGGTGGTGCTCGCAGCTGTAAGACGAGTATTGTGGTACTCGCAGCTATGGACACTCCAATATCCGACTTAAATGGTGTAAGACATGCACTGGGTGTATGCATCCGAGAAGAGTAAAAGATTGTAAACTATGTGAAAGTGGAATAATGAGTAATGAATCCGAGATAGAGATGGTAATCCGAGGTAAGAGAATGTGAATCGAGGTATAACTAATAGGTAATAGAGTAATTGGATAGTGTGATGTGAGCCGAGCTAGACGAGACCGTATAATGTGAACCGAGCCAGTGAGATGGTATGATGTGAGCCGAGCCGGATGAGATTGTGTGTATGTAAACCGAGCTAAATGAGATAGTATGCATGTGATATAGGGTTTGATTACTTGCTATTTGACTACTTGTGTTTGGCTTGGTAGTTCGGTATGTCATTTTAGAAACTGCTTATTTAAGTTATGTGTAATGCTCACCTCCTTACCATTTTTCAGGCACTGAGCCCGAGCAAACGCAGTCCCCGGCCGAGCAGGATCACTCTCCCTCACAGGGAGAGTAAGTTATTTAGAGTCATAGATGTGGATAGGTCCGAGCTAAAATATTTTTTTTGTATTGGGTCTCGGCTATTTGGTCCGAGCTAAAACACGCTTTTGTGTATTTTGATCTCGGCCCGATGGCCGAGCTAAACATCATTTTTGTAATTCGAACTAATGAGCTCGGTGTAGCTATGTTTCTCAACTCTTGTTTATTGATTAATGAAGTCTTCCGCTTTATTAACTCTGATGTTTTTGTTATTAATGAAAGGAAATATTATTTTGGCAAATATCATATTCATCTTAAAAGAAATTTTAAATCCTAATTTTGGGTTAATTAAGGGTAATTATTATATAGGGCGTTACACCTATTCTTTCATGAGTGTGTTTTCTTTAGTTTTATGTTCTAGAACTTGACCTGTGACCATTTTGAACTTGATAATTGATTACATGCATGAAAATGATTAAGGCATTTAGGATGGTGTTTTTGTAGCCAACAGATTTCTGTTGGAATTGTTTTCCCTTAGTTGCCCATTTTGAGCCTGATATAATATGATTTTTCTTTGGTACCCTGCATTGATTGTATTATTTTTGTAAGTACCTTAGGAATTTTGAATGAACAATTGAGAGATGGACATTTCAAAAGTATGAAATTGTAAAAGTGTTATTGAGTTACTCTTCTTCCAAAAGAAAAGAGAAGAAAATTGAGAAAAAGTTGAAATTGATGAATGATAAAAGAGAAAAGATTTTGTTTGGAAGAAGTAGTAGAGTAAAATTGAAAAAGAAGTTTGAAATAGTTGTGATTTGAGCTTGAGTCCTCATAGTATTCATTGCTCATTCATAATTTTTAGAGAGAAATTTGTTTTGCATTTTAGCCCTTAGTTTCATCCTTTCTTTCTTTTATCCCACCTAACACTTTTAGTCATGGCCTCATTACAACCAAATTAAAGACCTTTTGATTTGTGCATGTTTTTAATAATTTCAGTGGAGATTTGGGTCTATGGTCAAGCTTATGGTAACATTTAACTATTGTATGAACTTGAGTGAATTGCTAATACCCTTGATACACATGAGAGATATACACTGAGAGATTGAGAGTGTTAACTAGTTCTGAGTTCTGATTGGTTTTGTTTCTTTAACCAAGTTTTGATCTGTGAATAACTTGTATAAATATGTGGCTGTGTTGATGAGTCGAAGTCTTAGATCAGGTGCTGTACATTTTGATTTGGATGGTAGTCTTTTGTTTTAGAATTTTTATTTTACTTTTGCCTGGGACATGCAAAATGCTAAGTTTAGGGGTGTGATTTGGGTTTAACATATGATGTTTTAGAGCTTAATTTGACTCCCTTTTACTATGGATTTGGCTTGTTTCTCTTGTAAATTTAGAACTTTTTGTATAGTTTTTAGAAAGTTAGGTAATTTAGAATCCTTTGAACGTTTTGAGCCGTTTTGGATATGTTTCAGGTACTTTCGGAGCTTAAATGAAGAAAATAAATATGGAGCATGAAAGGGAATGAAAAGACCTTGAAAATGGCGCAAGAACGAAGCAAAACGGAGCCGGAATGAGTCCAGCACGCCCAGGCGTGGAACCCCCCACGCCCAGGAGCGCAAGCAGCGAAAAAATGCACCCAGTACAGACCTGGTACGCCTGGGCGCGAAGCCCTGGCGCCCAGGCGCGCATACCGCGTGAAAGTGACGTTGTTCGGTATTTTGACCATAACTTGAGCTAAGCTTATTCAAATAAGGCAATCTTGGTATCATTTTAAAGCTAAGGAAAAGATCTACAACTTTGACAGAAATAGCCTTGCTCAAATTCGTTCATCTATAGGGTCAAAATCAGGGCCAAAGTTTCTGTCAGATACGAGAAAGCCCAATTGGTCCACTTCCGGATCAGTTTTGCTCTAATTCAATTAGGATTAGTTTTATCTTTTAAACATACGTTTTAGAATTAGGTTAGGCAGCCATTAGCAGAGATTAGAGAGAGAGGGAGTTTACATAATTTTAGAGAGTTTTCGAAGAGGAGAAGATCAAGGATTGGGAGATCCAAGGCTTTTTCATGGTAATCATGCATTCTTTTATTTCTCTTGTTCTTTTTTTCATGATATGTAACTAAAACCCTTTGCTAGGAATTGGTGAATTTGTATGGATTAGTTTATTGATTTCATGAATTGATGTTTTTCATATTCTAAATCATGTGTTTGATGGTGTTTTTACTGTTATGCATAGAAGTAATTAATCTATGTTTTGGATTTCTAATTCTTCAATTGAGAGATTAAGAATTAGAATAGGCCATGCCTTCAAACAATATAGTTATTCAACAAGTAGGGATACAATTGGGTGATTATATAACATGATTAATTCCCTGTTCTTAATTAAGATTATTCAATAATTTAATCTCTTAAGGAATTAAGAATTTTCTAATTGAATAAGAAACGGTAATTATACAAGAGGGATCTAATAGTTACCAATTTAGGAATTTGTTCATGATTTAGGGAAAAACAGAGATTCATGATAAATAAACAACGCCTACAATGAAACCATGTTCCTAACATTTTTCTCAAATTGCTCATAACTTTTATTTATTTTCTGTTTTTAATTTAATTTCTATTTGTATTTCAAATCAATCATAATTAATTAATTAGAAACCAATAGATTTTGCTTTTAACTACTCTTTGGTGAAAATTAGTTGAACAATTTGCAATCCCGGAGTGGAACGATATCTGGTCTTATTGACCATATTACTTTGCGATCTAGTATACTTTCTAGAGAGTGATCAGTGAGTCTTAGCCTTGTTCTTGTGTCCGAACTCCTAAATTCTTAGCCCCTTGAATCTTCTGTGATGCCTTAGCAAAACCCTAGGAATGACGAGGAAGAGTTCGAAGTTTATGAGAAAGTGGAGGGAATGATCTTCGGCTCTTAGTAATGGTTGAGGCTTGATGAAGGTTGATGATGAGGGTAGAGTCTGTGAGCAAAATGATAAGGATGGTGTTTTTCTCTAAAGCCCTAGTGGAGAAATGGAGAAGATGAAGTTGATATGTGTTTTTCGTGTGTTGTTGTGTTGGCCTTTGTTTTTATTTTATTTCCCTTTGGAACTCAACGTGTGGTCCTGGTGAGAAGCTTCCCTTGGAAGTTTTGGGCTAATGTGTGGTTATAAATTAATGGCTTCTTGAGGAAGCCACAAGCGAATATTTGGGAGGAACTAAATTCTGACGTGCGCACGCCTGGGCGTGGAGAATGGGGCGCCTAGGCGCGAATATCGCCGTGCGAGCATTTGTTCTAGCGCAAGTGTTCGGCTCTAACTCGGTGTGTTATGGATCCGACCAGATCTTGGTCGGTGCTCGTAACTGAGTGCTAACTATTCGGTGTACGATCGAATAGACCGGATTGGAATCATGGAAACTGTGTTGGGATCTCGGTGCTCGGTTTCTTGGAAGCACCTTCTCGGAATGAGACAGGTAAAACGAAATGCTCGGAGCACGAGGGCCGAAATTCTCTAGCGTCGATACAAGGTTAGCTTAGTCTCTCGTTGGTCGGCCGGTAGAAGGCCGAACTTATAGTCGGTTAATACAACGTGACTTGTTGGGGTCGGCTGTATATGGCTAAGATAGGTGCGTATACTCGTCCGCTGCGAATCGTCTCTATATGGTCGGCTGCTCACTGCCAAGGGTTGTCAAACGAGACGAGGTCGGTTCTCGTGAGCTCATTGTTATTTGTTCGGTTCTCATGAGCTCATTATTAGCTATTCGTTTCGGAAGCATGTTCACTACATAAATCCTCCAAGCTTGGTACGGTGATTTGAGCTCATCCCATGTTTATGGGTAATCTAACAGTCTGATGCTCGCTGCTCGACTTACTTCGGTTAAGATGGGTCCGTGACCCTGAACATTGCTCGTTGGTCGGCTAAAATGGGATAGGTCTGCCCGAGATCCGATCAACTATACTTGGACTCTCTTATTCTTTGCTAATGCTTCCTAATTTTGGCATGCTTTTCCCTTAATAAAATCCCAACTTATTCCTATGATTTCCATTAATTTCAATTAGAATTATTCTAATTAAACTTGACATTAAACTCAGGATGTTACAAACTACGTGTGACTTGATTCCATTTTACTTGGGGTACGTAGGACCGGGGTCACCCTCGTCAGTCGCAACAACCTCCAAATACCGATGTGTTTGGATGCTCCGACCCTCAAACACATCGAAGTTTGGGACCATTTTTTAGTTCCACTACAGTAATTAAGTTTTAAGAGAAGATTTTCAAGTAACTAATTTTTGTTAAGGGAATTTAAGGTGAGGGTGTCGCATATTTTGATTGTAATGCCCTTATATAATCATTATTGAAAAGAGAGAAAGATATTGAAAGTGAAAAAGAAAGTGTAATAAATAAGGGTGTGTTGGGAAAAATAACATTAATTATGTATTGAGTTTTGTAAAAGAACAATACATATGAAACATGACACAAAAACTCTATGAACATTATAAATGAAAACGGAGCGAGTAACTTCCTTAATCCCCATAAAAGAGTAGAATAAATGCTTATATTTAGAGATGGAGAGAGTATCAAAATTACTCCATCCGAATTGAATTACAAGAAAACAAAACTAATTTTATGTTTATTAAAGATGTTAGATGATTTTATTTCATTTTTTTCGAACTTATATAAAATAGAAATATTTTCGAAAAATAGTATTAAGAATGGAACAAAAAGTAAACATGATAATAATTTTTAGGGATATTTTAGGAAAATAATATTAAAAATTAAACAAAATTTTAAAAAGATGTATATAGTTTTACTTTTTCTTATATTTCAAATTGGATAGAGTAAAAAAAAAAATTAAGTGACTGATCACAACAAGTCAACGATAACCGCCTGACGGTTGGATAACGTGACGTGGCGGATGACATGTTAAAACTACGCGTAATTTAGATTTTTTTTTTTTTTTCCCTTCTTAATAAATACACAAGGTTGAAAAAGGTTTTGGATTCTTGAGAAACGCCAACGAGATTAGAGAGATGGCGCTACCCAAAGCAAAGGAGATCGTGTCTTCCAATCCCGTCGTCGTTTTCAGGTCTCTCTATTTTTTTCCCCTTTGCCTCCTCTCACTCTGTCTCTATCTCTCTCTATTTAAACGACTTCGCGTTTTGATTTGCAGCAAATCCTATTGTCCATTCTGCGTCCAGGTGAAGCAGCTCTTGGGTCAATTGGGTGTCACTTTTAAGGCCATTGAACTCGACAAGGAATGTGACTCTCTCTCTCTCTAATCCTCTCCTGTGCGTTTTATTTGGGTGCGAATTGATTGAGCCGCTTTCATAAATCAAGAATTTTTTTTTTTTTTTTTTTTGGGATCGTGGTCAATTAAATACGACTTGTCTTCGCTTTTGAATTTGACTTCTTATTAAGGCATCCATTTTTATAATTAGTCTATGGAGGTTGATCATTGCTAAGTGTTTATATTTACCATCAATAAGGACCATTTTTTTTTTAGTTTTAAAAAATACTCCCTCCGTCCCATGTTATGATGTTTTGGAGATTTCACACACATTAAGAAATGAGTAAATGATGTAAGAATTTGGTATAATTTGACTAAATTACCCCCATTTAATAAAAGGAGATAGAGTAATAATAAATGTATGAAAATTATATTAAAGAGAAATGAAAAAATGAGTGATGAAAAAAAGAATGCAATAAACAAAGGTATGTTTTGAAAAAAGTATAAATGAGTCTTCGATTTCTAAAAAGATCATGACTTATGGGACAAAAAAAATCTCCAAAAGCTCATAACATATGGGATGGAGGGAGTATTGATTTATATCACACATGAAATATGTGAATCAATCATATTCTCTACCTCAGGTGGTCTGTTTTTTTCATTAAAAAAAAAAAGAAAAGAAATATGTGAATCATCAAATCATTTTAAAGTCTGAAGAAATTATTGAATTATTTTTATTGATCAAATCATTCATTCATATGCAATTGATAATAAAAACAGTAATCATTTTTATTTTGAGAAAAAGCTTAAAATGTCTGTGCTCTTTTTTTTTGCCAGGATGTGGTAAATGTCTGTGCTCATATATGTGAGAAGAGGGGAATGTTTTTAACAGTGTTGAGGTCTTGGTTTGTTTTGATATGGTTTCGGGTATACAATATTTGAACGGAAAACAAAAGTTGCGTTTGGTCTGTGTACTATTTTTATATTAATTTATAGATCATATATTTTTACAAGTAAATCTCAAAGAATGCCATATTGTTTACTTTATTTCTTGGTTTCATTTCAATATATTTCTTTCACAAATGTTTGAAAGCAGGAAGAGTTGAGAAAGAGAAAGCTGGTATTTTGTAATTCTACTGAAATGAATGTAAAACAAACGAAACACCCCCTTAGTTTCTTGTGAAATTGGGCTTATATATTCGTTTATGTATTAAAGCTGCTCTATTTCAAAATTCTATGAACATTAGGATTTTAGGTTCCAAATTGCAATGACTGATGTTTCCATGGTTTGCTCCGATAAGATGACAGCAAACTTAGGCCTACATACTTCTTCAATAATAATATCGTACAAAAGTGAAGTTGCATTCAGTCGCAATTGTAATTGCCTTGCAGTTACAGGAAAATATTGTTCTTGCAGTTGCAGCTGCAATTGTAGTTGTATTGTAGTTCCTAAACCCTCTAAAACCACAATTGCATATTTCAATTTAAAACATAGGAAAGTGCGTTTTCTGCTTGTTGTTATATTGTGCTGGTTGTGCTTTGTTCATTTCTTGAGATGTCATGCTGTACAGTTTATGCACGTGGTGCATTGAGATAAAATAAAACTTTACTATTACCATTTTAAATCAACAGTAGAAGTTTTCATGTGTGTTCTGTTATCAGGAAAGTTAATTAATATTACAAAGTTGTGTGTTCTTACATTTTAGTAAAAGAGATAAGAGATGCATATGCCTACTGCCTTATATTTAGCAGAACTGAATTTTCAGTAGACTTTCCATGTACGCGGTGTCTTAGGTAATTCCTCAGTTTTTTCTGGTACATGGTGGTTAGAGAAGTATTTGTTTCTGTGGATTACTCTGTAGTCTGGACTTAATAATGATTACGAAGTAGTTATTAAACACTAGTATCAGGTGTTGAATCAGGGGTTTCTTGTCGCAAGAAATTGAACTTCAATAGTTATTTTCTTGATAATTAAATCATATAATATTTCCAATTGGTTATGTGGGATGCTATTGACAAGCATTGGAATTCACTGGCAATTTCATTTCCTTTTATTCAGAAAGTGCTACCATATTTTATGGCTTTACTGTGATTATTTCTATGTGTAATTTTGTCTTTGAGAACAACTAAATTAACCCAACTGGTTGGACGTTGTGCAGCTGGTGGAAGTGAGATCCAATCAGCTTTAGCTGAGTGGACTGGTCAGCGAACTGTGCCAAATGTTTTCATTGGTGGAAACCACATTGGTGGCTGTGACTGTAAGATTTTTTTCTATTATATATAGATCTACACAGGTTTCTTAATCTTTAGGTTTTACGTCAAACAGTTATTGAATTGTTCTCTGGATTCTTCTGCTTCTATGCAGCAACAACTGGTTTGCACAGTCAGGGTAAGCTGGTACCTCTGCTGACTTCGGCTGGAGCTAAAACTGCTTGAAGGAGCTTGATTTCTGAGTATCTATTTTTATTAGCATAATAAAAATCCTCAACTATTTGGGTTAAATGTAATTCAAGACTTGCAAACTGAGTCCATATTCCTCCTCTTTAATTTTGCGACTCTTTTAAAGTACAACAATATCTATATGTATATTGCTGAAAGTAAGCTTTAGTTGTTGACAACAACAACACTGTTATATAGTCCCCCAGTGGTATTCATTTCTACAAAATCTTTTCCAAACAAAAAGTTCCTTTCCTTACTAACCAAAAGTAGGCTGATGATTAGTGATAGTTAAAAACATTTACTCGATTGACAAAAAATACAAGGTTGAATGCCGTGAAGAATATGATGAAAAGTTTTGAATCTAGAGTCCCTTTTCTTACTAACCAAAAAAACATCTTGATAACATGAAGTAGTTTTGAATGTAAAGCTTGGCTAAGCTCAAGTAGTTTTTACTATATATTCCCTCCGGGTCCTGTATATAAGCTCCCTTGAAGACTTTTTTTAATTTTTAATATAAGCCACATTTTCAATTCCAATGACATTAATTACTTCTTTTTCACAAACACTCCTATTTACTCATGCCGATAATAATTATAGGACTACTTTTGAAAAACTATACCAAATATTTACATTTTTTTTTGAATGAAACAAATATTTACATTTTTAATACTATTAACAATGTTAACTAATTTTCTTAAAGGACGTAAAAATTAGTCAAAGAGGCTTATAATAAGGATCGAAGGGAGTAGTAAAAAGTAATTACAAGATATAAGATAATAACAACCGAACATCGCTTCAAAAAACAACCAAATATAAATTAATAAGATAAATTAAATTTAAATTAAATTTACTAGGCTATGTTTACCAAAAAAAAAAATTTACTAGGCTATAGGATAAGATAATACCTGAGACATGTTTAACTCCAACATATTAATATTCCCGTGCACAATAGAAGGAGGTTAACCAATAGCATGAATACTAGATTCCCTTTTGCCTCCCATTGATTCCCATTCATTATTTTTTTATTCCCTTTTTTGTTTTAATGTTTGATTTAGTCAATTTGAAGAAAAAAATTGGCTACAATACAACAACGGTTATGTTGGTGGCTGGTGGAGTTGAGGGATCTTGCCAATTTCACAACCACTCTCAAATAATTTAGTCACTATAAAATAGCAATAGATGCCTCAACAATTTACATCCAAAAATGACAGAAACTACATCAACCAACAACATTCTTAAGTTAGTAGGCAAAGTGGCCATAGTGACCGGAGGTGCTAGTGGCATCGGTGAAGCCACGGCGCATGTCTTCGCCAAACAAGGTGCGCGAATGGTGGTGATTGCCGACATTCAAGACGAGTTAGGCAATCAAGTGGTTGCATCCATTGGTACTCACAGGTGCACATACTTTAATTGCGATGTGACTGACGAGGATCAAGTCATACACCTTGTTCAATCAACTGTCCAAACATACGGACAAGTTGACATCATGTTCAGCAACGCTGGGATCCTTAGTCCATCAGAACAGACCGTCCTTGAGCTTGACATGACTCACTTCGACCGATTATTCGCGGTCAATGCTCGTGGAATGGCTACCTGCGTCAAACACGCGGCACGTGCCATGGTGGAGAAGCATGTGAGGGGAAGCATAGTGTGTACTGCGAGCATCGGAGGGAGTATAGGTGGCCCACAATCAACGGACTACTTGATGTCAAAGCACGCGGTGTTGGGGCTGATGCGAGCCGCAAGCGTGCAACTGGCAGAGCACGGTATAAGGGTGAACAGCGTCTCGCCAAATGGATTGGCAACACCGTTGACTTGCAAGAAGTTGGGGATGAGCGAGGAGAAGGTGCAAGAGGTTTATGGGCAGTACGCGAGACTGAAAGGGGTGGTCCTCACGCCGAAACATGTCGCAGATGCTGTGTTGTTTCTTGCCTCTGATGACTCGGCGTTTGTCACTGGTCATGATCTTCTGGTGGATGGTGGTTTTACTTATTCCAAATAGCAATTTCTTTTTGAGTTTCTTGGTTCTTGCTACTCTGGTTTGTTTTCTATTTGAAATAATGAAATTGATGTACTAATAACGTGTTGCAAAGCTATCACCAGAATAAAACAAGCTTATTCAGGTATATCCGGGATACAGCATAACAAGTTCCGCATAAAGTCAATCACTGTAACTCCATAGCACCGCAGAGCACATGACAGAACTCAATTGTTGTAATTTAAAGGACTTGAGTCCCAGAACGGGAATGTGGGAGGTTTGAGTTTTGATACATTCTAATAAGTTCTCATAACACTGAAATAAAACAAGTATTGAATGAAAGCTCCGTCTAATTTGCTCCCGGCTAAAAGTGGAGCATGTTATGCTCCCCCTCGAAAACATGTTTTCATAAAATGTTTTCTCTTCTCTGTATCGTTGGATGATGTTTAAAAAGAATGAACGGACCATAATAATTTAGGGCTAACGGAAGGATAGGTAAATTTCCATCATGGCTTACGTCTTATACAAGACGTAGGTGTTTAAATTATATACAAAAGTTACGTCTTGGTTGAAAGCTAAAAATTAATACTTACATCTTGTTGAGACATAGGGGTTTAAAAAATAATAATACCTATATACAAAAGCGCACGTCTCACACGAGACATAAATTAGAATATAGCTACAAGTATATACGTCACACACGAGACGTCTTGGTTTTGATTGATCGGTAAGTAGATTCCCAGCACCAACCGCTTGGGGCCAATCTCAATTCGTAAGGTATGAGTTGTTATAGATTGTTTAATGCAATTAACCTATGCATGTTAGATCGGTTTCCATCTTCGTTTTTTTTTTGGGATTTTTTGAGGGATAATTTTTTTTTTCAATTTCAATGTGTTTTGTGTTACAGATCTGAAAAAAAAAAATTGCTTTCAGGCATGTATGATGGAATGTGAAAATTTTGAAACTTTGATCTATGGTTTTGATTGATCATGAAAGATAGTGAAGGGAACAAGATGGAGGGAAGAACGATGGAGGAGGGAGGCCCAGAGAGGGAAGAACGATGGAGAGAGGGAGGAGAGAAGATGTATGTTAAATTTTTTGAAGTAGTCGTTTCAGCTATCAAATTCTTCTACCTAGAGAATTCGTTTCAGCTATACCAACATACCTCAAGGCTGAGAAGTATGTGTTAAATTTTATTTTTTTTTGGTAAAAGAATACATACTTCAAGGCTGAGAAGTATGTGTTAATTTTTTTTTTGGGTAAAAAAGTACATACTTCAAGGCTGAGAAACATGTGTTAAATTTTTTTTATGGTAAAAGAGTACGTGTTAATTTTTTTAAACCCCTAGAGAATTAGTTCAGTTATAACATACTTCAACGCTAAGATGTATGTGTTAATATCGTGGAGCTATATAACATAATTTAAGCCCTTACGTCTAACACCAAGACGTAGCTTTTCTATATAATTTTAACACCTACGTCTTGGATAAGACGTAAGGGTATTAATTTTTTTTAACCCCTACGTTTCAATCAAGACGTAAGTATTAATTTTTAGCCCCTATGTCTCAACCAAGACGTAGCTTTTGCATATAATTTTAACACCTCTGTCTATGTTTTGACTTAGGTATTAATTTTTTTAAACCCCTACGTCTTAACCAAGATGTAACTATTAATTTTTAACCCTTATGTCTCAACCAAGACGTAACTATTAATTTTTGTGAGCGAAAGAAATACGAAGTTGCTCAAGCGATAACTTACGTCTTAGTTGAAACGTAGGGTATTAAAGCAATTTATATTTACCGGTGGAAAATTGCCGGTTACCGATTTTCTAAAAGATGGAATTTCATGTCAGATATGCAGAAGGTATTCCATATCCCTTAATCTTTTTGGTTAATTTTTTTACTTATTGTTTAAGTTAATCTAGAATTTGAACTATACTAAAGTGAATAAATTGTATAGTTTCAGGGACTATAATGAATAACCTAAAATTATTACAGGGACTATAGTAAATTATTTAAAGTAATTACAGGGACTATAGTGAATTATTTAAAGTGCATGTTACGCCTCCGTTAACGGAGATTAACTCCAGGGACTAACGTGCACACGTTTTTACAAATCCAAGGACCTCAAAGCTATTTTCATAATTTGAGGGACGAAAGTGAAAGCGGTATATAATTTCAGGGAAATGACAATTAACTCATTTATAATTCATCCTTTCCGATATCTCTATATTATAATGAGGATTCAAAGATATTCTATTTTGTTATTTAATGCGGCAATTAAGCTTGGGACTATGATGATCAATCCTTTTATGAACAAGTATGCTGATAAAATGATTTACAGAACATCAGTATGAGAAAATCCATATCAAACCCCATCCAAAATGTTGTCCACAACTTTATAAATGAGGGAAGCTACATTCTCATCAGCAGCAGTAATGACAGCGCTGGTGGTTCTAATCTCTATCAAGGCTTTGTAAGGGTCCTGTGAGTGAACAATACATACGGTTTGTGATTCAGCGTCACTAATGGTTTCCAATGACGCATGAATGCCAACCTTTAATAAAGCAGCCAGAAGTTTTTCTGAATCAGGTAAACCCCAATGTAGTAAAGGCATGTTTCTTAAATGTTCTGTGTCATTATCCAGGAGCAAGTGATGTCTAGCATTTTCCAATAATAGCTCCCCCTTTAATATCGAGATAATGTTTTCTTGATTTTTAAAAGTTTTCCGATAAAACTGGGATGCCAAATCTGTTGCAATTTTTAACTCTCGACTGTTCTTTCGGCAAGATACTTTTAAAATTTCAGCTTCAGTGTAATGCAAAACTGAGAAAGGCCTTTCACTTGGAAAACTGATCCGCAACCTCAAATCTTCAGGGAACTAGATAATAAAAAATAAGTAAAAATAATACAGGTATAATCTTCCGTTGATCTCAAGTACACTCTTAGAAATCAAATAACACAGTATAACTATAAAGCAAACTTTGAATAATTACCAGAACATTCTTTGGCTGTAATGTCTGTAACAAAGGTTGAATTTTCTGCAACCTACAATGTCAAAATCAAAATAGCAAGAGAATGCTCAATACATAATAAATCAATTTGTCATAACCAGAAACAACACATTTTATTAACTAATTTTCAAAGAAAATATCATGTTGAAACCAAACTGAAAATCTTCAGGAAAGGTAATTTGAAATGGGGTAAGAAAAAGGGCACAGCAAAGCAGTCCTATTCCCTGACTGAACAAAGCTAACACATGGTAGCGAGGAGCATGTACTATTAATTCTACAATCATATATATATATATATATATATATATATATATATATGCTGAGAGTTTATCAGGGATTCCACATATTTGTTAGGTTTTTGTTTCCTCATGTTCTTAGGCTCTCCAAGGCAATTAGGACTATTACTTATAAGGCTACATGTTTGTACAGATTTAGAAAATGATTAGTGAGAACAATGGGAGATAGACATGAATGTGCATATTGGAAGAAGTAATTTAAGGAAAGGTAAACCTACCCTATTCCAGAGGGAAACACACATTGAAGAACCTTCATAGCAACTGGCTGGAAAGGTAAGAGAGCCAGCTCCGGATTCTGCACATCCTGCAAATAGTGAATTCAATGCAACATTCAAAGCCATTCTGACATCATTAAAGGGATGAAACTTACAAGACCACATACATCGATATACATTTCTACAAAAAAATATTCAACATATAAAATGACTGCAATGAACCATCAGAAGTACTTGAATTATTAAAGGAGTATATCACACCTCAAGGATAAGTAAAGATTTTGGATCCCCACACCAACGTCGAAGAAAATGAACAGCAGGACCAATACGCAGACTCCAGTGAGCACAAAATACGACACATGGTTCCTGCCAATTCATTCTATGACCAACAAATTAGATTTTATGAGCAAATAACAATAAATAAAATAGACTAGGTAAACCATCTTTTACTTATGCAATTTGTTAAAATTGGAAACTTCTCGTTATCTTGAGGGCCGAGGCAATGAAGAGAAATTCAACAGAGATAGGAAATACAAAATTTGCCCCAAATAATTATCGTTGCAATACCACAAGATTTTACATATATAAAGTGACAAATGACACCAAATTTGACAAATCATTTCCACTTTGCAGCAGTTCATTATAAGAGAGAAGAGAAAAAAAGATAAGGAGAAAATCTTACAAGAGTTTATGTGAATGAATAGCACGGACTACATGAATCTTTTTCTCGTTTAGGAGCTGGACATGTGCATACAATGGCTCCCCAGCAAATAGCTGCAATGCCAGTTAAAATAGCTAAAAATAAATGTCAAATTTTGTAACTAAAATTTATGCAAGTGCAACAGAACAAATTCAAGATTCTAAAAGCCTACCCTTTCCTGTCGTTGTTTTGAAAGCCACTCCGGTATGATGTTAAGGAATGCCAGTAATTCTTCAGCCACTGAAGACACTATATAAACTGGGACCTACAAATAGAAAAGTAATTAAATTAAAAGTGGAAATCGTGTGACAAAGCATCTTTTGTCAGTTATGTTTATTCGATAAGAAAACTCAATTGATTTGCAGGTCACTTTGCAACCTTCAATGGAGCTTTGACTTCCCCTGTCTTTCCCACATCAACCATTTAACAATGAACACTGGTAAGCAGTATCATGGGTCTAGGTCTCTTAGCAAACAAAAATAGAAGATAAAAATAAGAAAACATAAAAAGAAACTAGTGGCACATAAGTTGTGAAAGACAGGCATTTTTCTATAGTGCAGGTTTTCTACAACAACAACAACAAGAAACTAGTGGCACATAAGTTGTGAAAGACAGGCATTTTTCTATATTGCAGGTTTTCTACAACAACAGCAACAACAAAGCCTTTTCTCAAAAGGTGGGTTGGTTACAAAGATCAAATGATGTTGCGTTCTATCGTAAACCATGTATTCAGAATTGCCAGTTAAATCTAAATCATTTTTAATGGTTGCAACTATAGTTTTTCTTGGCATTCCTCTACCTCCAACTGTTAGGCTATCTTCCACCAAGTAGACTATTCTCAGTGAGACTTCTAATAGTCTTCTCCTCGTATTGTGAAATCACCTTAGGCAATATTCTAATGCACACATTCCTAATCTTTATTTTGTCTTGTACGTTCAATAATCTAAACAAACATCCCCTTATGTTCTAATTGGCTTTTGAAGTTTTTATAGCCCAGTATTCAGTACCTCACAACATTGCCGCTCATAAAAAAGATATATGGATAAGGATATGTTGTTTTGAAGAACACTAGAAATAATTCCAAAAAAGGCTAAATGATGATGACATCCACAAATTATACTGCACTTTTCCTTGACTTTTAACAATTAATAGAGAACATACTACGAAAAGAAAGGACACCTTCATTGCTGAAGCTTCAAGTGATGTTGTAATTTCCTCCAAAAGCTGCAAAATAGTTCCTAGCCGATTAGTAGGAATAAGAACTGAACCACCACCTTTGACACACTCTATAGCACATGAGGATATAAAAACCAATTTTTCCTTTTCTTCTAGATTTTCATCAGAGTTAAGGTTGAACCTACCCAGATCTTGAAAACTGCATTAATAATCAACATGGAAGTCAATCTTATCAGAAGAAAATTTTCATTACCGCACCTTATGACAAATTGAATTCTAAACAGAAATAAGCAAACAGCTGAGGTGTCTAGATATAACTCGAGTTTGAAGAGGATATCATACCTCATAGGTAATAACTTATCAGCATTTGGAACAGAGTAATTATCCACATCCTCGACATCTTGGGTATCACACAAGGATGAGAAATCTGAATAAATTAACACATGGGTTCTGTGTAGACTGCGGTAATCAAAACTCATTGCATGAGAATAAAAGAAGCTGGAGCTCGAAAGATAAGCAATATCTCCCTTTGGTCCATTTAGAGTCCAATTACAACTACCTATTTCTACACCGGAGCTGAATGCTTTTATAACCAATGTACCATTGTAGCAAGCTTCCTCGGCATATTTAAGTGTGTGAATCTTTAGAATGCAATCCTTCACGTCAGTTGCACTGAGAAATTCCATATTTTACAACCTCAAAAACCAAAATTTGCTATGTTTTAATTCGAAGAATAAATGGACCGAGCAACATTGTTCCCATAACAGTGTAAGAAGCAATGCATTTATAACACTAACAAGTAACATATGACACAGATGGAATTCCTAAACCAGCATGTAAAACATAAACTGAATGCAAATAATGAAATAGCTGATCATTCCAATAAGGGAGTTAATTACAACCATGAACCACCTCTTCCTCTATGTCAGATAAGGGTGATTTTGATTGCTTTTATTAACCAATCTCTGGCAACAAAGAAATCAGTAACATTTGAATGTGAAAATATTATAATTGGTCAATCAAAGGAGTGATAGACAATAAAATACAATCAGCACATGCAGAGTCCATCAAACATACTGATATAAGCGTCAGATATAGAATCTTTGTTTCCTTGTAAGTTTGTGATAAAATTCAAAGTATACTTATGGTGGCTCACCTGTACAAGCGCATCCACCCGCCCAACTCCTCTCCATCTTTGCCCAAGATTATCTCTCTCAATACAGAAGGAAGTATTTCAAGTTCTTCTTGCCTCAACCACTGAGGGAAATCAGATTTCTTTGGTCCATAAAACTGCCTCAATTCGGCATGCATTGATACAAGATCCTCCATCATTAGCTGGCCAAATCTTGCTGATACTTCAGTTATATAAATCTAACCAATTGAAACCAAACACTAAGGAAACAAAATTTGGGGATAGAAATCGACAAAAATGAGACTGTAATCAATAAAATAAATCTTACATCAACAGGAGAACTACCTTGGCAGAGAAACCCTTCATTCGAGTAATAAAGGGCAATCCCAGAATACCCATTGGACTGGAGATTAAAATGACATCAATGAAAGAGGCATTCCATAAATGCAAGCTCTTAACAGTCTTGTACCAAGGCTCTGCAAAAATTAAGCTTTTAGCATCAAGGAGCTTTTCAATTTTCTGCCTCTTATCAGATCCAACCTTTGAACCCAAAAAACCATCGGCCTCAGCGTTGTCGGTTTCTTCGAATGGCAAGGTATCAAAAGCATTAGGTAGAGGGAAGAATGTCATAAGAGCAGAAAGGTCTAGTGGGCAATCCAATAAGATTCTAATCCCACAGAAATTCAGCATGTGACATGGTGGCAAGTGAAAGCCCCTGCCTTTGCTCAAACATGTCTGCAAAAGCCCAAGAACAAAATAAGATTTAAACCACTGAAGAGAATTTTTCATTAAAAGTGTAAACAGAAGATTCTTTCATATGGTACTACACGACACAAACTGATACAGTTAGAAACTCACAAACTTCATATGCCTCTTCTAGCTTCTTGTAAAAGGAAGGAGTGGGTAGTGGCTGTGGAAGAAGAAAGGGGACAAGTAGCACTTCGTCGTAAAAAGGCCTACAAATGTTCATCAGAAATTATCAATCTGTAAAATGAAAACTCACTTGATGCGAATCAAAGTCCAATCTAATATCTCTCTACCGGGGGAATATGCAAACTAGAGTTGAGAAAGAAGGGATATGCGGTGGGAGCTTGAGATGAAAGACAAATCAAAATCAGGCCACGAGTTTTTCTATTGGATATAGTAATCTGAGCCTTCCATTTTAATCCAACAGTTGAAACTTACCCCTCTCACTCTCATATAACTCGGCCTTTCTCATCTATATTCTATATATCTATATACTATACATTATTAAAAAGTAGGATTATTTTCTACTGTTCAATGATTAGTGTTTTCACATTACAAACGAAGAGAGATCTCCTCTTTTGTACTGTTAATAGTACCCAATAAAAGAGAGGATACCACACTACATCCAAAAGTCGTCTATTTGCAATCAGGAGGAGTAGGAGAGAACTGTTCAATGAACAGTGCCTATTATTGTTGGCTCGTATAACTTCTAATTTTGTCAGATGCCCTATTTCATTAGGAAGGCCACCCAACTTATTATTGGAGACATGCAGCTCCCTTAAAGAGGTTAGAGAACCTAATGAAGATGGCAAAGTAGTTAAACTCCAGATATCATGTTAATCAAGCAAATTATACAAAAGAGCCAAATACACATCTAGCCAAATTGAAAGAGATACAAGGGAAGATAAAGTAAAAAAATGAAAGCCATTATTCTAAATATGATATGAATTTAGCTTAAATAAATGTAATACTGAACCAGAACACCCAAAGGGGCATTAGTCTAAGACATGATGATAGCAATATGTAGCATTTTAAATTAAAATCCACAAGCAATATGGAGGAAATATTAGCGGAAATTATATTTCCTCTTTTGCCCCTTTATCTTTGGAACAGAGACTGATCAACTACAGCAAATTATGATGGTTTGGACTATGGGAAAACAAAAAACAATAGCAAACGCAATCCTCATGTAAATTTATATGTTGTTTTATGCGAGTTAAAACAAAACAAGCTCACTTTGAAATTGTAAACATTGATAAATATTAAATACTTACCGGTTCTGGATCAATGATAATACAGTTAGGTGTGTTTGAGTTGTAGTCCTCTCCAGCTAATTGAATCAGTCCAATAGGTCATTTGCATTAAAGTATAGTTTCTGCAGCATTTTGAAAGTAGCAGATGTGTTAAAAATGGAGTATTTCTTAATTTGCTTTCAATGAAAATATCAATGTGCAGGTGAAACAAAAAACCTAAAAAGAAAGACTGGTTGGTATATCTCTACACCAGTAAGAAGTGCAATTTCAATAGGGACATCTTTAATTGAATTGTTGCAATTTAGAACTCTTGAAGAAGGCCCACAAACCCACAACAACAACTTAAGAGTGAAGAGAAGGCATTGAGCAATGTGACACAACAACTTGGTCCTTGGCCACTTAAAACCAAATATGAGAAATTAATTAGTGAGCATAAGCGTTCCTCAAGTATGTACTAGAAACAAGAACCTGAAAGGCTACTTGAAAGCAAGATATAAATTAGTGCAGCAGCAAGTTACAATTGTCTCAAAATTTGAGAGCGCAAGGAAATCAAAGAAATAAAAAATAAACTGAACCTAGGAATTATTAAGGCTTCTCATGACAGGTTGCGGGAACCACATTCACTTTTTTTACCCAATTTTAGTAAAATAAAAATAAAAACCAAAACCATAAGAAACTTCAAGAAATATAGGAAACAAAGTATTCATTTATCACGAATGTATCATGTATATGATACCTTGTAAACAGTGAAGCCATATGTTTGAGACATTAAGCCAACTTTTACATGCAAACAAGTCTAAACTCAGTAGTCCAATTCAAATGATCCATCTAGTATTTCCAGGTTATTGATTACTGCAAAGAGTAATACTCCCTCCGTGCCTAAATATAATGTCCCTTTGGGGGATTTCACGTCCATTAAGAAAGTGGAATAATTTAGTTAATTGTATTGGAAATTTGAACTTTTGATATGTAATTTCAAAATTACCCCTATTAATATTATTGGGAATCTAAAAAATGTTAAATAAATAGGGGTGTTTGTGGAAAAAAGTAATTAATGATCATTGAAAATTGGCAAAGGGTCTTATAAATAGGGACAAAATAAAAGTGTCAAGGGGTCTTATATTTAGGGACGGAGGGAGTATTTTATCTCATAAGTTTCTAGTACTCAAAGTCTAAACTAGACAACGAAGGATAAACCCGTTCTTTACAAGGGGTATAAAAAAGACAGACATGGCAAGAAAATTACAGACCTAATATCTTTAGGAATAAGAACATTGCAACGAAGTAATTATTGCCTATAATAAATGGATTGTTCATGTCTGATACTCCTTAATGTAAAAACTTCATTGAATCTCAGAGTTGAATCCCAGAAGGAATTTGAAGATCCCTTAAACCTCCAACAGTTTCTACCTGAAATCACCAAAGTTTAAAGTTAAAACAACTTTCAAAGACATGCAAAACAGCGTGTAAAAAAGGGCAAGACAGCGTGTAAAAAGGGCAAGTACTCCCTTGGACCCTGGCCTAAAACTAGGCAACGCGGAAGAAGACGCTACAGTGAACAGGGAGATGTATCAGCGTCTGGTGGGAAGACTCATTTACTTGTCCTACACCAAGCCAGATATAGCCTATGTCGTAAGCTTAATTAGTCAATTTATGCACAGTCCAAGAGAAGTTCATCTACAGGCTGCTTGCTCAGAGTTTTGCAGTATCTCGAGGGGACTCCAGGAAGAGGAATTTTGTTCAAACGGAATGGGAATGGATAGAACACGTTGTTGATGTTGTTTTTTATTTTTACTTTTTTTAATTATTTTTTTTGTTGCGGATGAGAATCGAAGTTTAACGATTCCCACAAACGGTGCCAATGTAGTGTTCCAATATTAGGGAGACACCACGATGTGTTTGGGGGTTGTCGCAGCTGGCGGGGGTGACCCCGGTCCTACGTATCCCTAGTGAAAAGAGAATCAAGCCACACGTAGTTCTTGAGAATAGGGTAGAGAATGTCATACCTTAGACCTTGTGTAAGGGTTGTATTTATAGGAGAGTGGTGTGGTATCCTATGAGTCTGTTTGGCCCAATAGGGCTAACGTGACTCTTAGAGGATAAGAAGGATGAGTCATTCATCCTTATCCTCTACTAGAGAGCTTATCCTTATCCTTTAAGTCATAAGGGCTATTCAGGTTCGGTGCTTGGATCCTCGGCATTGGAGGCCCATCCCGGTCCGAGACTAATAGGGCGAGGCGCACGTGGTATACTCGGCACGTGGTGGCCGAGGTGCCTTGATGGCAGTGCGTGGTCGGCGGAGCCTCTTAAGGGTCGATTCGAGGTCCGGTCCACTACAATCATTATAGTACTGTTCCGAACTTAAGCAATCAATTCATGACACAGAATAATATAAGTGTATTCACTATCATTATTGCAAAAATGAAACTCAATAAGTGGAACATAAATAAAGCCTTACCGGGATGAATTCCCACTACATAGTTACATTTTGTTTCAGATTATAATAGTTACATTTTTCTTCCTGAAGCCAAAATTACAAAAGGGTTCTGAATCTTTACCCTTTTGTGATGAAGAATTTCCTGAAGCCAACTCTTATGTATTTACATTAAGTTTTGAATCTATATCCTTCTATTTTCCTCACAAGTGCACTAAAAGTGTGACCCAAAAGAAGACAATTGTGTTCTTTGCTACTCAGCTCATGGGTGTATGTGTAGTGTTACTTTGCTAGATATGCAGGGAGCTGAAGGGCTGTATTTACTCATGATCTATTCTCTGTCACTAGTGCTTCTTCTAAGGAGGATATCTCATCCTCCTACGAACTCTTTTCCTGAAATAAAATTAGATTCTTTTATCACAAAAACGAAATTCTCCATCACCCTAATAAGCAGCATGCACTGTCATAAATGGGGAGAAATAAACATTTATTTTGGAAATGCTATGACATTTCATACGCACCAACCGAAGAATTTTAGCATTGCATACAACAGTATCAACAAGTCGTTGAATAATGTCGTGTCTAGGACACGGTGTTTCAGATGCACCCCTAACTCAAAGGTAGAGAGAGACCCAAGAACTAGTGGATGGATTGAGGTTAGTGTATGATTGTTTAGGTATGCTAGAGGTCCAGTTGGGACAACTAGGGTTTCCCTAATCACAGTGTGTGCGGATGTGCAATTAGGGAGAGAGAACGTACCAGAGCCCCTTGCTGGAGACAGCTATTTATAGGGGTGGCATTGTACCTTGTGGGCCTGTACGGAGGGCCAGCAAGGTAGCTGACGTGTCCCCTTTAGGATGTGGGATAAGTCATTCATCCTTATCCTGTAGTGGAGAATCTTATCCCTGTTGGCAAGTTAGGCTCACGCGCCCCTAGCTCGGACTCCTTAGGGGGTAAGTCCCATGTGGTCGGTCCTGAGGTGCCAGGATGGGTCCTAGGACAAGCGCTCGGCCTGGGTAGGCGTGACCTATCAGATAGGGTAATCTGGTCGGCCGAGTATGCTCGGTCTACCACATAAGCCCCCTAGCTCGGTAAGATTTCTTGAGTCTTTAGCCGAGCTGATAATTCTTCAACGGTGTCCTTTAAAGGGACCGAGCGTTAGGATCGGGGCGAGGTGATAAGTTCAGGACAGCTCAAAGTGCCTCGCTGTCCCTTATACTGAATGAAAGGACGTTTAAATGTCCTTTCATTGACACGTGCTGCTTGTGTCAGGTGTCATTATTATGCATGCTGTCGTTTGGGTTTTTGAAATGTTTCCCTCCACTGATTGCACGACATGTGTCTCTTTGAGTGGCTCAATGTTGGATTTGGGCTTCTGCTGCCAGGCCCAATAACTCAAAAAACGTGGGGAGGGAAGTTTCTTTTTGAGTTTTAACTGCCCTTTAGTCTTCTCCTTCCTCATTTCTTCCGAAATTCTTCATTCTTTCATTCCTCTCTGTTCCTGCGTTTTCTTAAGATCTCAGCTTTCCTCCAACCACTTTCAAGCCATTGCAGTCCTGCCTTCTCTGACGGTTATTGCTTCCCCTTCATTGCATCTATCAGTTCGTGCCAGTCTTCTTTCTACAGTTTCAGGTATTTTGACTTGGAACCTCTGGTTTTTGCTTCTGCCTTTTTCTTTTTTCGTTTGAACTGCTCATCCCTTAGGTTCTGGGTTCTTGACTTTCGTTGAGTTTAGAGTTTCTTTCTGGGTTTTCTGGATTTCCTAAGTTTTCATCATGGGTGTTAACTGGTCATGGTATGAGGAATTGTCAAGAATTTTGGGTTTAGGCGATATTGAGGATTCTTCCTCCTCTTCATCTTCATCGTCTTCTGATTTGGAAGTGCTAGACTTCCTGCCACCGCCTTTCCGCCATCGCATGGCGGATCCCATGGCGGAGATGCCGTTATCGGTGGAATTTCCCCAGATTTTTGAGGAAAAGGAGAGTAGGAAGTTACAGTATCAAGCGGCGGAGGAGCGGGCCCAAGTGGCCCGCCGCCCCTAGAACCTTACTTGGGAAAAATCCTTCTGGGGAAAAGCCTTAAAGGTTAGGGGAAGATGCAGTAGGCTCGGCTATAGGACCAATAAACCTAGGGTTAGGTTGTTTAAAGATTTTGATTTTGTAGATTCTGACGCCGAGACTTCCCTTTCCCCAGGTATGGTTCGACGGTGCGTCACACATCCTCATGAATTTCCTGTGCCTCCGAACTCTGGAGCCTATGACTGGGTTGATTTGGAGGTGCTCGGTACGCCGTCAGCCTTAATCAACAGCAATTTGAGTCATATCTGAGCTAACATACTCCCTTGCCCTGTGGATGAAACGGGGACATCTTATACAATCAGTCCTCCTTCAGCCAATGACCGAGTATGTACAGCGATCAAATAGAATCGCAAGGAGTTTTTCATGTACGAGGAGGTCGTGATAAGGCTGGGTGTTAAAATGTCGTTTTCCGATCTAGAGATAGCTCTGCTCCAGCGGCTACGCCTAGCTCCCACCCAACTACATCCTAGTGGTTGGGCGTTTGTCCGAGCGTTTCAAAAATTTTGTGAGGCTCGCCGATTGACATGCTCGCTCCGAGCGTTCCTATGGTTATACATACCACAGGTAAACATTTTTGAGAAAGGGTCAACCAAAAGACTGTGGGTATCGTTGAAGGCACGCAACGACCATGCTCTCTTTGCCAAATACACTGATTCATGGAAAACCTTTAAACCTTTGTTTTTCAAGTACCGATTTGTCGGAAGGGGGAACTGCTGATTTATGGAGGATGATCACCCTCGGTTCCCTCTATCCTGGTCACCTGACTTTTTCAACAGACACTCGAAGCTTTACCAGTTTCATTATGAAACTGAACTGTCGGCCGACGAGAGGCATACATGTGATACCTTCTTCAGCTATCTTAAGGAAAATGGCCAAGTTGACATTAGGAACATTATTATTTTTCCACAAGAGCTTGTGAAAGCTGAGCTTGGTATATACACATTTTCTTCTTTTTTTTTAACCTTTGTATATTTGATTTGCAGTTAAGATGGCTAGGGAGAACAAGGCTGCTAAACGTATGAGGGAGCTTGCTAAGTCAAGAACAATTGAAACGGTCGGCTCTTCTGGCGGAGCCGTTTCCTCGGAAGCGACTCGATCAGTTACAGTGGTCGTGGCATCACCTGAGGTTGAAGTGGTGCAAGATGTCCGACCACCATCTGTTCATGTGGTGGAGGTGGCTACTGGGAGTCCTGTTGCTCGGGTGGAAGAGGAGGAGGAGCAGGACCGAGTGCCCCTGTCCAAAAGAGCTAGGATAGATAAGGGTAAAGGCAAAGTTGTTGAGTTGCTGAAACCATTACAGAGAGGTAATTTATGGTTTGACGTTTCGGATCCCGAGGAGGAGACCGTTTGGGCTCAAAAGCTGAAGGAGAAATTTGTTGACTTGGTTTACACTCCTAATGATGATAAGAGATTGTCGGACCAGACTGCTGCCACTTTGAAATGTCACTGTGATTTATTGGGCAGAAATATGCTAAGGGCTGATAGCTACATGTTCCACCTTAGTAAGCATGCCGAAGATATCAGCGCAACTCTTTCGGCCACTGAGAAGGAGAAAAGGAAAGCTGCTGCTCATCAAGCAAAAAATCTGTTAACTCAGATTAAGGAGAATGAAGCAAATCTTCAAGCTCTGACCGAGTCCAACGCCGACCTGTAGAGAAAACTTGAAGCATCTGAAAGAGCTCGGGAGACCGCTCAAAATGCTTTCGAGGATGTTGGTGGAAGGGAGGCGGAGAAGGGAAGGCTGCTGCAAATTGCTCAAGAGAAACTGGCTGAAGCTCAACAGAAAGTTACCGAGCTGGAGGGTGTGCAGTGTCGGTTGACAAATCCTGAGAATGAGGTGGCTCGGTTGCAGGGGGAGTTGACAAAGGCTCGTCGGAAAGCTTTGAAGCATAAGGTTACTGCCAAGCGGAACCACTTCAATTGGGATCATGCAGTGAATGACTCTTTTGTGAATGCTGTTAAACAATTGTCCCTTATGAATCCGGGGATCCGAGTGTTAGGTGCAAGTCCAAATTTTGGTGTTGACGGTGATCGTATCATTGACTACGCCCACGAGGATAGGGAGGTGGACTTATCAGTGCCGAATCTTTCGAACCCCTTGGACTTGGAGAATGAAGACGAAGCTGATTTCGATGGGTCGGCCATTGCACTTTCCGAGGATGAAGACTAGATCTTTTTTACGCACTTCTTTTTGCTACTATTGTGTTTTTAATTTTTGTTGTTTGATGAAGTACTGAATGCTGTAATATGATCGGTTTGAACAGAATATTGCTTTTGAATTTCTTATGAAATGCCGATGTTTTACTTTCATCAAGATTTTGCACTGTCCTTTATTTCGTTGTAAACTGTTATTTAGATTTCGGATCTCCTACCTTTGGCCAAGGTGGGATCCTAGGTCCTCGGCTTATAGAAACTGTTTAAGTTTTTAGCCGGGCATCTACTAAAGTACTTGTGATTGTTAGTTTATAAGTCCCTGTTGGAAGGACGTGTATAAACACCCAAGTTCGCCTCGGTGGCGAACCGAGAGGAAATGGTTAGTACGTTAACAGTAAGAAGGCAAGATATATGACTGAAAAAAGATAGATCTTCATTAAGCTCTTTTTGATCTGCTTGCAAACAATAGAAATCAAATGTAACATAAACATAGAAATGCTGAAATAAATGACATGGGATTTAAAAAACAGAATTTTAAAATCAGGGTTGAAACTTTGCAAGAGTTGTGGTGGGTCCCCATTAGCTGTAGTAAGGTTTAAGCTTGGTAGCATTCCAGGAGTTGTTCAGTTGTTGCTTTGTTAGTGTCTCCAATCCGTATGCCCCCGAGCCAGTTTTTGAGATGACCCTGTAGGGGCCTTCCCAATTCCTTGCCAACTTTCCTTCTCTTGAGTTTTTCAACCCGATGTCTGCTCGTCTGAGGACCAGATCCCCTACAATAAAGCTTCTTGGGACCACCCACTTGTTGTATTCTCGGGACTGCCTTTCTTTCGCTTTTTTCTCTCGATCAGATGCGAGAGATCGGACCTCCTCGCTGAGAGTTAACTCCTCTTTTAACAAACCATCGTTCACTTCTACTGGTCGTTCGGACACTCGGAAGGTGGGAATCCGAGTTTCAATAGGCAACACAGCCTCACAACCATATGTTAGTCGAAATGGGGTTTCTCCTGTCGAGGTGTGAATGGTCGTTCGAATTGACCATAATACCTCGGGGAGGAGGTCAGCCCATGATCCCTTGGCTTCGTACAATCTCTTCTTCATCCCATCAATGATGATTTTATTTGCTGCTTCTGCCTGTCCGTTCGTCTGCGGGTGTTCGACCGATGAGAAATGGTGGGTGATGTGGAAGTGGTCGACCAGCTCTTGAAAAACCTTGGCTGTGAATTGTGTGCCATTGTCGGTCACCAGGGTGTGTGGGACACCGAAACGAGCGATGACTTGTCTAAGAAAGAATTTTTGGATTTTAGCTGAAGAAATTGTGGCCAAAGCCTCGGCTTCGACCCATTTTGTGAAATAATCAATTGCGACCACCACAAACTTTAGCTGCCCCAGAGCTGTTTTGAATTTCCCTATGATGTCCATGCCCCATTGATAGAAGGGCCAAGGTGCGATCATTGAGTGGAGCTCCGTCGGGGGGCGTTGGAAAATCTATCCGTGAAGCTGACAAGATTTGCATCTTTTTACATGTTCTGAAGCATCGCTTAGAAGTGTAGGCCAGTAATAGCCTGCTCGGAGTACTTTACGGGCTAGAGCTTTTGCACCTACATGGTGGCTCGAGATTCCTTCGTGGACCTCGGTCAACACGAGATCGACTTCAGCAGGGTTCAGACACTTCAGCATAGGGGAGTCCATTCCCCGTTTATACAAAATGTCACCGATCATGGCATACTGAGCAGCTTGCTTGACTATCTTTTTTCCTTGAGTGTGGTCGGTTGGTAGGACTCGGAATTTAAGATATTGCTTGATGGGGTCCATCCAATCGGTGGTCAGAGATAATGCCAGAACAACACTCGGCTGGTGGACAGTTTCTTGGACTAGGCTTTTGTTGTTTTCAGGACCTTTAGTGCTAGCGAGCTTGGAGAGAATATTAGCTCGCCCATTGGAGGACCTAGGGATGTGAGTGATGGAAAATTGAGGGAAGAGATCTGAGAGGGTTTTGACTTGTTCTAGGTATTTTTGGAGAATTGGTTCTTTTGCTTGAAACTCACCTTTGACTTGAGATACAACTAACTGAGAATCGCTGAAAATTTCGATTTCTGAAGCCCCCATTTGGTGGGCCATCCGCAGGCCGGCTATCACCGCCTTATACTCTGCTTGGTTGTTTGAAGTGGGAAACTCAAATTTGAAGGAATATTCTACGCTTAGGCCCTCGGCGTTTTCAAGGATTATTCCGGCCCCAGCCCCCTTACTGTGGCTGGAACCATCAACATAAATCTTCCAAGGTTGGGGCTGGCTGGGTTGGTTGAGGTCTGACAATTCTGAAACAAAGTCCGCTAGGACTTGGGACTTGAGGGTTCTCCGCGGCTCGTAGGTGACGTCGAACTCTGATAGCTCAACGGACCAAGAGACCATCCTTCCCGCCAAGTCAGGTCGGTGAAGTACCTGCCTTATTGGCTGAGTTGTTTTGACTACAATGGGGTGGTTCTGAAATTACTGCCGGAGTCTCCTAGTAGCAATTACCAAAGCAAAAGCGAGCTTCTCTATCTTGGAGTATCTTATTTCGGGTCCTTGGAGGGCTTTGCTGACAAAGTAGATGGGTCGCTCGGTACCTGAGTCGTCCTTGACCAGGGTCGAGCTAACAGATGTTTCACTAACAGACAAGTATAAAAACAGTATTTCTCCCTCCCGAGGACTTGTGAGGACGGGAGGGGCCGAGAGGTATTCCTGGAGTTCAGCAAACGCTTGTTCGCAAGAGTCATTCCAAAGAAAAGTTTTGTTCTTTCTGAGAAGTTGGTACCACGGGAGGGCTTTTTTAGCTGCTTGAGGGAGGAATCTTGAGAGGGCTGCCATCCGACCAGTCAGCCTCTAGACCTCCTTTACATTAGACGGGCTATGCATGTTCAGAATAGCTTGGCATTTCTCTGGGTTGGCCTCGATACCCCTCTCTGTGAGTATGAAGCCTAAAAAGGCCCCAGCCGGAACCCCGAAGGTGCACTTATCGGGGTTCAGGCGCATGTTGTACCTTCTGATTCTATCCAGTATGGCTGCTAAGTCCTGGGGATGATCTTCCTTTTTCTTGCTCTTGGCTATCATATCATCTATGTACACCTCAAGAGTAGGACCAATCAAACCCGAGAAGACCTTGTTCATCATCCGCTGGTAGGTTGCGCCAGCGTTTTTCAATCCGAAAGGCATTACCGTGTAGCAATAAGTAGCCCTTTCTGTGATGAAGGCCGTTTTCTACTGATCAGGAGGGTACATCGGGATTTGGTTGTACCCCGAGTATGCATCCATAAAAGAAAGGAGTTGGTAGCCAGCTGAGTTGTCCACTAGTTTGTTAATAATGGGGAAGGGGTACTGGTCTTTTGGGCAAGCTTTATTCAAGTCGGTGTAGTCGACGCACATGCGCCACTTCCCGTTTGATTTTTTGACCAATACTGTGTTTGAAAGCCACTCGGAATAATTGACCTCTTGGATGAATCCGGCAGCGAGGAGCTCGGCCACTTTCTCCTCAATTACTGCAGCTTTCTCTGTGCCTACCCTTCTCTTTTTCTGGGCGACCGGCTTGGCGGTTGGGTGAACGCTGAGACGATGACAAATTAGGTTTGGATCAATCCCCGGCATATCAGCCGAGGTCCATGCAAAAAGGTCCTTGTTTTTCTTTAAAAGTTCAAGCATCCCTGCTCGTATTGTTTCTGAAAGGTTGGTTCCTAGCTTCACCTTCCTGCTCGGGAGCTCTTCATCTAACACAATGAATTCCCACTCACCTTGTGGGGTTGGTCTTGTATCATCCAACTCGGATCTGACATCCAAGTCTGTCAAAAGTACATTTCCTTTGTTCAAACATAACTTTGGCTGAATTTCTTCAGGGCTTTTGAATTTTGCTAAACTAGCATTGTAGCATAATCTAGCTTTTTCCTGCTCGGCTCGGATAGCGACAACAGTTCCGTCGGAGCCTTCAAATTTCAAGGCCAGATGAACGGTCGAGACGACCGCACCGAAAGCCTGTAGGCATGTTCTGCCGAGGATGGCATTATATGCTGAGGGGCAGTCGACCACGAGAAACTTGATTATCTCGGTCCTGGCCGAGGGGTGGTTCCCAAGTGTTACCGGTAGTTGGATGTGTCCTTTGGGAACCACCGCGTCTCCTGTAAAGCTGATTAACTTTCCCTCGAATGGGGTTAGGTCGGAGGTTTTTAACTTTAGGGCTTCAAAAAGGTTCAAGAACATGATGTCTGCCGAACTGCCTTGGTCGACAAATATCCTGGCAACCTCATAGTTGCCTACCAGGGCAGTAATGACCATTGGGTCGTTGTGACCCGGGATGATCCCTTCAAGATCTTTATCAGAGAAACAGATGGGTACACTTTTTGTGGTTCTTTTTCGGATTGGATGGTCATGGACGGCAAACACTTGATTGATGTATTTTTTTCTGTCGGATCTCTTTTCTCCTCCCCCCGCGAAACCTCCTACTATGGTGTTGACTCTAAGGTTTTGCGGGGATTGGTCTTTAGTTACTTCTACCATGGCTACTCTTTGTGGATCGGATGGTTGCTGATTGGTGTTATGGTTGGCTTCTCTGGTTGGAGGTCGGATGTTTCTGTCTGGAGAGGGGGTCCTTCTTCGAGCATGTCGGTTGAGTGCCTCCCTGACATACTATTGTAATTTCCCATCTCTTATCAGTTGCTCGATGACATCCCTTAGTCAAGTACACTCGTCTGTAGTGTGCCCGTATCCCCCATGATACGAGCAAAACTTGGAACGGTCTTGGCGCTGACTTCTTTTTAAGGGGGGAGGTCTGTCTACCATTCGAAGGTCGGTTTGCATTGTTTCCTGCAGTATCTGACTTCTTGGGACCGTGAGAGGAGTGTACTGCTCGAATTTTGCTCGGGGAACGCCGAACCTTCTGTCCCCTCTGGGTCATCTTCTTTGTTCCTCCCTCCTGTCATCTCTTCTGTCATCTCTTCTTGGTTTTCCCTGAGAGGAAGGTTCCCCTCGCTCACCTCTTTCCCTGTTTCTCTGCCATTTGCTGAATTCCTCCAAATTTATGAATTTGGTGGAACGATGTCTTAACTCCGCCATATCTCTCGGCGGTTTTCCCACTAGTGAGTTTTTGAAGTCTCCATTCCGAAGTCCCTGAGTGAAAAGGAAGACCGAGAAGCTTGGTTCAAGGTTTGGAACGGATCCTGCCTTTGAATGGAAACGGTACAGATACTCTCTCAAGGGTTCTTCGGGTTGTTGCATGACACCTGCTAGTGCGTGGTCGGACTTTGGCTGGACGCAGCTAGCAGTATATCTGTTCAGAAAAACTCTCTTCATTTCTGCCCAGGAGTTAACAGAGTTCCTAGGCAGGGCCGAGTACCACCTCAAAACGGGTGGTTGCAGAGTCATAGAAAAGGCTCGGCACTTCATTAGGTCTCCTCCATCATAAAAGTTCATAGCACCTTCAAAAGATAAAATATGTTCCAAGGGGTCGGTTAACCCGTTATACTTCGCTACACTGGTGGGGCCGAGGAATGCGGAGGGTGTCTCATAAGCCATGATTCGCGGAGTAAAGGGGTGGCCAGGGTGAGCGCTATCGTCGGTCTCATAAGTGGCTGCAAGGGCTGGATTTATTGGAGGTGGTGGGGGAAGGGCGATGGGGCCTTGAGGATCCTGGGCTGGTATGGTTACCGGGGTTGTTTCTACTGCCCGTGCAGCAACCGCCTGCATGTGGATCTGCTGGAGCTCTACTTCAACATTTGGGCTTGTTGTTTGATTATTTCTTCAAGCTGGGTTTCCCTTCGGCCTTGGGAGTGTCCCCTTTCTTCTCCGGAGACACGGGCGTCGATGGAGCGGTCGGAGCCGTGGTTTGGTACATGATTGGGGGGTTGGGGTTTGTCTGCCTAGAATGAACGGTGTATGGACCACTGTGAGTTCGGGCTGGTACTGAGTGGTGGCTATGGGATGGGATTTCAAGTCTTACCGAAGGCATGCTTTGGTGGGGAGGATTTCTTCCTTCCAGATCTCTTCCATTGTCAGCGCTGCCTTCTTCCAGTCTCTGGCGGTTCCTTCCGGTCTGGTGGTTTGCGCCGCGCGAGCTGTTTGCGGCGTTTCCACGTGGGTTTACCATTTTTTGGGTGGGGATAACAGTTTATCAGATACTCACAGACGACGCCAATGTCGTGTCTAGGACACGGTGTTTCAGATGCACCCCTAGCTCAAAGGTATAGAGAGACCCAAGAACTAGTGGATGGACTGAGGTTAGTGTATGGTTGTTTAGGTATGCTAGAGGTCCGGTTGGGACAACTAGGGTTTCCCTAATCACAGTGTGTGCGGTTGTGCAATTAGGGAGAGAGAGAACGTACCAGAGCCCCTTGCTGGAGACAGCTATTTATAGGGGTGGCATTGTACCTTGTGGGCCTGTACGGAGGGCCAGCAAGGCAGCTGACGTGTCCCCTTTAGGACGTGGGATGAGTCATTCATCCTTATCCTGTAGTGGAGAATCTTATCCCTGTTGGCAAGTTAGGCTCACGCGCCCCTAGCTCGGACTCCTTAGGGGGTAAGTCCCATGTGGTCGGTCCTGAGGTGCCAGGATGGGTCCTAGGACAAGCGCTCGAGCCTGGGTAGGCGTGACCTATCAGATAGGGTAATCTGGTCGGCCGAGTATGCTAAGGGTAGACCGAGGATCGGTCTACCACAAATACACCAACACACAAGTGAAGATTAAGAACAAAATGTCATGTTACACTACAAAGGTCACCATAAAGCGCTGAAACATGGATTTCACCTCATACCTTGACAAAACCACTAGTTGACGACCCTTGTTCTGACGTCCAAGTATTTGTTTCCCAGAGATAAAATGTACCATCACTTTAAGAAAACATAATAATGAGGTTATGAATCATAAACAGTTAATGTTCAAAAAAAAAATACCTCGAAGGCTTGAAGTTAACAGTCGCCGGAGAAGACGGAGAAGAGGAAGAGAAGGCGGCGTCGAGTTTCCTCTCGCGATCTGGCCTCTGCGGACTGCGATGGTTTCCTCTCACGATCTAGCGAGTTTCCTCTCTGCGATGGGTGGTCTCTGCCCTCAGCGAAGTTCGAATCGGCACCGAATCGGTGGTCTTCAGTGCTCTTCTCCGCAAATCGGTGGTCGCCGTTGCTCTTCTCAGAATAAAAAATTGCTTTTCAGAATAAAAAAACAAAAATTTCTGTTTGGTAATACTATTTTGAAAACAGTTTTAAAAACTAAAGAACAAAAAAATTCGTTTGGTAAATATGTTCTGAAAACATGTTTTTAAAACAAAAAAACAGAAAATTCGTTTCGTTTGTAATTTTTTCTTTTTTTTATCTCATTTTATACTTTTTTTTGATAATGTTAAAGCACCTAAAGACATGTACATGTTTATTAATTAAAAATATTATAAAATCGCATTCAACATATTGAGTTTCTAAGAAAATCACGCTATTTTCTATAAGAAAAAATTCACTTCACTTATAAAAAAAATAAATAACTACTTGATAATGTCACTTAAGTTCCTATCCAACTATTACAATTATACCATATAAACACTCTAGGTACAAACTTAAAGTTAAAACAAGTACGATCATATGAATAATAGGAGTCTAATTTAATAAGCTAAATTGTAGAATTGTTATGTGCTACCCACATCCTATATGCAATACGATCACGACATTCTGCCATTCTTATTGACCTATCATTAGATAATCTTGACAAGTTGTCAATGCTTTGGAGGATGTTGGTGGAAGGGAGGCCGAGAAGGGAAGGCTGCTGCAAATTGCTCAAGAGAAACTGGCTGAAGCTCAATAGAAAGTTACCGAGCTGGAGGGTGTGCAGGGTCGGTTGACAAATCCTGAGAATGAGGTGGCTCGGTTGCAGGGGGAGTTGACAAAGGCTCGTCGGAAAGCTTTGAAGCATAAGGTTACTGCCAAGCGGAACCACTTCAATTGGGATCATGCAGTGAATGACTCTTTTGTGAATGCTGTTAAACAATTGTCCCTTATGAATCCGGGGATCCGAGTGTTAGGTGCAAGTCCAAATTTTGGTGTTGACGGTGATCGTATCATTGACTATGCCCACGAGGATAGGGAGGTGGACTTATCAGTGCCGAATCTTCCGAACCCCTTGGACTTGGAGAATGAAGACGAAGCTGATTTCGATGGGTCGGCCATTGCACTTTCCGAGGATGAAGACTAGATCTTTTTTACGCACTTCTTTTTGCTACTATTGTGTTTTTAATTTTTGTTGTTTGATGAAGTACTAAATGCTGTAATATGATCGGTTTGAACAGAATATTGCTTTTGAATTTCTTATGAAATGCTGATGTTTTACTTTCATCAAGATTTTGCACAGTCCTTTATTTCGTTGTAAACTGTTATTTAGATTTCGGATCTCCTACCTTTGGCCAAGGTGGGATCCTCGGTCCTCGGCTTATAGAAACTGTTTAAGTTTTTAGCCGGGCATCTACTAAAGTACTTGTGATTGTTAGTTTATAAGTCCTCGTTGGAAGGACGTGTATAAACACCCAAGTTCGCCTCGGTGGCGAACCGAGAGGAAATGGTTAGTACGTTAACAGTAAGAAGGCAAGATATATGACTGAAAAAAGATAGATCTTCATTAAGCTCTTTTTGATCTGCTTGCAAACAATAGAAATCAAATGTAACATAAACATAGAAATGCTGAAATAAATGACATGGGATTTAAACAACAGAATTTTAAAATCAGGGTTGAAACTTTGCAAGAGTTGTGGTGGGTCTCCATTAGCTGTAGTAAGGTTTAAGCTTGGTAGCATTCCAGGAGTTGTTCAGTTGTTGCTTTGTTAGTGTCTCCAATCTGTATGCCCCCGAGCCAGTTTTTGAGACGACCCTGTAGGGGCCTTCCCAATTCCTTGCCAACTTTCCTTCTCTTGAGTTTTTCAACCCGATGTCTGCTCGTCTGAGGACCAGATCCCCTACAATAAAGCTTCTTGGGACCACCCACTTGTTGTATTCTCGGGACTGCCTTTCTTTCGCTTTTTTCTCTCGATCAGATGCGAGAGATCGGACCTCCTCGCTGAGAGTTAACTCCTCTTTTAAAAAACCATCGTTCACTTCTACTGGTCGTTCGGACACTCGGAAGGTGGGAATCCGAGTTTCAATAGGCAACACAGCCTCACAACCATATGTTAGTCGAAATGGGGTTTCTCCTGTCGAGGTGTGAATGGTCGTTCGAATTGACCATAATACCTCGGGGAGGAGGTCATCCCATGATCCCTTGGCTTCGTACAATCTCTTCTTCATCCCATCAATGATGATTTTATTCGCTGCTTCTGCCTGTCCGTTCGTCTGCGGGTGTTCGACCGATGAGAAATGGTGGGTGATGTGGAAGTGGTCGACCAGCTCTTGAAAAACCTTGGCTGTGAATTGTGTGCCATTGTCGGTCACCAGGGTGTGTGGGACACCGAAACGAGCGATGACTTGTCTAAGAAAGAATTTTTGGATTTTAGCTGAAGAAATTGTGGCCAAAGCCTCGGCTTCGACCCATTTTGTGAAATAATCAATTGCGACCACCACAAACTTTAGCTGCCCCAGAGCTGTTTTGAATTTCCCTATGATGTCCATGCCCCACTGATAGAAGGGCCAAGGTGCGATCATTGAGTGGAGCTCCGTCGGGGGGCGTTGGAAAATCTATCCGTGAAGCTGACAGGATTTGCATCTTTTTACATGTTCTGAAGCATCGCTTAGAAGTGTAGGCCAGTAATAGCCTGCTCGGAGTACTTTACGGGCTAGAGCTTTTGCACCTACATGGTGGCTCGAGATTCCTTCGTGGACCTCGGTCAACACGAGATCGACTTCAGCAGGGTTCAGACACTTCATCATAGGGGAGTCCATTCCCCGTTTATACAAAATGTCACCGATCATGGCATACTGAGCAGCTTGCTTGACTATCTTTTTTCCTTGAGTGTGGTCGGTTGGTAGGACTCGGAATTTAAGATATTGCTTGATGGGGTCCATCCAATCGGTGGTCAGAGATAATGCCAGAACAACACTCGGCTGGTGGACAGTTTCTTGGACTAGGCTTTTGTTGTTTTCAGGACCTTTAGTGCTAGCGAGCTTGGAGAGAATATCAGCTCGCCCATTGGAGGACCTAGGGATGTGAGTGATGGAAAATTGAGGGAAGAGATCTGAGAGGGTTTTGACTTGTTCTAGGTATTTTTGGAGAATTGGTTCTTTTGCTTGAAACTCACCTTTGACCTGAGATACAACTAACTGAGAATCGCTGAAAATTTCGATTTCTGAAGCCCCCATTTGGTGGGCCATCCGCAGGCCGGCTATCACCGCCTCATACTCTGCTTGGTTGTTTGAGGTGGGAAACTCAAATTTGAGGGAATATTCTACGCTAAGGCCCTCGGCGTTTTCAAGGATTATTCCGGCCCCAGCCCCCTTACTGTGGCTGGAACCATCAACATAAATCTTCCAAGGTTGGGGCTGGCTGGGTTGGTTGAGGTCTGACAATTCTGAAACAAAGTCCGCTAGGACTTGGGACTTGAGGGTTCTCCGCGGCTCGTAGGTGACGTCGAACTCTGATAGCTCAACGGACCAAGAGACCATCCTTCCCGCCAAGTCAGGCCGGTGAAGTACCTGCCTTATTGGCTGAGTTGTTTTGACTACAATGGGGTGGTTGTGAAAGTACTGCCGGGGTCTCCTAGTAGCAATTACCAAAGCAAAAGCGAGCTTCTCTATCTTGGAGTATCTTATTTCGGGTCCTTGGAGGGCTTTGCTGACAAAGTAGATGGGTCGCTCGATACCTGAGTCGTCCTTGACCAGGGCCGAGCTAACAGATGTTTCACTAACAGACAAGTATAAAAACAGTATTTCTCCCTCCCGAGGACTTGTGAGGATGGGAGGGGCCGAGAGGTATTTCTTGAGTTCAGCAAACGCTTGTTCGCAAGAGTCATTCCAAAGAAAAGTTTTGTTCTTTCTGAGAAGTTGGTACCACGGGAGGGCTTTTTTAGCTGCTTGAGGGAGGAATCTTGAGAGGGCTGCCATCCGACCAGTCAGCCTCTAGACCTCCTTTACATTAGACGGGCTATGCATGTTCAGAATAGCTTGGCATTTCTCTGGGTTGGCCTCGATACCCCTCTCTGTGAGTATGAAGCCTAAAAAGGCCCCAGCCGAAACCCCGAAGGTGCACTTATCGGGGTTCAAGCGCATGTTGTACCTTCTGATTCTGTCCAGTATGGCTGCTAAGTCCTGGGGATGATCTTCCTTTTTCTTGCTCTTGGCTATCATATCATCTATGTACACCTCAAGAGTAGGACCAATCAAACCCGAGAAGACCTTGTTCATCATCCGCTGGTAGGTTGCGCCAACGTTTTTCAATCCGAAAGGCATTACCGTGTAGCAATAAGTAGCCCTTTCTGTGATGAAGGCCGTTTTCTTCTGATCAGGAGGGTACATCGGGATTTGGTTGTACCCCGAGTATGCATCCATAAAAGAAAGGAGTTGGTAGCCAGCTGAGTTGTCCACTAGTTTGTCAATAATGGGGAAGGGGTACTGGTCTTTTGGGAAAGCTTTATTTAAGTCGGTGTAGTCGACGCACATGCGCCACTTCCCGTTTGATTTTTTGACCAATACTGTGTTTGAAAGCCACTCGGAATAATTGACCTCTCGGATGAATCCAAGTATTTGTTCTGACGTCCAAGTATTTGTTTCCCAGAGATAAAATGTACCATCACTTTAAGAAAACATAATAACCAGGTTATGAATCATAAACAGTTAATGTTAAAAAAAAAAAACCTCGAAGGCTTGAAGTTAACAGTCGCCGGAGAAGACGGAGAAGAGGAAGAGAAGGCGGCGTCGAGTTTCCTCTCGCGATCTGGCCTCTGCGGACTGCGATGGTTTCCTCTCACGATCTGGCGAGTTTCCTCTCTGCGATGGGTGGTCTCTACCCTCAGCGAAGTTCGAATCGGCACCGAATCGGTGGTCTCCGGTGCTCTTCTCCGCAAATCGGTGGTCGCCGTTGCTCTTCTCAGAATAAAAAATTGCTTTTCAGAATAAAAAAACAAAAATTTCTGTTTGGTAATACTATTTTGAAAACAGTTTTAAAAACTAAAGAACAAAAAAATTCGTTTGGTAAATATGTTCTGAAAACATGTTTTTAAAACAAAAAAACAGAAAATTCGTTTCGTTTGTAATTTTTTCTTTTTTTTTCTCATTTTATACTTTTTTTTGATAATGTTAAAGAACCTAAAGACATGTACATGTTTATTAATTAAAAATATTATAAAATCGCATTCAACATATTGAGTTTCTAAGAAAATCACGCTATTTTCTATAAGAAAAAATTCACTTCACTTATAAAAAAATAAATAACTACTTGATAATGTCACTTAAGTTCCTATCCAACTATTACAATTATACCATATAAACACTCTAGGTACAAACTTAAAGTTAAAACAAGTACGATCATATGAATAATAGGAGTCCAATTTAATAAGCTAAATTGTAGAATTGTTATGTGCTACCCACATCCTATATGCAATACGATCACGACATTCTGCCATTCTTATTGCACTATCATTAGATAATCTTGACAAGTTGTCAATGCTTGAACTTGGTACCTGTATGCGAGAAGCTTCCCTCATAGTCTCTAATTTTTGTAACAAAGAGTAACAAAAAAACGAACACTGGGATAAGATATCATATGTAGAGCATTAAAGATGGATCAAGACAATTAGAAGCACTTTAATTATAATAGAGAGAGGTCATGCTATTATTAGTAGAAGAAATATTAAAAAGATAAATCATATAGGAAAATGCAGTAATAATACTAAAATGGCAGCCAAATACAAGTTCATTACTTTGACCACAAACAGAGGGTGCACATAGGCCAAACAAAACAAAAATGATTAAAGAAACGACAACCTTTGATCATATCAGCACAAGAAAGATTTCATTGTGAATGATATAGAGAATGCAGCAGTAGTAGTAGGTTAGTAGCATTAGTTTCTGTGATGTCCCGGTGTTAGGGAGACACCACGATGTGTGTTTTGGGTTGTTGCAGCTGACGAGGGTGACCCCGGTCCTGCGTACCCCCAATGATAAGGGGATCAAGCCACACGTAGTTCTTGAGAGTAGGGATGAGAGACATACCTTAGCCCCTATAGCATAGTGGTTCTTATAGGGGATTACCTGTTAGGTGTGTTGTGATACCTTATGGGCCTGTTGGGCCCAATAGGACTGACGTGGCTCTTAGAGGATAAGAAGGGTGAGTCCTTCATCCTTATCATGTACTAGGGAGTTTTAAACTTATCCGTTGAGTCGTTGGTCGGCATTGAAGGCATGCGGTCGGCTTATGGGTCCGGTCCACTACATAAGCCCCCCAGCTCGGGAAGTGTCATATAGACTCTGAGCCGAGTTTAGATCCTTTCTGTGCTGGGCAGATCAGACGTCCGATTTCTGAGGTTGGAGGTGACATAGAAGACTGTTTAAAGCCAAGACCCTTTTCCTGGAAGAGTATCGCAAATGGTTGATAGCATTCTTTATACTCAAATAATGACACTGAAAGAATAAACCTAAAGGAGACTCTTACACCCCGTTGTATTGAGGTGTGTCAAGAGTCTCATCACCAATTGGATCGTAAGCTTTACGGGTTCATGCTGTCGGAATGAGCACCTTAGCCGAGGCGTATTCCTCTGCCCGCGATGTATTCGACCTGTGGTCAAGTATCGGGTCGCAGTCCTCCTTTCCACTTGTAGCAATGCCGACCTGGTCGGCTAACCGAGATCGTGGGCATGCAAGTGTGTAGGAACGTGATCCAAAGTGAGTGATTGAATTAAAGTAAGCCCTCGATGAGAGAGGTGGATACCAAATCTGATGGCGATAGGCGGAAATGTTGCAACATCCTTTACAGGGAGATGATCATATGTTACCAGTGTCTAGGTCGGCCTATGTCGGCTATGTACCTATTCCATTACAACGTAAGCCCCCCACTCCATAAAGCTTGAAGAGGCTTGGGTTCAGTTCATAAGAATTGAGATGCTTGATGCTGATGTCCGAGGCACCCTCAAACTCAGTATAAACCCAAAAACTCAATGGGAGATCTCCAAAGGTACTGGTTGACAAAAATGATCGTCAACGCGTGGCGAGCATAGAAACTTCCTTGTTAAAGTTCTTCCCAAATGACTCCAAGGCCTTAGAGTAAGTTACTGATCCCGAGCAGCGGGCAATGAGATGGAATATGGCCGCTCGGGAGGAAGTGCTCACTCCCCAGCTGGCGGAAATATGCTGACACATAGGAGAACATGATCGGATTCTTGACGAGCAGAAGAAGCATACCGGGGATGCCGAGAAGACAAAGAGTGAGAAAAGCGGTAAAGCTTGAAAGGGCTTGTGCCGAATTCATAAGAATTGAGATGCTCGGCGGGAGGTTTTCAGAGATACTGATCGGTGACAATGATACTTGGCGTATGGCGAGCATGGGGACTTAGAGTATGTTGCTACTCCCGAGCAGTGGACGATGTGGCAGAGTATGGCTACTTGAGAGGGAGTCCTCAGACCCCAGCTGGCTGAGATGCGCTCAATGTCGGAGAACAATGTTGTCGATCTAGAGAAATAAGCCGAAGTTGAAGCCGAGAAATTAAGCCGAGAGGGCGAAAAGTGAGATCATATTCAACAAAACAATCTGAGAAAATTCCTTGTGGATAGGACAGGATGTAGCACTGATTCTTTCGTCAATGATGTTAATCAATTATAACTGCTGAACCCCTCGGAAAACGGAATAGTCTGTCGGATCCTTATTAGAAGGTCGTCGAAGGGAAGCTCGGAACAACAAAGCCGAAACGGAGCTTGCTTGCATAATATCAAAGGATGTCTGATAAGGCCCTGTTGCGTTCGGTAGATGCATGAATGTTCAATAAAACACGATCTTTGCAATTGTCGGAACATGAGGGTGGACGAATGATGTGAGACTCTTTTAGAGATCCTGAGTTGCTTGTACCTCCCCAGTTGTACCACTCATGGCCAACAATTACAATCATCTCAAGGAAGCCAATATGTGTAATTAAGATATAAAACATAAATGTAATAAAGAGTAATGAATTAAATTTAGGATAAGGAAAGATTAATTCCCTGATCAAGCGAGAGGAATGTTATATCCTTTAATTTGGATCGGCTGTTTTCTGAGTTGTCGGACATGCCTTCGTCTTTTTCTTTTCAAAACCTTTAACCCGATAACAGGAGTATTATCTGAGGAGACATCAGAAGGATTGGTGATTGAGAGAATGAATGTGCAGCAGAATCGCCTAATCCGAGTGTACTTCCCCAACTAAATCGGATTCCCCCTCCGAGAATGCTTTGCCAATTAGATCAGATTCATCCAAACCTGTGTGAGAGGCTTGAGGATTTAGACCTGTGAAGGAGTGCATTGTGACGGGGTTGAATGTTTGCAAGTTGTGAGGGCGGGGTTAGAGAAGGCGTTTGAGAGGCACGAGATCTGTGGTCTGCTTGTGCATGCTTTCGGATGATAGGAACCCTGACTTGGGTTATGCGCGAAACACTCGCATCATTCTTTGGCCATCGTGCTCGGGCTATCACGTCCGGTAGTTCCGACCATCAAATTTGTACCTTTACATGATGTATGAAAACAACTATTAGAATATCAAGTAGTAAATGATATGTAATGACATTAATAGCGAAGTATGAGCTGTTTCACTGTTAATTATGAGTATTATCTAAGATAATATAATGTTGTGCAACAAGTGATTCAATAATGATGAATGTGAGGTTTAAACCATGCAATGTACATCACATAAATGAGATAATGAGAAAGATCCTTCCCTGTTTGTCTTTATAGTTAGACTATTTTTGAATTTTGATGCGTTCGACATCCTTTTTGGCATGAACGTTGATATGCTCGGCATCAATTTGGCATAGAGACATTTTTTCTTCTACTGCTAGATCGTGTGCTTGCTCGGTACTCTTCATCTTCTTCCTCCCAAACACCCTGTATGCCGTTATGGGCGAACTATTGTATAGCACCCTTGTGAGCAATGCTGGGATCTCGAGAAGAGATGTTGACAGGGATCGTCTTTGGGCTTTTAGTGACCATGAGAGGCAAGGGTATCGTGGTAGAAGGGACCGATCAATTCGAGGATGTCATTGGTCGGTTGATATCATAGCCTGATATCCTACTGCAGGTGTAGGGATCTGGTAGGAAACCGGTGGGATGGACTGTTTACCCATATTTGTACCTCGTATATGTATACAAAATTAATAATCAGTAATCGTCATTTGAACTGACAATGTATAATAATTAAATTGCAATAATGAAAATTATTGGCAAGTTTACGGAATAAAATATTAGTATGTAAATAGTATGATTCTAAAAAGATCACACATAATAATAATAATAAACGATACGTGTATCAAAAATGTGTCGGAGCAATTAGTGGTATTAAACCAAATAATGTTAATAAGTATAATAATTAACTGTATCATTGGCATGCAATGGTGTACATAATCAATACCATTGAAATGACTTAAGTAAAAGAAATTAACTTCCCTGGATTGGTCGTGGTAATGCCCTTAATTGACCGTAACTTGTGGCTTCACATGTCGTAACAAAAGCATCATGATTAAAAAAAATCACACGTAACAAATATAATAATGACAATAATTAAATACCGTGCAACCAGACAGGATTGCCCATGAAAAGAAGCATAGTTTCAGGTATATCATGCGCAATAATTGTAATGAATGACATTTATAAATATGTCAGAGCATTTAATGACAACAAGCCAAATGAAAGCATTAATTTAGGAATAATGACAATGTGCAATTGTCGGAAACTAATGTACGTCATTCAACAGGCGATATATCTATATAAAGAATTATTATCCTATCACAACAGGAGAGACAAAGATTTAAGGGCATTCAGCAGCACGAAGATTTGCTCAACAAAACATTACGTAACAGCATGGAGAATATCAAATAATAAGCGACTTGTAAAGGGATTAGAAGGAACTAAGTATTTAAAGCACATGTCCAAAATATTGCATCGGGTAAACTAATATAAGCATGTGTGCGAAGTAATCATGTAAAATGCCAAGTAAATAGGAAAGCAATATAGGAACGAGAATTCCTTCCCTGATTCGCTGAGGTGAGGAATGTTGGATCGAAGACTATTGGATTGAAGTCTTTTGTCAATCCTCTCAAAATGGGCTTTGTTGAGCGTTAAGGGTCGACCTTTGTTTTCCTTAAATATGATTTTCTCTATGCTTGGAACACGAGCTTCATGAGGGGAACTTGGCGCGGGGGTCCTCGCTCTTCGCTCGGAGAACAAGCTTCAAGAGGGGACCTCGACGTGGGGGTCCTCGCTTTTCGCTCGGAGCATGAGCTTCAAGAGGAGAACTCGGCTCGGGGGTCCTCGCCATCACCACTAGATTCCAAATAAAGTAACATTATTGTATTCGTGATACTCGGAAAATTATTTGTCCATTAACGGGGATCTCGGAATGGGTTATTCAGTCGCTCGGGCCATCGTACGTGTACCTCGCATATGCGCACAAAAATAATAATTAATTAGTTATTGTCGTTCAAGATTGAAAATTTATAACTATTAAATAAAATACATGTAATCAAAGTAAACGGCAAAAATATAAATTATTTTTGTCTCTAACTAATAGTCATGTGAGTCAATAAAATATTTGTGGCATTATTAAAAATTAGAAAGAGTAACTTCCCTGATTTAAAGGTAGGTTGCTGAATTGTTGGGCCATAGAGTTGTTGAGACCCGTTTTTTCTTTTTGGTGCAGCTTGGGCCAATAGTCCATTCCTCCCCCCCCCCCTTTTTTTTTTTGGCTGCTGGCCTCTTTTTTTTTTGTAAATTGGGCCTGATTAGGCACTTTTTTTATTTTTATTGTTTTATTTTTGTTTTCTTTTTTTTTATTTGGGCCTGGTGGCCCGTCAGGGTTTGGAACCCTAATGCAGCAGCAGTAGGTGTGAAGCGTTGATGCTGCTGCTTGCAAGTGGGTATGGCGGCGGCGGCAAGTACGAAACCGAGATACAGTAGTAGCGGCAAGCATAGACCCAAGCGATGGTGATGAGGGTGTCGCCGGGAACGGCGAGAACTGGGAGCAAGAAGGACCGCGGTGAGTTTGAGCGACGGTGGGAGTGGTCGATGCGGCGGCGGTGGTCCCTGCTGGAATCAGAGGCGTACGTCGGTGCGGTTCCTTCCTTGGTGGTTCATGGACCCCTTCTATGGTTCGGGAGTCATGAAGAGAACTCGCGAAGGGAGGGAAAGAAAAGCGGATCGCGCATTGGTTTGAGGAAACCCCGAGGGGCTCATCCATGAAAACGCAACCTTGAAACCTCTGATTACCTTCATCCATGGAGACATGAGAGCGATGATGGCGGATTCGGGGTAGATCGAACATTGCCTCTGATTTTCGCACCGGAGAAGATCAGCCATGAAATCGCCATGGAGTCGCAAGTGGTGGCTTCGCTGTTGCTCCCATGGTGGATCAGAAACGGTGGTGAGACCGTGTGCCCTTGATATACCAGCCACAAAGATCCGTTCCAATTCCGGCTCCAATGGTGGACCACCCAGAACCGGAATATCACCACTGTATCTAAATGCGCCCGAAACTTGGTGAACAACATATCCGAGGGAGTTGTCTCTGACTTGACTCCGTTCCGACTCCAATGATTGACCTCTGAACACTTGGTGCTAAGAGAGCGCGAGAGAGAACAACGGTGGCTTCCTCACCGGCGTTGCTTCCTCTTCTTCATCGGCGACGGTATCTGTAGGAACATCCGTGAATGGCCTCTCTTCTTCGCAGCCACCACACGTTGGGGTCTTTTATTTTTTATTTATTTTTTTTTATTGTGGATGGGAATCGGAGTTTAACGATTCCCACAGACGGCGCCAATGTGATGTCCCGGTGTTAGGGAGACACCACGATGTGTGTTTTGGGTTGTTGCAGCTGACGAGGGTGACCCCGGTCCTACGTACCCCCAGTGATAAGGGGATCAAGCCACACGTAGTTCTTGAGAGTAGGGATGAGAGACATACCTTAGCCCCTATAGCATAGTGGTTCTTATAGGGGATTACCTGTTAGGTGTGTTGTGATACCTTATGGGCCTGTTGGGCCCAATAGGACTGACGTGGCTCTTAGAGGATAAGAAGGGTGAGTCCTTCATCCTTATCATGTACTAGGGAGTTTTAAACTTATCCGTTGAGTCGTTGGTCGGCATTGAAGGCATGCGGTCGGCTTATGGGTCCGGTCCACTACAGTTTCTTTTATGTGTGTTTTAAATGGGATAGTAATTGATTCCTTGAGCAAGTCGATGTTTTTTAAGCTGAAGTGTCATCCACTTGGAGTCAATTTTGCACCAATGAACCTATACAATTCTGGCTCTGCTCAGATCAGCTATGCTCATCAGAACTTGTCACATTTAGTAACACAATAAACAGTGAGTATGAATTTTAACAGATTGCAAGGGTGGTTGTTGGATGGAATTAAGTTGTAGGGACCAGTCTTCCCTCCAAGAAATAACAAGCTTGCCATATCATTCAGGCCAAAAGAATCTAGCGAAATTTCATCTCTTTATCACTTATGAGAATGAATATGAATGAACATAGAAGTCGTTACAATTAAAAAACTAAATGAGTTTAAAAAAGTGTACAAATGAAAATGTTGCCAATGCTTTCCGGTCACACTGGTCTTGGTATCATACAGTAACTATTTAACTTTAAAAGCTAAATGATTTAAAAAAAGGTCAAATGAAACTGCAGCCAATACTTTGAAGTTTGGGAATGAGATACATAACATGAGTTGTCATTCCTCAACACCTCAAATTTTCAGAGAGAAGCAGCTTTTTAGTACCTCAGTCACAGAAGCAAGAATAAAATACTGGACAGTGAAATCATGTTCATTACAACAGCATATCTTATGGCAGCCAAAGAGCAAGGAACTTCACAGAGTTAGCAACATTTTAAAAGAATCAAAATGCTAATTTTGCTTCAGCAAAAAGCTAAAATGGCAGTAGATAGTTGGCTCAATTAAAATTAAAAGTTGAAATAAATCATTTACCTAGCAAGCAAAGCAATACCATGAATGAAGTTTTTGAAACTCATCAGCCGCAAACACCATGTTATATGTGCAATGGTTAGTATCAGCAGAGTTCATAAAAACACCATATTAATGACCAAAAAAGTTGTATTTTCTCAACAAACTTGCAAGATTAATACTGGACTCATTCACTGTACAGTCAACACATATCTTTATTGATTAATTTTTTTTTTCATTTTTGTTTCACAAAATTCACATTTCAGGCACTAATATGTGAACACATTTTGATTTCAAAATACCAAGACTTTTTTAATTAGCATTAGACATGTAGTCGAAGCTATGAGCACCAAAGCTTCATTGATTTGACCCCATTAACCACTCTTGCTGTTATTAGGGTAGGACAAGGATTGGTCCAAGATAATGACAGACAAAAATAGTAAAGAAGGATTGTGGTTGTTAAAGCTGGTAATGGGAGCAAAGAGCTCTCCTCAAAAACATAATTCCTTACCTTTTGCCCTTCCTCATGCACAATAAACTGCAAGTTCCACTAAAAACATAATGCAAGAAGCACATGTACATCTAACTATCGAGGCGAGTATAAACTAAACAGGGTGGAAACACTAGCATAATCAAGTTAGATAGATAACTTAGTCATCAAGACTTTGTGAACTAGGAACATACGAGTGAGATATTTATTATATAATAAGCAACCCCTTCCCATCCATTACTTTCATTCTTAATTAGCTAATACTCTCTTTCCAGTGACCACAATGCTTAATCTCTATATAATAAAATTTACGCACTCATATGGAGGATAGTTAGTTTGGCAAAATAATTGCAACACAATCTCTGAGGCACCACATGGCAGGAGTCATAGCTTCAATCACTTTTCCTATCATGTACAACAAGATGCAACTCCAATTACTCAAGCTCCTACTACCCTTTATAACAATCATATTATGGTCATGTTGGACAATCCCTGATGCACAAGCAGACCCTAAAATTAATCTAATCAACAAGGGTTGCAGTCAATACAACGCAACAAATTTGTCCAACTTCAACCAAAATCTAAACGCAAGTTTGGCAGACTTGAGATCACAAGTGGGTAACCAAAGCAAGCACTTTGCCACAACACATCAAGCCTTGGGAGCAGACCCTATCTATGCTTTGTTCCAATGTAAAAACTACCTCTCCAAACACCACAACTTACAAACACAGACAAAAAAAAAATTAAAACAACCCAATCAACTATTAGCTCAAGTACCCCAAATACACAAATTACATAAAACCCATAAAGAGTTCTTCACATCCAAGGTATACATACACACATAAAATACACAAATTACAAAAACGAAGTTTAATTCAATACATTCAAATCCACGAATTGCAACAATAATTTTTTTTAAAAAAATCGCAGAATAAAAAATTGTAAAAATGGTGAAGTACCTCAGCAAAGATGAAGAAAAGGATCTGCAAGAGGATCAACAAGAGACAGAAGCAACATAAGAGAAAGCTTCGTGAGAAAGAAGAATCACGCGAGAGAGAAGAGAGAAGCAGCTATAATCGGGAGCGAGAGAAGCAAGCTAGCATCGCGAGTGAGAAGAGAGAAGCTAGCAACGTGTGTTGAGAGTGAGGCGGCACAACAAGCTTAGCACTTAGCAGAGAAGAATTTTAGGGTTAAGAAGAAGTTACCAATAATTACAGGATTGCCATTAATGAAAACTAGTGTTTTCCGTGTTTTTTTTTCTCAAAATTTGGGGCAAAACAAAACAAAAACAAGTTGGATATGTTTTGTATTTCTTGTTTTTAAAACATAAAATTAAAAATTGTTTTGGAAACAACTTTTATCAAAACAACCCAGGCCACAGCTTCAATGAACCAAAGTTGTGAGGTGCATGCTGCACCTCATGTGTTAATCGATTTGTACGGAGAACTGAAGGAAACCGGTAACCCGGTAATCCGGTAAAAAAGCTAAACATTAAAAATTGGAATAGACGAGGGTAAAAGAGTATAAACACATTATGAATTCCTTGATTTAATATTAAATAAAAATTTTGGAGTTTTTTTATTAGAAACATATCTCATAGAACTGGGTCAGTGTTCAACTTATTCTTAAATATCACTGTTTCGATCTCCCTCTTCAGTTTCAGTTTCCCCTTCTCCTTCTTCGGTTTCCATTTCCATTTCGGTTTCAGTTTCCCTTCTCTCTCACCGTTTCGATTTTGGCCAAGATCCGAGAAGGAATCTAAATCCACAAATTTTTGGCAACATATCTGAGAAGGAATCAAAATTTTGGCAATCAAACTCCTCAAATCCAGTCACCAAAAGGCTTTGCATGTTGTTGATTCAGCACTCCCAGAATCAATTTTGAATTTGAAGATTCCGTCTTTGTATTAGAGTTTTTAATTGCCCATTTCCTTCTTCCCCAAATATTTCGGTTTCTGGTGTTATGTTTTTTGTGGTTTGCGTACTCTGTAAAATGGTTGAAGGTTGCATTCTTTGTAAAAAAAATGCTTGAAGAAAGCAAAGTTTTTAAAGGTTGAAGACAGCAAATTTATTATTAAAAAAAAAACCTACCTCAAAAACTAAGCTAATTTATTAAAAAAAAACGTACGTCAATGCTGGGACGTAGGGTGCTTTGGGCAAATTAATACCTACGTCCTAGCTGGGACGTAGGGTGTTTAAAAAAAAATGCACATACGTGTTAATTTTGACGTATAGTTTGTAAAAATATTTCCCCTACGTCTCAGGTGGGACTAGAGTGTTTTAAAAAATTAACTCATACGGCTTAGATAAAACGTAGTGTGTTTTTTTAATAAATTTAATACTTATTTCTTTTGATAAAAATTAACACGCACGTCTTAGTCAAGACGTAGGATGTTTTTGAAATAAATAAAAAAGTCTTACGTCTTATTCAAGACGTAAATGTTAACATTGTATACACCGCTTTACGTCTCACATAAGACGTAGGTGTATAAATAAAAATAATTGTACTCCTCACTTGAGGTGTAGGACATAGTACTGCAGGAGTACTAGTGCAAGTGTGAACACAAAGTGCAAGTGTGAGCAGTATGAGCAGTACTAGTGCCTATGTTATGTGCTAGTGTCTACGTCAATGCTTCGGTCTACGTGCTATACACTGTGTTGTTTTTTTTTAATAAATTACCCCCTACTTCCCATGATTGAATTAGGGATTGGTTGATTTCTTTCTTTATTTTTTTTAATAAATTATCCCCTGCTTCCCAATGATTGAAGTAGGAATGTGTTGGTTTCTTTCTTTTTTTTAAATAAATTATCCCTACGTCCCATGATTCATGTAAGGTTGGTTGGTTTCTTTTTTTTAAAAAAATAAATTAACCCCTTCGTCCTATGATTGACGTAGGGGTTGGTTGGTTTTTTATTTTTTAATAAATTACCCCTTACTTCCCATTATTGAAGTAGAGGTTGGTTGGTTTTTTTTTAATAAATTACTCCCTACGTCCCATAATTGACGTAGGGGTTGATTGGTTTCTTTCTTTTTTATTAAATAAATTACCCCATACTTCCCATGATTGAAGTAGGGTTTGATTGGTTTCTTTCTTTTTCTTTTTTTAATAAATTACCCCCTACGTCCCATGATTGACGTAGGGGTTGGTTGTTTTTTTACCCCCTACGTCCCATGATTGACATAGGGTTTGATTGGTTTCTTTCTTTCTTTTTTTTTTAAATTACCCCCTACGTCCCATGATTGACGTAGGGGTTGATTGGTTTTTTTTAATAAATTACCCCCTACTTCCCATGATTGAAGTAGGGGTTGGTTGGTTTCTTTCTTTTTTTTTTTTAATAAATTACCCCCTACGTCCCATGATTGACGTAGGGGTTGGTTGGCTTTTTTTTTTAATAAATTACCATTCCTACGTCCCATGATTGACGTACAAATAATAATTACCAAAATTACTGTTTTACAACTATTTTTAAAAAACACTAAATCTAATACCTACGTCCTACTTTGGACGTGGGTTTTATTATTAAAATAAAACTAAATCTAATACTTACGTCCTAGTTTGCTCCATTTTGGAAGATGTGGCGAATGATGCGGTGGCGGGGCTGTGGCCTTAGGCGATGGCGCCGGAGGAGTGTCGATTGATGGGGGTGGTGGTGAAGTTGACGACGGTGTGGTTGATGGTGGGGTATCTGCCGACGGTGAAAATGGAGTTGCCGGTGGTAGTGCTGGAAAAGTCGCCAGTGGTGGTGCTGGATGCGTCGTCGGAGTTGCCTTTGGTAGTGGTGACCATAGTTTATTTACAGTTTTACTATTTTTTTATTTAAATAACTAAAAAAATTAAAAACAGGAAAACCAGCTGGGAGTAGGTAAAATATATGGGTGCATTCTGCACCAAACTCCAAGGAGTGCAGTGAAGCCGGTACCAACTGTAACATCCCTAAATTTATTCCCAAACATATTTAGTGTGGTAATAGGCTTAGAGTGAAGAGGGATGGGTATGCTAGGTTAATATTAGGAATTTAGAAGTGTTATTAGAGAATTAGAGCATGGGACTTAAGGAAGTTAGGAGTAGAAGATCCATAGCTCTAAACCCAATTTCCACCGTTGGATGTGAAGATAAGGAGCTTAGGAGGCTTTCCCCAAAATTTGGGCAAGATCCGACGGATGACGAAGAAGTTATGGCATTTTGAAATGCCAAGAAAAGAAGTCAAGCCTGACTAATCGAGTAGTGCCCTGACTAATCGAGTAGTCTGTTCAAACAGCAAGTCAAGAAAATGGGGGGACTACTCGAGTAGTGCACTGACTACTCGAGTAGTACGTGCAGTCTGAGAAAAAATAAAAGGACGAATGAAGCTTCATTTGCTCTATTCCTTCTTCCCCAAAGAAACCCCAAGCTCCCAAATCAAAACCCCAAGTTCCATAGCTCATGATCCAAGGTCTTGGTTCATCATTCAACCTTTTCCTCACCATTTCCATCATCATTACCCCCATAAACACCATTAACACTCAATCTTTCTCTCTCTAATTCATCATCCATGGAGTTTTTCTCTCTCCTCACTTCAAGCAAGCTTTGGGTAAGCTTTGAGCAAGTTCCTTCCTTTCCTTCCATGGAGATCCACCTTCTCCCTCATATATTTTCCTTCATCGCCTACCTTTGGTGTCTATCTCTCTTTGAAGCTCTCTCTCCTAGGGCTTCTCTCTCTCTCCTCCAATCTCAAGATCCAAGTGGAGATCTCTCAAAAGAGTGGGAATCCAAGTAGATCGGGGGTAGATCTAAGGTCCTTGGAGCTTCAATCAAGCTTCCTCTCTCTCCGAGGTAAGGGGAGTCTCTTTTCCACACATTGAGTTAGGGATAGTTGGGGTATATAATAGGACTTGGGATAAGTAGTTAAATTGGGTTGTGGGTAGCAAAATAGCACCTGTTTAGAGTTGGTTTAGGGAGATGGAATGTATTTTTGATTTTAATTGAATTAATTAATTCTAATTGATATAAATTTGCTGGAAACCCCTTATGTATGTTGTTAAAGTAGGAAGTGAAGAACCCTAGGGAGTTGACTTATTTTTCAGCACTCTGAGACATACTTGAGTATGTCGATTGGTTGTGATATCTGTTGTCTGTTGTGGGTGGCTATGTTCATTATGTGTGTGAAATGAGTATTTTTCTGACTAAATATTAAATATGAGATAATAAATAATGCAAGCTAATAGATGGTAGAGAGGATTAGTGGTCAGAAGAGTAATTCATGGCTTAAATGATAATTGTTTATTTAATGATGAACATGTTTATTTAGGATGCTTGAAGTTGGGTTTTAGTCTTAGCTTGGAATATATGCGTTTATGAATTACATTGGTGAATAGTGTTGGAGTTGTCAAATGGTGTTGAATATTGGTGGTTGCGTGATGTTTGGAAATTAAAAATGTGTAAGTGCTTGAATGTGGATACTTGCTTCTTGATTGTGAATAACTAATTAATTGAATTATAAAAGTGACTAAGCTGCAGCTATGATTGATCCTTGGGATACACCGACCCATTAGGTGCCCTGTTAGGTGACAAGTTACCCATTAGGTCTAAATGACCCATCCAGGTGAAAATGACCTATTAGGCCCCATAAATGACCCGTTAGGCGGGTGTACCCAATGGATCAATCATGCTGCACAAATAATAAAGGAGTGTAAAAGAGTTAAAACGATGTGTTTAGTCCTAACGGGTGTCAACCGTGGCCTAATAGGTGGAAATGACATGGATTGGGTGAAAATTGTTCCTAATGGGTGAGAAACGACCTAACAGGTGCACTAATTCCTAATGGTAAAGAAAAGATGAAAATGTTATGAAAGATGAAGAAAAGTGGGTATGTTGTCCTCTGACCGTGAGGAGACATGCGATGTTATGTTTGGTATGTTGTCCTCTGACCGTGAGGAGACATGCGGTATTATGTTGGGTGTGTTGTTCTCTGACCGTGAGGTGACACACGTTATATGGTTTATAATGGGAAATGAAAATGATTTTGGAAATGAGAACGTGAAGTATTTGGTTATTCATGGCTTGGTTTGATTATGATGCTTGAGTTTCTATTATGTGCCTTTTTACTATCTTATAATTCAATGTGTTGTGAAAAGGTCTCACCCTTAGTGGTTATCATTTTAGGTGAATGTCAAGGAGCTTGAGGATCAGAGTGTCGCAGCGGAAGATTTGGAAAGAAGGAAATTATATGTTGCGTTACTCATATTGTAATTGAAATACTCAATTTCATATGTAAATTTGATTTATGAAAAGAAAACTTTTAAGTTATTCATTTTAATTATTAAACCTTTTAAGTGATATTTTATATAAAAACATGGGGTGTTACATTATGGTATCATAGCAGTTCCTTCCTTCCGACCTGAGGGAAAGTGGTCCCTACCTCGCTGCGAACACTCTCATCTCAAGCTTCCTGATCAGAGGTGAGACCCTTTTAAGTGGAAATTTTAAGATTTGGTGATTGGTGAAAATGTTTGGTGCTAAATGTTTAATTGAAAATTTGTGATTTGTGATTTTTGATGTTTGATATTGGATTATGAAATGTGCAACGATATATAAGTCGCAGCAAAGATTGATCCTTTGGAAACACAGACCCATTAGGTGCCCTGTTAGGTGACAAGTTACCCATTAGGCCCAAATGACCCATCCAGGTGAAAATGACCTATTAGGTCCCGTAAATGACCCGTTAGGCGGGTGTACCCAATGGATCAATCTGTTGCGCAAATAATAAGAATTATGAAAGTGAAGAGTACTAAGTAGAAGTAAAAGAATTAAAACTATGTTTTTAGTCCTAACGGGTGTCAACCGTGGCCTAATAGGTGGAAATGACCTGGATTGGGTGAAAGTCCTAATGGGTGAGAAATGACCTAACAGGTGTGCGAATTTCCTAATGGAGAACTGCTAAATTTTGATAGCATTGTTAACTAAGGAAAAAATAGAATGTAATTCTTTGGGAACCTAAGCGGATCCCTTAGGGATTCAAAGAATCGCATCCTATAAGTGTTGCCCTCTTGCAAGTAGGAAATTTTAGTGGTGCAAGATGATCTTGTTTAAGGGTGAAAATTTCAAGTTTTGAGTTAATCGAGAGTCGTAGTTTCTTACAAAGGAAATCTTATTAATCAAAATGAAGTACAGAAACTTAAACTGGATAGCGAGGGCTATTACCACTGATGGAATGTAGTGTCGGAATTGGCCAATCCGATGTTGCATTTATCGGGAGGTGACGTCGTCGAAGTCTAGGAGTTTGTGCACCATCGTGAATTAGTAGACGATTTCCTATGTATGAAACCTTAGTGTTGGTTCTTTTATGTCTTGTTGCCTTGCTATGTGCTTTTGTGTGTGATTTTAATGTTTGATTGTTGAGTAAATTGGTGTCAAAGTAATTGAACAGGGATTAGTAATGGAACCACATGGAATAAATAAATTATGATCTTGAATACTAATCCAATCGAGTGATTAAACTCATGTCGATTAGACTAGTATCTAAGAGAACCAAAAACAATGTTTAAATCAAATTAATGGTCGAATTCCATAGCTAATCTCAATTCAAGTAACTGTGATACCAATCGGGAAACAAGGAAAGAGTACTGATCGATCGGATTTAAACCGCTGAATCATATCAATTTGAGTTATGAATAAAAACAAACTTTTTGCCCAATATGGGGAGTGGTTTGAATTCAATCAAAAGGTTCTCGAAATATGTCTATATGTGGAATCGTGTAGCATTAAAGTAAGTGGACAAAAATTTGAAGTGGAACCATGGGAATCAAAATAATTCATTGGCTCGATTCTAATCTATCCGAGTGACTTAGTTTGCATCGGTTAGACTAGAATCCATAATAACAACAAAAACATTTCTGTTGAACTCGTAGATGATTCCACCACTTATTTGATTCCGACGACTTTAATACTAAACAAAAGATATGTAGGGAGTCACTATCGATTGGACTTGAACCCCAAGTATAACAATAAAATTTTTATAAATGAAAAAGGTTTATTTAATCAAGAAAGGGGTTTTAATTCAATCGAAAGGTGTCTGAACCGAGTTTCAACTAGATTGTTTCTAGTGTAGGTGTGTATGTGTTTATACGTTGATTGCTTCATTAAAGTGAATTATATTTGATGTTTGTGAGTGAATATTATTATGACTGTTTGTTTAATGATGATTTGAGTGTTTAAAATGAATTTCAAAATGTTGCACCAAATGAATCACAATTATTCCAAATGGATCGTGAGGTCGCACGTCAAATTTTCAAGAAATAGTAAGAAAAACAAGGATTCTTAAGTAATCGAGCAGTGAATTGGCTTAGTTGTTTGTAACCAAGTCACACATCGATTAAATAGGAACCCTGTTGGAAACCAACAAGAGGCCTAACAATCGAGTAGAGGGGGGGTGAATAGGAGATTGAAGCTAATATGGCAATTTTTTCGATCTAATGAAAATTAACCTGATGTTGTTCGGTTTTAAAAGATAACGCGAGCTACTTTCCGAGCAGACAAGGTTAAATGATTAACCAATCAGATAAACAAAATGGTTAATCAGTTAACCGAGCTGCTTCAAGGTAGAGCTGGTTTTTGACTTAAGTTCGAAGAACAACTCTCAAAGGGTCGAGCTAAGAAAAATAACAGTTCAAACTTAGATAAATGAAGATTAGCGGAATTAACGTTATGCTCGGCAGCAACAGATAAGCAGTAAAGAAAGAACACCAGAGATTTATCCTGGTTCACTCTCACCCTGAGAGCTAATCCAGTCCCCTCTGAAAACCTTTCAGAGAGCTTTCACTAAAAATCGATTTTCTGGGTTACAAGGATTTACAAGAGCCTACCCCTCTAGACCTATCCAGTCAAACGAGTGTACCAAACTCGTGACAAACTACCCACAACAAATCGACGACCAAAGAACCTCTTTGGAACCTTTGCAAATCGAAGCTTTCTCGATCAGAGACCAGCTTCTCACAACAGCAAATACAACGAAGAAGATGATGAAAGTGTATGGCTCCAATTCGAAACACTCTTCGAATATGATGAAAGATTGAACAACAAGAGTGAGTCAATTCTAGAAGGATTTCACAGAGAAGAACTGATTCGAACTTAGAGTTAAGATTTGAAAGATTTAAGTCTCTAAGTTCGTATGAAAATCGAATGTTCTTCTTCTCTGTGAGTTTTTGATTTCTGCTCTGTTTTAAAGTAAAAATGAAAGTTTTTGGTTCTGAGAAAAAAATGGTTGTCAAGCTATCAATGCACTGTTAACATTGAAGACCCCCTCTTTTATAGTCGCCTCTCTTCTGCAGAGAAAGAGAGAAAGAGAGCTGTACGGAGATGGGGTTTCCAACGGTAACATTTAGACAGCAGAGCAGTGATGGTGACAGATCACCAACCTTTGATTTAAACTCATTTTGAATTTCAAACTTGTTAGAGCATAGGAGCTAAACCTAGGACTTCTACCCAGACTCAACGGTAATAAAAAGTACAGAACAGTTGAGCAGAGTCTGAAGGTTGAAGACGATGCATTGTTGAAGACGACGAACAGAGATTGCCGAGCTTTTGGCTTTGTTCGAGCTTGGTGTTTCTGAGCTTGATCTGAGCGTCGGCAAATAGTCAAGTTTAGAACGATCAACCCAAGCTTATTTACTCTGTCAGATGCTGTGGTTGTTTCGAGCTTAATCCGAGCGAGTACCGAGCAAATCATCATCCGAGCTTACTGTCTTGAAATGAAGAACCGAGCTTGCAAACTTGGATGAACTTTGGCCTTGATCACGGGCCGAGCCAAATCCGAGCTTGAGCCACAAAAGCTGACTTGATGCAGGTAGCGAAGAACCCTAGTTTTCCGAGCTTCTGCCGAGCCTCTGCCTTTGGCGGAACGCATACGCAAAACAAAGATTCCGAGCCTCTGCAGAGCTTGTGCCTTTAGCTGAACGCTTGCGCTGATAAGTCTGACTTGACTAACGCTAATCACATGCCGAGTCTTTTTATTTGACATCATCAAAAGTTCTTAGATTCTTCATCGTGAGTCTACAATCTCCCCCTTTTTGATGATGACAAATATTCTTTAACAGTTTGTTGCTTTTTGTGTTCTCCCCCTGACTTTATGCTTGTAAGCTGATTGGACTTGACACTGATTGGAATTTGCTCGAAAATACACCACATGTTGCACATGAAAATGCACTTATCAGATCTTTCTCCCCCTTCCACTTGTTGAAAGGATGTAAAAATGTGGAGCAGGAGCAGCTCGTCAAACACTCCCCTTGAATTTATGCTCGCAAAATCTGAAACATCAAAAACAACCAACAAACACACCTTTCTCCCCCTTTTGGCATGATAAAAAAAAAGGAGCCAAAGATTAAGCACATTCGCCAAAAGAGAGAAATAAAAACTAAAGAAAAGATTAACACCTTTCTCCCCCTTTTTGGAAAAAAAAAAGAGATTTAACATTTTTATGTAAGCACTTGATATTAATGTACCACTTGTTGATTTAAAAAAAAAACTGTTCTCCCCCTTAAGACTTTAAAGTGATAACCAAGGAAGAAAATTTTCATGATCATCGTTCTCCCCCTTTAACAGTGAAAGCATGCTTCTCATCCGAGAAGGTAAAAGGTAAAGGTGAGAATGACGAATAACATAATATGAAAGTTCAAATAGTAAAAACAGCACTCTTCTCTCCTTAGATAAAAATTTAGAGGAAGGGAAGAGGTTTTGAAGGATGTAAAATTTCAGGAAATTTAAACAAATACACAATTGAGCGTAAAGATCGAGACTATGAAGGTGATCAAAATTTATGATATACTGAAAACCAAGCTCATGCCGAGCACATGCTAAACTTATCCAGGATTCCGAGCTTGCGCTGAGCACACACTGGATTCGTCTAGAATGCCGAGCTCACGCCGAATTTTATAAAGAGTTACCCTCGGCAAAGGTTTAGTAAACACATCGGCTAATTGATTTTCAGTACTTACAAATTCTATGACACAGTCACCTTTTTGAACATGATCTCGAAGAAAATGATGCCTAATTTCAATGTGTTTTGTTCGAGAGTGATACACTGGATTCTTAGTTAGATTGATCGCACTTGTATTGTCACATTTGATAGGAATGTGATCTAAAATTAAGCCAAAATCTGATAACTGTTGTTTCATCCAAAGAATTTGAGCACAACAATTACCAGCAACAATGTATTCGGCCTCAGCTGTTGACAAAGCAACGCAAGCTTGCTTTTTAGAAAACCACGACACAAGAGACCTGCCGAGCAAATGACAAGTTCCACTTGTGCTTTTTCGGTCAAGCTTGCACCCAGCAAAATCTGAGTCCGAATACCCAATCAAACTAAGATTGGCATCCCTAGGATACCACAGACCAGTGTTCACAGTTCCTTTTAAATATTTAAAAATTCGCTTAACCGCCGAAAGATGAGATTCTTTGGGATTAGCTTGAAAACGAGCACATAAACAAACACTGAACATAATATCTGGCCGAGACGCAGTCAAATATAGAAGACTTCCTATCATGCCTCTATATTTGCTCACATCCACGGCTTTACCTGATTCATCCTTGCCGAGATAGCTGGATGTGCTCATGGGAGTGGCAGCTTCTTTGCAATTTTCTAAGCCAAATTTCTTGAGGAGTGCCTTGCAGTATTTTCCTTGATGCACAAAGGTTCCTTCATCAACTTGCTTTATTTGCAGCCCAAGGAAGAATGTGAGTTCTCCCATCATCGACATCTCGAATTCACCTTGCATTGTTTCAGAGAACTTCTTGCAAAGAGACATGTTAGTAGCACCGAGAATTATATCATCAACATAAAATTGTACTAACAATATGTCCTTTTTGGATTTATAAATGAATAGAGTTGTGTCAACCTTCCCTCTCTCAAACCCTTGTTCGAGTAAAAATGAGCTCAAACGATCATACCAAGCTCTCGGAGCTTGTTTCAAACCGTAAAGAGCCTTTTTGAGTTTAAATACATGGTTTGGATATTCAAAATTTTCAAAGCCAGGAGGTTGTTTCACATATACTTCTTCATTTATAAAGCCATTTAAGAAAGCACTCTTTACATCCATTTGATAAAGGGTGAAATTCATAATAGATGCAAAAGCAAGTAAAATTCGGATTGCTTCAAGCCTAGCAACTGGAGCGAAGGTTTCATCATAATCGATACCTTCCTCTTGGTTGTAGCCTTGAGCAACTAATCTTGCTTTGTTTCTTATAATTAAGCCTAATTCATCTGTTTTATTTCTGAAAATCCATTTCAAGCCATTTATCGTATGATCATTGGGCCGAGGAACCAATTCCCAGACATCATTTCTGATGAATTGATTCAGTTCCTCTTGCATGGCAATCGCCCAATGTTCATCCTCAATTGCTTGATCAATCGAATTAGGTTCAATTTGAGAAACAAAGGAAGCGAAATTGCAAAAGTTCTGAATAGAACGACGGGTTAAAACTCCCTTATTCAAGTCGCCGAGCACATTCTCTATCGGATGGTCCTTGACTCTCTTCCAGGCTGGACTGAGCTCAAATTGCTCTGCTCGGCTTGGAATGAGTTCGGACTAACTATTTTGAATTTGGCTCGGACTGAGTTCGGTTTGTTCCTTGTTTGATTGGCTCGGAACAAGCTCGTCCCTCCGATCTTTGTCTTCAGCAGTTTCATCCTTTTGAGCTCTTTCAGTTGTTGTGCTCGGATCGAGTTCTGCCATATGATGATCCTCTCTATCTGCACAACTAACATTGTCTCTCCGAGGAGACTCATCAAATACCACATGCACGGACTCTTCCATAGAGGAGGTCCTTTTGTTAAAAACTCTAAATGCTTTACCATGAGTAGAATAACCCAAAAATATTCCTTCATCGGCTTTAGAATCAAATTTGCCGAGATGCTCTTTTCCATTGTTTAAAATGAAGACTTTGCAGCCAAATGTATGGAAATGAGAAATTTTTGGTTTTCTACCCTTATAAAGTTCATATGGAGTTTTCTTTAAAATTGGTCTGATGAGGATGCGATTCATTACATAGCAAGCTGTGTTCACCGCATCGGCCCAGAAATAATGTGGTAAATTGTATTCATTTAGCATGGTTCGGGCTAGTTCTTCTAGAACTCGGTTTTTCCGTTCCACAACTCCATTTTGTTCGGGAGTCCGAGGAGCAGAAAACTGATGTTCTATTCCGAACTTAGAACAAAACTTGTAAAATTTGTAGTTTTCAAACTCACCGCCATGGTCTGTTCGGATTACAACTACTTTTTGGTTAGCTCGGTTTTGGAGTTGCTTGACAAGCTCTTTAAAAGTTTCAAAAGTTTCATCTTTTGATTTTAAAAATAAAGTCCATGTAAACCTGGAAAAGTCATCTACTATTACTAAGGCATAGAGATTGCCACCAAAGCTTTTGACTTGTGATGGTCCGAACAAATCCATGTGTAACATTTCCAACGGATGCGTTGTCGAGACCATCAACTTAGATGGAAAATCGTTTTTCTTTTTGATCGGTTTGCACTTCTTGCATGAAGAGCAAACTCCCTCAATGTTAAAATTTAGCTTAGGTAAACCAATCACTAATTCTTTTGATTGTAGTTTCTTTAACTGGTTTATATTTATATGAGCTGTCCTTCTATGCCATAACCATGTGTCACCTTCTTTGCTAACCATGCAAGTGGTTACCAAAGAGGTGATTTCATTCAAATCTACCAAATAAGTATTGTTAAATCGTTTTCCAACAAATTTGACAGAGTTGTCCTCGTCACTTTTAATAATGCAATGGGTAGAGGTAAAAACAACATGGTTACCAATATCACAAAGTTGGCTAATACTTAAAAGATTGTGTTCTAGCCCTTTTACAAGTAAAACGTTATTGATAACCAAGTTGGCAGAGTTACTGACTTTACCTTCACCCAATATTTTACCTCGGTTGTTATCACCATAAGTGACGTAGCCCTTATCTGAATGTGAAAGTTCAATGAATAGATTTTTGTCCCCCGTCATGTGCTTCGAGCATCCACTGTCAAGGTACCATCTGCTCTCCTTTGCTCGGAAGCACACCTGCATCACAAAAATATTACTTCTTTGATTCGGGTACCCAAATTGTTTTGGGTCCCTGGGGGTTAGCAGTTGGATCTTTCTTTTTGACTACCCAAACAAAGTTGCCCTTGGTTACACCGTGACGTCGGATTTTACCTTCATTGGGTGTATGACCATGAAGGCCACAGTAGGAGCAGCTCGGCCGTTTTGAGTTATTAAAGTTTGAGACATAGCCGAGTTTCCTTACTGCTTTCTTCTTGGTCTGAGTGTAGCCGAGGCTAGTTTTGTTTGAGTAGTTCCTATGTTCGGCTAAAAGCCGATCAAACAATCCATCACTCTTGATGACAGTTGCACTTTTAAATTTTAAGTCAGAAATTTCCTTTTCATATTTAGTGCACCAGTCAAGATTTTCATTTTTCAACTGAGTGATAGTGTTTTCTAATGACTTGTTTCTGCTTTTCAGAATTTCAATTGAATTTTCCAAATCAAGAACTTGCTCTTTGTATTTTGAAAGACTAAGTTTCAACTTAATGAAATTTTTAGCAAGCTTCTTGAATTCGGTTTGCATTTCAAGATAAGCAGAATACAATTCATCAGAGTCATTAAATTCAGATTCAGAGTCAGAATCAGTTGTAGAGGTTACCTCAGTGTTTTTATGTTCGGACATTGTTCGGCTGGCTGAGGTTTCCTCGTTGTGTTTGCCCATTAAGCATTTGAAATTTGATCTTTGATTAATTGTGCCAAAAGTCGAGCTTGATGAGTCTTCTTGATCGGTATATCTGAGACTCGAACAAGCTTCCTCATCTTCACACTCCGAGAAAGAGTCATATACAGGGAGATCTTGTTCATCTATTCTGAGTGATGAGCTCGATACTTCCTTTTCATGGTTCGAGCACCATTCTTGCTCGGGGCTCGTTTGGCTCGGGCTTCTGAACACAGTTTCCCTTCCAATTAAGCACAGAATTGCTTTTTCTTCTTCATCGCCTGAGCTGGAGCTTGAGCTGGTATTGTTGTTGGGTGCATCCCATACTATGTAAGCTCTCTTCTTCTTGTGGTCTTTGTTCTTCTTTATTTCTTCACCACTTTGCTTTTGTAATCTTGGACAGTAAGTTCTAATGTGACCTGTTTCACCACATTCATGGCATCTAACTCGGTCTTTTGAACTTGAGCCTTTGTGGTGAGTGCTTCTGGTATCTCTTGCTCTGTTTGTGAAGTTCTTTTTGCCTTTAAAAAATTTGCTAAACTTCCTGACCATGAGACCAAAGTCTTCCTCATCCATGTCCGAGCTGGACACATCTTCAGAGGATTCTTTGGTTGCCTTTATAACAGCTTTGAGGGAAATTCCCTTCTTCTTCTTATCATATTCTTCATGCATGGTCAGTCTGCCGAGCTCCATCTCATGCTCTTGCAGCTTGCCGAACAAAGTGGCTATACTCATTGTGTCCAAGTCTTTAGCTTCCATGATGGCAGTGACCTTCGGCTGCCTTTCTCTGCTAAGACATCTAAGCACTTTGTTAGTTATCTCGGCATTTTGAAAAGTTTTGCCGAGAGCATTAAGATGGTTTATGATATGAGTAAACCGTTTCTGCAAATCATTTATATTTTCATTTGGCAGCATTCGGAATAACTCATATTCATGCATCAGAGTATTTAATCTTGCTCGTCTGACCTCACTTGTCCCTTCATGAGTAAGTTGTAGAATGTCCCACATTTCTTTAGCAGATTTGCAACTTGACACTCGAAAGAATTCATCGTAGGACAAAGCTGAGGTGATGATGTTTTTGGCTTTTAAATCGAAAGATACTTTTCTTTTGTCATCATCATCCCAACTTTCCCACGGGATTTCTACAACTTCATCATTAATTTTTCTTTTAGGGACAAATGGCCCATTTTCAATAGATTTCCAAATTTCCATATCTATGGCTTCAATGAAAATTTTCATTCGAGCTTTCCAATAAGCATAACCCTCACCATTGAATAGTGGTGGTCTGTTTATGGAAGAGCCTTCACCTCCGAAGGGATTATTAGTAGCCATTCGGTTTCCTCAAGGATCTTTTCGAAAAAGTTTGTACACTCGATCTTTCGACCGAGCTCTGATACCACTTGTTGGAAACCAACAAGAGGCCTAACAATCGAGTAAAGGGGGGGTGAATAGGAGATTGAAGCTAATATGGCAATTTTTTTGATCTAATGAAAATTAACCTGATGTTGTTCGGTTTTAAAAGATAACGCGAGCTACTTTCCGAGCAGACAAGGTTAAATGATTAACCAATCAGATAAACAAAATGGTTAATCAGTTAACCGAGCTGCTTCAAGGTAGAGCTGGTTTTTGACTTAAGTTCGAAGAACAACTCTCAAAGGGTCGAGCTAAGAAAAATAACAGTTCAAACTTAGATAAATGAAGATTAGCGGAATTAACGTTATGCTCGGCAGCAACAGATAAGCAGTAAAGAAAGAACACCAGAGATTTATCCTGGTTCACTCTCACCCTGAGAGCTAATCCAGTCCCCTCTGAAAACCTTTCAGAGAGCTTTCACTAAAAATCGATTTTCTGGGTTACAAGGATTTACAAGAGCCTACCCCTCTAGACCTATCCAGTCAAACGAGTGTACCAAACTCGTGACAAACTACCCACAACAAATCGACGACCAAAGAACCTCTTTGGAACCTTTGCAAATCGAAGCTTTCTCGATCAGAGACCAGCTTCTCATAACAGCAAATACAACGAAGAAGATGATGAAAGTGTATGGCTCCAATTCGAAACACTCTTCGAATATGTGAAAGATTGAACAACAAGAGTGAGTCAATTCTAGAAGGATTTCACAGAGAAGAACTGATTCGAACTTAGAGTTAAGATTTGAAAGATTTAAGTCTCTAAGTTCGTATGAAAATCGAATGTTCTTCTTCTCTGTGAGTTTTTGATTTCTGCTATGTTTTAAAGTAAAAATGAAAGTTTTTGGTTCTGAGAAAAAAATGGTTGTCAAGCTATCAATGCACTGTTAACATTGAAGACCCCCTCTTTTATAGTCTCCTCTCTTCTGCAGAGAAAGAGAGAAAGAGAGCTGTACGGAGATGGGGTTTCCAACGGTAACATTTAGACAGAAGAGCAGTGATGGTGACAGATCACCAACCTTTGATTTAAACTCATTTTGAATTTCAAACTTGTCAGAGCATAGGAGCTAAACCTAGGACTTCTACCCAGACTCAACGGTAATAAAAAGTACGGAACAGTTGAGCAGAGTCTGAAGGTTGAAGACGATGCATTGTTGAAGACGATGAATAGAGATTGCCGAGCTTTTGGCTTTGTTCGAGCTTGGTGTTTCTGAGCTTGATCTGAGCGTCGGCAAATAGTCAAGTTTATAACGATCAACCCTAGCTTATTTACTCTGTCAGATGCTGTGGTTGTTTCGAGCTTAATCCGAGCGAGTACCGAGCAAATCATCATCCGAGCTTACAGTCTTGAAATGAAGAACCGAGCTTGCAAACTTGGATGAACTTTGGCCTTGATCACGGGCCGAGCCAAATCCGAGCTTGAGCCACAAAAGCTGACTTGATGCAGGTAGCGAAGAACCCTAGTTTTCCGAGCTTCTGCCGAGCCTTTGCCTTTGGCGGAACGCATACGCAAAACAAAGATTCCGAGCCTCTGCAGAGCTTGTGCCTTTAGCTGAACGCTTGCGCTGATAAGTCTGACTTGACTAACGCTAAGCACATGCCGAGTCTTTTTATTTGACATCATCAAAAGTTCTTTGATTCTTCATTGTGAGTCTACAAACCTTTCCTATGCGACTCAAATCAATTTGGAATGAAACTCAATTTTCAAACTTGAAGTCAAAAGGAATGTAACTGTTTCAACTTTTGAATATGAACAAAACTAAATTTTTCCAAATCCAAGACACATTCCTTTTTCTTTGAGTTTACCAACCTTGAGTGATCTTTTACTCCTTGATCTAGGTTCTTACGAAATTAGATGGAGGTAGTTCTTTATGGTGGTGTGCACGATTAAAATTTTTATTGAATTTTCAAACGAAACCAATCGTTTCCTTATCGAGAGAGGAACATGATTTCCAAAGAATTTGTTTTTATAAATGCATCTCTATTTTCTAAGTGTTTCACCAGTATGGGATCTTTTTCCTAATTTTAAATTCCCGTACCTAGTGATTATTCAAACCAAAGATTTTAAAATGTATGTGTTTGTGGTTAGATGACGGTTGGGGAAATCAGGGTTTTTATATAAAGTGGAAAACTAAGTTTTGGGTTTGGGATATTTGGTTGACGCGGAAAACTTGGCCTAAGCACCTTAAGGTTGAATCTTTGTTTCATGTAACATTTCAAACCAATTGGAGCAAGCTAGTGTTTTAACTGAAATGAATTTAACGTGCGCTGATCGATTTGACAATTTTACACTACCTTGGGCTGAGTTTAGGGGTTGTCCCATTAAATTTTGAGGCCAATTGGAGTGAGTCTACTTTTTTTAAGTGAAATTGACGTAGGTTCACCCCCGACCTTTGCAAATTTTTGACAAAGTGGTCGTAGGGTCAAACATGGACCTAATGAACTCTGATTGACTTGAAAATTTACCATGATGTTCTTTTATGTACAGGGACACTATTTTCAAATTTTCATAACATTAGAGAATTGAATCGATGAAAATGTATTTTCGGTTGCAAACCATATAAGTCCTTTTCCCCGAACCCCCTTTTGAACCGATTTTTCAAATGTGTGATGATTGTGGTGAATGTGTGTGTAGAAGTAAGTTTTAGTCCTAAGTTAGGCAGGATAGACTAGGACTAGCTTAGGAGGAAGTAGGGTTGAGTTATGGTTATGTGTGAAGTGTGTGATGTCGTGGATTGTTGTTGTGAATGTTTGAACCTTGTATGAGAATTATATGATTTATGTTTGTTTAGTTGTTGAATGTGGTTGTTTAGGGCCTATGTATAGTATTTAAGTGGTAGGTTTGAAGTTATATTGTAATCGACCCAAGCGGTTATTAGTGTTTAGAGCGTATTAGTACCCTTTCCAACCTCTGTTATAGAATTCCGAAGGGGACCCAGTTAACCTTAGAGACCATTTCCGACTTCCTTGGGAAGTTAAACCTGAGTTTTTAAGAACCCAAGACCATTGAGAGTCATTCTAGTGGGACTCTTGAGAAGTTAGCTGCATGAAGAGTGAACCTTAGAAACCTGTTAGAATCTTCGCATCAGAACTAACCCCATTAAACCATAGTCGGTGCTCTTCAATGAGTGCAAGAGTCTAGTGGCGTACTCATGCTGAATGGTATGCCAATTCCAAGTGGGGGAGTAGAACCAAGTGAAGTAAGTGGTGTAGCTTAAAAACCCTTTTTCCGGGATAGTTCTCCTGATAAGAATTTTGAAGCGGAATTTCGGGGACGAAATTCCAATAAGTGGGGGAGAATTGTAACATCCATAAATTTATTCCCAAACATATTTAGTGTGGTAATAAGCTTAGAGTGAAGAGGGATGGGTATGCTAGGTTAATATTAGGAATTTAGAAGTGTTATTAGAGAATTAGAGCATGGGACTTAAGGAAGTTAGGAGTAGAAGATCCATAGCTCTAAACCCAATTTCCACCGTTGGATGTGAAGATAAGGAGCTTAGGAGGCTTGCCCCAAAATTTGGGCAAGATCCGACGGATGACGAAGAAGTTATGGCATTTTGAAATGCCAAGAAAAGAAGTCAAGCCTGACTAATCGATTAGTGCCCTGACTAATCGAGTAGTCTGTTCAAACAACAAGTCAAGAAAATGGGGGCACTACTTGAGTAGTGCACTGACTACTCGAGTAGTACGTGCAGTCTTAGAAAAAATAAAAGGACGAATGGAGCTTCATTTGCTCTATTTCCTTCTTCCCCAAAGAAACCCCAAGCTCCCAAATCAAAACCCCAAGTTCCACAGCTCATGATCCAAGGTCTTGGTTCATCATCCAACCTTTTCCTCACCATTTCCATCATCATTACCCCCATAAACACCATTAACACTCAATCTTTCTCTCTCTAATTCATCATCCATGGAGTTTTTCTCTCTCCTCACTTCAAGCAAGCTTTGGGTAAGCTTTGAGCAAGTTCCTTCCTTTCCTTCCATGGAGATCCACCTTCTCCCTCATATATTTTCCTTCATCTCCTTCCTTTGGTGTCTCTCTCTCTCTTTGAAGTTCTCTCTCTCTCCTAGGGCTTCTCTCTCTCTCCTCCAATCTCAAGATCCAAGTGGAGATCTCTCAAAAGAGTGGGAATCCAAGTAGATCGGGGGTAGATCTAAGGTCCTTGGAGCTTCAATCAAGCTTCCTCTCTCTCCGAGGTAAGGGGAGTCTCTTTTCCACACATTGAGTTAGGGATAGTTGGGGTATATTATAGGACTTGGGATAAGTAGTTAAATTGGGTTGTGGGTAGCAAAATAGCACCTGTTTAGAGTTGGTTTAGGGAGATGGAATGTATTTTTGATTTTAATTGAATTAATTAATTCTAATTGATATAAATTTGCTGGAAACCCCTTATGTATGTTGTTAAAGTAGGAAGTGAAGAACCCTAGGGAATTGACTTATTTTTCAGCACTCTGAGACATACTTGAGTATGTCGATTGATTGTGATATCTGTTGTCTGTTGTGGATGGCTATGTTCATTATGTGTGTGAAATGAGTATTTTTATGACTAAATATTAAATATGAGATAATAAATAATGCAAGCTAATAGATGGTAGAGAGGATTAGTGGTCAGAAGAGTAATTCATGGCTTAAATGATAATTGTTTATTTAATTATGAACATGTTTATTTAGGATGCTTGAAGTTGGGTTTTAGTCTTAGCTTGGAATATATGCGTTTATGAATTACATTGGTGAATAGTGTTGGAGTTGTCAAATGGTGTTGAATATTGGTGGTTGCGTGATGTTTGGAAATTAAAAATGTGTAAGTGCTTGAATGTGGATACTTGCTTCTTGATTGTGAATAACTAAATTGAATTATAAAAGTGACTAAGCTGCAGCTATGATTGATCCTTGGGATACACCGACCCAATAGGTGCCCTGTTAGGTGACAAGTTATCCATTAGGTCCAAATGACCCATCCAGGTGAAAATGACCTATTAGGCCCCATAAATGACCCGTTAGGCGGGTGTACCCAATGGATCAATCATGCTGCACAAATAATAAAGGAGTGTAAAAGAGTTAAAACGATGTGTTTAGTCCTAACGGGTGTCAATCGTGGCCTAATAGGTGGAAATGACCTGGATTGGGTGAAAATTGTTCCTAATGGGTGAGAAACGACCTAACAGGTGCACTAATTCCTAATGGTAAAGAAAAGATGAAAATGTTATGAAAGATGAAGAAAAGTGGGTATGTTGTCCTCTAACCGTGAGGAGACATGCGATGTTATGTTTGGTATGTTGTCCTCTGACCGTGAGGAGACATGCGGTATTATGTTGGGTGTGTTGTTCTCTGACCGTGAGGAGACACACGTTATATGGTTTATAATGGGAAATGAAAATGATTTTGGAAATGAGAACGTGAAGTATTTTGTTATTCATGGCTTGGTTTGATTATGATGCTTGAGTTTCTATTATGTGCCTTTTTACTATCTTATAATTCAATGTGTTTTGAAAAGGTCTCACCCTTAGTGGTTATCATTTTAGGTGAATGTCAAGGAGCTTGAGGATCAGAGTGTCGCAGCGGAAGATTTGGAAAGAAGGAAATTATATGTTGCGCTACTCATATTGTAATTGAAATACCCAATTTCATATGTAAATTTGATTTATGAAAAGAAAACTTTTAAGTTATTCATTTTAATTATTAAACCTTTTAAGTGATATTTTATATAAAAATATGGGGTGTTACACCAACAACCCAACCAAACAAGTTCTATTGTTTTTTTATTCTCAAGAAAAGAAAAACTGTTCTGGGAACAGTAATCAAACTGCTCCTTAGTTTTACTGTTTTATTTTTTTTATTCATGTTTTAGTTTTTAGAAATTAGAATAATAATTATAATTAATATATATATATATATATAATTAATTATATATTTGTGCGGGGTCTGGGTGACCCGGGCATGGACCCGAACCCGTCCTTAATAGGATCGGGTCTGTCCTCTTCTCAATTGGGTTTGTCCCTTCAAAGGCTTAGGAACGGGTTTGACTCGACCCGAACCCGCCCGGTTGGAACAGATCTCTGGGTAGGGCTGGGTCATGCTCACCCCTAGGATTATGGATGTAATTACATACTTGTATTAGATCCTAGAATATGGAATAAGGGTTTTTGGTTTAAAAATAAGTGTAGGAGGAATACTTAAAGTACTTAATTGCATTGAAGAGTGCATTTATAGTGCTTAGAAGCTTAATTTAAAAAAAAAGTACATGATGTGTCATTGTGCTCCCGAAAGTTGAATTAGATCTCACAATTCTATTAATGCTTACAAATGTACAGTATTTAAAAATTACCCATCCAAAAAATTTTCAAGCATCACAAAAGATTCAAACTCGTGTCCTTAGTTGCTAGCCAATAAAAAACATAACCTCATGCTTATTATTATTTTATGAGTGAAGGACCACTTTTATCCCTCATGTTTTTTAGATGGAACACTTTAGTCCCTCAAAATGTGGAAATTCACTTTTAATTCATGAAGATTTTTTTTATGCGACACATAAGTTTCTTCGTCCACTCCGCCGACTACCTCAACTGTGGACTTAACTGTCCCATAACAAAATTTTGAGGGACTTAAGTGTCCCATGAAAAAATCTTTAGGGACTAAAAGTGAATTTCCACATTTTGAGGGATTAAAGTGTCTCATCTAAATAACATGAAGGACCAAAGTGGTAGTTCACTCTTATTTTTTTTTTAATGTGAAAAGCATTTCATTATTAATATGATAAAATATCAACAAATGTTGTTTGCATTACAAAAGGTGATATATCATACGTATTGGTGCGAACTTCTTCACGGTACCGTACGTAAGTTAAAACGACCCTTATTGCATCACCTTTTGTAATGCAAATAACATTTGTTGATCTTTTATTATATTAATAACTAGCTCTTATCCCGTGCAATGCACAGGTTGTTGATATTTTAATTTTTTTATATTAAATATTTTAAAAATAATTATATAAAAAGGTAGGAGTTCAAACCAAACTGTACAACGAAATAAAATTAATCTAAATGATTTTATTGATATATTTTGTACTTCCCCATATAAATCAAAAATAAAACTTTTTATTTGAGATATTCTCTATTTATTCGATGAATAAACTAATATTTTTATATGATTATCTACTTTATTGTGATAAATAAAAATTAAATCAGAATTTTGTTTGATGATATTATGAGCATAATGTCTCTTGTTTATTTTGAGAAGGAAAGTTGAATCATGGTGTTACAATAAAAAATTATTTATTTATTTCAACTTTATCTTACCGATTTTTCTATATTTCCTTAAATTATGGAATTTGTATACAGTTTATCTTTGGTCACGTGTTTGGTTACTTACCTTAACAAATTTTATAGATTTAAGTAATATTTATCCAAAATAAATAATCTATTTATTTATTAGTTACACTCATGGTTCCCTGAGTCAACTTCAAATATTCCAACTCCTTCTCCCTATAGAGGTCCACTATGAAGTATTTCATACGAAACCTCCTCTTAAATACATCCCAGGTTACACTCTGATCTTTCACTTCTAAGATCCACTGCATGTGCCCTCACCATTGTTCTGCCTCTCCTGTTAGTGCACATGTTACTAGTAAGGCTCTTTAGTTGTCCGGAGGACGCATCGCGCAGAATACCTTCTCTATTTCCTGGAGCCACTTCTGTGCTCCGTCCGGGTTGTAGCCGCCCTTAAACGTCGAGGGTACATTCCTTCTAAACTCAGCCAACCAATCGATCTCAGCTGAAGCTGGTGGTGGTTGAGAATTCAGTGCTGCTGCTGCGGCTGTCGTCTCAGTTTGACTTCAGTTCATCTGAGCTAAGTTCTCTAACATTGCAGCGATCCTACCATCGTCACTGCGTCTACTAGCCATAATACCTAGTCCTAGGGAAAATAACTAGTCAATACATACTCAAATAAGCAACTACACATTTACCTTATTACTCTAACTTAAACACTTAACTATTTATCGGTTACTCGCTTGGTGAGTAATTCACTGGAGTTGTGAGTCCACACTCCAAAGGTCGAGGGAAACTGCTTTGATACCATAATTGTCACAACCCGACTTTTAAACCTTAATTAGACCCTTAAACAAAATTAGCGACTTGAAAATTTCTTTTTAAACATAACTTATTATAAAAGTCTCCGAAAATTCGGCGGAGTTTACTCTGCTTTATGGACATTCCAAATTTTATCTTTTTCCTGTTTAACTTGTCAGTAACAATCCAGATAATATCAAACTATCATCAATCATATCATATCATATCACATCACATCACATCATATCCAGTTCTATCATGCCACATGATATGATGCCATACCATACATCCTGGCAATGCATCAGTAGATAAACATACAAGTCTGTGGAAATGAAACTATCTCCAAAAAATAAACCCAAACCCAAAAGATCATTCCTTGGCCGATCCGGCTGAATATCTACATCAAAATATACATACAAATTTTCACATAAGGATCATAAACACGAGTAAGACTCAAAATCGGCCCAAGACCCAACATCATTCCCAAAACCCCAAAAATAACCAGGACATCAGCAAGTCCTAAACAACAACTATCTACTTTCCCTGTGAGGGAGAGTACTCTTGCTCGGCCGGGGGTTGTGCAACCTCAAGCTCTGAATCTGTATAAAAACATTTAAGAGGTGAGTATTACACAGAACTTAGTGAATGAAATCTAAATAGATATAATAATAACTAAATCATAAATAATACAACAAATAAACACTTTATGTACAAGACAATTCCAATCCAACACATTTCATTCACAGACACTTATCATTGCATTTTTGCTTTATTCTTCTAATCTAGATCCTGCTTATCCTCTATCTCTTGTTCCTATTCAACTCTTTTCGTTTTCATTTCCTTTCGACATCTTATACCTTTCTTTTAACGGCCTTGCGAACCCACCACTGCGCACCAAACGAGGGCGTCTTACCACTGCACACGCCATTAAATCGTGCAGCTTACGCAACCAATGCACTCAACGGGTGTACTTACTTGGCTTGGCATTCGCGTAGCCTATGTAATCATCTTTTTGATGTTTTGTGTACCCACCACTGCGCATCAAACAAAGGCATCTTACCGCTGCACGCGCTATTAAATCGTGCGGCTTACGCAACCAATGCACCCAGCGGGGCGTACTTACTTGGCCTGACATTCACATAACATAATTAATTCTCTTTAAGGTTTTGCAAACCCACCATTGCGCACCAAACGAGGGCGTCTTAGCGCTGCACACGCCATTAAATCGTGCGACATACGCAAGCAATGCACCCAGCGGGGCGTACTTACTTGGCCTGGCATCAGCATACCAAATTCTTTAATCTTTTATAACATACTCTTTCCTCACTTTAATCCAATTATTCAACCATATTTTCTTCGTTTTCACCTAACACATTAATATCGTTGCCATTTTCATTCTACTTTTTCACATATAGGCATACTCGAATAACAACAATTAATGCATTCAACCACATATACATATTTCCAAGGAAGTTATCAAATACTAAACTCAAATCATCACATCATGCATGTAAAACACAAATATCAAGGGAGGGTCTCTATTCTTTTCCTTAAGTCATTATTCTTTATTATTATCGGTTACCCTAAGGTTCACTAACACACAAAATCACCCGGTCTTAATCATCACTATAAACTACCTAGAAATACATTCTCTAAGCTAAGGTAACACCCCCTCTTACCTCAACCAAGAAGAGAGAGAAGAGATACCAAACCCTAGCTTTTAAATCTTTAAAAATTGAAACCGCAAGAGCCGAGTGTGGCGATGAAGGAGAGAGCGGCTAGGAGCAAAATAATAAAGTGTTGAAGAGTCTTCTTCTTCCTCTTGAGATAGCACTAGAACAAGAGAGAGAATGGGCCATTATTCACTTTATAAAACAAAGGAGATGATCATGATGGGAGATGGTGATGATGATTTCGTGTAAAAGGGAGGAAAGGAAAAGAAAAAGACTTGCTTGTTCTTACCTAGGAACTTGCTTGAGAAGATGGAGCTAAGAGAGAGAAGTAGCCATAGATAGAGAGAAATGATGGAGCTTGGTGGCTATGGAGTCACCACCAAGAGGAAGGGGATGAAAGGAAGCTTGATGATGTGAGTGCCATGGATGATGGATCAAGACCTTGGAGGATGAGCTTTGGAGCTTTAGGGTTTTGTTTTGGGAGCTTGGGGTATGCCTAAATGAAGAAGGAATGGAACGAATGAAATTCCCACACGGTTTTATTATTTTTTTCGCTGCAGACAGGACCTAATTGATTAGCATTTGGGCTAATCGATTATGGTAATCGATTAGAGGGATAGTCTAATCGATTAGTCTTTTTCCTTTTCACTCCTTAGCATTTCAAAATGTCATTTCTTCTTCGTTACCCGTCGGATCTTGCTCAAATTTGAAAGCAAACTTCCTTACATATTAACCTTCATATCCAATGGTGGAATTTAAGTTTTGAGTTGTCAATCTTTTATTTTTAATTTCCTATTATAACATATTTAAAACACAGAAAATGTCGGTTCTAACACTCGTTTTTCCCTCTTTCAACCTCTTATTCTTTGCTAAAGCTTTCTAGCTACATCATAACAGTAAAATAATCATAATCCATCACCTTAATTATTCTTGGACATAACTATCATTTATCTAATCCTCTTATCATTTTGTTTATTCTTGAGATTAAAATTCGAGATGTTACATCCTAGTTGCTTAAGCTAACTTATTTCGTATTATTTCATGGCTTTTTCATGACGAATTCTTTGACGCAAAATTGCTCTGTGAACCTGTTTTTGACGTAAAGGTGCAACTTCAAAAAACTCCATTTTTACTCCCAACCACTTTCCTCTTCCATTAATCATTCCTTTAGCTTCATACAGGTATGGGAGAAGTTATCTAATTGCTAGAATGATTTATAATAAGCTAAATCAGTAGGAACCAATTAAGAATTGGTGGGCACCATAACTTGAAATGAATTTCATACTTGGAGGTTTGAAATTCTTGATAGTTTGATTTAAATCACTTTTTATACTACAAGGATGCTTAGTGGATGATTAAATGGAATTGAAATGGAATGAATTAGATTGTTGGTATTTAGCTTGGATTTGATGCATAAGTGTTAAAGGATTATGATTATGGAAGAGTAGATGTAATTCAATACTGTTAACATGTCTAATTATTTTTTATTGTATTATTTCTTTATTTTAAATTTTATATCCATTTGGTTGATAATTACCCCAATGGTGTTAAATTCATTTGGCGGATGAATACCCCTGTGAATTTATTTAACCCATTTGGCGGAATCCCAATGGAAATTTTATTAATGATAAATATTTGATAAAGTATTATCCTTAAATAATTAATGTCTAATTATCTATCTGGAAGGCCGAGCCTCCTAACCTCTAAATATCATATTGGAAGGTCGAGCCTCCTGACTTTAACATCTAAATATCAGATTGGAAGGTCGAGCCTCCTGACTTTTAATATCTAAATGAAAGGCTAAAACTCCGTATTTATCAGTACTATTTATAATTTAATTATAATATGATACTGATAAATATTAACTAAAGTTGGAAAGATTTAATAGTTTATATTTTGCACATTAAACGATTACGTGATGAATATAATCTTGGAAAAGAAAGTGAATGTGGTATGGACATGATATGAGCTGATTGGACTATGTCCTTGACATCTTGAATTGATGCTGATGAAAATAATGATAATATATTGAGAATGAGTCAATGATAAGACTGGTAATGAACCATACTTGCATTCATGCATTGATTGAGATTTGTTCCAGTTTGTGAGGCTTTTATACTAGTTACGTTGGGCGGAAGAAGCCTGTAAGTCGCGAGAGGTCGAGCGGAGGAAGCTCATTATGACCCATTTTTCCTCCAAACTGTGATGCCCCGGATATGATTCTAGATAGGCATACATCATACCATTAATAATGAGATTAATGTTGTCTAAAAAGAGTTTAACATATGTATATGCATTTTAGTGAATTATTGCTACTTGTGATTGTTGTTTTTAGAACCTTTATTTATCATTTGCTTTAACGTGATTAGCTGTGACTTACTTTCTGCCTGCCCTTGTGTGTAGGAAATGGTGATGAATTCCCTAATGAGAGAGAGTAGTGCTGACGGCTCTCTAGCCAACCATAAAGAAATATAGAATTGATCAATCAACACCTACTTCCTTATTATCCTTTGAAGTTTTAGAACCATGCTCTGGATTATAGATAGTGTCTAATAAAATAACTCAGTCTTTTATTTGAATCATTGTGTTGCAATAATTATTTGATGGTACTTTATGTGTTATAATATTTATTATGAATTGATATTTGCTTCCCAGTTAATTAGTAAGTTGAATTATTTTTGACGAAAAATTTATTCATTTTTTTCAATAATAAAATAAATTGGAAGAAAGATAGGATGTTACAACGCACCTACACTAAGATTCGTGTCATTTGTTATCTAAACATTCTGCCAAATATCTTTGCAAACAACCAATACAAGTGATGACACCGGTATTCGAAAAGTGTGTACATGTGATTTTAGTTTTTAGATTTATCAGGAAGGTGGGGTTGCATTTCGGGTTGCATTTCGGGTTGCATTTCTTTTTCCCTTGACTAAGAAGCAAGGCATAACAGTTAGCTTGCCATCTTGCTCAAAAAGGGTGGCGATAGGAAGCAATGAGAAACCCTACCAAGAACACTAAGAAAATAATACTTAAAGAATAAAGAATAACAAATCTAACAAACTTCATTCATATTTTTCATTTATCATAATGAAAGAGGGTACATTCTTTATATAGGGAATACTCAACCCTAAAACTCTTAATGACCATACACTTGTCACAATCATAATACCCTAAGAACATTCTAGAATAATACTAACGACCAAAATAATAATAATAATAATAATACTAAGACTTATTTAATTATTAAACAAACACTTATCCTATTCCTTTTCTCCATATGGGCCAAATAACCCATTTTACTTGATCCAACTTCCTATCATTGCCAACACCTTGAAAATAAAACTTGTCCTCAAGGTTGAATAATAATATAAGGGCCAAACTATCCACTGAAGAGGTGTCTTTGTCATAAAAAAATAAGATGTGTTATAGGCCCATAATTCTTGAATTAGTGGGCCAATAACTTGTGCCCCATGCCGCTCCATAATAGAAAAATTTAAAGAAGATTGGTATGCTTCACATATAGAAATTGGCATATCTGTATAAGAATAGATGGTGAAGATTAAAGGCATTGGTTGATGACCATCGAACAAAAGCATTAAGGGGCCACATGAAAATAAATGGGAAGGAAGGCCTTCATTTGCATTCTTATTAGCCACATTAATGTTCCCAATGGTTATGAGCCTATGCGGTTTAGCAAAAGTTCCATGAGAGAGGATGTTCCATTGTTGCACACACACTTGGAATGGTTGAATTAGGTTCAACACAGTAGATGGAGGTGATCTGCAGGCTCCATGTTGCACTAGTTGGGCATCACCCAATAAGTCTAACGGTTCTACTTTTGGTGGTGACAAGGCCACGTGGCGAAAAACAATAGGCTGATTCAATTTGGCACAGATTATGCTTGTTATTGACGGCCCAGATTGCTCAACATCAATAAGTGTGTTTTCTCTAAAGGAACCAGATTTTGCCACACCTTTCCATTTGCTTGACTCAGTGCTGGCCAAACATCTAAAACCGTTTTCAATCCTTTGGTGAGTAAAGCTTGGAACTGTCTCTTCTTTCTCCTCAAAAGAACTTTCAGATCCAGCAATACTTTTTCCCTCTTGAACATTAGCTTCTGTTCCAAGTGTGGTAGAGAGCGTGTTTTTCTCTTCTCCATTGATGGTGACAAGTTCTGTTGATGAAGCTCGTAGATCCCATGATGGCTTCCACTGTAGAACGTGGTGGCATGTGGAGTTTACTCCTTGTGGTGGTTTCCCGGGTGGATCTCGCGGTGGAAGGGATGGTTCCCTCGGTGGAGCTCGCGTCAGCTGTGGTGTATGGCGACAGAGAGTGGTTGACGGCAGCATGATTGAGGGCGACTTAGTTGTTGCTGGCTGTAGCGCGGTGGTCGCCGGTGGAGGCATCGTGGGTACGGGTGAAACTCATGAGGGAGATGGTGGAGGGTCGGTGTTTCTCGATGGTGGTGCCGCTCTTGATGAAGGAGAGAGAGAAGATGACAACGTCTCTGTGGTGGTCGGAGGGGTCGTGTTGTTCGCCGGCGACGGCGCCAGTGGCGGAATCGATGTGTACTGCTTAGTGACTTGGTGGTAGTAATACTTTCTTCCTTCATCAGTACTATACTCCTTCCAATTAGTTGGTGCATTATGTTGTTGTGAGGATTTAGAATAGGAATGTGGTGGTGGTTGTGGTGTTGGCAACTGTGTAGTCTGTATGTGGGTTTGTGGTTGAGGCTGAGGATAGATATATGAGAGTGGTACATGGTGGTTATAAGATTGTGATTGTGGTGATTGAAGTGGTAGGGAAGGGTAAGAGATCTGTGATGGATAGTAGATCTCACTGTGTGGGTAAGGTGATAGAGATTGTGAGGGTGAATAACCTGGTTGAGATTGATAATTAGTGTGTTGTGGTGGGTTGTAGGTTGGTTTTGGTGGTGGGTAATGCGGAAGATGAGTTTGTGGTGGAGAAGAAATATGGAGACTTGCTATTTTCTGATGTATCTCTGTCATTGTAGCAAAAAATTTGGCATCACTAGACTTTTGACGTTGCTGTAAAGTTGCATATTGTTCATTGAAAGAGAGTAGAAGCTGCTGGGAAGCATCATCTACCATTTGGGAGGGTGAATTCAAGAATGAAAGCACCATTTGATAGGAAGCAATAAGCTACCCTACCAAGAACACTAAGAAAATAATACTTAAAGAATAAAGAATAACAAATGCTAACAAACTTCATTCATATTTTCCATTTATCATAATGAAAGAGAGTACATTCTTTATATAGTAAATACTCAACCCTAAAACTCTTAATGACCATACACTTGTCACAATCATAATACCCTAAGAACATTCTAGAATAATACTAACAACCATAATAATAATAATAATACTAAGACTTATTTAATTATTAAACAAATACTTATCCACATGGGCCAAATAACCCATTTTACTTGATTCAACTTCCTATCTATCAGGTGGTTACGTGTGAGTGAAAAAGGAGCATGACTAGTGATCCTATGTTTGAAAAACTACGTTAACGTTTGATGTGGTGTCAAAAATTTTGGCACCACCGGTGGTTCCATGAGTTTGAGCCACTGATCTTGACAAAATACAAAATGGAGGGTTGAGATCCATTATCTGGTAACTTCTATACGGGTAAAAATACATGTACATGTATTTGTGGTTAAAAGAAAATGTTTAAATGGAAAAAATAAAATGGGTTGTAGGATCCTGTTTTCTTTTGGGCCAAAGCTGCAGAATTTGTTAGGGAACCCAAAAAAAAAACATTTGGTGCTATCGTAGAAGATTAATTTGTACAAACAGGTTATGCCACTAAAATAACACAATCCAAATAATACAAAGCCTTTTTAGAAAAAAAAAAATTAGTACGAAAAGAGTATGTTAGTAAACTTTGTTAAACTTTTTCGTTTAAACATTTTCGTTTGTTGATTAAAATTTATAAACTTAAATTCATTAGCATATTAAATTGAACTGAAAAGAGTTTATATTAACTGTTAATATAGTGCAATTAAATAGCACGTTACATTGTTGTAAGGTAAAAAAATATAGAAAAAAAGTAAAATACTGTCTTGATAAAAATCAAACAAGTGAATAAAAATAAGATAGTATTTGTTTAATACAATGCATGAATTTAATTTTTTTTTGTATAGCAACCGGTACCCGAATCTGGTTTACCCAGAATCCGACTCATCCGGTCCGACCTAACTAAGGTCGCACTAAGCGGTAAGAGTCTCCCAACGGGGATTGCTGCATACCCAAAGCTCGAACTCGAAATTAGTTGAGTAACTGAGTAAGGGACCAAGCGAGCAACCACTTAATAATCTCACGTTGGTATACAATGCATGATTTTATTGTTGATAACAAAATAAATTGTAATTTTTTTTTATATAGTTACAATACATATTACAATATTGGGTCTAAAAAATTTAATTAGATATTTTAATAAAAAAAATTTAATTAGTTATATTTTCCTTAATTACCTATTAGTCATTGATACAATATACGTTGATTAAGATTTTATAATTTTTTTTACCACATTGGGATAGAGGGAGTATAGTCAACTTTGGTTAATTCCAGTTATTTGAAGAAAACTCTACCACGTGAGGAAAAAATATTTAACACTTATTTTTTCCATTCATAAAATTCATATTTGAGATCTTCGTTGAGATTTTAACTTCCTTTAGACTTAATTGATATTTTTTATAATTTAACTTTTGAAAATATATAAGGAGCTGGGGATCGTGAATGTGAATAGAGTAATCCAATCCAAATATTATGACAAAGTATGATAAGGGTTTTTTTTTTTAATACAGTTAATTAACATATAATCAAGTACCCGTTTTAGCACCACAATTATCATACGCAGTGAAAATTGACAGAGTAGACAGTGATGTTTTTTGCGCATGTTTTAGCAACAAGAAATTTTTTTTTTCATAAGTAAGAATTTATAAATAATAGGTTTATTTAAACTTTTAATCCCTGAACTTAGGTGCTATTTTGGAATTAGTCTTTAAACTTTTTTTCGATGCTTTGGGTCCTTAAACTTTGCTCAAATTTTGGAAATAGTCTTTTCATCACTTAAGTGGTGATATAACTGAGGATATGTCGTGTCACATTCGTCGTGTCACATTCGTCACATCGATATGTAACATGCCAGATGATGCCACTTGAATTTTCTAAATTGCAAATAGATTTTGATTGGAGAAGTGATCATAAAGTAATTGAGGATTGCATTTAATAGTAAGAAATACAATTAGGAAAAACCTTAAGCTAATTGGCAAAGTACATAATGCAAATATTGAGACAACATCTAAGTTATGGGATTAGTTAAAGAGACAAGAATTTAATTTTTGGATTTTTAGACTTCAAATTTTTAAAATTTAATTTTTGGATTTTTATCTCCAAAACAATACTTAGTGGACATAACAAACGTTGCATTGCATCATGCAAAGTTAGTTTAACCTTTTGGCTGCCATTTATCATAATATGTTGAAAAAAAATTATTTTTACCAAGTAAATTACAAAAAATATTATTTATGAGAACAGTTAATATATTTTGTTGGAATAATGTGAAAAAATTATTTTTACTGAGTAAATTTTAAAAAAAATGGTATGAAGTGATAAGGAATAGTTAATGGGTTGGAGAGATACGTGTAGAATAAAAAAATTATATGGATCTAAAAAAATAATCTTTATCAAAAATAATTTACAGCTCTTATGAGAAAGATCTTAAATTTGATTATTTTTTCAAGAATATAATATAAAATTATAATCTACATTAACAAATAAATATATTAGATTATAATTATTTTTTAAAAAATAAGTAAAAAAAAGACAATTTTAAGAAAAACAAACACACCCTAAATTGATACTCCCTTCGTCCCACAAGGATGATAAAAAATGACTAAATTCTTTGTCCCGAACTATAGTTAAAATAATTAATGAAAAATTTAGAAATTGTAAATTTTGAATTGTGATTGGTTGAATCATGCAAAATGCATTTAACTAGTTGTTTGATGATTGATTGATGTGCTAGACAAATCATTAAATGCATATCTCTTTAATTTTTTGACTTTTGAATTTTTTAATCATCCTTATAACATGGAGGGAGTATGACATATTACAAATAAAATCAAAATAAATTAATTTAAAATTAAAAAAATGTTAAGAGTGTAAAATTGATTTGACAGTGACTTGTCAATGCAAGTATGCAACACAGTAAAAACATATTTATCAGCATAGGGATAGCTCCGGTGCATGTGGCAGACTGGCAGGTGCGTTCAAATCACCGGGATCATTTGCTTTCCACTTACTACAGAAGGTCATAATACGGTACTATCAATGGTGCCGTATACATACGGCACCACATTAAAAGGCCCCAAAAACCACCGCATGTGTCTCATTTCCTGTTCTGCTTTTTTAGTCTCCCAAAATTTGAAATTAGAAGCAAAACGAAGATGTTCCAATGTTTTTAATATAAACTTTTTCTTATCATTTCTGTCATCACTCATTAGAGTTTACATGTATTTTTTTTAATGATCTTTCTTGAGTTATAACTAATAACAACTATATAGGCATGAAATATTTAGCAATGACCAATTATAGTCCATACCCTTGACTCCACAGGCTGGTGATAGTTCCAATGATCAAAATGCAAACCTGATTCCAACTACGAGGGAACAGGAACTATAGTAAGACACAAAGATAGCTTTTTCCCCAATTTGCTCCTATGTAAACCATGCTCCTCCTTTGCTCTGGGAAGCAGTTTGAACTTTGAATAATACCAGAACTAAACTCAGTTCTGGAATCTTCGTGGTACTGCATCAGCTGAATTTGAGAAATTAGTTTGACCCATGGGCATGTAACTGAGCTTCACCATCCACTTTGTAGTGGGGAGAGATGGATGCAGTTTCGGCAAAGGCCAAACCGCAACTAGCTCTAAATGGACCCAGTGCAGATTCCACTCAATCTTTAGCACTGATAAGAGGAAGGGAACCATTTTGACAAAAAATAATGCTTTATTTCCACAATCAGCCAAAATAATCCATAACATGGAGCATGCAACAATGCCATCAACAAATAACTGCATTCACAAAAGAAAATTTGGATTGATATCTGTAGATAGAAAATAAGTGGAGAAAAAGAAATGAGAACTCAGGAAATAATCCTTGACACCAAGCCACAAATGCCATATATTTTGCATATTAATGCAGCGACATAAAAACTGATGCTAAACAAAATTCTCACCCACGATCATGGTTCTCTACTTTTAACTTAAAACGACCAGAACAAAAAACCTTACACCAAAGTGCAGCAACCTTTTCCCTCAACTGCAAAAAGGGCAGCCACAGAATAAAAATGTAGCAACCTTACAAAAAGTGTTTTCCAGATTTGAACCCATTACCTTTAGGCCACAAGGCGGAAACCTTATCATTGCGCCAAGGCTCACTCTCTCGTTTCCCACAAGTACCAAATGAAAAACAAAAATAATGCACTATTATGCAAAATTGCAAATGCGAGCCATGGATGTAAATTTAGTAATGTTTTTTATGTCATCATTTAGTTTGAAACTATTCAAATATGTACATATTGAAATGGCATACCACAATGGAACCTTGGGTGATGACAAATCAAGAAAAGGGTATGGCCACCTGTAGGAAAGGGATTTACCACCATCGTTAATTGAAACCATTGTGTCTGCACATTCCGACACGCTGAAGTATAGTAGAACTTACCAAATTGAGATGCAAGCGTGAATAATCCACTGAAAAATGACATAAACACCAGTCCATAACACAAAGAAAGAGATCCCAATCCAGTGTAATCGCTGAAATGTGTAGGTAAAATTAATTAAACATCTGTCTTTTTAAGCAATTACTTCAAACAAGGATATTCATGTTTATGAAAATATTACCAGAGAATTCAAAGCTGTATCTCCAAGGAGCAAAATAACATTTAGTGTATGCATGTTGACTGTCATCTACGCAAGACGGAGAAAACTGATCAGATTAAATAATTTGGAATGTTGGACATGTGATAAAGGAACTGATAATAGTGGAAATGAGAGGGTAAAAAAACAGATGAATACAGTGCAAGCCCAACTATTGATATCTTATATGAATTTTATGAATCTAGTTAATACATGGTTATCATTTCTTTTTGTAATGAAGAATACAGCAACAGAGGGTGATGTTGGGCAACACCATGGGTATTCTGAAGAATATCTAGCCACATTTTCAGTTCAGGCATTCTAATTTTGATAATTTAGGATATCGATCAGCCCATAACAAATTTGATTAAAGATTCAGGAATTACATTCTTCCGTTTTAAATTCATGACATTCTCAATGTACTTGTCTAGTGATATGGGATTTCAAATCCATTGCAAATCAAATCTTTATGCACCCACAAACCTTATTTTGGTGACTCCAATCATCACAGAATTTATTGATTTGAGGTAGACAAAAAAAGTCTGCAAGAATGCAAGTGCAACACAAACACATATGCTCTGACAAAATATCTATACATAACATCATGAATTAATATCTGGAAGTTACAATTGAAGGTGGAACCTTAGATTCTGGCAATCACATTAACTCAATAATATCTCCTTCAAAACCAACCTTGCCTTGGCGAGGCTAAACATATACACAAGTACAAGACTAGTTCTTTAGCCCATGGATCATTTCAACTGGCTCACCATAAGCCCCAATTTCTATTTTTGTTTTTGGATAAAACCATGAGCCCTAAGTTCAACCCTAACATTAACTGATCAGGTTAGAAAAGCTTTAAGAAGTTCAGAAACATACAATTTGAACCAAAAAACAAAAGAAGAAAGTATGAAGCATGGGAAATTGAGAATCTTCGGACAGTTGCTACTCACAAAGTTTAAATCATAATCCTTCAAGGTAAGAAATGGAAAAATAATGAACCAATAAACGCAATCCGTGAGCATCACTGACCCTGCATTCATCTGTTTAAAGACATAATTTGGACATATTAAAATCAAGAGAAATTTAGCAAATTATGTTCTTAACATTCATATCAGCTTAACAAGATTGGCAAAACTGCATTTGACCTCTGAGGGAGAAAATAAAAACACAAGATGGAAGACAAATGAAAGAGAAGGGAAAAAAAATAGACGACTAGAACACCACCACTAACAAGGAGAATAAAATAATAAAGTGAGTTCCCAAACATAAAAAGTAAAAAACAAACACATATAACAGAGCAGGGCTTGATTATCAATGAACAAAAAATAAGCATGGGTATATGTTTTCCTACAAAGCTACTACTGCGGATTTTCTGTATATACCTGGAATAAAATTTGAAAAATATAGCTCCAAATGGTTGCAGTTCGATGCTTACGTATATCCACTTGTGGATCAGCTAGCTGTTCCATTCTGTTTGCAGCATCCTGATGATGTAAGAGAGGCATGTTTGGCCCATGCTCAGCATCTATTCTAGCAAAATTAGCATTAAAAGTAGTGCTTCTTGATTTCCTATACTGATAACACCCAAAAGCTGATAGCATAGATGCACACTACAACAAGATAAAAAGAAAGTTCAGACTTTGAGACTCAAATATGCCTAGTCTTCAGAAATAACATTTCTGTGAAAGATTTTGCAAGAGTTTGACATTTATGATAGTAAAAAGCATAACAAAATGGCATAATAAGATATATGACCAGGACATATACAATTGGAGACTTCTTAGAAGAATTAAGAGCCATACCCCAAAATAAATTGTAACTAGAGTGAAGGTCCACCTGCAGAAAGTCCAAAGTAGTGATAACCAAATGTTAGAAGAAAATGGTATAGAAATGGAAAACATTGAAATGAAACTCACTAGAAAATAACAAGAAAGCTTAACAAATAATAATGATTGTGAATTCAATTATAATGCAGAAATAAGAAACGAGAAATTGTTCACTATTACAGCTTAAATAAACCAAGGAAAACAAGCCACCAAGGATAAACTATAAACCAAGTAAATAATGAGAGAAGTCAACAAAATGGAAATACTCACTGAGTGTAATAATAAAATATGGTGCTATGACTGATTTGAATTTTGGCGACAAGAGTCGCCAAAAGACAAGCGAATGCGATAACTCGAAAAGCTAGCAAACAAATAGGGTGAATTTCTTTAAGGCATGGTTTCCATGCTTCATCACCAGACAAAGTCCAGTAGTCCCTGTCTTGCTGGTTTTCTCCTTTGCCAGATGAAAAGTTCCTTGAACATTCATTCCTCCATATTACAAGAATCGCAAGAACCATAGGCAAAAAAACACAACATGCACAAAGATAGACCCTCCAATTTAACCAATAGCTAAGGGTGGTTGAATCTGTGGTATCCTGAAGCTGCATTCTGCTAGAATAACCATGATGCTAATTTCAAAATCACACATTTATTTCCAAGATACTTACACAACAGAAAAAGTAGCCACTAGATAAGCTTCAATAGTAAAAAATTAGTACAAAAATATGGTTCCAAGAGAAAATGCTTTCACTAATCAACTTCCAATTTTTTTTTTTTGGTGGGGGGTATAATTAAACTTCCCTTTTACAATTAGATCACAATGAGACTACCCTTATTTTGCTCATAGTTACATGGTTCACTCGTTTAACCTAACCTACATATCATGTACCGAATTTGGCATACCGTGTACCACATTCTGGATTCATTATAAAAGAAATCTTGTAAAAATAATGTAAAAAATGACGAACCAATACGAACCACATATTGTGAACCGTGTAACTATGATTTTGCTACTTTTATTCCTATGTAGAGCTTCTTATAATCAATTTAAATCATAATAATGGAAATTAAAATGTTAAATATATATTAACTATACCCCATAGTTTGATTTCAGTCAAACTATAAATAGCCCATGATTATAATATATAATATAACCCCAATAAAAACAGCAACATGTAAAGCCAGCCTAATTTGAACCTAGCAGTTTCTATTGTCAAAAACTGAAGATTGAAGATTGGAGACATATGAATAGATGGTAAGTAGAAGAGGTTTGTGAAAAGCGAAGCCACAAATTGCAGTTTTTTGAGTGATTATCATTCCAAAGCAAACTCTCCAGTGCTAAAAATAGAGTAATAATAAATAATACATGAAAAACTACTTACAGTTATTCTTATATTTTAAAACTAAATTGATTGAAATTGAAATCTCTTCCTTTTCTTGGAATGAAATCCTTTGAAGTTACTTGCTATCTTCAGAAACTTAAGGATTCTAATCCCTTCTTCTATCCTTTTACGGAATGGCGAGGAAATGTTTCTATTTTGAGAAATAAAATAAAAAATATAAAAAAATATGGAGAGGCTTTATCCGTTTAATTTAAGCGGCACTTATTTATTTCACTATGTTTCATTCATTCTGAAATTGAGCGAACCTTTGGGTTGACGATACCGCGTTTTAGATTCTGTCCTTCTTACTCATCCAACAATTGACACGATACTCTTCACCCCAGGTCATGCTATGCATGTTGTGCCACGTGGATTTCCAAAAAAAAATTCATTATAGAAAGTTTCAAATTTTTACTTAGCTGTGTTTCCCAAGCGCATCTCCAATTAAGGTGTAAGTGGGTCAGAATCGACTCGAATCCGATAGACTCAATCCACCCCATATTTCATGGGCTGAGTCGTTTTAATGGATTATGTTGATTTTTTTAATTAATCCAATAAATTATGGGTTGGGTCACAGATTTATTATTTTAAAAATCAATTATTTCAACCCAGTGATTTAAATATATTTTATTTATTTATTTATTACTAATATATGTCATGTTTAATTTTTCATGATTTAATACTAAATTGTGTAATTGTATTGTTTATGGATAATTTGGTTCACAATTATGTAATTATGTTGATTTATAAAATATTTTTATTTACGTGATTTTGTTCTAATTTTAATTTTATTTTTATATTTATTTAGATTTTTTTTTATTTTATAGAAATCAAAATACATAAACCCAATCACCCGATTCAACCCAAACCTGAATTTCTATGGGTTAGGTTGGGCCAGTTTTGACAATCATAAAGAACAACCCAATCCAACTCAACCCAATTTATTTTGATTGGATCGGGTGCTAAACCTTCCTAAAAACCAACCCAACCCGACTCGTTACACCCCAATCCACGATAAAATCTTGAGAGATTTTGGTGAAGAGTCTTAACATCATACTTTTTATTAGATTCAAAAATTACTAGTACATCAACAAGATGGTTTATCCGATTTATTTATGTTATTACTCTCTCGTTTCTTTTTAACTGTCCTTCTTTGGGGAAGTTTTTTGTTTCTTTTTATTTGTCCTTTTGATGATTTCAAGAATTTAATAAATGATATTTTCCATATTTACAATTGAATAGAGTATTGATTTACATGAGTAGTGGAGAAAAATTAATGACTACAGAGAGACAGAAAGGGTATAGTGGAAAAAACATAATTAATTAATGTATTAAAAATCTAAGTAATGATTGCATTTCTTAAAGAATGTGTTTTGTTTGAAATAAGACAAATAAATAGAAACGAATGGAGTATTACATAAAGAATTTTAAAGTTTGCTATTAATTTATAATTATACTAAAATCTCATTCATCAAAAATATATTTACTCCCCCTTTTCTATATATAAAATCTTTTTAATAGATTCACGTCCATAAAGAAAGTTGTGTTAATTTAGTTAATGATATTGAAAATGTGAATATTTCAAATGTATTTTTAAAACTACCCATGTTAATAGTATTGGAAATCTAAAAAGTATTAAATAAATGAGTGTTTATGAAAATAAGTAATTAATTGTCATTGAAAATTGGTATAAGGTCTTATAAATAGCGACAAAATAAAAGTGTCAAAAGATCTTATATTTAATGATGGAGATAGTATATATTAGGAATAAAGGAGACAGAAGAGAAAAAATGAATAGGATGTATATTGGAATATGAAATATATCTTTACACCAGAATTTGGTGCACCGGTGACCGGCTCGCTCCGAAATCCCGATTTTCGCATTTTCGGCCCGATTTAAGGATTCCTAACCCTTCCTAACACTGAATCAAACACATATAATACTAAAATATCTTCCCAAACATAAAACCATATTTTTCCTAGTATCAATCAAACGATTAGTAAAACATAAAAACCCGAAAGTTGTTACAATTAGATCTCCCGGTTCATTCTTTTTTTTCTTTCCGTTCTAAATTTTATAACTTGTGATGACCCTCTCTCTCTCTCTCTAAATTTACAATTATTAACGCTCGCAACGTGATAAAGTGGTAGGATTATGCTCGACGACTCACAACCTAATTTATATTTCTAAGCCTCATGATTTGGGTCTAACATATGATGTTTTAGAGCTTAATTTGACTCCTTTTTGCTTAGTTTTGGCTTGTTTCTTAAGTGTTTTAGGTAGATTTTGTTTAGTTTTTAATTAGTGTAGGAAATTTTATTCCCTTGAACATTTTGATCCGTTTTGGGTATGTTTCAGGTACTTTTGGAAGCTAAATTGGATAAAATAACATTGGAACTAAAAAGAGCATGAAAGGACCTTGAAAATGTCACAAGAACGGAGAAAAACGGAGCAACATCAGGTGTCACACGCACAGGCATGCAAACAGCACGCCCAGGCGCGCTAGCAGCGGAGGAAAATGGGTCATCAGAGTTTGCGCGCCCAGGCGCAGAACCCAGCGCGCCCAGGCGCGCTTGCATCGCTGATTTTTAATGCATCAGACCTGGCACGCGTCACCCGGTCCAGGCCCAAATCAACTTATTTCTTGATTTCTGAGGGATTAGCTTAGTTTTTAGGTTATTAATTAGGATTTAGATTAAAAGGGAGATTACACACGAATTTACAGAGAGAAATTGCATTGAGAAGGGCATTGGAGATCAACAACGGAGGGATCCGGTTGAAGATTGAAGAATTTCAGATTTGCTAGGATCATGGGTTCTTCTTCTTTTCATTATTTTTCAGTTTTAATTATGTGTAACTAAACCCTTTGTTAGGAATTTGATAGATTTACATGGATCATGATTAGTTTATGAAATTATGAATTGATGTTTTCCCTTTTATTCAATTGTTTGATTGAGTTTTAATTACAAATCATAGAATTGGTCACTTTATGTTTTGTTTTGAGTTTCTAGTTCTTCAATTGAAAAATTAGGATTAGAATGGACCTTGCAATCAAACATTATAATCATCCAATTAGTAGGGATACTTTTGGGGATTATATAACTAATTAATTTCAGAGAATTTAATTAATGACTAATTGATTGGTAATTTCTTAAGGAATTAAGGGATTCCAATTGAATAGGAAACACAATTATTAAAGGGATTTGGTAATTGTTACTGCTGGAATGTTGTTGAATAAATTAGGAAAACAGAAATTCATAATTAATAGACTAGGTCCTGCAATGAAATCATATTCCTAACGCTTTTTCCCATCTTACTTTTAATTAATTAATTCAGATTTAGTTTTATTTTTAATTCAGTATTTAGTTTTTCTAAATTCATTCTCATTCTCAATTTAATTAGATTTTTCAGATTTCATTAATAAATAGGAATAAGATAGAAATTATTGAACACAATTTACAATCCCTGTGGGACGATATCCGGTCTTAACCGACTGTATTACTATTCGATCTAGTATACTTGCTAGATAGTGAACAAGTTTTTGGCGCCGTTGCCGGGGATTTAAATTCGTTTTCAATAATTTTTGGTACTTAATTTTAGTTATTTAGTGAAATTTGCTTTCGGAGTTTTATCTTAGCAGGTGCTACTAACTCTTGTTATGAGTTGCTCGTCTGCAGGTAGTGAATCTAACCTTCAGTTGAGTGCGAAGAAGAGGAGGAAGCAAGCACAAAAGGAGAGAAAGAAATTGGCTAAGAGGATGGCTGAAGAAGGGGATGTGAAGCCGAAGACTCTTGCGGATTATGCCACTATCAGCCTGGATGCATGTGCAACTAGCATTGTGTATCCAGCCATCACAGCACTACAATTCAAAATTGATCCGGGGTACATACACTTAATCAAGCAAGATCAATTCAGCGACAATCCACAAGAGGATCCAACAGAGCACATCTCGCACTTCCTTTCTATGTTAGGGTTCTTCAATATTGAAGGTGCCTCAGAAGAAGCCATTCGCATGAGGCTTTTTCCTTTGTCTCTGAAGGATAAAGCTAAGCGCTGGCTCCAAGACCAGCCACCGGGGAGTTTGACTTCATGGGATATACTTGCCCGCAAATTTTTGGACAAGTATATTCCATCAGCCACACAAGCTAAGCTGCGGAAGAACATCACTTCATTTGTGCAACAAGATGAGGAGACATTAGGCAAGGCTTGGGGAAGGTTCAATAAGATGCTGAAGAAGTGCCCGACTCATTCAATGCCAGAATGGTTACAAATCAGAGTGTTCTATGATGGTTTGATGAAGCCTGACAAAGATCTAGTGGATGTAGCAGCTGGTGGATCTCTCACAAAGAAAACAGTTGAGGAAGCCAGAGGGATTCTAGCAGCAATGGCAAGCAACAGTAGTCAGGAGGCCCCAGAGATAATGACCCCGCTAGATGATGTAGATTCTTCACAATTCCAGACTATCATTGAGCAGAATCAGGAAATGCAACAACAAATAGCTGTGTTAACTCAGCATATGGGTCAAGTTCAAATGGTGCAACCCACTACTAAGCTCTTCAGAGGTGATACTGCCCTTTCAGTGACAACAACTGAGACATATCATTCATGTTCTGAGCGTTCTCGCAGCCCTTTACCAAGTCCTTCACAGAGCCCTCAACCAGTGAAACAATCTTGGGAGTCAGCATTAGAAAGGATGGCACAGACTACAAATCTATTTGTGGATGAGGTTCGAGCTAATTTCAGTTCTCAAGGAGAAAGCATTCGCAACTTAGAGAAGAAAATAGAGTACATCATTCAGAGTTTGTCACAGTTGCATCCGGGCCACTTTCCTGACACAAGCACTAATTGCCAAGCCATTACTCTTCGAAGTGGCAGAGCTTGTAACATTCCGAATTTTAATCCTAAGGGTAATTAGAATAATGATAAGATTTGGAAGTAAGGATTATTCTAAAAAGGATGTAAAATGATGGATTAGGAGTTCTTTGAATGCCATAAAGGAATCAAGAAGCATTGGCATCAAAAGGGAGGTTGAAAGATGAACAAAAGAGCGTTAGAAGCGATGTTTTTGATGTTATAAACACCCTATATTAGGAAATTCAAAATAAAAGATTTACAACTCTAAACTCAAATTCCACCGTTGGATGTGAAGTAGGATAGGTGAGGAAGCTTGCTTTAAAATTTGAGGAAGATCCAACGGTTAACGAAGAAGTTATGGCCTTTCAAAGTCTGGATACTGAAAAATTGTGCAGCTTAATCGCCTCTTAATCGATTAAGCTGCAATTTAATCGATTAATAATCGATTAAAGGTTGTTGCTGTGAAAAAATAAAAGCGAATCCACACGTTGTTCTTGCCAAAATGCACGAATTTCCTCTCTCTAGGGCACAAAACCTCTCATCCCAAATCCATCAAGCTTCAAGGGAATCACTCCAAAACCCATAATCAAGTCCCTTTTTGTCTCTCCAAGTAAGTACTCATGTTCTTGAAGTTCCTCTCTCTCTCTCTAATTTGGATTTTCTCTCTCTCTCTCTCTCTCTCTCTCTCTCTTTCCCTTCTTTGGGGAAATTCGAATTTCCTCTTGAAATGGGGCAATAATTTCATCCTCATTCCATTCCTTTGACTTAGGGAAGATTATCATCACTCTCTTTACCTACGTGCGTTTGGAGCTCTTTGTTTTGGGAGCGTTCGGAGCTAAGGCTTGGGTTTTTCTGCTCTCCCTCTCCTTGGTTAAGGTAAGGGGGTGGATATAGTGAGCATTGGCTTGTTCTAGGAAAGGGTTTGTGTTTAGATATAATGGTTGGCTAGGAGTTTATATGTTAGGGTGGGAAATTAGAAATCCTAATTTAGAAACTAAGGAAAATGTTGAAAATAGGCTTAATTATTAATTATGGAATTCTAAGAAGTAGAGAATGAGGTTAGGCTTCAATTGAGGAAATAAATGGCATGAACCCCAAATGTAGGATTTTGAATCAATAATTTGGATAAGTGAAAATAAATGTGGTTGTTGCATGATTATATGAAAAGGGTGAAGTTTGTTATTAATTGTACTCTAATTGTTTATGTGAATTATGACTTGTGGCTAGTTGGATATAAATATGATGGTGCTTGTGCTTGGAATGTTTTGGTAAATATTAAATGGAATTGGTAGACAAAATAATGACAAATAATACAGACAATTAATATTGGATAAATATGGTGATGTATCGTAGGCCTTCGATTTGGGGGAGACGATACATCGTAAAATTGAGGTTGTATTGTAGACCTTCGATTTGGGGGAGACAATACAACGTAAACGGGGCGATGTATGTAGGCCTTCGATTTGGTGGAGACATACATCGTCGATGGTGTATGTATGTAGGCCTTCGATTTGGTGGAGACATACATACACCGTAAATAAAAAGGAAAAGGGAATAAAAATGGTAAATGTCACAGGTGGTTGTATTGACCCTGTGGCACGGCGCAGGTGGTTGTATTGACCCTGTGGCCTGATAAATGGTAAATGTCACAGGTGGTTGTATTGACCCTGTGGCGCGGTGCAGGTGGTTGTATTGACCCTGTGGCCTAAATAAAATGGTACATGTCACAGGTGGTTGTGTTGACCCTGTGGCACGGCGCAGGTGGTTGTATTGACCCTGTGGCCAAATAATAAAGAGGTAAAACGGTAATGGAAAAGCGATGTATGTAGGCCTTCGATTTGGTGGAGACATACATCGTGATTGGTGTATGTATGTAGGCCTTCGATTTGGTGGAGACATACATACACCCTAAATAAAAAGGAAAAAGAAAAGGACAATGGATAAAATAAGGTAAACGGTAAAGGAAAAGCGATGTATGTAGGCCTTCGATTTGGTGGAGACATACATCGTGATTGGTGTATGTATGTAGGCCTTCAATTTGGTGGAGACATACATACACCAAAAATAAAAGGAAATGAATAAGGAAACAGGGGAATAAAATTGAATAAGATAATGGTAATGGAAACGCGATGTATGTAGGCCTTCGATTTGGTGGAGACATACATCGTGATTGGTGTATGTATGTAGGCCTTCGATTTGGTGGAGACATATATACACCGTAAAAATAAGGAAAAGGTAAGGGATTAAAAAGGGATTTCTTTGGAAATGGGGAAAATAAATAAAAGGGAACCAAAGGGTGGAAAGGAATTAACTAAAAAGGGAATCGACACTTGTAAAATGATGGAATTGGAAAATGTGGTATGCTTGCGATGAAATTGTACTTATGTGAATTAAATTGCTAATTGTGTTTGGCCTGGTTAGTTGTTATGTCTATCTAGAAACTACTATTCTATTTCATGTGCAATGCTCACTCCCTTACTATACTTTACAGGTACAGAGATTGAGATTGCACAGCCCCCGGTCGAGCAGGAGTACTTTCCCTTACATGGAAAGTAGGGTTATTATGAGATTTAGAATATAATATGGGCCTAAGCCTCTTATGTTATTTTGATGTAAATTTAATATGCATATCTCGAATGAGGCTTAGGATGGTTTTGCTTTGCTAAAGTTATAACTTTTGGTTTCAATACTCAAACTTAGTATTCCCGTTATTACTCTGATTAATTATGCACTCTGATATTTTTGGAGCCCATTGGGCCTGGATATGTTTTAGAAATATTATCTGAAGCCCTGCTGGCTATTGGTTGTTTAATTAAAATTGTTTACCACAGGTTGAATTTTTGGATTAGTCCGAAAAACAGACTAAACTCCGTCCGTTTGACGGGTGATTTTATTATATTAAAAAGGAATTTTTAAGTACACATTTTTAATACTTGGGAGTTAAGGGTAGTAATTATAAGGGTGTTACAGAGCTTATGATGAGCCACTGAAGAGGAGTGATGACAAGGTAGTTGGTAAGGATCAGCAAGCTCATAATTCAGAGGAAGAGACCCCAGTCGTGCAACAGCCTGAGCCTACAGAAAAGAACCCAGAAACTACTTCAGAGAAGCCACAGAATCAACCAGATTTGTCACGAGTTCCATATCCTCGAAGGTTGAAGAAGGAAGAGAATCATAGGCAGTTTGCAAGATTCATGGAAGTGTTTAAGAAACTTCAGATAAACATCCTATTTGCTGAAGCTCTTGAACAAATGCCTACATATGCAAAGTTCATGAAGGAGTTGCTGACTAACAAGAGGAGGCTGAGAGACAATGAGACAGTGATGTTGACTGAGGAGTGCAGTGCTATCCTTCAGAAGAAACTTCCACAAAAACTGAAAGATCCGGGCAGCTTTACCATTCCATGCAACATTGGTGGGATGGATGTTGGGAAAGCACTATGTGATCTGGGAGCTAGCATCAACTTGATGCCACTTTCCATTTTCAAGAGACTGGGCATTGGAGAGATCAAGCCTACAATGATCTCTCTTCAGCTTGCGGACCGCTCCATCAAGAGACCATATGGGAAGGTGGAAGATGTTCTTGTCAAGGTGGACAAGTTCATTTTCCCAGCAGACTTCATGATTCTGGACATGGACGAAGACCAGGACATTCCATTACTCCTGGGCAGACCTTTCTTAGCAACCGGCAAAGCCTTGATTGATGTGCAAAACGGTGAACTCATGCTTCGAGTGCATAATGAGAAGGTCACGTTTAATGTTTATGACTCTATGAAGCACTCTATGGGAGATGACCAGTGTCTGAGGCTGGATGAGATTGAGTCTATAGTGGATTCGGTCTTTGAAGAGTTGTGCTATGATGATGATGCTGTGGAAGCAGCTCTGGTGACTGAGGCAGAGGAAGGGACTGAATCTCAAGAGATCAAATCCTTACTAGATGGAGCTATAGAGGTCAAAAATTTTAGAAAGCCAGAGGAACTGAGGCTAGAGGAAAAGGAGGCCAGACCCAAACCTGAATTGAAAGTGCTGTCGCCGGGCCTAAGGTATGTGTTCCTAGATGACTTTGTATACTTCCCTATTATCATAAATAGTGCTTTAAATGAACTAGAAACAGAAAAATTATTAAGAGTTTTAAGGCATTATAAGTCTGCTATAAGATGGAATGTATCAGATCTGAAGGGAATTAGTCCCTCCTTTTGTATGCACAAGATTCTCCTGGAAGAGAATTATAAACCTGTGATACAACCTCAGCGAAGATTGAACCCCACTCTGCAAGAGGTTGTGAGAAAAGAAATAGTGAAATTGTTGGATGCTGGGATCATTTACCCCATCTCAGACAGCACTTGGGTCAGCCCAGTGCAACTGGTCCCTAAAAAGGGTGGTGTCACAGTGATTAAAAATGAAAATAATGAATTGATACCAACCCGTACTGTTTCTGGGTGGGATGAACCTTTCCTGTTTAGAAGAGGGGTAGATGGAGTTCTTAGGAGGTGTGTTCCCAATGAGGAAATCCATGATATTTTATGGCATTGTCATGCTTCACATTATGCTGGACATTATAGTTTTGATAAAACGGCATCTAAGATTTTGCAATGTGGCTATTATTGGCCTACTATTATTAAAGATGCTAGGAATTTTGTAATGCAGTGTGATAGATGCCAGAGAACAGGTAATATCTCCCGAAGGGATGAAATGCCTCTACAAAATATTTTGGAGGTGGAAATTTTTGATGTTTGGGGGATTGATTTTGTGGGTCCTTTCCCACCCTCATTTGGTAACAGGTACATCTTGGTTGCTATGGACTATGTGTCCAAATGGGTGGAGGCAATTGCAAGCCCCACCAATGATGCTTCAGTGGTTGTGAACTTTGTTAAGAAAAACATTTTCAATAGATTTGGTGTGCCCAGGGTGCTTATTAGTGATAATGGCACCCACTTTTGCAATAGAGTGTTAGAGAAGGTTTTGGCCAAGTATGAGGTGCATCATAAAATTTCTACACCCTATCACCCTCAAACTAGTGGCCAATTAGAGGTTTCCAATCGAGAGCTTAAGAGGATTCTAGAGAAAATTGTAAATAGCTCACGAAAGGATTGGTCTAGGAAACTAGATGATGCTCTATGGGCATACAGAACTGCTTTTAAGAGTCCCTTGGGTATGTCACCTTACCAGGTGGTGTATGGGAAGAATTGCCATTTGCCTGTTGAGCTAGTTCACAAGGCTTATTTGGCAACCAGATTTTTGAAAATGGATATGCAACAAGCAGGTGAGAAAAGAATGTTACAAATGACTGAATTAGATGAGTTTAGGGAACAAACTTATAACTGGTCTAGAGCTTTGAAAGAAAAAATTAAATACTACCATGATAAGAAAATAATCCCTAAAAATTTTTAAAAAGGTCAGATGGTTTTGTTGTATAACTCTAGGCTAAGGCTTTTCCCTGGAAAGCTTAAGTCTAGGTGGTCTGGTCCTTTTGTTGTTGAACAGGTATTCCCTTATGGGGCAGTAGAGTTAAAAGATCCTAAGGATGGTTGGACTTTCAAAGTTAATGGCCAGAGACTGAAGATTTATTTGGGAGGAGCATTGGAGAGATGCAGAACCATTGCTAAGCTCCTTAACCCCTAGTTTCTCTTTGATTTCCCTGAGCCTCCGAAAGGAGGTGACCCGTCAGGCTCGTGACGTTAAACAAGCGCTTGTTGGGAGGCAACCCAATGTTTTGGTAAGTTTTCTTTTTAATTTTTATTTTGTAGAGTAGGTTAGTTTAGTTAGCTTGAGGACAAGCCAACCTCTAAGTTTGGGGGAGTGAACAAAATAAAAATTAATTTTTCAGATCTAAATTATTTCCCCATTTTTAGTGTTGGTTTGTGTCTTAGGTAGAGGTTTTGTAATTATTCTAGACTTAGGATTATTTTTCTAATGATAGGTGTATATACTTAGTTTAGGATTAGACTCATTGATACATGTTATTTATTTGTAGAGCTGTAAATATATTTTTGAAATTTGGTTATTTTGACAAAGTTTTTCAGAACTTGAGATTAGTGAACTGACTTTAGCCTGTGAGATTTTGAGACTATATTGATGGGGTGTATGATTTTGTTAAAATAGTATGATGTGAAACCCCTATTTCTTTCATGAGTGTGTTCACTTTAGTTTTGTGTTCTAGAACTTGACCGGTGACCATTTTGAAATTGATAATTGATTACATGCATGAAAATGATTAAGGCATTTAGGATGGTGTTTTTGCAGCCTCAGATTTTGTGGATGTGTTTTTCCTTAGTTGCCAATTTTGAGCCTAATATAAATATGATTTTTCTTTGGTACCTTGCATTGATTGTATATTTTTGTGAGTACCTAGGAATTTTGAATGAGCAATTGAGAGAGAGACATTTCAAAAAAGTGTGAAAATTGTGAAAGTGTTGACTGAGTTACTGTTCTTCCAAAAAAAAAGCAAAGTTGAAAAAAAAAAGAATATTGTTGAATAAAAAGAAAAAAGAAATCTGTTTGGAAGAAGTAGTAAAGTGAAGATTGGAAAAAGAGAAAGTTTGAAATAGTTGTGTTTGAGTGTGAGTTCTCATAGCATTCATTGCTCATTCAGAATTTTTAAGGGAAATTTGTTTTGCATTTTTAACCCTTAGATTCATCCTTTCTTTCTTTTATCCCACCTTAACACTTTTAGCCATAGCCTCATTACAACCAAAATAAAGACCTTTTGATTTGTGCATGTTTTCAATAATTTAAGTGGAGATTTAGGTCTATGGTCAAGCATATGGTAACACTTTACTATTGTATGAGCTTGAGTGAATTGCTAATACCCTTGATACACATGAGAGATATAGGATGAGAGTGTTCACTAGTTCTGAATTCTGATTGGTTTTGTCTCTTTAACCAAGTTTTGATATGTGAATGACTTGTATGGATATGTGGCTGTGTTGATGAGTCGAAGTCTTAAATTAGGTGTTGTACATTTTGATTTGGATGGTAGTCTTTTGTTTTAGAATTTTTATTTTACTTTTGTCTGGGACATGCAAAATGCTAAGTTTGGGGGTGTGATTTGGGTCTAACATATGATGTTTTAGAGCTTAATTTGACTCCGTTTTGCTTAATTTTGGCTTGTTTCTTAAGTGTTTTAGGTAGATTTTGTTTTGTTTTTAATTAGTGTAGGAAATTTTATTCCCTTGAACGTTTTGATCCGTTTTGGGTATGTTTCAGGTACTTTTGGAAGCTAAATTGGATAAAATAACATTGGAACTAGAAAGAGCATGAAAGGACCTTGAAAATGTCACAAGAACGGAGAAAAACGGAGCCACATCAGGTGTCACACGCCCAGGCGTGCAAACAGCACGCCTCGACGGGCTAGCAGCGGAGGAAAATGGGTCATCAGAGTTTGCGCGCCCAGGCGCAGAACCCAGTGCGCCCAGGCGCGCTTGCATCGCTGATTTTTAATGCATCAGACCTGGCGCGCGCCACCCGGTCCAGGCCCAAATCAACTTAATTTCCTGATTTCTGAGGGGATTAGCTTAGTTTTTAGGTTATTAATTAGGATTTAGATTAAAAAGGGAGATTACACACGAATTTACAGAGAGAAATTGCATTGAGAAGAGCATTGGAGATCAACAACGGAGGGATCCGGTTGAAGATTGAAGAATTTCAGATTTGCTAGGATCATGGGTTCTTCTTCTTTTCATTGTTTTTCAGTTTTATTTATGTGTGACTAAACCCTTTGTTAGGAATTTGATGGATTTGCATGGATCATGATTAGTTTATGAAATTATGAATTGATGTTTTCCCTTTTATTCAATTGTTTGATTGAGTTTTAATTACAAATCATAGAATTGGCCACTTTATGTTTTGTTTTGGGTTTCTAGTTCTTCAATTGAAAAATTAGGATTAGAATGGACCTTGCAATTAAACATAATAATCATCCAATTAGTAGGGATACTTTTGGGGATTATATAACTAATTAATTTCAGAGAATTTAATTAATGACTAATTGATTGGTAATTTCTTAAGGAATTAAGGGATTCCAATTGAATAGGAAACACAATTATTAAAGGGATTTGGTAATTGTTACTGGTGGAATGTTGTTGAATAAATTAGGAAACAGAAATTCATAATTAATAGACTAGGTCCTGCAATGAAATCATATTCCTAACGCTTTTTCCCATCTTACTTTTAATTAATTAATTAATTCAGATTTAGTTTTATTTTTAATTCAGTATTTAGTTGTTCTAAATCCATTCTCATTCTCAATTTAATTAGATTTTTCAGATTTCATTAATAATTAGGAATAAGGTAGAAATTATGGAACACAATTTACAATCCCTGTGGGACGATATCCGGTCTTAACCGACTGTATTACTATTCGATCTAGTATACTTGCTAGATAGTGAACAAGTTTTTGGCACCGTTGTCGGGGATTTAAATTCGTTTTCAATAATTTTTGGTACTTATTTTTAGTTATTTAGTGAAATTTGCTTTAGGAGTTTTATCTTAGCAGGTGCTACTAACTCTTGTTATGAGTTGCTCGTCTGCAGGTAGTGAATCTAACCTTCAGTTGAGTGCGAAGAAGAGGAGGAAGCAAGCACAAAAGGAGAGAAAGAAATTGGCTAAGAGGATGGCTGAAGAAGGGGATGTGAAGCCGAAGACTCTTGTGGATTAGGCCACTATCAGCCTGGATGCATGTGCAACTAGCATTGTGTATTCAGCCATCACAGCACTACAATTCAAAATTGATCCGGGGTACATACACTTAATCAAGCAAGATCAATTCAGCGGCAATCCACAAGAGGATCCAACGGAGCACATCTCGCACTTCCTTTCTATGTTGGGGTTCTTCAATATTGAAGGTGCCTCAGAAGAAGCCATTCGCATGAGGTTTTTTCCTTTGTCTCTGAAGGATAAAGCTAAGCGCTGGCTCCAAGACCAGCCACCGGGGAGTTTGACTTCATGGGATATACTTGCCCGCAAATTTTTGGACAAGTATATTCCATCAGCCACACAAGCTAAGCTGCGGAAGAACATCACTTCATTTGTGCAACAAGATGAGGAGACATTAGGCAAGGCTTGGGGAAGGTTCAATAAGATGCTGAAGAAGTGCCTGACTCATTCAATGCCAAAATGGTTACAAATCAGAGTGTTCTATGTTGGTTTGATGAAGCCTGACAAAGATCTAGTGGATGTAGCAGCTGGTGGATCTCTCACAAAGAAAACAGTTGAGGAAGCCAGAGGGATTCTAGCAGCAATGGCAAGCGACAGTAGTCAGGAGGCCCCAGAGATAATGACCCCGCCAGATGATGTAGATTCTTCACAATTCCAGACTATCATTGAGCAGAATCAGGAAATGCAGCAACAAATAGTTGTGTTAACTCAGCATATGGGTCAAGTTCAAATGGTGCAACCCACTACTAAGCTCTTCAGAGGTGATACTGCGCTTTCAGTGACAACAAATGAGACATATCATTCATGTTCTGAGCGTTCTCGCAGCCCTTTACCAAGTCCTCCACAGAGCCCTCAACCAGTGAAACAATCTTGGGAGTCAGCATTAGAAAGGATGACACATACTACAAATCTATTTGTGGATGAGGTTCGAGCTAATTTCAGTTCTCAAGAAGAAAGCATTCGCAACTTAGAGAAGAAAATAGAGTACATCATTCAGAGTTTGTCACAGTTGCATCCGGGCCACTTTCCTGACACAAGCACTAATTGCCTAGCCATTACTCTTCGAAGTGGCAAAGCTTATGATGAGCCACTGAAGAGGAGTGATGACAAGGTAGTTGGTAAGGATCATCAAGCTCAGAATTTAGAGGAAGAGACCCCAGTCGTGCAACAGCCTGAGCCTACAGAAAAGAACCCAGAAACTACTTCAGAGAAGCCACAGAATCAACCAGATTTGTCACGAGTTCCATATCCTCAGAGGTTGAAGAAGGAAGAGAATCAGAGGCAGTTTGCAAGATTCATGGAAGTGTTTAAGAAACTTCAAATAAACATCCTGTTTGCTGAAGCTCTTGAACAAATGCCTACATATGCAAAGTTCAGGAAGGAGTTGCTGACTAACAAGAGGAGGCTGAGAGACAATGAGACTATGATGTTGACTGAGGAGTGTAGTGCTATCCTTTAGAAGAAACTTCCACAAAAACTGAAAGATCCGGGCAGCTTTACCATTCCATGCAACATTGGTGGGATGGATGTTGGGAAAGCACTATGTGATCTGGGAGCTAGCATCAACTTGATGCCACTTTCCATTTTCAAGAGACTGGGCATTGGAGAGATCAAGCCTATAATGATCTCTCTTCAGCTTGCGGACCGCTCCATCAAGAGACCATATGGGAAGGTGGAAGATGTTCTTGTCAAGGTGGACAAGTTCATTTTCCCAGCAGATTTCATGATTCTGGACATGGACGAAGACCAGTACATTCCATTACTCCTGGGCAGACCTTTCTTAGCAACCGGCAGAGCCTTGATTGATGTGCAAAACAGTGAACTCATGCTTCGAGTGCATATTGAGAAGGTCACGTTGAATGTTTATGACTCTATGAAGCACTCTATGGGAGATGACCAGTGTCTGAGGCTGGATGAGATTGAGTCTATAGTGGATTCGGTCTTTGAAGAGTTGTGCTATGATGATGATGCTGTGTAAGCATCTCTGGTGACTGAGGCAGAGGAAGGGACTGAATCTCAAGAGATCAAATCCTTACTAGATGGAGCTACAGAGGTCAAAAATTTTAGAAAGCCAGAGGAACTGAGGCTAGAGGAAAAGGAGGCCAGACCCAAACCTGAACTGAAAATGCTGCCGCCGGGCCTAAGGTATGTGTTCCTAGATGACTCTGTATACTTCCCTATTATCATAAATAGTGCTTTAAATGAACTAGAAACAGAAAAATTATTAAGAGTTTTAAGGCATTATAAGTCTGCTATAAGATGGAATGTATCAGATCTGAAGGGAATTAGTCCCTCCTTTTGTATGCACAAGATTCTCCTGGAAGAGAATTATAAACCTGTGATACAACCTCAGCGGAGATTGAACCCCACTCTGCAAGAGGTTGTGAGAAAAGAAATAGTGAAATTGTTGGATGCTGGGATCATTTACCCCATCTCAGACAGCACTTGGGTCAGCCCAGTGCAACTGGTCCCTAAAAAGGGTGGTGTCACAGTGATTAAAAATGAAAATAATGAATTGATACCAACCCGTACTGTTTCTGGGTGGAGACTGTGCATTGATTATAGGAGACTAAATAGTGTCACCCAAAAGGACCACTTTCCACTACCTTTTATGGACCAAATGTTAGAAAGGTTAGCCGGACATGAATATTATTGTTTTCTAGATGGTTATTCCGGCTATAACCAGATTCATGTGGATCCAAGAGACCAAGAAAAAACTGCTTTTACTTGACCCTTTGGAGTTTTCGCCTATCGGAGAATGCCTTTTGGTTTATGTAATGCACCTGCGACTTTTCAAAGGTGCATGTTATCTATCTTCTCCGATATGGTTGAAAAGTTCATTGAGGTTTTTATGGATGACTTCTCAGTCTTTGGATCCTCATTTGAATCTTGTTTAAATAATTTGGAACAGGTCCTTATAAGATGTCAGGAAACTAACCTTGTACTTAACTGGGAGAAATGTCAATTTATGGTTAAGGAAGGGATAGTTTTGGGGCATCTCATTTCAGAGAGGGGTATTGAGGTAGATAGAGCTAAAATTGATGTAATTGCAAATTTACCTCCTCCTACAAATGTCAAAGGGATTAGGAGTTTTCTCGGACATGCTGGTTTTTACCGACGGTTCATAAAAGATTTTTCAAAAATAGTCAAACCCCTTTTTAATTTGTTGGAGAAAGATGTGAAATTTAAATTTGATAATGATTGCATGAGAGCTTTTCATGATTTGAGAAAGAAACTAGTATCTGCTCCTGTGGTAATTCCACCTGATTGGAATAAACCTTTTGAATTGATATGTGATGCTAGTGATTTTGCCATAGGTGCAGTGCTAGGACAGAGAAAAGAGAAAGTCTTTCATGTAATTTATTATGCTAGTCATGTGCTAAATGATGCTCAGATTAATTATACGACTACAGAAAAAGAATTGTTAGCTGTGATATTTGCAATGGATAAGTTTCGTTCCTATTTGATAGGGTCGAAAGTTATAGTTTATACTAACCATACAGCTTTAAGACACCTTTTGGCAAAGCAAGATGCTAAGCCAAGACTGATAAGGTGGATCTTGTTACTACAAGAGTTCGATATAGAGATCAGGGATAAAAAGGGGGTTCAGAATGTTATTGCAGATCACTTGTCTAGACTTCCTTTAGAGAGTAGTGATGAGAATGTAGAAGTGCCCATTAAAGATGAATTCCCTAATGAGAGACTTTTGGCTGTATCTGTGGCGCAACCATGGTTTGCAGATATAGCTAACTTTCATGCAGCTAAGTTAATCCCAAAAGACTTGACATGGCAACAAAAGAAATTTTTTTTACATATGTCAAGTTCTATGTTTGGGATGAACCTTTCCTGTTTAGAAGAGGGGTAGATGGAGCTCTTAGGAGGTGTGTTCCCAATGAGGAAATCCATGATATTTTATGGCATTGTCATGCTTCACATTATGCTGGACATTATAGTTTTGATAAAACGGCATCTAAGATTTTGCAATGTGGCTATTATTGGCCTATTATTATTAAAGATGCTAGGAATTTTGTAATGCAGTGTGATAGATGCCAGAGAACAGGTAATATCTCCCGAAAGGATGAAATGCCTCTCCAAAATATTTTGGAGGTGGAAATTTTTGATGTTTGGGGGATTGATTTTGTGGGTCCTTTCCCACCCTCATTTGGTAACAGGTACATCTTGGTTGCTATGGACTATGTGTCCAAATGGGTGGAGGCAATTGCAAGCCCCACCAATGATGCTTCAGTGGTTGTGAACTTTGTTAAGAAAAACATTTTCAATAGATTTGGTGTGCCCAGGGTGCTTATTAGTGATAATGGCACCCACTTTTGCAATAGAGTGTTAGAGAAGGTTTTGGCCAAGTATGAGGTGCATCATAAAATTTCTACACCCTATCACCCTCAAACTAGTGGCCAATTAGAGGTTTCCAATCGAGAGCTTAAGAGGATTCTAGAGAAAATTGTAAATAGATCACGAAAGGATTGGTCTAGGAAACTAGATGATGCTCTATGGGCATACAGAACTGCTTTTAAGAGTCCCTTGGGTATGTCACCTTACCAGGTGGTGTATGGGAAGAATTGCCATTTGCCTGTTGAGCTAGTTCACAAGGCTTATTGGGCAACCAGATTTTTGAACATGGATATGCAACAAGCAGGTGAGAAAAGAATGTTACAAATGACTGAATTAGATGAGTTTAGGGAACAAGCTTATAATTGGTCTAGAGCTTTGAAAGAAAAAATTAAATACTACCATGATAAGAAAATAATCCCTAAAAATTATGAAAAAGGTCAGATGGTTTTGTTGTATAACTCTAGGCTAAGGCTTTTCCCTGGAAAGCTTAAGTCTAGGTGGTCTGGTCCTTTTGTTGTTGAACAGGTATTCCCTTATGGGGCAGTAGAGGTGAAAGATCCTAAGGATGGTCGGAGTTTCAAAGTTAATGGCCAGAGACTGAAGATTTATTTGGGAGGAGCAGTGAAGAGATGCAAAACCATTGCTAAGCTCCTTAACCCGTAGTTTCTCTGTGATTTCCCTGAGCCTCCGAAAGGAGGTGACCTGTCAGGCTCGTGACGTTAAACAAGTGCTTGTTGGGAGGCAACCCAATGTTTTGGTAAGTTTTCTTTTTAATTTTTATTTTGTAGAGTAGGTTAGTTTAGTTAGCTTGAGGACAAGCCAACCTCTAAGTTTGGGGGAGTGGACAAAATAAAAATTAATTTTTCAGATCTAAATTATTTCCCCATTTTTAGTGTTGGTTTGTGTCTTAGGTAGAGGTTTTGTAATTATTCTAGACTTAGGATTATTTTTCTAATGATAGGTGTATATACTTAGTTTAGGATTAGACTCATTGATACATGTTATTTATTTGTTGAGCTGTAAATATATTTTTGAAATTTGGTTATTTTGACAAAGTTTTTCAGAACTTGAGATTAGTGAACTGACTTTAGCCTGTGAGATTTTGAGCCTATATTGATGGGGTGTATGATTTTGTTAAAATAGTATGATGTGAAACCCCTATTTCTTTCATGAGTGTTTTCACTTTAGTTTTGTGTTCTAGAACTTGACCGGTGACCATTTTGAAATTGATAATTGATTACATGCATGAAAATGATTAAGGCATTTAGTGTGGTGTTTTTGCAACCTCAGATTTTGTGGATGTGTTTTCCCTTAGTTGCCCATTTTGAGTCTAATATAAATATGATTTTTCTTTGGTACCCTGCATTGATTGTATATTTTTGTGAGTACCTAGGAATTTTGAATGAGCAATTGAAAAAAGTGTGAAAATTGTGAAAGTGTTGACTGAGTTACTCTTCTTCCAAAAAAAAAAGCAAAGTTGAAAAAAAAAAGAATATTGCTGAATTAAAAGAAAAAAGAAATCTGTTTGGAAGAAGTAGTAAAGTGAAGATTGGAAAAAGAGAAAGTTTGAAATAGTTGTGTTTGAGTGTGAGTTCTCATAGTATTCATTGCTCATTCAGAATTTTTAAGGGAAATTTGTTTTGCATTTTTAACCCTTAGATTCATCCTTTCTTTCTTTTATCCCACCTTAACACTTTTAGCCATAGCCTCATTACAACCAAAATAAAGACCTTTTGATTTGTGCATGTTTTCAATAATTTAAGTGGAGATTTAGGTCTATGGTCAAGCATATGGTAACACTTTACTATTGTATGAGCTTGAGTGAATTGCTAATACCCTTGATACACATGAGAGATATAGGATGAGAGTGTTCACTAGTTCTGAATTCTGATTGGTTTTGTCTCTTTAACCAAGTTTTGATATGTGAATGACTTGTATGGATATGTGGCTGTGTTGATGAGTCGAAGTCTTAAATTAGGTGTTGTACATTTTGATTTGGATGGTAGTCTTTTGTTTTAGAATTTTTATTTTACTTTTGCCTGGGACATGCAAAATGCTAAGTTTGGGGGTGTGATTTGGGTCTAACATATGATGTTTTAGAGCTTAATTTGACTCCGTTTTGCTTAATTTTGGCTTGTTTCTTAAGTGTTTTAGGTAGATTTTGTTTAGTTTTTAATTAGTGTAGGAAATTTTATTCCCTTGAACGTTTTGATCCGTTTTGGGTATGTTTCAGGTACTTTTGGAAGCTAAATTGGATAAAATAACATTGGAAAAACTAAAAAGAGCATGAAAGGACCTTGAAAATGTCACAAGAACGGAGAAAAACGGAGCCACATCAGGTGTCACACGCCCAGGCGTGCAAACAGCACGCCTCAGCACGCTAGCAGTGGAGGAAAATGGGTCATCAGAGTTTGCGCGCCCAGGCGCAGAACCCAGCGCGCCCAGGCGCGCTTGCATCGCTGATTTTTAATGCATCAGACCTGGCGCGCGTCACCCGGTCCAGGCCCAAATCAACTTAATTTCCTGAATTCTGAGGGGATTAGCTAGTTTTTAGGTTATTAATTAGGATTTAGATTAAAAAGGGAGATTACACACGAATTTACAGAGAGAAATTGCATTGAGAAGAGTATTGGAGATCAACAACGGAGGGATCCGGTTGAAGATTGAAGAATTTCAGATTTGCTAGGATCATGGGTTCTTCTTCTTTTCATTGTTTTTCAGTTTTAATTATGTGTGACTAAACCCTTTGTTAGGAATTTGATGGATTTGCATGGATCATGATTAGTTTATGAAATTATGAATTGATTTTTTCCCTTTAATTCAATTGTTTGATTGAGTTTTAATTACAAATCATAGAATTGGCCACTTTATGTTTTGTTTTGGGTTTCTAGTTCTTCAATTGAAAAATTAGGATTAGAATGGACCTTGCAATTAAACATAATAATCATCCAATTAGTAGGGATACTTTTGGGGATTATATAACTAATTAATTTCAGAGAATTTAATTAATGACTAATTGATTGGTAATTTCTTAAGGAATTAAGGGATTCCAATTGAATAGGAAACACAATTATTAAAGGGATTTGGTAATTGTTACTGGTGGAATGTTGTTGAATAAATTAGGAAACAGAAATTCATAATTAATAGACTAGGTCCTGCAATGAAATCATATTCCTAACGCTTTTTCCCATCTTACTTTTAATTAATTAATTAATTCAGATTTAGTTTTATTTTTAATTCAGTATTTAGTTGTTCTAAATCCATTCTCATTCTCAATTTAATTAGATTTTTCAGATTTCATTAATAATTAGGAATAAGGTAGAAATTATGGAACACAATTTACAATCCCTGTGGGACGATATCCGGTCTTAACCGACTGTATTACTATTCGATCTAGTATACTTGCTAGATAATGAACACCTCACAATACCCGATCAACATGAAACTCCTACCATCTAATGTTTGCTCCCTTCTTCAATATTCCAATTATGTTTGACATCTTTTCCTAAGACACTTAATCAAGCTCTCGATGCAAAGGATACGTTCTCATTCTTGTTATTTGGGTACTATATGTGTTGAAAACCAACAAGCGGGCTTAGCAATTACTAGAGGGGGGTGAATAGTAATTTGAAGCAGCAATACCAAATATTTCGAATGCTATTAAAAGAATTGATTAGAAACTGATTTTTCTGGAAAAGACTCGAAATACTCGAGTCTTTCTTGAAATACTCGAGTGTTTCAGAATGAACCACTCGAGTCTTTTAAGATATACTCGAGTCTCAAGCAAGAACTACTTGAGTATTCTGAGAAATACTCGAGTCTTTCGTATCAAAGATGCACTAAACCAGAAACGAAAAATCAGCAACTCACTTCAAATCAATCCAATATAAGGCAAAAACTTATCTAACAGAATAACAAGTAATTGAAATGTATTTCAATAATTAAATAACACTTAGATTCCTTGAACTTGCTACCCAATTAAAAAAATTCTTTTCCTTTTAAAAGGCTTTAGGTTGATTGAGCAAGAATGTAAATTAAAAGCTATAAATCAACACTCAAGCAATTTTATCCTGGTTCACTCCAACAATGAGCTACATCCAGTCTTCCTAACCACCTTAGGAGATTTTTCTATAAATCAAATTGTTAGAAATTACGAGGATTAGTTGAGATAGCCTCACTCAACCTAACCCTTCAAGAGTGTACCAAACTCTTGATTTCTACCCCAATTTGATTCCGGTGATGAAGAACTCTTCTAAAGCTTCCTTGAACTTCCTTCAAGAAGCTCCACCGGGCTAAGAACCTCTTAGTCTTGTGCTTGAGAATGTAACATCCCAATTTGGACATAGAATTTTAGCCAAAAATTTGAGCCATTTTTTTTATAAACAATATTTATTTTCTAACTTCTTAATAAAAAGGATTTTCATTATCTTAGTTTCCCTTTTGAAAAAACTTAATTTACAAAATATCCTTTCATACCATTCTATTCCAAAACTGAGACATTACAAAACACCTTTCCAAAAACAACATTATTTTTCTCTAATGGTTTCTTTGAAAAACATTTAGTTATATTAAAATTTGCAGTAATACCATTGATACAAATATTATACTAAATAGACATTTCATTAAAATGGTCATTACCTAAAAAGGCATGACATTAATTACAATGAAGATTTAAAAACAAAAGGGTCTATGCCAATGCTAAGAGTACATTAGTCTTATCAGAGCAGACTCTATCTACCTAAATCTTATGATAAACATAAAACTACTTTCATCGGCAGGTGCCTCCTCTGGGTCGAACCTCTACTCCACTTGCCCTCCTTCTTGAACTTCCTCCTCCTCAGGTTCCCATATCACAAAGTCTTCCTGAAGATCATCAAGCTCCCAAATAGCTGCATCTTCATCTAATTCCTTATTCCATATCTCCATGTTCTGCTCTTCTTCTAACACATACTCTTGAAACTTCTCTTGAATTTCTTCTTCCGGAATATCTGCAAATCCTTCCCATGACCATCCAGTCTGCTTAACCTCCCAATTCCCAAAATATTCCAAAGACACTACTCCACTATTCGAAATATCTATCCGACACATAACGGGATCTGCCATCTGTGGGCATCATCCCCAATGTCCACAAAGAAGGGGAAAACAGAGAGAGTAAGCGATCTGAACGATATAATCGTCGACGGCATGAGCTTACTCTAAGGGTCACATTAGAATACAACATGCATATACATCGTAGATACACAGATTACATCATGCTCCATCATACAGCATGTTCATCTCATTTCATTATTCTCATAATAGATTCAAACGTTTCTTTAAAATCTTTGGAAAGCTTTCTCAATTTTCTTATCTAGAATCATAACATAGCTGTCAATAATTTAGGGAGGTAAATCATTGAAGCGAAAGGTAAGTCAGCACACACGATAATCTCCTCCTCAATATCCAACCACAACCTAGTTCGGAAAGCAGATGGGACGCACAGGAATCCTAACCACACAGGCATCGATAGTCAAAGGGGACGTACCAAGCTGAAGCCACACATCTGGCCAGCAAAACAAAATACAATATCATTTGTAATTTCACAATTTCACAAAAGCAGTGACTTCTAGCCTTGATTCAGATCCCCTCTCACCATCTCCGATTTGCTCAAGGGGGTGACAGTACTTTCTCTAGTTGATCGTGTAGTCCTTGCTACGACCATGTCCCACAACCGAAAGACACGTCATTGTAGTCTTGTCCTACCTAGAGAAGCACTCGAGGCTTCTTGACGTTCACCGTCCTTGCCTTCCCCTATCACAATCACCACTCGAAGATACACCGGTCTCCAAGTATACAGCATCTTTCCTCTCCACTATTTCTCTCTCAGCGCGTAGTTAGAAAGAATTTAAGCTTAAAGTCTTTTAAGTCTTTTATTTGCCTAGTTTGGTCGACCCATTCTCAACCTCGCTTCTAACGGGCCTCGACTTCTAAGGGTAACAGCAAACACCTCTCTATGGTACAGTGGATTCCACAAGACTCGAAACCACGACACAATCATCCACGTGGCCAGTCACTTAAAGGGGATATACAACAAAAGTCATTGTGTCGTTCGCACCATCACTGTACACTAGTACTATTTTCGAATTTCCACAAGATTAATCATTCTCATATTTTCTTTTCATAGTAATACCAAGTCCTTTTCATAGGAACAACCGTTCAGATACATCAAATAATCTTTTATAGAATAAACCATGATTTCATAAACATATCCAAATATATTTGATACTTTATCACATGTTCTCTTATCATTTCCAATACCATATTCAGCAGCATAACTTTAAATTATACAACATGTCATATCAAAATAAAATCAAACAATCAATATAAAGTTACTGTCGCAACGTAGAACGACTAAGCACACCACAATCAATTGTCGTCTCGTATCTTGACGTGTAACTTTGGATTCTGACTTTTGAGATGGTCGAAATCATCCTAATGTTACCTTAGTGCCATTCTGTCTTAAGATAGCTACTCTCACCTGGATGTGAAGTTAGAGACAACTGATTCTGATTACCCGTCTTTGTTTCACTCGAACCTTAAACATTGATAATACAATTCAAAGGACCAATCAATTATACATTCACACAACAATAACTTAACCAATTGAATCCTTTTTCAAAATACATAGAAAAATCGTAGATCATAAAATACTATTAGTAACTTAAAACCTCTTTGAAAATCAAAAACAGATTGCTGCTTCAGTAAAATTACTTTTTCTTTTAGCTTTTAAAATCATGAAAACCTTTTCCAAAAATAATATATATTTTGGAACTTTATTATCACTTCTCAAAAATAAATTCCAAAGCTTTAATCACTCAAAAACTCATCTCTAACTACCTTATAACAACTACCATTTGCAGATAAATTATACACAGAGTTAAAATCATTTAAAAATCATTTTCAAATACTACTACCATATTTTTAACTTAATAACTCAAAACATTTTCAAAATGATTTGAAAACTCATTTTAAACACGCCATAAACTTAACATGTAACTAAATATATAATACTTGGTCACTCATATTTTTATTTGCATAAAAAATCATAACCAAAAACTTATATAACAACTACCATGCCATCACTAACATAAACAAACTAAACTACATTACTCTAACTTGATGCAACATTTTTAAGAAATTGGGACAACAACTAATATCCATTTAAAAATCATTTTTATCACATAAACAAGTAACCTAACACATAAACAAATATTTCAAATCAGAACTCATGCATTTTTCCAAGTCAAAAATAATTATTTGAGCTAATGCAACTTAATAGATTTTCTGGACAGCATGCAATGCAAGTACAAAAGTCACTTTCCTGCTTACAATACACAAGTCCTATTATCTTAAATACATTTAAAATCCACATAATCAATGCAAAGATCAATTCTGGACAGCCAATTAAAACAGAGTTGCATCTATTCAAATTTACCCGAAAATGCCTCTTTTCAATTTATTACAAAAGATACATACACTAGGGTCTAAAAATAAAATCAAACTAGATAAAATAATATTGTTAATTTATAAAAACATATACTTCCAAGCTACACTTTATAATATACACATATATAAAATCAAACATCACATACACATGCAGAAGTTATAATATGGGACCCATGGTCCAAATAAAATTATTATTTTCCAGAATAAAATTAATTTGTCAGAAATAGTTTATTTTCTATGAACACACAAAGTTTGTTTCATGCATACACATCAATAAACACAATATATCCAACATATATTGTGTTTATTGATAATACAATTCACACAACAATAACTTAACCAATTGAATCCTTTTTCAAAATACATAGAAAAATCGTAGATCATAAAATACTATTAGTAACTTAAAACCTCTTTGAAAATCAAAAACAGATTGCTGCATCAGTAAAATTACTTTTTCTTTTAGCTTTTAAAATCATGAAAACCTTTTCCAAAAATAATATATCTTTTCGAACTTTATTATCACTTCTCAAAAATAAATTCCAAAGCTTTAATCACTCAAAAACTCATCTCTAACTACCTTATAACAACTACCATTTGCAGATAAATTATACAATCAGAGTTAAAATCATTTAAAAATCATTTTCAAATACTACTACCATATTTTTAACTTAATAACTCAAAACATTTTGAAAATGATTTGAAAACTCATTTTAAATGTAACACCCTCACACTTAATTAGTTTAATTTGGATTTATTAAAATATGAACTTGAAAATTCTGATAAAAATCCGGCAGAGTTTCCTCTGTAATTCAGACTTTACCAAATTTCCTGTTGTACCTGTTCAGACCAGAGTATTTATAAAACATAAACATATTAATAAAACAGCCAGATAAAGTCCTAATGCCCGATAAACCACATAATACAAAATTCTGGGCGCACAACTACTACATGATTTTAATTTACAAAATATTAATTTTCTTAAAATTAAAACTAAGTCCACTCAAATGCTTTACACTCCACAGTGTGGAGTATACTCCCTGCTCGGCCAGAAAACGGTGCAAGCTCCCAGCTTAGTACCTGAAAGGGGTTGTAAGGGTGAGCTTTACACAAGTAGGAAATAGGTTCCAACGAGGCATAATAATCACTAAGTCAAAACACAATTAGCATATAGCACATAATTCCCTATACCAGTCCAAAGCATGCATCAAACACAATCACTTGCATATTATCATTTATCATATAATTAGAAATTTCTCTTATTCCAAACACATCACTTTTCTCCTGTACATTTCACATTCATTTCTCTTTATTTATTTTCATTCCTAATACTTTTCCCAACTCCTATGTAAAATTTCATTTTTCTTATTTTCATTCTAATAAGTAATCAATTCACACACATATACTCATCTATTACATAAACACTATTTCAATTATTCAAACACAATAATTCATTTACATTCTTTTCATTTTATTCTTTCCATTTGCACTTCTTTCTTATTTTCTTTCTTTATCTCTTTCTTTCCTTTCATTTTACATTACCTGAGCCGCTAGGACCATCAGGGGTGTGCTGGATTATCCCCAGAGCCACTAGGACCATCCGGGTTGCACGTCGACAGAGCCACTAGGACCATCCGCCGATACCATTAATTATTTTATTATTCCTTGAGCCACTAGGACCATCAAGGGTGTGCGGGATTATCCCCAGAGCCACTAGGACCATCCGGGTTGCACGTCGACAGAGCCACCAGGACCATCCGCCGTACCATTAATTATTTTATTATTCCTTGAGCCACTAGGACCATCAAGGGTGTGCGGGATTATCCCCAGAGCCACTAGGACCATCCGGGTTGCACGTCGACAGAGCCACCAGGACCATCCGCCGATATAGTCTTCATTTTTCTCATTAATTCATTATTTTTCTTTCTCATTAAATCTCATTTTATCTTCTTATTTACTTATTTCTTTTTCTCAACCATAATTCCTTATTTCTCATTCTAATTTACATCTCATGCATACACCCTTTCTTTTATTTATTATCCAATTCATAATTTAATTTTCCTAAATTCCTACTCATACTTTTAGTCCCTTCTTTTATCACTTAACCGTTACCCACTACAACCAATATATCACTTATTAATCACACATACATAACAGTTAATCACATACTCGTTCACAATTACTTGTCAAGTTCTCATATCCTTCAGTTAGGCATACAAAATAACATTTAGTACTTAGCATACACATTACATCATAATTATCAATTTAAAGCTTATTACATCCCAATTATCAATTTAAGACTTATTTCGTACAATTCCTTTGTCTTCAAGTCCATGTTGTCTATCCTAAAGGTTAAAGTCCATTTAGCATTTAAATTACCTACCTTTAACATAAAAGTCGTACATCACACTTATGAAATACAAGAATTCATATTCGTTAATTAACCCTACATTATAGCATTTAACAAATACAACTAAATAACAACATACATCATTTAGCATCTCTAATTACATAGCAATCCATTTACCATTCAGCAACTATAATTAACTAACAAGCATACATTTAGCACTTTACTATTAAAATAGCAAGTATACCTCATAATCTATAGCATACAATAATTCATTTCCACAACTAGCATTTAAAGGACATGTTCATTAACGTACAAACAATATATCACCGCTAGCACATACCATTATTCAATTAGTTCTTCATTCTTTTATTTTCCTATTTTAATTTTTTGTCTAGATTAATTACTCACATGTTCAATCAATAACACACCCATATGCTCTTAGCAAAGATTATAACTAGCAAGAAACTAGTCCCTACAAGCTGACGTAAAACACCCCTTACCTCGATTGACGAAAATTAAGAAATAACCTCAACTTCGGGGCTTGCCGACGTGAATGAGCGGTGATCCGTGAAGCCTCAATGACCCGGGATGATGAACAGGTCCGTGGCGATGTGTTGGCGGTCGATATCGGTGTGTGACAATGAGTGGCGGTGGAGATGTAGTCCTGGGTTGCTGGACTCACGGTGGCCGGCGCATAGCCTCGTTGATGGCGGTTCGCGTGGCACCGGCAAGACCAAACGGAGAAGACGGAGACGAAGATGAGGCTGGCGATCGTGAGCCTCCTCCAACCGCAGCGATGGTGCGGTGCCAAGGGAGGCAGGGAAAAGCGGCGGCGGTTGGGGTTGGTTGCGGCTGGGAGGAGAACGGGGGAAAGAAGAAGGAGGGACGATTCGCGACCCAAATGAGAGAGAAACCGCGAGCAGGAGAGGGAGAGAGGGACGGCGACGGAGCTGGCTGGGTGGGCGGCGGCGTGGACGGAAACTGGGGAGAGAAGCTTAGGGCCGACGCTGCATGGGAGAGGAGGGTTAGGGTCGGCGACCCTTTTTTTTGTTGGAGAAGGAGATGGGGGGTTGATCGAACCCCCCCGCTCTTTTATTTTTTTTTCTTTTTTTTTATTACATTATTATTATTATTATTACTATTATTTTTATTTATTATTTTTTTTATTATTATTACAATATCATTATTATTACTATTATTATTATTATTAGTATTATTACTATTATTATTATTATTATTTTTCTTTTTCTTTTTATTTATTATTATTATTATTATTATTTTCTTTTTCTTTTTATTTATTAGTATTATGTTTGGAATTAAAAATGGGGATGTTACAATTCTCCCCCACTTATAAGAATTTCGTCCCCGAAATTCGGGTTACTTCCTAACGCGTAGAACCATCCAACTAATGGGGTTCCTGTTGGTTATATTTCCCTGCTTCCGATGTATTTAGGTCCATTCTTCTTAGTATTGTCATGTCTGTCCTCAGACATTACGTATCTCCTCTATCGCGACTGGATTCACCATTCCCTTATTATTAAAGTTCCATCTTCCATTTCTTGGGTTGAAATCCTCCCCACTTAGAATCGGCTTACTTGATTGTATCCATGCCAAGGGAGATGTTCGATCGTTATTAAGAATCGAAAACATAGATCCCCGATCGGCGTTCGGGATTGGAAGTTGTGCGGGGCTGACTCTCCGTTGGTGGGCATTGACTTACATTGGATGCCTACGATTTAGCGAATTTTCGTGTCTACACATCTCAGTTCTCTCATTGGATGCCTGAAACTCGAAGAGAATGAGGATGAAAGTAAGGTACACGCAACACTTAGAGAAGTTTATTGATCTTTGCAAGTTGATCGAGGATGTGCTAGGTGACAAGATTGAGAAAATATCACACAAGCACAGACATTAAGTTGTAGCAGCATGGCTGGGTACAGGTTAAGCTAAAAGACAATGAAGATCAACCCAAAGAATGCATTTCCTAAATAAGGAATCATTGAAAAAGGCATCGTCTAAGGATCGATGGTTGACTTAATTTGTGTCGTTATGATTACTTTGCGAAGTTACTAAGATTCGCCTTCTTCGCGGTAACTGTTTAAAATCTTGATAAGATTCCTAGTGAGCTTTGGGCTCCTAACAATCTAATTTGGTTTGTCATAGAAATTCGTGGAGATTTCTACAAGGTTTGGCTCGATTTTCTCAAGAGGGCTATGTTCGGCTACACTACTCTGAAGTGAGTATGATGGCTTAGGGCTTTTGCCCTTTTGGTTATGCCTTAAGTCCACTTCCTATTTTGGTTGTTTTATTTTCATTGGGAAGGTTGCAATAATGACATCCATTAATAGATGCAAAGATTGAGGTGGCCAATCCCAACCTCACGCCTATCAACAGCACATCGTTGGCGGATTTGCTAATAACCTCGTCACTGAACAGATGTAAGAATCATGACGGTTAGCTCGGACCTGACATTATATTAAACGACAACACCATCGCAGGTTTTGGGTAACTTCCAACTATGTTATGTATCTTATTAATTCTTCTCAAAGCTTGTTCATAATTTCCTAAAAGTTGGACCGACTTTAAGCATTCTTTAAGTTCCACAGTCCTTCGTTTCGTTTGAAGGATAAGGGATCCTAATTCTTTCCCTATTGCTAGTAGCTTCCAAGAAAACGTTTTTCTTAGAATCCTAATCTAAGAATAGCTATTGCGGTCGAAACTGTGCTAAATCAGCTTCTAGAATGATCTAGAGGCATTGATTTCTTGACATCATTCAGTTGGACTTTTGGTCTAGTCCGAAATTTTTGGCTAGACATCCGGGGGAATGAGTTAGATACACTTGTGGGATTTCTATTAAAGATTCGCGGGGGGTTGGAGACCTAAGGTTTACAATGTCATTCCACTTTAGGACATCCAAATCTTCACATGTAGCTTAGAGAGAATTAAAAGTATATACGGAATTGTAGTCACATAATATGCTCCAAGGGAATACATTAGTACCACATACCTTTCTACATAGGTTGGCTCCTAATTGCCTGTCATACTTTCGTTACATTCACTCCATAATGCGCTCCGGACAACTTGCAATAACATGGCCCGATTGCCCGCAATAAAGACAGAGACCCTCTTTTCTGCGCTGGTCCATAATCCTACATAGTCGCTTGTGGGCTCTCCCACAGTGTGGACATGGTGGTCTATCCCTTAGAGAAGTAGTACTTTGAGCGTTGGGATCAACGTATGAACTTGCTTCCTGAACTGGTCTCTTACCTTTGCTAGAACCTTCTGACCCATGAATTATTTTGTTCCGATCTGCATCCGCCTTCCTCTTGAGCCCTTTCTCATAAGTGCTCGCCACATTGACCAGATGAGAGAGATCTGAAATATTCTGGTATTCGAAAGCAAGTCGAATATCCTCCCAGAGACCAGATTCAAACTTTATGCATTTAGCTTGCTCATCTGCATCTTTGTAACCACTGGAGTACCGAATCAAATCCTCGAATTGTGCCGCATATTCACCGACACTCAGACTCCCTTGTTCCAGCTTAAGAAACAGTAGATCCTTTTCCCTTCTAACATCCTCAGGAAAATACTTCCCAAGGAAGCGGGTCTTAAATAGATCCCAAGTGATCATCTGATTGGATGCTTCTAAACTCCTTCTTTGATGCTCCCACCAATGTTCTGCTTTTCCGCTGAGCATGTAAGTTGCCAAGGGGACCTTCTGCTCAAGGGGTGGCGACATTGTGTGGAAAATCTTCTCCAATTCTTGAAGCCATCCCTGAGCTCCATCCGGATTATAACCTCCTTCGAATCCAGGTGGTCCGTTTTTCCTGAATCGTGAAAGCCAATCAATTTCGGCTAGAGCTGGACGTGCCTGGGCAAATTGATTTACTGCTGCTACCGCTGCTGCAGCTGCATTTGCAGCAGCAGTAACTGCTTCCGCCTGATTCTGGTTCTGCTGAACTAGATTTTCCAGAATCTGGGCAATCCTGTCATTATCAGCACGCCTCCGTGCCATGAGGTCTGATTCTGAAAATAAAACAAGTTTAGGCACACACACACACACACACATATATATATATATATAGGAATGATTGCATACTCAACTAAGCGTACTTACCTGTATGCACCTATATTTATCTATCTAGCTAGTTAACATAAGACTTGACTCTATCTATTGGTTACTCGCTTGCTGAGTAAACCACAAGAGTTATGAGTTCAAACTCCAAAGGCCGAGGAAAAATTGCTCTGATACCATAATGTAACACCCTCACACTTAATTAGTTTATTTGGATTTATTAAAATATGAACTTGAAAATTCTGATAAAAATCCGGCAGAGTTTCCTCTGTAATTCGGACTTTACCAAATTTCCTGTTGTACCTGTTCAGACCAGAGTATTTATAAAACATAAACATATTAATAAAACAGCCAGATAAAGTCCTAATGCCCGATAAACCACATAATACAAAATTCTGGGCGCACAACTACTACATGATTTTAATTTACAAAATATTAATTTTTTTAAAATTAAAACTAAGTCCACTCAAATGCTTTACACTCCACAGTGTGGAGTATACTCCCTGCTCGACCAGAAAACGGTGCAAGCTCCCAGCTTAGTACCTGAAAGGGGGTTGTAAGGGTGAGCTTTACACAAGTAGGAAATAGGTTCCAACGAGGCATAATAATCACTAAGTCAAAACACAATTAGCATATAGCACATAATTCCCTATACCAGTCCAAAGCATGCATCAAACACAATCACTTGCATATTATCATTTATCATATAATTAGAAATTTCTCTTATTCCAAACACATCACTTTTCTCCTGTACATTTCACATTCATTTCTCTTTATTTATTTTCATTCCTAATACTTTTCCCAACTCCTATGTAAAATTTCATTTTTCTTATTTTCATTCTAATAAGTAATCAATTCACACACATATACTCATCTATTACATAAACACTATTTCAATTATTCAAACACAATAATTCATTTACATTCTTTTCATTTTATTCTTTCCATTTGCACTTCTTTCTTATTTTCTTTCTTTATCTCTTTCTTTCCTTTCATTTTACATTACCTGAGCCGCTAGGACCATCAGGGGTGTGCTGGATTATCTCCAGAGCCACTAGGACCATCCGGGTTGCACGTCGACAGAGCCACTAGGACCATCCGCCGATACCATTAATTATTTTATTATTCCTTGAGCCACTAGGACCATCAAGGGTGTGCGGGATTATCCCCAGAGCCACTAGGACCATCCGGGTTGCACGTCGACAGAGCCACCAGGACCATCCGCCGATACCATTAATTATTTTATTATTCCTTGAGCCACTAGGACCATCAAGGGTGTGCGGGATTATCCCCAGAGCCACTAGGACCATCCGGGTTGCACGTCGACAGAGCCACCAGGACCATCCGCCGATATAGTCTTCATTTTTCTCATTAATTCATTTTTTTTCTTTCTCATTAAATCTCATTTTATCTTCTTATTGACTTATTTCTTTTTCTCAACCATAATTCCTTATTTCTCATTCTAATTTACATCTCATGCATACACCCTTTCTTTTATTTATTATCCAATTCATAATTTAATTTTCCTAAATTCCTACTCATACTTTTAGTCCCTTCTTTTATCACTTAACCGTTACCCACTACAACCAATATATCACTTATTAATCACACATACATAACAGTTAATCACATACTCGTTCACAATTACTTGTCAAGTTCTCATATCCTTCAGTTAGGCATACAAAATAACATTTAGTACTTAGCATACACATTACATCATAATTATCAATTTAAAGCTTATTACATCCCAATTATCAATTTAAGACTTATTTCGTACAATTCCTTTGTCTTCAAGTCCATGTTGTCTATCCTAAAGGTTAAAGTCCATTTAGCATTTAAATTACCTACCTTTAACATAAAAGTCATACATCACACTTATGAAATACAAGAATTCATATTCGTTAATTAACCCTACATTATAGCATTTAACAAATACAACTAAATAACAACATACATCATTTAGCATCTCTAATTACATAGCAATCCATTTACCATTCAGCAACTATAATTAACTAACAAGCATACATTTAGCACTTTACTATTAAAATAGCAAGTATACCTCATAATCTATAGCATACAATAATTCATTTCCACAACTAGCATTTAAAGGACATGTTCATTAACGTACAAACAATATATCACCGCTAGCACATACCATTATTCAATTAGTTCTTCATTCTTTTATTTTCCTATTTTAATTTTTTGTCTAGATTAATTACTCACATGTTCAATCAATAACACACCCATATGCTCTTAGCAAAGATTATAACTAGCAAGAAACTAGTCCCTACAAGCTGACGTAAAACACCCCTTACCTCGATTGACGAAAATTAAGAAATAACCTCAACTTCGGGGCTTGCCGACGTGAATGAGCGGTGATCCGTGAAGCCTCAATGACCCGGGGTGATGAACAGGTCCGTGGCGATGTGTCGGCGGTCGATATCGGTGTGTGACAATGAGTGGCGGTGGAGATGTAGTCCTGGGTTGCTGGACTCACGGTGGCCGGCGCATAGCCTCGCTGATGGCGGTTCGCGTGGCACCGGCAAGACCAAACGGAGAAGACGGAGACGAAGATGAGGCTGGCGATCGTGAGCCTCCTCCAACCGCAGCGATGGTGCGGTGCCAAGGGAGGCAGGGAAAAGCGGCGGCGGTTGGGGTTGGTTGCGGCTGGGAGGAGAACGGGGGAAAGAAGAAGGAGGGACGATTCGCGACCCAAATGAGAGAGAAACCGCGAGGCAGGAGAGGGAGAGAGGGACGGCAACGGAGCTGGCTGGGTGGGCGGCGGCGTGGACGGAAACTGGGGAGAGAAGCTTAGTGCCGGCGCTGCATGGGGAGAGGAGGTTAGGGTCGGCGACCCTTTTTTTTGTTGGAGAAGGAGATGGGGGGTTGATCGAACCCCCCCCCCCCCCCCCCCCCCGCGCTCTTTTATTTTTTTTTTCTTTTTTTATTACATTATTATTATTATTATTATTATTATTACTATTATTTTTATTTATTATTTTTTTTATTATTATTACAATATCATTATTATTACTATTATTATTATTAGTATTATTACTATTATTATTATTATTATTATTCTTTTTCTTTTTATTTATTATTATTATTATTATTATTTTCTTTTTCTTTTTATTTATTAGTATTATGTTTGGAATTAAAAATGGGGATGTTACATTAAACACGCCATAAACTTAACATGTAACTAAATATATAATACTTGGTCACTCATATTTTTATTTGCATAAAAAATCATAACCAAAAACATATATAACAACTACCATGTCATCACTAACATAAACAAACTAAACTACATTACTCTAACTTGATGCAACATTTTTAAGAAATTGGGACAACAACTAATATCCATTTAAAAATCATTTTTATCACATAAACAAGTAACCTAACACATAAACAAATATTTCAAATCAGAACTCATGCATTTTTCCAAGTCAAAAATAATTATTTGAGCTAATGCAACTTAATAGATTTTCTGGACAGCATGCAATGCAAGTACAAAAGTCACTTTTTCCTACTTACAATACACAAGTCCTATTATCTTAAATACATTTAAAATCCACATAATCAATGCAAAGATCAATTCTGGACAGCCAATTAAAACAGAGTTGCATTTATTCAAATTTACCCGAAAATGCCTCTTTTCAATTTATTACAAAAGATACATACACTAGGGTCTAAAAATAAAATCAAACTAGATAAAATAATATTGTTAATTTATAAAAACACATACTTCCAAGCTACACTTTATAATATACACATATATAAAATCAAACATCACATACACATACAGAAGTTATAATTTGGGACCCATGGTCCAAATAAAATTATTATTTTCCAGAATAAAATTAATTTGTCAGAAATAGTTTATTTTCTATGAACACACAAAGTTTGTTTCATGAATACACATCAATAAACATAATATATCCAACATATAATCACTTAGACAATTAGGAAATTAACAAAAATCATTATTTCCTCTCATATTAAATTCAGTCCTAATAAAAATAAAAATAAAAGCAGTAATAACAATTTATAAACATATATAACATATTTCTATACTCTTCCAAGCTTAAATCATTTAATCTAAACACAAAATTAATTTAAAATAAACACTTATAGGATAAAAACCAATTTTTGGACAGCATAAGCTTTAAATCCCAAAAATCACTTTTCTCTCAAACGGTTAATCTAAAAATCATGTCACTTTTTCCTATAGCTTAATTACAAGCTCTATTATAAAAATAACATCAAGTTTGATTTAATTAAATATTTTAAGCTTGCTGGACAGCCATATCAAAATAGGTTGCATTTATTCAAAAATCAATATTCTACAAGTTTTAACACATACACCTAAATACATATAATCTAAAGACTCCAAATAAACTCAACTTAGAAAAATAATCATGTTTTTCTTATTTACTTCAATTCAGAACAGTAACTTAAATTTCCAGAAAATAAATATTTTATTCATCTCAAAACTTATGTTTTCATACTATAAATTATGCTAAACACATATACACATAAACACATCACAGATACACATAAAAATACACCTTTAAATCACATACCTTTATTAAAATAAATTTTTCCAGCATTAAAATAAATTTTCCAGAATTATTTCTTTTTTTTGGTAAATAAAAATTTTATTACCAACGAACAAAAAATTCAAAAACAAAACTTTACCCCTTATGTATCATGCAACCTTCAAGGAAGGGTTCACTAACATAGGGGCTTTAACAATGTAAAGAATGAAATAGAAAAGAAAAACCTATACAAGCTCTCTAATTCTATGAATTAATGTAATATTCGACCAATGCCTATAATCAGGATAAACATAAGAGAATCTTCTAGCTAATTCCCTAATTACCGATCTATACACTTGCTCCGGAGTTTGATAGGCCTGTGAAAAAAGTCTTCTATTCCGCTCACTCCAAATATTGTAGATCACTGCAACAATAAAAGCACAATGCAAGCTACTCCTCAGTTTTGGCTTCGAACCAAATCTTAGCCAATTTGTACAGTTGCTAAATCATTTATTCAATTGTTATTTCATGAAACTACATCAAAGAATTAAGATACAAACACCATATAATCACATAAACACTTAGGAAAATCAAAATAATACACCAATCATATCAACATCATCATTCGGTCATACCAAAAAAATATGACCAGTAACCAAATTATTTTTCACATAATCAATCATTAAACCTTAAAATCAATTACAAAGTACAAAGAACAAATAATAAATCATGCATATAAACATCAAACAATTACAAAAATTTTCTTTGTGAAACCATGTAGGTCTCACGCCCTACCCAATATCATAAATAATTTTTGCAATAATTTCCAAATACACTTTTGTTTATTCATCACATGATTATTTCCTTTAAGAATTCATTGTATAATATTAAACATTCATCATTCAAAAATTCCAAAAATCATTTAAACAAGTTTATATGATGCAAATCAAACTTTTCACTTCCTTATTTCATCCTTAAAATTTCGGCCATCATAAGAAAATAAAAGGGGAAATCATATTTCTTTAAACCTCTTTATAGTCCCTTTTAATTCTTATTCACATGACCATAAACAAAATTTCACAATTACTTAAAATAATTTTCAAACTCCCTGTTAGGGTTCATAAAATAGAAAAGAACTCAAAAAGCTTACTGTTGTTTATACAAATCCAGAAAAGGAAACTTAAAACAATTTAGAAAGGAATAAATCAAAAGTTCATGAGAGCAATGAAAATATTTCAATGATATGAAAACTCTTCCTTATTTCTTATTATAAAGAAAATTCGGTCATCAAAGGCTAAAAAGGGGAGATCATTTTCTCTTTAAACAATTTTTGTTTTGTCCCTTTTTAATCCTTATTCATTTGACCTTCAACCAAAAGCAAATCCATAATTCATATGATATCAGAGAAGAGATCAGAGATTTTTGTTTCACAATTTCATAGTCAGAGAAGAGTAGGAGTTTATTTAACAAAAGAATAAAGAATAAGAGCTTAAAAATTAAAACAAAAATTAAGCTTTTAGGATTACCTCTTCTCCTTAGCAAAGAAGAGCTTCAAAGTGAGTATGAAATTTTTTTTCCCTTCCCTTCCTTAAGAGTGCCACGACTACCCACTCTCTTTCAAAGCCTTTCTCAAATTTTTTTCTCTCAAAACAATTGTTTGTTGTGTGTAAAAGAATGAGAGGTCTTAGGCTCTATTTATAGGTGAAGTAGAAAATAAAATTACTCAACCATGGGCTGATATACACAACCCTTTCATCAAAATTGAGTCAAAGAATTTAAATTTTTACTTTAACCAAGTCTAGGAACATGTACATGCATTAAATGGGATTTTTCCAACTCCTATAAGCTTTAAACTCTAAGATTCTTCTAGGTAAATTTTCAAAAAATATCACCTCCCTTTCCCATGCATTTGGACGGCTCTCTTGGTCAAAATGGGAAGAACAAAATTTTCATTTACTCACTTTGAATCCACCTCTCTTTTATCCAATCAAATTAAAGCTTTTTACTTGAAAATTCAAAAATAAATAGGAAAATAAAATAATCTGGACTGTGCATCCAATAAGCTTTTAAATAAATATCTGAACATACAAATAAAATACTTTTAGGTCAAATAAGTAATTCTAGGCTTTAAAATAAATTTTCCAAGCATAAAACACATAAAATCATACAGTTACTGCAGCAGAAATTTTTTTTCGAAAGATACCTCATAAAATTACAATTCTTACTTTTTTAGAAACTATATTTCAATACGATCATTTTGATATAAAATATATAATTTTTGGACTTACGGTTTGAAAGTTATGAATTTTTGAAGTTCTATGGTCATTTCCTCTAAAAATGCATTTCATAAGCTTTCAAATTAATTTATAATTCAAAAATACAGAAATTAAATTTTATATGGTCAGTGAAATCAATAAGGGATTTTTAAAATACATTTTCTATGCACATAAAATTGTTTTTGGGTAAAAGAGTCATTAAATGACTTTAAACCATATTTTCAAACTTAAAACTCAAAAATTCGTACATTATAGTAACAGTGATAAAATTTTGAATACTCCAAAATAAAATCTAAAACTTTACATTTTCATAATCTATGTTTCAATACGATCGTTTTGACATATAATTTGTAATTTTTCGACTTACGTTTGAAAAGATATGAATTTCTGAAGATAGATCACCATAATCCTTCCAAAATCATTTCATTTTCAAATATCATTAAAATAAAATACTATATGTGATGTCCTAGACTATGAGATCCTCAAGGTTAGGGAAGAAGACCTTAAGGAAGCCTCTGTCTAGGGTTAATCTGTGATGTTTATGGGAGTCCTCAGATGGCAAGGTAAAGAGCCAAGAAGTAACCCTAATCACTGGTGTGTGAAGGTGATAATTAGGGTTTGAGGACATACCTGAGCCCCATGTAGTACGGAGCTACTTATAGGGGGGAGCTGGTTGCCCTAATGGGCTTGCTTGAGGCCTAAGTAGGGCCAGCCTGGACTGAGCTATGAGCGGATGAGCTGTCCTTGTGGATAAGGTGAGACACGTTATCCTGTCCTTGGTATCAGAATCTCTGGGATGTGTCGGACTCTGGGAGGTGTCGGACAGGGAAGTCGGACCTTGGTAGGAGAATGAGGTCGGCCCGTATCTGATGTCTGTTCGGCCGTTGAGCTTTGAGCTCGGCCAAGCATACAGAGGGTTTCCCGAAGGGTTCCTAAGTCCTAAGTGAGGGCTACGTGGAGCTCGGCTAGGCCGAGTCCACCACATAAGCCCCCCCAGCTTGGTCAAGGCTATTTGAGCCTTGTTCCGAGGTCTTGGTTTAGGTCCTTTTCCCGAGTCCACCACATAAACCCCCCATCTCGGTCGAGGACATTCAGGCCTTGGCCCGAGGTTCTAGGGAGTTCGGGAGATGAGCTGCCGAGAGTTGGATCCAGCTGTCTCTGACGTCCTTTCATTATGACGGGGCATGTCTGAAAACTGTCCTTTCACCTGCTCCGATGTGACGTTTTCCTTTCCCGCATCTGACACGTGTCAGAGATTATGTTGACCGAAGCGTTGCCATAATTGCAACGTTGCTCGAGGTCCATCATTCCTCTCTCCCAGCGCCACGTGTCCCAGCATGTGTGGCTGCATGTTGGGTTGGGCCACTTGGGCCTGGCCTAGACTTCGAAAAATGAGGGGGAAAACAGTTTCTCTTCCCCCTTTTTCACAAAACTGTTTCTCCTTCTCTCTCTACCAGCCACTCTTCCCTTCATACGAACTCCTTTCTCTCTCAAACAGTTACTCTTCCTCTTCATACGAAACCGTTCCTTCCTCTTCTGCAGAATCCTTCTCTTGAATTCGTTTCTCCTTCTCTGCATTTTGCTCTCTTCCTTTCCAGCAGAGGATCGTTTGAACTTACAAGCTCTATCCTCCCTCAAGTTCATATTCTTAAGGTATGGTTCTACTCCCTTCTTCTCCTTTACTTTTTTCTTCTTCTTCTTTCTGTATTGCTTGATAGTGAGGGGTTAATATTTTTCTTTTTATTTCTGTTTTTGTGGGATGGGGTATTCTTCCTAGGTTTTGGGGTTTTGATTTTGGGGAATAGTCTTGGGATTTTGGCATTCTTTGGGTTGGGAGTGTCTTGGGATTTTAGAGGGTTTTTGATTCATGTTTTTGTTTTGATTTTTCAGAAAACCAAAGGAGTGGATTGGGGAAGTATGAGTAGGGAATGGTTTAGGAAATGGGTAGGGATAGTTTACCTGTCAACCAACAGTAGTGAGGAGGAGGATGACTCTTCTTCCTCGTCCTGCTCCTCCACGGAGGTAGACGAGGCGCTCCTTCGCCAGAGGGATTATAGGCAGAGATATGAGAGACGAGTCTAGGAGGTTGATCCCGTTGAGGTCGTCTATCCTCGGGATTGGGAAGAGAAGAGAGAGTGGATAAGGCAGTATGCTTGGGCCGAATTCGTCGATGGTAGGGAGCGTGCCGACTTTGAAAGGATGGAGAGAGAGAGGATGTACGAACGAGGGGTTTCTGTGGTAGAGGGGAGATGCTCGCCCCTCGGAACAACTTCGAGGGGGTTTTCTGGGGGGTTATTTTTTGTAACCCGTAGGACTAACACCGAGCTCCCCTATTCTTCCACAGGTAAAATGCCTCCCCGGAAGTGCATCAGCCGACCTGATCTCTACCCAGCACCTTCTGATGCCGATCAGTACCAGTGGGTCGACGTGGAGCCTAAAGGAGTTCGGTCCAGTTTGGACTCCGAGGACCAACTTGACGGAGTGAAGAGAGTCGTGCTGCCCTGCTCAGGGGACGCTACTAGGACCTCTTATGAAGTACTCCCCTGCTCGGCAAACGACAGAATATGCACTCGTACTGATAACAACTCTTTCTTCTTCTATGCCGACTTGATCCATACCCTCGGCGTGACCCTCCCATTTATTGATTTGGAGATGAGGGTTTTGAACGAGCTCGGATTGGCCCCTTCACAACTTCATCCCAATACTTGGTCATTCCTTAGAGCATTCCAAAAGTATTGCGGAGCCAAAAGGTTGGTTTGTACAGTTCGGCTCTTCTTGTGGATGTACAACCCGTTTGTAAGTAATAAAGACGGTGTTATTGGTCGGCTCTGGGTCTCGACTAAGGCCCGAGGTCACTATGGGCTGTTCGGCATGTTCACGGATTCTTGGAAGCATTTCAAGCCCAGATTTTTCAAGTATAAGTACGTAGGCACAGGGCGACCTTGGTTCCGAGACGAGACGGGGCCAAAGTTTCCTTTGGAATGGACCGAGGAATTCTTCACCCGTCACCGCGACACACCGCAGAGATGGTCGGGCGTGACGCTTGACGCCGATGAAGCTGTGACTGCTTACCACTTCCAATCCGAGTATCGAGCTCGGAAATTTCAGCTTGACATTGGCGTTTTCATGAAGTGTCCTGATAACGAAGTCTTAGCCAAAATTGGTAGTTAACTTTACTCTCACACTTGTACATTTTCTTCCAACTTTCTTACTGATTTTTCTTTGTTCTTTTGTTTTTGTTTTCAGACGAACATTGGTCGGACATGTCGTCCAAGCTGCTCAAGGCAGCACTGGAGGCCCGCAAGAGAAAGAGGTCGGAGATCCCTTCTACTGAAACAGTGCCTACTGAGACTTCTGCCGATACGACCTCTACCGACTCGGCTCCTCCTCATCCTACTCCTCCTGCAGTGATTATCGCCCCTCCTCCTCGGTCTCCTAGCCTTAACGCCGAGGTGGTGATTGCTGCTGCTGCCTCCCCTTCGTCGGCAGGTCCGAGGAGGGGAATTGATATACTTCCGAGGCCGCCGACCACTACTGCCAAACCCTCGGCCAAAGAGACTTTGATCAAGATGTCGGGGGCTGAATGGAAGAGAATGGCCGAGGAGTTGGCCTGTCAATTGAAGAGGTCAACAACCATGTTCAATGTGTTGGCCGAGGTTGCTAATGATGTGGCAGAAGGTGTGTCGCCTGCCAAGAAGAAGGCTTGAGCTGATATGGCGGCCGAGGTGGCTGATCTCAGGAGTAGCAAAGATTCTGCCGATCAGAAGCTGGCTGAACTGGAAGAGAAACATCGCCAACAAATGGAGGAGCTTCTCAGAAAGCATGAGGAGGCACTGGCCCAAGTAAAAGCATATGCTAAGGAAGCTGGTCGGCAAGAGGGCCTGGTCGAGGTCGAAGGGGTCCGAACTTTGCTGAGGAGAAGAGCTGCTCAAGCTCTTAAGCACAAGATTGCAGCGGCCGAGGCAAACTTCGACTTTGAGAAAGGAGGAGGCAAGATATTTTCCAATGTTGTTGAACAGATCCTGCATCTGAATCAGGGGCTCCGAGTTCGGGTCATCGGCGCCCGTGCCGGGTTTGGGGTAGAAAATGGGAAGATGGTGGATTTTGAGAGGGATGGGGCCGAGGTTGACCTCGACCAACCTGAAGAAAATCTTCCCAACCCCTTGGTGGAGAAACCGGATGAGGAGTTCAATCCGATCACTGTTGTACTTTCCGATGTCGAAGATGATGCAGCATAAGTCCCTTATGTTGGGCGGCTTGCAATTTGTCTATGTTTTTGTGTAACATGTTTGACAGTCTTGGACCTATTTTATTTTGCTGTCTTTGTATAACAGTTGTCTTTGTAATGCAAGTTTCTTATTTTCACTTGTTGCATTCATATGGTGTCCGAGGTCATTTTTATGCAAGCCTTTTCTTTAACTTGTTGCATACATCTAGTGTCCGAGGTCATTTTTATGCAAGCCTTTTTTTTTGACTTGTTGCACAAATGCGAGTTTATTTTATTAACTCGTTCCATGTTTAGTTTTTAGACCTCGGATCCGAACTGTGATAAGTTGGAGATCGCCAAGAAAACTCGTTCTCAGAAATGCAAGTGTTTTAGACTTGTTGCATTTTGTGTAAAAATGTTTTTGAGAATACAAGTCCTTTTTTACTTGTTGTATTCGGATTCAATCGGACTTAAAAAACTCATCATAGAAACTTCATGTAACTAATTAGGTTAAGCTCGGACAACTCAGTAAGTGCAGTAATCTTATAAGTTTTCCTATGAAAAAAGGTACTATATATAAGGGCATACGGTAGGGATCTCGGATCCACCCACCTTAGCCGAGGTGGTGGTCCTCGTCCCCGATGTGAAAGAGGTTGCTGAGTGAAGTTATGTGAGAACATTTCACAGCAAGCTGTACTTTACCGAGTGTCCCTTGTACACTGTGCATATGAGCCGATCTTATTTACAAGATGTTGTCTGTTCATAGCGACATGCAACATTTAGGTGGCTAGTGCTAAATGAGAAGCTAGTACGTACGTATATAAAACTGTGGCACTTGAGTAAGGGCAAGTTTGTACTTTTTCATTAATCATAAACGTGAGTACATTGCCTTTCAGGGAATTGAAAAGGTGAATATATCACAATGGAACAAAATATAAGCAGAGGAAGCAGATGTAAAAACATTAACAGAAACTAAAATTAAACCTAAACTTTAGCTGGAGGTGTTGGTGACTGTTGATGATTTCCGAGGTAAACCTAACTGAAGTAGGTTCTCGGTTTTTAAACTTATCCTTTAGCTGGAGGTGTTGGTGACTGCTGATGATTTCCGAGGTAAACCTAACTGAAGTAGGTTCTTGGTTTTGCAACGTTTCGGGGATTCCACTCTCAATTTTGAGGGGAAGGCCAAAGATCATCCTGTTCGGCCAATAGAACTCTCCCTTTGGCCAACGTCGGGCCAGCAAGCTCTTGTTTTTTCTTTACTTCCCGTAGACTTGCGTTGTAGCAGAGTCGGGCCCTCACCTGGTCGGCTTTGACTGTGACGACCTTGTCGTCAGAGCCGACAAATTTCATGGCCAAATGCACCGTTGAAACCACTGCCCCAAAGGCTTGCAGGCAGGTTCTTCCCAGTATCACATTGTAAGGGGAATCAGAATCAACAACTAAAAACTTGATGATCTCCGTTCGGGCCGAAGGCTGTTTACCTAAGGTCACTGGGAGGTGGATGGCTCCTAGGGGGCGAATTGCCTCACCCGTGAAGCTGATGAGATTGCCTTCAAATTCGACGAGGTCGGCGGACCTCAGCTTGAGTGCTTGAAATGTGTGGAGGAAAAGAATGTCGGCCGAGCTTCCTTGATCAATGAAAACTCGGGCGACCTCGAAATTACCGATCAACGTCGTCATCACCATTGGGTCATTGTGATCCGGGATGATGTCTTCCATGTCCTGATCGGAAAAGATGATGGGGATGTTCCGAGATGGTTTTTTACCGATGGGTTTGGAATGAACAGTTAACACTTGGTTGACATACCTTTTCCTTTCTGATCTCTTTTCATCGCCACCGGCAAAACCTCCCGAGATGGTTTCAACTCGGAAGTTTTCCGGTGACTTGTCCAAATCCTGCACCACAACCATATTCACTCGTTGTGGTTCTTCATTTTTTTTTCTGGAGATGGGTCGGCCTTGGCCTTCCCTTTGTCTTGATCTGGGCTCCAAGATCGTCTCCGGCCTCTTCTCTCTACCGCTTCTCGTACGTACTGTTGCAACTTACCCCTTCTCACCATGTCTTCGATGACATCTCGAAGCCAGGTGCACTGGTCGGTATGGTGTCCATACCCATCGTGGAAGTTGCAGTACTTAGATCTGTCTCTGATGTTATTTTGATTCTGAGGAAAGGTGGTCTGGGTACATGCCTGAGTTCGGTCTGCATGGTTTCCCTCCATACTTGCGACCTCGGAACCTTCAGGGGGGGTGTAAGTATCATACTTGGTGATATAAGGACGTCGGCGGTCATCCCGGTGGCCGGCATGAGGGCGACGTCGGTCCCATTGGTCCGTTCTTCCTCCTCTATCTTCCCTGTTTCCTCGAGGGAGACCTTGAGGAAGGGCATTTTGTGAAGCAGCTTGAACATTCTCCATTCTACTTGTTTGACCTTTGTTAAATTCCTCCAGGTTGATGTATTTGTTGGATCTTTGTCTGAGCTCGGCCATATCTCTTGGTGGTTTTCCTATCAGTGAGTCTTTGAATCCTCCCTTGGCCAGACCTTGAGTCAAGAGGAGGATGGCCACCTCGGGAGATAAGTTAGGAATCGAGCTGGAATCATTGTGAAACCTGTGTAGGTAAGCACGTAGCGACTCGTCTGACTTTTGTGTCACTGTTGCTAGTGTGTGGTCGGATCTCGGTTGCACACAACTAGCAATGTACCTATTGAGAAATGTTCGTTTCATCTCTGGCCAGCAGTTAACAGAATTCTTGGGTAACGTTGAATACCATCGGAGAACCGGAGCTTGGAGGGTCATGGAGAAAGCTCGACACTTGAGCTGATCTCCACCGCCATAGAAGTTCATGGCTCCCTCGTAAGTTCATGGCTCCCTCGAGCTGTTGAAAGTCACGGAGAGGTGGTGTTTGTGTCAGTTGTGTGATGACGGTATGTGGTGTTGTTAATATTTGTGGTGTTAACGGTGGAGGTGGTGGTAAGTTTTGAGTTGGGGGTACCGCCATGTCTCGTTCAGCCGGAAGTCCCACAGATTGTGGAAGTTCGTTTGGGGCTGGAGTTTGTATGGTGGCTTGTTCAGTCAAGCGCCGCATGGTAAGCTGCTGGAGATCTGCTATGGCTTGGCCTTGCTGCTCTATGATCATCATTTGTTGTCTCATCATGGTTAAGATCTCATCATCACGAGAGCGTGAAGAGTGACGTGAGTGAGAACGATGTGTAGTATTGACGGAGTGAGCACGTTCGCCACGCCGGCGGTGCTGCTCTGTGTTGGTTTCTCCAAGTTGGGAGCGTAGCTGCACGCGCCGACCTTCCTCCTGGTGCACGCGCCGATCTTCCTCCTGGTGGTGAGTTGGATTCGAGTTATCACCCGTGTGGATGGTGTAAGGTCCACTGTGGGTATGGGTAAACTCTGGTGGTGGAGGAGGAGGTGGCGGTGGTGGAGGTGGTGGTGAGGGAGGAGGTGGAGGTGGTGGAGGGGATGGTTGTGGGGACCTTGCTGCCCTGTTGGCTTCGAGGTGGAGGCGCAGGTCCTCTGTTGTTGGCACCCTCCTTGGACGGCCTCTCCCCCTCCTTTGCACCGGTGGTACGTCAGTCATGGTAGATTCTTTTGGTGGGGATGAAGTTTCTCTCTTCCCACAGACGGCGCCAATGTGATGTCCTAGACTATGAGATCCTCAAGGTTAGGGAAGAAGACCTTAAGGAAGCTTCTGTCTAGGGTTAATCTGTGATGTTTATGGGAGTCCTTAGATGGCAAGGTAAAGATCCAAGAAGTAACCCTAATCACTGGTGTGTGAAGGTGATAATTAGGGTTAGAGGACATACCTGAGCCCCATGTAGTATGGAGCTACTTATAGGGGGGAGCTGGTTGCCCTAATGGGCTTGCTTGAGGCCCAAGTAGGGCCAGCCTGTACTGAGCTATGAGCGGATGAGCTGTCCTTGTGGATAAGGTGAGACACATCATCCTGTCCTTGGTATCGGAATCTCTGGGATGTGTCGGACTCTGGGAGGTGTCGGACTCTGGGAGGTGTCGGACAGGGAAGTCGGACCTTGGTAGGAGAATGAGGTCGGCCCGTATCTCATGTCTGTTCGGCCGTTGAGCTTTGAGCTCGGCCAAGCATACAGAGGGTTTCCCGAAGGGTTCCTAAGTCCTAAGTGAGGGCTACGTGGAGCTCGGCTAGGCCGAGTCCACCACACTATACCTTATAATAATATTTTCATGCTAAGAATACAATTTAAATTCATTAAGGAAAATATATGTATATATATATATATTCAGAAATATAAATAGGCATCTTTCATGTTAACTTAATTTTGCTCCAAATATATTTCAATTGACTTCTCAAAACAATTAAATAAAATATTTGAGCATCCTATAGTATAATAGAACCTGTACATATATATAATTATATATATATAGTTTATAATCCCATGAACACATATATATAAATATTACTTAAATCACATACTTAGCACAAAATTAAATTAAATATATAAACAAAATTAATTTATTTTTCTAAATGACACAATTAAATCGGGCCTAAATTGAGGGTCTCACAGAGAACCTCTCAAGACTCCAACACCCTAAGCTCACTTAGGGTTTGCTTGGGAACAATCCAAGACTTTAATCAACATGCTATTTTGAATGTGTATTACGAATCTCACAATGGATTCGCACAAATAAGCACAGCTCAATATAGAAATTGAGACCTAAACTCAACTTGAGAAGAAAATAACAATATGAGTGCAAAGTTGAGTTTTGTGAATTAACACTTGAGAAGAAGAATTAATGTAAGCTTGTAATGATTTTTGAGTATGTTGTCTTGTTTGTTCTTGTGCAAAAACAGAGAGAGATTTTACAATGAAGTTCTAAAGAGTTAGGAAAGACTCAAGTGCCCTAGGATGGGTTTTTGAGTCTTTCCAACGTCATTATTTTTGCTGACTGTACCTAAAGACTCGAGTCTTTTGACCAATACTCGAGTTCTTTGGCCAGGCTGGAAAGATCCGTTGCACGAACAAGACTAACGACTATATTTGCTGATCTGGCAATAAATACTCGAGTCTTTTACAGAAAACTCGAGTGTTCTTCAAAATACTCGAGTATTTTGATCAGACAAAATAAAAATTAATTTTCCTTTTTGTTTTTCTTCTCAAGTATTAATTTTGGTTAATCTCAACCTAATAATCATATTACTTATTTTACTCCTAGAAGAGATTAACTATTTATACCCACTCTCAACATAAAATGAAAAATTACAAATACAACCCAATTGAGAATGAGTAAACACTTGACTTCTTTCTTAAATTCTTGTTGTTGATGTTGCATTGACTTCAAAGCTTGATTGTTAATTACTTTGTCATCATCAAAATCATATCCACATAATTAGGAGCATTGAATTTACAATCTCCCCCTTTTTGGTGATGACAAAATAAGTAACACTTGTTGAGCTTGATACCATCTGAAGATGCTTGCACATGATGGTTTCTTTGTGAGGCAACTCCCCCTCAATGGAAGAACCTCTAAACCTGTCAAAATTCAGCTTGCTAGAAAAGTAGTTATAACATTTTAAAAATACAGCAACAAGCTTAGGACTAGTGCATATTATTGTATTAGAGCAAATACCAAATCATGAAGTTAATTTCATAGATCAGAGCATATATGAAAATTGAATTACTCAACATTTCTCAACAAGAAGATTGTAACAAGTGTTGTTTTTCTCTCCCCCTTTTTGTCATGAGCCAAAAAGATGAAACATTTTGAGAAAAAGATAAGGGGAGGAGAACAACATATTTGGAAACCCCATAGCCAAATATGTAATAAAACACATATAACATAAAACGAAGAGCTCCCCCTGAAGCTTTGCATTAAAAACATAGATTTAAAAAAGATAACATAGATTTTCAACAACTGACTTCCAAAGTACATAAAGTTCAACAAGGACATAAGATTTAAAACCATAAAAGTCTAAAAACAACAACATCAAAACATTGATGGAGGTGCATCATCTGGACGAGGGTAAAATCGAGTAAAGGCGGCCATCATCTCATCAAACCAACGATTCATCTGATCCGAGTGCTGATCCAAGCGGGAGTAGAGCATACCGGACTGTGCACCCATTCTAACATCCAGACTCGCAATATCATCTCGCTGGGCATCAATAGCAGACGCAAGAGAATCCACCCTCCCATCGAGGGTATCCAGCCGCGAGATGACATTTTCCCTCCACTCGGAGCCATCAAACCCGAACTGAGAACCAGTAAAATTATCAAAATTAGTCTCATCATCAACTGGATTCCCACCTTCAGCTTCCTCAAATGCTGCAGCTTCTTCCTCTAATTTCTCAACATCAACCCCTTGTTGAGCTGCAACATTTCCGGCCCTATTCAAATTTGCCACATCCTCCTTGTATAAGTACTCGCCAGAAGGTGCATGGAATTCCATGCCTTGAAGTTTGAGAGTACCATTGTTCAGACAGTGTTGGTTGACATGAAGGGCCATGGACTCTTCATTGGGTTGAATAGGCACACGGAAATGGGTCAAGAGCCGAGTCACATGCATAGGATACGGTAGGGACATAGGGTGCCTAGACTTGGCAGCAGCTAGCATCCTATCGAGAATGATGTGACACCAATTCAACATATCATTGTTAAGAATGGCACTGACAATCCTAAGCTCATGGTTGGTTGGTTTTGCATAGTTCGGTGAGGTTTGGGGAACTAGCTGGTGGCATACAATGTAATGCAGGACCCTAGATTGGGCTGACATCAAGGATGAATGCTTAGTCCCTTCGTTCCAGACACGACCGGGGCGCAACAAACTTCGAAAAATACCATCAGCATCAGCCCTTAAAGATTTGTCCCCGTGTCGTGACGGTCCGAAGACATGATTCAAATCTTTAACTCTAATAGCAAATATAACACCTTCAACCATGGATTCCATACATTATTATTCAGCCTAAGGTTTGCATAGAATGTTCTAACTAATCTAGGATAAACAGGGCCATTAAATTCCAGAAATCTGATGAGTTTCTGTTCCTTAAGATTAAGAATAAAGGAAAAGCCCTTACTTTGAAGGAATGCACATTTTACCCAGCTGATAACTCCAAACCCTCTTGAAGAAAATCCATTAAATCTGTCCAGGCACTCAGCTTCTTGATAATATTCAGGTACATCTTCTTCAGATGATGATTCAGTCACTCTTACTCGTTTCCCATGCCTAGAGGATGAAGCCATTGAAAATTTTTTGAGAAGATTGAAGTTTTTGGGAAGTTAGGGTTTTAAAAGAGGGTAGCGAATTTGAAGATGAAAACGCTTGAAATTAGTTGAAATAAGTGAGGAAAAGTGTTTAAGAGATGTTATTCTAATGAGTTTTGGCAAAAATTTGGAAGAAATCTGAGTTTGGATGATAAAATAGTGTGAAAGCCGAGAGAGAAGAAAGAGGGGTTCGACGAAACTCGAGTGGAATGAAGGAATTGGGGCTGAAGTTCTTTAAATAAGCTGCGAAATACTCGAGTATTTTTGTCAATACTCGAGTAGTTCTTGAAGAACGATTCGAGTCTTGAAGGAAATACTCGAGTCTTTTTAGACTCGGCACCAGGGTCTTGACACGATATGCGCACTGATTCAGGGCAGATCAGACCAAATACTCAAGTAAAACTGGGGGGACTCAAGTTTGGTCAGAAAACCAATTTTTCAGAAAATCAGATTTACTCGAGTCTTTTTGGGATACTCGAGTTTTGCCTGAACGTGTCATTTTTGAGATTTTGGAAAGATTCGAGTCTTTTTAGAAACACTCGAGTCTTTTCATCAGACCCTCAATAAAAACTTTTTCAATTTAAAAATGAATTAATTTGAATTAAAACACTCGAGTCTTTTGAAAAGAACTCGAGTCTTTTGACATATATGAATTTTGAACACAGTTTTAAATCGAACAAACAGAAATCAAACACAATGAACTTCAATGCCAACATGGAATTCATAGAGAATCATACACAATTAATACACAATATTTAGAACATCATTAAGGACAATCTTAACTAAGAATCAAGAACAAGTTAGAATAAGACCAATATGGTGATTTTTCAAATGACACAAAATGCAATTAGCCTATATTAGATTCATCTAAAATACCAAGTTCTCTCCTTATGTGATAGAAGGTATCCCGTGGTAAAGGTTTTGTAAAAATGTCGGCTAATTGATTTTTGGTACTAACAAATTCAATTGTACAATCACCTTTTTGCACATGATCTCTCAAAAAGTGATGTCTTATTTCAATGTGTTTGGTTCTTGAGTGATACACCGGATTCTTAGTCAAATTGATTGCACTCGTGTTATCGCATCTAATAGGAATATTTTCAAGTTTCAAACCAAAATCCGATAATTGTTGTTTCATCCATAATAGTTGAGCACAACAACTATCGACTGCGATATATTCCGCTTTGGCGGTAGAAAGAGCAACACAAGCTTGCTTTTTAGAAAACCATGACACCAATGAACTTCCCAAGAAATGGCAAGTACCACTGGTGCTTTTGCGATCAAGCTTGCATCCCGCGAAATCGGAATCCGAGTAACCAACTAAACTAAGATTGGCATCAGCAGGATACCACAAACCAGTGTTAATTGTTCCTTTTAGATACTTAAATATATGCTTAACTGTGGATAGGTGAGATTCTTTAGGATTAGCTTGAAATCGAGCACAAATGCATACACTAAACATAATATCCGATCTAGCTGCAGTAAGATATATGAGACTACCTATCATTCCCCTATATTTACTAACATCAACCGGGGTACCTTGTTCATCTTTGTCTAGGTAGCATGATGTGCTCATTGGAGTGTAGGCTTCTTTGCATTTGTCCAATCCGAACTTTTCAAGGAGCTCTTTGCAATATTTCCCTTGATGCACAAATGTCCCCTTCTTGACTTGCTTTATTTGTAAGCCTAGGAAGAACTTGAGCTCTTCCATCATTGACATTTCAAATTCCTTTTTCATCAAATTAGAAAACTTTCTACAAAGAGACACGTTGGTAGCACCGAATATGATATCATCAACATAGATTTGCACTAACAATATGTCATCTTTAGTTTTATAAATGAATAGTGTATTATCAACCTTCCCTCTTTGAAACTTGTTTTCTAATAAAAAGGAACTCAATCGATCGTACCAAGCTTTAGGAGCTTGTTTCAATCCATAAAGTGCCTTTCTCAATTTGTAAACATGGTTTGGAAATTCACTATTTTCAAAACCGGGGGGTTGCTTGACATACACTTCTTCATTTAAAAACCCATTCAATAAAGCACTTTTAACATCCATTTAGTATAAAGTGAATTTCACGATTGATGCAAAAGCAAGTAAAATTCGAATTGCCTCAAGTCGTGCAACCGAAGCAAAGGTCTCATCAAAATCGATACCTTCCTCTTGGTTGTACCCTTGAGCCACTAGTCTTGCTTTGTTTCTTATAATCAACCCGGATTCATCAAGTTTATTTCTATAAATTCATTTAGTGCCAATTATAGAATGATCCTTGGGTTTAGGGACTAGATCCAAAACTTCATTTCTAGCAAATTGGTTCAATTCTTCTTGCATAGCAAGAACCCAATGTTCATCCTCAATGGCCTTTTTAATTGAGTCGACTTCAATTTGAGAAACAAAGGAGACATAGTTGAAAATGTTTTGAATAGACCTACAAGTTAGTACTCCCTTTGACATAGCTCCTATGATATTGTCTATAGGATGAGCCTTGACCGATTTCCAAGCCGGAGGAAGTTCTTGTTTAACTTCACCTTCATCACCTTTTGATTTTTCTCTCTCTTTTTCTTCATTTGAAAAATCAATGCCATCTTCACTAGCATCACATAAAACACTATCTTCTTTCGAAGACTCATTAAAAACAACATGAATAGATTCTTCAATTGTTAAAGTTCTTTTGTTGAAAATTCTATAAGCTTTACTAAGAGAGGAATAGCCTAAAAATATGCCTTCATCGGATTTGGAATCAAACTTGCCAAGGTTTTCTTTTCCATTGTTTAAAACGAAAACTTTGCATCCGAAGACATGAAAATGAGATATGTTTGGCTTTCTTCCTTTGTAAAGCTCATAGGGGGTTTTATCTAAAGAGGGCCTTATCAAAATTCGATTCAAAACATAGCAAGTCGTATTGCTGGCATCAGCCCAAAAATATTGAGGTACTTGAGAATCATTTAGCATGGTTCTAGCAAGTTCTTCTAGCACCCTATTTTTCCGCTCTACCACTCCATTTTGTTCCGGAGTTCTTGGTGCGGAGAATTGGTGCTCAATACCATTTTTAGCACAAAACCTATCAAATTTGTGGTTTTCAAATTCACCACCATGATCGGTACGAATAATAATTACTTTTTGATTCACTTGGTTTTGCAAAAGTTTTACATGATGTTTGAAAGATTTGTAGGTCTCGCTCTTTGTAGTTTGATTGGAGCCAAAAATATGATGTTTTTGAGTGATAATTTACCCTCTTTCTTAGTGATTTTGGCTTGTTTCTCAAGTAATTGTTAAGAAAAGATTGATTTTATCTACTAATGACGAGGAACGAGATCTTTGTGGATTTTGTGCCCTTTTTGGTTCTTAATTTCAGGTTTTGGAGCTTAATTTGTTTAAATTGGAAAAGAAAAAAAGAAGCAAGTAATAAAACCTTAAAGTTGGAACTGAGAAGGCAATTTTGTTGGTTAAGATGCTATGCACGCCCAAGTGTGGGTGCACAAGACCAGGAAATGGGGGCAAAAGAGCAAAAGCAAGGATCTGCTGAAGTTACCGTAGTGCGCCCAGGCGCAGGCCATCACGCCCAAGCGCAGGAGCTTCACGCCCGAGCGCGCAAAATGCGAAAATGTGACACTGTTCGCTGTTTTGATCATAACTTGAGCTACGCTTATCCAAATGAGACGATCTAGGTATCATTTTAAAGCTAAGGAAAAGATCTACAACTTTGCCAGAAATTGCCTTCCTCAAATTCGTCCATATTGGGGGTCAAAATCAGTGCCGAAGTTGCTGTTAGACACAAATACGGGATTCTAGAAGGATTTTAATGATAAATTCTATTTGTAGATAAGATTCTTAAAGATTAGTTTATTTTAATAGGATCTTATCATATTATATTCAGATTTAGGATTAGTTATTTCAAATAAAAATCTTATCACATTTGATTGGAAATTAGATTAGTCTTTATCTATATAATAAGAGGATTAGGAATTAGGAATCATTCAGAACACTTGGGAGCAGAGTTTTGCATTGATTTTGTGAAGAACGGAGATTAGAGGCAAGGATTAGTGGTAATTATGTCACTCTTTATCACTTTTATTGCTTTTCTTCTCCCCATTATGAACTAAACCCTTCTTTGGGATGTAGGAGTAGATGAACATGGAACCTTGTTAATGTTTATGCAATGAATTGATTTTGTTTTTCCATTATAAATTCTGTGTTTGATTATATTTTTATTGTTGTTCGTGAATGTGCGCAGTTCATGACTTAGGAATCCTAATCTAATAGACATATTAATTTAGGATTTAGCCTAATAATCAAACAGTTCAATTGCATAAGGATAGACATATTTCTTATGAATTGGATAATTTTTACAAGTTTTGATTGAACTTAATTAAGGGTTAGGTTTTAAGGCTCTCTTGAGACATCATTGGGAGATTAATATCTAAAATACGGAAACGTTCTAAGACATTAGGCGTTTTCTACCTTTGCAAAACAAATTCAGAATTTAGGAAAACAAATCAAGTCATTGTTAAACGTTTTAGGAACCTTCATCGAAACTACATCCCGCTTTTTCCCCATTCTTCAAGAATCGTTTTATTTATTTATTTTAATTCATTTAAATCAACTATTTCTCAAATAATCGAATTCCAATTTAAATTTCATTTAGTAACTACGAATAGGTGAGAATTAATAGAATCAATTTCAGTCCTCGTTGGGAACGATACTTTATTTATCACTTTATTACTTGTACGATCTGGTGCACTTGCCAGAATCCCAACAAGTTTTTGGCGCCGTTGCCGGGGACTAAAATTAGATTTTAATAATTTTCGGTACTTTTTAGTAGTTACTTATTGGAATCATTATGTAACATGGCTTATTCTCATGATGACATAGAATTTATCAAATTTATTTTGTCGTCACCTACTCCATCCTGTTTTGCACGAAATATTTTTGATGAGATTAAAGTTTTTGATGGTCTTTTAGAGGAGGTGGTACAAAAATCTTCTATTACGGAAGATCAAAGTGCTCCCCTTTCTAAACCCATAGAAAAAGAAGAAATTGTGCATGATGAGATTGAGGAAGTGAAACAAGATAAATTGAATGATGGGGTGAGTCTAGGGGTTGAATTAAGGTCCACTTTGCATGATGAATTTTCTGCTCTTGCTAAATGTATTGGATTGCATGAATATGTGGAACCCTCAAAAAATTTTCCTTCAATTTACCCCTTAATTTTTTATGACTTCCCTGATGCTCATGATGATGACAAGTCATTGTTCTCCTTTTTAGAGCCTGAAAAGGCAACGTTGCTAAGCCATGGAGTTTACTATAACATCCTAAACTTTGATTTTAAGTGAAATAAATACTAAAAACCTTAGAAAAATTGGAAAAGTGAGTTAATGAATTTTGCCAGATATGTGGGTGGTGATTATAGGGCCTTGGAGTTGTATAGGAGGTATATATGGCCTTGGGCAGGGTCAAATAAGCGAGATCGGGAGTAAAATCGGCGTTTTAGGTGTTAGAAATCAACCGAAAAGATAAAATTAGAAATTCATTATAGGAAGCTATGAAAATAAATTCCACCGTTGGATGTGAAGTTTATGGGGTAAAGAAGCATGTCTAAAAATTTGGACTCGATCCGACGGTCGACGAAAAAGTTACGGCGAATCGAAGGTTGGAAACCCTGAAACTCGCCCAGGCGCATGAGTCACTCGCCCAGGCGAGTCACTGTTCATTTTGGTGCACCATCCAGTGAGATTCCCGCCCAGGCCAGCCCACCATTCGCCCAGGCGAGTGAGGCACGCACCAGCCGCACCATTTCCGTTTTCTAGCGCGCCAATTCCACTTGTGCCAGCATCTGACCGCATCAGTTACGCACCAACTTGGTTCTGGTGCAGATTTCTCGCCCAGGCGAGGAATTGGCTCGCCCAGGCGAGCGGATGCGCACACCAGCGCACCAGGAATTCCGTGTGGCGCGCCAATTCTCCAGCTGACCGTGTGAGCCATGCACCAGTCTGGTGCTGGTGCAAGACGTGCGCCCAGGCGAGCCTGGCATGCGCCCAGGCGCGTGGCACAGACCAGATTTGAACTGGTCCATTGATTTTCAACTTGGTGGCTAAGTTTTCCCCACCAGCCCTTGGATCCTCCTGCACCAGCCAAGGTAAAAATAAAAGAAATAAAAACAAAGCTCTCCACCACCATTCAAACCCACACAACTCCATCAACTTCATCAAATTCTCTCAACTCCAAGAACATTCCAATCACAAAATCCACCAAAACACATTTGATTCTTGGGCACCTCAACCCAAAATCAAACAAGACCAACCAACCTTGCACCATGGATGTTGATTGAAGCTTCATCCTCTTCTTCCTTGGACCTCATGAGTTGCACCCACCTTCTCCCTCTTTGGTTTTTCATTTTCATCATTTATTTGAGGTAAGCTAGCTCTCCTCTTAGTTCATGGATTTTATTTTAAAACCCTAGGATTCTTGCACTCTTCATGATATAGGAATTGAGTTTCATGCCTTCCAACTCCAACCAAGGCAAGGATAAAGATAGTTCCTCTTGTGCTCTCACAAATAGGGTGGTATATCAACATTTCATCATTTCCTTGTTGAGGTGGCAAGCTAGACTTAGGAAATTCAAGTTTCCAAGATTTTGAGCTAGGGCTCACTAAGGTTCTATTTACTCTTTGCTAATTTAAGGTAAGGAGTGGGTTATAGTGAGTATTACCTTACTCTGGGGTTTAGTTTACATTATGCATATAATGAGTACTAAGATTTTGTGTTAGTTTAGGTTGATATAATATAAAATAATTGTTAGGATAGAATCTATGACTTAGGGAATTTATTTTGATGTTGATATATTGCATTTTGTGGTTTGGTGATGTTGATGAATTATATGCTTATGTTGTTTAATAATTTGAGTTGTGATAATAAGTGAAATTGTGCTAATTAAGTTACAAAATATATTTGTGATCATTGGATAATGAAAATGTGTAATGTGGTAATTAATTTTGAATAATGGAAATTTGCTAAACAATTGATAATGATAAAGAACTAATTAAATTATACCCAGGCTCAGCCAGGGGATTGAGATATTTACCCGGGCGCAGTAAGTCGTTATCGCGCGGTGGTGCGAACGTAGTAGGTCGTGACCAGGGGATTGAGAAACATACCCGGGCGCAGTAAGTCACTATCGCGCGGTGGTGCGAGCGCAGTAGGTCGTGACCAGGGGATTTACCCGGGCGCAGTAAGTCGTGAGTGCACAGGAGTACAGACGCAGTAGGTCGTGACCAGGGGATTGAGACACATACCTGGGCGCAGTAAGTCGTGAGTGCACAGGAGTGCAGACGCAGTAGGTCGTGACCAGGGACAGATAAAAAGAATATAAATATGATTAAAATGCATGGAACGAAAGACTTAAGAAAATGTTAAATCAAAATCGATTTGAGAAACTAATGAATACTCGAAATTGAATTGTGATGAATTGACTCTTATTTATGATGTTGTGATTGAATTGTTATATGTGTATGGCTTAGTGTTGCATTATGTCCTAATTGGAAACTGCCTCCCTATTTTATGTGTAATACTCACTCCTTACTATCATCACAGGTACTGAGGAAGAGTTTGCACTTGAGCAGGCCGAGCAGGAGTACTCTCCCTCTCAGGGAGAGTAGGTTACCTTTAGTGATGTAGGACATGGGAATGTCCTGGGCCCGATGATGTGAATCATTTTTGTTGTATATAAATGTAAATAGCTTTTTGGGGGCCCAGGACGACTCCTTTTGGGAAAGGGGTCTATTTTGGGGAAAAACTTATTTCCTAAAACTTGTTTATATTCCGCTAACTCTGATGCTGATACTATGATGTCTTAAACCTGTTTCTGATGCGTGCACGAAGATGCACTAGCTGGTATATATATATGTGAATAGCCCTGCAGGCTTTGTTATGTGAAAATATTATTGTTTATCAGGTTGCAGGAAAACAGGAATTTTTTGGAAAAGTCCAATAAACAAACGAAACTCCGTCCGTTTGACGGGAGATTTTCATATGAAAGAAAAGTAAGTAAGAGTTTTTCCTAATCAATTTATGAGTCGAAAAAGGAATTTTCAAGTTGCTATTTTTAATTAAGGGTATATAAGGGTAAATAAACTTAGGTGTTACATTTTATGGTATCAGAGCAGTTTCCCTCGGCCTTTGGAGTGTGGACTCACATCTCCAATAGTTACTCACCAAGAGAGTAACTGAATTACTTAGCTAAGAGTCTAAGACCAAGACTAGGAAGTTTATATTCTTATTTAATATTAAATGCTTAATTGTTTATCTCCTCAATGGCTTAGCAGTATGGCTGGGCGACGAGGTGATAATGATAGAATGGCGGCGATACTGGAAAACTTAGTGCAAGTGCAACAGGCCCAAACCCAGATGCAGCAGGATCATGCAGCAACTTTGGCACAAATGCAACAGAACCAAGCGGGAAACATGCAGCAGCAGCAGCAGCAATAAATCCTCCACCAGCTCCTGTTGATTGGATGTCAAGGTTCAGGAAGAACGATCCACCTCGGTTCGAAGGGGGATTCAATCCAGATGGGGCTCAAAAATGGCTCCAGGAAATGGAGAAAATCCTTCGCTCGCTGCAACCACCAGTAGATCAGTATGTCAAACTGGTGGAATATGTTCTGTTAGGTGAGGCAGAACACTGGTGGGAGCATCAGAGGCGTAGTTTGGAAGCTGGTAATGAGGTGATCAATTGGGATCTTTTTAAGATCCGATTTCTGAACAAATACTTTTCGGAAGAAGTCAGGAGGGAGAAGGAGTTAGCATTCTTGAAGTTGGAACAGGGAACAATGAGTGTCGGAGAATACGCAGCTCAGTTTGAGGATTTGATCCGATACTCTGGAGGGTACAGAGATGCTGATGAACGAACCAAGTGCATTAAGTTTGAAGCTGGGTTGAATGCTAAGATCAGAACCATCTTTACTTATCAGGGCATATCAAATTTGGCTCAATTAGTGAACATGACTAGTGCATTTGAAAATGCTCTAAAGCAAGAGAAGGCGGAGGATAAGAGCAAAGCAATACAGCGGACCGGCCCGATCAGGGGCAAGAGTTCGGTGCAGCGACCAGGTCCTTACTCTCAGCCTAGAACAGGCCGAGCAGTAAGCACTTTTGGTCCTATTCCGACTTGTCCACATTGTGGTAGGCACCACAGGGGAGATTGCTGGACATTGAATCCGAGTAAGGGTCCAACCTGTTACAAGTGCGGGCAGCCGGGTCACGTTGTGACAAATTGTCCTAAAAATGCAGTTAAAAAGGAGGTTAATGTGGCTAAGGTTCAGAGAGCTGGTGACAACAGGGTGACTCGGAAGGGCAAGGTGTATACTCTGGATGGTGAGGAGGTTACTGATGCTGATGAACTGATTAGAGGTACCGGTTATGTTAATAGTATTCCTTGTGGTATTCTCTTTGATTGCGGAGCCACTCATTCATTTATTTCTTCCGATTGCATGAAGAAGTTAGGGTTGTCTGCAATAGAAATGCCTTATAAATTATCTGTTTCCACACCCACGAATTCTTCTGTAGTCACATCAACTATGTGTTTGGATTGCCCACTTCGAGTATTGGAGCGGGAATTCAAAGTGAATTTAATCTGTTTGCCTCTAACTAAGCTTGACATCATTCTGGGCATGGACTGGATGTCTCGGCACCATGTTCTGATTGACTGTCATCAGAAATCAATTACCATTAGTGATCTTTCTTTATCTGCCCTGGAAATGAATGAGGATGCAGAGATCAGTCAGATTCCGGTAGTCTGTGAGTTTCCAGAAGTCTTTCCTTCAGAGATTCCTGGATTACCGCCAAACAGAGAAGGGGAGTTTAGTATAGATCTGATGCCCGGTGCAGGTCCTATTTCTATAGCCCCGTACCGGATGGCACCTCCGGAGTTAGAAGAGTTGAAAAAGCAGATAGAGGAGCTATTGGCTAAGGGATTGATTAGACCAAGCGTGTCACCTTGGGGAGCTTCGATTCTTTTTGTTAAAAAGAAGGACGGAAGTCTCCGAATGTACATCGACTATAGACAATTGAATGCGGTGACGGTGAAAAACAAGTATCCTCTTCCTCGCATTGACGATTTGTTGGACCAATTGCAAGGAGCAGCTATATTTTCTAAGATTGACCTTCGATCGGGATACCATCAAATCCGTATCCGAGAGGGGGACATTCCTAAAACGGCGTTCAGGTCGAGATATGGACATTTTGAATATGTTGTTATGTCCTTTGGTCTCACTAATGCTCCGACCATCTTTATGGATTATATGAACAGGATATTCAGGCCGTACTTGGATTCTTTCGTCATAGTCTTCATTGACGACATTCTCATCTACTCTAAGAGTCCAAGTGAGCATGCTGAGCATCTGAAAATAGTGCTGCAGATTCTCAAATCCAAACAGCTTTATGCAAAGCTATCTAAGTGTAGTTTCTGGTTGAATGAAGTGCAGTTTCTGGGGCATGTCATTTCTGAGAAGGGTGTTGCTGTCGATCCTTCTAAGGTGGAAGCGGTACTTAAGTGGGAGAGACCTAAGTCCATCACTGAGATCAGAAGTTTTCTTGGTATGGCTGGGTATTATCGGAGGTTCATTGAAGGGTTTTCCAAGTTGGCTCTTCCTTTGACGACTCTTACACGGAAAGGTGTTCTGTTTGAGTGGTCCCCAGAATGTGAAGGTAGTTTTCAAGAGTTGAAGAAGCGGTTGACTAGCTCTCCGGTGTTAGTTTTTCCGGACCCGACTCAATCCTTCGTGGTGTATTGTGATGCTTCTAAGCAAGGGTTGGGTTGTGTGTTGATGCAGCAAGGGCAAGTCATAGCTTATGCATCCAGACAATTGAGGCAGCATGAACAGAACTATCCCACTCATGATCTTGAGTTGGCGGCAGTAGTTTTTGCTTTGAAAATCTGGAGGCATTATCTATATGGTTCAAAGTTCGAGGTCTTTAGCGATCATAAAAGTCTTCACTATCTCTTCGATCAGAAAGAATTGAACATGAGATAGAGGAGGTGGATGGAATTTCTTAAAGACTATGACTTTGATCTTCAGTATCATCTGGGCAAAGCCAATGTAGTGGCTGATGCACTAAGTCGTAAGGCTTTGCATGTTAGTAATCTAATGGTGAAAGAGATGGAATTGATTCAAGAGTTTAGTGACCTCAACCTGAACATGCAAGTGAAAGAGAAGAGCATTGTTCTTGAAATGTTGCGGGTTACTAACGACTTGATTGGTCTTATTAAAGAAAGGCAAGCCGACGATGTAGAGCTGCAGAAGTTGTTAGAAGGGGCATCAGGCAATGAAGAGCCCGACTTTGTGAAAGGTTCTGATGGCATCATCCGATTTAGGGGTCGGATATGTGTTCCTATGGATTTCGAAGTTAGAAGAGATATCCTATGGGAAGCACATCGAACCAAGATGAATTTTCATCCTGGTGCAACAAAGATGTACCAAGATCTAAAAAGGATTTATTGGTGGCCGAAGTTAAAAACTGATGTGGCCGATCACGTGTCTCATTGCTTAACTTGTCAGAAGGTTAAGATTGAGCATCAAAAGCCTGGTGGTCCTTTGCGATCACTTGAGATTCCGGAATGGAAATGGGACAGTATAACTATGGACTTTGTGACGGGTTTACCGAGGACTGTTGGAGGATGTGATTCAGTTTGGGTGGTTGTAGACCGTCTTACAAAGTGTGCTCATTTCATTCCTACCCATAAGAAGTATACTCTTGAGAAGTTGACTCAGTTGTACATCAGGGACATAGTGAAGTTGCATGGTGTTCCTACTAGTATTGTATCCGATCGCAATCCGAGATTTCTGTCTAGATTTTGGCAGAGTCTTCAGGAGGCATTGGGTACTAAGTTGAAATTTAGTACGGCTTACCATCCGCAGACAGACGGACAATCTGAGCGTACTATCCAGACACTTGAGGATTTGCTGAGAGCATGTGTTCTGGAGCAAGCCGGTAGTTGGGAGCAGCTACTACCTTTGATGGAGTTTACTTACAACAACAGTTTTCACTCCAGCATCGGTATGGCACCGTTTGAGGCTCTCTACGGAAGAAAATGTAGAACGCCTTTATGTTGGTTCCAAATAGGTGAAAATCTGTTGACAGGTCCTGACATTGTGAAAGAAACAACGGAGAAGGTCACAATGATCAAGAACAAAATGAAAACTTCACAGGATCGCCAAAAGAGTTTTGCAGATAGGCGAAGGAGGCCTTTGGAGTTCGATGTTGGGAATCATGTGTTCCTAAGGGTGTCTCCGATCACAGGAATTGGTAGGGCAATCAAATCTAGGAAGTTAACTCCTCGGTTTGTTGGGCCTTATGAGATTCTGGAGAAGGTTGGCCCAGTGGCGTACAGGATTGCATTACCCCCTCACTTGTCAAGGCTTCATAACGTGTTTCATGTTTCACAACTAAGGAAATATGTCCATGATCCTTCGCATGTGGTTACCTTAGATGATTTGCCTTTGAAAGAGAACTTGACTTTTGAAGTTCTGCCAGTTAGAATTGAAGACAGGCAGGTGAAGCAGCTCAGAGGCAAGGAAATCTCTTTGGTTAAGGTTATATGGATCAGGAACGATGTGGAAGAGGCTACATGGGAACTGGAGGACAAGATCAGGCAGTCTCATCCACAATTGTTCGACGAATTTCGAGGACGAAATTCAGGTAAGTGGGAGTTTACTATAACATCCTAAACTTTGATTTTAAGTGAAATAAATACTAAAAACCTTAGAAAAATTGGAAAAGTGAGTTAATGAATTTTGCCAGATATGTGGGTGGTGATTATAGGGCCTTGGAGTTGTATAGGAGGTATATATGGCCTTGGGCAGGGTCAAATAAGCGAGATCGGGAGTAAAATCGGCGTTTTAGGTGTTAGAAATCAACCGAAAAGATAAAATTAGAAATTCATTATAGGAAGCTATGAAAATAAATTCCACCGTTGGATGTGAAGTTTATGGGGTAAAGAAGCATGTCTAAAAATTTGGACTCGATCCGACGGTCGACGAAAAAGTTACGGCGAATCGAAGGTTGGAAACCCTGAAACTCGCCCAGGCGCATGAGTCACTCGCCCAGGCGAGTCACTGTTCATTTTGGTGCACCATCCAGTGAGATTCCCGCCCAGGCCAGCCCACCATTCGCCCAGGCGAGTGAGGCACGCACCAGCCGCACCATTTCCGTTTTCTAGCGCGCCAATTCCACTTGTGCCAGCATCTGACCGCATCAGTTACGCACCAACTTGGTTCTGGTGCAGATTTCTCGCCCAGGCGAGGAATTGGCTCGCCCAGGCGAGCGGATGCGCACACCAGCGCACCAGGAATTCCGTGTGGCGCGCCAATTCTCCAGCTGACCGTGTGAGCCATGCACCAGTCTGGTGCTGGTGCAAGACGTGCGCCCAGGCGAGCCTGGCATGCGCCCAGGCGCGTGGCACAGACCAGATTTGAACTGGTCCATTGATTTTCAACTTGGTGGCTAAGTTTTCCCCACCAGCCCTTGGATCCTCCTGCACCAGCCAAGGTAAAAATAAAAGAAATAAAAACAAAGCTCTCCACCACCATTCAAACCCACACAACTCCATCAACTTCATCAAATTCTCTCAACTCCAAGAACATTCCAATCACAAAATCCACCAAAACACATTTGATTCTTGGGAACCTCAACCCAAAATCAAACAAGACCAACCAACCTTGCACCATGGATGTTGATTGAAGCTTCATCCTCTTCTTCCTTGGACCTCATGAGTTGCACCCACCTTCTCCCTCTTTGGTTTTTCATTTTCATCATTTATTTGAGGTAAGCTAGCTCTCCTCTTAGTTCATGGATTTTATTTTAAAACCCTAGGATTCTTGCACTCTTCATGATATAGGAATTGAGTTTCATGCCTTCCAACTCCAACCAAGGCAAGGATAAAGATAGTTCCTCTTGTGCTCTCACAAATAGGGTGGTATATCAACATTTCATCATTTCCTTGTTGAGGTGGCAAGCTAGACTTAGGAAATTCAAGTTTCCAAGATTTTGAGCTAGGGCTCACTAAGGTTCTATTTACTCTTTGCTAATTTAAGGTAAGGAGTGGGTTATAGTGAGTATTACCTTACTCTGGGGTTTAGTTTACATTATGCATATAATGAGTACTAAGATTTTGTGTTAGTTTAGGTTGATATAATATAAAATAATTGTTAGGATAGAATCTATGACTTAGGGAATTTATTTTGATGTTGATATATTGCATTTTGTGGTTTGGTGATGTTGATGAATTATATGCTTATGTTGTTTAATAATTTGAGTTGTGATAATAAGTGAAATTGTGCTAATTAAGTTACAAAATATATTTGTGATCATTGGATAATGAAAATGTGTAATGTGGTAATTAATTTTGAATAATGGAAATTTGCTAAACAATTGATAATGATAAAGAACTAATTAAATTATACCCAGGCTCAGCCAGGGGATTGAGATATTTACCCGGGCGCAGTAAGTCGTTATCGCGCGGTGGTGCGAATGCAGTAGGTCGTGACCAGGGGATTGAGAAACATACCCGGGCGCAGTAAGTCGCTATCGCGCGGTGGTGCGAGCGCAGTATGTCGTGACCAGGGGATTTACCCGGGCGCAGTAAGTCGTGAGTGCACAGGAGTACAGACGCAGTAGGTCGTGACCAGGGGATTGAGACACATACCCGGGCGCAGTAAGTCGTGAGTGCACAGGAGTGCAGACGCAGTAGGTCGTGACCAGGGACAGATAAAAAGAATATAAATATGATTAAAATGCATGGAACGAAAGACTTAAGAAAATGTTAAATCAAAATCGATTTGAGAAACTAATGAATACTCGAAATTGAATTGTGATGAATTGACTCTTATTTATGATGTTGTGATTGAATTGTTATATGTGTATGGCTTAGTGTCGCATTATGTCCTAATTGGAAACTGCCTCCCCATTTTATGTGTAATACTCACTCCTTACTATCATCACAGGTACTGAGGAAGAGTTTGCACCTGAGCAGGCCGAGCAGGAGTACTCTCCCTCTCAGGGAGAGTAGGTTACCTTTAGTGATGTAGGACATGGGAATTTCCTGGGCCCGATGATGTGAATCATTTTTGTTGTATATAAATGTAAATAGCTTTTTGGGGGCCCAGGACGACTCCTTTTGCGAAAGGGGTCTGTTTTGGGGAAAAACTTATTTCCTAAAACTTGTTTATATTCCGCTAACTCTGATGCTGATACTATGATGTCTTAAACCTGTTTCTGATGCGTGCACGAAGATGCACTAGCTGGTATATATATATGTGAATAGCCCTGCAGGCTTTGTTATGTGAAAATATTATTGTTTATCAGGTTGCAGGAAAACAGGAATTTTTTGGAAAAGTCCAATAAACAAACGAAACTCCGTCCGTTTGACGGGAGATTTTCATATGAAAGAAAAGTAAGTAAGAGTTTTTCCTAATCAATTTATGAGTCGAAAAAGGAATTTTCAAGTTGCTATTTTTAATTAAGGGTATATAAGGGTAAATAAACTTAGGTGTTACATTTACACTTTCATAGACTCCATGCTTGATGAAAAAGACAAGCACCATATGATGATGCTTGGAGTGAAAAATGCACCATTTGACCCGGGAGGGTTTAAAACTATTTTTAAACATTTGCTCCAACATCATCCGTGCATATTTCCATGGGATCCAGGAATAACTTGCTATTGCTGCATAACATGGAAGTTGTGCTATAGGATTTGGGATCCTGGTGGATTCTCTTTAGTTTTGTAGTAGTGTAGGATTTAAATTTTTAATTAGGAGATTGAATAAAGAGTTTAGAGTTTTCTATATGTAACTGCTAATGGGGTGCTTCAAGCACTATTTTTAGTTGTTCATGTGACAAAGGTGAATAAGTTTGGGGGAGTCTCCTCCATGGTGCATCAAGAGAGAATGCTGTGCTACAAAGGGAAGTCTCTAATTCCTTACTTTTGTTTTTAGTTTTTGATTTTTATTTTGTAGTTTAGGATAGATTTGTTGCTTGAGGACAAGCCACATTCTAAGTTTGGGGGAGGGTAACAAAATAAAAAATTTTCTGAACTTGATTTCTCCCTTGGCTTTGTGTTGGTTTGTGTCGTGGCTTGAGTAGGCACTAATTCAAGGTGTTAGATTTTTTTCCCTTGATAGGTGTAAATGCTTGATTGTGATTTTCGACTTGTTTTACCCAGATACTAATTGGATTTAGCTTTGAAATTTTTTGAAAATTAGTTGTTTGGCAAACTTGTTGTGAATGATTGATTAGTGAATTGACCTTAACCAGTGAGATTTTAGCCTATACACTTGATGGAGTAATGTTTAATGAATATTGTGATGAAACTCCTATTTCTTTCATGAGTGTTGTTCGCTTTGATTGTTTGTTCTAGAACTTGACTTGTGACCTTTTCAAAATTGACAATTGATTGCATGCATGAATATGATTAAGGCACTTAGGTTTTGTGTTTTTGAGGCCTTCAACAACTTTTGAGAAATAATGTTCCCTTAGTTGCCCACTTTGAGCTGGATGAGATATGATTTTCTTTGGTACCCAACATTAATTGAAATATTTTTATGAAGTACCTTTGAATTTTTGAATGAGCAATTGAGTGGAATGTTACATAAAAATGGTGAAAGTGTTAAATGTTGAAAAATGTATTTCTATCTCTCTTCGAAAAAAAAGAGCATAATAAAAATGTGCTGAAAAAAAGAAGAAGAAGAGAATAGGAAGGGAAAAAAAAGGAAACAAATGAGCTGAGTTGTGTTTGTGTAACCACTTCATTGCTCATTTCATGAGTCAAAAGGGAAGATTTGTGATTTTATTAAAATAAGCCCTTTGTGTTATCCTTTGCTTCTTTTATCCCACCTGACGCTTTTAGCCATGGCCCCATTACAACCAAATTAAAGACCTTTTGATTTGTGCGTGCTGTCAATAATTCAGTGGAGATATAGGTCTATAGTCAAGCTTATGGTAACATGCTTTCATTGTTTGAACTTGAGTGAATTGATAAATATTACCCATACACATGAGAGATGTTGTGAGATAGTGTGGTCACTAATCTTTTATTCACTTTGAGTTTGTCTTATCAACTGGTTTTCATTAAGGTGATTTGCTAGTGAAGAGAGGAATCTTGGGTAGGTGAGTCGGAGTTTATGACTGAGTTGCTATGTCTTGATTGGGGAGGATTTGAGGCTCTAAATTTTTTGTTTTACTTTTGCCTGGGACATGCAAAATGTTAAGTTTGGGGGAGTGATTGGAGCCAAAAATATGATGTTTTTGAGTGATAATTTACCCTCTTTCTTAGTGATTTTGGCTTGTTTCTCAAGTAATTGTTAAGAAAAGATTGATTTTATCTACTAATGACGAGGAACGAGATCTTTGTGGATTTTGTGCCCTTTTTGGTTCTTAATTTCAGGTTTTGGAGCTTAATTTGTTTAAATTGAAAAAGAAAAAAAGAAGCAAGTAATAAAACCTTAAAGTTGGAACTGAGAAGGCAATTTTGTTGGTTAAGATGCTATGCACGCCCAAGCGTGGGTGCACAAGACCAAGAAATGGGGGCAAAAGAGCAAAAGCAAGGATCTGCTGAAGTTACCGTCGTGCGCCCAGGCGCAGGTCATCACGCCCAAGCGCAGGAGCTTCACACCCGGGCGCGCAAAATGCGAAAATGTGACACTGTTCGCTGTTTTGATCATAACTTGAGCTACGCTTATCCAAATGAGGCGATCTAGGTATCATTTTAAAGCTAAGGAAAAGATCTACAACTTTGCCTGAATTAGCCTTCCTCAAATTCGTCCATATTGGGGGTCAAAATCAGTGCCGAATTTGATGTCAGACACAAATACGGGATTCTAGAAGGATTTTAATGATAAATTCTATTTGTAGATAAGATTCTTAAAGATTAGTTTATTTTAATAGGATCTTATCATATTATATTAAGATTTAGGATTAGTTATTTCAAATAAAAATCTTATCACATTTGATTGGAAATTAGGTTAGTCTTTATCTATATAATAAGAGGATTAGGAATTAGGAATCATTCAGAACACTTGGGAGCAGAGTTTTGCATTGATTTTGTGAAGAACGGAGATTAGAGGCAAGGATTAGTGGTAATTATGTCACTCTTTATCACTTTTATTGCTTTTCTTCTCCCCATTATGAACTAAACCCTTCTTTGGATGTAGGAGTAGATGAACATGGAACCTTGTTAATGTTTATGCAATGAATTGATTTTGTTTTTCCATTATAAATTTTGTGTTTGATTATATTTTTATTGTTGTTCGTGAATGTGCGCAGTTCATGACTTAGGAATCCTAATCTAATAGACATATTAATTTAGGATTTAGCCTAATAATCAAACAGTTCAATTGCATAAGGATAGACATATTTCTTATGAATTGGATAATTTTTACAAGTTTTGATTGAACTTAATTAAGGGTTAGGTTTTAAGGCTCTCTTGAGACATCATTGGGAGATTAATATCTAAAATACGGAAACGTTCTAAGACATTAGGCGTTTTCTACCTTTGCAAAACAAATTCAGAATTTAGGAAAACAAATCAAGTCATTGTTAAACGTTTTAGGAACCTTCATCGAAACTACATCCCTCTTTTTCCCCATTGTTCAAGAATCGTTTTATTTATTTATTTTAATTCATTTAAATCAACTATTTCTCAAATAATCGAATTCCAATTTAAATTTCATTTAGTAACTACGAATAGGTGAGAATTATTAGAATCAATTTCAGTCCTCGTTGGGAACGATACTCTATTTATCACTTTATTACTTGTACGATCTGGTGCACTTGCCAGAATCCCAACAAGTTTTTGGCGCCGTTGTCGGGGACTAATATTAGATTTTAATAATTTTCGGTACTTTTTAGTAGTTACTTAGTGGAATCATTATGTAACATGGCTTATTCTCATGATGATATAGAATTTATCAAATTTATTTTGTCGTCACCTACTCCATCCTGTTTTGCACAAAATATTTTTGATGAGATTAAAGTTTTTGATGGTCTTTCAGAGGAGGTGGTACAAAAATCTTCTATTACGGAAGATCAAAGTGCTCCCCTTTCTAAACCCATAGAAAAAGAAGAAATTGTGCATGATGAGATTGAGGAAGTGAAACAAGATAAATTGAATGATGGGGTGAGTCTAGGGGTTGAATTAAGGTCCACTTTGCATGATGAATTTTCTGCTCTTGCTAAATGTATTGGATTGCATGAATATGTGGAACCCTCAAAAAAATTTCCTTCAATTTACCCCTTAATTTTTTATGACTTCCCTGATGCTCATGATGATGATACGTCATTGTTATCCTTTTTAGAGCCTGAAAAGGCAACGTTGCTAAGCCATGGAGTTTACACTTTCATAGACTCCATGCATGATGAAAAAGAAAAGCACCATATGATGATGCTTGGAGTGAAAAATGAACCATTTGACCCGGGAGGGTTTAAAACTATTTTTAAACATTTGCTCCAACATCATCCGTGCATATTTCCATGGGATCCAGGAATAACTTGCTATTGCTGCATAACATGGAAGTTGTGCTATAGGATTTGGGATCCTGGTGCATTCTCTTTAGTTTTGTAGTAGTGTAGGATTTAGATTTTTAATTAGGAGATTGAATAAAGAGTTTAGAGTTTTCTATATGTAACTGCTAATGGGGTGCTTCAAGCACTATTTTTAGTTGTTCATGTGACACAGGTGAATAAGTTTGGGGGAGTCTCCTCCATGGTGCATCAAGAGAGAATGTTGTGCTACAAAGGGAAGTCTCTAACTCCTTGCTTTTGTTTTTAGTTTTTTATTTTTATTTTGTAGTTTAGGATAGATTTGTTGCTTGAGGACAAGCCACATTCTAAGTTTGGGGGAGGGTAACAAAATAAAAATTTTTCTGAACTTGATTTCTCCCTTGGCTTTGTGTTGGTTTGTGTCGTGGCTTGAGTAGGCACTAATTCTAGGTGTTAAATTTTTTCCCTTGATAGGTGTAAATGCTTGATTGTGATTTCCGACTTGTTTTACCCAGATACTAATTGGACTTAGCTTTGAAAATTTTTGAAAATTAGTTGTTTGGCAAACTTGTTGTGAATGATTAATTAGTGAATTGACCTTAACCAGTGAGATTTTGAGCCTATACACTTGATGGAGTAATGTTTAATGAATATTGTGATGAAACTCCTATTTCTTTCATGAGTGTTGTTCGCTTTGATTGTTTGTTCTAGAACTTGACTTGTGACCTTTTCAAAATTGACAATTGATTGCATGCATGAATATGATTAAGGCACTTAGGTTTTGTGTTTTTGAGGCCTTCAACAACTTTTGAGAAATAATGTTCCCTTAGTTGCCCACTTTGAGCTGGATGAGATATGATTTTCTTTGGTACCCAACATTAATTGAAATATTTTTATGAAGTACCTTTGAATTTTTGAATGAGCAATTGAGTGGAATGTTACATAAAAATGGTGAAAGTGTTAAATGTTGAAAAATGTATTTCTATCTCTCTTCGAAAAAAAGAGCATAATAAAAATGTGCTGAAAAAAAGAAGAAGAAGAGAATAGGAAAGGAAAAAAAAGGAAACAAATGAGCTGAGTTGTGTTTGTGTAACCACTTCATTGCTCATTTCATGAGTCAAAAGGGAAGATTCGTGATTTTATTAAAATAAGCCCTTTGTGTTATCCTTTGCTTCTTTTATCCCACCTGACGCTTTTAGCCATGGCCCCATTACAACCAAATTAAAGACCTTTTGATTTGTGCGTGCTGTCAATAATTCAGTGGAGATATAGGTCTATAGTCAAGCTTATGGTAACATGCTTTCATTGTTTGAACTTGAGTGAATTGATAAATATTACCCATACACATGAGAGATGTTGTGAGATAGTGTGGTCACTAATCTTTTATTCACTTTGAGTTTGTCTTATCAACTGGTTTTCATTAAGGTGATTTGCTAGTGAAGAGAGGAATCTTGGGTAGGTGAGTCGGAGTTTATGACTGAGTTGCTATGTCTTGATTGGGGAGGATTTGAGGCTCTGAATTTTTTGTTTTACTTTTGCCTGGGACATGCAAAATGTTAAGTTTGGGGGAGTGATTGGAGCCAAAAATATGATGTTTTTGAGTGATAATTTACCCTCTTTCTTAGTGATTTTGGCTTGTTTCTCAAGTAATTGTTAAGAAAAGATTGATTTTATCTACTAATGACGAGGAACGAGATCTTTGTGGATTTTGTGCCCTTTTTGGTTCTTAATTTCAGGTTTTGGAGCTTAATTTGTTTAAATTGAAAAAGAAAAAAAGAAGCAAGTAATAAAACCTTAAAGTTGGAACTGAGAAGGCAATTTTATTTGTTAAGATGCTATGCACGCCCAAGCGTGGGTGCACAAGACCAGGAAATGGGGGCAAAAGAGCAAAAGCAAGGATCTGCTGAAGTTACCATAGTGCGCCCAGGCGCAGGCCTTCATGCCCAAGCGCAGGAGCTTCATGCCCGGGCGCGCAAAATGCGAAAATGTGACACTGTTTGCTGTTTTGATCATAACTTGAGCTACGCTTATCCAAATGAGGCGATCTAGGTATCATTTTAAAGCTAAGGAAAAGATCTACAACTTTGCCAGAAATATCCTTCCTCAAATTCGTCCATATTGGGGGTCAAAATCAGTGCCGAAGTTAATGTCAGACACAAATACGGGATTCTAGAAGGATTTTAATGATAAATTCTATTTGTAGATAAGATTCTTAAAGATTAGTTTATTTTAATAGGATCTTATCATATTATATTCAGATTTAGGATTAGTTATTTCAAATAAAAATCTTATCACATTTGATTGGAAATTAGGTTAGTCTTTATCTATATAATAAGAGGATTAGGAATTAGGAATCATTCAGAACACTTGGGAGCAGAGTTTTGCATTGATTTTGTGAAGAACGGAGATTAGAGGCAAGGATTAGTGGTAATTATGTCACTCTTTATCACTTTTATTGCTTTTCTTCTCCCCATTATGAACTGAACCCTTCTTTGGGATGTAGGAGTAGATGAACATGGAACCTTGTTAATGTTTATGCAATGAATTGATTTTGTTTTTCCATTATAAATTCTGTGTTTGATTATATTTTTATTGTTGTTCGTGAATGTGCGCAGTTCATGACTTAGGAATCCTAATCTAATAGACATATTAATTTAGGATTTAGCCTAATAATCAAACAGTTCAATTGCATAAGGATAGACATATTTCTTATGAATTGGATAATTTTTACAAGTTTTGATTGAACTTAATTAAGGGTTAGGTTTTAAGGCTCTCTTGAGACATCATTGGGAGATTAATATCTAAAATACGGAAACGTTCTAAGACATTAGGCGTTTTCTACCTTTGCAAAACAAATTCAGAATTTAGGAAAGCAAATCAAGTCATTGTTAAACGTTTTAGGAACCTTCATCGAAACTACACCCCGCTTTTTCCCCATTGTTCAAGAATCGTTTTATTTATTTATTTTAATGCATTTAAATCAACTATTTCTCAAATAATCGAATTCCAATTTAAATTTCATTTAGTAACTACGAATAGGTGAGAATTATTAGAATCAATTTCAGTCCTCGTTGGGAACGATACTCTATTTATCACTTTATTACTTGTACGATCTGGTGCACTTGCCAGAATCCCAACATAGTTAAAAATAAAGTCCAAGTAAACCTAGAGAAGTCATCAACTATCACCAATGCATAATAGTTGTCACCAAAGCTTTTTACTTGTGATGGTCCAAACAAGTCCATATGAAGCATTTCTAATGGCCTTGATGTGGACATCACCATTTTTGATCCAAAGGTGTTTTTAGTTTGTTTACACTTCTTGCAAGGAGAACAAACACCTTCAATAGAAAAATTTAGCTTTGGTAAACCAACTACTAGATCTTTAGATTGTAATTTCTTCAATTGGTTTATATTTATGTGAGCGGTCCTACGATGCCATAACCAAGTGTCACTTTCTTTGCTCACTAAACAAGTAGAGACCAAAGAAGTAACTTTGTTCAAATCAACTAAGTAAGTATTATTTGACCTTTTAACAACAAATTTGATAGATTCATCTTTGTCACTTTTAATGAGGCAATGAGTAGAGGTAAATAATACATGATTACCAATATCACATAATTGGCTTATGCTCAAGAATTGTGTTCTAATCTTTGAACATAAAGCACATTATCAAATAATCAAGTTTGAAGAGTTTCCGATTTTACCAATACCAAGAATTTTGCCTTTGTTGTTGTCCCCATAAGTGACATAACCCTTCTCTTTTGGAGTAAGCTCAATGAAATGCCGCTTATCTCCCGTCATGTGCCTTGAACACCCACTATCTAGATACCACAATTCCTTTCCCATTCGAAGGCACACCTACAAAATGAAATCACTTGTTCATTTTGGGTACCCAAACTATGTTGGGTCCCTTAGGGTTAGTGTTGGGACTTTCTCCCTTCTTGATCCACATATAAGTGCCCTTTTTCATTTCAAATTTCTTTATATGGCACTCAATGTTGATATGTCCAAGTTTTCCACAATAAGTACAAGTTGGCTTCTTTGACGAGTTCTTCTTAGAAAATGAACCAATCACCTTGTACTTTTTGTTCTTTTTGTGAACATATCCCAAACCGGTTTTGTTATGGTTATTTCTTTGAGAATTCAATAACCGGTTGAGGTTTCTATCACTATGTGAGATTGTGAGTTTGTTTTTCCATTCTTTCACTTCTTTTTCAAGTTCACCACATTTCTCACATGGAATGATAGTTTCCTCCTGATTTGCACAATCACTTTGATTACTAGAATTAATAAGTTCTAAGGATTCATTTTGAAGTTTCAACTCATTTATAGATTTTTGCAATTCATCAATTTCTTGTTGAAACTCCAAAATCTTCTTTCCTTTTTCCTTATTGATTTTAGCAAGCCTTCTAAATTGAATTAATATTTCATTGTAGGCTTCTTTCAAATCATCATAAGAAATGGAATTTGAAGAAGAACAAGAAGAACTAGAATTTACCTCATCATAACTTTCACTTATGTCATGGTTAGCTCTTGATGATGACTCATTGTTCTTGGCCATGAGACAAAGGTTTGCATTTTCATCACCGGAGCTACTTGAGGATGATTCATTGCTCTTCTCCGGTGCATCCCAAACAATGTATGCTCTCTTCCCTTTGGTCTCTTGGGTCTTCTTGTCATTTTTCTTCAAAAATGTGGTACATTCCATTTTAATGTGACCAATCCCACCACATTCATGACATTTCACTCCATCATTGGTACTCTTATCTTTTTGTTTGAAGTCTTTGGTTCTCTTCATTTTTGATGGGAAACTACCTTTCCTTCCCTTGAAGAATTTGTTGAATCTTTTGACAAACATCCCAAATTCTTCTTGATTGGGTTCACTATTGGAATCCTCACTTGTAGAGCATTCTTCAACTTCTTTTGAGACTTTGATTGAAGCTTTGAAAGATATGCCCTTTTTCTTCTTGTCGGACTCCTCATGAGTGTTGAGTCTTGATAGTTCCATTTCACGTTCTTGAAGTTTGCCAAACAAAGTGGCTAGCTCCATTTTGTCTAAGTCCTTGGATTCCACGATGGCCGTTACTTTGGGTTGCCATCTCCTATCAAGACATCTCAAGACTTTGTTAGTAGTTTCACCATCATGAAATGTTTTTCCTAAAGCAATCAAATGATTGATTATGTGAGTGAATCGCTTTTGCAAGTCATTGATGGACTCATTTGGAAGCATGCGAAATAATTCATATTCATGAGTTAAAGTATTTAATTTAGCACGTCTTACTTCGCTTGTTCCCTCATGAGTAACTTGCAAAATATCCCACATTTCCTTAGAAGATTTACATTGAGAGACCCGAAAAAATTCATCATGAGACAAAGCGGAAGTGATGATGTTTTTGCCTTTTAGATCATATGAAACTCTTTTCTTGTCATCATCACTCCAACTAGCTCTTGGAATAATTACGGTTTCATCATTTATCAATCTCTTGGGAATGTGAGGTCCACTCTCAATAGCATCCCAAATATCCATATCAATTGCTTCAATAAAAATTTTCATTTTGACTTTCCAATAAGCATACCCTTCACCATTGAATAGTGGAGGGCGGTTTATTGAAGAGCCTTCTCCTCCAAAGGGATTGCTTGAGTCAATAGTTTCCAAATAGGATCTTTTTCGAAAAAGTTGTTACACTCGATCTTTCGACCGAGCTCTGATACCACTTGTTGGAAACCAACAAGCGGGCTTAGCAATTACTAGATGGGGGGTGAATAGTAATTTGAAGCATCAATACCAAATATTTCGAATGCTATTAAAAGAATAAATTAGAAACTGATTTTTCTGGAAAAGACTCGAAATACTCGAGTCTTTCTTAAAATACTCGAGTGTTTCATAATGAACCACTCGAGTCTTTTAAGATATACTCGAGTCTCAAGCAAGCACTACTCGAGTATTCTGAGAAATACTCGAGTCTTTCGTATCAGAGATGCACTAAACCAGAAACGAAAAATCAACAACTCACTTCAAATCAATCCAATACAAGGCAGAAACTTATCTAACAGAATAGCAAGTAAATGAAATGTATTTCAATAATTAAATAACACTTAGATTCCTTGAACTCGCTACCCAATTAAACAAATTATTTTCCTTTTAAAAGGCTTTAGGTTGATTGAGCAAGAATGTAAATGAAAAGCTATAAATCAACACTCAAGCAATTTTATCCTGGTTCACTCCAACAATGAGCTACATCCAGTCCTCCTAACCACCTTAGGAGATTTTTCTATAAATCAAATTGTTAGAAATTACAAGGATTAATTGAGATAGCCTCACTCAACCTAACCCTTCAAGAGTGTACCAAACTCTTGACTTCTTCCTCAATTTGATTCCAGTGATGAAGAACTCTTCTAAAGGTTCCTTGAACTTCCTTCAAGAAGCTCCACTGGGCTAAGAACCTCTTAGTCTTGTGCTTGAGAACCTCTCAAGACTCCAACACCCTAAGCCCACTTAGGGTTTGTTTGGGAACAATCCAAGACTTTAATCAATAAGCTATTTTGAATGTGTATTACAAATCTCACAATGGATTCGCACAAATAAGCACAACTCAATATATAAATTGAGACCTAAACTCAACTTGAGAAGAAAATAACAATATGAGTGCAAAGTTGAGTTTTGTGAATTAACACTTGAGAAGAAGAATTAATGTAAGCTTGTAATGATTTTTGAGTATGTTGTCTTGTTTGTTCTTGTGCAAAAATAGAGAGAGATTTTACAATGAAGTGCTAAAGAGTTAGGAAAGACTCAAGTGCCCTAGGATGGGTTTTTGAGTCTTCCCAACGACATTATTTTTGCTGACTGTACCTAAAGACTCGAGTCTTTTGACCAATACTCGAGTTCTTTGGCCAGGCTGGAAAGATCCGTTGCACGAATAAGACTAACGACTATATTTGCTGATCTCGCAATAAATACTCGAGTCTTTTACAGAAAACTCGAGTGGATACTCGAGTGTTCTTCAAAAATACTCGAGTATTTTGATCAAACAAAATAAAAAAATTAATTTTCCTTTTTGTTTTTTTCTCAAGTATTAATTTTGGTTAATCTCAACCTAATAATCATATTACTTATTTTACTCCTAGAAGAGATTAACTATTTCTACCCACTCTCAACATAAAATGAAAAATTAAAAATACAACCCAATTGAGAATGAGTAAACACTTGACTTCTTTCTTGAATTCTTGTTGTTGTTGATGTTGCATTGACTTCAAAGCTTGATTGTTAATTACTTTGTCATCATCAAAATCATAACCACATAATTAGGAGCATTGAATTTACAATATGATCTATAAATCTTGATCGAACAACTGTTACACCATACACTATTTAAATCCATCCAAACTACTCACCACTTAATTCTTCATAACTTAGGTATATACACATAGTTACAACTATTAAGTTAAGAAATTTAGGGCGTTACAATTCTCCCCCACTTGTATGAATTTCGTCCTCGAAATTCGGTTTAAGAGTGGTGGAGATTTTGATTTATTGTTTAAACTTAAGGTCGCTAGAATTTTAACTATGAATAATTTATAATGCAACCACTTTTTACATATTATTTTCTTAATGTTCTCGAAATGCAAAAGCTAGAAAAGATTAATTTACAAGTCCTTCTTCTTTCTCTTGTTAGGGCATTGCTTGGCATAATGCCTCGACTCTCTACAACGATAGCATTTCACCCGCAATTTTCGACATTTCCCTAAGTGGCATTTCTGGAAAATTCCGCATTGGGAAGGGTTGGTAGGTTCATATTCTTCATCATTTATTGTCTTTTTGCTTCCATTTTCATTCCCATCAATGGTGTGGCCTTCCTTTTGTACTAGGGGTTCTTTGTCTTTCTCTTCATATTTCTTTTTAGCTTTGGAAAACTTTGGATGTCTTGATACCCAAAGGCTAATTTGATTTTGGGGCGAAGGCCGGCCACAAAGTTTGTGCATTTGAACTTCTCATCGGGGTTGAATTCATAGTACATGGAATATCGAAAATGTTCTTCGAACCGTCATGTATTCTTCTACACTCATGTTTTCTTGTTTTCATTCAAGGAGTTCAATTTCTTTTTATCGCCGAATATCTTCTGGGGAATGTTTCTCTAAAAACTTTTCCTTGAATAGCTCCCAAGTAATTTCTCTTGGTTCTGCTTCTAAAAGTCGTTTGGTGTTTTCCCACCAGTTGTCAGCTTCTTCGGTTAATACATATGTCGCGAATAAAACTTTTCATGCGCCGGGACAATTCATTATTCTGAATATTTTCTCCAAGTTTCGGATCCATTTTTGTGCTTTGATCGGATCAAATCCACCTTCAAATTTAGGGGGATTTACTTTACAAAATTCAGCAAGCCTTTGGAATTCCTTTGTTTCATTGTTTTGGTTAGTTTGCACCAAATTTTCCAATATAGTAGTTATTTTCTCAAACATGTCTTCATTCCTTTCTGCCATTTCTTTGAATCTGCTATTTATTCCAATTAAAGTTATTATGGATCCCATTTTGATACGATTCTTCTTGGGCCAATTTAATCTAGTTACAATGCAGGTTCTATAATCTCTTTTTATGATAGAAAAGGGGCGTCGGGAAAGTTTTCACTCCCCCATTTTAGGATTTGGCTAGCTCCTATTTTGTCTTTAGATTACAACAAATTTCTATTGTATATAAGTTAAACTGAAAATTGGAATTGACATACAGGTATACAATTGATATATATATATATACACACACACCTTCTACTCTTTTATTTTTTCTTCGAAATCTCTTACTGTCAAATTTCGCTATTATACGTTTGAGTTATCTTATCATCCCCTTTAAAGTATCATTCATCATTATCATCATATATCCAAACTCACATTTGCAATTTTAAACAATCACATATAACATTTAGATTCATCATAATTTCAACTAGTATACTTGCTAGTGAGTGAACAACGGTTGTGTAACAAATGAAATGTTTTTCGAAAGGAAGATTCTTTTTGAATGAGACTTGTAATCTTATCAATTTATATATATATATATATATATATATATATATATATTTACGCAAATTTTCACTATGATTTTTAGAAGGAAAAATATTTTCAAATTACCAAATCGGGGTGTTACAGGACCCACACAGGTGTGAAGACAGATATGGGTAAGTTTTTTTTAAAAAAAAATGCGAGTATAAGTATGGGTACTCTAATACCCTATCCAGACTCTACCTATTGCAATTCCTAAATACAAGGATAGAGAGAGAAATTATTTTACCACCCCATACTCATACAATGCCACCCCAACATATGGTAAAATATCCTAAATATCCTGAATTTTTTTTCTTTTCCTTTCATTTTCTCTCCTATTCCATTTTCTTCTCACATTCACTTCCCTTATAACAGAGAAACAAAGACACACAAACTCATCTTCTCATCTTCAATTAAAAGGTGCAAAGTCTATTGACTCACACTGAATATTGCAAAGAAGTAGTAAAACACCATTATATTTTTATGACTAGATCCACAAACAAAAAGAAAAAAAAGGAGGAAATAGAAAAAGATCATGACTCTTTCCCTCAAGATCAAAAAATGGTTGCTACACTGCATATTCAAGAGCCATAAAGTGTTCATCTCCTACAGTTGAGCCCTTAAAGCTAAAATGTGGATGAAGCTACTGTGGATCTCATCATGTTCTATGAACGGAACTACTTTAGTTGCATAGATATTTGTTTTTCTCATAGGTTACAAGTGGTATTTGGGAAGAAATTATGTGGATTGTGAGGGGTGCTCACCACCTCAAGTTCGTGAGATAGCTCATGCCTGTGCTTAATGTATTTTAGTAAAACCTAAAGTTTGGGTTGTGAGGGTTGTTGATGACTTCAGGTCGTGAGGAGTGTTGACGAACCGTACCTAATGCGTTTTAATGAAACTTAAAGGTTGGGTCATGAGTGGTGCTTATGAGACCAATTCACAACCCGTGCTTAACACAGGTGCTTTTGCATAACTACTTTTAATTTCATTTGTTAAAGATTGTTGTTTCTTTTGCTAGTTGATGAGTTGGACATTTCATTGAATGAAGATCATTAGCCAACATTACAGGTCCGCATTCCCACACTTCAAGGCAATTTCCAATAACAGCATGATAGCAATCAGAAAATAAGAAATACTATGTTGCTTATAATTCATGCTTTGAAACCATGACTTGTCAATGAGATAAGAATTTCAAAGGATCTTAAGTTAATTTTCATTATGGGTGGAGGAGGAAAAAGGAAGAAAATGAAAAAAAGGGAAGCAATAAAAAGGAAGAAAATAGAAGAAAAGAAAATTTTAGTGAAGGGAAAAAATGGAAAAATTTTATGGTTTTGAGATGGCATAGTATGAAGATAGGGTGACAAAATAATTTGCCTAAAAGATGCTTTCCGGTATTTGGTTGAGGGAAACAAAATAAAAGGAAAAAAAAATTAGGAAACCCACGTTCTTTTTTTGTTTTCTTCCCAAAGTGGGCGAGGAACTCTAATTACTGGATGTAAGTAATTTGTGACAGCTTTTTTCATTTAATCTTTTCTTTCCTCCCACGTTCCTTTCGTACCAAAAAAACAATAAACAAAAATAAAAGGAAAGAAAACAAATTTGACTAAATTGTCACTTTAATCCTTCACCTTGTAAGGTGCTTTCACTTTAGTCCTTGATTTTTCAATAATTCATCTTTAGTCTCTCACTTTGAAAAAAGTTACTCAAGTTGGTCCCTGACAACTTTCTTCGTTCATAGACGTTAATATCGTACACACGTAGTCGTTAAATGACTTATACATATATGATCATTAACATCTTACACATGTGACCATTAACATCTTACACATGATGCTGAATTCAAAAGACATAAATTGGAGAAAGAAGAAGCTAAGGCTGCTGAAGAGGTAGCTAAGGTAGTTGCAGAAGGTAGTGCAGATAAAGTAGCTACTAAAGCTGTGACCATAACAGAAAATACAACAGCTGATGAATCTGTGACAGCAGCACAACAACAACTAGACGTCATATGTTATTTAACGACCACGTGTGTAAAACATTAACGTTTATGAACGAAGAAAGTTGTCAGAACTAACGTGAGTAATTTTTTTTCAAAATGAGAAACTGAAAAGGAATTATTAAAAAATCATGGACTAAAGTAAAAGTTCCTTATAAAGTGAAAATTAAAGTGAAAATTAAAGTGACAATTTAGTCAAACAAATTTGCAACTCTTTAGCACCATTTCCGCATTGGTTATTATTATTATCCACGTGTCTCACCATATACAACAGCATGGAAGAGATGTAGGCTGCCATACCCATATGTTTAAGTTTCGGTGTGATGTACCAGCATGCAAACAAAATTTGTAATATGAAATCAGCAATTTATAGGAGAAAGATTAGTTTGAATCCGTTACCTTTTTGCAACAAAATTGTAGAGAAACATTCTCAAAAACAAAAACAAAAACAAAAACAAACAAAAAAAAAAACACGAGACTCTAACATTGGCATGTTAAACGATCCAAAAAGTTTATACCTAATATTCATAAACGAAAAGTGCAGTTATCTTTAAGCAATGTCATTGATGCTTTGCCATTATACATTTTACCAAGTCTAGAATACGAACGTAATCATAAAAGAGTGATGATTCTGTACCCTCAAGCCCATTTCTGCTACACCTATTACTACCAGCCAGGTTATTACAAGGACTGCCACCAACAATAAGATCGAAACCCCCAATCGAGTTCATCAGCTGCTCCAGCCGATCACCATCCAGCTGCTGCACATCTTCAAAGTCGATTAAATTACCCTTTTGATTTGTTTGCTCCCACCAACTTCGAACAATGTTCCTATTCACTTCGGACTTTTCAACCGACACAACATTCTTAAGAGGTATGAGCAGCCGATGTAAAGCCACTTCTGCACCCCCAATTCCAGAAAAAAGGGAAAGAACATTGATGCCGTTCGGGTACAAGTCCTTCAGAACAGACAGATGGTATGCCACTGTGTCAATCTGAAATAAGCTGATCATATAAGGGAAAATGTACAAACATGGAAACAAATGCTCATAAATTAGCAAATCAATGTAACTAAAGCGGAGAATCAGAACACATTTGAACGCCTCATGACAAACAATTAAATGAATATTGAAAATGGATATTAGATGGTGATTTCTTCGCTATTTCAAAGATAGAAGGGCAGTAGTATCAAGGGCATCACTCCCACATTGTCCAATAAATGCATGACAAGTGAACACATCTTGTCTCAGTCATTGCCTAATGTCTAATGATAACATGGAGCCTTATGTATATTTGATCCTTTATTTATTTTGAAATTTTGCAATTACCTAGAAGGATTATTTTATATATATATATATTTAAATTGTCTCTCGCACCCGTTTTTGGTACATCAGAATGAAAAAGGAACAGAAACTAAAGGACTAAGACCTTACAAAGCTAAGGCCCAATATATCAGCTAATAATTAAGAGTTTTGAATTACGGCCCCCATTACTGAAATTTTGGCCCCCATTTCCTATTTTCATGGACAAAATTGCCCTTAGTGTGTTTTAAATTTCCGTCTTCCAAGAGACGGAAATATTCCGTGATGTATGAAACGGAAATATTCCATCTACTCGGTGATGAAATTTTTCCATCCGGAGGGAGACGGAAATTTTCCATTTGTAAAGAGACGGAAAAGTACGCATGTTGCCTCTGAGCACTGACACAAGGAAAAGATCCACCTCCTTCACGATGAAAACCAAAGCCAAACTTCACCTCAACAAAGGAATAAGGGAATAAGAAGGGGTAGAGGTGGCAGAAAATCTGATCAAGGAGATGTTTTGATGAGACCTAGTAGTAGGCCTTGCACTGTGACGACGGCAGCGCCAAGAACAACAAGTTGTATTGCTACTGCAAATGGAAAATTTTCCCACTTCAAGCACGTGTTTGAGCTTTGCTCCTAGGCCAGGAGATGTTTGAGGAGATGTTTGAGCTACTGCTTTGTTCCTATTGTTGCCTTTGCTTTAATTTAATTAATGCCATTATTAATATTACTTATAAATATTGTTATGTGCTGCTGTATTTTGCTGGTTACTATTACTCCAGGAGTGTCTTCGAGAAGAGTGAACAGATCCATCATATACTTTTCCGTCTTTATGCAGACGGAAAATTTCCGTCTCCCTCCGGATGGAAAAATTTCATCACTGAGTAGATGGAATATTTCCGTTTCATACATCACGGAATATTTCCATCTCTTGGAAGACGGAAATTTAAAACACATTGAGGGCGATTTTGTCCATGAAAATACAAAATGGGGGCCAAAATTTCAGTAATGGGGACCGTAATTCAAAACTCATAATTAATGAGCGATAGCAGGAGTTGGGATAGACCATATCTTAATCCTGATTCCTGGCAGCATTTCAAGCACCAAACTGGGCCTGTCAGTCCGCACCCTGATTTCCTTCCCCGAAGAGTATGCATAATGGTGACAGTCCAATTATCATCAATATAGCCAGAATGTTTGTGGAACACATGATTATTGCCTTGAACCGATCTACTGGTTTAGATTCAGACTGGCAAATTAGATTTTCATTACTAAGACTTCTTGCTAGCTTTAAGCCTTGCAGGAAAGCCATAACCTCAACTTGAAAATTAGTTGTAATGCCAACGTACCATGAGATAATGCATAGCCACTTGCTAACATCGATATTAACAAATCACCAAACCCTGCTTCTGCCCAAGGAAGCATACACGACACGGGATACGGATACTACACGATACGGGACACAGTGATACGACAAAAAAATATAAAATGTTAAAGTAAATGGTTAAAAGTGTCTAAAATGGATACGTGTCTGACACGGGACACGACACGTATCGGGCACGATGCGGCGACAAATATGAAGTATCGGTGCTTCCTTGCTTCTGCCCCTGGGTTGCCAAGGCGGTGTTTTTTGCCACTGCAACACCCGCTGAAGCACAAGTTTATAAGGAGTTAAGAGCTCATAGGTAAGAATGCATTCTGGATATCACGTACCATGAGTTGAATGCGTCTCATCACTTCAAGAATTCCTGCTACAACATTGCTCTATTACAGTACCTCCATATTCACCAAAATGCTCCTAAAAAGCTTGCTGCAGTAACACCTTCCGAGTGCTGCCTCAGTCAAGTTCTAAAGTCGGATGCACAAAACTCGGGCAGAACTATTAACCAAGCAAATGCCACACCTTTTTTGCCATAGAGCACTGCCACTAACAATGTGACTGATCTTCCACAGGGCAAGAACTGAAGCATTGTGAGACAGATAACAGAGGCTCGTAATAATGCATCATGCCAGCAAAGCCGAGCAAAATAACTCACTTTTTTCAGGAACTCGAAGCTGCCACAACCAGCACCGAGTCTCCTGATTATTATGACAATCCCTCCTAACCAGTCAATCATAACCAGAAGATACAGAGTAAGTTCTGTCTGTAGCATGCGCTCATACCACCTCATCAAGCACATTTCCCTATTTATAAACAGAAACCGTCTCAATAATATCACAGAAAGGAACATTAAACATAGTCACCAACCAACCAAAATACCATGAGCTCACTTCAAAAAAATCAGCCACAGCCAGCTGAGTCTTGAATAATAACAAAAGGATCATGTTGACAGAGCAGTCCTTCATCTAACCCACTTGTCAAACCAAAAAGAAACCTGACCAATTCTTATGCGGGAAACTTCTTTAATGTTACCAACAGCTTTGCAAATAGACCTTCATAACAAGAATCCCCACTCCTCCCGTTGGCATTAAGAACAGGAAAACCACCAAGGTATTTATGCAACATCACCTGCACCCGGAGTGCATGTTTTCTATTCAAGAAACACCAGACTAATTTACTGAACAAAGCCGTATTTGATAACCTTACCGAACAGATGCCAAGATCCCCTAGCAGGAATTAGTGATTCGGTTGATGTTTCTGCCCATGCTTTTCTTTGGGGCAAAAAACCAGGTAATACTCAAGCTTTTCATCTGGTGAGTTGGAAAAAAACCGACTGCCGCATCTAAACCAAAGTGACTCTTAACCCAATTCCTACAAACCCTAATTCTATGTCACTCAACCCAATTTACCCCAATCCCAGCATATTTTGATATAAATTATTTATCTATCTTTCTTATATAGGTCACCCCACAACTAAACCTATCTAGCATTCTAGCTACAATCCCACAACAGCTCTTTCCCCAAGGTTAGTCATAATCAAATTTTTTCCCAATCTTATAGCCAATGTCTATTTGTAAAAGCAGTTACAAAATCACAAGTTAACAATTTCCAAGATTGCTAAGAAACTACGTTCGGAAAAAAAAAAAAAAAGATTGCTACGAAACTTGGAAGTGAAGACCATGTGCAATAATAACTAGTAAATAAATGCTTTTATTATGTGAATATGGGCAACAATGGTTGCCTAAACAAAATGTTCTTGATGGCAAAATACCCTAGACCCCAAATTCACACTTTGATGCATACATCGAAGGGGGTTCTTGCGCTATTGCAAGGCAGGATTGCTGGTGGGATGATTGTAAAAGAGGGACACATGAACAATTCCTAAGAAAAAAAGATGGAATTAAGTTAAATTAGGGCAAACAAGAAAGCATAACACTTCCTCTTTGTCACCTTGTCATGTCGGATATGTATCATGTATTCGTGTTCCGTGTTAGACACGTATCCATCTTAAATATTCCTAACCATTTTCTTTTACACTTTATCTTTCTTTTGTTGTGTCCTATGTCATATCATATCTGTATCCCGTGTCGTGTCCATGCTTCCTAGAGGGTAAATGATTTAGATTTGTTTGCCGTAATTTAAGATTGAATTGAATTGGTTTGAATTTCTAATTTTTTTTTTTTAAGTAGCGTTGATTAAGCAGCTTAAATAATAAAATTAAATTTAAAATTAACAAAATAACCTAGATAGGTAATAGGTAATTAAGCAGATGACTAAATAAAAAAAAATATGGAACATAGTGAAATTAAACAGACGACTAAACAAATATAGAACATAGTGAAACACATCTTTAATATGCTGACTAAGCAATGGCTAGATAAATATATATAAACGTTTGTCACTATTTTTTGGGCCATGTTATGTTGGAAAATAAACTTGGCGTGTTCATTCCGCGCTTGTTAAATGAAAGTTTGTTTCGGATTTAAAAAAAAAAAGAAGAACAGAAGATGTATCGACATGTGAAAATGTCAAAACCTATGTTACTAAACTTAGTAACAACAACAAACTTGTTTTAATGTAAAAACAGCACGACTCCTTATTTTTAGGAATGCATAACAAAACTATTTTAGTAATAAATAGGGGTTTTGTAATACATTCACAATGTAACATTATTCAGAACATTGAGAAAAGAAAAAAAATTCAGAGAGAAAGAAATAATAAAAATTAGGGAAAAATTCCAACGAGTCCCTAAAAAATTTGAGTGATTGTGTTTTTTTTATTTATTTTACTTGGGCAATTTAATTTTATATTGCCAACATCTGGTATCAAGAGCCAGTTAATTTAAAATGGCAACAAGTTCGAGTACAGGTACTCAACAACAGATTCAATCCTCAATCTTTAAATTTGATGGAAAATCAAATTTTCCATGTGGAAGCGACTAATGGAGCTATGTCTAAAGACTAGTGGCTACGGAGAAATTATTCAGAAAGGTTTCGTTGAAACCACAACAACAGACAAAGAAGATCAACAACAAATAGAAAAAGATCGTGTACTAAACGAAAGAGCATTATTTTTAATTTATCAACCGGTGGAGCTGCATGTTTTAGAGAAAATTTTTCATGCAAAAACAGCAAAAGAAGCATGGGAAATTTTAACTAAAACCTATGAAGGTGGAGATCCAATTAAACGAACGGGGTTGCAAGGCCTAAAAAGACAATTTGAGATGATGGAGCAAGGCAAAAGTGAAACTATTCGTGACTATTTTTCACGAGTAGATAAGCTAGTGAATGAGATGAAAAATAATGGCGATAATATAGCAGAAAAAGAAATCGTGGAGAAAATCATGCGTACGCTCACAAGTCAATTCGATTTTGTGGTAGCTGCAATAGAAGAATCAAGAGACCTTAGCACGGTATCCTTAAACGATTTGCAAGCGTCTCTAGAATCACGTGAGATGCGGATGAATGAGAAATCAAGTGGCACAATGGAGCAAGCATTAAAAGCTCAATCAAATGTGAGAAATGATCGAGTTATTTCAAGGAAGGTGGAGTACAATCAAAGAGGCCATAATCTCAGAGGAAGAGGAAGAGGAAGAGGAAGATACTTTATGTCTCAAGCAACTAGAGGTAATGACGGTTTTCAAAATAAATCCTCTATTCAATGTCATAAATGCAACAAGTATGGACATTTTCAATATGAATGCAAATCTCATATTCGATGCCATAATTGTAACAAGTATGGGCATTATAGTCAAGAATGTCGTACTAAAACATTGAATAATAGAGAGAGACATGCTCACATCGCTGAAAATGAAGATACAATGAAAGCAATACTATTAACTAGTCACACAGGAGTTGATAAAAATGACCACCGATGGTTATTAGACACGGGGTGTAGCAATCATCTAAGTGGGAATAAAGAAATATTTTCCTCATTAGATGAAAGCTTCCGAAGCGCTGTCAAGCTTGGTGATAATTCAAAGCTTGATGTCTTGGGGAAAGGAAAGATAACTATTCGACTTAATGACGGATCCTTAAATTACATTTCTGATGTATTCTATGCACCTGGAATATGTCAAAATCTTCTAAGTGTTGGCCAACTAGCAGAGAAAGGCTACGATTTGAAATTCAACAAAGAAGGTTGCACAATAAATGATGTTGAGATGGGTCTGATAGCAAAGACGAACATGTCCCGAAATCGTCTATTTCCGATGAACATCAGGTATGATGCTAATTTGTGTTATAAAGCAGTAAATGTTGATGATAATTGGCTTTGGCACATGAGGTTAGGGCATTTCAACTTTGAAAGCATCAAATTTCTTGCCAATAAAAAATGGGTTACTGCTTTGCCTGTTATCCAAGCTCCTGATCAACTCTGTGAAGCGTGTGTAGCAGGAAAGAAGCATCGAGATCCTTTTCCTAAAGGACGTGCTTGGAGAGTCACAAAACCACTTGAGCTGGTGCACTCTGATTTATGCTATTTGGAGGTTCAATCCAATGGAGGTAATAAATATTTCATCACTTTCATTGATGACTATAGTAGGAAGACATGAGTGTATTTTCTAAAAAATAAGTCTGATGCTTGTGATACGCTCAAAAGTTTTATGACGTATGTTGAAAGAAGAAGTAGTCACACTCTAAAAACCCTAAGAACTGATAGAGGAACCGAGTATATTGTTTGTGATGATTTTTTGAGAAAACTTGGTGTTAAACACCAGATGACTGCTAGATATACTCCTCAGCAAAATGGAGTGGCAGAAAGAAAAAATAGAACTATCATGGATATGGTACGAAATATGCTACATTGCAAGAAACTTCCCAAAAGTTTCTGGGCAGAAGCTGTAGCTTGTGCTGTCTATATCCTGAATAAGTGTCCTATTAAAAGTGTTCGAGATCAAACTCTACAAGAAGCTTGGAGTGGGGCAAAGCCAGATCTTAGTCACTTGAAGGTTTTCGGTTGTATTGCTTATTCACATGTTCCCGATCAACTGAGGAAGAAGTTAGATGATAGGGCAGAGAAATACATCTTTGTAGGGTATAGTGAAGATACAAAAGCCTACAAGTTGTATAATCCAGAAACTCAAAAAGTAATTATCAGTCGAGATGTTACTTTCGATGAAAATGGAGCATGGGACTGGTCAGAGAAAGAAAAGGAGACACTACCTATTCCGATAATAATAAATGAAGAGATTGAACAAAATAATAATGGAGATGAACATCCAGAAGATATTATAAGAGAAGATGAGGCAGCATTTGATGCACCACCCCCGAGGTATCCACAAAGGGCACGACGCCCAAATTCTAACTTGCAGGATTTTATAATTGGCCGAGACGATGACCCAAAAGACAAGGGGGACGAGGTAAACTACTATGCCTTATTTGCAGATTGTGATCCAGTGGCATATGAAGAAGCAGCTAATGATGATCGTTGGATTAAAGCAATGAACGAGGAGATTCAAGCAATCGAAAAGAATGACACATGGGAGTTAACAATGCTTTCAGAAGGGAAGAAGCCTATTGGAGTCAAGTGGGTGTATAAAACAAAATACAATCCAAATGGCAAGGTAATCGATATAAAGCAAGATTGGTGGCAAAAGGATACAAGCAGAAACCAAGCATTGATTATTTTGAAGTGTTCGCCCCAATTGCAAGATTGGACACGGTATGTATGATTCTCTCTCTTGCCGCACAAAATAAATGGAAAATATTCCAAATGGACGTGAAATCAGCTTTCTTAAATGGTGTACTCGAAGAAGTTTATATTCAGCAGCCGCCAGGTTATCAAAAAGAAGGAAACGAAGACAAGGTATATCGATTAAAGAAAGCACTATATGGATTAAAGCAAGCGCCTCGAGCATGGTACACACGTATTGACACATATTTTATTAATAATGGATTTCACAGAAGTCCATATGAACATGCTTTATATGTTAAAACAAATAAAGCTGGCGATTTTATTATTGTGTTGTGTGTTTATATGTCGGTGACTTGATATTCACTGGCACTAATTCAAAATTGCTAGCTGAATTCAAGGAAAGCATGTCAACTCAATTTGACATGACAGATATGGGCCTAATGTCTTATTTTCTAAACATTGAGGTGAAACAAACGAATGAAGGGATTTTTATATCTCAAAATAAATATGCAAAAGATGTTTTAAAGAAATTCAAGATGGAGGCTTCTAAGTCGATGCTCACACCAGTTGAGGAGAGACTGAAGCTAACAAAAGAAAGCGGTGGTGATCTCGTCAACTCAACTTATTTCCGAATGTTAGTCGGAAGTCTCAGGTACTTGACTGCAACAAGACCTGACATAGTTTATGGAGTCGGACTTAAAAGCAGACTTATGGAATCACCAAGGCAATCTCATTGGCAAGCTGCAAAGAGAATCCTGAGATATATCAAAGGCATAATCAATGAAGGTATTTTTTACTCAAGTTCCAATAATAAGCCTGAGTTAATTGGATACACAGACAGTGATTGGGCAGGTGAAACTGAAACTCGAAAAAGCACAACAGGTTATGCTTTTCACCTAGGCTCAGGTGTATTTTCTTGGTCCTCCAAGAAACAACAAGTTGTTGCACTTTCGACAGCAGAGGCAGAGTACATTGCCGCAACTAGCTGTGCTACTCAAGCAGTTTGGTTGAAAAGAATATTGGGTGAATTGCAACATCAACAAGGTGGACAGACACGAATATTCTGTGATAATAAATCGACAATTGTTTTGTCGAAAAATCCAGTCCTTCATGGACGTAGCAAGCACATCGACATCAAACATCATTTCATTTGAGACTTGATCCGAGACAAAGAAATCGTGGTAGAGTATTGCTCTTCTGAAGATCAAGTAGCAGATATTTTCACGAAGCCACTCAAGCCTAATTTGTTCTTTAAATTGAAGAATATGCTCGGAATGATGAAACCAAGTTTAAGGGAGGATGTTGGAAAATAAACTTGGCATGTTCATTCCGCGTTTGTTAAATGAAAGTTTGTTTCGGATTTAAAAAAAAAAAAGAAGAACAGAAGATGTATCAACATGTGAAAATGTCAAAAACTATGTTACTAAACTTAGTAACAACAACAAACTTGTTTTAATGTAAAAACAGCACAACTCCTTATTTTTAGGAATGCATAACAAAACTATTTTAGTATAAATAGGGGTTTTGTAATACATTCACATTGTAACATTATTCAGGACATTGAGAAAAGAAAAAAAATTCAGAGAGAAAGAAATAATAAAAATTAGGGAAAAATTCCAACGAGTCCCTAAAAAATTTGAGTGATTGCATTTTTTTTATTTACTTTACTTGGGCAATTTAATTTTATATTGCCAACATGTTAGAATGGCACTAGTGCCCACCCATCTTTAACTGTCTGTTTGTTTCTATAGATTTTGGGGGGAGAGAAAACAAGAAGAAAACTCAGCTTTCTCCTGTTTGGTGAAACAAAGAAAATGGGGGAGGGGAGAAAAATGGATGGGACCCATCCAAAAATATTTTCTCTCCTCAAGAGGCAAGAGAATGGGGAGAAAAGGAATCCACTTTTGTAAAAACCCCAAATTGCCCTCGGCCCTTCTCATTCTTCTTATTCTCTCGCTGCTAGGCTCCTGTTCTCCTTACTTTTTTCCTTATCTGTGCATGTTACCAAAAAAGCTATTAACTGTGCGTGTCTTTTTTTTTTCTTTGAATTTTTATTCTATTTTTTTTAACATTTTTGAATCATAATTTTTATTATGTATCAAAGAATTAAATTAAGGAAAAAATATTTGGTTATGTTTTATATTGAGAAAGAAAAATATATATTTATTTTTGTTATGAAAAATAAGGGTATATTTCTCTTTTAACAAATCTATTGTTTTCTCTCTTCTCACTTTTCTCTCCAACCAAACAAAAGGAAAGAAAACTCAACTTTTCTCTCCCATATTTCTTCACATTTTCTCTCCATACCAAACAATCACAAAATCTACTCATTTTCTCTCTATAATCTTTCTTCCCTACTTCTCTCTTCCCATTTTCTTTCATACAACCAAACAAAGCCTAAGGGAACCAAACAAATCACCTTATTTAGATAGTTACAAGAAGTACATTTCTATCTACAGTAAAGACATCAGGGAGCATCAGGTGGGCAGCTTTGTTAAAAAAAATTAATAAAAGAGAGATTGCTTTCATACCTGGAAAGAATTACCCAGGGACTTGTATCTCTCAGTCCTACTGATGCCACCTCCTCTAGTGTGGTTCCTTGGGAAACCCAAAAGCATTTCCACTTCATCAGCCTCCAGTGGTGCAACCTTATTTCTTCCAACCCAAACCAGATTCCATTTCCGGCATTGTTCAAGGACATACTTTTGAACATGCTGAGGTGGATCTCCATCAAAGCGTTCTACTGCTTTTCTAATTCTGTCTGTTAGTCTTGCACTGGCAATAACGGTTTGCAAGCAATTCAGTTTGGTCCTATGGTCCCATGACGGCCACCATTTCCTTGTTAGCGGAAATGCCTCCTGTATTGTGCTTGGTGGAGTTGGACGAAGAGGGAATCGATTTTGAATGGGGAGATTGTGAACATAGCCCCTTTTCCTGGCAGCTGCGCAAAAATACTTAGAGTCCACAAATTCAGGCTCGATATCATACAAGAATCGTGAAATTGTTTGCCAAACTCCTTTTGGTGCACATGCCACATTCTCATAGTAAAAGAAAGGAGGTCCAATGGCAGCATCTGGAAGTGTTCTATTAGTTATGGTGTTTGGCTCATTAGGAACACCAAACCCAATCATTGGTTTCGGAATATGAAGTGTCTCATCCTCTTCACTGAAAACTTTCTTTTCACATTCCCTTGGCTTTTTCTTTCCCAATATCTCATAATCATAAAATCTTCGCTTTTTTGACTTAGAATGGTGACTAGACCGTACCTGTGAAAATAGAATCTAATATTACTTGATAGATCCGGATCAATAAGATAAAACAAAATTAACAGAAGAGATAGCAGTGTCATCATGATTTCAAGAAAAAAGCAAATTTCATGTAACGCTAGTACTAAATTTTGTTTATTTATCTCAAGATGACAAGATACCTTATCTTCCAGGGGTAGAAGGGCATCTTCCGCCTTTGCTATTTGAGCAACAGATATAAAATCTACCAACTCCTCAAGTGAGGAATTTGGACCTGTGGTGTTTTAGTAGATCAACAAGGCAAATAAAAGGGAAAGTAAAAACTTCACTAGACAGATGTCATGTAAACTTACAAATATAACGATAACAATGTTTTCTCGTGACGTTTTTACACTGATTAACCTCTTATTTACACGGAAAAACAAAAATGCAAAACAATGATCTTTAGTATACAGTATACACCTTTCACAGATATAAAAAAAAAAAAGAAAAAAAAAACAGTAAAATTCGTTATTGACATTAATTTTTGATTATATTACACCCAATCTAATTAGAGGGTGAGCCTTGGCCGAAACGGTAACGTTGTTGTTTAGTGACTAAGAGGTCACGGGTTCAAATCCAAGAAATAGCCCACACGGGAGTAAGGTTGCGTACATCTACCCTCTCCAAATTCCCCACTAGGTGGGAGCCTTATGCAGTGGGCCGCCCTATGCCCGATCTAGATAGTAGCACTACTTGGTCATAGAACCTAACCATTCTGATCCATTTGCTCCTTCATAGTAATTTTCTTAAAAAAAAGTTGTTGAGAAAAACAATGTTTTTGTCCTTGAAAGTTGAAACAACCAGCATTTCCCATTTCCATTTTTAGTCCCTCTAATTATATCAATTTAATTATAAGATTGCATTCCAAAGTCATAAGACCAGCCATGCTTTATGGTCCTAATAAATATTGGTTAGCATAGTGCTAACAATTGCACAGGATAAGTGTAACACAGATAAATGTTCTGAGTAGGCATACAAGCAAGAAAAGATCAAGTGCAAATGTATTGGAGGGAAAGTAAGATTTGCATTTGCATCTACAGAGATACATGTTTTTGTCCTTGAAAATTAAAACAACTAGCATTTCCCATTTCCATTTTTAGTCCATCCTCTAATTATATCATTTAATCATAAGATTGTATTCCATAGCCATAAGACCAGCATTGCTTTATGGTCCTAAATATTGGTTAGCATAGTGCCAACAATAACAGATAAATGCTCTGAGTTGACATACATGCAAAGAAAAGATTGAGAGCAAATGTATTAGAGGGAAAATCAGATCTGCATTTGCATGTACAGAGAAAAGGATGGTAAGATTGTAGAAGCACACTTACGATGGTTTGGAAAGATGAGAACAAAACCAATAGAAGTCCAGATTAGAGATGTTAGACAGAGGATAACCCCAAAATTTGAGTGAGAGGAAGACCAAAAAGACCAAGTGTAACCATTAGAAATGGTTTTTAGATCTAAATGGCCAGTCAGAAGATTTGGTATTTGATAGAAGAAGGTGGTGTCATTCGATCCTACCTTGTAGGAAAATGTTATGCTTGTTGTTTAGAAAATTATAACACAATCAGCAAGAACAAAAAGCAAAAGGGATCTGGCATTTGCTCATAGTAACAAGTTAATGGCTTATCAAATCAAGAATTAATTTTAAGACTAACCTAATCTTTCTATAGCTGATAGAGCTTCCTCCAACTCGTACCCCATTTTCACCAAAGATAATAGCTTATCATCATCCTCCAATACAGATTTTGTAATTTCCTGCGAGTAAACCAATAATCAAGCCATACCTTAATAGATATATCTAACAATTAAAAATATTTATGTGCATGATTTAATGTTCCCCATAAATGCATGTTTTGATTAAAAAAATGACATGTTCACAACCCTACATTCATTGTTGTCAAACTCAAGAGTTCAAGTAAACTCATGGAGTCCAGATAAACTCGAATTGTAAACTCGACTCGTAAATATGTAAGTGTTTGCAAATCTCAAAAATGTTAACTAATACCATATTTTAGGACAAAAACATACTTAAAGTCTTACCCAAAAATACTTTTAAACTATCAAATATTATAATAAAGCAAATAAAAGTATAAAGTATAATCATAACTCAATATTTGCTCCAATTGTTATATGATTTTTAATTGATGATTAACTTTATTTTGCAGTTGGATACAACAATAAAAAATAAATCTATTATATATTGTAAGATATAGGTGTTACAACCTAAATATCAAACAATAATAAGAAAACATTACTTTTTGAGACCAAATCAATGTCTAAATATAGACTTGTCAACTTGAGAGTTTATTGATTTTATTAGAGTTTGCTTGAAATCGGAAGAGTTTACCAAAATGAGAGTTTACATGAGTGTTAGCTCGTTTTTGTGTCATGGAAACGTAAAATCATAAGAGTTCAAGAGTTAACTCGAGAATTTAACAACCGGGCTACATACAGTTGTTTTTTTATCAGCGGCTACATACAATTGTAGAAGCCACCCAATTGTATCACAATAAAAACAACATGATAAGATAAATCAAGTAACAGAAATTTTGAACATCAAATGTCAAAGCAGAAAAAGGCAGAGACCACCTCATCATCGGAGGAAGTATCAATGTCTGAAAAATCATCTGAAAAGCTCCCTGCAAACTCTGAAGAGCTGGGTTCTGGTTCAGGCTGTTGATGTTTACGTGAATCTTCTAGAACCTGGAAATTAGGAAACAGAAATGCCTTATATATATACATATATATATATATATATATATATATATATATATGTATGTATGTATGTATGTATGTATATTATGACATTCATAGTGATGTACATTGAAAATGTCAGGAAGGTAAAGAGAAGCACATTAAATGAGGGGAAGAGAGGAGGAGAAAAATGAATATTGCTATTAAAAAAAAAAAGTCATTGTGCATTTCTATTGTGCCAACAAAACAAAATAAATGTATTCACAGTAGATATGGACTTACAACATTTCCTACTTATTTAGTTAAACCTTTTAAGATTCCATGAACCTACAACATTTATAATGATATTATATTCGGTCATTACATCAGACCAGATAAACATAATTATATTCATAAAGAAAGTGTTAGCAAAAATAAAAGTTAGTAACAAAAAGTGTTCGCAACAGACCACACTGATAACGCATTTGGGTTGCCAAGATTTAATTGTCATTGCACTAAGACACGATTATATTTAAAAAAAAAAAAAAAAAAAAAAGTTTCCAAATTCAAATTTACCAATTAGTTTTCAGGGGAGCACCTATCAAAAAAAAAAATAAATCAGGGGAGTAAAACATCAATTTGGTCTCTAAAATTGACACCATTGGTCAGTTTGGTCCCAAATTTTGCTTACTGTCCATCAATTTGGACCCTGGCATTAGTGGGTGTTAGTCATATCAGGAACCAATTGGTTGACAGTGTGCAAAGTCAAGGACCAAATTGACGTCAATCTCAGGGTGACTAACCAACTAAGTTTACCCCCTGGCCTTAGGCAACTCAATATGGGGAATAAAAGCTTATCAATACAGTAAAGATTCAACACTATTCAGGAAAACAAAAACACTGTTGGAGATATAAATGATTAATGTGCTTTAATCTCCTTCAAGAAAAAATCTGCTTTCATCTAACAGATTGGTATCAGAGCCTCCTTGACAAAGTAGTTAGGAGTTTGGTCCTTGTAACCTCCGTTCTTCTCATAATAAGTAGATTTAGCACAAGAGTGGGGCTATGTACTGTTGTCCAAACTTCAAGTTCACAAGGCTCTTGCATGAGGTGTGTTAGAAAAAACCATTAATGTGCTCCACCTAATAGGTTAAGCTTTCTGGAGAGTTGATCCTTGATAGAAACCATGGCATGAGTACTAGAAGATATAAATACAGTTATGTCCCGCAAAAGATACAAACACAGCAAAGAACATCCTAATTTTATGGACATAACATACAACCAAAACTTTTTTGGTTATAACATAAGCGCAAATGACAAAAGTCTAGTGCAAGTGCTAATGCAAGCATGAACCAATTAAAAGGATGGAATTATAACATTTGATGACAAGACTAGAATATGCCTATTTCATTTTTTACAAAGATATATAATTTTACAAGAGAATTTGTTTGCTTTCCTAGAAGAGTGAACTGAACCATAAAGGCATGAAGGCAATATAACTTCTACACAGATTGATGCAAAGGATCAGAAGGAGACAAAAAAAGAATATATATATATATATAAAATAGACTCCAAATCCTTGTTAAATAAGGAAAAAAATCTAGAAATATAATGAATAGGAAATAACTTCTAAGGATCCATCTAAGAAACTCTAAAGTATTGTGAGATACAATAAAAACTTTTATGAGATATTTTCTAGATATTCTATTACCTAAATGTCCTATCGAGGAATATCGTTTTCGATAGAACACAATGTGTTGTTTCATTACGTGTATTTGACCCCACTACTTTGATTGCTGTATTCTACCAAAGTAAAAGAAGACAAAATATTGCCCAAGAAGGTTTAGTCATGTGAAGAGAAGACCAACAAACCAAAGAACCAAGTATAAAGCATTGATCATATGAAGGATGGCCCAATAAATGAAGGTGGATGAAAACTCAAGTAGAAATTCAAATCATTAAAATATCCTATCAAAATGGCTTTTTCAAGAATTTAGTTTTGAAAAGACAAAATGGCAATATTTCCCATTTATTTGATCAAAATAATCAACCCTACCAACAGGAAAATGGCTAATTTTGTTGTATAAATTATCAATTATCATGAAAAAAATTTAATCCATTTCATCGCTTAAAAGGAACCAACTCTAATCCCATAATAAATAGAAGCTTTCAAAATTTTCTTTCAAATGATGTGATTAACTAAAATATTTCAAATTTAACACATGGATAGATTAAAAGGGCTTAAGGTAAAGAATTACGTATCTCTTAATGAGACAATAAAAAGTAATAAATGGAAAAAATTTATATTTAAAGCTATTGTGATATCCATAATAAGCTACAAGCTATTTTTGACAACCAGTAAGTCAACTTCATTTAGTTTCATGTCGCAAATTGTTGGCATATCCTCTATATGAAGGTTCCACCTCGCAAACAAACATGCATTTCATCTTTCTACACTCTCATCCTGCACCCTATGACACAGACTGGACGAGCCAGGCTGGACAGAATAAACAAAGGATATATTTATTTAACAACTAAGAAAGAAACACAGAATAGCAATGACTTATGTAGTTTAATATCTGCAGGAAATAGATGTCATCATGTAAATGACTCCAAAAAAATGAGGAACTGTTTCTTTAACTTTTAGGAGGGATGGGGTAAGAATTTCACAGTAGAGTGAGGATTAAGGATATTGGGTATTAACATAATATTTACAAGAGACATGCTAACAATGTTGGCAGTCCAGAACCAAAAATATCAACTCACCGAGTATGTAAGAAGTTCTTCAAGCATTTTATCTTCATTTTCCTCACCTGGAAGGTCATCAGAGCACTATTATTCGAGAGCCTTATGGATCCGAACCAATTATATGTTGTAAGGAGTAACTTTTACCATAGTCCTTAATTACTTTGGAAACAGTTTCTTCAGGAAATCCCATCCCAACAAAGTGATCAAATAGCTTCGAATTAAATAAACCTGCAGATGAGCTTGCCTAAAGGGGAAAACAGAACAAGGCATTAGAAGCTTAAAAAACAATCCGTTCTATATCTCCATCCGTGTTCTTCAAGGTCCACTAAGTTTAATTATTCTTATGAGCAGGTTAAATGGAAGTCAAGCATTGCAAATGGATGCTTCCCATTAATGACAGCAAACAGTTCTCTTGTAGAATAAGAAAAAATGAAAAGACTCGTGCATATTTTGCTGTGAGAAATCAAGATAAGATCGTTAATAATTCAAGAAGCATTTCTAGAGAAAGATAATATCATGTAGGTATTTCATTAATACATTGTATAGTTTTAATAGCCACTGTAGCAAAGATTACCAAAAAAGAGAAACCACGGGTAAGCAAAATAAGTGTACGAATTAATGTTGAAGAACAAAAAGCATTAGAACTTGGTTCATGAAGAACTAGCTCCTTCACAACAAGACAGGCATAAATTCCTCAACATCCAAATTAATTTGTCAGGTACAAACGAATCATTCTTGTTTTTTTTTTTTAACTGACTTGAAAACATTGGAGTATGAACAAAACCAATATTAAGATTTATTATAGAAAAGTTTATGCTTTGATCATTTTTTGTTTGCCAGTTACCATTTTACTCATTAAAATTCCATCAGCCACAATTGGAATGAGAAAAAGGGGAGGGAGAAATAGAGATATGGTGGCTTTCCTCTTTGAGGTCAATTGGATTTGTTAATATCCATCAGCCACAATTGGAATGAGAAAAGGGTGGAGGGAGAATTAGAAATATGGTGGCTTTCCTCTTTGAGGTCAATGGGATATTTGTTAATATATATTTGCATTATGTAACTTCCAGAATTTATTTTATAGCTCACTCTTCACTGTGCAATTGGTCCTCTTATCTGGTTTCAGCTGCTCATAAACAGAATCAGAGGGGTAAAAAGACAAAATGCAAAATCCCACCTCCCCAGACATAGGAACAGCAACTCCTTTTGGAACAGTTAAAGGCTGACAGTTCTGAATTTCAAGCTCATCATCAGTGTTCCAATCAAAACTGTCACTCTCCACAGACAAATCATCTCCATCCTGCAACAAGTGTTGTATGCATAAGGGAGGCAAAGGCAATGTCAAGAAAGAGAAGAAAGGGCTTTCAATCAACTTCGCAAATCTGCCACTTGGCAAGTAGAACATACCACTGACATTCTCCCAGCTCAGCAACGAAACAGTTTCCCTGGCTGCTCAACCATAGAAGCAAGAGAATAAGTATCCAATAAAACAAAAGCAAGTAAGAGGCAGCAATCAAATTAAGCTATTCAACAAACTCTGTCATCTCAATTCAATAAAAACTCAATCAGGTGTTTGGGCTTGATCAAGTATTCAAATCAAAGGGACCCTACGAGTTAGTTTGGGATCCCCCATTGTCTGAAACCATGAGAAACCAACAGCGCTGGATCAACAAGTAAGGATAGAAACACTTTGATTATGAGGTTTAGGTTCGATTCTCACTGGTAATGATAGAGGTATCTTCATAGGTTTGCCATGGCAACTTGTTCATTGTGTTAAATGATGCATGCCATTTTCTTTCAGTTAATTCAATACATACCGCTCTAGTCACTGGTTGACCCTGTTCTTGTGATGGTCTAGCCTGTTCATGACTCATCTAGGAATAACCAACTCTCTTGGAACAGATGGAGTCTAAATACATATTTTTTAGTAAATCACTTTACTTAAAATGGGATTATGGTGGCCAATTGGTGATTGGCCACACCATTGGTGAACGCAGCCCACTCTGGGAACTCAACTTCCGATCTGGGAGCGAATGAGTATGGCCCTCACCACGTAAGGTTTTACACTTTTACCAGTTGAACATATGTACGCCTATGCGCTCCTGATTCACTTCCACTAGACCACCCCGCGCAGATAAAGGGTCTGTTCGGCAAAACTAGCTTGTAGCTGTGAGCTTGTAACTTGTAGCTATGAGCTTCTAGCTTCTAGCTGTTAAGCTAGCTAGGAGCTGTGAGCTTGTAGCTGTGAGCTTATAGCTGTTTAGCTGAATATTTGAAATAGTGTTGTTCGGCAAAACTAGCTTTTGAAGTAGCTAAAAGTTATTAAATGACCAAAAAGGACATGCAACATTTTATTATTTTCATTATTTTAAATTTTTTTCTTTATTTATTAAATAGATAGTTAATTAATTAATTAATTTAAAAAATATAAAATTATTAAATTATAATTAATTAAATTCATTTTTTTCCTTAATTTATTATATTATGTAGTTAATTATAACAAAATTATTAAATTATAATTAATAATTAATTAAAGGGTAGCAAAATAATTTTAAATTTTGTATGAGGGTATAATTGGTATATGAATTATTGAAAGCTAGTTTAGTTTCTTGAAAGCTACTTCTTGAAGTAGCTTTCTAAAAACTAGCTTTCAAAAGCTACAAGCTCCTTTTTAAAAGCTATAAGCTCATTTTAATTTGTGTTCACCGAACGGGGCTAGTAGCTTATTGACTAAATCTAAAAGCTCCTAGCTAGCTAAAAAGCTCCTAGCTAGCTAAAAAGCTCCTAGCTACCCGTGACGAATAGAGCCAAAGTAAACTACCAAGTAACATTGATGGGCCAAGGTGTTTATGGATAGGCTATCTCTAATTTTTTTATTTATAGACAAACATTTGTTTTCTTTTATTATGGGAGGGGGAGAAAGCATAATCCTCGGGTTTGGACCACGGCACATGTTCATGTCCTACACCTCTTAACAACTGAACTGCCTCTTGGGGACTCGCTATCTATAAATGTGTGCAAACCATAAGACCTCTAGCACCATTCCCTGGCCTCAGAGCTGAATAACCTCACAAGCGGTTAGCTTTTACTCAACAATCCAAAAATTCAAACGGAAATTAAAAGATATTCCCTCCGTCCTTTTTTATAGGTCATATTCTAGTAGGCTTCTTTAATTTACCCATATTAAATTGTTGTGGTCATTAACTAAAAGCCATTCACTTCACTTGTACTACATCATTATCTTCTTTAACTAAAGGTTGATATCATTTCCCCATAAACTTCGATGTCTTCAAGAAGGGATGAAGACGTAATTGTTGTACTCCCTCCGTTCCTTATTATCTCTCTTTATTTAGAGAGATTTTTTTGTTTCTTTTTATTTGTTCTTCCGAGGATTTCAACATTAAAATAAATATTATTTTTCCATGTTTGTCTTTATTCAATAAGTTTTGGTTAAAGTAAATAGTGAAAAAAAAAATGAATGATTATAGAAAGAGAAAGAGTATAGTAGGAAAAAGCATAATTAATATATTGAAAATCTAAGTAATGATTTAATTTTTTAAAGGATGTATTTTGTTTGAAATAGGATATATAAATAGTAACATAAAGAGCAATAAAGTAACTAAACTCAACCACTTTCCTTTGTTTGCCTAATTTGGTTATACGCTATCTATAATAAGCATCGAAGGAGTAATTTTAATAACTTTCTTGATATAACTCGTCGTCTCCTTATGTTTGAACTTCTATTTCTAGGGTACACCAAACTAACACTAGAAAAATCAAAATCGATTACTAAATGCCCATAATAAAATCAGACGATTTCAAACACTTATACCATGTTTGGTTATGAGTCAGAAAATCAATTCAGACCCCAAAATCCGTTTGAGCAAAAGCAACTGTTAGTAACATTGGTATTCCAAAATTGATTTTGAACTAACTCACCGTATAATCAAACATGCACTTAAACAAGTAAGCCATAAACATAACAAGCGAAGTTCTAACCTCTCCTTGTTAGACCCGAGAGAATGCAACTTCAGCTCCCTCTGCGCAGAACAGAGAGTCAGGTATGATCAAAAGCAAAAATAGGAGAATCAAAACGACGGAGATGGAGAGAATTTTACACAGAAGACGAAGGAATGAACATGCAGAAGAAACCTCGAAGGTGGAAGGAGTGCGACGTCAATAGTTCTGAAGGCCAACTGGGGAAAGTGACCGAGTGAAAATGAAAATGGTGTATCGTCGCGCTGACACGTAGTTTTGTAAGTGGCATGACATGACAACAATTCTAATGCTTTGTTTGGAGGGATGGTCTAAAATGCACTTTTTGAGTTTTGTTTCCATGCAATTTTGAGTTTGTTTAGTTTGCAATTATATTATGTGATGCACCTAAACCAATGCTTTAAATCCTAACCATTTAAAAACAAGATTTCATAGATTTAATGACTGAGATTGAAAATGGCAATTAACGGGTTGGCTCAAGTGGTGCTATCTTGCCAATTTAAAAACTTGGGAATTGGCTTGAGATTAAGAAGTTTCAGATCCGATTCCCAGTTAACACACCCCGTTGGAAGAAAATAGGAACATAACCTCGTACAGTCTCAAGAGTTTCCTGATATTAAGGGTGCTCTTAAGGACACTCATAGTACTGGCCAAAAAATACAGACAAAATAATTTAAAAAAAATGGCAACATGTTGAGTTGTCATTCCTCAAATATTATACGTGGCCCCGTGTATAATACATGGGTACTCTCATGTTCACTATGGGCTATTTGTGGCAACCATAGTTTTTTACTTACTCTTCTATTATTATAAGTCACTTTTATCAAATTCACGAGGATTAATAAAAATAATTATTACTTTAAAATTTATCAAAAAATATGTTGTCATTTCAAAGTTACTTATGTTTAAAATTTTACAACTCTATTTATTTCTCTCTATTGTAATTATTACTCTATCACCCTACGAAATTGTGGATGTATTTATAATAAACCCTTTAATGCTAATTAGATACTCTAAAACTACTTATAAAATATAGGGCCAGAGATTATTTTTTTTCTTATAATATGAACCGGAATACTCCTTCTGGATTGAATTATAAGAAAAAAAAACATTATCTTGATTCTAAATATAAGCAAAATTGACTAACTTTATTAAATTTTATTTTGTTCTCAATGCCGCTTAAAAAATATAGGACTGGAGAGGGTAAAAAATTCTATTAATTGTCTCAAATATAAAGAAAACTTAACCAACTTTATATTTTCAATACAATAATTCCAAAAATATTTCAATAAAATTATCATATCATATTAATTAGTTTTTGTTTTATTTTCGATGAAATTTTTCTAAAGTAATCTATTGGTTTACATGTTCAGAAAAATTAAATATATTCAACTATGTAAAATTAGTTTTTTTTTAAATATTTTTCCTTATGTTTTTATTAGCATCTTGGAAAATAAATATGTGATTAAAAATTTAGAAATCAAGAATGAAGAGTTTTCACGGGAAAATAGTTGATGAGGTGGAGATGAAATAATGTCCTTAGTGGTTGCCTTTTGACTACCGCTTAGTTGATGATGAGTACATTATGTTCCATGGTAGGTGCGGCTGTGTTGATTTTCTTCACCGGTGGATGCTAGTTGAACCATGTTCATTAACACTAAAACCCAAAACGTCAAATTCCTCGAGATTGAAGGACAAAATTCAAGACTGATTCAGCTGAAATGGGAATGCAGAAATGAAACAAGATTGAGAATGCAGATATGATGGAACATTGATTCGGATATGGGAATGCATAAATGAAACTCGATAGAAGCAATACTGAATCAATAATGAAAACCCTATGCAGGAAGAGTCCACAACTTCTGAGAAGAAGTTATGTACACCTACATAGGGGTGAGCATGGGACGGGTTGGGACGGGTTTGGCTTGGCCCGTACCCGACCCGAAATATTGTTCGGGTCAAATTTTCAACCCGAACCCGTCCTTAATTATAGAGGGACAAGGTAAGGACGGGTCCAAATAGGGACGGGTCCGGGTTTACTCGGGACGGATGAATAACATTAAAAAAAAAAGTCGGGTTTACCATATAAAAAAGTAAGGTATTCATTAAAATACAGAAGTGTAAAAAGGCATTGCAAATGTTGTTGTATTTCTGACCTCCATTTTTTTGGTATTTGTTGTTACACACTAAAGAGTCTTGGAGTCTCACACTCTCAATTATCACACACACTCTCGGTATTCTTTGTTTAATTTTTTTTATTTACGGGTTTTATTTTCACTATTTTAGTTTTTAGAAGTTAGTATAATAATAATAATAATAATTATAAATTTATAATTAATTATATATATATAAATTAATATGTTCGAGCCGGGTCCGGGTGATCCGGGCATGAACCCGAACCCGTCCTTAATAGAATCGGGTCTGGCCTCTTCAGGGACGGGTTTGTCCATTCATTTGTTCAAGGACGGGTTTGACCCGACCCGAACCCGTCGGGTTGGGACGGGTCTCCGGGTAGGGTCGGGTCATGCTCACCCCTACACCTACATCTGAAATGTGCTCACAGTCAGGCCCGGTGTAACACCCCAATTTGGACTTAGAATTTTCACTAAAAATTTGCGCCATTTTTTTATAAACATTACCAAAGTCAGTTCATTTTAATTCTTTTACAAAAAGTTTTTCATAAAACAATTTGATTCATTTGGTTTTCAAAATATTTGGTTCATAAACTCGCAACATAAAATTCCTTTCCAAAAAGAGATGTAACTAACACTTTTCCAAAAAACTCCTTTTCGTGATGCCAAAATTATTCGATGGTTAACTTGCCGAAAAAGATGAACTTGATACATAACCCAAAAAGAACTTCTTTTATTTCATTTAAATAATCTATGTTACAACTGGGGTTACATTCGGGATAGAGTAATCATGTCCTACCCATCCAAAGATGGAATACAAAACAAGACTATCCTAGACTACTAGTCTTCATCATTCCTCCACCACAATTGTCTGGAAGATTCCTTGATTGCTGTTTCTGCTTCCTCCTCGTACGTGCGTCGTTTCGCAATCCTCTTCCGACTTGAGCAACCACTACTCGATATATTACATGATCTGCCATCTGTGAACATTGTTCCCCGATGTCCACAGAAAAAGGAAATAGAGAGAGTAAGCACTTCTGAACGATATGATCGTCGACGGCGCGGGCTTACCATAGGGGAATATTAAGACCACACAAGCATATCATAAAACAATATATACATCATTATTACCAATCCCTTATAAATAACTTCAGCTAATTACCATAGAGTCCTTTCCACCAAAAGGATAATCTTCATGAAACCATATCCATTATATTTAATTATCTTTAGGCTCTAAGTTTCACTGTCATAACCACCGGAAATTCAAGAGGGGGTACCACCACCGAGGCTCAAGGGTTTGGTAGCACACACGTTACATCTCCTCCATCATTCCAACCACATCCTAGTTCGTAAAGCAGATGGGACGCACAAGAACCCTAACCATGCTGGCATCGATGTCGAAGGGTACGCACCAACAAGTAACCAACAACCGAAGTAAAATCATTTCATCAATACAGTTTCAAAAATACAGCGACATCTAGCCCCATTCGGTTTCCCTCTCACCATCTAAGATTTGCTCAAGGGGGCGATAGCGCTATCTCTAGTTGATCGTGCAGTTCCTTGCTACGACATTGCCTACAACCGAAAGACAAGTCCTTGTAGTCTTGTCCCGCCTAGAGAAGCACTCGAGGCTTCTTGACGTTCACCGTCCTTGCCTTCCCCTATCGCAATCACCACTTGAAAGTACACCGGCCTCCAAGTATTCGGTATCTTTACTCTCCACTACTTCACTCTCAACACGTAGATTTAGGAGAGGGGTTCCTAAGTCTTTTAAGTCTTTTGAGTCCGTCATTAATCCTAGTTTTGGTCGACCCATTCTAAGCCTCGCTTCTAACGGGCCTCGACCTCTAAGGTAATACATCAAACACCCTTCTACAGTACAGTGGATTCTACAAGACTTAGACCACGGCACAGTCATCCACGTGGCCAGTCACTTAAAAGGGATATTTACAAAGTTATCGTGCCGTTTGCACCATCACTGTACACTAGTATCGTTTTCAAATTTCCAAAAGGTTCATTAATCATTCTCATATTTTCTTTTCATAATAATACATCCAAATATACCAAGTCCTTATCATAGGAACAACCGCTCAAAAACATCAATTAACCTTCCATAGGATAAACCATTATCTCAAGAATGTAATTCCAAAATTTACTTGATAACTCATCAATCATCATATAACTTATCTCCATATACAATATACAATTTCAAAATATGCAACATGGTATAACCATTATCAACAAACATATCATTAATATCGAGGAATCGTGTTTTTCGTATGAACGGCGGAACACACACTCAATTGCCGTTTTACTACTCAACCGATAGATACCTAGTTTCGACTTTTGAGATGATACGGAACGTCCTAATATTACCCTATATGCCACTATGTCTTAAGAAGGCTTCTCTCTCACCTGAGATCCACGCTTATTCTGTTTCAACCTTTTTGTCTGCAGCTCCAGCAGCTCGCTTACTTTTTGATTTCTTTTATTCTTAAACGATAAACGGTATATAATCAATATCTGGTACCTTATACTATCTATTTACTTAGGTAAAGACTAAACCTAAGTACCCAAGTACCTTGAAACAAAAATCCTCTTTAAAACAAAAGTCCTTTTTAAGGCATCATGTAATTTAAAATAATTTCTTTTAAAATTCAAGAAATCCTTTTTGCAAATCGTTCACTCCAATACTTAAAAACCATTTATAATTACAAATTTTATTTCTACAAAAACCATACTATATTACTTATATAACAACTACCACATTCACACACTTATACACATAAACAAACACTCAAACAAACATTTACATTTTGACTAACATAGATTTCTTAAACTTATAAACTTTAAAAGATAACTCAACCTTATAAAAATCATACACGAATTAATCTAACTCCTATGGTTACACATAGTCCATTTAGAGAAGCATCATATCATTTAAACAACAACATTCATAGCATTCATTTATTCATCTAAGGGTAGGATACTAAAAACACTTAGCATTATATTTACACATCATTATACAAATCATTTCATATTAAAAATTTAAACAACATGACATTCATATCCAAATATATACATACATACACTTAGTTAGCTAAAAATCATTTTTAGAATTACATGCAAACTTGAAATTCACTTTCCTCTTAAACTATATCTCTAAAAATCATGCCACTTTTTCCTGTATGCAAAACACAAATCCTACTATCTAAATAACATTTATATAGCATATAATCATACTCAAATAATTTCTGGACAGCAAAATAACATAAAGTTGCATCGATTCAAAATTACCCGAAAAAGCATCTTTTTCATTTTATTATTAAAGGATACATATGTCATGGTCTAAAAATAAAGTCAAACTAAATAAAATAATATTTTTACTTTATAAAACAATTCTGGACAGTAGCCTAATTATTTTAATTTAAAGTCATTTTATTTCATAAACCACATATTTTCATGCTGCACTTTATACTGCACACATATAGGCGATTAGGCATTACAAGCACCAACCAAACATCATAATTTGGGACCTACGGTCCAACAACATAATATTTTCCCGATTAAAAAAAAAATTATTTTCCAAAATTAATATATTTAAATAAAATTCTTATTTCCATGCAATAATTCTTATACAACACTTAAACAATTAAAACCAAACCAAAAATCATAAATTCAAACATATACATCATTCGGCCAACCTAATGTAATTTAAAGCAGTGACTAAGCAATTTAGAAACATATATAACATATTCCTATAATTTCATAACTTTAGGACAATTACTCTAAACACCAAATCAATTAAAAATAATAAACACTTATAGGATAAAAGCTAATCTTGGACAACAACTCAACAATTCATATTGTCACCCACATATTGCGTAAAAATTCATGTACTCACATAGATAATTATTTCTAATACTGTAGAAATTATAAACACATTCATTTCCATTAACTAGTTAATTCGGTACAATTAAACTCATAGGTTTCTTCATCAAAATTATTCTAACAGAATACATGACAAAATCATTTTTCATTCCCTTTACTTCACAAAATTTCGGTCATCAATAAAGATAAAAAGGGGAAACCTTAGTTTCTTTAAACCCTATTTTGAGTCCCTTTTTATTCATTGTTCATATGACCAATAAACATCATTCTAGTAGCATATACATATCAAATATCAATCACATATTCACATAGCCGATTTTTAACAATAACAAAATTATGAAGATACCCACTTGTTTCAAAAACATTCGACAAACATATAATAACAAAAGGGTTTCTATATCAATTTTCAATTAAAGATCATGTAATCAACAAGGTAAAAATGATGGTTAACTAATAAAAATCATGCTTTTCTTAATTAATTATTTTCTGGACAGCATAGTTTTCTTTTGCTAAAGTTCCTTTTATTTTTCAAATACAAACTCATACTTATACAAACATCTAACAATTAGTCATTTACACCTTTAAACATCAAAACAAACTTTAATTATTTAAAATAGGGCCTCACGGCCTAGATAATTATTTTCCAGAATTATTTATATATTATTCCATGTTTATTATGTATATCAACATAATTATAATACACATATAATCACTTTAGAAAATCAAAACAACTCATTCCCTCATTCCACAATAATTTTCGGCCATACATATAAAAATCACAGCAATTAATTATACAACGTATATATATAACTCACACATATCATATACCATATTATTACTAACACTAAAAAAACTTAAATTAAAACCTTAACCAAAAGAATATATATATATTTGGCCAACACTAATAATGAAAAAGGGCAGCAAAATATATATTTTATTTTTATTCCCAAATATAATTAATTGATATACACCTAACATATACTAATCTCATAAGATCATTTACAAAATTTTAACCCATGAACTTAGATCCCAAAACAATGATTCGGCCAAAAAGAAAGTAGGAGCAAAAATTGAATCTTTTATTATCCCAAATCAAACACACCTAAAAAGAGTATTTAGAAATTCATTCAACTAAGCCTTTGTCCCACTAGGTGGGGTCGGCTACATGGATCAAACGACGCCATAAAGGTCTATCATAAATCATGTCTTTTGATAAGGCATTGATTGCCATATCCTTCTCAATTGTTTCGCCTATAGTTTTTCTAGGTCTTCCTCTTCCTCTAGCCCTTGTAGTACCCTCCATTTGGTCTACCCTCCTAATCGGGGCTTCCACCGGTCTCCTCCACACATGCCCAAACCACCTAAGACGAGATTCAACCATTTTTTCAACAATAGGAGCAACCCCGATTTTTCCTCGAATATACTCATTTCTAATCCGATCTTGTCTGGTATGCCCACTCATCCACCGCAGCATCCTCATCTCTGCAACATGAAGTTTATTCTCTTGTGTGCCCTTTGCCGCCCAACACTCTGTCCCATATAACATCGCCGGTCTTACAGCAGTGCGGTAGAACCTTCCTTTAAGTTTAAGTGGTACCTTCTTATCACATAACACGCCCGAGGCACTCCTCCATTTCATCCACCCTACTTGAATCCTATGATTTACATCCCCTTCTATTTCTGCATCCTGCTGTAAGATAGAACCAAGATACTTAAACTTCGGGACTTGTGCTAAGACATGCTCTCCAACCTTCACCTCCCGAGTAAGGCCCACATGCCTCTTGCTAAAATTACACTCCATATCACCTCCTGAGTAAGGCAATTTAAAATTCAAAAATGTAGAAAAAATATTATGTTTGCACGGTGCAGGCAATGATATATTTTTAAAATATACTTTCCATATATAATTAAAATATTCCTTGCTCAAAAGTCATTAAATGTCTTAAAGCCATATTTTCAAACTAAAAACACAAAATTCGTATTTCTCATTGTGGCAGTAATAAAATTTCGAAAATTCCAGAATAAAAATAAAAACTTAGCATTTTCATAATCTACGTTTCGATACGGTCGTTTGGACATATCATTTGAAATTTTTTGACTTACGGTCAAAAAGATATAAATTTTTGAAGTTATATCACTATAACTTTGAAAATTCACATTTTTATCAACCTTAGTTAAAAGCATTCCCATACTATTTTTTTCTAAGGTAAAAACATATTTATCAAATATTTACAGACCAAAAATAATTTTCTAATTAAATAAAATTTTATATTTATATGTATATATATATATTTAACGCCACATATATATATAATCAAAACCAACTTTTTATAACAATTCATATTAAATTATTCTTAAAATAAATATAACCAAATAAAAGTAAAAATAAATAAATTGGGCAAAATTGCAGGTCTCACAATCCTCCCCAACTTAACGATTTCTCGTCCCTGAGAAATACGCACAGAGATGAGCAAGGAAACAAACAAGGAACAAACAAGGTTACCACTTGGAGATTCTCATGACCTTTTTCATCACTTTGTCTCCTACTCCTTCCAAGAGTATCTTCTTTCCTTGATATTCTCGCCGATCAATACTCTACTACTGGTCCGTCTTTGTCGTAACACCGTGCGTGAGTCGAATTGAGTCAAGCTCAAGAGTAGCCAATAATTGTTATAATAGTACTTTGGTCAGACCAGAAGTATTAAAGGTAAGTGAATTATTTATATGGGATTTTGGTATGGTCAGTTTGTTATTTGGCGCCAATCCAGAAGTACCTTCTTGTATGCATATCGAAACCATAATCACCAGCTGAGTTACTGCTTAGTTCTACACTATTTACGCTATACAGGTACTCTAATCTAACATAGAGGCTATCTAACATTTTGCTCCCCAAATTTGATCAAACTTATACCATTTATCACACCACCTTATATCCAATTTCACCTTAAGACTATGATTACTTTCTAGCTATTCAACTTTTCACTCACTAAATTTCCTTCTTAGCACCACTTACGGACCGACTCTAAACCAATATTCCCAAAATTTCTAAGTTTTCACACAACCGTACCATCACTTTGTCTCTTCAGCCTCCTAAAATTCATGTGCTATGCATACAAGTGTTACTTCCTTCATAACTTTATGAGGTAGAGTTCTGTTTTGGTCGCGAGATTCCAAGAAAAGAACTTTGAATTTACCGAATTTTGACATTTGGTCGAATAGTTTGATGGAAGGTGATCATTAGGCTGGGTATTTTTCTGACAAAAGGGAGCAAAAATGCAAAAATTAAGCTCAATAATCACATCAAGAGGGTAATTGGTTTTTTTTTACAAAAACTGAAAATGAAGTAAGGTAATGCCTTGACTTGAACTCAATTCACCTCTGACAGTCTTTAAAATAACACACTTTTTCAAAGAACTGGTTTCCACATTCACACAAGAAGTTCTACACATCATACTTATGAGCAAACATTCGTCGAACTCTCAAAGAATTTCAATATTATTTTATCGTAGAAAAGCAAAAAGAAGGTAAAATCCTTCAACATAACCAGTCAAGAAGCAAAAGTTAAATCAAACAGGAGAAGCAAACACAACTAGTAGATAACTCACACCGTTTAAACAACTTGTAACAACACTTAAAACGAAAAAAAACTCCTAAAGCACAAACGTAGACACTGTCGTTACTTCTGCTGACCATAGCGGAGACCCTTCCATATCCCAGCAGGCCGATTAGAACCTAATTCACGTCTTGGCTCTGGACAATCTTTTGAGACGTGTCCTGCTCTATTGTAGTTAAAGCAGTTCGGGTTTTCATAAGGGCAGTTTGGTCCATAATGGTTTCTATTGCAGCGATTGCATAACGAAATCACACCTCCTTGACCTTTTTCACCATTTCCATCACTACGAGCATTACCATCGTTGTTGTTGTTTCTTTGATTGTTGTTGTTGTTGTTACGATCATTTCCATGCCTATTCCAATTGCCACCGCTACGATTGTTGCCTCCAGCTGAGTTATTTCCTGTAGTTCTGTTGTCTCTCCTCCCACCAGTCCTACTGTCTCTTCGTTCACTTCCCTGTCCATAAGGACCTTGATGTCGGGCTCCACTGCTTCGGTTTCCATTTCCTGGGGAGTGCCTCATAGAACCACCACTTGAAACTTGTGCAGCTGACTTCCCTGTCGAATTCCTTGACTTCAAACCATTTTCCACAATACTTCCTTTATTCACCAAGGTTGTAAGCACATTTATCTCCAAGGGAGCCAGAGCTTGCTTAATTTCCGGCCTCAAACCATCCAGGAATTTTGCACACTTAGACCTCTCATTTTCAGCTTCTCCATAGTAAAGCATAAACCTTGCCAAGTTCTTAAATTTGGCAGCATACTCACCTACACTCATGTTACCTTGTTCCAATCGTAGAAATTCCATTTCCTTGGCTGTTTTCAGATGCTCAGGTAAATACTTCTCCAAAAGCCTATTCTTGAATTGGTTCCAAGTGATCGCACCAGCTTCCCCAGCTAAAGCTTGCCTCTCATTACGCCACCAATCAACCGCTTCTCCCACCATCATATATCCAGCATAAGCAACCTTTTGTTCATCCGTGCATTGCACCATCCCTCCGAATATTCTCTCCAGACTTGCTATCCACTCTTCAGCTTCTTCCGATGCATAACCTCCAGCAAACTCCTTCGGATTTCTGCGACAAAACTCATCAAGGCCTCTAATTCCTTGTCCACCAGCATTCACATTCTGATTCTGTTGGAGTTGTTGTTGCATAAGGTTCATGTTGTCCCTCACTCCTGCCAAAACCATAGCTGTTTGAGCCATGATAGCAGCTTGTTGTTGGGCATTCATTGGTTCCTCATTTGCTTGTCGAAGTGCCATTGCGATCCTAAGAACAGGTTGAATTCTCAAACTAACGGAACATCTACCCACAAAACAGGACTAACTCACATCTATACACCAATTAAGGCAAAGTCACACAATGAAAGCATATGAGGCTATGCTTAAGGCCATCACTAAACTACCAAACAGAGACACACAAGGAAAGCATATAAGGCTATGCTTAAGGCCACTAAGGACAACCATCGCTCTAATACCACTAAAAGTAACACCCCAATTTGGACTTAGAATTTTCGCTAAAAATTTGCGCCTTTTTTTTATAAACATTACCAAAGTCAGTTCATTTTAATTCTTTTGCAAAAAGTTTTTCATAAAACAATTTGATTCATTTGGTTTTCAAAATATTTGGTTCATAAACTCGCAACATAAAATTCCTTTCCAAAAAGAGATGTCACTAACAGTTTTCCAAAAAGCTCCTTTTCGTGATGCCAAAATTATTCGATGGTTAACTTGCGGAAAAACATGAACTTGATACATAACCCAAAAAGAACTTCTTTTATTTCATTTAAATAATCCATGTTACAACTAGGGTTATATTCGGGATAGAGTAATCATGCCTTACCCATCCAAAGATGGAATACAAAACAAGACAATCCTAGACTACTAGTCTTCATCATTCCTCCACCACAATTGTCTGGAAGATTCCTTGATTGCTGCTTCTACTTCCTCCTCGTACGTGCATCGTTTCGTGATCCTCTTCCGACTTGAGCAACCACTACTCGATATATTACATGATCTGCCATCTGTGAACATCGATCCCCAATGTCCACAGGAAAAGGAAATAGAGAGAGTAAGCACTTCTGAACGATATGATCGTCGACGGCGCGGGCTTACCATAGGGGAATATTAAGACCACACAAACATATCATAAAACAATATATACATCATTATTACCAATCCCTTATAAACAACTTCAACTAATTACCATAGAGTCCTTTCAACCAAAAGGATAATCTTCATGAAACCATATCTATTATATTTAATTATCTTTAGGCTCTAAGTTTCACTGTCATAACCACCAGAAATTCAAGAGGGGGTACCACCACCGAGGCTCAAGGGTTTGGTAGCACACACGTTACATCTCCTCCATCATTCCAACCACATCCTAGTTCGTAAAGCAGATGAGACGCACAGGAACCCTAACCATGCTGGCATCGATGTCGAAAGGTACGCACCAACAAGTAACCAACAACCAAATTAAAATCATTTCATCAATACAGTTTCAAAAATAGAGCGACATCTAGCCCCATTCGGGTTCCCTCTCACCATGTAAGATTTGATCAAGGGGGCGACAACGCTATCTCTAGTTGATCGTGCAGTTCCTTGCTACGACATTGCCTACAACCGAAAGACAAGTCCTTGTAGTCTTGTCCCGCCTAGAGAAGCACTCGAGGCTTCTTGACGTTCACCGTCCTTGCCTTCCGCTATCTCAATTGTAACACCCCGCATTTTTCCCGTACGTGCGTAAACGAATTCGTTTAAAAATAAACCTTGAGTTTTGCTTTCAAAAGGATTTTTCTAAAAAGAATTATTTATGATTTATTCAAGAATGATTTCTTTATGGAAAGGACTTGCATTTTAATTGATGAACTTTGAGAATGCAATATTTAGAGTTTCTGGAATTATTTACAAATTGTATTTCTGGAAATTTTGGAAAAATGAATTTTTATAAAACCATGATTTCTGAAAAGCTGATGACTTTAAATAAAATTATCTTTTGGGAATTTTCTATTTGTATGAAAAACTTGATTTTTAAGGATTTCTAATTATGTGTTTTGTGTAGATGATTGTTTTACTTTGAAAAGAATTTATGTTTTTCCTAGGATAATAATGTGTCTTCGTAGGAGATTAAATCAATTGCCATGATATAGAATTAATTTACAATGTATGCTCCTCGTGATATGTGTTTGATTTAGTGTAGCTTAAAAATAAATAGGTGTGTGTATGTGTGTGAATGTGTTACGGTTGGGCTTATAGGTGTACATGACTTTTGAAAAGGTTGCATAAATCACATAAACTAATGACCATGATGCTTTGACTAATTAAGATTAGGAAATGAAAATGAAAATGCAAGAGGTGTGGACATGTTTGTGCTACGGTGTGGACTTGTATGAGTGCCACAATGATGAGTGAGTGTGAGTGGGATAGGACCTTGACCTTAGGGTAGAAAAGAGAAGAGTGGAAGTGACCATGCATGATGAAGTCTAGCCCTAGCCTAAGCACCTTGCCATGCAAAATCTTAGAAACCCAAATTTACCCTTCCTTGTAGTGCTTTGGCCGAACCCCAACCTAAGGGCAAAAGAGGCAAACTCGTTGGCCCTTAAATCTACCTTGCCTTAGTTCTTTTCTCACATTTCAATCCCATTTCTTCACACATATATCCAAACACTTCTAAGGGAACATCAAATCCTTAGAAAAGAAAATAAAAGAGAACAAGAGAAAGAGGGTGTGGCCGTAGGAAACAAGAAGGAGGAAGAAGGAGAATTAGACCAAGACTTTGAGTTTCCTTGGAGATCAAGACCCTTAGGAGTTAGAAGACCAACTTCCTTGGTAGGTTATAAGAAGATCAAGAAGAAAACTATGGTAGTTAGATTTCCTTTTGGATTTGTAACTTTTCTTTCCTTTTTCCTTTCCTTGCATGTTTGTCTTTATAGCATGAAAGATGAGTGCAAGAATGTCTTAACCTTAACTATGGATTTTCCTAAATTGATTGTAATATGCGAACTCATGGACTCTATGCCTCGGTTGTAACTCTTTTTAGTTGGATCTCGGTGATTTTCTAAACAACTTTCTAAAGGATCTAAATTATTACTTGGAAATTTTGTGAACACTAAAATTGAAACTCCTTGCATGATGGGTCTCTCCTTTAAAACCGTGACCTATAAGATTTTTATGAGTAGTTTTGGTAAATAAATTGTGATCCAAGCTTGATTGTGAAAGAGTAAAGATTTTAAGTGTTGCATGTTGATTTCTTTTGTTCAATCCGTGAGCTATGTGCTTCTATGCAAATATTTGGTTAACAATTTCATGATCTAAAATCATTTGAGAGGAAAATAAGGATTTTTAGCTTTGCATGTTGACTTTGTAATGATTTTGGTTGATCTTTGCATGAATATGTTTTCATCCATGATTATTATCTTACAAGTTAGAACATTGGGCTTTGCATGTCAATTCTCAATTAAAGAAATTAAGTTTTTCCTATATGTATGCTATGGTCTATAGGATGAAGGTCTTTAGAATGATTTTCTTTTTATAAACATGATTTGATTTAAAGATTTGTTTTATTCATGTTGTATTGGCATGAAGGCCATTCGGCCAAGAGTACTAAAAATGTTTTGGTGCCTGAGTATTGGGTGCATGTATGCATTAGGGATGGACTTGGTGATCTTGAGTTCATGCATGTTATTCTTTTTGAAGATTAAGTTATAAACCATGTTTTTATTCTAGAAAATTATGAGTTTGAGTCCTAATAAAAAGGTCTAAAGAAAACCTCATAATGGTTCATGCATGTTGGTGTGATTAAATGATGTGTGATCTACATGAGTTGCTTTGATTGACTATCCTTGTTGTGCCAAAAAGTAAACTAAGATTAGCTTAATTTAGAAGTGAAAAGACGCATGTATGAAATAACCGATCTAAAGGAAAATAAAATAAATCTTTAAAGTAATTTGTAGCTTTAATTGTTGTCTTGATTGGCATTAAGAAAATGAAATTGAAGTTGCTAAATTTCCCTATGATACTCACGGTCAGTTTTGAAAGAAATGAAATAATTTCATTGCTTGATGTCTATGATTATGTGCTATGTTTTGCAAAAATTCGGTTAGTGCATGTTTAAGTATTTAAAATGATTTTCCTTTCAAAATGACCCAAGAGATTGATTATATTCTATGTTATGTTTGACACAATAATATGTTCATTCTTTTATTCTTTTCGGATTAGGAACTAGAATAAATAAAATTAATTAAATTGGTTTTCATGATGTTAATTCTATGATTTTAAGATTTAGAAATGATTAGTAATTAGAAAATGTTAATTATAGACAATTCGGTTTTGCCATGATTTAATTAAGAAATTGAGTTGAACCATTTTCCTGTACATGCTTGAATGTGTGTGTTGATGTTGTGATTTAAGTAGTTGTTTTCATGAAGCTTAAGAGTGTTTTACAGTAAGTGAATGACAAATGTTTTAAATTAAGAATTTAATGATGAAAGAAAATTTATTTCTCAATTGTTTTCAAAAGTTTTTCTCAAGAATTGTTTCTTTTGGATTTGAATCAAATTTGAAGATTTTGGACCATGATAAAAAGTTTTCAAAAGAGAAATTGTTTTCAAAATGAATTCAATGAATATATCGAAAACGTTTCTAACGCACGGGAAAAATGTTTTAGTCGAGCGATGGACGAGAGGATAAAAGGCGAGAGGAGATGGTCGGGAAACCTTGAAGAGCTATAGGACGTTCGTCATCGAGGTGAGAGAGGGGCTTATCCTTAAGACGCCGTGGTAATTAGGTAACATATTAAGGCGTCCAATCATCTCAAAGATTGGACCCCAATCTCATTTAGCGTAGTGGTGTATGTGATAGCGCTTGTTTGATTGGTTTAGCTATCCACCCGAACGACTGAGATTGGCTTATCATAAATGAGGCTATGTTTTCTGATTGTCTATGCTGGTTTATTTAATCTTCTTATGATTTGTCATCTGTTAAATGTATGCGATATTGTTGGGAATTATTTAATTGTGCGTTAGTAATAAAGTTATGGAAGTAACAAGCTAAGTATGAAAAAAAAAGAATAATGGATTCGAATAATAAGAGTGAACAAGGGAGAGAGACAAGTTATGATGAGATTGAATGGTGAGAGAAGTGAATGGTAATTGGAAAATTAGAACGAACGAGAGGAGTTACTGATGCGGCTGAGCCAAATGGGCGAGGAAAGATACCAGTGATGTTGCTGAATCACCATTGGCAAGGAGAACAATGATGGCGTGCTGGGTTTTAGTTGGCTTGAAATAGTGATGCTCATGAGAGCAATGTGCTGTGATGTGAGAAAGAGAAAGGTGATGCAATGATGATTGTGATGATTCAAGTGATGTTATGTGAGTATTAGGGGGATTAGATGCGTACGATGAGCGATCGGGTCTCATTGAAGGGATGCACCAAGGATGGGCCGATCATTAGGACTAAGCCGTAATTTAAAATCTTTAAAAGCCTATTAAAAGACATTTATAAATGCGGTGAGGCAAGAGTGTCGAATCGAAGTAGTGGAGAGGAAGGAACGATAGGTATCTTCGGATACTTAGGACGAGATTGCATTAGGGGAGGACGATGACGGTGAAACGTCAAGAAGTCTAGAGTATGTTTCTAGGCAGAACGAACTCCACAAGTGGCACACTAACGTGGTGGGGACTGGGTCTAATGCCGTGGCAAGTTCTGCGGGCCCACTAGAAACATACTGTCACCCCCTAGATTGCAAATCGAGAACAGTGAGAGGGACTGGAACAGGGCATTATGTTTTGCCACTGCGTGGACAGTGAGCCTTGTTATATTTGATATGATTTTAGGACGAGATCCTCCTGGTCTGGGACCATTATGTATTGTGACAGCTGTCGTGCCCGCGTGGTAAAGGTTCTGTACTCCTGTTTGCTTCCGACTAGGTTGGGAGGTTGACCGAGGAGATGTAGACGTGTGTGAGCACAATGATGCTTCCCCCTCATCATTGATGCTAATCGAATTGATAAGACTTAAAGAACCAAGATGTTCCAAAGATAAGTGTGGCTATGATGATAATAATAATGATAATAGTGATGATGATACTAAGTGACAACGGAAACGGATGGAGTATTTGTGATATGGAACCTTAAGGCATACGTGGAGGGTGTGAATGAGAAATGAAAAGAAGTACCGAGATTGAGAAGGGTTATTGAGGAAATTGTGAGAACATTATTGTCTATGAATAATCAAATGTATGTTTATGTTTTCACTCTGATGCGCATTATGTGTTGTTTTGATTATGCTTTATTGGTGGTTGGATTTACTTTGCTATATTTATTTTGTCTTAGTATTTACCTAATGTAATCCCACATGGTCGACATTGCCGTTTTGGGTAGCTCACTCTCTCTTTCTCCTACAATTCTATTATGTATGGAAATGTGTGGATCCTAGATGGACAACATTGCGAGATATCAGCGGTTTAGGGAGATCGGAGCCCTACCAGTGAGAGGAGATAACAACGCTATGTCGGCCTACGTGGTATTCTTTCTAAGGATTCAGTGTAGACGCGCAGAGCTAGCCGAAAGAGTCACTCCCTTGGATACAGAAATTAACAGAGCGCCAGATGATTTTACAGCAGGAATATCTAAGGAGGCAGAGAAGGAGGACGAGTGACAAGAGTGAGTAGAACATGACGACTGTAGATTAGGTAATTCCCTTTTGAGTATTATATTCTACTTCAAGTTATTAGACACCTGGCTCTACTATGCTGTAACCCCAAACCAGATTATGTTAAGTACTGATGTTTTGAAAACAAATCAAATGGGGTAATTTGTTTGAACTACGTTTTGGAAAACGAGTTTCAAAGTGCGATGTCCCGTGACATCTCGGTTTGGAACTTGAAGGGTGGCATGCCTTGAGAACGTAATGTTTTATATCTCAGTTTCAAATTGAAAATGTTCTCATGAGTGTGTAACTCTTGTAAAAAAAAATGGCCCCTAATTTTCACTTAAAATGACTATGGTTTTCAAGTTGCCAAATCGGGGTGTTACAGAATGGTATCAGAGCAATGGTTGATCTAAGAACTCTTGTGTGTGGACTTACATACTCTCTGTCGTGTGACTCTGAGTGTGCGCTAGTCATAAGATAGCAATAGACAAGAATAGGAACGCTAGGAACGTATCGACGAATTCCTGAAAGGTGTTAGTTTCCGTTCGCAATAGAATCCGGGAACAGTGCTCGGTGCCGTCTTGTAACGTCAATCCTTCTTGTTGAACTCCTTTTGATGATAACTCCTTTGTTTGAATTAACCTTTGAGCCATTGACCTGAGATCTTGTCTTGTGATCGAAACTCTCCTTTATTATTGGAAACTTTTTGTGGAAACCCTGGATTTTTGTCAAATTGCTTTGACAAAACGTTTGGAAGAACCTTCTTCAAAATATTTTAGCCCTTGTTTGTTAAATGAACCTGACATATTTGTTATGAACATTGATGAACCCTCAAAGTCTTCTTTTGACCTTGGACGAATAATTGCTCTTTCCTAAAGCCTCATTGAAAACCTAAACCCTTGGTATCCGGCATCCATCATATAGGTGTTCTTAGATTAAGCGGTGAATTGTGAAGTGTCTAGGGAAGTGAAGATTGATTGATATGAATGAAGGAAGTGTGAATCCTGGAAAAGATAGGAATACCCATTAGAGTCATAGGAAGGTGATGAGTTATGCCCATTTGAGTAGAGATTAGAATTTTGGAAGGCGAATTGGTCAGAATGTTGGTCTAGATGGTGTAAGACAAGGAGGAAATTGCGAAAGTATACGGGATCTAAGGTTATTTAAAAAGGAAGAATAGTTGAGTAAGGAAGAATAGGCGCTAATGTGGTGAAAAGGAACTTGTTGTTAAAGCCTTTAGGTATGACCTAAAGTTAGGATAAGGAAGTCAAGACTTGGTGTTCTGAAGAATAATAGGTCTCTGAACCGAAGGGGATGTTGGTGGAGTAGAACCCGTGATAAGTAGAAAGTTGGCAAAAGGTTTAGCACGTTTAAGAGGGATGACCGAGCATTGAAGGACCGGGAGAGAAGTAGTACGTATTCCTTGAGGATTAGTAGCAGTTAAGCAAAGGAGAAGAAGAGATAATGGTCTTAGAAATTGGATAATGACGATTAATGGATGGAGTGTAAGACAATTGGAGTTTAGAATGAAACTAGGAAATGAAGGATTTTAGGTTTAGAGGTTAATTTACGATCGAAAGTAAGGTATGCGTGTAGGAATATGATTTATCGAAGTTGGGGAGCAAGTAGAGATACGGGATTTTAGGAGAGGGTTTGACTAGGCTCGAACTAATGGAGAAGAATTTGACTCTGAGATATAGTAACGTCTTGACCCAAATGAGTCTAACCCTGTTATGTTCAGATGTTGCCCGGAAGTCTCGAACCCCTGTAAAATTCCTTGCTTTCCTTGAAGCTATATTGTTTGTACCCCATTCCGTTTGATGGCCAAGAGAACCCCGAGAGGTTATTTGCAAACGTAGTCCGCTTGAATAACTCGTAAGGATAGTAGATCGACAGTACACAACCACAGATGTTCGCGACGATTGTTGAAGTTAGAAGATAGAGGATTGAGCTACGCGTCCATAGCCAGACTCGCTCTACATATCATTTCTCGAGGACGAGAAATCTCTAAGTTGGGGAGAATGTAACACCCCGCATTTTTCCCGTAAGTGCGTAAACGAATTCGTTTAAAAATAAACCTTGAGTTTTGCTTTCAAAAGGATTTTTCTAAAAAGAATTATTTATGATTTATTTAAGAATGATTTCTTTATGGAAAGGACTTGCATTTTAATTGATGAACTTTGAGAATGCAATATTTAGAGTTTCTGGAATTATTTACAAACTGTATTTCTGGAAATTTTGGAAAAATGAATTTTTATAAAACCATGATTTCTGAAAAACTGATGACTTTAAATAAAATTATCTTTTGGGAATTTTCTATTTGTATGAAAAACTTGATTTTTAAGGATTTCTAATTATGTGTTTTGTGTAGATGATTGTTTCACTTTGAAAAGAATTTATGTTTTTCCTAGGATAATAATGTGTCTTCGTAGGAGATTAAATCAATTGCCATGATATAGAATTAATTTACAATGTATGCTCCTCGTGATATGTGTTTGATTTAGTGTAGCTTAAAAATAAATAGGTGTGTGTATGTGTGTGAATGTGTTACGGTTGGGCTTATAGGTGTACATGACTTTTGAAAAGGTTGCATAAATCACATAAACTAATGACCATGATGCTTTGACTAATTAAGATTAGGAAATGAAAATGAAAATGCAAGAGGTGTGGACATGTGTGTGCTACGGTGTGGACTTGTATGAGTGCCACGATGATGAGTGAGTGTGAGTGGGATAGGACCTTGACCTTAGGGTAGAAAAGAGAAGAGTGGAAGTGACCATGCATGATGAAGTCTAGCCCTAGCCTAAGCACCTTGCCATGCAAAATCTTAGAAACCCAAATTTACCCTTCCTTGTAGTGCTTTGGCCGAACCCCAACCTAAGGGCAAAAGAGGCAAACTCGTTGGCCCTTAAATCTACCTTGCCTTAGTTATTTTCTCACATTTCAATCCCATTTCTTCACACATATATCCAAACACTTCTAAGGGAACATCAAATCCTTAGAAAAGAAAAGAAAAGAGAACAAGAGAAAGAGGGTGTGGCCGTAGGAAACAAGAAGGAGGAAGAAGGAGAATTAGACCAAGACTTTGAGTTTCCTTGGAGATCAAGACCCTTAGGAGTTAGAAGACCAACTTCCTTGGTAGGTTATAAGAAGATCAAGAAGAAAACTATGGTAGTTAGATTTCCTTTTGGATTTGTAACTTTTCTTTCCTTTTTCCTTTCCTTGCATTTTTGTCTTTATAGCATGAAAGATGAGTGCAAGAATGTCTTAGCCTTAACTATGGATTTTCCTAAATTGATTGTAATATGCGAACTCATGGACTCTATGCCTCGGTTGTAACTCTTTTTAGTTGGATCTTGGTGATTTTCTAAACAACTTTCTAAAGGATCTAAATTATTACTTGGAAATTTTGTGAACACTAAAATTGAAACTCCTTGCATGATGGGTCTCTCCTTTAAAACCGTGACCTATAAGATTTTTATGAGTAGTTTTGGTAAATAAATTGTGATCCAAGCTTGATTGTGAAAGAGTAAAGATTTTAAGTGTTGCATGTTGATTTCTTTTGTTCAATCCGTGAGCTATGTGCTTCTATGCAAATATTTGGTTAACAATTTCATGATCTAAAATCATTTGAGAGGAAAATAAGGATTTTTAGCTTTGCATGTTGACTTTGTAATGATTTTGGTTGATCTTTGCATGAATATGTTTTCATCCATGATTATTATCTTACAAGTTAGAACATTGGGCTTTGCATGTCAATTCTCAAGTAAAGAAATTAAGTTTTTCCTATATGTATGCTATGGTCTATAGGATGAAGGTCTTTAGAATGATTTTCTTTTTATAAACATGATTTGATTTAAAGATTTGTTTTATTCATGTTGTATTGGCATGAAGGCCATTCGACCAAGAGTACTAAAAATGTTTTGGTGCCTGAGTATTGGGTGCATGTATGCATTAGGGATGGACTTGGTGATCTTGAGTTCATGCATGTTATTCTTTTTGAAGATTAAGTTATAAACCATGTTTTTATTCTAGAAAATTATGAGTTTGAGTCCTAATAAAAAGGTCTAAAGAAAACCTCATAATGGTTCATGCATGTTGGTGTGATTAAATGATGTGTGATCTACATGAGTTGCTTTGATTGACTATCCTTGTTGTGCCAAAAAGTAAACTAAGATTAGCTTAATTTAGAAGTGAAAAGACGCATGTATGAAATAACCGATCTAAAGGAAAATAAAATAAATCTTTGAAGTAATTTGTAGCTTTAATTGTTGTTTTGATTGGCATTAAGAAAATGAAATTGAAGTTGCTAAATTTCCCTATGATACTCACGGTTCCAGTTTTGAAAGAAATGAAATAATTTCATTGCTTGATGTCTATGATTATGTGCTATGTTTTGCAAAAATTCGGTTAGTGCATGTTTAAGTATTTAAAATGATTTTCCTTTCAAAATGACCCAAGAGATTGATTATATTCTATGTTATGTTTGACACAATAATATGTTCATTCTTTTATTCTTTTCGGATTAGGAACTAGAATAAATAAAATTAATTAAATTGGTTTTCATGATGTTAATTCTATGATTTTAAGATTTAGAAATGATTAGTAATTAGAAAATGTTAATTATAGACAATTCGGTTTTGCCATGATTTAATTAAGAAATTGAGTTGAACCATTTTCCTGTACATGCTTGAATGTGTGTGTTGATGTTGTGATTTAAGTAGTTGTTTTCATGAAGCTTAAGAGTGTTTTACAGTAAGTGAATGACAAATGTTTTAAATTAAGAATTTAATGATGAAAGAAAATTTATTTCTCAATTGTTTTCAAAAGTTTTTCTCAAGAATTGTTTCTTTTGGATTTGAATCGAATTTGAAGATTTTGGACCATGATAAAAAGTTTTCAAAAGAGAAATTGTTTTCAAAATGAATTCAATGAATATATCGAAAACGTTTCTAACGCACGGGAAAAATGTTTTAGTCGAGCGATGGACGAGAGGATAAAAGGCGAGAGGAGATGGTCGGGAAACCTTGAAGAGCTATAGGACGTTCGTCATCGAGGTGAGAGAGGGGCTTATCCTTAAGACGCCGTGGTAATTAGGTAACATATTAAGGCGTCCAATCATCTCAAAGATTGGACCTGTAAGTTCCATGATGAATGTTTTGATAATGACAAAGTGTTTTGAACAAGCTATCATGTGATGATCAAGTTCAAGTTCAACAAGCAACAACAAACATCAAGTGAAGAAGAGAGAACAAGCTCATGAAGACTTAAGTTTTAGTGTAATTGTTTTTGTTTTATCTTTTGCCTCTCAAGCTTCATAGGTTTTCATTTGGGTAGTTTGTTTAGAGGGTAGTGAATCTCATTCATAAGTCATGATTTAATCATAATTTGAGTTTTCACTTAACCTAGAATCAATAGGTGGCTTAAAGGTTTTAAAGGAAAGGTTGGTTTTTGAGAAAACAAGTTTTAAACAAGTGCAGTATCAATCTACTCGAGTAAATCAAGATTTAATCGAGTAGTACTCGAGTATGCTGCAATTTACTCGAGTAAACACTGCTGAACTGATTTTTAAAATACGATTTTCACTTCTCAAAATCAGATTTTCAAGTGGCATAACTTTTGGGTATTCTATATAAACCTTTTCCTAACCTTTGTGATCATAACCCATCATTTTGATATTCATTTTACAAAGAATCAAGCCACTCTATTCTCTCTCAATTTCAAAGATCAAAGCTTTTTTATTTTCATATTATTTGATCAAGAACCTTTGAATCTCTTGTGTGATTTGTCATAGCTATTGATTGAGATTCATTAGGATTGTTATGTGTATTCATTGAGTTGTAATCTTTGCAATAAGGCAAGCCACTACAACAAACAAGAAGCCTTGGTGTGTCGATTATCATCAAGCAACGTTCATTGAAGAAGAAGAAGTCTTGGTTGTGAACTCTAATTCCTCATAGTGAAGAATCTCTTTTGGTTGAAGAGGGGACTGGATGTAGCTTTCAAGCGGATGAAAGTGAACCAGGATAAATTGCTGTGTCGTATCTCTAAACCCTTACTCTTTATATTCAAGTCATTTGATTGCGTTCTTGGTTGAAAACCTAGAAAGATTGATTTTCATAATTGATTGAATTGAATCTTTAATTGTTCAAATTGATAAAGGGAAAATCATTTTCATAACTAGGTTAATCAATAAGAATACAGGTGTTAATCATTTCCGTTGAATCTCTGATCTTTCATGTGAATTGATTGATTTTTGTATGCGAATGAAAACTTGATTTTTCTGGTTTCTGTCAGATATACTCGAGTAAACGAGTCTTTAATCGAGTACTACTCGAGTACTCTGAAATCTACTCGAGTAAACCTGAGAGTTTTTGGAAAAATATTTTGTTTTAATTGTTTCGATTTGTTTCGTTCGAAAATCTTTCAAGGTAGCTTAGACACCTATTCAACCCCCCCTTCTAGGTGTATTCCTAGGGTTCCTTTGTCTCTCCAACCACCAATTGCGGTTTCCTCAATTGGTATCAGAGCTCGGTCGAAAGACACGAGCATAAGAGCTTTTTCGTAAAGATCCTAGTTAAGTAACCGCAATGGGTTCTACGAATTCCTTTGGTGGTGAAGGTGCTTCAATAAGTCGTCCCCCATTGTTTACCGGAGAAGGCTATGCATATTGGAAAGTTAGAATGAAAATCTTTATCCAAGCCATAGATAGTGAAATTTGGAAAGTAGTTGAAAAAGGTCCTCATATCCCCTCTAGTTTAGTTGAAGGTGTAGAACAATTGATCCCCGAGGATAAGTGGAAGGATGATGATAGAAAGAAAGTTCAATATGATTATAAAGCAAAGAATATCATGACCTCCGCTTTATCCTATGACGAGTTCTTTAGAGTTTCTCAATGTTCTAGTGCTAAGGAAATGTGGGACACTTTACAAGTGACTCATGAAGGAACTAGTGAGGTTAGGAGAGCTAGATTGAATGCTTTAATGCGTGATTAGGAATTGTTTCATATGCTTCCAAATGAATCTATTAATGATATGCAAAAGCGTTTTACTCATATTATAAATCATTTACTTGCTCTTGGTAAAACGTTTCTTCAAGGTGAACTTTCTAACAAAGTGTTGAGATGTTTAGACAGGAATTGGCAACCAAAAGTAACGGCTATCGTTGAATCTTAAAACTTGGATGCTATGGATCTAGCAACACTTTTCGGAAAGCTTCAAGAACATGAAATGGAGCTTGGACGCTTGAATATCAATGAAGAGTCGGATAAAAACAAAGAAAGAAAGGGACTTGCTCTTAAAGTCAAGAGTAGATCTTACAAAAAGAAAGAAAGTTCCGATGATGATGATGATAGTGAAGATTCCGATTCCGATATTGATGAAAAAGACATGAAACTTTTGCTAAGGAAGTTTGACAAGTTTCTAAGGAGAAAAGGAAGGTTGAACAAGGATAAAAGTAAAGAGAAGGATTCCCCACACTACAAGACCAAGACATCAAAAGAAGGTGTAGTTTGCCATGAATGTGGAAAACCGGGACATCTCAAGTATTCATGCTCTAGATATCTCAAGAAGAAGGAGAAAGACAAGAAAAATTCTAAATCTAAAAGAGCATACATAGTTTGGGATAGTGATGAAGATAACAAGAAAAGCACATCGAGTAGTTCATCGGATAATGAAGAAGCCGCTTGCCTCAACTTGTTAACTCTAGTAGATGATGAAGAACAAAGTTCAAATGATGAATCAAGTTATCAAAGCGAGGATAGCAATGTAAGTCATACTAAATCCGAAATTTCTTCTAAATATGAATTGTTATATAATGCTTATGAAGAAATGCATGAACAACTTGAAAAACTAGCTTTGAAAAACATTGAAAGAAAGAAGCTCATTTTGACACATCAAAAAGAGATTTTAGAACTTCAAAAACAAGTTGATGAGCTTAATCTTGAAAATGAAACTCTTGATCTTATATATGCTAGTTCTTCTTGTGATTGTGCTAGTAGAGTGAATATTGTGGTTGATTGTGAGAATTGCAAGTTGCTTAAAGATGAAAATGCTATTTTGAAAAATAAGCTTGCAAGTTTCACAAGTGGTGATATTAAATTGCACACATTGTTAAATTTTCAAAGAGAAAATTCAAACAAGTTTGGTTTGGGTTATACTAATGCTAAGAGTAAATCTCATAGAAATGTTGTTGATTTTTCTAAAGTTGATTTTTCAAATGCACCAACATGTTTCTATTGTGGTACTCATGGACATACTTCAAATGTGTGTTATATTAAAGTGCATGGTATACCTAAAGGAGATTTTGTTTGGATGAAAAAGGGTGAAAGTCCCTACACTAACAAAAATGGATCCAAAACTATTTGGATACCAAAAAGCAAAGCATGATTGTTTTGTAGGTATGATTGAAGAGCAAAGAGAGCTTACAAGTGTTATTCATATTTGCATCTTCAATTGGTATCAAAAGAAGTCCTACAATATGGTACAAATGTTATGGTTAGTTTGTGAACTTCATATGGTATCTTCTCAATTGGTATTACTTTTCTAAATGTTTAATTAAATCATTTGGTATCATTGAGTAGATTCATAGATGGTTATCATGATATAGTGACATGCTTTGGTTGTTATTAAAGAAATATTACAATTGGTATCAAATATTTGTTGATATATGTATTTCTTTACAATTGATATCTTCTTTGTTAAGTGATATTATGATCTTTTTAGTTCTCAATTAGTATCATATTTCATTGTTATATTCTCTTGCCAATTGGTATCCATTGCAAAGTATAGTTCTATTGTATTTGTTTAATTGGTATCAATGTTGTAAAGAAATGATCATTGATTTCTTACCTTGGCTTAGATGTTATATTTCAATTGGTATATATTACTTTTTGATAATGCCAAAGGGGGAGAAATATGATGTTTTGAATTGATTGGAATGTTTCTCAAAAGTGGAGAAATGATTTTTAGATGTTTGTTTGGAGAAAGGTTGTTTTTGTTGTTTTTATGTAGGTTGAGCAAAGTTGTTGAAGATAGGGGAGAATCAAGCTTCTATCAATTGGATTCAAATGTCAAAAGCATTTATTGAGGGGGAGCAAGAGTCTCACACAGTGATCAAATTGTTAAAGCATCAACAACTTCAAAGAACTTTTGAAGAACTTCAAAACATGGTTTGTCATTTTCAAAAAGGGGGAGATTTTAAGTTCCATGATGAATGTTTTGATAATGACAAAGTGTTTTGAACAAGCTATCATGTGATGATCAAGTTCAAGTTCAACAAGCAACAACAAACATCAAGTGAAGAAGAGAGAACAAGCTCATGAAGACTTAAGTTTGAGCGTAATTGTTTTTGTTTTATCTTTTGCCTCTCAAGCTTCATAGGTTTTCATTTGGGTAGTTTGTTTAGAGGGTAGTGAATCTCATTCATAAGTCATGATTTAATCATAATTTGAGTATTCACTTAACCTAGAATCAATAGGTGGCTTAAAGGTTTTAAAGGAAAGGTTGGTTTTTGAGAAAACAAGTTTTAAACAAGTGCAGTATCAATCTACTCGAGTAAATCAAGATTTAATCGAGTAGTACTCGAGTATGCTGCAATTTAATCAAGTAAACACTGCTGAACTGATTTTTAAAATACGATTTTCATTTCTCAAAATCAGTTTTTCAAGTGCCATAACTTTTGGGTATTCTATAGAAACCTTTTCCTAACCTTTGTGATCATAACCCATCATTTTGATATTCATTTTACAAAGAATCAAGCCACTCTATTCTCTCTCAATTTCAAAGATCAAAGCTTTTTTATTTTCATATTATTTGATCAAGAACCTTTGAATCTCTTGTGTGATTTGTCATAGCTATTGATTGAGATTCATTAGGATTGTTATGTGTATTCATTGAGTTGTAATCTTTGCAATAAGGCAAGCCACTACAACAAACAAGAAGCCTTGGTGTGTCGATTATCATCAAGCAACGTTCATTGAAGAAGAAGAAGTCTTGGTTGTGAATCAAGCAAGGAGAAGCCTTGATGTGTGGATTATCATCAAGCAATTGAAGACTTGTTGTGTCGATTATCAACAAGGGGTAGAGGTTAGATTAGAGAGAAGATCAATAGGATTACAAGGCAAGGGTGTCGGTTATCTCTTGTAGGCTAGCAAGAAGGAAGTCTTGTGAGGCAATCACTTGTAATTTGAGAACTCTAATTCCTCATAGTGAAGAATCTCTCTTGGTTGAAGAGGGGACTGGATGTAGCTTTCAAGCGGATGAAAGTGAACCAGGATAAATCGTTGTGTCGTATCTCTAAACCCTTACTCTTTATATTCAAGTCATTTGATTGCGTTCTTGGTTGAAAACCTAGAAAGATTGATTTTCATAATTGATTGAATTGAATCTTTAATTGTTCAAACTGATAAAGGGAAAATCATTTTCATAACTAGGTTAATCAATAAGAATATAGGTGTTAATCATTTCCGTTGAATCTCTGATCTTTCATGTGAATTGATTGATTTTTGTATGCGAATGAAAACTTGATTTTTCTGGTTTCTGTCAGATATACTCGAGTAAACGAGTCTTTAATCGAGTACTACTCGAGTACTCTGAAATCTACTCGAGTAAACCTGAGAGTTTTTGGAAAAATATTTTGTTTTAATTGTTTCGATTTGTTTCGTTCGAAAATCTTTCAAGGTAGCTTAGACACCTATTCAACACCCCCCCCCTTCTAGGTGTATTCCTAGGGTTCCTTTGTCTCTCCAACCACCAATTGCGGTTTCCTCAGGACCCCAATCTCATTTAGCGTAGTGGTGTATGTGATAGCGCTTGTTTGATTGGTTTAGCTATCCACCCGAACGACTGAGATTGGCTTATCATAAATGAGGCTATGTTTTCTAATTGTCTATGCTGGTTTATTTAATCTTCTTATGATTTGTCATCTGTTAAATGTATGCGATATTGTTGGGAATTATTTAATTGTGCGTTAGTAATAAAGTTATGGAAGTAACAAGCTAAGTATGAAAAAAAAAGAATAATGGATTCGAATAATAAGAGTGAACAAGGGAGAGAGACAAGTTATGATGAGATTGAATGGTGAGAGAAGTGAATGGTAATTGGAAAATTAGAACGAACGAGAGGAGTTACTGATGCGGCTGAGCCAAATGGGCGAGGAAAGATACCAGTGATGCTGCTGAATCACCATTGGCAAGGAGAACAATGATGGCGTGCTGGGTTTCAGTTGGCTTGAAATAGTGATGCTCATGAGAGCAATGTGCTGTGATGTGAGAAAGAGAAAGGTGATGCAATGATGATTGTGATGATTCAAGTGATGCTATGTGAGTATTAGGGGGATTAGATGCGTACGATTAGCGATCGGGTCTCATTGAAGGGATGCACCAAGGATGGGCCGATCATTAGGACTAAGCCGTAATTTAAAATCTTTAAAAGCCTATTAAAAGACATTTATAAATGCGGTGAGGCAAGAGTGTCGAATCGAAGTAGTGGAGAGGAAGGAACGATAGGTATCTTCGGATACTTAGGACGAGATTGCATTAGGGGAGGACGATGACTGCGTGGATAGTGAGCCTTGTTATATTTGATATGATTTTAGGACGAGATCCTCCTGGTCTGGGACCATTATGTATTGTGACAGCTGTCGTGCCTGCGTGGTAAAGGTCCTGTACTCCTGTTTGCTTCCGACTAGGTTGGGAGGTTGACCGAGGAGATGTAGACGTGTGTGAGCACAATGATGCTTCCCCCTCATCATTGATGCTAATCGAATTGATAAGACTTAAAGAACCAAGATGTTCCAAAGATAAGTGTGGCTATGATGATAATAATAATGATAATAGTGATGATGATACTAAGTGACAACGGAAACGGATGGAGTATTTGTGATATGGAACCTTAAGGCATACGTGGAGGGTGTGAATGAGAAATGAAAAGAAGTACCGAGATTGAGAAGGGTTATTGAGGAAATTGTGAGAACATTATTGTCTATGAATAATCAAATGTATGTTTATGTTTTCACTCTGATGCGCATTATGTGTTGTTTTGATTATGCTTTATTGGTGGTTGGATTTACTTTGCTATATTTATTTTGTCTTAGTATTTACCTAATGTAATCCCACATGGTCGACATTGCCGTTTTGGGTAGCTCACTCTCTCTTTCTCCTACAATTCTATTATGTATGGAAATGTGTGGATCCTAGATGGACAACATTGCGAGATATCAGCGGTTTAGGGAGATCGGAGCCCTACCAGTGAGAGGAGATAACAATGCTATGTCGGCCTACGTGGTATTCTTTCTAAGGATTCAGTGTAGACGCGCAGAGCTAGCCGAAAGAGTCACTCCCTTGGATACAGAAACTAACAGAGCGCCAGATGATTTTACAGCAGGAATATCTAAGGAGGCAGAAAAGGAGGACGAGTGACAAGAGCGAGTAGAACATGACGACTGTAGATTAGGTAATTCCCTTTTGAGTATTATATTCCACTTCAAGTTATTAGACACCTGGCTCTACTATGCTGTAACCCCAAACCAGATTATGTTAAGTACTGATGTTTTGAAAACAAATCAAATGGGGTAATTTGTTTGAACTACGTTTTGGAAAACGAGTTTCAAAGTGCGATGTCCCGTGACATCTCGGTTTGGAACTTGAAGGGTGGCATGCCTTGAGAACGTAATGTTTTATATCTCGGTTTCAAATTGAAAATGTTCTCATGAGTGTGTAACTCTTGTAAAAAAAAATGGCCCCTAATTTTCACTTAAAATGACTATGGTTTTCAAGTTGCCAAATCGGGGTGTTACAGCAATCACCACTTGAAAGTACACCGGCTTCCAAGTATTCGGTATCTTTCCTCTCCACTACTTCACTCTCAACGCGTAGGTTTAGGAGAGGGGTTCCTAAGTTTTTTAAGTCTTTTGAGTATGTCATTAATCTTAGTTTTGGTCGACCCATTCTAAGCCTCGCTTCTAACGGGCCTCAACCTCTAAGGGAAACATCAAACACCCTTCTATAGTACAGTGGATTCCACAAGACTTAGACCACGACACAGTCATCCACGTGGCCAGTCACTTAAAGGGGATATTTACAAAGTTATCGTGCCGTTTGCACCATCACTGTACACTAGTATCGTTTTCGAATTTCCACAAGGTTCATTAATCATTCTCATATTTTATTTTCATAATAATTCTTCCAAATATACCAAGTCCTTTTCATAGGAACAACCGTTCAAAAACATCCATTAACCTTCCATAGGATAAACCATTATCTCAAGAATATAATTCCAAAATTTACTTGATAACTCATCATATAAATTATCTCCATATACAATATACAATTTCAAAATATGCAATATGGTATGACCATTATCAACAAACATATCATTAATATCGAGGAATCGTGATTTTCGTATGAACGGCGGAACACACACTCAATTGTCGTTTTACTACTCAACCGATAGATTCCTAGTTCCGACTTTTGAGATGATACGGAACGTCCTAATATTACCTTATATGTCACTATGTCTTAAGAAAGCTTCTCCTTATACGCTTATTCTGTTTCAACCTTTGTGTCTGTAGCTCCAGCAGCTCGCTTACTTTTTGATTTCTTTTATTCTTAAACGATAAACGGTATATAATCAATATCTGGCAAGTACCTTATACTATCTATCTACTTAGGTAAAGACTAAACCCAAGTACCCAAGTACCTTGAAACAAAAATCCTTTTTAAAACAAAAGTCCTTTTTAAGGCATCAAGTAATTTAAAATAATTTCTTTTAAAATTCAAGAAATCCTTTTTTTTCAAATCATAATTTAAAATTCACTCCAATACTTGAAAACCATTTATAATTACAAATTTTATTTCTACAAAAACCACACTATATTACTTATATAACGACTACCACATTCTCACACTTATACACATAAACAAACACTCAAACAAACATTTACATTTTGACTAACATAGATTTCTTAAACTTATAAACTTTAAAAGATAACTCAACCTTATAAAAATCATACATGAATTAATCTAACTCCTATGGTTACACATAGTCCATTTAGAGAAGCATCATATCATTTAAACAACAACATTCATAGAATTCATTTATTCATCTAAGGGTAGGATACTAAAAACCCTTAGCATTATATTTTCACATCATTATACAAATCATTTCATATTAAAAATTTAAACAACATGACATTCATATCCAAATATATACATACATACACTTAGTAAGCTAAAAATCATTTTTAGAATTACATGCAAACTTGAAATTCACTTTCCTCTTAAACTATACCTCTAAAAATCATGCCACTTTTTCCTATATGCAAAACACAAATCCTACTATCTAAATAACATTTATATTGCATATAATCATACTCAAATAATTTCTGGACAGCAAAATAACATAAAGTTGCATCGATTCAAAATTATCCCAAAAAGCATCTTTTTCATTTTATTATTAAAGGATACATATGTCATGGTCTAAAAATAAAGTCCAACTAAATAAAATAATATTTTTACTTTATAAAATAATTCTGGACAGTAGCCTAATTATTTTAATTTAAATTCATTTTATTTCATAAACCACATATTTTCATGCTGCACTTTATACTACACACATATAGGCGATTAGGCATTACAAGCACCAACCAAACATCATAATTTGGGACCTACGGTCCAACAACATAATATTTTCCAGATTAAAAAAAAATATTTTCCAGAATTAATATATTTAAATAAAATGCTTATTTCCATGTGTAACAACCTAAATTTTAAATAAATATTGATAATTATGTATATGTTTAATTCATGTAGAATAATAATGTAAAGTGATTTGGAATAAAATGCAAACTATGTGAGTAATTGACTTGGTCTGATTAAAATTAATGAAGAATGCTTGGAAAGTATAAATAGCAAGAATTAGAGAACAATTGGAGCGTTGTGAGTGTGGGTGAGTGCTGGTAGATGAGATTAAACATAAAATAAGAATTTAATAGGGATTACAAATATCAAACCTAGTGAAATTCTTTGTAGTTGCGGTAAATCGGTAAAATCAATTAGATTTCGGGAACTTTGAATAAAAACTTGTTACTCAATCAAGTCTCAAAGGGTAATAATAATAAGATGAGAAGAAAACAAATAAAGCTAGGATTGATAAGTAAGCAAGAGTAATGAGATTAAGTATCAAATAAAATCGAAGAATTAACAAGCATTTGATACGGAGAAGCTATCGTAATTTATTTTGGTAAAGCTAGATAGGATTTGAGGAAATTGAATAAGATTATATAATCAAGTTCTGGAGGGTACTAAGGTAGAAGGAGAATTGACCTAAGTTGGGATGGAATCGTAATTAAATTAAGCTGGAAGTTTCAATTTATAAATCGTTTACTTTTCGTATAGACAACATTAGGCAAGTATAATTTTATGATTTGAGATGTACATAAATGTTAAGAAGGTTTAATTTAGTGTTAGGAATGGTTAAAATCCATAAAATCGGGCTAAAAATGCTAAAAATCGGTGTTCCGGGGCGAACCGGTGCGCCGGGGCATGAGCTGGTGCGCCCCAAACGCACCGGTGCGGATTTTTGGTGCACATTCCTGGCGCTCAAGCGCCGGTCTGTCGCGCTCAAGCGCTGGTCTGTCGCGCTCAAGCGCGAGAGCCACGCAACACCAGAAATCGTGCGGTGATGCCAGAATTCTCTAGAAACGTCTTGCGCTCAAGCGCCAGGTCCCGCGCTCAAGCGCGAGGTGCCTATATAAGACACCAACAGCACCAGTTATTGCGCCATTTTCCGCCCCAACCGCACCAGATCCACTTCCAGCCGCACCAAAACTCCATCCAGCTCGCACCAGCACGCACCAACAGCCCTTTTTTGCGCACTAAACTCAATTCCCATGCACCAATAACCCAAGACACATCCAAATACAAATCCTACATCATTAATTGACATCAACCAGCACCTTATAACTAATTCCAACCCTTGTTTCAATAAATTTCCATCAAATTCCAACTCTTCCATAATTCCCCTTACTTTCTTACTATGGATCCACCATGGCCTTGAAGACTTCTATCATTCCAACCAAAGGAGAAGAATTTTAAGAGTCAATCCACATAATCAAATACTTTGGAATTGAGTTTTCATCTCCTTGAGGTAAGGGAGGAACTCTTTTCCTTTTAGAATAGATATTAGGATTTGGAATTTGTAAATGAGTAAATTACACATATTAAACCCTAGGTTAGTAGACTCTGCTCTATCACCTACCTGTGTAGGTGAATTAAATATTTCCGGGGCTGAATATTATTAAAAACTTATGATTTTCCTAATTGTGAACTAGTGTAGATAAAGTGCTCGATGAAATGACTAGGTGAAATCTAAAATTTTAAGAATGAGTAAAATACCTAAAAACAACGGTTAGGTAAATCAAAACTACAAAACACAAGTTATTATGCTAATAATTCAATAGTTAGTGTCAATATATTATAAAGATTCCTATAGAAAAGAACTAAAACCCTTAGTTATGAATAAACCCTCTTAGTCGTATGCTAACATACATATAGAATAACGATAAAAGTACTTAAACAAGTAGTATGCTATTATTTAAGTAATTGTTAGTAGTACAGTATAAATATTAATTGAAAGGAATAAATACTTTTATGAAGCTAAAGTAAATAAATTAATATTGAACTTATAATTAATTATATAATAAGTGGGATAATAAATTAATGACGATTTTCAACATGATGAAGTAAGTTAGAATATCACTAAGGCAAATGTACAAAAAGGGCTATATAAGTGAATGAATTATGAAATTTTGAGTGTAATATATATATATATATATATATATATAATTGGATTTCCTACCTAATTGAATGTATAAACCATATTTTTAATAAATTTCATTTGCTCATTTCAATTCTTAATTTCTATTCTATTGTGAAAAGATGTTCACTCCCTTGTGGTTTAACATTTTAGGTTGAGCTTGGAGGAGCAAGAACCAGATTTTTAAGACGGTGAAGGACGAAGGAAAAGAACTCTCACAACAAATTGGAAATTCCATGTTGTACATCCAACTAAATTTTTAAATTGTACATTAAATTTTTAGTATATTGAAATACATTTATTTTATTAAGAAGGGATGTTACAATATGGTATCAGAGCGGTTCTTTCCTTTCGGCCTAGGGATATGGTCCCGAATTCGTCTTGAAATTCCAGTTCTAAACTCTACACACAAGGGAATGATATATATGATTATGTACAACGAAATAAAGTAATCGATTATTGGGACTAAGGAAGTCAAAAGGATGTAGCACCAGAATGAAATGAAATTTTTTGATTAATATTGAAGACCTAAAAGAAACAAATAAATATGTTACTAAGTGATAAAAGGAAAATAGTGTGTCACCAAAGGCAAATTGGAATGGAAGTGAGTAAATTTATTTGGCATGGTCGGGGGGACACCTCGGATGTTGCCGACTGATGTGGGGCGGGGTCCGCCGAGGATAACGTAGCTGACCAGTGCCACAATATTGTTGTATGAGACAAATGAGGGTGAAATATGGTGAATTAAATGTTGAATGGTGCATAATGAGTATATTCAAGTTATTGGAAAAGAAAAAGAATACTTTTTGATCCATCATTCAAATTTTGTTTATATGAAATCAGTTTAGAAACTAAATTGAAAGTGAATGAGTTTTTAAACCGATTCCTTTCCAATGGCTATAATAACGAAATGATGTTGAGAAAATATATTATCCTCTCAATGGGACTTGAACGAGGAGAAAAGTTGATTTTGCAAAATGTGAATATTTTATGGTAGCTTCAAGTCCCTTTGAGAATCAATTGCATTATGCACCACAACATGAGTGATAATTGAATATCTTACTAAGACCAATGAAAAGGAAAATGCTTGTAAACAAATGTTTTGCATCAACCTACAAATGTTTTGCATCAACCTACAAATGGTTCGTCCTCCGCTAGTTTCTCCTCCCACCATCGTTCGCATCCCCCCACCGTTGTTCCACCGCCGTCATCGTCCTCAGCCTCACCAAGACCCACAACACTGTCTTCTTCCACCGCCGTCATCATTCACATGAAGTATACGTTCATTTGTCTTGTTTGAATTTTTCTTTGTCAACATTGCGCATTTGATGTTCTCAATTTAAGTTTTTATGATTTGCACTTGGTGTTACAAGGAGGGGAATTTTGGACTGTGGAACCAGTACTTAGGGATATTTTCAAAAGCTTTCAGTTTTGTTCCCTTCAAATGAATTTGCTTTTCTATACCTTCGAATTTTGTGCAGAGTTTACATTTTTTTAATGTAATATTGTGAATTCTAAATTTGACAAACTTTGCTACTACTTTCTGGTTTGGCTACAATTGAGCTTTTCTTCTTTCTATATCAGGAACGGTATTAGTTCAGGAACAACAATAACATTAGATTTACATCTCCACATCAATGGAGGAACAATAGCTTGGTTGGGTGGTAGTTGTTCTGTTGGTAAATTTAGCTGATAGTTGTTCTGTTGGCACATGCGCCTTAGTGTTATTTGAGTACTTTCCGATGAATGGCTCTCAAGATACAGTCTATTCAAGAGAAGATCAAATGTTGAATGAAATTTTCAATTGGGTTTCTTTCGGTTTCAACAAAACGTTTATGCCATTATCACCAATGAAGGTTGAAGTGCTAAATTATATCATGTGCATCAAATGCCACCCTGCCATGATTTGTATCTTTTTTGAAACAGCTCTGATAATGTGAATTTTATATACTTTCTCAAGAGTAGAGGGGCTTTCACTTAGAACCATGCACTTGCAGAACTCCCTTACAGAAGCAATAAAAGGGAATCCTTTAGGTGAAGCTGTTCCTTTTGCAGTTTAGTGTCTTACTTATTATCTCAACGTCCGAGAGGTATCAAGCCCATTTCACAATTTGGTGACTCAACCCAGATTCTTGATTCTTGTTATTGTCTTTTCATTTGTAAATTTTTTCAGGTTCTGTGATTTTTCCATGATCTCCCTTGGCTGTTTCAGGGAAGATAATCAACGATTGGTTGCTGTACCATTGAAGCAGTGGTTAGGATGAAAATTGGACAATTTTTTTTATTTTGTATATAGGCTTTGTTATTTTTGTATTAACTTCTATATGTGGCAGCTGAGAATATTGCCCGGCTCATACTGTCAAGATATTTTAGAAAAGTAATTGTGCAGTCATCAAACAAGACTCCTAGTTCTCAAGGAGAGGGTGATCATTTAGATATGTAAATTATAGTGATTGTAAAGATATTATTAGTTGATTTACTTCATCAAACTTTGATGACACTGAGAATTTGTGTAAGTTGCTTTTGAAAAAACCAATGAAGCAATGTATAGACAGGACAACTACTCTCTCCTTTGTATTTTGTGATACAGTTAATGGAAAGTGTATGTGATTTGGTGTAATAAACTTATTATGTTGTGTGATTATTTATTTAAGCATATTTCTCTTATGATTATTTTGTTTTATTTTATTTGCAGAGCATTTTTAATAAAAATGATGAAATCAAAGAAAATAAATAGAGCTTCATGATTACTATCATATTAGAGGAATTAAAATTCCATTGAGATAAGGAGACTGCAACCAATTAGTGGGACGAATGGTTTTGTAATCAACTCTACAAACTAAGTTGAAAAAAATCCTTGACACAATCTTGTGGGATGAATATTCAAGCCTTTCTTCCTCCACAAAAAAAAAAATAGAAACATGAAAGGAACAAGCTTGTCAAATGGTTTTGGGGAGATTATTGGCCAATTATGAAAGTGATTAAATGTATACATTTCCATTGAAATTTCTAGGCAAACAACGTGAAAGAGTAGTTTGGGAGATAAAAAGAAAAAGAAATTAGCAGTTGATGTATTTTATATACATACCTGCACAAATTAAATGTCATGCAAATACTTTCAACCAAAACTCCAATAATAAATAAAATCTCTATCAATTACCATAAAGTAACATTTCACAAGGGCATGGTGCATGAATTGTTACTTTGTTTGGCATGAATTATGTATGTTATGTCATATTCTTAATTTTGAAATTTTGAACTCATACTCTCTGCATTAGATTACAGTATTAGCTCAAAAGTTGGCTAAGGGATCATGTTTCCAGTGACAGCATAACTAACTAAGATTATACAACTTATTCCAGTACACGTCAGTTCATCACTATATGGCCATGCCATAAATTGTCTTATACTCTTATACATTCATTCTATCATTCATCATGTAACAAAACCAAAGCAAATATTTCATTCGTCATATAACAAAACCAAAGCAAATATTTCAACCTAGAATTTAAGAAGCTCCATAAACCTTGGGTAATAAAATATACAACTCCAATCAAGTGGTACAGTACATGAAAAGGGTTAAATTGAAACATATCTGAACTTAATTCAAAGACAACAGAAATTGAGGAAGCATATAGTTGTGGAAAAATGTCATTCCGTATAGAGATTCAGTGGGAACAGAGGCAGAAGGAGGGAGTGCGAACAGAACAGAGGTAGAAGGCAGTGGAAGATGACGGCGTCGTGGGTCTTGGTGAGGCGGAGGACGATGACGGTGGTGGAACAGCAATGGGGGATGCGAACAACGGTGGGAGGTGACACTAGCGGAGGACGAACGCGTCACAGAGGCGAGTGAGGAGAGGGACGAACGCAACATGGCGACAGACGCGAACAACATGGCGGAGGCGCGAACAGCGTGGGGGAAGGACGAACGCGGGCGAGGAGGAGAGAGGGGACAAATGCGTGAGAGGGGCGGCGGCGGCAGTTATGGGCAGCGGTGGCTGATCTGGTTGCTTGAGGGAGGCTAGGGTTGGGAGAGGAAGGGAGAGAGGGGATTTGATTTTGGGTTTGGGAAAATTTACTTCTGATTGGGATTTGGGGGTTTGGAGGGAGGTGAGAGATTTTTCTTTAAATTTTTTAATTAGGTTAATAATTATTTTACAAAAACAACCCTGATTATAATTTTATTTCTTCAAAGCTATAAAGGGTTTTTTTGTCTAAAATTTTTGGAACATATTGCTAACATGATCCTTCTAAAATAAAGGTGGACTCATGTTAGCAATCCCTATATATATATATATATATATATATATATATATATATATATATATATATTCGGCCAACACTAATGAAAAAGGGCAGCAAAATATATATTTTATTTTTATACCCAAATATAATTAATTGATATACACCTAACATATACTAATCTCATAAGATCATTTACAAAATTTTAACCCATGAACTTAGACCCCAAAACAATGATTCGGCCAAAAAGAAAGTAGGAGCAAAAATTGAATCTTTTATTATCCCAAATCAAACACACCTAAAAAGAGTATTTAGAAATTCATTCAAAACTGTTTTTAGAACATCATTTTAGAACTTGAAGGAATTAAAGAAGAATCATTATTCTAAAGATTAAAATGACAACAAAAATAATAAATAAAAGATTGGTTCTTGGGGGTACCTCTTCTCCTAGCAAGCAACTGAGACTCTAAGAATTGAAAACTCTCTTCTTGCTTTCCAAAGGGACTACACGACTTTCTTCAATGGGAGGGTCTATATTTTTTTTTCTCTTGTTTCTTTTCTATGTTTGGTTTGTAATGGATATATGGAATGGAACTTAACTCTAAAGAGGGGGACTATTTATAGTGTTAAGAAATTTGTATTTCCACCCTATTTGGCATAGAAAGTAACGAATTTGAGGGGGTGTATGGCTGGAAATTTTTCAGATTTAATCAAGTCTACATAGCATTAATTCTTCCTATTTCCTAAGATTCCAACATAAATAATGTAGAGTTCCTATGGCAATTTGAATTTCAAACTAACTTGGGCATAAAGGAAAATCTAGATTCTTCCTCCCTCTATAAATTTGGACGGTGCAGTCCAAAATGTTCAGAAAAATATTTTTCAATTTAATTTTGCCTATTTTCCATAAATCAAAATACTCTTAAATCAAATAATTACAAAAATAATAAAATGTATTATATAAAGATAGGTACAGCCATGAAAATATCTTGTGACACCCTATTTTTATTAATAAGGTGTAATATTAAAAGGAAAAATTTTTTGGAGGTCCAAAAATAATTTTCCCAATATTAAAACTCTAAATTCGTTTTTTAATTGGTACAGATATAGAATTTTTGAAGCACCTGTCGTGTCCTTGATCAAGATCAACCTTAAAGCTGTGGAAGAGCCTTGAAGAATGACCCCAATCACGAGATTAATGTAGGACTTTTAGGATTTCTGCGTATCCAGTTGGGATAAACAGGTTCTCCCTAGTCAACAATGTGTGTGCTAGTGTCAACTTAGGGATGAGAAGACGTACCTTAGCCCCTATAGCATGGTGGTTCTTATAGGGGATTACCTGTGTGTTGTGGGCCGTTCTGATGAGTCCATTGAAGAGGAAGAATTCAAGTAGGATTCGTAGAGGTCATGATAAGATCATATCCCTAAATCCTGTAAGTGATAAACTTGATCCAATGCTGTTATATCTAACCAAGAGTCATGGGTATCTAGGAGAGGTAGTTATGTTTTGATGAGATTGTAAACGATAAGGATAAGGACAAAAATCCTGTGCTCGGGGTTAATCTCGTTGGCGTGTAACCTCTCTGTAGAAACCCAGTTTGCTCGGTGTATCTATCTGACCGTATGCCTTGTTCTAGTGTCTAATCGGTCAAACCAAGGTGACTTTTGGTCGGGAAGCATTCGCTCTAAGATAGGTCCACTACATAAGCCCCCCAAGCTCGGTAGGGTGACTTGTGCCCAGCCGAGTTGATGAGATGATTAAATCGCTGACCGATCGTTTGTAGTTAGTGGGAAGAAAGATCCGACCATACCAGTGCATTTATCAGGGCTGTCGTTTCATTGATACGGAAGCGACTTTTCAATTTCTTTTACACTTCCACGTGTCCTTTCTTTCACCGGGAAACGAAACGTTTATGATTTCAAACTTGCAGGGAGCGCCACGTATTTCAATTTCAACACCAATGGGCCTTTATTGATTCGGCCCAAATCTTTGAGTCATTGGAGGGAACTTCTAAAGTGAATTTTAAGGAGCGGTTTTTCTTAAAAGTCATTTCCTTTGATAACCAGAATTAGAAACTTACACTAACAGTTCTTCTCTCTTCGTTCTTCTGGGTTTCCAATCAACGACGCCAGGGTTACCAAAGGAGTTCTTGCCACTGTTTCGTCCTTCTTCCTTGCATTACTTCTATTTTTGGCTCCGTGGTCTTCATTTTTTCTCTGATCTTCTTGGCTATTCGTTTTTAACAAGTAACGAACATTTCTTTCCTTGCCTAGCGATTTTCTCTTTCTTCAATTCTGCTTTTAAAATTCTTTGCATGCGATTGTTCCTTCCATCTGCTGTATATATCGTGCTTAGAACTTCCTTTGATATGCATTAACACTGGCCATGCTCCCCATTTTCCTTGATTTTAAAAGAAAACTAGGGTTCGATAAAACCCCCTCACTGTTCATGAGCGAAAACCCTTTGTCTTTTGAAGTTCTTGCCCCTCTTTGTCATTTGTTGAGTGATCGCCGTAGTGCTTCTTAGGTTTGTTTTACTTTTTGCTGCGCTTAATTTCTTAGGGTTTGTACTGAAGCTGCATTAATCATGAGTGAGGATTCTGTAAACTCTGATGTTCCAAGAACACCTCAAGAAGAAAACCCAGAAATTTGCAATAAACCAATAGCAATGCATTTCCCTCAGACTTTGAAAGAGTTCAGACAGGGTGTGATTCATTATAGGATTGCTGAGGGGGTAGAACAGAAGAGGTTAAGGAGGCAACAGAGAGGTATCTGATATTAGAGTTGGTTTGGGGAAATTCTGCCCAGAAAGGGAGGTGTTCCCCAACCGACCGTATTCATAAGTGTTTAGCCAGAAATAAGTTTAACTGCTTCTGACACCGCGTGTGCCCCCCTTTTCCTCAGGTATGAAGAGAAAGTGTGTTACCAATCCCGAACTCTACCCACTTCCACCAGATAGCAATCAGTATGATTGGGTTGACCGAGAGGTGGTTGGCACCCAATCCGAGCTTTCAACAGAGGAAACCTTAGAGCAAACCAGAGCAATAATTCTGCCTTGCCCTGGTGATGATGATGGGAACTTATATTCCATAAGTCCGGTGGGGCCGAACGAAAGAGTCTGCACTCACATTCCTTAGGGTAACCCCGGCTTTTACTTTTACGAGGAAGTGATTACTTGCTTAGGGGTTAGAATGCCTTTTACTAAGTTTGAGATAGATATTCTGAATACTTTAAGAGTTGCCCCTTCTTAGCTGCATCCGAACGCTTGGGCTTTTGTTAGAGGCTTTCAACAAGTATGCTCTGCCATGAATTGGTCCTGTACCGTTCCTATTTTCTTCTACCTGTTTGCTCCTCAATGCAATGCCTTTGAAAAAGGGTCACCGAAGCGGCCTTGGGTTTCTTTGAAGTCGCGGAACGGATATGCTCTTTTAACTAAGTATTCTGAGTCTTGGAAAGGATTCAAGCCTTTCTTTTTTAAATACAATTTTGTTGGTAATGGTGTTTGCTGGTTCACTCGGCCTGGCGAACAACGACCAATCCCTCGATTCCCTCTTCAATGGAGTGCAAGCTTCTTCAATCAGAGAATTGCGTCATATGCATCGGACTGGAAAGAGCTCGCCGAATATGAGAAAGATGTGTGCCGAGCTGTTGAGAGTTATTTGAAAACCAATGGAATGATAGAAACGAGGGATATAGTGGATATCCCTTCATCAAATGTCAAGGCTGAGCTTGGTAAACTGTTTTCCTTCTGCTTTTATACTTATGTTTTATCCAGATCTAATGTTACTTCGTTTTCTTTGTAGATAAGATGGCCTCTCGTATGTCTGCCCTGCTTCACGGTGGCAAGAAGAGAAAAACTACTGCAACTAGTGCAGCTTCCGGATCTTCAAACCTGAGCACGCCAAGTTTAAGTACTTCTGCTCCTTCTGCTTCTCCGATCGAGGTGTCTCCTTGGCCTCCCTCCACTGTGCATGCTGTTGCCGCTACCGTTTCGTTGGGACCGAGCGGTCAAGTCCAAGTCTCCTCTCCCCCTCAACAACTGACTCGACGTCGAAGGTTGGATAAGGGAAAAGAAAAAGTGTCCGAGGGGGCAAATATCAGGGCTGAGGGAACAAGCACCAAAGCTGCCACTGCTCTGACTTCTACTGCTACTCCATCGGAAACATCAATTTGGGATCGAGAATTAGATGAAAGGTTTCCCAAGTTTGTCTGTCCTGAATCTGACTATCCTCGGTTCGGAACTCTTACCGCCGACGAATGGTCACGTTGCAATATGACTCTAACAAAGTATCTACTTCGAAGTGCCAACCTGACTTATTTTTTGGCCAAGCAATCAGGAGATCTGTTCACTGGTTTTAATATTGAACAAAAAGAAGCTCGAGAAATGTCCGCGGCACAAGAGGCTAGTCTTTCGGACGAATTGGTCCAAGTGAAAAATGAATTGGAGAATTTGAAGGCTGACAAAACCGAGCCGATCAAGGAAAGAGATTCTTTGAAGGCTTCTAAGAAAGTTGCGGAGGATAAGGGGAAGGAAGTGGAGTTGGCATTGAAGAAGGAGCTGCAGGAAAGCCGACAAAGGGTTGATGAACTGAGATCTGAAGTAGAGAAATCTGCTGTTCTTGCTCGGAAGCTTAAAGAAAAAGCTCTTCGTCATAAGAAGGTGGCGGCGACCAATTTTTACAATTGGAGCAAGGGTGTTGATGATTCTTTTATTTCGGCAATCAAACAAATTCAAATTTTGAACCCTGAAACTGAGTTTAGGGTGGTTGGAGCTCATCCCTTTCACAGTGTTGAGAATGGGAAATTGATTGACCTTGAGACTAAGGCCGAAGTTGATCTGCAAGCGGAGGATCTTCCTAATCCTCTTGTTGAGCTGACTGAGGCTCCAGAATTTGATGATACTAACATTATTTTGTCTGACATTGAGGAATGATCCTAAGACTTGGTGATCGGTTTTTATTTGCTTTTCTATTATCAGCAATATTCTTACTTTTAGTTTGCTCGTTGTATCCGAGCGTTGTTTCGTGGCTGGTTTGAACAATTTCCTTTGAATTTCGTAGGACTGATTTTAACTTTACTTGCTGTATACGAGAATGATATCTTTATTTGGTGTATTATCATTATTTTTGGTTTTGTTCGTCACATGTCCAATATTACAGTAGTACTTGCCGAACGAAAAGACATCGTGATCTTTGGGCGAGGAATCGCTTTGTTCGTATAATTTATTGTGAGTAGAACTCGGATCACCGACTTTAGCCGAGGCGGGACCCTCGGACCGCGAAGCAAGGAAAGTAATTTCCTGAATTCGGGCGTTCTATGAATACGTCGTTGAACTCTCGTAAAGAGTTGTATCTCGATTTCGCTCGGTGGCTAGCCGAACCAAATGAGTCGTATGTCGTTTCACAATGTCCACAAATAAGGGAATTTCAAAGAAATAGATGCATTTTATTGATAAGAGAATACAAAGATGAAATTGCTCACTTGCTAACTAACTCCTAACAATTTATCAATAATCTAAGAAGGATGTTACCCTTCGTTATTCAACCTAAACAATTCTGAGCATTAGACTAAACTATCTGTAAACAGAAGTAAAAATAAAATAAAGAGCTTAGCTGTAATAAGCTCTGAGCTTGACCGCGTTCCAGCTGTTGTTGATTTCTGTGCCCGAGAGAGTTTCTAATTTGTAAGCGCCAGTTCCAGATTTAGCCTTTACTTGGTATGGACCTTCCCAATTTGGTTTCAATTTTCCAACTCCAGCATTTCCTTTGCCGATATCTGCTCGGAGTAGGACCAAGTCACCAACTTCAAAACTTCTTGGTCGAACTTTTTTATTGTACTCTTGTGCTTGCCGTTTCTTGATCTTCTTTTCATGAGCTGCGGTATTCGTTCGAATTTCTTCAAGTAAAGTAAGTTCTTCGCTGATCATATGGTCGTTAGTCTCCGAAGGACATTCGAGCATCCTAAAGGTAGGGATTCGCTTTTCGATCGGAATGACTGCGTCACAGCCGTATGTCAACCGAAAAGGGGTCTCCCCTGTTGAGGAGTGTACAATTGTCCTATGTGACCATAGAACACTCGGAAGTTTATCTGCCCAAGTACCAGCTGCGTTGCCAAGTTTCTTTTTAATACCATCCAAAATAGTTCTGTTAGCGGCCTCGGCTAACCCATTTGTTTGTGGGTGTTCAACAGAAGTGAAGTAGTGAGTGATTCCCAGGTCGGCTGCTAATTGCTGAAAATGTGAGGCTGCAAATTGTGATCCATTGTTAGTAACTATGGCATGAGGCACTCCAAACCGAGAGATCATTTCCTTTACAAAGAAAGATTGAACACGGGCCGTAGAGATTGTTGCGAACGGTGCCGCTTCGATCCACTTAGTAAAGTAATCAATCGCTACTACCGCAAACTTTAGTTGCCCAGGTGCAGTAGGAAATTTTCCGATGATATCCATCCCCCACTGATAAAAAGGCCAAGGGGCTCCGAGGGAATGTAGCTCTTTTGCAAGTTTTTGATGAACATCGCTGTGAAATTGACATTGGGCACACTTCTTAACATGCTCCATGGCGTCCTTCTGCAACGTAGGCCAGAAATAACCTGCCCGGATTATTTTCTGAGCTAGGGATTTTCCACCCATATGATGACTGCAGACTCCACCGTGGATCTCTTCAAGGATTTCCTCAGCTTGGGATGGATTGACGCACCTGAGCATGGGTGATCCGAACCCTCTCTTATACAAAATTCCATTAAGAACTGTATATTGAGTTGCCTTTTTAACCAATTTGCGAGCCTCTGTCTGATCTTGGGGAACAAAACCATGTTGCAAGTAGGTAAGAACCGGATCCATCCATGATTGAGATACTGACACAGCTAGAACGACACTTGGTTGGGGAATGGTTTCCTGTATCAGTGTCTTATTGTTTTCCGACCCCTTTGTACTTGCCAATTTAGACAAAATATCGGCTCGGGAATTCGAATCTCTCGGAACATGTGAAATATCAAATTCTGAAAAATTCGAGATGATTCGTTTTACCTCTTCAAGATATTTCTATAAGATAGGCTCATTTGCCGAGTATTGCACTTTAATATGAGAAACCACCAGTTGTGAGTCACTGAAAACTGATACCTGTTCGGCTCCAAACTCTTGAACCATTTTGAGGCCCGCAAGGACTGCCTCGTATTCCGCTTGATTGTTTGATGTTTGGAACTCAAACTTCAATGAATATTCCATGCAAAGTCCTTCGGGGTTTTCGATGATGACCCCGGCTCCGGCTCCTTTCCTGTTGCTTGATCTATCAACATAAACTGACCATAAATTTTGAGGAGTATCCGAGGGAACATCAGTGAACTCAGTGACGAAGTCAGCAAGAACTTGAGAATTCATCGCCTTCCTCAGTTCATAGATGATGTCAAATTCAGACAATTCTACTAACCATGAAACCATTCTGCCTGCTAGATCGGGTTTGTGAAGAACCTGTCTGAGAGGTTGAGCTGTTCTCACCAGGATTTTATGTGCTTGGAAGTATTGTCTCAGTCTCCGAGCAGAAATGACCAAACAATATGCAAGTTTCTCAAGCTTTTGATATCGTAACTCAGATCCCTGTAGGGCTCGGCTAACAAAATAAATTGGGGCCTCAAGTCCCGAATCCTCTCGTACTAATACTGAACTGATCGCAGCTTCTGCTACCGACATGTACAAGATAAGATTTTCACCAGATTGAGGGCTATGAAGGACTGGCGGGCTGGAAAGATACTCCTTCAATTGAATAAAAGCTCGTTCGCAATGATCATCCCAAAGAAAGTCTTTATTTTTCCTCAGCAGCTGGTACCACGACAAAGCTTTCCGAGCGGCTTGGGACAGGAATCTGGAGAGGGCCGCCACTCGGCCCGTTAGCTGTTGGACTTCTTTGAGATTAGCTGGACTTCTCATTTCAAGGATTGCTTTGCATTTATCTAGATTAGCTTCAATGCCCCTTTCGGTTAACATAAAACCTAAAAAAGATCCGGCAGGAACTCCGAACACGCACTTTTCAGGATTTAACCTCATGGAGTACTTTCTCACTCTGTCCAATATTGTCTTGAGGTCCTGGGCATGGTTTTCTTGCTGTCTACTTTTTGCAATGATATCATCAATATATACCTCCATGTTTAAGCCGATCATGCCTTGAAAAACCTTGTTCATCATCCCTTGATAAGTAGCTCCCGCGTTCTTCAATCCGAAAGGCATAACATTGTAACAATAAGTGGCCTTATCGGTGATGAATGCGGTTTTATCTTGATCAGCAGGGAACATTGGAATCTGGTTGTAACCAGAGTAAGCATCCATGAACGAAAGGAGTTTGTAACCGGCCGAACTGTCGACGAGCTTGTCTATGACGGAAAGTGGGTATTGGTCTTTTGGACAGACTTTGTTCAAATCTGTGTAATCAACACACATCCTCCACTTCCCATTGGGTTTTTTGACCAAGACGGTGTTAGCTAACCAGTCTGTATAGTCGATTTCCCGAATGAAACCAGCTCGGAGTAGTTCAGCGACTTTTTCTTCAATGGCTGTAGCCTTTTCAGCACTAACCTTTCTTTTGCGTTGCGCCACTGGTTTTGCCCCCGGAAAAATACTCAACTTATGGCAGATAAAATTGGGGTCAATTCCCGGCATATCGGCCGAGGTCCATGCGAACAGATCTTTATTGGCGGTCAGCAAAGCCGATAATTCATCCTTGACACTCCTGGGAAGGTCGGAATCGACTTTTATTTGTCTAATGGGATTATCATTCAATGTTAAGAATTCCCACTGTCCTTTGGGAGTCGGTCTGTTTCTGTCGGATTCATCCCGCATATCAAGATCCGCCAAGTTAATATTACCTTTGCCAAGGGAGATTCTTTCCAAGTTGTTCTGATCCTTGTTTTTAACTTTCCCCAAGCTAGCGTTGTAACACTTTCGTGCAGCCTCCTGCTCGGCCTTGACTGTTACCACCTTGTCATCTGTTCCAACGAACTTCATAGCTAGATGGATTGTTGAAACTACTGCCCCGAAGGCTTGCAAGGAGGTTCTTCCAAGAATGGCGTTGTAGGCTACTGGACAATCAACCACCAAAAATTTGATTATCTCAGTCCTGGCCGAAGGCTGTTGTCCGAGAGTAACAGGAAGTTGGATGTATCCCTTAGGCTCGACGGTATCTCCCGTAAAGCCGATCAATTCCCCTTCGAAGGGAGTGAGATTACATTCCCAGAGTTTTAGGGCTTTGAACAGGGGAAGAAACATGATGTCCGCCGAGCTCCCTTGATCAATAAAGACGCGTTTTACTTCGTAATTACCAATAAGGGCAGTGATTACCATGGGATCGTTATGACCAGGGAGGATTCCATCCAAATCGTCGTCATTGAAAATGATGAGAATGTTTTTTGTTGACCTTTTGCAGATGGGCCTCTGACTTACGGCCAAAATTTGGTTAATGTACTTCTTCTTGTCGGCCTTTTTTTCTCCTCCCCCGGCAAACCCTCCGACAATAGTGTTCACTAAAAATTCGTTGTTTGCTGGGTTCGTATCAGCGACCGGGGCAGGGTCGGTTCTTTGTCTCCCTGAATTTCTATCATCTGGTGACCTGCTTCTTTGGCGCTCTGGTTTCGCTGGCGAATGGGATCTGTTCCTTCCTCTCCGCCCGGCTGCGTCTCTGATGTATTGTTGTAACTTACCATCTCTGATCATTTCCTCAATTAAATATCTCAACCAAATGCACTCGTCGGTCGTATGCCCATATCCTTTGTGAAAGTCACAGTATTTCGACCTATCACACTGTGCGCCCTTTCTTAAAGATGGAGGTCTTTGGGCCGAGCGTAAGTCAGTCTGCATTGTCTCCCGAAGGATTTCGCTCCTTGGAACAGTTAAAGGGGTGTATTCCTGAAATTTATTCCTTGGAGGAATCCTTCCGTCACAATCATTCCTATCCTGTCTTCCACCAAAACGTTCGTCACGCTTTTGCTTGTTCTGTCCTTGAGGGTCAGCTCGTTGCCTATCGTCTCTGAATTTTTGGCCTTTGTGGAATTCCTCCAAGTTGATGAATTTATTTGACCTTTGCCTCAACTCGGCCATATCCTTCGGAGGCTTCCCAATTAGTGATTTTCTAAAATCCCCCGGCTGTAAACCTTGTGTGAATAGCAACACTGCCACACCGGGTTCTAGTCGGGGAACTGAACTAGCTTCCGTATGGAAGCGTGATAAGTAATCCTTTAATGATTCGTCTTGCTTTTGTGTGACTGCAGCTAGGGTATGGTCAGACTTGGGATGGATGCAGCTGGCTGTGTATCTGTTTAGAAAAACACGTTTCATCTCTTCCCAAGAATTGATGGAGTGGCGCGGGAGAGACGAATACCAGCGTAACACCGAGGGTTCGAGAGTCATGGAAAAAGCTCGGCATTTCATCCGATCGCCACCTCCATAATAATTCATAGCGCCCTCATAAGAAACGATATGGTCTACTGGGTCAGTCAAGCCATTATAATGTGGGACGTTGGATGGACCTAAGTACCCTTGTGGTGTTTCAAATTCCATGATGCACGGGGTGAACGGATGGCCAGGGTGAAAATCATCTTGGCCTTGGTCAGTGGCTGGATTCGAGTGAAAATTTTGTGGTGGGGGAAGCTGCATTACTGGAAGTGGTTGGGGATCCGTGGTTTGGGTTATTTGGTTATGAGGGTGCACGGCAGCTGGTTGGTTTTGAGCGATCCTTGCCATTGCTTGTTGTTGAATGTCGGCGATTGCTCGGCCCTGCTGCTCAATTAGAGTTGTTTGTCTATTAAGTATGTTAATCATCTCTTGTTCACGAGCACGAGCTGATGCAGATGTGGCATAAGATCTACTGGTGGAATGGCTATGGCGGGAATTACCATGGGCGGTTCTTCCAGGGTTTAACCTAGTTCTAGGGGTTATGCTTATATGGTCAGGGTTGGAATGGATAGGTGGGTTAGGTGTTGGTCGGGTATTTCTACCATGATATGCTCGGGTTCCAGTAGATCTGGCTATGTTACGGGTTGTTGGGGCTGTACTACTCGAATCTCCATGGGTGGAGGGTGGTGGGGTAGGAGGGGGTGGAGGAGGAGGTGGGGGTAATATTGCTCGTAAGGCTCGTATGTGTTAGGGATTGCTCCCGGCTCTTGGATGAGGAGATTGGGGTGTTTGGGAATGGGTGATGTGATTTCCACTATGATTTTGGCTACGATTTGGGGGTGGCTGACTTCGTGAATGGTTTGGTGGTTGTGGATTATTTCCTGCGCCGGAGTGAGACGTGCGTGGCGGTTGCAAGTTATTTTCGCGATTCTGATTGAGAATGTCGCGCAAATCACCCACAGATTGCGGCTGTGGATCGTTATTGTTAGCGTTCCTAGGTCTGCCACGTGTGCGGGCAATGCGATCACGAAGATCACCAATCTGACTCCTGGTGGTGACCATGGTGGTGGTGGGAATGATATGTTATTCTATTCCCACAGACGGCGCCGATGTCGTGTCCTTGATCAAGATCAACCTTAAAGCTATGGAAGAGCCTTGAAGAATGACCCCAATCACGAGATTAATGTAGGACTTTTAGGATTTCTGCGTATCCAGTTGGGATAAACAGGTTCTCCCTAGTCAACAATGTGTATGCTAGTGTCAACTTAGGGATGAGATGGCGTACCTTTGCCCCTATAGCATGGTGGTTCTTATAGGGGATTACCTGTGTGTTGTGGGCCGTTCTGATGAGTCCATTGAAGAGGAAGAATTCAAATAGGATTCGTAGAGGTCATGATAAGATCATATCTCTAAATCCTGTAAGTGATAAACTTGATCCAATGCTGTTATATCTAACCAAGAGTCGTGGGTATCTAGGAGAGGTAGTTATGCTTTGATGAGATTGTAAACGATAAGGATAAGGACAAAAATCATGTGCTCGGGGTTAATCTCGTTGGCGTGTAACCTCTCTGTAGAAACCCAGTTTGCTCGGTGTATCTATCCGACCGTATGCCTTGTTCCAGTATCTAATCGGTCAAACCAAGGTGACTTTTGGTCGGGAAGCATTCGCTCTAAGATAGGTCCACTACAACACCCAAAATAAAATTACAAATTTTATATTTTTGAAATCTACATTTCAATACGATCGTTTTCATATAAAATTCATAATTTTCTGTCTTACTGTTTGAAAGTTATGAATTTTTGAAGTTCTAAAGCTTTTTCCAGAAATACGTTTTCATAAGTTTTGGCAATTTAAAATTCAAAAATGCAGAAAAAATATTATGTTTGGACGGTGCAGCCAATGATATATTTTTAAAATAGATTTTCCATATATAATTAAAATATTCCTTGGTCAAAAGTCATTAAATGTCTTGTTAGAAATATTGATAGGATTGGCAGCCGTCACCCAAGAGGGGGGGATTGGGTGTTTACGAAAACATTGAAAAAATTCGATTTAAATCGTTTTCAATAAACTTAAAGAGATTTTGCAGCGGAAAACAAATATAATGTTGAAAACGGTTGCGCAGAAGCGAATAATATTAATACTATTATAAAAAAACTAATATGCGCGGATACGAATTAAATAAGAACAACGAAAACCGTTACCACGCTTATTATTTTAAATTCGCTTAAAATAGATTATTGCGAAAATAGTTGTTATGATGCACAACAAATAAATATAACAACAGAATATAAAAGAGATAGGGATAGAAGAGATTGCACCGGTGATTTTATCCTGGTTCGGCAAACACGGCCTACTCCAGTCCCCAAGCGACCCGCTTGAGCTTTTCACTAAACCAAGACGCCACGCGTCCCCAAGTACAACCAGAGCGCCCCGTGTAACATCCCGCTCTTTTTAATACTTTTAGTAAAATAATTAAATGACTTAATATGATGTTTTCAAGATTTGAGACTTGGAATAAAATTATGATTTCATCATTATATTTGAAATATGTTTTCTAGTCAAAATAAGTATAAATTTGTTACCATACGTTTTCCAAAAAATAAAGTAGTACTTTTATTTAGTTTAATTAACATTTTGACAGGGAACTCAAGTGGCAAGCCTTAGAGGCATTTTTATAAATAGTTTCTTTAGAAAAATATGTTTAACTTAATATTTTGAGTGTCTCTGTAAATTTTCATAGTGTTCGGAGGTTGTTTTATTTTTAGCCTCCGGACTGGTTTAATATATTAACGGTTTAAGTTATATATAATAATCTTTTACTTCAGAATTTCAAATATTATATATTATCAAGTTTAATATCAAGATTGAGAAAATATATTTACTATTGAATTTCGATAATTTTTCTTACGCAATAACTATCTGGAGGGACCGATAACTTTATTATTTTTCAATCAGTTTGGAGTAATTCAAAATAAAATATTGTTTTACCTAAGCGTATTTTATTTTTAGTATCATCCAACTTTTAGTTATAATCCAAAATACCTACACATTAACCCACAAATAAGAATAGATTATTAAAATATATTTTTTTTTATTCCTATATCTACCCTCAAGTCCCATGTCTCCCAACCCGTCAGAAACAAAGAAAAGAAATGAAATGAATAATAATAGTGATAAAGAAGTGCATTCGGGTCGGGTATCCAAGCGGGTGGGTCGGGGTCGTAATCCTTGAAGCAACCGTAGTATAGCATCTGATGGAAGGAGAAGGGGAGTTGAGAGTTGAGGATGCTTCTGGTGATGTTCTGCCACGTGGCGGGAAAGCCGAGTGCAAATTATTTCTGAGATAAGTTGGTGGAGAGATGCAGCAGCTTCTCGTGAGATTCCAAGGGATTCAATATCGGACACAGTGATTGAGCTTAGCGATTTGTAAGTCATAATAACTACACAAATAACTTCAACTGATTTCACTCTACAAGGCTTGACTCAAGAAAAACAAAGAAAAGAAAAGGGGCAAACAAAGTGAGAAAGAAACAGATCCGGAGAGAGAAAGAAAGGCTACGGAGTTCGAGCATAAGAAGGGAAAAACAATTGGTTTTTCTCGTCTTCCCGGTCCAATAACTCAAGATCCAACCGTCCAATCTCAAATCCTTCTTAGGTATATAATCTCCTCAACTTCCTCTATCCATCTACCTAATTTATTCGACGATCCGTCAATATTTTTATTATCCCTATATTTTCAAATAAAGATATGTTTTAGGAAAAAAAATGACATATTTTTATTGTATAATGATATATATTTACTATTTTGACAAAAAATGAATTTATTTGATATATATATATATATATATATATATATTTTAATGTTATAATTAGTTTTATCATATGTCCCTGTTTAGATCCAACACGCTATTGACCTTGATCTTGGAGCAAGTCGCGGATGTAAACGTGGCTCTGTCGTTATTGCTAGGATTTCCAGGTAAGGGGAGTCTCTTTTCCACACTTTGAGTTAGGGATAGTTAGGGTTTATAATAGGATTTGAGTTTAATAGTTGAGTTGCGTTGTGGGAGCCATATTAGGATGTGATTAGAATTAATGAAGGGTAATGGTAGTATATTGGTTAAGGTTGATATTTTGGAAACGGTTAATGTTTAATCTTTTCGTATATTAATTAAGTAGGAAATGAAGAACCCTAGGGAGATGATTTAATTTAAAGCACCCTGAGACATACCTGCGTATGTCGACTGATATATGTTGATTTTTAAGTGTGTTTTTATCCGCTGATAGTTGTTATGTTCACTAAGTGTTATATGTGGGTTATCTTGAGTTAATGGTGGATAGTGGGTGATGTAAATGACTAAATATAATGGAAATAATAAGGGAAGTAAGAGGTGTTTATAATGTGTATTTTTGAATAGGAATTAAGGTTATGAGGGGATTGTATGATAATAAAGGAGAAATGGTTGTAAAGACTAATTGTTGAATGTGATAGAATATAGTTATAAGTGTTAATGTTAAGTGTGGTTAAATGCTAATTGTGGAATGTGACTCTAAATGTGAATCTTTGGAAATGTTTTTGATGATGGATGATAGGTGTTATTTATGAATGTATGTTTGTGATTATGGATTATAAATGAATGGAATGGTTTGTTGATTAAATAGAAATGGTAAAGGTAACTTAAGTGAAAACTGATCAGTGGGGCCCGGAATACTAGGTACCCGGCTAGGTGTTCCAATTACCTGTTAGGGCCAATTACCTTCCAGGCCAATTACCCATCAGGCCAAATCGCCCTATAGGCGCCGGGTGACCCACAGGATCAGTTTTCCACACCAATAATTGGAATAATTAATGGATTGGTAAAAGTACATAGTCCTACAAGTGATGGTCTGGATGGGTGTAAAGTCCTGGGCAGGTGTTCCAAGTCCCTAGACAGGTGTTCCAATTACCTAGCCGGTATCCAAATCCTAGTGGTGTACGGTAAAACGGGAAGTGTTTGCAGATCACTGTCTGTGGTTGCTTACACGGTGTGTGTAGATCTCTGCTTGGGGTTACACACATTAATGGAAAATGAATAATGAAAAGGTAAAAAAGAAAAAAAAGGGAAGTTTATGTAGATCTCTGTTTGAGGTTACATAAATGATATGGAGTGTTTGCAGATCACTGTTTGTGGTTGCATACACTGAGTGTAGATCTCTGATTTGAGGTTACGCCCAATGGAAGTGTAGATCTCTGATTGAGGTTACATGTAATGGAAAACGAATAAAGGAAATGAAAATGGAATTAATAAGGGAATTAAAGGGAATAAATAATGAACATGGTAACGGAAGGGAATTAAGAAAGGATTATGGATAATGAAAAATGGATGAAAGGAATGTATAAGGAAATGAGAATGGAATGAATTGGTTGATCCCTGACTTGATTTGATTGTTATTCTTGAGTTTATATTATGAGCTTTATATTATCCTCTGATTCACTGAGTTGTGAAAAGGTCTCACCCTTATGTGGTTAACATTTTAGGTGATTGTTAAGGAGCTTGTGGATCAGAGTGCGCAGTGAGAGATCGGGAAAGAAGGAAACTTTATTTTGGGTGCTACTATATTGTAAATGGATGCCCAAAGTTATTGTAAACTTGATTTGTGAAAATGAATTTTTAATTAAACCATTTTCTTTATATATTTTTACTTATTATTTCGTACATAAAATAAAGGTGTTACACCCCGCAAGCTACTAGGAACCTCCTTTCGCCAGGGACCTCGATACACAACTAGGAAAACCTTTCCTAGATTTCCAGATAGCCTAACTACTAAGTGATCCACCGTTCGTCTAGCACTACCCACACAACAAAGGGTTCCTCACCCTATAACCACGAACGCAGCACGTTCGCACTAGGAGATTCACTCCCTAGTCACTAAGGGTTACACACCCCTTACAACACAGGTTAAGGTATGATTGATCGGGTACAAGACCTATAGTGCACTCTCAATAACGCTGATACAACAATAAAGGCCACTCTAACAATTATGTGTTCTAAGCAACACAGATACAACAATTAAGCTCTATAGCAATGAAGTCAAGATAAGGTTGTTACAAGGCCAAAATAAGGTTTTGTTTTCTTAGAAAAGATGTGAACGTGAAAACCAGAAGATGATCGAGAAGAAGAGAAAGAACGTGATTATCAGGAGATGTAGAAGTGAAAATGATTTTCCAAAACAAAATAAATAGAGATAGTTTTGAAATCAAAATCAAATCAAAAAAAATAAAATAAAAGATTTAAGAATTAATACGAAAGATTTGAAATTTGAAATTTGAATTTGAAAATAGAATTAGAATAAAATCAAAAACGATTTTGGAAATAAAATAATTTAAGTTTTAAAATCAAAACCAAATAAAAAAGATTTAGAAAATAAAACAAAGATTTGATTCTTAAAACGAAAAAGGAAATAATTCAAATTTAAAATCATTTTCGAATTTTGTAAAATAAATCAGAATCTTTTATATAAAAACAAATAAGGAAATAATCAAAATGATTCTGACACGTTTTTCAATAAAAGTTGAGGTAATCGATTACTTGAGGGAGGTAATCGATTATCCCTTTAAAAATAGAAACTTTGAAATTCATTTTAAAAACCAGTAATCGATTATCACATGCATGTAATCGATTACTTCACTTCTGTTTAATGTATGATGCAACTCATATAATCGATTACCACTATTCTAATAATCGATTACAGAGCCTCTGATTTTTATATGATGCAACATCATGATTATCTCAAAGCAATAATCGATTACTTTGTCTCAGGAAAATATATGATGCAACAATTTTAATCGATTACTTGAGCCAGGTAATCGATTACTCTCATAAGAAAGTAATGGATTAGCAAAGTTCACTTAATCGATTACAAACTCTCTGATTTTTCTATGATGCAACAAAGTTAATCGATTAACTCAGACAAGTAATCGATTACTCCTTCTTGTATACATAAAAATATTCAAAGTTTTGTAACATCAGATATTTTCACCAAAACTAAGATAAAAACTGATTTTCACAAAACTTCTTTTTCTTCTCTTTTAAATGAAAAATATATTTTAGAAAAACTTATATTGGCTTTTTAAAATAATATAAACCTTGACTTCATTACCTTACATGATGTCCTAAGGGAAAGGTTTAACATCTTCATTTGCTTGAGCCTTCAACTTCATTTGCTTGATTCTTCAACTTGAAGCTTGACTTGAAGGTTGAAGATCTTGTGATTGCACTTGATATGAACTTGAGAATCTTGAGTTTGTTATCATCAAAACCATATAATGATTGCACTTGAAGTCCTTGGGAAAGCTTGACTTCCAACATGTCTTAAAGCCATATTTTCAAACTAAAAACACAAAATTCGTATTTCTCATTGTGGCAGTAATAAAATTTCGAAAATTCTAGAATAAAAATAAAAACTTAGCATTTTCATAATCTACATTTCGATACGGTCGTTTGGACATATCATTTGAAATTTTTCGACTTACGATCAAAAAGATATAAATTTTTGAAGTTATATCACTATAACTTTGAAAATTCACATTTTTATCAACCTTAGTTAAAAGCACCCCCATACTATTTTTTTCTAAGGTAAAAATATATTTATCAAATATTTACATATCAAAAATAATTTTCTAATTAAATAAAATTTTATATTTATATGTATATATATATATTTAACGCCACACACATATATATATAATCAAAACCAACTTTTTATAACAATTCCTATTAAATTATTCTTAAAATAAATATAACCAAATAAAAGTAAAAATAAATAAATTGGGCAAAATTGCGGGTCTCACACCCGGTCTTGACATTTTATAGGCCCGGGGCGAATAAAAATTTGGGGCCCTTAATTTAAGAACTTATTAAGAACAATTTTTTTTTTTTTTATATATAAACTTATTACTAACGTCTCAACAAACACTGTCGTGTCATGCATGTAGATTCGTTGCCCTAAGAGCAATTTATAATTATGAGTTTTGTTATTCATTGTCGTAAGAGCAATTTATAAACAACAATTAAATATTAACAGAACTAAAAATTTGAATCTTAATATTTTAAATACATTATTTCCTAGATAAACTTTAAAATTTTTTATTTATTTAAACATTATCCTAAAAATAATGAATAATAAAATCCTAATTATATATTTAAAAATAATTCTAGTGAAAAAACCAAATGAAAGCTGATAAGGAGTATCGAACCTCTGAACTCAACATTATGATCATTCGCGCCCAAACCAAATGTGCTACGGCAAGTTCCAACAAATATTTTGCACAATTTGATTATATATAACATAAAAGAGAAATAATATTAATAATGGGCCCCAAAAACTCACGAGCCCAAGGCAATCGACCCTGAGCCAGGCCTACTCATAGTATCACCGTAAAGGATAAAGGCGATCTCACATCGGTGTATTCTACTGTCCTTTCTTTTTTGGGCATTACTTCCATGCAACCAAATTTTGGATGGTTGCAAAACAATCTCTTAGTGGATCAATGCTTGTTTGACAAATCAGCTAATAGGAGCTGACATGGCAGTAACTTAGAACTTCATTAGCTGACGTGTCAAACAATCATTGGTTCATTTAAGGGACTGTTGTGCAACCATCCAAAATTTGGTTGCATAGTAGAAATATTCTTCTTTTTCTTTATACATGGATGACACAATTTAAAAAAAAAAAAATTAAAAATGGAGTTGACCAGGTTCATCTGTCTATCAGGTCATTTCTTTTTTTTTTTTTTCACCGTATAAGTGTATCCTTTTACCACAAAAAGTTACTGCATTAACATGAAACTCAAACTCAAAAAGGTGCATGCTAGCAACTCCATGTTATTACTAAACCAAACTTGCATCCATATTTGGCACATTTTTATAACAATCATAAAAAAAAAAGTTTTTATACATAATAACGACTAACGTTAACTTATGAGGAATCTAGTATCAAGTGTTCCATGGATTATATTCTTAATAATTACAAATTACAAATCAAATACATCTCAAGCTCGTGATGTTACAACAAATGACACGACCATTTCCAACAAATAACCACCTACATGTTACTCAATCAATTGTAACAAAAGGGACCTCAGACGAATTGCTGCATAATCCGTCTGGAAAGTAAAGCCATCCTGCTGCAGGTGACACCTCAACAACTCACTTGTAGACAATAAATAACAAGAATCAGTCCACCCAGAAATAACTCATGCAACAGTAAATAAAACCACAGATATGAGAGTTTAGAGAGTGATAAAAGTTTGCTTTTATATATGATACATGTCATGCATATCCATCCATATGCAGCACCTGAGACAATCTTTGTTCGTGTTTTTTATGGTAGGCTTCACATTAGAAATTGCCTAATATTGACCTGTAAAATAAGCAAAAAGCAGTTTTCAACTCGATGCATTAACTAGGCATCAATGCAATTGAAAAATAAGAAATTTATCATCAGGAAAACCTTCAAGCACAAACTGAACCAGGTTTGATCATTTCCCAAAGCCAGCAGCAACTTTTCTTCTCCTGTGATTTTCTATCTTTTCAGGGCTTGCAAATCCAGTCATTCCCTCATACTTCATTTCTAACGCCTGTAATAATTGACCAAAACGTTTAATAACCTCTTTAAGAAGCCATGTCGCATGGAGAAAAAGGAGGAGGTAAGGCTATTTCATGTTGTCAAAAGAAAAAGATTGAAATACCTTTGCTAAGTTTTAATCTGGACTGTTATAATGCCTCATGGAGTATATAGGACCATGACTAATGGCATCCCATTTGATATTCTATTTGCCACGTTAGCAATTAACACCCCATCTTAGCGACAGGGTTTTTTAACGCCTAGAGATACAAAGTTAAACTGTTTTTACTATATTTATACAGGCTAAAAACATGTATTAAGAAAGTATCCATGGTTTTCTCTTGTAATTTTCTTTCCTCTTGTAATTACATCAATTCCCAATTTTTATTATTATTTTTGTAAATAACAAAATGGTGGCAGTACCAATTCAGAGAATGGAACAGTAATCGGTTAGCCCTCCTCCCCATGGGATTTTTTTTTTTTTTTTTTTCCTGTCATAGACCATTTAAAATTTCCACAGAAGAAAAGTTATTGGATTGACATTTCCTTTCCTGATTAATTTGAACTAGAAATCTCAAAGGGAGGTATCCTTGTGCTCCTTCATATATGTATATGTGTTGAAGAATTATAGGATTAGGTCAGCATAAAAAAAGGAGGGGGGAGACGGCTAAGAAGCATAAACTAAATAAAATGAATAGATTAAAAATGTGCTACTGAACACTAACTAAATACTACCACTTATACTAACCAGTAATAACTGGGTTTCCAAGCCCAGACCCAGCCCACTAACACCAAGCCTAACATCCTTAGATCTTGCAATAGTATGTAGTAAGGAAATTATAAAAATGGAAAATTAGGGAATACTGTTCTTACAAGTGCAGTATTCATTCCTAATATTTATTTTTAGAAAATGGACGTATACTTCAAAAAAGATAGATGAGCTGCCATCAAGGTTGTTCTATCCAGAAAAACAAAAGAGGAAGTACCATAAGTAGAAATTCGATTATAATATGCAATTACTTAGGGCTTGATGTCCTTCACTTTGTAGCGCATGACTCAACATAACTAAGATATTCCAATCATGGCATATCAAAGATATTAACATGTGACAGAATGACAAAAATGGGTGTGCTTTTCTAACCTGTAACTGTCCACGAATACCATCAAGAACTTCTTCTGTCATTCTCTCAAAGAAAAGAATTCCCTGCAGATACAACAATTAAATGTAACCACATGGATAACCAGCGGGTAATGGCACGAAAATTAGTTTCATAAGTTTTCCCATGAAAAAGAACTGTCATAGCATTAAGTGAAGAAATTTATAGATTAGAGAGAAAGAAGGTTGATGAACAATGAGATGCACTAACTAATGATCAGTTAAGCTAACTGATTGTTCATTTATATTAATTAATGTAGGTATAGTAATTATGCAGTACCATTAGTACAAGTGCCGTCCTAGATTTTTTTCCTTTTCTTCTATGAATGTGAGTATCATCACTATACGTCTCAGGTCTCATATAAAGGGCGGACTAGTGCAAGAGGCTTCCACCTGGTGGGGTTTGGGGAGGGTAAATATACACAGCCTTACCCCGGTGAGCAAAGAGGCCGTGTCCAAGATTTGAATCCATGTCCTCGAGGTTACAAGGCATGCAACCTTACCGTTGTGCCTAGGCTCAGCCTCATATATATATATATATATATGAGTCAATAGTTACATAGGTCCCCGAAAGATACCCGTGGAATCAGTTAAATTCCTGAAAGATTTGTGTAATCTCTTAAACCCTTCAAAGATCATTTTGGAATCAGTTACGTCCTTGAAAGATTTGTGAAATCTCTTAAACCCCTCAAAGATCATTTTGGAATCAGTTAGGTCCTTGAAAGATTTGTGAAATCTCTTAAACCCCCCAAAGATTAATTTGACATCACGTTAGTCCCCCTTTAGGGAGTTTAAGAGATTCCACAAATCTTTCAGAGACCTAACTCTAACTGATTCAATGGGTATCTTTCGGGAACCTTAGGTCACTATCACATATGTGTGTACAGTATATTATGTAGTATATATATCATTGTTACAGGTTGAATAATATATTACAGCTGTACTTGTACTGTACATGCACTAAAGTTGTTACAAATGTGGCTATAATCCAAGGAACCTGGAGAGACCTAGTAAACACTAGGCTAATTGTTCATTCAAGTTGACAACCAGACAAACTCTTCTTCTGATAGTGGCAATCTACCTATATGTGATGAACAAACTATATCTAATAGATGAGCAAAAAGATTGACAATGCCATAGATATTTAACTTCCGAGTTAGACATGGCAATGATCTGCTCCTTATTTTTCTAAGATACTACACTCTCCAAAATGAACAAAGTATCCTAACAAGGAATACCTAATTTGCATGCCACGTGCCCACGCTAATGTCCTAGGTATGTCCTTTCTCTCATCGAGATACTAGAGGATCTAAGATTATCTCAATAATTATCACACATGCTAGTAGAAACTGACTTGCCACACCCCAGCAGAAGACATTTCTAGTAGCACAGTCATTGTGAGATAGTTTCCAAACAAGTCACCACTATTGCCGGGGGTTAAAGTAAAGGCTCCCCTTGTTTGGGTAAAATAGGAGGTGTTCATATGTTAGCCTGATACACTAGGTTCTTCGAGAACATCTAAACCATACTTTCTCTAAGAAGTTGCAACTTAAGTCCCAAGGTTGAGCTACTGATAAGTGCTCAATTAGTGTGATATTCTATTGGTTTTACTCCTCAAAAGCTTGGATTATTGCTTAACATTGTCAAGAATCCTATCCAAATTTGTTCCTTAAGCAAACATTTAAAATAAAATAAAAATAAATAATGTTATTAGTTACAATTTGGTGTGTATGATATACACTCCATTTATGCTTAATTGTAGGCTTTAGAATGATATGTGTGTTGTTGGGCCTAATTGGATAGTTGTAAATTATTGTTCTCTAATTTGTGCTTTGTGACATATCTCGGTTTTCAGGGTATAACTTGAGCTAGGATTATTCAAATGAGACAAAATTGGTGTCATTGGAAAGCTAAGAGAAAGCCCTACAACTTTGCTGAAGGGGCCATTGTCAAATTTTGACGTTTAAATGGTCAAAAATTGGATGCAAAGTCATGCCATGCTATCTGTCCATGATCTTTGATATATCAACGGTGTTTTGGCCATAACTTTCTCTACCGAACTTCAGTTGCGTCAATCTTGGTGTCTCTACAAAGCTGATTGAAAAAGCTACACTTTTGTCAGAAATAGGCATTTCCAAATTTGGTGATCTAAAGGGTTGAAAATCGGTGCCAAGTTGCTGGACCCAACATGTCTCCACCTCACTTAGTTTGCATTCCATGGCAACTTTCTCTATAAATACCCCATTAAACAAGCATGTAAAGGGAGGCAACACATACATACATACACTTTGAAGAGGCTGAATCCATGCCCAAAAATTCTCCTCTCTTTCATAATTTTCTTCTCAAAATCTAAGCATCTTTTTTAGATTGAGAAATTATTTTGAGTGTTTTGTGAGTCATACACTTGAGTGCAACTCTTGAAAGTGAGAGCTTTCTTGATTAGAATCTTTGAGTGAAAATTGAAGTCTTGTAATTGAAGCTTGAAGATTCACATTCTTGTAAATTTCTCCTAAACTCTCCTTAATCAATCTTTCTTTGAAAATGTCTATCATTTGTGTTGAAGCTATGGATGAGTAAACTTCTTATTCTAAGGATGAGGTTATTAACCCAATAAAATGTGAATAATGTTATATTGATTCATGAACTCTTGTTATAGAAAATATTGAATGAACCCTTGAGGAAATTAAGGAATGGAAAGCATAGTCTAACTTAACAAATTAATTACCAAGTTTGTGGATGGTTCTTATGCCTCCCAACTTCTAACTATTTACTTTATTTATGTCATTTACTTTTATGTCATTTACATTATTACTCCTAACTCCTAACCTTCTAACTTTCTAACTTTTACTTTCTTGTCATTTAAATTTCTGCTTCTAACTCTCTAACTCCTGACTCATTGTTACTTAATTTGTAAAGGGTGACTATGCTTCCTAACTCATTCAATATAAAACCTTATTCATTTACGTTTCAACTATATTATACTTGATGCTTATAAGAATTGACAACAATTTTATAAGATAATAGACTTTAAAGCAAGTACCGAAAGGAGAACTTTAATGTCCGATCTATATAACTTGAACTTAAGGTATTAAATCACGAAAGTAGGTCTAATCCTTAAGACGAACCAATGAACAATCATGAAACTTAATGGGTTTAATATGTATAATTATCACGAGAGTATAAGTTATACATATTAAATACGTTATTTGACTTCGAGAGAAGTTAATATCTACATTGGGATTGTTCACCTTCTAAATCAATAAGAATGTAACAAGAGGAATTGAATTATAATGACTCATTTGCATACTTATTGTGACCAACACCGAATACTTAGAACTTCCCTCCATTAAATTTTAATTCAATATATTTTCATTATTCACTTTCAATTTAGCATATACTTTTGAGATACACTTGCGGTTTGGATAATTAAATCTATAATTTGTTGGTACTTAGTCATTAAATCCCTGTGGAGACGATAATCTTTTATACTATAACTTGACAATTCTAGTGAACTTGCTAGAGAGCGAACAGCTACCTCAATAGTCAATACCTAGAAATATATAAGGCTGCTCGAATCCTTGGTTACCAAACGAAGATAGAGTTGTAGCTTCATGATAGAAAACCAGTGGAAATTGAGATTAAAAAGACAATAATACAAATAAATTACAACATATGTTGTCTTTGAGACCTAGGCTGATAGGAATATAAGCTCTTAAAGATTTATATTAAATTTTATTTAATATAAATCTTTAAGAGCTTATATTCCTATCAGCCTAGGTCTCTGGGATAGCATCTACTGTAGTTTCTTTGTATTATTGTCTTTTTAATTTCAATTTCCAGTGTGTTTCTATCAATTGGTCCAACATGCCGGATCCAAAAGGAGGAGATTTGTGAGACCAACGAAATCGTGTATTAATCATGGCAAGAGTGTCAGAAAGAGTTGATTTGTTGGAGGAAAAGATTGAAGGAATGGGGGAGAGATTGGCTAACATTGAGGAGAAGATGACTAATTTAGAGATTAACTTAAAGGAGAGCATCCTACTGGAAATAAGGAAGATCATGGGAAAAAACATTGAAGAAGAGGAGAGTTCCAACAAAAGGGAGAACGACATCACTAAAAATGAAAGAAATTCTGAAGATATTCCAGATGTGCTTAGCAAGGCTTTAAAATCAATTGAAATGCCCATTTTTGAAGGTTCTGATCCCATCGGTTGGGTGGCCAAGGCAGAAAAGTTTTTTGAAATTCAAAACACCAAACTAGAAGATAAAGTGTCTTTGGCATTTATGTGCATGGATGGATTTGCTGTACATTGGCTCAGATATCTCAAAAAAAAGATGTCGTACATTGGCTCAGATATCTCAAAAAAAGGATGCCTCAAGTGTCTTGGAAGAATTGTTTAAAAGGTTTTCTAGTGGTGGTGCGGGAAATCCTTATGAGCAGTTAGCGGCCTTAAAGCAAACAGGTTGTGTAGAAGAATTTGTCCAAAAATTCGAGATGATGCCAGCATAATTACCAGAGATACCAGAAGCTCTTGCCTTGGGATTCTTCATGAATGGATTGAGTGATGTGATCAGATTGAAGGCTAGAACAAATGACCCACAAAATGTACCCAAGGCGATTCACTTAGCACGTTTAATTGAGGATGAATTGTTTGGGGGAAAGAATGGGCACTGTTTCTAATAAAGGAACAAAGAGTTTTGTTTTTAATTCTCTGCAATCTAGTCTTGAGGGAGCATTGAGAGAGCTATTCAAAAGTGACAGTTTTTTGGATTAATTTTTCTGGATGTAAAGGAACTTCAAATTCGCGGTATAAACCGGGAAATTCGAGTCAGCCTAAAGTCTCGGAATCACATTCTGTCAGAAACTAAAATTTGTCTTCCATAACGCATGGTTTCAAATTAGCAAAGAAGAAAAAGTTGTTACAGCACAATGTCAAATGCTAGCTAATTTTAGTGAATAGCAAAGACGTGTATTGTTGTAAAACAAACTAAGAATTTATTTTTAAGAATCCGTAGCAAATTCCTTTCAATATAAATAGGTGCTGTGTGCATTCATTGTAATACAACTACAAGAGAAAAATTCATTCAGAGAGAAAAAAAATTAAAAAGAGAACTCCAACGAGTTTCTCTAAAAAAATCTGAGTTGAAGATTTTTTTTTTTTTTTTTTTTGGTTTATTTTATCTTGCCAATAGTTTTATATTGCCAACATCTAGTATCAAAGCTATGGAATATTAAAATGGCAACAAGTTCGAGTACAAGTGCTCAACAATAGATTCAAACCTCAATTTTTAAATTTGATGGAAAAACAAATTTTTTGATATGGAAGCGATTAATATAAAGACTAGCGGCTACGAGAAATTATTCGAAAAGGTTTCGTTGAAACCACAACAACAGACAAAGAAAAAGGAGATCAACAACAAATAGAAAAAGATCGTGTACTAAATGAAAGAGCATTATTTCTAATCTATAAATTAGTGGAGCTGCCTGCTCTTGAGAAAATTTTCCATGCAAAAACAGCAAAGAAAGCATGGGAAACTTTAACCAAAACATACGAAGGTGGTGATCCAATCAAACGAACAAGGTTGCAAGGCCTAAAGCGCCAATTTGAGATGATAGAGCAAGGCAAAAGTGAAACTATTCGTAACTATTTTTCACGAGTCGATAAGCTAGTCAATGAGATGAAAAACAATGGCGATAATATAGAAGAAAGAGAAATTGTGGAGAAAATCATGCGCACGCTCACAAGTCGATTCGATTATATGGTAGCTGCAAGCGTCTGGAGTCACGTCAGATGCGAATGAATGAAAAATCAAGTGGCACAATTGAGCAAGCATTAAAAGCTCAAGCAAATGTGAGAAATGATCGAGGTATTCCAAGGAAGGTGGAATACAATCAAAGAAGTCAGAATTTCAGAGGAAGAGGAAGAGGAAGGTACTCTATGTCACAAGCCACAAGAGGTAATCGCGATTTTCAAAATAAATCCACTGTTCAATATCATAAATGCAACAAGTACGGACATTATCAATATGAATGCAAATCTCATATCCAGTGCCATAATTGTAACAAGTATGGTCACTATAGTCAAGAATGTTGTACTAAAACAATAAATAATAGAGACATGCTCACATTGCTGAAAATGAAGATACAATGAAGGCGGTACTATTAACTAGCCACACAGGAGTTGATAAAAATGACCACCAATGGTTATTAGACACAGGTTGTAGCAATCATCTAAGCAGGAATAAAGAAATATTTTCCTCCTTAGACGAAAGCTTCCGAAGTGCTGTCAAGCTTGGTGATAATTCAAAACTTGATATCTTGGGGAAAGGAAAGATAGCTATTAGACTTAAAGACGGATCCTTAAATTACATCTTTGATGTATTCTATTCTATGCACCTGGTATATGTCAGAATCTCTTGAGTGTTGACCAACTAGCAAAAAAAAGGTTATGATTTAAAATTCAATAAAGAAGGTTGCACCATAAATGATGATGAGATGGGCCTAATAGCAAAGACAAGCATGTCAAGGAATCATTTATTTCCGATGAACATCAGGTACGATACTAATTTATGTTACAATGTGACAAATATCGATGATAATTGGCATATGCGGTTAGGGCATTTCAATTTTGAGAGCATCAAATTTCTTGCCAATAAAAAATGGGTTACTGGTTTGCCTGTTGTCCAAGCTCCCGATCAGCTATGTGAAGCGTGTTTAGCAGGGAAGAAGCATCGAGATCCTTTTCCTGAAGGACGTGCCTGGAGAGCTACAAAACCACTTGAGCTGGTGCACTCTAATTTATGCTATTTGGAAGTTCAATCCAATGGAGGTAATAAATATTTTATCACTTTCATTGATGACTTTAGTAGGAAGACATGGGTGTATTTTCTAAAAAATAAATCTAATGCTTATGATACGCTCAAGTTTTATAGCGTATGTTGAGAGACGGAGTGGTTATACTCTAAAAACCCTAAAAACCGATAGGGAACAGAGTATATTGTTTGTGATGATTTTTTGCGAAAACATGGTGTTAAACATCAAATGACGGTTAGATATACTCCTCAACAAAATGGAGTGGCAGAACGAAAGAATAGAACTATCATGGATATGGTAAGAAACTTGCTACATTGCAAGAAACTACCCAAAAGTTTATGGGCAGAAGCTGTAGCTTGTGCTGTCTATATCTTGAATAGGTGTCCTATTAAAAGTGTTCGAGATCGAACTCCACAAGAAACTTGGAGTGGAACAAAGCCGGATCTTAGTCACTTGAAGGTTTTCGGTTGTATTGCTTATTTACATGTTCCTGATCAACTGAGGAAGAAGTTAGATGATAGGGCAGATAAATGCATCTTTGTAGGGTATAGTAAAGATACAAAAGCCTACAACTTGTATAATCTAAATACTCAATAGGTAATTATCAGTCGACATGTTACTTTCAATGAAAATGGAACATGGGACTGGCCAGAGAAGGAAAAGGAGACATTACCTATTCCGATAATAATAAATGAAGAGATTGAACAAAATAATAATGGAGATAAACATTGAGGAGATATTATAAGAGAAGATGAAGCAGCATTTGAAGCACTAACTCTGAGATATCCACAAAGGGAACGACGCCCACCTTCTAACTTGCAGGATTTTATAATTGGTCGAGACAATGACCCGGAAGATAGGGAGGACAAGGTAAACTACTATGCCTTATTCGCAAATTGTGATCCAATGGCATATGAAGAAGCAGCCAATGATGATCGTTGGATTAAAGCAATGAATGAGGAGATTCACGCAATTGAGAAAAACGACAATGCTTCCAGAAGGAAAGAAGCCTATTGGTGTCAAATGGGTGTATAAGACAAAATACAATCCAAATGGTGAGGTAGATCGTTATAAATCAAGATTAGTGGCATAAGGATACAAGCAAAAATCTGGCATTGATTATTTTGAAGTGTTCACTCCAGTTGCTAGATTGGACACGGTACGTATGATTCTCTCTCTTGCAGCACAAAATAAATGGAAAATATTCCAAATGGACGTGAAATCTGCTTTCTTAAATGGTGTACTCGAAGAAGTCTATATTCAGCAGCTCCCAAGTTATCAAAAACAAGGAGACGAAAATAAGTATACAAATTAAAGAAAGCATTATATGGATTGAAGCAAACGCCTAGAACATGGTACACACGTATTGACACATATTTTATTAATAATGGATTTCATAGAAGTTCATATGAGTATGCTTTATATGTTAAAACAAATAAAGCTGGAGATTTTATTATTGTGTGTTTGTACGTAGATGAATTGATATTCACTAGCACTAATTCAAAATTGCTAGCTGAATTCAAGGAAAGCATGTCTACTCAATTTGACATGACAAATATGGGCTTAATGTCTTACTTACTAGGCATTGAGGTGAAACAGACAACTGACGGAATTTTTATATCTCAAAAAAAATATGCAAACGATGTTTTTAAAGAAATTCAAGATGGAGGCCTCTAAACCTATGCTAACACATGTTGCGGGGAGACTAAAGCTCGTAAAAGAAAGTGGTGGCGATCTCGTCAATTCAACTAATTTCAGAATGTTAGTGGGAAGTCTCAGGTATTTGACTGCAACAAGACCTGATATAGTTTATGGAGTCGGGCTCGTAAGCAGGTTCATGGAATCACCAAGACAATCCCATTGGTAAGCTGCAAAGAGAATCTTGAGATATATCAAAGGCACAATCGATGAAGGTATTTTTTATTCAAGTTATAATAAGCCTTAGTTAATTGGATACACATATAGTGATTGGGCCGGTGAAGTTGAAACACGAAAAAGTACATTCGGTTATGCTTTTCATCTTGGCACAAGAGTACTTTCTTGGTCCTCCAAGAAACAACAGGTAATTGCTCTTTCTACCGCAGAGGCAGAATACATTGACGCAACAAATTGTGCTACTCAAACAGTTTGGTTGAGAAGAATTTTGAGTGAATTGCAACATCAACAAGATAGTCCGACAAAGATATTTTGTGAAAATAAATCAACAACTGCTTTGTCAAAGAATCCAATGCTTCATGGACGTAACAAGCATATTGACATCAAACATCATTTTATTCGAGACTTGATTAGAGACAAAGAAATTGTGGTGGAGTATTGCCCCTCCGAAAATCATCTTGCAGATATTTTCACAAAGCCACTCAGCTAATTTGTTCTTGAAACTTAAAAATATGCTCGGAATAATGAAGCCAAATTTAAGGGAGGATGTTAGAAACTAAAATTTGCCTTCCATAACGCATGGTTTCAAATTAGCAAAGAAGAAAAAGTTGTTACAGCACAATGTCAAATGCCAGCTAATTTTAGTGAATGGCGAAGACATGTTTTGTTGTAAAACAAACTAAGAATTTATTTTTAGGAATCCGTAGCAAATTCCTTTCAGTATAAATAGGTGTTGTGTGCATTCACTGTCATACAACTACAAGAGAAAAATTCATTCAGAGAGAAAGAAAAATTAAAAAGAGAACTCCAACGAGTTTCTTTAAAAAAATCTGAGTTGGAAAATTTATTTTTTTTGGTTTATTTTATCTAGGCAATAGTTTTATATTGCCAACACATTCTAGCCCTTCACAGATTACAAAATTCGGAGAGATCAATGTTACTTCCAATTGGGATTATGGTGCCCAAACTGCACAAACTTCTCAATTTAGATACAGAGGAACCCGACACTTGCCTTATCAAGATTATGTTAGGAGAAGAAAAGAGGATCGTTGTTTTCAATGTGGCCAACCATTTGGACCACTCCATAGGTGTCCTGAACGAAAGCTAAGACTACTGATTTTGGGGGAAGACCACAAAGGGATTGAAGAGGTGTGATGTCCAAGATCGGAGGCACCACATGAGGTGTTTGGGGGTTGTTGCAGCTGACGAGGGTGACCCCGGTCCTACGTATCCCATGAGAGGGGAATCAAGCCACACGTAGTTCTTAGGTTTAGAGAGACATACCTTAGCCCCTAGGGAGAGGGGGATATATATAGGAGAGCTGGTTGCCCTAATGGGCTTGCTTGAGGCCCAAGTAGGGCCAGCCTGTAATGAGCTATGAGTGGATGAGCTGTCCTTGTGGATAAGGTGAGGAACGTCATCTTGTCCTTAGTATCGGAATATCTGGGCGGTGTCGGACTCGAAAGTCGGACCTGGGTAGGAGTACGAGGTCGGCCCGTATCTGGTGTCTGGTCGGCCGTTGAGCCTTGAGCTCGGCCCAGAGCACAGGGGTGAGAGCAATGATATCGGCCCGTGTCTGATGTCTGTTCGGCCGTTGAGCCTTGAGCTCGGCCAAGCATACAGAGGGCCTGCTGAAGGGTCCTCAGGTCCTGAGTGAGGGCCACGTGGACCTCGGCTAGGCCGAGTCCACCACATAAGCCCCCCATCTCGGTCAAGGCTATTTGAGCCTTGCTCCGAGGTCTTGGTTCAGGTCCTTTTCCTAAGTCCACCACATAAGCCCCCCAGCTCGGCGAGACTTTGTGAGTCTCGAGCCGAGTTAGGAGAAAGAAAGCATAGCACTAAGCATCATAGCACTAAGTACCCTCCACCTTCTAGGAAGGGTTTAAGTACTAGTCCACAATCATGTGCTCAAGGCTAGCGAAGGATAGCAGGGCGGGTTAGGAGAAGTTGATCCGCCACATAAGCCCCCCCAGCTCGGGGAGAGTCGTAAAGACTGCCGAGTTGAGGTCCTTTCTGCGTCGGTCCAATCAGTGCTGTGTCGGTGACGAGGTAGGAATATACTCGTAGCCGAGGCCTCTTGCTCGGAAGAGTATCAATAATAGCGTTCTTCATGCTCGGATGATGACAGTAAAAGAATAGCCTGATAAGGGATTCTTACACCTCTCTCATCGAGGTATGCCGAGAGTAAAACCTCAACTGGATCGTAACGTTCACCGGGGACGCTGTCGGCCAGATGCTCTCAACCGAGGTGTACACTCGATCCACAACGTACTCGACCGATGACCGAGTTATCGGGTAGCAATCCCCATTTCCACCTGTAGCCTCCCCGATCTCGACCAGGGAATGGAACATCTCGAACCGAGTTCCCGCGGGGGGATCCGCCACCAGCTCGGTGAGGAACATCTCGAACCGAGCTCGCTCGGTGAGGCACATCTCGAACCGAGCTCGCTCGGTGAGGAACATCTCGAACCGAGTTCCCGCGGGGGGATCCGCCACCAGCTCGGTGAGGAACATCTCGAACCGAGCTCGCTCGGTGAGGCACATCTCGAACCGAGCTCGCTCGATGGCTAAACGCGAGATCGTGGGCAAGTGTGTAGGAACATGATCCGAAGTGAAATGAAATGAATTAGAGTAAGTCCTTAATGAGAGAGGTGGATGCCGAATTCGGAGACGTTGTGACATCCCATACAAGGAGACAAAGTCGGGAGTCACCTAGTGTCGATATATAGGTCGGCTTCGCATCCTTTCCCTTGCATCACATGCCCCCCACTCGGTAAAGCCCGAAAAGGGCTTGTGCCGAGTACAGTGATCCTTCAGTGCAAGTTATTTTGATTAAACTTGTTGCACATAGTATGTGGTTGTCCAGACTTCGGACGACTTCCCCTGACCAGTGCAGTAACTTATAAGTTTTCCTCTGAAAAAAGGTACTGTATATAAGTGAATGCGGTAAGGATCTCGGATCCACCCACCTTAGCCGAGGTGGGTGTCCTCGGCCCCGATGTGAAAGAGGTTGCTGAGTGAAGTTATGTGAGAACATTTCACAGCAAACTGTACTTTATCGGGTGTCCCTTGTACATTGTGCATATGAGCCGATCTTATTTAGAAGACGTTGGCTGTACATAGCGCCATGCAACATTTAGGTGGCTAGTGCTAAATGAGAAGCTAGTACGTACGCAAATGTCTATAGCACTAGTACTGACTTGTATGCGTGAATGCATGTAAGTGCGGTGACAGGGGGGACCGTTCTACCACAAAGGTAGGGTCGAGATGATAACCGTATGCGTGAATGCATGAATTGACCGTTCTACCACCAGGGTAGGGTCGAGATGCTAACAGCTCGGTAGAAACATGAATTGACCGTTCTACCACAAAGGTAGGATCGAGATGATAACAGATCGGTAGGAGCATGAATTGACCGTTCTACCACAAAGGTAGGGTCGAGATGATAACAGCTCGGTAGGAACATGAATTAAAGAGAATAATAGCCACTCGGCAGATCAGATAGGAACATGAATTAGAGAGAATAATAACAGCTCGGCAGATCAGATATAAACATGAAATAAAGAGAATAATAGTAGCTCGGCCTCCCTTTTCGATAAACCGCGCAATTTGAAATAGAGAATCTCTGAGCTCAGAAATAAACATGAACTAAGAAATAATATATGCCTTTGGAATTGTTCACCTTCGAGAAGCCGTGGTGGTCCTGTGAAAACCAAAGAAGATCCAAGCCGAGATGAAAAGTGGGGCCAGTAAGATAATAGAGGCAAACATAGCAGTTCTTCCTAAGAAGATCCAAGCCGAGATGAGAATAGAGATCGTAAGATGGCTTCGTTCAAAATAGAGACAATCGTAGCACCTCGGCCTTCCTTTTTTCGACCATCATTCTCTTGAATCTTACATTACATGTAAAATAATAATAATCAGTGATCGACATTAATTTTGACACTTTATGATAATTCATGATAATTAAATAACAATGAAAACTGTTGGCAGACGAGAATAAAACACCGACATAAGAGCAAGATGATTTGAGCAGGTCATACGCAACAGATATGAAAGGGGCAAATACTGAAATTTAAGATATTGTTCACCCAAACAGCATTGTCCACAAAAAGATGCATGATTTCGGGTATATCACATTCAACAATAGACGACAGTTATAAACATGGCAGCAAACCAGATGAGAGCATTAAAACATGAAACACGACAACCGGAGAGGCAATGTACATCAAATATTATCATACTATCACAACAGGAAAGACGGAGATTTAAGGACATTTAACAACTAGAATATCAGATAAGCAATTTGTTCAACGGTACGTTACGTAGCAACATGTAGAATATCAAATAACAAACACCAAGTAGAGAAACTATAAGGAAGCAAGTATTAAAAGCATATGTCAGAAATAGTGCACCAGGTAAACCAATATCAAGAAGCATGCAAAGTAAACACATAGAAAGGCGATGAGATAGGAAAATAATATGGGAACTAGGATTTCTTCCCTGATTCAGGTGAGGAGAGGAGTGTCGGATTGAAGTTTTTAGGATTGAAGTATGTCGAATTAGGAGTATGCAGTCCGTCCTTTTCGAATGGGCTTTGTCGATCTTTGAGGTCCGACCTCCGTTTTCCTTAGTGTGATGTCGAGCGAGGGAAACTAGCAGAATAGTCATCATACTCGGATTGAGAGATCGGCTCGAGTGTGAAACACTGTGCGAGTCTTCCGAAATTACCTTGAAAATCCGAGGAGAGAAGAGTAAACTCGGATTATGATTTTCGAAATCATGTAAATCCGAGGAGAGAAGAGTGAACTCGGATTATGATTTTCGAAATCATGTAAATCCGAGGAGAGAAGAGTGAACTCGGATTATGATTTTCGAAATCATGTGAATCCGAGGAGAGAAGAGTGATGAATAGTTTCCGATATTCTAAATGTACGAGATATAAAGAGGGATGACACTGCCGATTTTTTTTTTTTTTTATTTGGGCCAAAGGCCCGTTAGGGTTTCTTGCTGCAACTTGGAGCTGTGCGTGAGGGTAGGTTATCCCCTCAACAGCGGCGCAGCCTTAACGCAGATGACGGCGGTTCTGCGGCGGTGGTGGCTGCTCATCGTGCTTCCTCGTCAATGGTCATCGCGGTGCTGGCCCATGGATCTTGCCGGCACCGGTTTGTGCCACTACAGGTTTGGGGTGGATTCGTCCACTGATCGACGACGTTTGGTTTTGACGCGTAACCAACCATCACGAGAGGAGGTGTGTCGTTCTCACCCTTAGGTCGAGCACCGTCGTGGATTCGAATCCGCACCTGGCCCCTGTTCGCGCCCTCTACTGCCATGGAAAACGAACCCATGTTCGTTCGCCGCCATGAGTTCGCGCCGCAGGGAGTTCACTCGCCATCTGCAGCGTCACGGTGTGGTGATGGCTTTGCTGTTTGTGCTGGGAAGTCGCGACTGATTCGGAGTGGCGTGAATCGTTTGTCGCAGCGAAGGCGACAGTGGCTTGTAGAGCAATGGAGGGAGAGAGAAGTGGCTGTGGAGAGAGGAGCGACGACTAGGAAAGAGAGATAGAGAGCGATGTGGTGGAAGGAGGGAGAAACGGCGCCGATGGCTCGTGAATTCGCCGGGTCGTTTCGTGCGACGGTGGGCATACCAGCCTTATGGCGGCGTCCTTTGGTTGCGGCTTTGTCCTCACCAAACAGCGTTGACGGTGGATCGAGTTTGATGGCCTGGCGGTTGCTTGACAGAGATGAAGAAATGATGCTTGTCAAGAATGGTGTCACCGCCGTGGTTTCTTAGCCATGTAGTGAGAAGCCTTCTTCCTTCGTTTTTACAGATCTGCCAAAACGGTGGAGGGTGGTTGACGGCACCGGCAGCGGCGGTGAGCGAAGAAAGGACCGTGATGACGAGCCTTTGCAACAAGGATATCGCTTCTTCCGCCCCACCCTCTTGCTTCTTCTTCCTCTCTTTCCTTTGTAAATATTATTATTATTATTTTTTTTTTTTTGGGATGGGAATCGAAGTTTAACGATTCCCACAGACGGCGCCAATGTGATGTCCAAGATCGGAGGCACCACATGAGGTGTTTGGGGGTTGTTGCAGCTGACGAGGGTGACCCCGGTCCTACGTATCCCATGAGAGGGGAATCAAGCCACACGTAGTTCTTAGGTTTAGAGAGACATACCTTAGCCCCTAGGGAGATGGGGATATATATAGGAGAGCTGGTTGCCCTAATGGACTTGCTTGAGGCCCAAGTAGGGCCAGCCTGTAATGAGCTATGAGTGGATGAGCTGTCCTTGTGGATAAGGTGAGGAACGTCATCCTGTCCTTAGTATCGGAATATCTGGGCGGTGTCGGACTCGAAAGTCGGACCTGGGTAGGAGTATGAGGTCGGCCTGTATCTGGTGTCTGGTCGGCCGTTGAGCCTTGAGGTGGTGAATAGCAGCAAGGGCAAGAAGCAGCCTGACCGAGGAGAGTTTGGCCACTGGAGAGAAAGTGTCATCATAGTCCAAGCCAAATATTTGGGTGTAGCATTTAGCCACAAGACAAGCCTTCAACCTATCAATGCTCCCATCAGGTCCAACCTTTATAGTATAAACCCATCTACAACCAACGGTGGTCTTCCCCGAACGTAAAGGAACAAGGTCCCAAGTGCCATTAGTGTGCATGGTTGCCATCTCATCAATCATAGCTTCTCGCCATCCTGGATGAGAGAAGGCCTCCTCTGGAGTCTTAGGAATAGATACAGAATCCAAAGAGGAAATAAAAGCATGATATTTGGAAGATAATCGATGAGAAGATAGGGCACAAGTATATTTAGGATTAGAGTTACGAGTGGACATGAAGCCTTTTCGTAAGGCAATTGGAAGTTTGGAGTTAGGCGGCGGAGTCGGAGAGATCGATGGAGAAGGTGATGAGTCCGGGGAATCACCAGTATCAATGGGAGATTGTTCAGTTTGTATCGGTTGTGGTGCCTATGAAGGGCTTTCGTGGGTTCTCAAACCCAACATGGTCAAACGCAGCAAGTCATAAAAGCTAGGCTTTATCCAAGAGGCCTTTTTGAAGTTCTTTAGCCTCAAGTACCAGTCTTTGAAGTTGGTAATCACTTTGGCACTTCGGAAGACCCTCGCCGCTTGATCCTTATCAAAATGGGATATATTAATGGAATCGAGTGTGATCAAGGGGCGAGTATCATTCAGATCGTACAAAGGGAAGTATTCAGCAATGTCAGAGTGTTTGGCTTCGTCCAAAGTAAGCAATGGGCCAAGGAAATAAGGTTTAGGGTTTATAGGTTTTCCATCCGCAGGAACACAAGAAGTAACAGGGATCACAAGACTTCGTAAGTTGTGGGAAACATTAATTGGGGTAGTTTCGAAAATACATATCAAATATTCACATTTCCAATACCATTAACTAAATTAATCAACTTTCTTAACGGAGGGAGTAATAATTATAACTCTTCTAACAATAACCTTAGCCCTAGTGAATCAGACCTTAATAAATCAAATTTTAGGCTAAAACTATGGAGTACATATAAAATTTCCCCTTTTGATACATAAGTGCTTTGGGTTCCATGAAAATATAGGCATTTGAAGACGACCAAGAAAGCTTTTTATCTGTAGTACACCTGAGATTTCATAAAAAATTCACCCATGGAAAATAAAAATGCTTTAATTACCCATGTTGAAAAACAGACCTGTAGATGATCAAATTCATGTTGGAATACCCGGGCAGGAAGGCCAGACAAATTGACCGAAAACCTTGTTCCATTGATATCACGTGCGTCAATCTTCACAGATTCAGGTCGCTAAAACACAGTAATGAAACACTTTTAAGTAGGTAAAAGAGTAAATAAATACTGAAAACAACATCAGCAGCATAGTCGTGAAGCAAATGAAGAGCAGGCTATGTTCCTCATAAAGTGGGAAAAACCCCTAAAAGATAGAATAAAACTACATATACAGGAGAACAAAATGGAATAAATAATTTGAGCACACACTGTTAGTATTTACTTTCTCAATAAAGAGGAGAGCATTGTTTTACATATCAACAGTGCAACTCATCATAATAAGCACTCAAGTACCTGACCTTAATTTTCATTATTAGGAATCTGGAAATAAATATTCAGATGCACCAAACGAAATGGTTAAGCTTTTGTTCGGGTAAGGGAGAAAGTGAGAGAGGGTAGAGGAAATAAAAAAAAATGGTCCAAGATTGTTAGAGTAGAAGATAGCTTAGACCAGCACAGACTATAAGGCTGACATGTAAGCCAAGACATATGGCACCGTCTGAATGATTCTGTTAGTTATAGTTACCGTCAGCTTTCTGTTAGATCTGTTAGGTAGTTACTGTTATAGTGATTAAGTAACAGAAATCATATTTGCACTTTCAGAAACAGTTTACCCATATTTTCTTGGTAAGAGTATAGACACCCCCCTAAACCTGTCTTTTGCAAATAGCCACCATGAACTATTTTTTCTTCTTAACTACCCCTTGAACTTTTTAATCATTGCTAAATTAGTCCCTCCATTGATTCAATACCACGTTACTGAATCCCAGCCATTCCTTTTGTTTTCATCTAAACCATATTAGTTCATTATCAATTCATTTTAAATGTTTTTTTATTCCAATTTTACAATATTATCCCCATTAAACTTGAAACCTATTAATTATCAATTACATTATTAATTGTTAAACAGTTACCGCTGAAATATAATTAATGTTCCGTGATTAATTAATATGTAAAAGTGTAGAACCAGTAGGTAATGAGTGACCGAGGCATCCGGAAACTGTAAGGAGAAATAGATTTCTAGTTTAATGGCTAATATTTTAAAATTGGAATTAGAATTAAAAAGAATTAAGATTAATTGATAATGAACTAATGGTATAGATTAAAACAAAAGATTCAATGGAGAGACTAATTTCACCAATAGATCACGATGGCTATTTGCAAAAGACATCAAGTTTAGGGGGCCTTTATGCTCTTTTCCCTATTTTCTCTATACATTTTCTTCCCTTTTCTATCCTTTTTTCGAAGTCTCAAATTCATAAATACTCCCCCCATCCCATAATCTTGGTAGAAAAATGCGAAAACTTTTGTCCCAAATTAAAGTAAAAATAATATAAAAAATCTCAGATTGTATATTATATTCATGAATGAACAAGTAAGAAAAATCACATTTAATTAACAAAAAAAGAAGATAGGATGATCAATTAATTTTTAAAGTCTTATTGTTACCTTCAATTATCTAAACATTTATGAAATATTAGAATAACATGTATTAATTGTAATTATATGAAAATTTGTGTAATAGCAATATGTAATTAATGACTAAATTGTGAATTACATTAAAAAGATATTCTTTAATTTTCATTGACTAGTCTAACGGGACAGAGAAAGTAGTACAATGAGCACATTTGGGTCACACCTTCAAGTCCCTTTCAATCCATTCTTCAAAACTGATCAAGATTTACTTCAGCTCCATCTTCAACACATGTTACTTTCTCTTCCTCGAACTTGTGTCATTTCCATGAGAAAAATTGTCTAGTGCGTAAGCAACAGATCAAAGCAATGATCAAGGTTCACAATTATCGTTGTAAATAATGAAATTCCATCCAGAATCACTTCACACGAGGATCATGATCTTAGTAGATTCAATGATGACGATTTTGTGAATTAAGAGAGAAACTAAGAGTAGTTGATCAGTTTGTAGACACCCAACCACCCACCTTGGGTTAGAGATAGCTTAGCCTATAAGACTGACATGTCAATCAACACAACTGACACCAGCTATCTGATTAAGTTACAGTTAGTTGCAGATAGCCTTCTGTTAGATATGTTAAGCGGTTACTGTTATAGTCCGATATGATCTAATTGACTTATATGCAAGTATCAACTTCTATAGTGTTTAAATAACGAAATCATATTTGTTCTTTCAGAAACAGAGTCTCCTTATTTACTCTCTACATTTTCTTCACTTTTCTATCACTTAATCTTAGTTTATCAAAACTCTGCGATTCTAAAAACAATTTACAGGCTTATAGGATGAAATATTCGAAAAATAGGTAAGGATGATATTAAATATGATATAAAAAAGAAAACATTTCACACTTATTAAAGCCCAAAAGTGGCTCAACTATCATGAAAGGGAAGCCAGAATCACAACGCATAAGAGGAAAGGATTTCTGTTTGATACCTTTACATCAGCATAAATGCCAGGGAAAGATAAGCACCCTTCATTGAAGAGTGAAAGTTTCTTTGAGTATTTGCTAACTCTTGGGTTTACAAGAACAATTTCTTCTCCTTCACCACGTTCACCTACTGGATTGAACACCATGAGTTGAATATTAATTCCGACTTGGGGTGCAGAGAGACCAATACCATCAGTTCTGGGAGACAGGAAGGCAGCCAATATTGTTACCATTCCAGTAAATTGCAAGGATTTCTTATAAGTACCTAATACAATAAGCCTAGGTTAGAGTTTATTGTTAATTCATTTTGAAAACCATAAAACATGTTGATTTCCCCCATGTTGATTTCCCCCCAGCTCTGACACCATTAAGAATTACAAAAGGTATTTGGAAAGTCTCAATGATGTGAATACACTTGAATTACAAGAGAGGTTTTTATAAAAACTAGGAAACTCATGAATGGCAGTAAAAGTTACTAAAAACTAATTAAGAACCTAAATATTGGCACAAGAATAAAGAACCTAAATATAGTTAACAAAAGTAGATGAGCCACAGCACGGAAAGTAATATAGCCACTTCAACCACCATAAATTTCAATCAAAACCTAAAGAAAGTAAGAGTAAATGTTCACTTTGGACATTTAATGTCACCTTACGTCATCAAAAGGCACTTAAAAGTGACATCAAATTAGTCGCTAAAAGACAAAACTGATCACATTTAATTATCATTGCAGGAATGGTTTATTGGGATAAATGGAGCACCAATGTGATGTCACATTTACCTTTGAAGCACTAGAGAGAGAGAGAGAGAGAGAATACACCCCCGGAGCACGAGATATAGAGAGAGACCTTGAAAATAAGAATTCATGCACGAAGTATGATACTATGATTTACGAAGCACAACGAAATGATTGATATAGGCATCAATGTTTTAACCCCTATTATATACTATTTAAAAGTTTAGAATCTGTGCATCTTCTACAAAACGTTGTTTTTCTCTCTTTTCCCCAAGCTATATCTATGACAACTAATATGGTCATTATTGGTAATACCTACCTAAGCATAAATAACAAGTACCAAGCGATTAGATTTATCATAAGAGTTTATTTGATGTCCACAAAACATTACTCATATCATTATCAGCTCATTGCTACTTTTTTTTATTCAAAAAAGAAGTATCATTAGAAGAGAAGGAAGAATAATAGAAGAAGAGGATAAGAAATCCTCTGAATATCAAAAGAAACACTTAAAAACTATGCAAAGGGGTGATGCAACACAGCGTGCCAATCTCTTTGCAAATCTACCATATGAACATCCATAAAAGGCCCATGGGATTTGCACCAAAAAGGAAGCCCTAGTCCAGACATAATCTAGAGACGGAAAGGTGTCATTGAAAATTCTATTGTATTTGTTCCTTTCCAACCAAATACACCACAGGACTGCAAAATTAGAGCATTGCCATAGAATTTTCCCATCTTTACAAGTGCCAAGACACATCCGAACTTAGTAAGCAGGAAAGAGTGCAAGTCCATAGGGCAGATACAAGACTCATCAAAGGCACCAAAAAATCTATTCCATTCCAAAGCACATTTGTTGCTGAGCAACATAAATAAAGATGAGGTCCAATTTCAGATTCTGAAACACAAATTATGCACATACACGAAATAAAGTGGTCAGAGGTCAGCTCACTGCTATTGTGTTTCGAACACAAGACAAAACGCACACAAAATACATACAGTTTGAACCAGCAGACCACCCTCAAATTTCAAATATGGTTAGTTTGCTTGCAAAACGAACAGTTTTGCAAGAAAAACAACCTAATGGAATTTTGGATCAGAATACACTCCCTTCAACAAATATTAGAACGGGATGGAATAAAACATCTTGGTTCTGAACTATTTGACATGGTTTATAAATAGAACAGTAGTGGGACATTTAGTGGAACCAAGGAGGACAGAAGTACAGAACAAGACAGTCTGTTCTCTTTTATTTTGTCTCTACACCTTACGCTACCATAGTATCATGTCTCTTGAAATCAGAATCAAGATAACGAGCCGAGGTGACTGATTAAAAGTGTTGGTCCTTAACAGCCAACTATGTGTTCTAGATTTTTAGTACACAAACTACTGATACTAAATTTTTCTACTCCATAGAACAGGAAAAAACATTTACTCTACTATTCTAATCAACTAAAGCAAACAAAGCCAAAGGGCTAAGGGAGGATAAATAATATTTAAACATTGAAAAAGCTTACTTGTACATTACGTCAAACATTTCATGGACAAGCTTCTTCAGATTATCATCAAATGTAGCTATGCGCTTATTTTTGGCCCTCAATTTTGGATCTGGATACTCCACAATTTTCAGTGGTGCCTCAAATTCAAGATCACCAGCTTCAAAAACCACACCAAAAAAAATAACAGCTCAAGGACTCATTAGGATAAAGCGATTGATTAGACATTTATTCAATAAACATTCATTCTTTTTATTAAATAAGAGTATACTCTTAGAAGATTGACATAGGCTAAAAACAGCTTATAAGTCCAGAGCTTTATTTTCATAAAGAAAAGGGGTTTCAGTTTCACAAAGACGGTGTAAATGTTTTTTTACAATGTCAGGCTTAACAATTATTGACTTATAAAAAAATCAACTAAATTACGTATTTGGTCCCTTAACTTATATTTAAATTTCAAATTGATCCTTCAGTTTTTTTGGTATCATATTGGTCTCTCATGTTTTTTTTTCTATCAAATCGGTCCCTAAGTCACTGTTCATCCTGAGTGTCAACATCTTATTGGTCCACATTTGCAAATGTTAGAGACAGAAATGACACATGTGGGTATCTTATTGGTCCACATAGCATGAACAATGATTCAAGGACCAAATAGATAGTGAAAAGAAAGGTAAGCCACCAATATGATAAAAAAGAAGGAACATATTTGAAATTAAAAACTAAGTCAAGGGACCAAACACGTAGTTTAACCAAAAAAATCATACCAATTAATAAGGCAATGACAGTCAGTGCAAAGGCATTAAACTCTCATAAGCTACTATATAAGTAGTTCTAGTATACTTGGTTTTCCATAACAAACAAACAAAAACAGCCTTAGCTGTGAACTTTGAGCAAAAGAGATAGAGAAAAGTGGTAATTTGGTAATATAGGGTTCGATGGAGCGAAGAACTTACGAGAGGCGACTTCGTCTTGAGCGGGTGAAAAACCAATCTTGGCCGCGGCGGGGAGAGGAGCTGTTGGAAGAGGCCTGGGGCGGTCCAGCAAGGAGGGAGAAAAATAGCAGCGGCTGGGAATGGTGAGTGAGGGCGGTTCGCGGAGGAGAAAACCAGGTCGAGCAGAAACGAGATGAAGAAGGGGAGGCTGAGTTGGGCGGAGAGAAGGGAGTGAAGCCATGGCTGCAAATGAGGTGAGGTTGTGAAAGGCTTTTAACTTATTTGTTTTCTTACACCATGTTGTTTGGGTTGAATGGAAATTGGAAATCTATACAGGGCTGTGTAGTGTGTACCTTGTGACGGAAAAACTGTATCCTGATCCTGATTTTGGGATGATCTGGACCGTTGGGTCAATCTATGGTTTCAAACCGAAATGTGTTAGCTTTGAAAAAAAAAAAAAAAAAAAAGTCTTGTTAACGTATAGGGATGGGCATGGTACCCATGGGTGTGGATAGTGCATACCATGCCCATACCCGTGGGTATTTACGGATATTTGTACGAGTATTCATGGATTTTAAACTTTTATTATATAATTATATATTTTTTAATTTGTAATAATTATTATACATAAAAATAATTATAAGATGAATAATTATATACATACTAGAAAGCATCCCGTGCATTGTATGATTTGATAATTTATTTGGACTAATATACATAAAAAACAAGATCATCTTAATAAACGGAAAAAATAATTCTCCATTTTTCTTTTTTTACAAAATAAATCTCCAAATGAATACACAAAAGAAACGAATTTTTTTTTAGTTATGCCACGCACGAGGCCAATTCAATGATACACTAATAAGATACATGAAAAAATTTATATATTTGATGATATATTAAAATATTAATTATTATGATATTATTTGGAATTTGTATATATGAGTAAAGTTGCAATAAGTGTTAAATAAGGATATGTGAAATAAGTAATTATAAGTTGATTATACAGTGTTTCTGATATTGCACCTTTTATTTTGGTAAATTGATTTTTTGCATTTTTATTTAATAATTACAAACAAATTAATTTTTAGAATAGTGCCATTCGGAGTCAGTTGCATAATATTGCCTCATGCAACACAGCCATGATCATTAATCAAGATAAAGTTGTCTTGTGTTATGGCACATCAGATTCAAATCCAGACAATATCTTTATTAATATGTTACAACATGATACTCCTATATTGTCTAAAAAAAATAAATCAGTCCAGTGGCATGATGGAGTCATGACTCATGATCTTCCTGCAAAATAATAGTAATTTAGTAAAGTTGAAATTGCACTTGATACATAGTGAAGAAAAAGTGATGAATGAAAATGAATTTCCAGAATTCAATGAAAGAATTTATGTGAACAATCTTAGAAATGGAATACTTTCGGAATCATTTTTGAATGTAGCAGATGATATGATTATGTTGTTTAACATATGCATATGCAACAGTTATAAAAAAAATATATCATTTTTTTTAACAGATAAAAAAAATAAAAAATCCTATTACTAATATCATAATCGCCATATTTTCCCTGTATTAGAAATTTAAGAAAAAAACACCGATGAAAAATCCTATTACTTGCGAACATGAAATGTCCTGCCCAAACTACTAACTTCTGATCCAAAGGAATTTTGTTTGAACCATAACACTAATGATATGATTTTGTTTTAACCACTTTTGAAGACCTCAAAGCATCACCATAGATGTAGCCTGTATATCAGTCAGTTCAAATCTTTGTTAATCAAAAAATGCTATTAAAATAACAAAGTTTAAGAAATAACCATCACATTCTTTCTTAAGACATATTCTTTGATAGAGTAATTCAAACCAACACTATGCGACAGTATATGTTATTGTGAAAGCCATGGTCACTTCCCCTTCGTCTCCACCTTCGCGTATTGTGCCTTTGTTTGTCTATTTAATGATGGCAACGGTGGATGATGGTGGAGCCACAGCAATGGTGGCGATGGTTGCACTATGCAGGCGCGCGGTGCAAGCAACGGTGGATGACGACAACAGTGGATGACGGTGGGCGAGCGGTGGTGGGTGAGCGGTGGGCATGGCAGTACCGACAACAAGATTCTAAACCTGTTTTCTTCATCACGTTGGGTATATGTTCTCATTTCAATTGGTTTGGTTTTTTTTTAATTAAAAATAACAATTAAAAAATAAAGACACGTGGCAAGATTTAAGAGGTTTAAGGAGAGAAGCTATCTCCTCATATGGGGAGATACATTATTCTGTTAAAATATATAAGTAAGATATACTTTCGTAATTACTGTAGGATACTTTATGAAAATGCTCGAAGCTCTAATGATAAATTTTAAGGATTCATTATTTAATTGGGTAAATTTCGTTATTTAAACGACCGAAACTTTGGGATGTTACAATTCTCCCCCATTTATGAGAATTTTGTCCTCGAAATTCCGATTGTTCCATAAATTGGAGAGCCATCCCTTGACAGAATTTCCCGACTATGGTTTTTACTTCTCTTCAACTTCGCCAACTTATCAACTGTCGATCTATGTGGAGCTATAGGGGTTGATCCTACTCCGGAAATAAGAGCAATACTAAACTCAAATTCTCGATTAGTCCTCACCCGGCACAATCCAACTAGCTACCAAGTTCTCCCCCACTTGGCATCGACGTACCTGAGTGTGTCAGTAGGCTTGGTCGATACTAATAGTCAGCTACTTAAGTTCTTAATTATTTGGCGGGATTGAAGATAATATCGAGTTGGTTATTTGTTGATGATCATTGGGTCATATCGAATTTCTATGGTTTGGGCAGATTCTCGTTTCTACACACATCTATGTTCTTGTACTAGATGGAGAGTGCGGCCGAGGGGTAAACTTAATTGGTTTCAGTAGGATTACTTGACAAAGTTGTTAAAATTTGTGTTTCTCGCGAACAACTGTAACACCTAGGATTAATTACCCTTAAATCCCCTTACATTAAAATACGGACTTAAAAATTCCTTTTTATTATATTAAAATCAACCGTCAAACGGAGGAAGTTTCGTTTGTTTTTCGGATTTTTTCTAAATTTTTCACCCGATTAACACATTCACAGAATATCAACAGAAGCCAGCAGGGCTCAGATATAAATATATATGTGCATCATATAATTGCCCCATGGGCTCAAAAGAAAGATATTAGTATCAGTTTTCAGTGTGCCAGAAAAAGCCAAGTATTTGAATCAAGAGAGAGTAACATAAACTATGCCCAAAAATAAAACATCCTAAGCCTCAATCAAAACTATAAACATTACATGTACATCAAAATGAATACGTGAGGCTTAGGTCACTAATATGTATCTAAAGTTCCCACAACCCTACTCTCCCTGTGAGGGAGAGTAATCCTGCTCGGCCGGTCCTGGTGTAAACTCCGACTCAGTACCTGAAAAATGATAAGGAGGTGAGTATTACACAATAAAATAGGGAAACAGATTCTATTATGCTATAATGAACCACCAAGTCATACACATATAGCCAGATAAAGCACAACTCACAATAAGGCACTCCCAATCAATAGACATGTACACATAATATACATTTAGTCCCTTTTAAGATATCATAAAACATGAATTCATTTAATTCCATCTTAGTCAACCATAAGCCTATTCTCATTCCTTATTAATTTTCACAATCTTCTTTTCTATACTCTTTGGAGTTTTACATAGAATTATTAGATTTTATCCCGGGGATCCATAACTGCGTACAGTCTCCTAAGGACAACGTCTTACAGCTGCACACAATGTGTGTCTTACGCGGTCTAGGCGTACAGTCTCCTAAGGACAACGTCTTACAAGACCTGGATTCCCAAAATCAGAAGGTGCGTCCATCATTGCGTACAGTCTCCTAAGGACAACGTCTTACAGCTGCACACAATGTGTGTCTTACGCGAACTATGCGTACAGTCTCCTAAGGACAACGTCTTACAAGATCTGGAGAGGCACAATCCAATTATACCTTTATTAATATATGGTGTGTGTGCCCATAACTGCGTACAGTCTCCTAAGGACAACGTCTTACAGCTGCACACAATGTGTGTCTTACGCGATCTATGCGTACAGTCTCCTAAGGACAACGTCTTACAAGATCTGGGTCACACACTCTTTTCCTTTAAATATTTTAACAACTTATTTCACTCATTTCATTTCCTTGTAATCTCTTTCATTAATTTATCAATTTTATCAACCCATTATACTTTTAATTTCCAATTACACAAGGCACTACCAACAATAAAATCATCTTCATTTCAATCTTCTCACTCATATTCACTTTATAATTCCCAAGTCCAACATAATTTTGCAAAACATCAAACCACATCAACCAAGTATCAATAATCACATTTAGTCACCACATAAATACCAATAATCACATTTAATCACCACATAATATGTTTAAATGTTTTTATACCATGTTATCTATCCCAGGGTTTCTAATCCTTAACTAACACATAATCTCTTAGCAACCCATTATATACACAATACAATCTACCCCCTAGAATATGGTAACACAAACCTCCTTACCTCACACTTCTAGAGATAGGGAGATTTTGTTTGTCCTAACTTGAGCCTTTCCCACCAAGGAGCAATACCCAACCAACAGATGAAAATAGAACCTAATATAGAGTCACAAAAGAGAGGGATCATCATTCATGCCATGATTCAAGTCAAGACTAAAAGAAAAATGGAGCCTTCATAGCCTAGTATTGAAAATCACCATTGATGGTAGAGAGAGAGAGAGAAGGGACAAATTTGAGAGAGGGAGAGAGAAAACCAAAACTTTAACTCTTACCTTGAGATGAGAAAGAAGAAGTTGCAATGATGAGGATGCAAGGATCACTTGTTCTTGGTTGATTTTGAGGAAAGAAGATGGAACCCTATGAGGAAGAAGGGGGAGCTCGTGGGTTGAGAGAGTGGAGGAAGAAGATGAGGGTGAGAGAGAGATTATGAGAGTAAGAGTGAGTTTATTTTATTGGATTGGGAAGGAAATGAGTGGCCAAGAATTAAAGCCTAAAATAAAGATTCTATTTGTGTGGTGGGGAGTGCATCACGTGCACTCCACTTTTCTTTTCTTTTTTTTACAGACCCTAAAATAATCGATTACCCTAACTTGGTAATCGATTATTCTTTCAGTGCAACATTTTCATGACTTCCAATCTGAGGCCTTGTAATCGATTACTTGACCAAAAAGTAATCGATTACAATTGATGCAACAATATTAGTGTTTTCAGCAGAGACTCAGTAATCGATTACTTTCCCAAGAGTAATCAATTACTCTTCAATGCAACATTTTTGGTGCATTTTGGCCGAGAGCCAGTAATCGATTAACTCCCCAAAAATAATCGATTATTCTGCTGTTCTTCCATCTTCTCATAGTTTCTAACTCTAGAACACTTTCCTTGGTTCCCATACCCCTTAGGCTCTGTTTTATATACTAATTCCTATCTCTTAGTCTTATGAGTCTCATAAATCCATCTCAACTTAATGTACTCAATTGCATAATTCACAATATATTAAACATTTCAAATTGAGGATGTTACAATCCTCTCCCACTTACCCGAATTTCGTCCTCAAAATTCAGCTTTCTTCGAACAAATGGGGATGAGATTGCCTGATTTTGCTTTCTAACTCCCAAGTAGCTTCCTCCACATTGTTCCTGTGCCTTATGACTTTTACCAAGCTAATCTCCTTGCCTCTCAATCGTCTCACCTGCCTATCTTCAACCCTCACGGGCAACACTTCAAAAGTCAAATTCTCCTTCAAGGGCAAATCATCCAATGTAACCACATGAGTAGGATCATGAATGTATTTCCTTAGCTGTGAGACATGGAATACATCATGGAGCCTAGCTAGATGAGGGGGCAAAGCAATCCTATATGCTACTGGGCCAACCTTCTCCAAGATCTCATAAGGTCCAACAAACTGAGGAGTTAGTTTCTTGGACTTAATTGCTCTACCAATCCCAGTAACCGGAGACACTCTTAAAAACACATGATCTCCAACATCAAATTCCAAAGGTCTCCTTCGCCTATCAGCATAATTCTTTTGGCGATCCTGGGAGGTTTTCATCTTGTTCTTGATCATTGTGATCTTCTCATTTGTTTCTTTCACAATATCAGGGCCTGTCAACAGATTCTCACCTATCTGGAACCAACACAGAGGCGTCCTACACTTTCTTCCGTAGAGAGCCTCAAATGGTGCCATACCGATACTGGAGTGGAAGCTATTATTGTAAGTAAACTCCATCAACGGTAGTAACTGCTCCCAACTACCAGCCTGCTCCAGAACACATGCTCTCAACAAGTCTTCCATTGTCTGGATAGTACGCTCAGATTGTCCGTCTGTCCGCGGATGATAAGTTGTACTAAATTTCAGCTTAGTACCCAATGCCTGCTGAAGACTCTGCCAAAATCTAGACAGGAATCTCGGATCGCGATCGGATACTATACTGGTGGGAACACCATGCAGCTTCACTATGTCCCTGATATACAATTGAGTCAACTTCTCCAGGGTATACTTCTTGTGAATAGGGATAAAATGAGCACACTTTGTGAGACGGTCCACAACCACCCAAACTGCATCACATCCTGCTGCAGTCCTAGGTAAACCCGTCACAAAGTCCATAGCTATACTATCCCACTTCCACTCCGGGATATCAAGTGATCGCAATGGACCACCAGGCTTTTGATGCTCAATCTTAACTTTATGACAAGTAAGGCAATGAGGTACATGATCTGCTACATCGGTTTTCAACTTTGGCCACCAATAAATCTTCTTCAAATCTTGGTACATTTTTGTTGCACCGGGGTGGAAATTCATTTTGGTTCGATGTGCTTCCCATAGGATATCCCTTCTAACTTAGAAATCCATAGAAACACATATCCGACCCCTAAAACGGATAATGCCATCAGAACCCTTTACAAAGTCGGGCTCTTCATTGCCCGATGCCCCTTCCAACAACTTCTGTAGTTCCTCATCACCAGCTTGTCTTTCCTTGATAAGGTCAATCAAATCATTGGTAACCTGCAACATTTCTAGAACAATGCTCTTCTCTTTCACTTGCATGTTCAAGTTAAGGTCACTGAACTCTTGAATTAATTGCATCTCCTTCACCATCAAATTGCTGACATGCAAAGTCTTGCGACTTAGTGCATCAGCCACCACATTGGCCTTGCCCGGATGATACTGATGATTGAAATCATAGTCCTTCAGAAATTCCATCCACCTCCTCTGTCTCATATTCAATTCTTTCTGATCGAAGAGGTAGCGGAGACTTTTATGGTCACTAAAGACTTCAAACCTTGAACCATAAAGGTAATGCCTCCAAATTTTTAAAGCAAAAACTACTGCCGCCAACTCAAGATCATGAGTGGGATAGTTCTGCTCATGCTGCCTCAACTGCCTGGATGCATAGGCTATGACTTTTCCTTGCTGCATCAGCATACAACCCAACCCTTGTTTTGAAGCATCACAGTACACCACAAAAGATTGAGTCGGATCCGGCAAAATCAACACCGGGGAACTAGTCAATCGCCTTTTCAATTCCTGGAAACTATCTTCACATTCCGGGGACCATTCAAACGGAACACCTTTCCGTGTGAGAGTAGTTAAAGGAAGGGCTAGCTTAGAAAACCCTTCAATGAACCTCCTGTAATACCCAGCCATACCAAGGAAGCTTCTGATCTCGGTAATGGACTTGGGTCTCTCCCACTTAAGCATTGCCTCCACCTTAGAAGGGTCCACTGCAACACCCTTCTCAGAAATAACATGCCCCAGAAAGTGCACCTCATTCAACCAAAAACTACATCTGGAGAACTTCGCATAAAGACACTTGTCCTTGAGAACTTGGAGCACCGTTCTCAAATGCTCTTCATGCTCCTTCGAGCTCTTGGAATAAATGAGAATGTCATCGATGAACACGATGACGAATGAGTCCAAGTACGACCTAAAGATCCTGTTCATATAATCCATGAAGATGGCAGGAGCATTCGTGAGGCCAAAAGGCATCACCACATATTCGAAATGCCCATACCGGGTTCTAAAAGTAGTTTTGGGAATGTCCTCCTCTCGGATACGGAGTTGATGATATCCAGATCGGAGGTCAATCTTTGATAAAACTGCAGCTCCCCTAAGCTGATCCAACAAATCATCAATGCGTGGGAGCGGATACTTATTCTTCACTATCACCGCATTTATCTGCCGGTAATCAGTACACATCCGGACACTTCCATCCTTCTTTTTGACAAAGAGGATAGGAGCTCCCCACGGGGAAACACTTGGCCTTATGAATCCTTTAGCCAAAAGCTCCTCCAATTGCTTCTTCAACTCTTCCAACTCCGGAGGGGCCATTCTATAAGGCGCTTTAGATATCGGGCCGGCACCAGGCATAAGATCAATGCCAAATTCTACTTCTCTGGCTGGAGGTAATCCGGGAATTTCAGCAGGAAAAACATCCGGAATCTCACTAACTGTCGTGTCCTTAACCAAGATCAACCTTAAAGCTATGGAAGAGCCTTGAAGAATAATCTCAATCAAGATATTAATGTAGGACTTTATAGGATTTCTGAATATCCAGTTGGGATAATCAGGTTCTCCCTAGTCAACAACGTGTGTGCTGGTGTCAACTTAGGGATGAGAAGACGTACCTTAGCCCCTATAGCATGGTGGTTCTTATAGGGGATTGTCTGTATGCCATGGGCCATTTTGATAAGGCTTCTGAAGAGGAAGAACTCAAATAGGATTCGTAGAGGATATGATAAGATCATATCCGTTAATCCTGTAAGCGATAGACTTCATCCAATACGGTTTTTATCTTACCAAGAGTCGTGGGAATCCAGGGGAAACAGTTAAGCGCGATGAGACCGTTAGTGATAAGGATAAGGATGAGAATCCTGTGCTCGGGGTTAATCTCATTGGCATGTAACTTCTCGTTAGGTACCCAATTTACTCGGTGTATGTTTCCGACCGAAAGCCCTGCTTCAGTGTCATATTAACTAGAGTAATGAGGATATGGTCGGTTATTCGCTCGGTTTACTACAGGTCCACTACATAAGCCCCCCAAGCTCGGTTGGATGATTCGAGTCCTGCCGAGCTTATGAGACGAACGAATTGTTTTTCGACTGAATTCTTCAATGATTTGAGGAGGAAATCCGAGCCTTACTGTGCTTCGATCAAGGCTGTCGCTTGACTGACCTTGGAGTGACCTTCCATTTTTTCCTGAGTGTACACATGTCTTTAATTTTATCGGGAATCGTACCGTTATGATTTCAAACCCATCAGAGGTGCCACGTACTAGCTTTTCAAGCGCCAGATGGGCTTTTTTTCATCTAAAGCCCAAACTTTTTGAGATAGTGGAGGGAAGTTAAAGGAAAATCAAAGGGCGGTTTCTCACTTACTCATTTCTTCTCTTTCTTCATCGTACGTTCTCCTGAGAAATTGGAAACCAGAAACGAAACTGCACAAAATCTTCTTCCTTGCACCGCTTCTTGCCAGAGTCTTGATTGACGTTTCTTCTGCACTTCTTTTAGCCTTTCATATCTCAATCTTTGCTGTTCTTCCTGACCCTTTACTATCACCAGGTAACTGAACTTTTTCTTTCAAAGCATTTCTATTTTTGCTATTTTGATGTATTCCTTGTTCTTGCATGCGATCATTATTACTTGTTTACTACACTCCTCTGGATTTTGCTTTTTATGCTTTATTGTTGTTTTTCCTTACTCTGATTTTCGTGTAAGGCGTGTTATCGCCTTTGTATTTTCCTGGGTTTACTTACTTTTCTGGTTTCGAAAAACTTTACACATTTCTGGGTTTTTTGGGTTTTCTTGGTTTTGCGAGTGTTATTTTTTCTGGGTCTTGAGGATGTCATTCTTTCTGGGTTTTTAGGGTGTTATTTTTGGCTTTTCTGGATTGTGGGGTTTACTTTCCGAGTTCAGTGAAAGCCCCAAATCGTTTTGTTGTTGTTGCTATGATACCTCACTTGCCCCTCAAACTTCTTTATCCGCTTTACCGTCTATTGAGTGATCGTTGTAGAATTTCTTAGGTTTGCTTTACGCTTTTCTACACTTAACTTCTTAGGGTTGGTTCTGGAGCGCCGTTTGTCATGAGTGAGGAATCTGTAAACTCTGATGTGCCAAGAACACATAAGGGAGGGAACCCCGAGGTTTGTGTTAAACCGATAGCCATGCATTTCCCTCGGACTTTGAGGGAGTTCAGGCAAGGTGTGATTCAGTATAGGATCGCCGAAAGGGTAGAACAAAGGAGGTTAAGGAAGCTTCATAGAGGTATTAGACATCTCAATCGGTTTTGGGAAATTCTGCCCAAAAAGGGAGGTGTTCCCAAAACGACCGTAAGTATTTGATCAAGTTTTTGTGGTTCTGACTCCAAGTGTGCCCCCTTTTCCTCAGGTATGAAGAGAAAGTGTGATACTAATCCCGACTTGTACCCTCTTCCACCAGATTCAGCTGAATACGACTGGGTGGATCGAGAGGTTCTTGGCACTCAATCAGAGCTTAAGACACATCAATCACTAGACCAAACACGAGCCATAATTTTGCCATGTCCAGGAGATAACACAGGGAATTTGTACTCCATTACTCCGGTGAGTGAGAATGAGAGAGTCTGCACCAAGATTCCTGAGGGTAGTACAGGCTTTTATTTTTACGAAGAGGTGATCACTCGACTTGGTATAAGGCTGCCTTTTACTGATTTTGAGATGGGAGTTCTGAATTTCCTAAGGGTAGCCCCTACTCAGCTGCATCCGAACGCATGGGCGTTCGTGAAGGTTTTTGAATAGGTTTGCTCAGCCATGAATTGGGCTTATAATCTTCGTATCTTTTTCCATCTTTTTGCTCCACAGTGTAATTCATTTGAGAAAGGTTCGGCTAAGAAACCCTGGGTTTCTTTGAAATCTCGCAGAGGATATGCTTTATTTACCAAATACTCTGAGTCCTGGAAGGGATTCAAACCTTTTTTCTTTAAGTATAACTTTAATGGTACTGGGGTCTGCTGGTTTACCCGACCTGGGGAAAGACGGCCACTTCCGCTGTTTCCTCTTCAATGGAGTGCCAGTTTCTTTAATCGATCAATCGCTTCCTACTCTTCTAACTGGAAGGAACTTGCTGAATTTGAAAAGGAGGTTTGTCGGTCGGTTGAAAGTTACTTGCAGAAGAATGGGATGATAGAGACGAGGGATATTGTGAACATCCCTTCTTCTGAAGTTAAAACGGAGCTTGGTATAGTGTATTTATTTTGCTTTTCAATTTTGTGGTTTGATTGGCTCTTATATCTATTGGTTTTGTTTTTATTTGAATTTGTGGTTTCATCGGCTCTAACGTCTATATGTTTTGTTTGCAGAAAACATGGCGGCTCGCCTGGCAGCTCTGGTTGAAGGTCAAGGTGGTAAGAAGAGAAAAACTCCCGCCACTTCTGGATCCTCAAATCTGAGTACTCCAAGCTTGAGTACTTCTAGCCCAACTCCTTCTGCCTCGGCTGTCGGGGCTTCTCCTCGGCCAGCCGCCGATACAGTTGCTGTCGCTTCTACTGTTTCTATGGCCCCTGGTGGTCAAGCTCAATTAACTTCTCCTCATCAACCCCTTCAGCGACGCCGACGAGTGGACAAAGGAAAGGAAAAAGTAACCGAAGGCGTAAACCCAAGGACTGAGGGACCAAGTGCTCGACCAACTGCCGCTCCTACTGCTGGTACCACTGCTGCTGCTCCAACTTCTGCCGAGAATCCTCCTAACACATCCATATGGGATGTGCAATTTGATGAAAGATTTGGGAGGTACATCTGCCCCGAATCAGATTGCACTCGTTTTGGAATGCTGAATACTGACGAGTGGTCACGTTGCAACATGACACTTGCTAAGTATCTCCTCAGGGGGGCCAACCTTGCTTATTTCTTGGCCAAAAATCCTGATGGTCTTTTCACTGGCTATAACGACAAACAAAGGGAAGCTCGGGATCTTTCGGCTGCTCAAGAAGCCAGTCTCTCGGATGAGCTGATCCGAGTGAAAAACGAGCTGGAAAACCTGAAGGCTGATAAGGGGGAGTTGGTCAAAGAAAGAGATTCTTTGAAGGTTTTACTGAAGACTGCTGAGGTTAAGAAGAAAGAGGTTGAGGAAAACATGAAGAAAGAGGCTCAAATGTTTCAACAGAAGCTGAATGAATTAAAGTCTGAGGTTGAGAAGTCTGTCGTCATTGCTCAAAAGTGGAAGGAGAAAGCCCTTACTCATAAAAAGAAGGCAGAAACCAACTTTTACAATTGGAGCAAAGCGGTTGATGACGCCTTTGTTTCGGCCATTCAGCAAGTTCAATTTTTGAACCCTGAATTGGAATTTAGGGTGGTTGGGGCTCATCCATATCATACCGTTCAAAATGGGAAATTGATTGACATTGCTTCCAAGGCGGAGGTGGATCTGCAAGCTGAGGATCTTTCTAATCCTCTTGAGGAGCTGACCGAGGCACCAGATTTTGATGATTCTCAAGTTGTTTTATCCGATGTTGAAGAATGATGTTTCATCCCTTTGCTGTTCTATCACTCTGTTGTTTGCTCAATGTATTCCGAGCATTTTAACTTGACGCTTTCCTTGCATTGCTGAACAATTTACTTTATCTTGCATTTATTTTTGCTGAACAAGCTATGTCCGTTTGTTTTTGCTCGTATTGAGCACTGTTTTGGACAAGTTAGCTTATTTTGCACCTTATGATAATGATATCATAGCTATTTCGTTTGTTACGATTCGGTATTTAAATTGCATAATTCATTGTGAGTAGAACTTGGATCGCCAACTTTAGCCAAAGCGGGACCCTCGGACCGCGAAGCAAGGAAAGTAGTTTCCTGGATTCGGGCGTTCTATGTGTACATTGCTGAACTCTTGTAAAGAGTTGTGTCTCGATTTGGCTCGGTGGCTAGTCGTTCCAAATGAGTAGCGTATCATATCACAATGTTCAAACAAAAGACTTTTCAAAAACTGATGCATTTATTGATACGCGAATACAAAAATGAAGTTATTCATCGACTAACAAATCCCTAACATCTCGATTTCTAACAAACGTTTCTAAGCTGAGAAGGTTGTTACCCTTCGTTTTATTCAAACTTAAGAAATGAACTACCCTAATTGATGATAAACAAACTATCCTAGATTGTGAAAACAAAATAGAAGTTTAACTGTAATAAGCTTTGAGTTTGGACACGTTCCATGTGTTACCAATTTTCGTGCCCGAGAGAGTCTCCAACTTGTATGCTCCAGATCCAGATTTAGCCTTCACTCGGTATGGACCTTCCCAGTTTGGTTTCAGCTTTCCGACTCCCGCATTTCCTTTGCCAATATCTGCTCGGCGGAGGACTAAGTCACCCACTTCGAAACTTCTTGGGCGGACCTTTTTGTTGTATTCCCGAGCCTGCCGTTTCTTCATTTTTCTTTCATGGGCTGCGGCATTTTTCCGGACTTCTTCTAACAACACCAGCTCTTCACTGATCAAATGGTCGTTTGTTTCTAAGGGACGCTCAAGTGTCCTGAAGGTGGGGATATGCTTTTCGATCGGGATGACTGCGTCGCAGCCGTATGTCAAACGAAAAGGGGTTTCTCCTGTGGTCGAATGTACTGTAGTCCTGTGTGACCACAGGACGCTCGGAAGTTTATCTGCCCAAGTGCCAGCAGCATTTCCGAGCTTCTTTTTGATCCCATCTAAGATGGTTCTGTTGGCCGCCTCGGCTAACCCATTTGTTTGAGGGTGTTCAACAGAACTAAAATAGTGAGTAATATTTAAGTCGGCTGCTAATTGTTGGAAGTGAGATGCTGCAAACCGAGATCCGTTGTCTGTGACTATGGCGTGTGGTACCCCAAATCGAGAAATTACCTCTTTGACAAAGAAGGATTGGATTTGAGCAGTTGAGATTGTTGCTAACGGCATTGCCTCGATCCATTTGGTGAAGTAATCAATTGCCACTACTGCAAATTTGAGTTGGCCTGGAGCAGTGGGAAACTTTCCTATGATGTCCATGCCCCATTGGTAAAAAGGCCAAGGCGCGCCAAGAGAGTGTAACTCTTCAGCAGGCTTTTGATGAACGTCACTGTGAAATTGGCATTGAGTACATTTCTTGACATGTTCCATAGCGTCTTTCTGCAGTGTAGGCCAAAAATAGCTTGCTCTGATTATTTTTTTCGCCAAGGACTTCCCTCCCATGTGATGGCTACAAATGCCACCATGAATCTCCTCCAGGATTTCCTCAGCTTGGGATGGATTGACACATCTGAGCATGGGGGATCCAAAACCTCTTTTGTATAAGAATCCATTTAAAACTGTGTATTGGGCAGCCTTTTTCACCAACTTCCGAGCTTCGGACTGATCTTGAGGGACAAACCCATGTTGCAAGTAAGTGAGAATTGGGTCCATCCATGACTGAGATATTGAGACCGCCAAAATGACACTAGGTCGGGGAACAGTTTCTTGTATCGGAGTTTTGTTGTTTTCCGACCCTTTTGTACTTGCTAACTTGGACAGAATATCCGCTCGGGAGTTTGAATCTCTCGGAACATGGGAAATATTAAACTCAGAAAAGTTGGAGATGATTCGCTTTACCTCTTCCAGATATTTCTGCAGAATGGGCTCCTTTGCCGAGTACTGGCCCTTGATTTGAGAAACTACCAGTTGTGAATCGCTGAAAACCGACACTTGTTCCGCTCCAAACTCACGCACCATCTTGAGGCCTGCCAGAACTGCCTCGTATTCTGCTTGATTATTTGACGTCTGGAACTCAAATTTCAGTGAGTACTCCATGGATAGTCCCTCGGGGTTTTCGATGATTACTCCAGCCCCCGCGCCTTTCCTATTACTTGATCCATCCACGTAGACTGACCAAAGACTATGAGAGCTGTTAGAAGGAACATCCGTAAATTCGGAAACGAAATCCGCTAGTACTTGTGACTTCATTGCTTTTCTTGGTTCATAGGTAATGTCGAATTCGGAAAGTTCGATAGACCATGAAACCATTCTGCCAGCTAGGTCGGGTTTATGAAGAACCTGTCTAATAGGTTGAGCGGTTCTCACCAATATTTTATGTGCCTGAAAGTACTGTCTCAATCTCCGAGCTGATGTGACCAAACAATACGCAAGTTTCTCAAGCCTCTGATACCTCAACTCTGATCCTTGAAGTGCTCGGCTAACATAATAGATCGGAGCCTCAGTGCCTGAATCATCTCGTACCAGAACTGAACTGACTGCTGTCTCGGCCACTGACATGTATAGGATGAGGTTCTCCCCAGGAAGAGGACTGTGGAGGACGGGTGGGCTTGAAAGATATTCTTGAATAAAAGCTTGTTCACAGTGTTCATCCCACAGGAAATCCTTATTTTTCCTGAGGAGTTGGTACCATGGCAAGGCTTTTCGAGCGACTTGGGACAGGAACCTAGAGAGTGCTGCCACTCGACCCGTGAGTTGCTGAACTTCTTTCAAATTTGCTGGGCTCCTCATATCAAGGATTGCTTTACATTTATCAGGATTAGCCTCAATTCCTCTCTCGGTTAACATAAATCCGAGAAAAGAACCGGCCGGAACCCCAAATACACACTTCTCGGGATTCAACCTCATGGAATATTTCCTTACCCGATCGAGTATTGCTGTGAGGTCCTTGGCATGATTCTCTTGTTGTCTACTTTTGGCGATGATGTCATCTATGTATACCTCCATATTTGAACCGATCATACCCTGAAAATTTTTGTTCATCATCCTTTGATAAGTAGCTCCCGCATTCTTCAACCCAAATGGCATAACGTTGTAACAGTAAGTGGCCCTGTCAGTGATAAATGCAGTTTTGTCCTGGTCGGCTGGGAACATTGGAATCTGGTTGTAACCAGAGTAAGCATCCATAAACGATAAGAGTTTGTAACCAGCTGAACTGTCGACGAGTTTGTCAATAACAGGGAGTGGGTATTGATCTTTAGGACAGACTTTGTTCAAGTCTGTGTAATCAACACACATTCTCCATTTTCCATTGGGTTTTTTGACTAAGACGGTGTTTGCCAACCAATCTGTGTAGTCAATTTCCCGAATGAAGCCTGCTCGGAGTAGTTCAACAACCTTTTCTTCTATTGCCATGGCTTTTTCCGCGCTAACTTTCCTTTTGCGTTGCGCCACTGGTTTCGACCCTGGTACAATGCTCAACTTATGACAAATAAAATTGGGGTCGATTCCAGGCATATCAGCTGACGTCCAAGCGAACAAATCCTTATTTGCAATTAATAGAGCGGCCAATTCTTCTTTAACGCCCGTGGGTAAATCAGCACCAATTTTCACTTGTCTGAGAGGGTCGTCAGATAGCGTCAAGAACTCCCACTGTCCCTTTGGGGTCGGTCTATTTCTGTCGGATTGGTCCCACATATCCAAATCCGCCAAATTCACATTTCCCTTACCCAAAGAAACTCTTTCCAGATTGTTCGGATCCTTGCTCTTCACTTTTCCTAGGCTAGCATTATAACATTTTCTTGCTGCGTCCTGTTCGGCCTTCACCGTTACTACTCTGTCATCAGTTCCGACGAACTTCATGGCCAAATGAACTGTTGACACAACCGCTCCAAAAGCCTGCAGATAAGTTCTTCCAAGAATTGCATTGTAGGCTGCCGGACAATCCACAACCAAAAACTTCATAATCTCAGTCCTAGCTGAAGGCTGTTGTCCAAGGGTTACAGGGAGCTGAATGTAACCTTTTGGCTCAACAGTGTCTCTAGTAAAACCGATCAGTTCACCTTCAAAGGGAGTGAGATTACATTCCCTGAGTCTCAAAGCTTTGAACAAAGGGAAAAACATTATATCCGCCGAACTACCATGATCAATAAAAACCCGTTTTACCTCATAATTTCCGATCAGAGCAGTTATTACCATGGGATCATTATGGCCTGGGAGTATTCCATCCAAATCCTCGTCGTCAAAAATAATGGGAATGTTTTTTGTTGATCTCTTGGCGATCGGTTTTTGACTGATTGCCAAGATCTGGTTGATGTACTTTTTCCTATCGGCTTTCTTCTCCCCTCCTCCGGCAAAACCTCCCGCAATAGTGTTAACCAGGAAATCATTTTTATTGGTGTTGGACTTGGGAACCGGGGTAGGGTCGGTTCTCTGTTTCCCTCTATTCCGATCGTCTGACGACCTGCTTCTCTGGCGTTTAGGTTTTATTGGAGATTGAGATCTGTTCCTGTTCCTTCGGCCGGCTGCGTCCCTGATGTACTGCTGTAGCTTGCCATCTCTGATCATTTCCTCAATCAAATCACGTAGCCATATGCATTCGTCAGTAGTGTGGCCATAACCTCTGTGGAAGTCACAATATTTCGACCTATCACGCTGTGCGCCTTTTCTCAAAGACGGAGGTCTTTGAGCCGAGCGTAAGTCGGTTTGCATAGTTTCTCTTAAAATCTGACTCCTCGGAACAGTAAGAGGCGTGTAATCATGAAACTTATTCCGAGGAGGAAGTCGTCGATCTCAGTCGTTCCTTTCCTGTCTGCCACCAAAACGTTCGTCACGTTTTTGCTTATTTTGATCCTGTGGGTCGGCACGCTGCCTTTCCTCTCTTATTTTCTGCCCTTTGTGGAATTCTTCCAGATTGATGAATTTATTCGATCGTTGCCTTAGCTCGGCCATATCCTTCGGAGGTTTGCCAATCAGGGATTTTCTAAAATCTCCGGGTTGTAGACCTTGAGTGAACAGTAATACTGCCACACCAGGTGCCAAGTGAGGGACTGAACTTGCCTCTGTATGGAACCGCGAAAGGTAATCTTTTAAGGATTCATCTTGCTTTTGGGTTACCGCTGCTAAAGTGTGGTCCGACCTAGGCTGAATACAACTAGCCGTGTATCTATTTAAAAATACTCTTTTCATCTCCTCCCATGAATTAACAGAATTCCGAGGGAGAGATGAGTACCAGCGTAATACTGATGGTTCGAGGGTCATGGAAAAGGCCCGTCACTTCATTTCATCCCCTCCGCTATAATAGTTCATTGCCCCTTCGAAAGAGACAATATGGTCCACCGGGTCGGTTAGGCCGTTATAATGTGGGACATTAGTAGGGCCCAAATAGCCTTGAGGGGTTTGAAACGCCATGATATGTGGGGTGAAAGGATGACCAGGGTGAAAATCACTCTGATCTTCATTTGTGGTGGGGTTAACATGGGAATTCGGTGGCGGAAGCTGAATTATTGGTGTTGGTTGGGGGTCCATGGTTGGTTGGTTTTGAGCGATCCTTGCCATAGCCTGTTGTTGAAGGTCGGAAATAGCACGTCCTTGTTGCTCGATTAACGTGGTTTGCCTATTAAGAATATTAATCATCTCTATTTCCCTCGCTCTGGCGGAAGCTGTAGTTGCATATGATCTGCTAATGGAATGGCTATGACGAGAATGTCCTGGGGCAGATCTACTTGGATTCAGTCTGGTTCTACGAATTGTACTTATATGATCGGGGTTGTGTGGGTTAAGGTGAGTGCGTTGGGTGTTTCGCCCATGGTGTACTCGGGTTCCGGTGGTTCTAGAAGTATTTCGTGTAGTAGGAGCTGTACTACTGGAGTCACCATGGGTAGAAGGTGGTGGTGTAGGTGGCGGTGGTGGTGGAGGTGGCATGGCACGTAATACCTGAAGGGGTTGGGGATTGCTCCCAGCCCTTGGATGGGAGGATAGTGGCGTTTGGGGGTGTAGAGCATGACCACCGCTATGATTCTGACTTTGGTTATGTGGCGGTTGGCTTTGTGAATGGTTTGGAGGCTGGGGGTTACTCCCTGGCCCAGATTGAGACCTTTGTGGTGGTTGCCCATTATTCCCACGATTGTGGTTGAGGACGTCACGCAGATCGCCTGCTGAGTGGGGCTGCGGTTCATTATTATTAGCGTTTCTGGGCCTGCCGCGGGTGCGAGCGATGCTTTCACGGAGGTCACCAACTTGACTTCTGGTAGTGACCATGGTGGTGGTGGGAATGATTTGTTATTCAGTTTCCCACAGACGGCGCCAATGTCGTGTCCTTAACCAAGATCAACCTTAAAGCTATGGAAGAGCCTTGAAGAATGATCTCAATCAAGATATTAATGTAGGACTTTATAGGATTTCTGAATATCCAGTTGGGATAATCAGGTTCTCCCTAGTCAACAACGTGTGTGCTGGTGTCAACTTAGGGATGAGAAGACGTACCTTAGCCCCTATAGCATGGTGGTTCTTATAGGGGATTGCCTGTATGCCATGGGCCGTTTTGATAAGGCTTCTGAAGAGGAAGAACTCAAATAGGATTCGTAGAGGATATGATAAGATCATATCCGTTAATCCTGTAAGCGATAGACTTCATCCAATACGGTTTTTATCTTACCAAGAGTCGTGGGAATCCAGGGGAAGCAGTTAAGCGCGATGAGACTGTTAGTGATAAGGATAAGGATGAGAATCCTGTGCTCGGGGTTAATCTCATTGGCATGTAACTTCTCGTTAGGTACCCAATTTACTCGGTGTATGTTTCCGACCGAAAGCCCTGCTTCAGTGTCATATTAACTAGAGTAATGAGGATACGGTCGGTTATTCGCTCGGTTTACTACAGGTCCACTACACTAACCACTGGGATTTTGCCAATATCTGATGCTTCCTCATCATCCATAGCTGACACCGAGACTTGACAGAAAATTACTGACTTCTGACTACAATCAAGAAGGACACAGTTCTGGGACATCCAGTCCATGCCTAGAATAATATCCAGCTTGGTTAAGGGCAAACATATTAAGTTCACTCGGAATTCCCGCTCCAATACTCGGAGTGGGCAATCCAAACACATCAGGGATGTAACCACAGCTGAATTAGTAAGGGTAGACACAGACAGCTTAAATGGCATCTCAACAGCAGACAATTTTAATCTTTCCATGCAATTGACAGAAATAAAAGAGTGTGTAGCTCCACAGTCAAAAAGTATACCACATGCAATGTCATTTATATGGCCAATACCTCGTATCAGCTCATCAGCCTCAGTCACCTCTTCTCCATCTAGAGTGTACACCTTCCCCCGCTGAAGTGGGCGTCCATCTCCAACCCTCTGCGCCCTAGTCACATTGGCTTCTTTCTTAACAGCGTTCTTCGGGCAATTCATTGAAACATGACCAGGCTGTCCACACTTAAAATAGGTGACATTTGGTTGATTCTGATTCAGACTCCAGCACACACCTCTATGTTGCTTGCCACAATGAGGACAAGGCAGAATAGGACCAGAAGAACCCCCTATAGGGCCTGATCTAGGCTGTGGGTAGGGGCCTGGTCGCTGCACCGTACCCTTGCCCCTTGCAGGACCACCAATTCTCTGCACAGACTTGCTTTTGTCTTCAGCCATTTTCCTCTTAAGCCCCTTCTCATAAGTGCTCGCCATGTTAACTAAACGGGCCAAGTTGTCAATATAGTGATATTCGCACGAGAGGCGAATATCAGTCCTGAGTCCAGACTCAAACTTGACGCATTTTCCGCGCTCACTAGCATCCCGATAGTCAGAGAAATGAATAAGATCCTCAAATCTAGCTGCATAATCCCCAACTGACATAGAGCCTTGAGTCAGTTGGAGAAAAGCAATCTCCTTCTCCCTCCTGACATCTTCTGGGAAATACTTCCCCAGGAAAAGGTCCTTGAACATCTCCCAAGAAATGACTGGATTCACTACCACTAAACCCCTCCTTTGTTGATCCCACCAATGCTCAGCCTCATTGGTTAGCATGAATTCCGCCAGTCGGACATGCTGCTCCATGGGTGGTTGGATAGAGCGGAGGATCTTCTCGATCTCCTGTATCCATCTCTGGGCTCCATCAGGGTCATTTCCACCCTCGAAACGAGGTGGATCATTCTTACGAAACCTCGCCATCCAGTCAACCTCAACTGGAGCTGGTTGCAGAGCTGCTGCGGCTGCTGCTGCGGCAGCTGCTATCTGCTCTCCCTGCTGTTGCTGCATCTGTGACAGATGCTCCAGAATGGCTGCAAGCCCATCATTAGCAGCCCTTCTTCCAGCCATACTGTTTAGCCAAAGAGAACAGACCAATAAGACTCAACTACTAAACGTATACATAGTACCATAATTATACTATTAAATTCCTAAACTATTACTAGGAGTATCAATTACTCGCTAGGCGAGTAATCATGTGGAGTTTGCATAACTCCAAGGCCGAGGAGAAACTGCTCTGATACCATAAATGTAACACCTAGGATTAATTACCCTTAAATCCCCTTACATTAAAATACGGACTTAAAAATTCCTTTTTATTATATTAAAATCAACCGTCAAACGGAGGGAGTTTCATTTGTTTTTCGGATTTTTTCTAAATTTTTCACTTGATTAACACATTCACAGAATATCAACAGAAGCCAGCAGGGCTCAGATATAAATATATATGTGCATCATATAATTGCCCCATGGGCTCAAAAGCAAGATATCAGTATCAGTTTTCAGTATGCCAGAAAAAGCCAAGTATTTGAATCAAGAGAGAGTAACATAAACTATGCCCAAAAATAAAACATCCTAAGCCTCAATCAAAACTATAAACATTACATGTACATCAAAATAAATACGTGAGGCTTAGGTCACTAATATGTATCTAAAGTTCCCACAACCCTACTCTCCCTGTGAGGGAGAGTAAACCTGCTCGGCCGGTCCTGGTGTAAACTCCGACTCAGTACCTGAAAAATGGTAAGGAGGTGAGTATTACACAATAAAATAGGGAAGCAGTTTCTATTATGCTATAATGAACCACCAAGCCATACACATATAGCCAGATAAAGCACAACTCACAATAAGGCACTCCCAATCAATAGACATGTACACATAATATACATTTAGTCCCTTTTAAGATATCATAAAACATGAATTCATTTAATTCCATCTTAGTAAACCATAAGCCTATTCTCATTCCTTATTAATTTTCACAATCTTCTTTTCTATACTCTTTGGAGTTTTACATAGAATTATTAGATTTTATCCCGGGGATTCATAACTGCGTACAGTCTCCTAAGGACAACGTCTTACAGCTGCACACAATGTGTGTCTTACGCGGTCTAGGCGTACAGTCTCCTAAGGACAACGTCTTACAAGACCTGGATTCCCAAAATCAGAAGGTGCGTCCATCATTGCGTACAGTCTCCTAAGGACAACGTCTTACAGCTGCACACAATGTGTGTCTTACGCGATCTATGCGTACAGTCTCCTAAGGACAATGTCTTACAAGATCTGGAGAGGCACAATCCAATTATACCTTTATTAATATATGGTGTGTGTGCCCATAACTGCGTACAGTCTCCTAAGGACAACGTCTTACAGCTGCACACAATGTGTGTCTTACGCGATCTATGCGTACAGTCTCCTAAGGACAACGTCTTACAAGATCTGGGTCACACACTCTTTTCCTTTAAATCTTTTAACAACTTATTTCACTCATTTCATTTCCTTGTAATCTCTTTCATTAATTTATCAATTTTATCAACCCATTATACTTTTAATTTCCAATTACACAAGGCACTACCAACAATAAAATCATCTTCATTTCAATCTTCTCACTCATATTCACTTTATAATTCCCAAGTCCAACATAATTTTGCAAAACATCAAACCACATCAACCAAGTATCAATAATCACATTTAGTCACCACATAAATACCAATAATCACATTTAATCACCACATAATACGTTTAAATGTTGTTATACCATGTTATCTATCCCAGGGTTTCTAATCCTTAACTAACACATAATCTCTTAGCAACCCATTATATACACAATACAATCTACCCCCTAGAATATGGTAACACAAACCTCCTTACCTCACACTTCTAGAGATAGGGAGATTTTGTTTGTCCTAACTTGAGCCTTTCCCACCAAGGAGCAATACCCAACCAACAGATGAGAATAGAACCTAATATAGAGTCACAAAAGAGAGGGATCATCATTTATGCCATGATTCAAGTCAAGACTCAAAGAAAAATGGAGCCTTCATAGCCTAGTATTGAAAATCACCATTGATGGTAGAGAGAGAGAGAAGGGACGAATTTGAGAGAGGGAGAGAGAAAACCAAAACTTTAATTCTTACCTTGAGATGAGAAAGAAGAAGTTGCAACGATGAGGATGCAAGGATTACTTGTTCTTGGTTGATTTTGAGGAAAGAAGATGGAACCCTATGAGGAAGAAGGGGGAGCTTGTGGGTTGAGAGAGTGGAGGAAGAAGATGAGGGTGAGAGAGAGATTATGAGAGTAAGAGTGAGTTTATTTTATTGGATTGGGAAGGAAATGAGTGGCCAAGAATTAAAGCCTAAAATAAAGATTCTGTGATGTCCTAGGGCGAGGAGAACCTCTAAGGAGGGGAAATCTACCTTAGAGGGGACTCTGCCTAGGGTTTATGTGTGATGTTTGTTGGGAGTCCTCTAGTGGCCAAAGGGGAAGCCAAAGAGATACCCTAATCACTGGTGTGTGAGGGTGGCGATTAGGGTAAGAGGACGTACCTTTGCCCCATGTAGTATTGAGCTACTTATAGGGGGGAGCTGGTTGCCCTAATGGGCCAACTTGGGGCCCAAGTAGGGCCAGCCTGTAATGAGCTAGGAGTGGTGCGCTGTCCTTCCGGATAAGGATGGGGTGAGTTGTCCTTGCGGATAAGGCTGGGGGACGTCATCATGCCCTTGGTGTCGGAATATTTGGGGTGATGTCGGACCTGGGAAGACGTACGGAGATCGGACCTGAGCAGAGGCATGAGGTCGGCCTGTATCTGGCGCTTATTCGGCCGTTGAGCCCTGAGCTCGGCCAAGCGTTTAGTGGGTCCCTTGTTAGGTCCTTGAGCTTTTAGCGGGGTTTATGGGGAGCTCGGCCTAGCCAGGTCCACCACATAAGCCCCCCAGCTCGGTCAAGGCTCTTTGAGGCTTGCTCCGAGGTCGTGGTTTAGATATTTTCCCGAAGTCCATCATTTTACGGTCGAGTTTACCACATAAGCCCCCCAGCTCGGTCAAGGCTCTTTGGGGCTTGCTCCGAGGTTCCGGAGGGTTTCAGGACTTGGCCATCTGGTCAAGTGGAAGGACTGGTTCCAGCTGTCTCCACCTTAACGTCAGAGTACACTTGACAGCTGCTCATTTATCTAGTACCGATGTGGTACCTGACACGTGTCAGAAAGCTCTGTTTTCGAAGTGTCACTATCATTGTGACGTTATTCGAGATCCTCGAATCTTGTGGCCGTGCGCCACGTGCCTCGATCCTAGGGGTTAGGCATTGAATAGGGTTTTATGTGGGCCAGGCCCATTATTCAAAACTGGAGGGAAAACCGCTTCTTTTCAATTTTACCCAGAGTGTCCTTTTTTCCTCCTTCACCGTCCCCGTCTCTTCATTTGTCTCTTATTTACCATTATCTTCTTCGACTAGACAAGGCTCCCCTTCTTTTTTCACTTCTGCAGATCTCTCACTATACTCAAAGGTTCCTCCTATATTTCGTTTCTTCTTTGCTACTTCTAGACTTTGCTTGATCCCTTGTATTTCTTCCTTTTCTTTACGGAGGGGCGTGTCTTCCGCTGCTTGCGAGTTGCTTCTGCATTTGATTCATTTCTGCACTCTGCAAGGTACTTACTTCGTCTCTTCCTCTTTTGAAATAATTGCTGTTTTGGTGCCTTCATAGGTTTCCTTTTCTGGTTTTTGTGCATAGTTTCTGATTTTGATCCTATATTTTCGTATTTCCTCAAGGGGTAGGGTTAGGATTTCAAGATTTCATAGGTTTCCCACTTTCTAATTCTTAGGGATTTCAGGATTTCTTTTGGGGGTTTTAATTTCGCTGTTTTGTGGGTTTATTCACAGTGGGTTCAAGGTACAAACTAGGTTCAATATGAGTAATGAATGGCTTAGGAAATGGGCTGGGATGGTTCTTCTTTCGTCAAGCAGTAGTGAGGAAGAGGACGGTTCCTCTTCTTCCTCCTGCTCGTCCACGGAGGTGGATGAGATGCTGCGGCGCAGGAGGGAGTTTGGGCGGAAGTACGAGCGGCGGGTTCTGGAGGTTGACCCCGTCGAAGTCGTCTACCCTCGGAACTCCGAAGAGAAACGAAAATGGATTAAGGAGTATGCTTGGGCTGAGTTTGTAGATGGCAGAGAGCGTGCCGATTACGAGAGGATGGAAAGGGAGAAATTGTTTGAACGGGGGGTACCTATGGAAGAGGGGAGATGCTCACCCCTCGGGACTACCTCGAGGGGGTTTTCGGGTGGTTTATTTTTCGCGACCCGGAGAACTAACTTCGAGATCCCCTGTCCTTCCGCAGGTACTATGGCTCCTCGGAAGTGCATCGTCCGACCTGAACTGTACCCTGCTCCCTTTGATGCCGAATTATACACTTGGGTTGACGTGGAGCCCAAGGGAGTCCGATCCAGCTTAGTTTCAGATGACCAGCTCATGGCAGTGCGGGAGGTCGTGCTTCCCAGCTCGGGGGATGCTGGTGATAACTACAAAATTCTACCCTGCTCAGCCAATGACAGGATTTGTTCTCGGACTGATAATAACTCTTTCTTCTTCTACGCCGACCTTATTCAAAATTTAGGGGTGAGCTTTCCTTTCACCGACATAGAGATTAGGGTATTGAACGAACTCGGCCTGGCTCCCTCTCAGCTCCATCCCAATACTTGGTCTTTTCTCCGAGCCTTTCAGAGATATTGTAACGCTAGGAACCTGGTTTGCACAGCTCGGCTCTTCCTGTGGGTGTACAATCCGTTCGTTAGTAACAAGGAGGGTGTGTCTCAGGTCGGCTTTGGGTATCGACCAAGGCTCGAGGTCGTTATGGGCTTTTTGGGATGTTCTCTGAATCATGGAAACAATTCAAACCGCGCTTCTTTAAGTACCAACATGTGGGTTCTGGTCGCCCCTGGTTTATGGGAGAAACGAAACCGAGATTTCCCTTAGAATGGACACAAGAATTTTTCATCCGACATTCGGAGGCACCTCAACGGTGGTCAGGGACGACCTTGGATGCCGATGAGGCTGTTACAGCCTTCCACTTTCAAACTGAGTACCGAGATCGCAAGTCTCAGCTTGATATAGGAGTGTTCATGACGTGCCCAGTCCGAGAAGTCTTAACAAACATTGGTAGATAGCTTTTCACTTTTTTGCCTTTGTAATCTATTCTTTTTGTCTTTTGCTGATTTCTTTGTTTCTTTTCTTTGTGTTTTGCAGAGAAATATTGGGCCAACATGTCTTCTAAAGCGATGAGGGCTGCCTTGGAAGCGCGCAAAAAGAAGGCTTCCACATCTCCTGCTGCTGTTGCCGTCGTCGCCGAGGTGGCAGCCACCGAGGTCACTGCTGATACGACCTCGACAGGTTCTGGTCCTCTTCAACCTACTCCGCCTGCCGTTATCCTTGCGCAGGCTCCTCAACCGGCGGCTAGCTCGGACGTAGAGATGGTTGTCGCGCCGAGCTCGCCTGCTCAGGGCCGGGGATCTGAAGGTTCTTCCCGACCTCCAGTAGTCACCGTCAGTCCCTCAGTTAGAGAGGGAATTCTGAAGATGTCGGGGGCTGAGTGGAAGAAGAAGGCCGAAGACTTTGCTATTCAGATGAAAAGGGCCTGTACCATGTTTAGTGTTCTATCCGAGGTTGCTGACGATGTGGCAGAGGGTATATCACCCGCTCAGAAGAAAGCTCGGTTGGAGGCTGCGGCGGAGGTGGAGGATCTAAGACAGAGGAAGAAAGCGGCCGAAGAGAAGCTGGCGGAGCTGGAAGAAAAACATCGGCAACATATCGCGGAGCTCCAAAAGCAGAATGAGGAGGCCATGGCTCAGATGAAGGCTGAGGTTAGGGAGGCTGGTCGGCAGGAGGGGTTGGCCGAGGTGGAGAAAGTTAGGACCCTGCTGAAAAGGAGGGTTGCCCAAGCACTTAAGCACAAAGTGGCGGCACAGGAAGCTGATTTCCAGTTTGAGAAAGCTGGAAACAAAATCTTCGCCAGTGCGGTGGAGCAGGTTCTGCACTTGAATCCTGGTCTCCGAATTAGGGTGGTTGGGGCTAGTGCCGCCTATGGGGTAGAGGATGGCAAGATGGTGGATTACGGGAGAGATAGGGCCAAAGTTGATCTTGACCAGCCTGAGGAGAATCTTCCTGACCCCCTGGCCGAGAGAATGGAAGAAGATTTTGATCCGAGGTCGGTTGTGTTATCCGACGTAGAGGATTGACATGGCGTAAGTCCCTTATGCTGGGCAGCATGATTTTTCTTTGTAACAACTTTGTTGGATATGCTGACTGTCACCTGATAACAGTTTGTTTTTAACTTAATGCAAGTTCATATTTTGCTTAACTTGTTGCATAAAAAATTTGTGTGCAAGTTATTTGTCACTTGTTGCATACGTTGAAAAAGTTTTTAGGCAACGCGAGATAGTGAGATCTGTTGCGTGGTTTTACATCGTTGTTTATGCAAGTATTAAGTTTAACTTGTGACGTATAACGAATTATTAAGGGCCTTGGTCTGTGAAGCTTTCTCACACCCAAGTCACCCATGATCGTTTTAAGGTTTAGATCGGGTTACTCAGCAAGTGCAGTAATCTTATAAGGTTTCCTCTGGAAAGAGGTGCTGTATATAAGGGCATACGGTAGGGAACTCGGAACATCCCGTCTTGGCCGAGGTGGGTGTCCTCTACCCCGATGTGAAAGAGGTTGCTGAGTGAAGTGATGTAAAAACATTTCACTGCAAGCTGTACATCATCGGGTGTCCCTTGTACATTGTGCATATGAGCCGATCTCTTTTGGGAGATGTAGGTTGTGCATAGCGCCATGCAACATTTAGGTGGCTAGTGCTAAATGAGAAGCTAGTACGTACGTATATAAAACTGTGGCACTTGAGTAAAGGGCAAGTTTGTATTTCATTGATTAGATGTCAGAATACATTGCCTTTTGAAAATAAACTTGGTATTTCATAGTGGTGGCACTCTGGCCGACCTTGGAAAGATGGATATCTCACAATGAAAGGGTGCTATGGCCGAACTTAAAAAGGTGGATATCTCACAATGAAAAGGCACGCTGGCCAAACATGAATTAAAAAGCCTAAACTGATAGGCAAACATTTTGATTAGGAATTTAAGTAGAGCTTTTTGGTAACCGTGACTTGCTTCTGAGGTAAACCTGTTTGGGCGATGTAGGTTCTCAGTAGGGTGGTGATCTAAGGGCTTTACTGAGTTCGGCTCCTTAGACAGTGTCCCAGAGTCTGTGCTTCGTGAGCACCTCTGTTGGGATCTGCTTGTCTTAGAACCGTGCTCACACCCTTCGGGGACCGAGGCTCAGGTTTCACTTTTGGAGCGCTGATCTTCTGCGCTTGCAGGATCAGGACATTTTGCTCCAGTGTTTGTTTCTGCTTTTTTCTTCTTAGCTGCCTCCTTCTGAACCGAGGAGGAATGCCTGGGATACTTAACCAGCTTGAAGCCACTTGGGGGCTGTTGAGTTTGTAGGAGGAGAAGGAGGTGCTTTTTGATTATGAAAAAGCTGTTGATCCCAGATCGGGTTTGGTCGGTAGGACCGTTGTCGTCTTGTTGTCCTGGACTCTCTTTTCTGGCCTCGATGCCTAAAATTTGTCCTTTGGTCAAGGTTGGATCAGTGGATTCTTTCTGCTTCCTTTTTCCTTCCCGTAGACTTGCATTATAGCAAATTCGGGCTTTTACTTGGTCGGCCTTTACCGTGACGACCTTGTCGTCTGAACCAACAAACTTCATTGCTAGGTGGACCGTAGAAACTACCGCCCCAAAGGCTTGGAGGAAGGTTCGTCCCAGAATGGCGTTGTATGGGGAATCAGAGTTTACTACCAAGAATTTTATAATCTCCGTCCGGGCTGAAGGTTGCTTACCCAGGGTTATCGGAAGATGGATAGCTCCGAGGGGGCGGATTGCTTCTCCTGTAAAGCTGATGAGGTTTCCTTCAAACTTGAGGAGGTCAGATGATATGAGTTTTAATGCTTGAAAAGTGTGCAGGAAGAGAATGTCGGCCGAACTCCCTTGATCGACAAAAACCCTGACGACTTCAAAATTTCCTATCAGCGCGGTTATTACCATGGGGTCATTATGATCGGGGACAACATCTTCCATATCCAGGTCGGAGAAAACGATGGGAATATCTCGAGATGGCTTTTTGTAAATGGGCTTGTGGTGTACTGCCAGGATTTGGTTGATGTACCTTTTCCTATCTGCTCTCATTTCTCCTCCACCTGCGAAACCTCCGGAGATAGTTTCTACCCGTAGGTTTTCTGGTGACTTATCCATGTCTTGGATCGCGACCAAGCTTACTCGTTGTGGCTCCTCATTTCTCTTCTCGGGGGATGGCTCCGCTTTTGCTTTGCCTTTATCATTATCCGGGCTGCGGGTTCTTCTTCGGCCTTTCCTTTCTACTGCTTCTCTTACATACTGTTGTAATTCTCCCTTCCTTATCATGTCTTCGATCACATCCCGAAGCCAAGTGCATTGGTCGGTGTGATGCCCATACCCGTCATGGAAATTACAGTATTTCGACCTATCTCTGATATTACTTTGATTCCTGAGGAAAGGGGGGCGAGTTACCCCCCTGAGGTCGGTTTGCATAGTCTCTCTCCAGACTTGAGATCTCGGGACTGTTAGGGGGGTGTACACATCATACTTGGTGGTGTAGGGACGTCGACGGTCCTCTTGGTGCCCGGGGTTGGGGCGTCCTCGGTCACCTTGGTCTGATCTTCCTCCTTTCTCGTCCCTATTGCCTCGAGGGCGACCTCGGGGAAGGGCGCTTTGAACTGTAGCTTGGCTGTTTTCCATTCTATTAGTCTGTCCTTTGGTGAATTCTTCTAAGTTAATGTACTTATTTGACCGCTGTCTCAGCTCGGCCATGTCCCTCGGCGGTCTTCCAACCAAGGAATCTTTGAATCCCCCTTCGAGCAATCCTTGAGTAAGGAGGAGTATGGCTACCTCGGGTGATAAGTGAGGGACCGAGCTGGATTCAGTGTGGAATCTATGCAAATACGCACGCAGTGTTTCATCTGGCTTCTGGGTTACTGTTGCTAGGGTGTGATCCGACCTTGGCTGTATGCAACTTGCGGTGTACCTATTGAGGAATGCTTGCTTCATTTCTTTCCAGTTATTGATGGAATTTCTTGGCAGTGTGGAAAACCAACGCAGGACGGGAGCTTGGAGGGTCATGGAGAAGGCCCGATACTTAAGCCGATCTCCTCCCCCATGAAAGTTAATTGCGCCTTCATAATTGAGGACGTGTTCCTGCGGGTCGGTCAGGTCGTTGTACCTAGCGATGTTGGTTGGCCCGAGGTACCCAGGTGGTGGCTGGTAGGACATGACTGCTGGGGTGAAGGGGTGGCCTGGATGGACATCGTCGGGGTCGGCTTGTTGGTCATCAAAAGGTGGTGTCTGAGGTAACTGATTGAGAGTAGTAAGGGGTGTTGTAACCATTTGTGGTGTCAATAGTTGTGCAGATGCCAAGTTTTGGGTTGGGAGTATAGTGTTACCTTGGTCTGTTGGGATGGTCAGAGGTTGTGTTGGCTCATTTGTGGCTGGGGTTTGATCTGGTATAACTCGTTTAGCAAGGCGGTGCATGGTTATCTGTTGTAGGTCTGCGATAGCTTTTCCTTGTTGCTCCACTATTCTCATTTGTTGTCGCATTAGAGATAAGAGTTCGGCATCTCGTGAAAGGGAGGAGTGACGTGAGTGGGAGCGGTGGGTGGTGCTGATAGACTGAGCACGCTCACCACGGGGGCGGTGCTGTTCAGTGTTGGTCTCACCAAGCTCAGAACGTAGATGCACGTGCCGACCTCCTCTGTCATACTGAGCTGGGTTGGTGGTATCAATGTGGATGGTATAAGGCCCACTGTGTGTATGGGTAAACTCTGGGGGAGGAGGTGGCGGTGGGGGAGGTAGTGGGGGAGGAGGAAGGGGAGGCGGTGGAGGGGGCGGTGGCGGAGGTGGTGACGGCCTTGCTGCCCTGTTGGCTTCAAGATGCTCACGTAGGTCCTCCGGAGACCGTGCCCTCCTGGGACACCCTCTTCCTCTCCTCTGAGCTGTTGGAACGTCAGACATGGTAGATTCTTGGTGGGGCTGATGTTTATCTTTTTCCCACAGACGGCGCCAATGTGATGTCCTAGGGCGAGGAGAACCTCTAAGGAGGGGAAATCTACCTTAGAGGGGACTCTGCCTAGGGTTTATGTGTGATGTTTGTTGGGAGTCCTCTAGTGGCCAAAGGGGAAGCCAAAGAGATACCCTAATCACTGGTGTGTGAGGGTGGCGATTAGGGTAAGAGGACGTACCTTTGCCCCATGTAGTACTGAGCTACTTATAGGGGGGAGCTGGTTGCCCTAATGGGCCAACTTGGGGCCCAAGTAGGGCCAGCCTGTAATGAGCTAGGAGTGGTGCGCTGTCCTTCCGGATAAGGATGGGGTGAGCTGTCCTTGCGGATAAGGCTGGGGGACGTCATCATGTCCTTGGTGTCGGAATCTTTGGGGTGATGTCGGACCTGGGAAGACGTACGGAGATCGGACCTGAGCAGAGGCATGAGGTCGGCCTGTATCTGGCGCTTGTTCGGCCGTTGAGCCCTGAGCTCGGCCAAGCGTTCAGTGGGTCCCTTGTTAGGTCCTTGAGCTTTTAGCGGGGTTTATGGGGAGCTCGGCCTAGCCAGGTCCACCACAGATTCTATTTGTGTGGTGGGGAGTGCATCACGTGCACTCCACTTTTCTTTTTTTTTTTTGTACAGACCCTAAAATAATCGATTACCCTAACCTGATAATCGATTATTCTTTCAGTGCAACATTTTCATGACTTCCAATCTGAGGCCTTGTAATCGATTACTTGACCAGAAAGTAATCGATTACAATTGATGCAACAATTTTAGTGTTTTCAGCAAAGGCTCAGTAATCAATTACTTTCCCAAGATTAATCGATTACTCTTCAATGCAACATTTTTGATGCATTTTGGCTGAGAGCCAGTAATCGATTAACTCCCCAAAAATAATCGATTATTCTGCTGTTCTTCCATCTTCTCATAGTTTCTAACTCTAGAACACTTTCCTTGGTTCCCATACCCCTTAGGCTCTATTTTATATATTAATTCCTATCTCTTAGTCTTATGAGTCTCACAAATCCATCTCAACTTAATGTACTCAATTGCATAATTCACAATATATTAAACATTTCAAATTGAGGATGTTACAACAACCATTTACGAATCTTGGTAAGGTTCCCTATGGCTTATTGGGATCTAATTTGGCTTTTTAGGAAATGAAAGTTCCTACTTCGGTTGTTCCGACTTCATTTGGAAGGTAGCAATGATATCGGTTGTCAATAAACGTAAGAATCAGGGTGATCAGTCCCAACCTCGCATCTATCAAAAGCACATCATTGCCATCTTCATTGATAGTATCATCCTTTAACAGATGCAAGAGTAAGGATGGCCAAATTAGCATGAACAGTGGTGGCAGTAATTCTAAGCCTGGTTCTGAGAATGATCAGGGAGGTCCTTGGACTCCAGTAAAAACTAGAAGCAAGACTCAGCTGAGGGGTGGGGGAACTCACCTGCAACAGTATGGATAAAATTGCTTGTTGGAATATTAGAGGGCTTAATGGGCCCTCTAAACAAAAGGAAGTAAGGAACTTCCATAAGATGTATAAGGTAGGTTTATTAGGTGTGTTGGAAAATAAATTAAGGAGTGATGTTATAGTTTCTGTGTTGGGAAATATAGCACCAGGTTGGGGTTTTTTTGCAGACTCAGATTTTTATCCTATTGGGAGGATTCTGGTGTTATGGAGAAAGGACATGTTTAATGTTATGGTGATGGCTAGATCTAGACAATATACTCACTGTTTGGTAACTGAGAAAGTTACCAATAAATCATTCTATGCAACTTTCATCTATGCTTCAAATGAGCACTTGGAAAGGAAGGAATTATGGGAGGTGTTAAAAGGGGTTGAAAGATTTATTGATTTACCCTGGATTATTCTTGGTGATTTTAATACAATGATTCAGCCTGGTGAGAAGCTTGGAGGGATTCCATTGGATGTGAGCCAATATGAAGACCTAAGGAACTGCCTGCTGGATTATAATTTGGTAGATCTGAAGGCTAAAGGTCACTATTTTACTTGGTGTAATAAGCAAGATGGTGCTAATAGAATATATTGCAAACTTGACAGGATTGTGGTTAACCAGAGATGGATTGATGCTTGGCCAGAATCAGAAGCAAATTTTCTAAATCTTGGATTGTCAGATCACTGTCCAATAGTTCTTGAGTGGAATCAGAAGGTACACTGTCCAATAGTTCTTGAGTGGAATCAGAAGGTAGAGATCAGCAGACTTAATTTCAAATTCTTCAATATGTGGGCAGATGATGAGAACTTTTTAGCTATTGTTCAGGATGGTTGGAGTAAGCAAGTCACAGGGTATCCTATGGTTCAAATTATTAAGAAGCTTTACTGCCTAAAGAAGGATTTTCATAATCTGAATAAATCTAGCTATGCTGATATTGTGAATAAAGAGAAGGAGCTTAGAGGGAAGCTAGAGGCTGTTCAATCTCTTTTGAGCACAGACCCTACTAATTGTATGCTGCAGCAGGAAGAAAGGGATGTCCTAAGCATGCACAGGAAAGCTAACTTGGCAGCTTTCTCCTTCCTCAGGCAGAAAGCTAAAGTCAGCTGGATTCACGATGGGGATCAAAATACAGCTTTATTTCATCAAGCTATAAGGCAGAGAGCATACAGGAATCAAATCATATCTGTGTCTGATGAGAATGGGAACTGCTATTCTGGGCAAAAGGAAATTTCTAAGCAATTCACACAATACTACTCTAGCTTGTTCACTAGGAAGCAGTTTTATCACTGGAATGATGGGATTGTTGATTGTGGACCTGTCTTAACTCCTGAGCAACAGATATCTCTCCTGAGACCTTTTTCTGATCAGGAAATCAAGGAGGTGGTTCTCTCTATTCACAAAGATAAAGCTCCAGGTCCAGATGGATATGAAGCTGGTTTCTTTAAGGCTGCATGGAGTATTGTGGGGCAGGATTGCACTAAGGCTACAATAGAGTTTTTTACAACCTCTATTATGCCCAATAGTCTTAATGCTACAAATCTGGTGATGATACCTAAGGTGGACAACCCTTCTCAGGTTAAGGATTACAGGCCTATTGCCTGCTGTAACTTCCTCTACAAATGTATTTCTAAGCTCTTATGTTCAAGGTTGAGTGTGGTATTACCTAGTATTATCCAGGATAACCAGACAACATTCATTAAAGAGAGAAGCATAGTTCATAATATTTTGATCACTCAAGAGCTCCTAAGGTTATATGGTAGGAAAAATAGCTCTCGTAGATGCCTAATGAAAATAGACATCAGGAAAGCTTATGACACCCTTGATTGGAATTTTATTGAAGACATGCTAACAACTTTTAAGTTCCCTATGCAATTCAGGAGATGGGTGATGACATGCATTACTACTGCTTCCTATTCTATCTGTATAAATGGTCAGAATTCAGACTACTTCAAGGGCTCAAGAGGAATAAGACAAGGTGACCCCTTGTCTCCCCTGATTTTTGTTTTAGCTATGGAGGTTCTAACTAGGGGTTTTCAGAAAGCAGCTCTACAAAGGAACTTCATATTTCATCCTTTGTGCAAAAGCCATAAATTAATCAGCCTTGCTTTTGCTGATGACCTAATGGTCTTTTGCAAGGGACACCCAGCTAGTGTGAGCATTTTATATTCTGCTCTCCAGGACTTTGCTGCCAGCTCTGGTTTACAGCCAAGCATTGAAAAATCCCAGGTTTTCATGGCTGAGGCTAATCAAGCAAGAGAGAATGATATTCTAAATATCACAAGGTTCCAGAAAGGGGGATTCCCTTTCAGATATCTTGGTATCCCCCTCTCAGCTAAAAAGTGGTGTAAGGCTACTTGCTCAATTCTAATTGATAAAATCGGTAGCAGAATAAACACATGGAGGTCCAGAAGTCTATCTTATCAAGCAAGGTGCATTCTAATTAACTTTGTGCTTATGTCTCTACATGTTTATTGGGCATCAATTTTTATAATTCCTAAAGCTGTTCTCAAAGGAGTGGAAAGGAAATGCAGATAATTCCTTTGGGGTGTGGATGCAGATGGGCATTATCATGCCTCTGTGGCTTGGGAATCAGTGTGCAGACCTAGAAAGAATGGTGGTTTGGGGTTTAAAAATGCTAGCTTATGGAATTTGGTTGCTATAGGGAAGCAAGCTTGGCATATTGGTGCGAAAAAGGACTATCTATGGGTAAAATGGATAAGTTCCATTTACTTAAAGGATAGGAATTTCTGGCAGATTGAATCAAGGCAAGGGGATAGTTGGCATTGGAAACAAATTGTGAAGGCAAAGAATAAACTAGCTTATGGTTTTACAGGTGATTGTTGGAATGCTACTGCTAATGGGGTTTACACCATTAAACGTGGCTATTTGTTCTTATTGGGTACCTTGCCCTCTTTTCACCTACATCGTTTTGTCTGGAATCATTCATCTATTCCTAAACACATGTTCATTACATGGTTGGCAGTGCAAAATAAATTAAAGACAAGAGACAGATTGTTTAGCCAAGATCGTACCTGTGTGCTTTGTAATGGAGAAGACGAATCTCGAAATCATCTCTTTTTCGAATGTAACCGGTCTCAAGCCCTGCTGGAATCAGCTTGCCTGTGGATAGGAGTGAACAATTGGCCTTACAAATTCGTGAATTGGAGCAGATGGATAAATCATGCGTTCAAAGAGAAATCAAGGAAGAAGAGTATATTTACTGTGTTCGCTGCAGTGCTCTATGCAATCTGGACTGAGAGGAACAAGCGCATCTTCACAGGTATGAGCAAATCGATCTCCATGGTTATGCATGCATTGAGGAAGGAAGTTGCTTCAAGGCTGGCGTTCTGCTTTCCCCATTTTCGATCTTGGAAAGATAGAGCTCTAGTGGATAGAGTTATGTCTGAACTATAGTTGCCTCTTCGGTTTTTTCTGGTTCTTTTATTTGTTTGGTTGAACCTCTGTTGGGCTGGGTTTTCATTTCTTTGGTTGTTTAGTTCGGTTTTATCCCCTTGGTTTGGTGAACCCTTCCTAGAAGGTGGCACATGGACCAAGGTGTGATTGTATGATTCATTATTTGCTTGTGGTTTAATAATATTTTTTTATTCTACCAAAAAAAAGTTACAGGAAAACTTTATTTTGGAAATGTTAATGGAACAAAAGAAACTCCGTCCGTATTTACGGAGATTTTTATAAGTGAATAAGGTTTTAAAAAGAAATTTTAAGTTCACTAATTTACTAATGGATAATTAAGGGTAAATAAAGTAGGTGTTACACACTTATTATTAGTTAGATTTTTTTTATGTTTTATACTTTTATTTATTTATTTAAATTTGTCACAATATTTTTGTAATTTATTCATGTTAATATTTTTTCAATCTATTCATGTTATTATTTTTTTCTAATTTTTTCATGTAGAAGCCTGTAGATGATAAAGTATGTTAAACTGAATCAGTGTCACTCCAAATCCAATCTTTACAACCTCAAATCCATTCAATCACCTCAAATAGGTATGGACGGGTTCCTATTCATTCCCAATTTAAGATATAGAATTCCCGTGGATTATTATCCTAGTGATATGAATGAAATTTCTCATACCTATTTGAGGTGATTGAATGGATTTGAGGCTGTAAAGATTGGATTTTGAGTGAAAACGCATGGAAACAATTATGATGCAGCGACACCGGTTTAGTTTCAACATACTATATCATCTACATGCTTCTACATGAAAAAATTTAAAAAATATTAACATGAATACATTAAAAAAAAATAATAACATGAATAGATTGAAAAAATATTAACATGAATAGATTAAAAAAAATTGAGACAAATTTAAATATATAAATAAGTAAAAGTATAAAACATAAAAAATCTAACTGATAAGTGCAATATAATAATAAACTAAATTAAAAATAAATAAATAAGTGCATTAGAATAGCTAAAATTGATAAAAAAAAAATAAAAGCACAAAATTAAAAATAAATTAAATATATAAAAAAAAATTAAAAAAAATCTGTAAATAAAATATAAAACATAAAAAAATTACACCTAAACATTATAATAATAAATAAAAGCACAAAATTAAAAAATAAAATAAATATGTACATATAAATTTAAATAAAAAATAAAATAATCAAGAAAATGAAATATAAAAAAATTACCTCAAATAATAGACCAAGAATTTGTTTAAAATGAAGATTTAAAGTATTCCCTCTGTTTCTATTTAAGTGTCCTTATTTGGAGAATTTTTTTACCTGTCTTTTTATGATTTCAAGAGTATAATAAATGTTATTTTTCATGTTTACTCCTATTTAATATGGTATTGGTTTTTATAAGTAGTGAAAAAAAGTAATAATTGCAACACCCTACTTTCTTAACCCGAGTAATTAAGAAATAAATAATTAAATATGTACATCTCGGAAATATTATGGACTTGTTAATATATTAGAGTTTAATTTGTAGGAAATAAATTTTTTTTTTCTCTTTCCTTTGAAACCCTAATAGGTCGGGTGTTCAAAATCACGAAACCTTTGGATCTCGGAAAATATCATATACATTGATTTAACTATGGATTCGACGTCCTTTGATATCAATAAAGGGTGTCATGTATTCTTAGAAGTAAAATGTGAGATAACATTCACTTGACTTTGAAAACTTAGTACGGTTTTCTTATGAAAATAGTAGTGAGGCTATCACTCGGCATTTTCATAGCTTAAAGTATTAATCTTTCGAAGTGACGTAAACGAATCCTTCTTAAACAATATTAGAGTAGCGGAAAATCATTGGACCATGGGCGGATAATATAAACAATATATATTATATGTATACATCAGTGGTAAAAAGGGTACATAGTCCAAAGTAGTACGAAGATACCGGATCCAAGATACAAGTCCATACATCTGAAAACTAAAAGTGGGATCATCACTCTAGAGCTCTCCCAAAATATATACATTATAAAACATATCATGATAATGGCTCTAGAGTTGATCCAAGAGTAGGAGTAGCAGTAGTAGTCCAAGTCACCAGAGTAGCATCCAATCATCCATACGGTCCATAGTAGGTGCAAATCAGGTCAAGGATCCACAATACCTATACTATGCTTATACCTAGCAGGAACCACTCAGTCCTCCTTGAGGTCTAGTAACTGGCTCGACTGGTACCTCCTCCTCGCTCTCTCCCTCCTCCGGATCCTCCTTGCTGTTGTCCATCGGGGTAAAGACCCTACCACTGGGTCTAGGATCTGCAGCAGGCGCAGTCCTAACAGTACCCGTCGGACCAGGTGAGGGGATATTAGTATTAGTGAAAACTCTCAAAAAGCTAAGGGATGAGAACGAGTGGCCATTTGAAAACAAAAACTATGGAGCCTACGTACTGATCGAGTTGATAGTGGTGGTTCCCTATGGGTATAGAATGGGGGTACGTGCACAATATGGATAATGGGAATCTTAAAGCTACGAGGGCGCACGCGAGCAAGGGGTTAGGGTGATAGAGAGTAATCTCAATATAACACCCTTATTTTATATACAACATAAGAAGTAAAAATATATAATTAAAATGTTGTAATTAAAAATTCCTTTTTCACAAATCAAGTTTTCAATAACTTTGGGCATCCATTTACAATATAGTAGCACCCTAAATAAAGTTTCCTTCTTTCCCGATCTCTCGCCGCGCACTCTGATCCACAAGCTCTTTAGCAATCACCTAAAATGTTAACCACATAAGGGTGAGACCTTTTCACAACACAGTGAATCAGAAGATAATATAAAGCTCATAATATAAACTCAAGAATAACAATCAAATCAAGTCAGGGATCAACCAATTCATTCCATTCCTAATTCCTTATACATTCCTTTTTATCAATTTTCCATTATCCATAAACCTTTCCTAAATCCTTTCCACTACCATGTTCATTATTTATTCCCTTTAATTCCTTTATCCATTCTATTTTAATTTCTTTTATTCATTTTCCATTATGTGTAACCTCAATCAGAGATCTACACTTTCCATAGGGTGTAACCTCAAACAGAGATCTACACCTTACCATTGTGCGTAACCCCAAACAGAGATCTACACACAGAGTATGCAACCACAAACAGTGATCTGCAAACACTTCCCTTTTTACCTTTCCATTATTCATTTTCCATTAATGTGTGTAACCCCAAGCAGAGATATACACACACCGTCTAAGCAACCACAGACAGCGATCTGCAAACACTTCCCTTTTTACCGTACACCATTAGGATTTGGATACCCACTAGGTAATTGGCACACCTGTCTAGGGACTTGGAACACCTGCCCAGGACTTTACACCCATCTAGACCATAACCTGTAGGACTATGTACTTTTACCATTCCATTTATTTAATCAAATTATTGGTGTGGAAAACTGATCCTGTGGGTCACCCGGCGCCTACAGGGCGGTTTGGCCTGATGGGTAATTGGCCTGGCAGATAATTGGCCCTAACAGGTAATTGGAACACCTAGCCGGGTACCTAGTGTTCCGGGCCCCACTGATCAGTTTCCACTTAAGTTACCTTTACCATTTTCAGTTAAACAACAGTCCATTACAAATAATCAACAATCCAATCCATTCATATAAGTCATAATCAACTTCAATCCATGACCACAAATATGTACAAATAATCATAAACCTTCACATGTAGTCTCACATTCAATTTCCAGTCCATTTATTATAACCATCAACACAATTTCAATAATAATCACAATATGCATAAATATAAACCATTCCAATCACATAATATTTATAGATCACCCTTAACATTAGCCCTTATAACCATTTTCCTCTATTATCATATAGTCCAACTCATAACCTTAGTCCTCTCCAATTTACATATCATAATCACTACTTTCTTCCGTTATTATTAATTCCATTACATTTCCTTTTTCATGCTCTCATTATCCTTCCTATTATTTTAATTAACCATTCACATCACCCACTATCGATCATCAAATCAAAATAACACATACAACCTTTAAAATTCACATATATCCACAAATCAGTCGACATACTCAGATATGTCTCAGAGTGCTTAAAATAAATCATCTCCCTAGGGTTCTTCACTTCCTACTTATTTAATATACAAAAAGATTAAACATTAACAATTTTCAAAATAACAACATTAACCAATATACTACCGTTACCCTCCTTTAATTCTAATCACCTCTTAATCCATCACCCACAACCCAACTTAACTATTAAACTCAAATCCTATTATAAACCCTAACTATCCCTTACTCAAAGTGTGGAAAAGTGACTCCCCTTACCTTTTGTAGAGAATAGGAGAAGGAGAGAGAGAGAGAGAGAGAGAGCACTCCACCGAGCTCTTGGAACAAACTCTTAAACCCCTAGTTCCTTGCTCCATGACCAATTCCTAGCTCCCTTGATGATTATCCAACCTAATGAGGAAGATTGAGAGAGTTAGGGTTTTGAATTGGGAATTGGGGATTTGAGGGATTGAGAATGAAATTGGGGTTTTTTGTTGATAGAAAATCATGGGGAGATGATGGGGAATGATTATGGGGTGTTAATTTGGTTTGATTTGGTGTTACTTTGACATGGGAGAAGGATTGGGGAAGAGAGAAGAAGAGAGCTTCGAATGGGAGAAGAGGAAAATGAAGAACAACACTTAAAATTCGTGTTTTATGTCTGATTCAGCAGTGGTTAATCGATTAAGAACCGATTAAGAGGCGATTAAAGTTTTGCACACTATCTGACCTTAATCGATTAAACTACAGGTTAATCGATTAAGCTGCATAGTTTTGCAGAATCCCGTACTTTGAAAGACCATAACTTCTTCGTTACCCGTTGGATTTTGCTCAAATTTGATAGAAAGCTTCCCTACATACTAATCTTCACATCCAACGGTGGACTTTGTGATTTGAGATGTAAATATTTTTTTTTAATTTCCTAATATAGGGTGTTTATAACGCCGAAAACATCGCTTCTAACGCTCTTTTGTTCATCTTTCAACCTCCTTTCTGATGCCAATTCTTCCTAACTCCTTCATGGCACTCTTCGGGATCCCAATCCATCACCTAATTTCTTATTTAGCATGATTATCATTCTCCTAACCTTATCATTATTCTAATTATTTTGAGAATTAAAATTCGGGATGTTACAATTCTCCCCCACTTATTGGAATTTCGTCCCCGAAATTCCGTCCAAAATCCTTAAATGGAGAACCATCCCGGACAAGGGTTTCTTAACTATGAGGCCTACTTCACTTTGGTTGTACTCCCCCACTTAGAATTGGCATACCGTTCCGCATGAGTACGCCTCTAAGCTCTTGTACTCATTGAGGAGTACCGACTATGATTTAATTTAGTCTGCCTCAAAGCGAAGATCCTATCGAGTTTTCTAAGATCAGCTGAGTTTCCCTTCGGAATTCTACATTGAAGGTTGGAAAGGGTACTAATACGCTCTAAACACTATTACCCTCAAGGGTTGATCATAGTCTAGCTCCCAAAATCTAACACTTATCCTATTCCTACGCCCTTAACAATCACATTCATCATTCAAATAAACATAGATCATGTAAAAGTCATTCAAAGTTAAAGCATACACAACAACAACTCCCAATAACATTTAGTTCAGGTACAAACGCCATACCAAGCACTAGACATGGAGATTTAGAATTTAGTAAAAAGATTCCATACTAGTGATGCTTTGTAGAAAAACGGTTTTGCATTTATAAAACAAAATCCCTTGAAATCGGGTTCCTCCCTTAATGAGGGGAACACTGAGTTTTACTTGAAAATTTAATGAAATTTTGAATCGTGCACGTCACCATAAAGAGCTACCTCCATCTAGTTTCACAAGAGTCTATATGAGGAAGTGTAATCTTGTTCCAATTCGTCAGACTTAAAGAAAAGGGATATGCGGTTACTTTAAACAAAATTAGTTTAGTAAGTTTTCAAAATTTAGAACAATTGCATTCCCTTTTTCTCCAAGTTTGAAAATTGAATTTCATTCCAAATTGACTTGGGTTTGTATATAGAAAATTCCTATTTAATCGACGAGTGACTTGGTTAAAGCAATTGAGCTAATTCACTGATCGATTACTTAGAAATCCTTTCATCCTTTATTACTTTCTTAAAAATTTGTCGTGTAACCTCATAATCCATTTGGAATGTTTGTGGTTCGGTGCACCCTTTTGAAGTTTATTTTGAACATTCACATACGCAAACAAATAATCGTAATACTATTCACTCACAAATATCAAGCACATAGGTCAATCAGACAACCACAAATATGCATGAATAATAGTCCTATCTATCCTAGGATTTCATAGCCACTAACTATACCCGTAGTCCTAGCTACTCGCTAAGGACTATCTAGGATTCCTAATCCTAGGACAAAACACAAAAGCTCATAATTTGAAAGTCATTTGAAAACGCTTGCAAAATTTGAAACCCTCCAAGTTAAACATGAAATGTATACATGTACATATATTGATATGTACATACACCAACATAGTCAAGTTTTTATTTTGAAAGCAAATCCTGAAAATAATACTTTTAGTCGTTGTTGTGATTGAAATGGATTTTGGGACTTTTAAATATGGGGATGGTAATTGAAAAGTTCTTAGTCCCAGATTATCGTTTGGTAGCATTTTCGAAAGTTTAAATCCATTTCAATCATAACATAAACTTTTTGGTATATGCACATATGTAGATATATTCTTTCAAATATACAAAAATAATTTTGAGTCCGAAAATAGGAGTTCCCTTTTATATCGAGAAGCCTTTTGAAATCGAACGGAAATTGCAACACAATTAGTTTTAGAAATGGTTTGGAATCATGTTGCAAAAAAATGTTTAATAATTTGGGTTGTAAAAATACCTACACACAAATGCAACAACCGTATATGGTAATAACCCAGAAATATTAATACTATAGGGTGACCATCTGAATATACGAATAAGGAAATAATTTAGTAGCATTAAGCACAAGCATGCATGAACACAAGACATATGAAATAACAAACATATGCTATGCACCACGATCATTTAGCGCAACACCTAGTATTTATAATAGTACCATCAAGTGTGTTATGTATACACATATACATGTGGAACAACACATACATATGTATATAGATACACACCAATACTATTATAGATCTAATCCAAAACTCGTGTAAAGACCTCCCGATTGAATTTAAACCCTTGGTGCTGATTGAGTAAAATCTCTGGTCATTCAAAAATCCAATTATTGTCACTTGAGTTTAATTTCAATCAATAGGACTCCATACTTATCTTTCATTTAGTATTAAAGTTATCGGAATTAAATTAGTGGTGGAGTCAACTACAAATATCACATAAAAATTACTATTGTTCTTCGTGGATTCCAATCTAAGCGATGTAAACTAAATTACTCGTTTAGATTAGAATTAAATAAGGAATTATTTCAATTCTCCTGATTTCCACCGCTAATTTCCGTCCGCTTACTTTAACGCTAAACCATTCCGCGTATAAATATATTTTGAGAACCTTTCGATTGAATCCGAACCGCTTCCACAAGTTAGGCAAAAGTCCTCTTATATTCGTAAATCAAATTGGTGTGGTTCAGCGATTGAAATTCAATTGGTCAGTACTAAATGCTTATTTCACACTTGGTGTCACAGTTAGTCGAATCGAGATTAGTAATGGAATTGACTATTAGTTTAATTTTAAGCATTCTTTTTCGCTCTCTCAAGTACTAGTCTAATCAATGTGAATTTAATCCCTTGATTAGATTGGCATCGAGATTCTAACTTATAAAAATCCATATGGTTCCATTTCAAATCTCCATCCAACTACTTTGATACCCAACTACTTGCCAAATCCACGTATTCAAGTAGTAAACAATTAAACACAATGAAACAAGGAGAATTATATAATTGTCATTAAGGTTTCATACATCGGAAATTGTTTACAACTTCACGATAGTACACAAACTCTTGCATTTCGGTGACTTCACCTCCCAATAGATATAATGTCGGATTGGCCATTTCCAACACTACATTTAATAGGTGGTAGTAGTCCTCGCAATTCGGTTGAATTCTTGTACTACATGTTCAATTGCTTAATTAGATTTCCTTTGTATAAAACTTTAACTTTCAATTAGTCCAAAAACTCAACATTTATGCTCTCGACTAATCGTGTTCATACCACTTAGGTTTCCTGTTTGCAATTGGGTGAATACTCAGAATATCCAATTCTTTGAATCACTAAGGGATCCTGCTTAGTTTCCAAAGAATTCGATTCTCTTTTCGCTTTCATAAAAATTTATTAGTTTAACACTTGTTGTTATTTCCCATTTGCAAACATAAACTTACTCAATAGCATTTATCATTTACAATTTCCACATAAAAGGGTCTCACCTTTAATGGAGAAGCTCGAGATGAGAGTGTTCGCAGCGAGGTTGGGACCACTTTCCCTCAGGTCGGAAGGAAGGAACTGCTCTGATACCATAAATATAACACCCTTATTTTATATACAAAATAAGAAGTAAAAATATATAATTAAAATGTTGTAATTAAAAATTCCTTTTTCACAAATCAAGTTTTCAATAACTTTGGGCATCCATTTACAATATAGTAGCACCCTAAATAAAGTTTCCTTCTTTCCCGATCTCTCGCCGCGCACTCTGATCCACAAGCTCCTTAGCAATCACCTAAAATGTTAACCACATAAGGGTGAGACCTTTTCACAACACAGTGAATCAGAGGATAATATAAAGCTCATAATATAAACTCAAGAATAACAATCAAATCAAGTTAGGGATCAACCAATTCATTCCATTCCTAATTCCTTATACATTCATTTTTATACATTTTCCATTATCCATAAACCTTTCCTAAATCCTTTCCACTACCATGTTCATTATTTATTCCCTTTAATTCCTTTATCCATTCTATTTTAATTTCTTTTATTCATTTTCCATTACGTGTAACCGCAATCAGAGATCTACACTTTCCATAGGGTGTAACCTCAAACAGAGATCTACACCTTACCATTGTGCGTAACCCCAAACAGAGATCTACACACAGAGTATGCAACCACAAACAGTGATCTGCAAACACTTCCCTTTTTACCTTTCCATTATTCATTTTCCATTAATGTGTGTAACCCCAAGCAGAGATGTACACACACCGTCTAAGCAACCACAGACAGCGATCTGCAAACACTTCCCTTTTTACCGTACACCACTAGGATTTGGATACCCGCTAGGTAATTGGCACACCTGTCTAGGGACTTGGAACACCTGCCCAGGACTTTACACCCATCCAGACCATAACTTGTAGGACTATGTACTTTTACCATTCCATTTATTTAATCAAATTATTGGTATGGAAAACTGATCCTGTGGGTCACCCGGCGCCTACAGAGCGGTGTGGCCTGATGGGTAATTGGCCTGGCAGGTAATTGGCCCTAACAGGTAATTGGAACACCTAGCCGGGTACCTAGTGTTCCGGGCCCCACTGATCAGTTTCCACTTAAGTTACCTTTACCATTTTCAGTTAAACAACAGTCCATTACAAATAATCAACAATCCAGTCCATTCATATAAGTCATAATCAACTTCAATCCATGACCACAAATATGTACAAATAATCATAAACCTTCACATGTAGTCTCACATTCAATTTCCAGTCCATTTATTATAACCATCAACACAATTTCAATAATAATCACAATATGCATAAATATAAACCATTCCAATCACAGAATATTTATAGATCACCCTTAACATTAGCCCTTATAACCATTTTCCTCTATTATCATATAGTCCAACTCATAACCTTAGTCCTCTCCAATTTACATATCATAATCACTACTTTCTTCCGTTATTATTAATTCCATTACATTTCCTTTTTCATGCTCTCATTATCCTTCCTATTATTTTAATTAACCATTCACATCACCCACTATCGATCATCAAATCAAAATAACATATACAACCTTTAAAATTCACATATATCCATAAATCAGTCGACATACTCAGATATGTCTCAGAGTGCTTAAAATAAATCATCTCCCTAGGGTTCTTCACTTCCTACTTATTTAATATACAAAAAGATTAAACATTAACAATTTTCAAAATAACAACATTAACCAATATACTACCGTTACCCTCCTTTAATTCTAATCACCTCTTAATCCATCACCCACAACCCAACTTAACTATTAAACTCAAATCATATTATAAACCTAACTATCCCTAACTCAAAGTGTGGAAAAGTGACTCCCCTTACCTTTTGAAGAGAATAGGAGAAGGAGAGAGAGAGAGAGAGAGCACTCCACTGAGCTCTTGGAACAAACTCTTAAACCCCTAGTTCCTTGCTCCTTGACCAATTCCTAGCTCCCTTGATGATTATCCAACCCAATGAGGAAGATTGAGAGAGTTAGGGTTTTGAATTGGGAATTGGGGATTTGAGGGATTGAGAATGAAATTGGGGTTTTTTGTTGATAGAAAATCATGGGGAGATGATGGGGAATGATTATGGGGTGTTAATTTGGTTTGATTTGGTGTTACTTTGACATGGAGAAGGATTGGGGAAGAGAGAAGAAGAGAGCTTCGAATGGGAGAAGAGGAAAATGAAGAACAACACTTAAAATTCGTGTTTTATGTCTGATTCAGCAGTGGTTAATCGATTAAGAACCGATTAAGAGGCGATTAAAGTTTTGCACACTATCTGACCTTAATCGATTAAACTACAGGTTAATCGATTAAGCTGCATAGTTTTGCAGAATCCCGTACTTTGAAAGACCATAACTTCTTCGTTACCCGTTGGATCTTGCTCAAATTTGATAGCAAGCTTCCCTACATACTAATCTTCACATCCAACGGTGGACTTTGTGATTTGAGATGTAAATATTTTATTTTGAATTTCCTAATATAGGGTGTTTATAACGCCGAAAACATCGCTTCTAACGCTCTTTTGTTCATCTTTCAACCTCCTTTCTGATGCCAATTCTTCCTAACTCCTTCATGGCACTCTCCGGGATCCCAATCCATCACCTAATTTATTATTTAGCATGATTATCATTCTCCTTACCCTATCTTTATTCTAATTATTTTGAGAATTAAAATTCGGGATGTTACACTCAACCTCACCCTCAAAAGTAGCATGGTGCTCCTCAAACGTCCATGCACCACTAGGGATAGGTCTCATCTCGACGCAAGCTAGGTTTCTGGCCAGCACCTAATAAGGGAATAGGGGTAAGCATATACATACACATAATCAAATAAGAGCAACTAGAAATTTAACAACCACATATATCAAGTCATCTATCAACATAATATATGCATATGTTCAAGCCATATTCATTTATGATTAACTTTTTAATTATAATGGCATGATGCATGTCATCTCTCAAACCTGAGATACTCCAACTAAATATCCTTGTGGACGTCCATCCATAACATCGGCGTATTCTAATCCAAGAATACTTTTGATACGTTATTTGAACATATGGCGTTCTAGCTCAGAAGTGATAACAACGTCACCTTATCTGGTGAACGTCACGTCGCCAAAACGTAAACCTATCACTTTACAATATACAACAGGAGTGATAAACAACGTCACCACATCTGATGAACGTCACGTCGCCAAAACATAAACCTTATCACTAGTGATACATAACAGAGGTGATAAACAACGTCACCATGTCTGATGAACATCACGTCGCCAAAACGTAAACTTTATCACTTGTGTGCATCACACGGTTGAAAACATCAAATCAACAGTATATCACATACTGCCCACATCGTCAACCATAATGTGTCATCGAGCTAGCAGCAACATTTGGCACTCCCAGAGGTCCTCCTCATGTTTCTCGAACATGATAAACGATAAATTCTACCAACACCATGCATGAATGCATTAATGTCTCAATTGAGTTATTCATTTAGTTGTTTTATAATATTTCAACTTATTATAAAATAAATACAAGCTTTTTATGCATAACACTTAGAAATAATAATCCCATATTATTTCAGGTATGATTTCAGTGTGATCTCTTCAAAACCAACATTTCGGCCCTCGTCTCGGACTAACACCGAGCTGAGGGCGGAATCCCCTACGGAAAGATAAATGAAAAGACTCTCCCCCTCTCGAGGGCTGGAGAGAACTGAAGGGGAAGAGAGATATTCCTTGAGCGCAAGGAAAGAGGCTTCACAGTTCTGATCCCAGTTAAAAGTTGTGCCTTTTTTCAAAAGTTGGTACCAGGGTAAGGCTTTCTTAGCAGCTTGAGGAAGAAATTTGGACAGTGCCGCCATTCTGCCAGTTAATTGTTGCACCCCTCTGAGGTTTTCATTTCTAATACAGCACGACATTTGTCGGGGTTTGCTTCGATTCCTCTATCGGAGAGCATGAATCCGAGGAAGGCACCAGCGGGGACCCCGAAGGTACACTTCTCCAGATTCAATCTCATCCTATGTGCTCTTACCCTCTCCAGAACCATGGTCAGATCTCGGACATGGTCTTCCCTTTTCTTGCTCTTTGTAAACATGTCATCGATATAGACCTCCATGGTGGTACCAATGATCCCATCAAAAACTTTATACATCATCCTTTGATAGGTTGCGCCAGCATTCTTTAGGCCGAAAGGCATGACAGTGTAACAGTAAGTTGCCTTTCCGGTCGTGAATGTGGTCTTGTCTTGATCAGGGGGATACATAGGGATCTGATTGTATCCCGAATATGCATCAGTGAATGACAACAACTGGTAGCCTGCTGAATTATCGACGAGCTGGTCGATAATCGGCAGCAGATACTGGTCCTTAGGGCAGGCTTTGTTGAGGTCGGTGTAATCCACACACATCCTCCAACTGCCGTTTGCCTTTTTAACCAACACAGTGTTTGCAACCCATTCGGCGTATGGGACTTCTTTTATAAACTCGGCTTCGAGCAACTCGGACACCTTTTCCTGGATGACTTTTGCTTTCTCGGTCCCAACCCGTCTCATCTTCTGCGCTACTGGCCTTGCCTTCGGGTCTACACTGAGCTTGTGACAGATAAAGTTCGGGTCGATCCCCGGCATATCGGCCGAGGTCCAAGCAAACAGATCTAAATTAGCTCGCAACAGTGCGATGATCTCATCCTGGATCTCCTTGGGGAGGTCAGCACCCACTTTGACAGTTCTGTTGGAGTCAGCAGGATCGATGGGAATTACCAACCATTCTCCTTGAGGAGACGGTCTGAGATCATCCTGTTCGGCCCTGACATCCAATTCGGCCAAAAGGACCTTCCCTTTGGCTAATGTCGGACCAGAGAGTTCTTCTTGCTTTTTCCTATTTTCCCGTAGACTCGCGTTATAGCAAAGTCGGGCTTTGAGCTGGTCAGCTTTGACGGTGACAAGGTTGTCGTCAGAACCGACGAATTTCATTGCTAAGTGAACTGTTGAGACCACTGCCCCGAAGGCTTGCAGGCAAGTTCGTCCCAGTATCACATTGTATGGGGATTCAGAATCAACCACTAAAAACTTGATAATCTCCGTTCGTGCCGAAGGCAGTTTGCCCAAGGTCACCGGGAGGAGGATGGCTCCAAGGGGGCGTATTGCCTCGCCCGTGAAGCTGATAAGATGCCCTTCAAAATGTACGAGGTCGGAGGACCTTAGTTTCAGTGCTTGAAATGTGTGGAGAAAAAGAATGTCGGCCGAGCTTCCTTGGTCGACGAGAACTCGGGCGATTTCGAAGTTGCCAATCATCGCCGCGATCACCATTGGGTCATTGTGATCCGGGATGATATCTCCTAGATCCTGGTCAGAAAAACTGATTGGGATGCTCCGAGATGGTTTCTTACCAATAGGCTTGTGGCGAACAGCTAATATTTGCTGAACGTACTTTTTCCTTTCCAACTTCTTTTCGCCACCACCGGCGAAACCTCTAGAGATAGTTTCCACTCGGAAATTTTCCGGTGTCTTAAACAGATCTTGTACAACAAAATTTCTTGGTTGTTGTTGGGACCCATCGGGGGCTGAGGCTTGAACGGTGGCTCGTTCGGCGGGATGCCGCACGGGCCATCTTTGATGCGACGATAGTGACAGTGGGTGAGGAAGGGGGGTGGTGGGGACCTTGCTGCCCTGTTAGCCTCAAGGTGTGATCGCAGGTCCTTAGTTGACGGGATTCTCTCTAGGCGCTCCCTCCTCCTCTTCTGATCTGGCTGTGCTTCAGACATGGTAGTGTCTTCTGGGTGGGGATGAAGTTTATCTCTCCCCACAGACGGCGCCAATGTGATGTCCTAGACGGTGAGGTCCTCCAAGGGTAGGAGAAGACCTTCGAAGGAGCCTCTGTCTAGGGTTGATATGTGATGTTTGGTGGGAGTCCTCAAGTGGCTAAGGAAGAGAGCTAGAAAGTAACCCTAATCACTGGTGTGTGAGAGTGACAATTAGGGTTAGACGACGTACCTGAGCCCCATGTAGTATGGAGCTACTTATAGGGGGGAGCTGGTTGCCCTAATGGGCTTGCTTTAGGCCCAAGTAGGGCCAGCCTGTACTGAGCTATGAGTGGATGAGCTGTCCTTGCGGATAAGGTGATGAGCTGTCCTTGTGGATGAGAAGGGAAGATGTCATCATGTCCTTGGTGTCGGACTTGGGAAGGTGTCGGACTTAGACGTCGGACCTGAGTTGGAGCACGAGGTCGGCTCGTATCTGGCGTCTGTTCGGCCGTTGAGCATTGAGCTCGGCCAAGCGCTCAAAAGGCTTCTTGTAGGGCCGTGAGGCCTTAGGCAAGAGGTCTGAGGATCTCGGCTAGGCCGAGTCCACCACAATCGTAAGTTAAACATTATTAGAATTTAGAAATGATATCTTGTTGAATTTTTAACACCGATAATCTATTACCCTGAACTGATAATCGGTTATCACGTGTATTTTTCAAAACATGAAACAAATACAAAGAAGTAATCAATTACTCTCTCGTGGTAATCGATTACCCATATAAGCAGAATACAGAAAACTTAAGTTTTAACATACCATTTCCAATTCTAATCAATCTTAATTCAAAACCACTATTCATTGAGATCAAATGGCATGAAACAAATATGCTTCAACATTGAAATCAAGTAAAATCTCAAAGAATCCAACATTCTCACAAATTATGCATAAAACACATTTTAACAACTCAAAGTATCAAATTTATTTTCATTCAGGTAAACCCCAATTGCAGGCATCCACACTTAGTATGCACCTCAAAAGTTCACATTTAATTGTGAGTTAAGAATTGTTGGAAATTAAAAATGGTGTTTTGCTGAAACCTTAACACTGATAATCGATTACTCTGATCTGGTAATCGATTACCATGTGTATTTTTCAAAACCTGAAACAGATGCATCATGATAATCAATTACCCTATCGTTGTAATCGATTACTCATGACAGCAGATGCACAAAAACTGAGTTTTAACACACCTTTTTCATTTCCAATCAACTCTAACTTCAAACCTTCATTTACAGAGGTCATATGGCACATAATAGACTTGTTCAAACACTAAACTCATACCAAAATTCTCAGATTTCAACAATTCCACGAATTATGCATAAATATCATCATTTAGCAACTCAAAGTATGAAATCACAATACATGCATCAAAACCATGATTTCAGGCATCAAACACTTTGCATGTACATAATATAAGTTGCTCATAACTCAAAGTGAATAAGATTTGGTCTCCAAACCAAAAACCTATTTCAAACTAAGCCCTTGTGAGTCTCATGGTGACTCCCTACACAAAACACATCAATCACTCTCATTCTAGTGAATGTAAAGCTTTCCTCATACCTCTAAGTTGTGCTCCAACAAGAACTTTGCAGAGAAAGGGACTCCAACTCCAAATTCCACTAAATCCACAGCATGCAGACAAAGTTGGACATGGTACCAAAATCGAATTGGTTGACACATGAAACAGCCATGAAAATAGGGCAAATTAGTTCCTATGAACTCTTTGCAACACGTACTCACTAAAGGAACAACTTTGAAATCAAAGGGGATCGTGTGCTTACCAAAGTCGAGCTTCAAACTGAGCTCCAGGAACCAATTTTCCAATTCTACAGAATTTGGGACCAAACTTTGCAAGCTTGATTCTTCCAGCACACACACCCTCAACTCACAAGTTTGGTATCTTTGGAAAGCTTGAGATGTAAGCTTTCCAACCGTGTATAACTCTCAGCCTAGCTCTCAGAGACGAAGACGAATCGAGCCCACGAACTCAAGAACTCTAATTTGTGTTTCAGACCAACACAAGCCAAAATCAACCAAAATCCATCTACTCAAATCCTTAAATAGAGCACTCTAAGCTCCATGTGTAACACCCCAATTTGGACTTAGAATTTTCACTAAAAATTTGCGCCATTTTTTTATAAACATTTCCAAAATCAGTTTATTTTAATTCTTTTACAAAAAGATTTTCATAAAACAATTTGATTCATTTGTTTACAAAATGATTTGATACTTAACTCGCGTCATAAAAATTCTATTTCCAAAAAGAGATGTTACCATCCAACACATTTCAAAAAAACTCATTTTCTCCATGTCATATTTAATTGATGGTTAACTTGCGGAAAATAGTTTAGGTACTTATGAACATGATACAATAACCAAAAAGAACTTCTTTTATTTCATTTCAGATAAATATTTATTACAGTAGGGGTTACATTCGAAACAGAGTAATCATGTCCTACCCATCCAGAGATGGAGTACAAAACAAAGACTATCCTAGAATATTGATCTTCATCATTTCCTCCACCGCAAAAGTCTGGAAAGTTCCTCGATTGCTGCTTCTGCTTCCTCCTCGTATAAGCGTCATCTTGCGATCTTCTTCCGACTTGAGCAACCACTACTCGAGATATTACATGATCTGCCATCTGTGAACATTGTTCCCCCAATGTCCACAGGAAAGGAAAATAGAGAGAGTAAGCACTTCCAAACGATATGATCGTCGACGACGTGGGCTTACTATAGGGGAATATTAAGACCACACAAGCATATAATATATACATCATTATTATCATTCCCTTATAAACAACTTCAGCTAGTTACCATAGAGTCCTTTCCACCAAAAGAATAGTCTTCATGAAACTATAACCATTATATTTAATTATCTTTAGGTTCTAAGTTTCAACGTGATAACCACCGAAAATTAAAAGGGAGTACCACCACCGAGGCTCAAGGGTTTGGTAGCACACACGTTACATCTCCTCCATCATTCCAACCACATCCTAGTTCGGAAAGCAGATGAGACGCACAGGAACCCTAACCATGCTGGCATCGATGTCGAAGGGTACGCACCAAAAGTATTCAACAACCGAAGTAAAATTATTTCATCCATATAGTTTCACCAAAAATACAGCGACACTAGCCCCATTCGGGTTCCCTCTCACCATCTAGGATTTGTTCAAGGGGGCGATAGTGCTATCTCTAGTTGATCGTGCAGTTCTTCGCTACGACATTGTCTACAACCGAGAGACAAGTCCTTGTAGTCTTGTCCCGCCTAGAGAAGCGCTCGAGGCTTCTTGACGTTTCACCGTCCTTGCCCTCCCCTATCACAATCGACACTTGAAGAGACACCGACCTCCAAGCATACCTGAGTATCTGTAGATAATCAGGGTGTCTTTGCTCTCCACTACTTCACTCTCAACGTGTAGGTTTAGGAAAGGGGTTCCTAAGTCTTTTAAGTCTTTTCTTAAACCTAAGTTTTGGTCAACCCATTCTAAGCCTTGCTTCTAACGGGCCTCGACCTCGAAGGGACCACAGCCATATTTACCTATAGTACAGTGGATTCCAGAAGACTTGAAACCACGACAGTCATCCACGTGGCCAGTCACTTAAGGGGATTATTAAACAAAGTTATTTTTGTGTCGCTTGCACCATCACTGTACACCAATATCGCTTACAAAATCCATTAATCATTCTTATATTTCATAATAATATTTCAAAAATATGCCAAATCCTTTTCATGGAACGACTGTTCGAAAAATACTAAGAAATCTTTTCATAGGAACAACCGTTCAAAAACATTAATTATCTTTCTATAGGATGAACCATTATTTCCAAAATATATTCCCAATCTTCTTGTTATCTCACCATATAACTCATTTCCATATAATATACAATAAAAATATATAAAATGGTATAATCAATTATCATCCAACATACAATTAATATCGAGGAATCGTGTTTTTCGTATAAACGGCGGAACACACACTCAATTGCCGTTTTACTACTCGACCGATAGATTCCTAGTTCCGACCTTTGAGATGATACGGAACGTCCTAATATTACCCTACATGCCACTATGTCTTAAGAAGGCTTCTCTCACCTGAGATCCACGCTTACTCTGTTTTCAACCTTTGAGTCCACATACACCTCCAGCAGCTTGTTCACTTTTGATTCCTTTTTTCTTGAATGATGAACGACATACAATTAATATCTAATGAATACCTTACACTATCTATTTACGTATGTACAGATTAAACCCAAAGTACCTTAAAACAAAAATCCTTTTTAAAACGGAAATCCTTTTAAGGGCATTAGATAATTTAGAACAATTCCTTTAAAGAATCAAGAAATCCCTTTTACGAACATAATTTAAAACTCACTCCGATATTTGAAAATTATTTAAAATACAATTTTATTTCTACAAAAACCATACCATATTGCTTATATAACGACTACCACCTTCAACACTTATACACATAACAAATACTTAAACAAACATCATAGATTTCTTTACATTATTTTAAAAGATAACTCAACATCATAAAAATCATACTTGAATTAATCTATTTCCTATAGTTACACATAGACCACTTAGAGAAGTACAACACCAGTATCAATACTCATAGCATACATTTATTTATTTAATAAGATAACATAACTTAACTAATAACTATTAACATTATATTTTCACATCAATATACAAGATCAAGCAATATGACACTCATATTTTTTTATTTGCATGAAAATCATAACCAAAAACTTATATAACAACTACCAAGCCATCACTAATATAAACAAATCAATTTACTCCAACTTGATGCAACATTTTTAAGAAAATGGGACAGCAACTAATTTTCATTTAAAAATCAATTTTATCACCTAAACAAGTAACCTAACACATAAACAAATATTCCTAATCAAAACTCATGCATTTTTCCAAGTCAAAATAATTCTATGAGCTAATGCAACTAAATAATTTTGCTGGACAACATGTAATTACAAGTACATAAAGTCACTTTTCTCCTAAACTACTCACTCAAAAATTATGCCACTTTTTCCTATATATAATATACAAGTCTTACCATCTAAATAACATTTAAATAGCATATAATCTCATTCAAAACAATTCTGGACAGCAAAGAAAAATAGAGTAGCTTCACTTCAACATCACCCGAAAAAGCATCTTTTTCTATTTATTATTAAAGGATACATACACCAAGGTCTAAAAACAAAGTCAAACTAAATAAAATAATATTTTTCTTTATAAAACAATTCTGGACTGCAGCCTAATTAATTTAAAAATAATTCATTTTATTTCATCAAATCACATTCTTTCTTGCTATAATTTATAACATAACATATATAAAATTCATCATCACACATACACACAAAAAATAACATTTTGGGGACCCGACGGTCCAATAAAATTTCATTTTCCAGAATTAAAATAATTTTTCCAGGATTAATTTATTTTACAAAAACACTTCACTTACTATTTAATTTTAATGTGTTTTGGATAAATATGTTCATCTTGAAAGTTAATGTATTTTCAACAAGAAGCTATACTATTTTATTGAAGGGACAATGGTTCTAATTTCATTTGACTATGATTTATGAATTTTAATTAAATGTTTTTGAAAATTAACTTGTTTCGGTTTTCACTTAAAGTCCCTTTTTCGTAAAACGCATTATACTGATTACTATTTATTTTTTTTATATGATCGGTTAGACGACGAAGGATGTTAGAATCAGTTCCAGCGGAAGCAATGAATCGCCCTACGTTTGGACATCTTTATACGAAAAGAACTATGTTTAAGGAAATGCGAGGTAAGGAGTGAGTGTTACCTTATCTTAGGGATAAGTTTCTAGTATGTATATAATGCTTGCTAAGAGTTGAGTGTTAGTTTAGGGTAATGAATATGATTACATATTAGAAAATGGAAATGAAGGAGTTTAATTAATGAGGATGTTGTGAATATATGCTTAATTGTGAGTAAGTGCTTATTTGTGAACATGTGTATATTTGTGAAAATGTGTTTATTTGTGAATATGCGCTCATTTGCAAATATGTGTATATATAAGATTAGGTGTATACTTGTGGTCGTGTGCATATATTGGTTGTTGTTGAAATGCTCAGAAAAGGTGGAAGTAATTACTAAATAATTGATTTGGAAAGAGAATGATAATTGATAAAGGGATAATCGAATATATAAAATGATTGAGTGAAGTACCTAATAAAGAAAGAAGATTATTTTGTGTGGAATCCGACTGCGATGTGTTCGCGAATCAGATAGTCCACGTTAAGGAATAAAGAGTTATTTTGTGTGGAATTCGACTACGATGTGTTCGCGAATCGGATAGTCCACGAAAGATTTGAGGGGTAATTCCTTGTAGCCGACTGCGATGTGTTCGCGAATCGGGTTCCGACTGTGATGTGTTCACGAATCGGATATACTACGATAGAGGAATTACTTGGTACTCCTTGCAGCCGACTACGATGTGTTCGCGAATCGGGTTCCGACTGTGATGTGTTCACGAATCGGATATACTGCGATAGAGGAGTACGACTCAACCTCTTGCGTCCGACTACGATGTGTTCGCGAGTCGGACAGTATGCATGAGGGATGATGTTGTCAAAATTGTTAAGAATGAAAAAGAATAAAAGAAATATAAAACGCCAGATAGTGCTTGAAAAAGAATGAAGTGTGTTGTGATCAAACTGTAAAGGAATCAAAATATGAGAGGAGAAAAGATATGAGAATGTTTAATGAATGAAAATGGGTTTATTTGTAAATGAATATGATATGACTTGACTTTGTGCGTATATGCATTACTTGAATTAAGTGTGTTTGGCTTAGTCGGTTATTATGTCATATCAGAAACTGCTATTCCTACTTTATGTGTAATGCTCACCTCCTTACCATTTTTCCAGGTACCGAGATTTGAGCTTGCACTATCATTGGCCGAGCAGGTGCACACTCCACTTCGTGGAGTGTGAGTTAGTTATAGGGGATTATAGGTTATTTAATTGTAATTAATTTATTTTAATTTGATGCTATGTGGGGTGCGATGTAGCACCGGTTTATGATTATGTGTTGTTGATAGCCTTGTTGGCTTCTGGTTGTTGAAAATTAATAGGTTCATCAGGTTGCAGGAAAAATCTAATTTTTGGGAAAGTCCGGAAAATAGAGGAAACTCCGTCCGTTTGACGAAAGATTTTTAATAATTAAAAAGGAATTTTTAACTTCTCTATTTAGATTAATGGGTAATTATGGGTAGTATAGTGTAGGTGTTACATTTATGGTATCAGAGCAGTTTCTCCTCGGCCTTTGGAGTAACTTATTACTCCTGTAGTTTACTCACCAAGCGAGTAACATGTGATTAGAAATGGATTTGTTTTATTATTTAGTTAAGTATTGTTGCTAGTATACTGATAGGAATAGTTGCGAATTATAGCGTAGTGAGTATTTGAGATTTCTTTTAATTTTGTTTAAGTTGTTTGATACTTACCAAAGAAAACTCGAAATCATGTCAAAGAAAAATAAATATGGGTCATATTTAGAAGTGGACGAATGACGAGACTAAGGAAAGACAATACCCCCAACGGGCTAGAGCACTAAGTTGCTACCCCACCGGGAGAAAGTAATCTTTAGTTTCAGACCAAGTGAGCCAATTCTAAACGTGACAACTCAAACCAAGACTTCGGTATTTTTGAAATTGAAGTGAAATCAGAAAAAATTTTCTAAGGGTCACTTAACCCAAAACTTAAGTGAAATGAGAATGGTTTTATCGCTGATATGGTGTATGGTTGAGACTGATCACCTCAAAGTGTACATCTATTGGGAGATATAATCATCTTGTCCTTAAGTTTCGGTAAGCATTTTGAAATTTTGTAATGTCCCAAACTTAGGAGGAGTAAGGTTCATTTATTTAGGTCCCATCCCACATGTCCTAACTTTTTTTTTAAATTAGAGTAGGCAGCGGAAAAGAGTCAACCTTAAGTGTTTACCTTGGATTTAGACTTGTAGATGTGTTCTCGGTAGACCGTAGACTTCTTTTGAATTGCCATACTAGGTATAGATTATCGAATTATTTTTCATGGTAACATGTGAAATGAACTTGTTTTGGCACAAAAACTATTTTGAAAAACTTTGTTATGAAATAGTGTTAATAACAGACGTCATTTGATTTTTAGTTGTACTAGTATTTAAAGTGAATTTCAATGTTTTGAACTGAACCAAAATCATTCCAAATTGATCGTTAAGTCGCACAACAAATTTTTTTAAGAAGGTAGTAAGGAAAGCAAGGATTCCTAAGTAATCGAGCGGTAAATTAACCCATTCTTTAATCAAGTCATACGCCGATTAAATAGGAACCCCTTATATGCGACACCAATCAACTCGAAATCCAAAGAAATGTAACTGTCACAATTTTTAAATATGTACCAAAGCAAATTTTCTAACCAAAAACACATTTCCTTTTTCCTTGAGTTTGATAATCTCGAGTACTTCTACAATCCTTCATCTAAATCCTCACAGAGTTAGATGGAGGTATTTCTTTTTGAAATATATGATTTGATTTTCAAAGCCTGTTTTCGGGATTTAACACGAATTATTTAGCATAAATATATAAAAATGTTTTAAAGTACAAAGTAATTCTTATGATTGAAAATCTTACAAAAAAAATTCTAAATGAAAATAAACGTCTCTTCATCAAGAGGGGAACTTGATTTTCAAGATTTCGATTTTTATAAATGTATAACTGCTCTTCTTATACGGGGTTTTATTTATTGAATTTTAATTTTCATACATAGTAATTGTTTTTACTAAAGATTTTGTGTATAATTTTGGGATGGTTTAAGTAATTGAGACTTCGTTAGATTGTGCGAAGTCATAGGAAACGTTTGATGTAAGTTTTACCAATGAAAAGGGGATTAGGTGTTAATAAGGAATGTATGTATGTTAATCTATGACTATGAGGTTATGGATATGGTCAAGTGCCCTAGATTAAGGATAAGTTCACGATCCGTGTGGTAGGATTAGTTGTTTTCCTGAGTCAATATTGAACATAATGGTAATAGTATAAGGTTGCTGTTAGTGATTAAGTTAACGAATGAAGATTTAGTCGTTCGGTGGATTAGTGAGGTCTAGTTTGAATAGTGGATTACATGGACAAATAAATTGTGTCTACTCCTTGTGAGTTTGTATAGGAATATTGATTAAGCATTTTAGAATGAGGAACATAACCATAGGCTTGTGTTGTTAAATTAAGTGTGTTCATTGGTCTAAACGAAGTGTAGTCTACCAAACTCTTAGGCTCCGATATTTTTTTTGAATGGTGGAATTCCGGCGAAAGGTTAACCCAATAAATGATGTGTAGCTTACCAACTTCCTAAATGTCCAGAATAGTACAAATCATAAACTGGAATTTAGCCGAACTCAATGGTGTTAAGGAAAGAATGTATAAGCGTGAAACAAACCTTGGGCTAGTGGAGTCGATAATAGATTTGAGAAACACCAAAGAGTATTGATCTAGGAGCATCCTAAGTGGGGGAGTGAACCCAGAAAGAGTTAGCTCTAGTAGTTAGAGGTCCTGTTTAAGTGATGGTCATCCACTCACTTGAACCAATCGGAATTTCGAGGACGAAATTCTCTTAAGTGGGGGAGAATTGTAACATCCCTAATTTTAATCCCTAATATAATTATAAGTTTTAAGGAATTAAATATTTGTTTCTTGAAATCAATCATTTAGTTGTTGGGTATTTTTATAAAAAATATACATATGTTAAATTACGAGAGTATATTTAATTATACTTCAAAGTAAATTCTTTTGAAGCAATTACCCTATATCAAAAATATACTTTACATGCTTTACTTTACTTTTGATATATTTCATAGGGAAAATATTTTATTGGAAATATTTATAAGTTTCTTACTTTATGATTTTTATTCTAGTATTAATGTTTAGTGTTTAAAATTGATTATGGGTACTTTGGGTTTTAAAATAAGAATAATAAGTAAAATTATGTGTGTGTATTGTGTGTAAAAAAAGAAAAGTGTTTATGTGTGTTGTGCTTATGAGGGAACCCTAGGTCCCTTCTCCCCTCCCTTATGTTGGCCGCCACCCTCCCCCTCTCAAGTTCTCTCTCTTCTCTCGTCTCTCACCTCTCCCTCTTCCCCGTCACTCGTCGGCGTCAGCCACTACAGGCCCGAACCGCCGCGACCTCCGCCCCAAGCCTCTTTCTCTCTCCATCGTATTATCTCTATCCTAGCCGTTCTCTCTCCTCCCTTGTCGGTTTCTCTCTTCGCCACGTCTCTCCCTCTCCTCCAAGTCGCGAATCGCGACCTTCTCATGGCCACCATGAATCAGCGTCGCCGCCATCGCATTTCGCCCTTCCCCATTCGCGATGGCAACTCGCTGCCCCTGGGGTCGCGATCCGCCGCCGCCGCCTCTGTTGGTCAAGTCACGACGCCACTTCTCCCTTCCTTTCTCCGGTGTGTTGCTGCCGCTAAGAACCATCACCGTCGCCGGTATCGCCGTCACCGTTACCGTGACCGTGCTTCAAACCGGATTAGAGTGAAGCAAGGAAACCGAGTTAATCCCCTCTGTTGCTTCAAAATTTGATTTGTGGGTAAATCCCTAACATTTTTTAATTACTCTATGTTGTGTTTTAATTTTTAGTACTAATGCTAATTTTAGTGTTATCGGTAATAATTATAAAGTGTTAAATTGTTTTAAAATGTTGCTGTTTTGGAAGAACAAATGATATTGTAGTTTAATATGGATTTTTAAATTATTCTGATATATATAATGATTTTAATTGGTTAGCTTTATTTGGAATAATATCGGATTAAACGTTATGCCAGATGAATTGTTTTAAAAAGTATTTTAGTTAAACGTGTTGGGTTCCTAAGTAAGTGAGCTGTAGTTTAGCTTGGTGGACTTGTCCCTAGGCTGAACAATACACCAGTTAATTAGGAACCTGATATAATCGGCATAATGTTAATTCGAATTGAAACCTTGATCGTTAATTCCTGGTTGAAAGGAAGTGTAATTACCTGAATGTTGGAAACGTGATTTAGACTTATTTTGAATCGGGAATACTTCCTTTTAGTTTGGAATTAATAGTGTCAGGTAATATAGCTTTGATTTAGTGACTTGAAGCTAAAACTGCTTAATTTTAATGTACTTTTGATAAATATGGTCATCTTGAAAGTTAATGTATTTTCAACAAGAAGCTATACTATTTTATTGAAGGGACAATGGTTCTAATTTCATTTGACTATGATTTATGAATTTTAATTAAATGTTTTTGAAAATTAACTTGTTTCGGTTTTCACTTAAAGTCCCTTTTTCGTAAAACGCATTATACTGATTACTATTTATTTTTTTTATATGATCGGTTAGACGACGAAGGATGTTAGAATCAGTTCCAGCGGAAGCAATGAATCGCCCTACGTTTGGACATCTTTATACGAAAAGAACTATGTTTAAGGAAATGCGAGGTAAGGAGTGAGTGTTACCTTATCTTAGGGATAAGTTTCTAGTATGTATATAATGCTTGCTAAGAGTTGAGTGTTAGTTTAGGGTAATGAATATGATTACATATTAGAAAATGGAAATGAAGGAGTTTAATTAATGAGGATGTTGTGAATATATGCTTAATTGTGAGTAAGTGCTTATTTGTGAACATGTGTATATTTGTGAAAATGTGTTTATTTGTGAATATGCGCTCATTTGCAAATATGTGTATATATAAGATTAGGTGTATACTTGTGGTCGTGTGCATATATTGGTTGTTGTTGAAATGCTCAGAAAAGGTGGAAGTAATTACTAAATAATTGATTTGGAAAGAGAATGATAATTGATAAAGGGATAATCGAATATATAAAATGATTGAGTGAAGTACCTAATAAAGAAAGAAGATTATTTTGTGTGGAATCCGACTGCGATGTGTTCGCGAATCAGATAGTCCACGTTAAGGAATAAAGAGTTATTTTGTGTGGAATCCGACTACGATGTGTTCGTGAATCGGATAGTCCACGAAAGATTTGAGGGGTAATTCCTTGTAGCCGACTGCGATGTGTTCGCGAATCGGGTTCCGACTGTGATGTGTTCACGAATCGGATATACTACGATAGAGGAATTACTTGGTACTCCTTGCAGCCGACTACGATGTGTTTGCGAATCGGGTTCCGACTGTGATGTGTTCACGAATCGGATATACTGCGATAGAGGAATACGACTCAACCTCTTGCGTCCGACTACGATGTGTTCGCGAGTCGGACAGTATGCATGAGGGATGATGTTGTCAAAATTGTTAAGAATGAAAAAGAATAAAAGAAATATAAAACGCCAGATAGTGCTTGAAAAAGAATTAAGTGTGTTGTGATGAAACTGTAAAGGAATCAAAATATGAGAGGAGAAAAGATATGAGAATGTTTAATGAATGAAAATGGGTTTATTTGTAAATGAATATGATATGACTTGACTTTGTGCGTATATGCATTACTTGAATTAAGTGTGTTTGGCTTAGTCGGTTATTATGTCATATCAGAAACTGCTATTCCTACTTTATGTGTAATGCTCACCTCCTTACCATTTTTCCAGGTACCGAGATTTGAGCTTGCACTATCATTGGCCGAGCAGGTGCACACTCCACTCCGTGGAGTGTGAGTTAGTTATAGGGGATTATAGGTTATTTAATTGTAATTAATTTATTTTAATTTGATGCTATGTGGGGTGCGATGTAGCACCGGTTTATGATTATGTGTTGTCGATAGCCTTGTTGGCTTCTGGTTGTTGAAAATTAATAGGTTCATCAGGTTGCAGGAAAAATCTAATTTTTGGGAAAGTCCGAAAAATAGAGGAAACTCCGTCTGTTTGACGGAAGATTTTTAATAATTAAAAAGGAATTTTTAACTTCTCTATTTAGATTAATGGGTAATTATGGGTAGTATAGTGTAGGTGTTACAACTTTATTTTGATGCATGCAAAGTATGTTGATGCTGAATTCTGAATTTGAAAGGTTGTTTTGAGTTTTGTTGTATTAAATTGTGTTTATGTGATTTTTATGCAATTTGATGCAAAAATCTTGATGCATGCACTTTGATTTTGTTTCTGTGAGGAAACATGTTTGGTTAAGGTATATGAACCCTGTTAAATGCTGGAATTTGGTTAGATTTGAGAAATGAAGAAAATGATGTGTCAAAACTCTTAATTTAAGGGACTAACGGCATAATCTAACCGGTTACTCGATATTCGTAACCGGTTAGACACTGCAGAATTTCAAATAAAATTAGTTTATCAAATCAGTCCTTAAGTCTTTTGGGGATTGTGCTTAAATCTATACTGTAATTCCATTATGAATAATCTGAATATAAAGTGTCATGGTTCAGATTGAGGGTAAAGGTTTATACCTTAATTCAATGAAATAATTTTCAAGAGAAAATTATGTATTATTGAAGATAAATGTGATTTTAATTTTGAATGATGGAAACTGTGATTTTTGAGGCATAAAACAAGGTTTAAATGGTGTATAGATTGGGTAGAGAATTCAAGAAAAAAAGGTTTTTCTGAATTGCAATGGTAAACAGTTCAGGTTTGTAATTCTAACCGGTTAGCCTGAGACTGTAACCGGTTAGTACCTGAATCTGAAAAATAAAAAGTTAAGTTTTTGAATACCATTGATGTGGTTTTTTCCCAACCTAAGTTTTTAAAGACATGCTTTGAGAAAATTCAAAGGAGAATTTTTATGTCAAAGATTTTGCCTCAAATAAGTCATTCAAAATAGAAATTGGAATATTTCTAAATCACATTAATTAATGTAAAGATAAAACCAACCCTGATGTTTGTGCATACATATAGACTGGAAGTCTGGTTGGTAGGAACGTTTATCATATTCTGGGAATATGAGGAGGGTACTCCGGGAGTACCAAATTATAACCTACTTGATGACACATTATAGATATGTGGCCAGTGTCCGGGACCTGGTTTTTATGCGTTCTGGGAACGTGGTGCACACTCCGGGAGTGATGCTTATTATCCAAGTATGGTTCGGCATTACGTTCTGGGAACGAATGTCGATGTTCCGGGAACACAAGGGTGTATTGGATGGACGTCCAAGATGGACTTTAGAGGCCTCAGTTGTGGATAGAAAATCATACATCATGCCACTTGCATTATAAGAGTTATAATGTTGAAAACTGGTGTGCTCATATGTATTTGCATTATGATCTGTCCATGATATATTTGTGATTGTAAATTTTAGTCTTTATCAATTATGTATTTGTGTATACTTACTCCCTGTGCCCTGTTTAGGTGATGGCCAGATACCTAGCTTGCATCGAGATACGCCCTATCCCTAGCGGTATATGGACGTATGAGGAGCACCGCGCCACTTTTGAGGGGGAGGTGGAGATCACTCTCTACCACCCTAATCCTCTGGTGCGGGTGCGACCTCGTCGATTTAGGATCCCATTAGTCTATACTATGCATGTTCCACCTTTTTATACATATAGAGGACCACCCCCGGCTCGACCTATGCGTCGTTTCCATAGTTTTCGTTTTAGAGCTGCCACTCGTTCTCATCCTTCCTCCCATAGAGTTGTCACTGAGGAGACTCCTTCTCCTGGTCCGACTGATTATGATAGGACTGCTTCTGCAGATCCTAGACTCAGTGGAGGGGTTTCTACACAGTCAGGCGAGGTCGAGGAGGACCCTGTGGAGGATGAGAGCGAGGAGGAGGTGCATGTCGAGCCGACTGTTTCTGCGAGAGGTGGACCCGCTGGTTCATAGGAGCCTGCATAGCCTAGATGTTTTGGATCCTAGATCCTAGGGATAGAGCTATGGAGGATCTGAGGAGCTGCTGAGGACACGGATGACTTGCTCTGGGACTTCTATTTTGGATTATGTTATATATTGTATATATTGAGAGGTCTTGGAGTGAGCTTTTAGTTTATGCAGCTTGTGGTGGACTCGGCCTAGCCGAGGTCCTTATACTACCTCGCCAAAGTCCTGAGAACCCTTCAGGAAGCCTTCTGAGCACTTGGCCGAGCTCAATGCTCAACGGCCGAACAGATGCCATATACAGGCCGACCTCGCGTTCCCACTCAGTTTTCCCACTCAGGTCCGACGTCTAGGTCCGACACCTTCCCAAGTCCGACATCTAGGACATGATGACGTCCCCCTTCCTTATCCACAAGGACAACTCACTACCTTATCCACAGGGACAGCTCACAACCTTATCCACAAGGACACAAGGACAGTCTATCCACTCCTAGCTCAGTACAGGCTGGCCCTACTTGGGCCTAAAGCAAGCCCATTAGGGCAACCAGCTCCCCCCTATAAGTAGCTCCGTACTACATGGGGCTCAGGTACGTCCTCTAACCCTAATTGCCATCCTCACACACCAGTGATTAGGGTTGCTTCTTGGCTCTTTTCCTTAGCCACCTGAGGACTTCCCCCAAACATCACATATCAACCCTAGACAGAGGCTCCTTCGAAGGTCATCTCCTGTACCCTTGGAGGTCCTCACCGTCTAGGACATCACATTGGCGCCGTCTGTGGGGAGAGATAAACTTCAACCCCACCCAGAAGATTTTACCATGTCTGAAGAACAACCAGTCCAGAGGAGGAGGAGGGGGCGTCCAAGAAGGGTGCCGTCGACTGAGGACCTGCGCCTGCACCTGGAAGCCAATAGGGCAGCGAGGTCCTCACCACCACCCCCTCCACCACCTCCACCTCCTCCCCCGCCATCACCTCCGTTTCCACCGCCACCTCCTCCACCAGAATTCACCCATACCCATAGTGGACCCTACACCATCCACACCGGAGACACCGCAAATCCAACCCAGCTTCCTGGGGGAGGTCGGCGCGTGCAGCTACGCTCTGAGCTCAGAGAAACCAACACTGAACAGCACCGCCACCGCGGCGAACGTGCTCACTCAGTCAGTACAACACACCGTTCCCACTCTCGACAGTCTACGCTCTCTCGGGATGCTGAACTCTTATCCTTAATAAGACAGCAGATGAGAATCGTAGAGCAACAAGGTAAAGCTATTGCTGATCTCCAACAAGTTGCCATGCAACGTTTAGCTGAACGAGCTGCTGTTCAAGCTCCAGCCCCAAACGAGTTCCCTCCACCAACCCCTCCACCATCTTTTCCACCACAACCTCCGTTAACTCCACAAACCTTTGCAACACCACACACGACTGTCACACAACTTACACCACCCCCAACCAGCAACAACCTGAACTGGATGATTCCCACCCTGGGCATCCCTTCACTCCTGCCGTCATGGCCTATGAACCACCACCTGGGTACCTAGGGCCCAGTAACATCCCCAGATACAATGGCCTTACAGACCCTCAGGAACACGTCCTTTCCTACGAGGGAGCCGTGAACTTTCACGGAGGAGGAGATCAGATCAAATGCCGAGCTTTCTCCATGACCCTCCAGGCCCCAGTCCTTCGGTGGTATTCAACGCTTCCCAAAAACTTTGTCAACAACTGGGCAGAAATGAAGCACGTCTTCCTCAACAGATACACTGCCAGCTGTGTGCAACCCAGATCGGACCACACGCTGGCGACAGTGACCCAGAAGCCAGACGAATCCTTACGTGCATACTTGCACAGGTTTCACAACGAGTCCAGTTCGGTCCCAAATCTGTCTCCCGAGGTGGCGGTCCTCCTTTTGACCCAGGGGTTGGCTGAAGGAGGCTTCAAAGATTCACTTATTGGAAAACCACCAAGGGACATGGCCGAACTGAGACAGAGATCAAACAAGTAAATCAATCTTGAAGAATTCAGCAAGGGACAGTCGAGCAGGCTGGAAAACGCTCAGGCCACCTCGCAGAATGCCCTGCCCCGAGGTCGTCCTCGCGGCAACAGGGATGAAAGAGGAGGAAGAGCAGATCAGGGAGACCGAGGTTGCTCTCAACAAGAGGACCGCCGACGTCCATACATCACTAAATATGACTCTTACACCCCCCTGACGGTCTCGCGGTCTCAAGTCTGGAGAGAGACCATGCAGACCGAACTTAGGAGTGTACCCCGCCCCCCCTTTCTCAGAAATCAAAACTATGTCAGAGACAAATCCAAATACTACAATTTTCACGACGGGTACGGCCACCATACCGATCAATGTACATGGCTCCGAGATGTCATTGAGGATATGGTAAGAAGAGGCAAGCTATAGCAATATGTCCGAGAGGCAGTGGAGAGACCAGGTCGGAGAAGGTCTTGCAGCTCGGACAATGATAAAGGAAAAGCTAAAGCTGACCCGTCCCTAGAGAAGAAGGAAGAGGAGCCACCACGGGTAAACATGGTCGTGGTTCAAGACCTGGATAAGTCGCCAGAAAACTTCCGAGTAGAAACCATCTCGGGAGGTTTCGCTGGCGGCGGTGAGATGAGGGCGGGAAGGAAAAGATACATCAACCAGGCTTTGGCAGTTCATCACAAACCCGTCTGCAAAAAGACTTCTCGGAATCTTCCCATTATCTTTTCTGACCAGGATATGGAAAACGTCATCCCAGATCACAACGATCCTATGGTGATTACGGCGTTAATTGGCAATTTTGAGGTCGCCCGAGTCTTCGTTGACCAAGGGAGCTCGGCCGACATCCTCTTTCTGCATACTTTCCAAGCTTTGAAGTTGAGGTCTGCCGACCTCGTAGGATTTGAAGGTAATCTCATCAGCTTCACAGGTGAGGCAATCCGCCCCCTGGGAGCCATTCATCTCCCGGTGACCCTAGGCAACCAGCCCTCGGCCAGAACGGAGATCATCAAATTTCTGGTGGTTGAATCCGACTCCCCGTACAATGTAATACTGGGACGAACTTGCCTAGAGCTTTTGGGGCAGTAGTCTCAACAGTGCACTTGGCAATGAAGTTTGTCGGATCCGATGATAAGGTTGTTACCGTAAAAGCTGACCAAGTGAAGGCCCGGCTCTGCTACAATGCGAGCCTACGGGAGGGAAAAAAGAAGCAAAAAGAGTTCACCGATCCGACACTGTCCAAGGAAAGAGTCTTATTGGCCGAATTCCAGTCTGAACGAGATATTCATATGTCCTCTCCTCATGAAGAGCGGGTGATGATTCCCCCCTTCACCTCTCCCCCAAGCAAAGATGCTATCATGAATGACAAACCCCTCCGAAAAATCCAAAATGCAGTCAAAGGAAGTCTTTTCTCTCTTTCAGTCCTCTCCTGCTCCCTGCAAGGGGAGAATTTTCTCTTTCATCTAGTTCTCACTAACCCCGCCCTCCGTTCGGTACACCTCCGAGTTGAGGGCCGAGGTGACCTTCTTGCCCATGTCTTTAGCCGAGCTTTTCAGACCCCCAAGCTCGGGCGCTTCAAGAGGGAAATGCCCTCACTTTTCAACATTACCAACAATCTCGGCAGCCTTTCCTATCAGCCCACCTCGGAGGACCATAACAAGGAAATCCGACAAGGTGCTCCCGTTCCGAGGAGGATAGCGATGAAAGAGCCAGCCGACCATGACAAGAAAGCAGAGCAACCTGGGTCTTCTGAGTCTGATCACCTCGTGCCCCGAGGATCAGACATCGGCCCTGACGGCCAGAAAAGCGGGAACTGAGCTCGAGATCGATAAGCCCCAACAGAGGCGTTCTAGAAACATACTCTGGGTTATTACCGGATTCGAGGATTCCCAAAAAGATTCACAACGCTGAGAACCTGTTTCAAATAGGTTTACCTCAGGCATTTCGGCAGTCACCAGCATCCTCACCTGAGGATTTCAAATTCAACTTCCTTTTATTTTTTGCTTACTTCAATTATTGTTCATGTTTTTTAATTCCCATTGTGAGATATTCACCTTTCAAAACGAAAAAGCAATGTACTCATAACTACATTTTAATGAAAAGTACAAACTTGCTCATACTCAAGTGTAACAGTTTTATATACGTACGTACTAGCTTCTCATTTAGCACTAGCCACCTAAATGTTGCATGGCGCTATACACAGCCAACGTCTTCTAGATAAGATCGGCTCATATGCACAGTGTACAAGGGACACCCGATAAAGAACAGACTGCTGTGAAATGTTTTTACATAGCTTCACTCCGCACTCTCTTTTACATCGGGGCCGAGGACACCCACCTCGGCTAAGGTGGGTAGATCCGAGCTCCCTACCGTATGCACTTATATACAGTACCTTTATTCAGAGGAACACTTATAAGATTACTGCACTTACTGAGTCGTCCGATCTATTAATATAATATTTCAAACACCGATGATTGGGGACAAGTTTCCTTAGCTCCGATCAGGCCGAAATACAACAAGTTGGTAAAAGACTTGTATTCTCAAAAGTAGTTTTATTCCTAGAAGACCTCGGATGCAGTATATATGCGACAAGTTAAAGCAAGAACTTGCATAAAAAGTTCCAACATGCAACAAGTTTTAAACACTTGCATCTTTTCTTAAAAATCTTCCTGGTGGCCACTTAATCAATCGTGGTCCGGACCCGAGATCGAACGAATAAACATGCAATAAGTTGGTTAAGAAAAACTCGCGTTCACGCAACGAGTTCACAAAAAGGTTTGCATAATTCCAACCTCGAACATAATACATGTGCAACAAGTTAGAGTAAAAACTTGCATAAATACGACAACACGTAACAGGCCAAAACAGAGCTAAGCCTTCATTAAAAATAAACGTTGTACAGTAGGCTAAATAGAATTCCACATTGTCAAACATGTTATAAAAGGACATAGACAAAGTATAAGCTTCCCAGCATAAGGGACTTACGCTGCATCATCCTCAACGTCAGAAAGGACGACCGAGCCCGGGTCGAATTCCTCATCCATCCTCTCCACAAGAGTGTTGGGCAGATTCTCCTCGGGCTGGTCCAAGTCAACCTCAGCTCCACCACTTTCATAGTCAACCATCTTTCCATTCTCCACTCCGAATCCGGCAGATGCGCCGACGTACCGAATTCGGAGCCCCTGATTCATATGAAGAACTTGCCCAACCGCGTTGGTGAAAACCTTGCCGGCCACCCTTTCAAGGTCGAAGTCCGACTCCCGCGCTGCCACCTTATGCTTTAGAGCTTGGGCAGCCCTCTTCTTCAGCAGACTCCTAACCCTTTCCACTTCGGCAAGGCCCTCCTGCCGACCAACCTCCTTCGCATCTGCTTTGGCTTGGGCCAAATCCTCTTCATGCCTTTTTCGGAGCTCTTCCATCTGTCGGCGGTGCTCCTCCTCAGCCTCAGCCAACTTTTGTTCGGCTGACCTCTTGCTACTCTTCAGCTCTTCCACCTCGGCCGCCATAGCCGACCGAGCCTTTTTATTAGCAGGCGAAAGACCGTCCGCCACATCATCAGCTACCTCGGCCAGCACATTAAACATAGTAGTGGCTCTCTTCAGCTGGCAAGCCATTTCTTCCGCTTTCTTCTTCCATTCCGCACCTGAAATTTTGACAAGAGTGTCTTTGAGTGATGGTTTGGTAGGGGTAGCTGGCAGCCTTGATTGAGTTCCAGTACTTGGAGGCGGCACATTTGCAACAAGGGCTACCTCTGTGCTGGGACTCGGCGAGGTAGGAGGAGGAGGAGCAATAATAACGGCAGGAAGGGTAGGATGGAGGGGACCAGAGTCGGCCGATAGCGTATCCGTAGAAACCTCGGACGACACGCCGTCGGCAGAAGAGATCTCGGGCTTCTTCTTCCTCCGAGCTTCAAAAGCGGCTTTCAGTGCCTTGGAAGACATCTCGGACCAGTGTTCTTCTGTAAAAAAAAAGTAAAAAAAAAAAAAATCAGTATAAGAGAATTGAAAGAAAATGCACAAGTACAAGAGCAAAAGTAACTACCAATCTTTGTCAAGACTTCGTCGTCAAGACACTTTATGAAAACTCCAACATCAAGTTGGAATTTCCGAGCGCGGTATTCTGTTTGAAAATGGTGAGCCGTTACAGACTCGTCAGCATCCAGTGTTACACCTGACCACCTTTGCGGTGTGCTGGAATGACGACTGAAGAACTCAGAGGTCCACTCCAGAGGGAACTTCGGTCCCGTCTTGGACCGAAACCAAGGCAGCCCCGCTCCAACGAATTTGTATTTGAAGAATCTCGTCTTGAAGTGCTTCCAAGACTCAGAGAACATACCGAACAGCCCGCAATGAGCTCGGGCCTTAGCTGACACCCAAAGACGGCCAGTCACCCCGTCCTTATTGCTGACGAACGGGTTGTACATCCACAAAAATAACCGAACTGTGCACACCAAATGTCTGGCTCCGCAGTACTTCTGGAATGCTCGGAGAAACGACCAAGTATTAGGGTGAAGTTGGGAGGGAGCTAGTCCGAGCTCGTTTAAGACCCTCATCTCCAGGTCGGTGAACGGGAGGGTCACGCCAAGATTATGAATTAGATCGGCATAAAAGAAAAAAGAGTTATTGTCAGTCCGGCTGCATATCCTGTCATTTGCCGAACAGGGGAGCACTTCGTAAGAAGTTCCGGTGGTGTCCCCTGGGCAAGGCAGCACGGCCTTCTTTACCTCGGCAAGCTTATCCTCCGAACAAAGGCTAGACTGAATTCCTTTGGGCTCCACGTCAACCCACTCATACTGTTCGGCGTCGAAAGGTGCGGGGTAAAGTTCAGGTCGACAAACGCACTTCCGGAACGGCATGGTACCTGCGGAAGAACAGGGGAGCTCGGTATTAGTCTTATGGGTTACGAAAAATAACCCCCAGAGAATCCCCTCGAAGTAGTTCCGAGGGGCGAGCATCTCCCCTCCGCCACAGGTACCCCTCGTTCGTACATTCCCTCCTTCCCCATCCTCTCGAAATCGACAGGCTCCCTACCATCAGCAAACTCGGCCTAGGCATACTGCCGTATCCATTCTCTCTTCTCCTCCCAGTCCCGAGGATAGACTACCTCAACGGGATCAACCTCCCGAACCCGCCTCTCGTACTTTTTCCTATACTCCCTTTGGCGACGGAACGCCTCGTCTACCTCCGTAGAGGAACAGGACGAGGAGGAAGAGCCGTCCTCCTCCTCACTGCTGCTAGATGACAGGGAAACTACCCCAGCCCACTTCCTAAACCATTCCCTACTCATATTGAACCCAATCTACTCCTGTGGATTTCTGAAAAATAAACAAAAAACACGAATCAAAAACCCTCCAAAAATCTCAAAACACGCAGAAGGTCAAACCACAGGAATGACCCCCGGAACCAAAACACCCAGATCCAGAGAAAACTCAAACCCCAGCATTATCCCCCAAAATCAAAAACGCAAAACCTAAGAAAAAGCCACATCGCCACCAAGGCAGAAACAGAAAGCCACAAATCCTTATCAAAACTCTACAAAATAACCCCCTGTTCGCGGATATGAAAACAAAAGTGAAGAAGCACCCACCACCTGAACTACGAAACTGAAAGAACAAAGAAAAAGAAAATAAGAAGAGAGACAGAGAAAGATGCGGTACCTGATGAATATGAATCTGAGAAAGAACGCCGACGGCGAGAGAGTCCTGGTTGAAAGAAAGTGAAAAGAAGACCGGAAGCACCGGAATCGTGAGAGGAAGAGAAGGATTTTCGAAGAAGAGAAGGTTAGGGAAGAGATGCAGGAGTGTTTTCAAAAAAGGGGAATATTTGGCAGAGAGAGAGAAAAGTGAATAGTTTGTTAAGTCAAGAGAACCGTTTTCCCTCCCATTTTGAATTACGGGCCTGACCTAGGCGGCCCAGCCCAACGCGTGCAGCCACATATACTAGGGCACGTGGCGCACAACAGCGAAAATTGTGGACATCGAGCAACGCCACAATGATGGCGACGCTTCGTAGGCCGCGATTTCTGACACGTGTCACATCTCGGAAGAGCAAACGTCACTTCGGTACTGGCAAGTAGACAACTGTCAAACCCGCTCCGTCATAACGAAAGGACGTCAGAGACAACTGGATCCAACGTATCAGCAACTCATCGTCCGAACTCCCTAGAACCTCGGAACAAGGCTCAGATAGCCTTGATCGAGCTGGGGGGCTTATGTGGTGAACTCGGCCCACATGAGGTGGATTTGGGAAAGGGACCTAAACCAGAACCTCGGAACAAGGCTCAGATAGCCTTGACCGAGCTGGGGGGCTTATGTGGTGGACTCGGCCTAGCCGAGGTCCTTATACTACCTCGCCAAAGTCCTGAGAACCCTTCAGGAAGCCTTCTGAGCACTTGGCCGAGCTCAATGCTCAACGGCCGAACAGATGCCATATACAGGCTGACCTCGCGTTCCCACTCAGTGTTCCCACTCAGGTTCGACGTCCAGGTCCGACACCTTCCCAAGTCCGACATCTAGGACATGATGACGTCCCCCTTCCTTATCCACAAGGACAGCTCACTACCTTATCCACAGGGACAGCTCACAACCTTATCCACAAGGACACAAGGACAGTCTATCCACTCCTAGCTCAGTACAGGCTGGCCCTACTTGGGCCTAAAGCAAGCCCATTAGGGCAACCAGCTCCCCCCTATAAGTAGCTCCGTACTACATGGGGCTCAGGTACGTCCTCTAACCCTAATTGCCATCCTCACACACCAGTGATTAGGGTTGCTTCTTGGCTCTTTTCCTTAGCCACCTGAGGACTTCCCCCAAACATCACATATCAACCCTAGACAGAGGCTCCTTCGAAGGTCATCTCCTGTACCCTTGGAGGTCCTCACCGTCTAGGACATCACACAGCTAGTCTGTATATGTTTCATCAAAACTTGCTATCTCGACTTTTTATCACTTGCTATTGTCAGTACTGATGGGGTGTATGTTATGACTGTTCTATATATATATATGATGTTTCTTTACCTCAGCAGTGCCCCATAAGTATTATTTTTACTTCCGCGAACTCTGATTTCTATTTAAAAAGGATTCGGCGATAAGTTTATGTTTTTGGTGTATTCAAAACCACTCGAGAGGCAAATGATATGTTTTAATAATAACTTCAAATAATGTTTTCTATAAATAAGGAAACGTTATCTCGAGAGTCTTTTCGAAGCTAAGATATTATAAAGCCGAATTCAAAAAACTGGTTTATATTACAAAAGGTTTATGTACGAGCAAGTATAAGTTTTAAAAATGAAAAATTTTCTAGTCCTAATTTTGATAGCAAGTGTTCAACCATTGGAAATATTAATTATTTTCAAGTTAAAAAGAGAGCGTCACAATAATCACATAAATAATTGTTTCTATTACCAACTAAAAAAATCAAATATTCATCTCTTAACCAAATAAAATAAATCGGTACACATATCATATAGTTTTTTAGATCACAAAAATATCTTCTCTGCACACAAAACTAATATTCTAAAACATCTATACTCACATACACTTAATAAAACAAACATCCAAATTATTTTTATTATTTTTTTTAGGCCATTCGGCCAAACTAAAAAAAATAGTAAAATTTCATTAAAATAATAAACCTTTTATTCTCTTAAACCCAATATCAAAATAACGTTACTTTTTCTTAAGTCAAATATTATGAATCAAAATATATTTTCTCTAAAGAAAATCACCGAATCAAAAGAGGATAAAAAAAATGACAAATTCATTTTGAATACTCATAAAAGTCCAACTTAACCCAAATAAGGAGTTCATAACTGAACCCAAATTATTTTTAAATTTCTTTTTAAGAATATAGAAGAGTATAATGTATTACTATTATTTTTAAGAAACAATCAAAATTAATCAATAAGGAATGCATAAGAACAACATAAAAATAATAGTTTTGAGGAATACCTTTTCAATTAATCTCCAATATACTTCATGCAAATAAGAAAGCTATCCTCTCTTCTTCCTATTAGGTTCCACGAATTTTTCTTGCCAAGGGGAGAATAATTTTGTTTTGTTTATTTTTGAGAAGTTGGAAGTGAAAATAGAAGGGTTTCTAAGCTATCTATTTATACTAAGTGGAAATTTGTTTTCTCACCCCCAAAAAGATGAAACTCACGTGGGGCTTGGGTGAAAAAGGATGAAAAAAAAACTTTTGAATTGTTTTAGTTCATGGAATCAACAATGCATTTACTTTTTCTTAAAACTTAACACCCACACTTAATGACTACCTTCAATTTTCCATGCACTTCATTTTTCCACCACAAAAGATGACTCAGCATACACTCACTCTCTTCTCTCTTTCCACCGTCCAAATCTTATAGTAATTAGGAGAAATTTTTCAAATTTTACTTACCCGTACTCATTATAATCCATAATCCATAAATTATATTTTAGGAACCACTTAGAACCAAAAATAATTAACTATATAAAAATAAAATAGTCACAGCCAAAAATGTAATTTCAAAAATCATGTTTGCATATGTGAAATAAATTTCTCAAAGGAAAATTTATTTATAGGCCTAAAATAATTTTTTTTAAATTAAAAACACAAAATTCGTTTTTCTTCCATTGTACTGATATTTTTTTCGTAGGTGCCAAAATAAAAATTTTATTTTCATATATTTAAATACTATATTTCAATACAATTGTTTTGATATAAAATTCATAATTTTCTGACTTACGGTTAAAAAGATATGAATTTTCGAAGTTTAAAACACTATAACTTGAAAATTCACATTTTCATCAAAACATTAATAAAATCACTCAAATATTATTTTTCTAAGATAAAAACATACTTATTAAATATTTCTTTCCCAAAATAATTTTCTCATTTATTAAATAAAAATTTATAATTAAATGCATATATATATATATATAATTAACGCCACATATATATATATATTTAATCAAAACCAATTTTTTTATAACAATTCATATTAAATTATTTCTAAAATAAATATAACCAAAATAAAAATAAAAGCAAAAATACAAATATTATAATTTAAATAAATTGGGTAAAATTGCGGGTCTCACAATCCTCCCCAACTTAGAGATTTCTCGTCCCCGAGAAATACGCACAAAGACAAGCAAGGAAACAAACAAGGTTACCACTAGGAGATTCTCACGACCCCTTTATGTCCATCACTTTGTCACTTTCAAGAGCATTTCTCAATGTCCTTGTCGATTAATACTCTTCCACTAGTCAATTTTTGACGTAATGTCGTGCGTGAGTCGAATTGAGTCAAGCTCAAGGGTAGCCAATAATTGTTATAATAATAGCTTGGTCAGACCAGAAGTATTGAAGGTAAGTGATTTATTCATACGGGATTTTGATCTTTTCATAAGGGATTTGGTAAGGGTAGTTTGTTATTTTCGAACTTGGTGCCAATCCAGAAGTGCCTTCTTGTATGCATATCAAAACCATAATCATCAGCTGAGTTACTGCTTATTCCCATACTACTTATCCATACTGGTACTCGTCACTACGCCCTTCTAACATAGACTCTACTTAACCCTTCGCTCCCCAACTTTGATCAAACTTATACAATACCATCTATCACACAAACTTACATCCAAGTCCACCTTAAGACTTATGTTTACTTTCTAACTACCCGACTTTTCACTCACTAAATCTCCTTCTTAGTACCACTTAGGGACCGACTCTAAACCAATATTCCAAAATTCCTAAGATTTCACACAATCATACCATCACCTTGTCCCTTCAGCCTCCTAAAACTCATGTGTTATGCATACAAGTGTTACTTCCTTCATAACTTTACGAGGTAGGGTTCTGTTTGAGTCACGAGAATCCAAGAAAAGAACTTTGAATTTACCGAAATTTGGCATTTGGTCGAATAGTTTGATGGAATGTGATCATTAGATTGGGTATTTTATGACAAAAAGGAAGTCCTTTTAATTTGAAAGGGTCGAATTATCGCAGAAATGCGAAAATCAAGCTCACAACTAGATAAAAAGGCAATTGGGTTTTCACAAAAATTGAAAATAATGTAGGGTAATGCCTTGACTTGAACTCAATTCACCTCCGGAAGTCTTTAAAATACCCCAATTTTTTTCAAGAACTGGTTTCCACATTTACACCAACAGTCCTACACCTCATACTTAAGCATAAACATTCGTCGAGTCCACAAGGATTTCAATATTATTATACCGTAGGAAAAGCAAAAAGAAGGAATAATCCTTCAATATAACCAGTCAAGAAGCAAAAGTTAAATCCAACAATAGAAGCAAACACAACTAGTGGATAACTCCACACCGTTTAAACAACTCATAACATAGCAAACAACACTTAAACAACGAAAAACTCCTAAAGCACAAACGTAGACACTGCCGTTACTTCTTCTGATTATAGCATAGACCCTTCCATATCCCAACAGGTCGATTAGAACCTAATTCGCATCTTGGATCTGAGCAATCTTTTGAGATGTGTCCTGGTCTGTTGCAGTTAAAGCAATTCGGGTTTTCATAAGGGCAGTTCGGTCCATAATGGTTCCTATTGCAGCGATTGCACAACGGAATCACTCCTCCTTGACCTTTTTCACCATTTCCATTGCTGCGAGCATTACCATTGTTGTTGTTGTTGCTTTGATGGTTGTTGTTACGATCATTTCCATGCCTATTCCGATTGCCAACGTTACGATTGTTGCCTCTAGCTGAATTATTTCCTCCAGTTCTGCTGTCTCTTCTCCCATCAGACCTATTGTCTCTTCGTTCACTTCCATGTCCATAAGGACCTTGATGTCGGGCTCCACTGTTTCGGTTTCCATTTCCTGGGGAGTGTCTCATAGGACCACCACTTGCAACTTGTGCAGTTGACTTTCCTGTCGAGTCCCTCGACTTCAGACCACTTTCCACAATACTCCCTTTATTCACCAAGGTCGTAAACACAGTTATCTCCAAAGGTGCCAGAGCTTGCTTAATTTTCGGTTTCAAACCATCCAGGAATTTTGCACACTTAAACCTCTCATTTCCAGCTTCTCCATAGTAAGGCATAAACCTTGCTAAGTTCTCAAATTTGGCAGCTATAACACCCCGCAAATTCCTCGTATTAATTTAAAATACTAAAAAAAATTTATTTTTTTGAGAAAAGTGTTTGAAAGAGTATTTCCTTAAATGGTTTTCATAATTCACGTTTTTAAGGTGAAAGAAATGGTGAATTTTAAACAAGAGTTATTTTATGAGAAAATGATTTGTTTACTGTATTTATGTGTTGATTGATACATGTTCGATATGTGATGGTGTCAATGTGATTTCTTGAAAATGTTTGAAGTATTATGTAAACTTGGTAACTATATGATTAAGAAACAAAATTATAATGCATGTATGTATTTATATGTATAGGTGTGTGCGACGTGAGGGGATATGTATATGTGTATGTGTATATGTGTGTTTATGTGTGTGATACGTGTGGGTGTATGTGTATGCATGCCATGATTCCATTTATTTTAAAAATAAGAAGCTTAGAGATTAAGATAAGAACCATGAGGACACCAAATGGGTAGGAAACCCTAACTATAAGCCAAGGAGTAACCAAACCAAAAAGAGACCTAGTTCCTTAAATCCCTCCACCATGTCTCCCTAATTTTGATAACATCCACCCATGCAACTTTTTGAAGAACCAAAACTACCCTCCACACTCCTTCATGACCGAATTTTCATGAGGGTAAAAGAGGAAGTGCACCAATTTCTTATATAAGCCATCACCCTTGGTTCTTTCACCCATTTTCCCATTCACTTCTTCTACTTCCCTTCATTTTCCATACACATGTGTTGAGAGCAAAAATCAAGCTCTCAACACCCCCAAGAGAAGAGGGAGGCCGTGGGTTATACTAGAGAAGAAGAAGAGGAGATCAACACCAAAACTTAGAATTTTCCTTGAAGATCCAAGACCCCAAAAGCTAGGAGATCAACCTTTTTCTTTGGTGGGTAGCTCGAAGTTATGAAGAAAATTGTAACAACTTAGTTTTCTTTAACCTTGTAATCTTTCTTTTCTTCTTTGCATGTTAATTCTCTAAGTTTTGTCTATGTTTGATCTTGAACTTTCAAGACTAAAATAATTTGTAAACGTCTAACTACCGGACTTCCTAACTCGGTTAAGATCTTCATTAAAAATCTTAAAGTTTTTCAACATAAATCTTAAAGATCTAAAGGATTGTTGAGATTTTTGTAAAGGTTAAAAGCAAACCTCTTTGCATGTTAATTTTCCAAGCTTAAATGATGAGTACAAGTACGTTTGTGCTTGATCATGGATTTTCAAAGCTTAAAAGAACTTGTGAATGTCTAATCAACGGATTTCGTAACTCGTTTAAAGTTTTTCATAAGAGATCCTAAAACTTTTTAAACTAAATCTTCTAAATCAAAAGGTTTGATGGGATTTTTGTAAAGCTTAAAGTAAATCTTTTTGTATGATGAATTTTATTTCTTAAAACTGTGATCTAAAGATGCATTGGTGTTTCATGTTGATTTTGTTGGTGATCTTGATGATTTGAATTCATGCATGTGTTAATTAACCCTTGATCTTGAATTTTAAGGATAAACAAACTCCTAGAACCATAGATCAAGAGCCATATGATTCGGCCTTGACTAGAACTATGGATCTTGGTGTTTTTGACTTGATCTAAGTGGTTGCATGTTAATTTCTTGAATTAGGAAATTTGACTTGGGGTATTGAAATGTTTGGTCTTTGAACTTGATCTTTTAAAAGCTTTGATTTTGCCTTGATTTTTGAAAAGTTTCAATCTTGAGTCAAATAGGTAATTTTCAAACAAAAGCTTTAATCTTGAACCTTGCATGTAATCTTTGAATAAAAGATTTAATTTTTCCTTAATGATCAACACGCACGGTTTTGCAAAAGACTTAACCTCCCTTCATTTCATGCCACGGTTTTGACTTCTTATCCAAAGTGATTTTTAATTTTTGATTTGTACTATTATATTTGATTTCATAAATTGATCTACAAGATTTAGGTGCATGCATGTGGTTTTGAATAAAGAGATTTTATTTTTCCTAATGGACCTCCCGGTTTTGTAACAGAATCAAAAGAAATAAGTTTTGGAAAAGTGATTTTGCCTTGATTCATGTTCTATATGCATTTGGTTTAAGCCTAGAATTAGGAAACTCATGTTTTGTTTTCATGAAAAGAACACATGCATGTTAATTTTTTTTGACCTTGTTATGTCAAACTAGGGTTCGGCCTACTCATACTAGACTAGGATTCCTTTTCCATGAAACGACTTAAAAGAAATGAGTATGTTTTGAGGAATCATGCTAAAATGAATTGTTTGAAGTTGTGTTGTGAACATTCATTTCTAGTCGATTTTGATTTAAAAATAAAGGGAATAAATGAATTAAATGATTTTGGAAAAGTTTTGTGTAAATAAATGTGTGTGTATGTGCATTCGGTTTAGAGGGAAAGAAGGAGTAAATGATTTTGTTGCATGAAAAAGAAAATAGAATTTAAGTGCTTGAAATAAATTAAGATGATTTATGTGTTTTAAATTTGTGATCTTTGAATTGTTTTCCTTAAGGACATTCGGCCATATAGTATAAATAGGTTTAGGATGTTTAGTTGCATTAAAATAAACTCATGTAGTGATTTTTTTTTAGGATTGAGTTATTGTGTTTAGTTTCTATCCTTGAGTAGGAAAATGTCTAAATGCTTTGTTTGATTAAATGACTGATTAATTGCTTGTATGATTTCATTCATTTAAGTGTTGTCGTGGTTGTGTGTTAATTGATGTTTGATAAATACTTGAGTATGTAATTGGTCTTGAGATAAATTGGTTTTAAGAAAATTCTATTTGATTTATTTGAGGTTTTTTTATATTGTGTTTATGGCTGCCCAGAGTATTTTGTGATAAAGATTTGAATTTTAAAGTGGTAATTTTAAATAAAAGAGTTATTTAAAGCGAAAAGTGTTTTAAAATGTTTCCGGGGTTTTATCAAAGTTGTTCTCATAAAATATTTCGTTGCTGTGCAGAATTATTTATAATTGATTCCTAAACTCTAAAAAATGTTTTCAAATGGTTTTAAAATATTTAAAGCACTAGGAAATATAGGAATTGTTTTGATAAAACAACAGTGTTTTAAGTCTTACGGTTAAGAACGAAACGTGTCACGAACTAAGAGAAGATCTTCTTAGTACAAGATAATAACGTAAGTGTATTTTATTTAGTACGAGGAAACCTTAAAGACGAGGGATTGGGGCAGCCAACAACACAAAGGATCCGAGGAGACGGCACGCATTAAATTGCTGGACCTCAGGTGAGAGAGAAGCCTTCCTAAGACACCGTGGTAGTTAGGTGATATTTTAGGACGTTCCGTATCATCTCAAAGATCGGAACTAAGTGGTCAGAGTCAGTAGTATAAGTGGCAATTGTTTGATTGTGTGGCCACTTATATGAAGGTGACGAAGACCACATTGGTGTGTGATGTTTGTGAGAATGATAGTATGCTTTTGTACCTTTATTCAATTATGCCCTATGTTATTTATTACTGTCAATGAATATGAGTAATATGCTGATGGACGTCTGTTACGTCCTGAAAATAGAAGCGAAACAAATAAGAGTGTGAAGTAAAGACATAATGAGGAAGAAATAATGATTGTAAATAAAGTATGTAATGGAAATGAGAAAGAATTGAGGATGGGGAATAAATTGATGATAATGTTGAGCACGAGCCAGAGCTGGGAACGTGATGTTGAGTATGAGGAAGAGAGGTGATATGAGCGGATCTGGGCTCCTTTTGTTTTAGTCTGGGAACTAGTGTTGAGTTGAGTTTGCTCCTCCACTAGCGCCCAGCAAAGTGGTATTCTTTTTGAAAAAAAAAGGGGGAAGGGTTTGTGAAGAGAAGTTTTTGAAAAGGGTTTTTTGAAAAGATTTTTGAAAACCGATTTCGAAAAGATCGTGAAAGAAGATTTTTTGAAAAGATTGGTAAAGGGGGATTTTTGGGAAAAAGGTTTTGGAAAGGAAATTTTGTGAAGAGAAGTCCTTGAAATAGGTTTGTGAAACGAAATCTTTGAAAAGGTTTTGAAATGAGGTTGTTAAGGAAGTTTGTAAAACAATGTTTTCAAAAGAGTTTTTGTGAAATAATCTTTTTGAAACGGATTTGTGAAAGAATGTAATTTTGAGGAAAGTTTTGTGAATCAATCTGATGATGAAATTTTGGAAGGACGTTTTGGAATTTATTTTGGAACAGTATTTTTGTGAATATTGGTGAAAAGAGATTTTGCGGAAGTTTGTGGAAATGGTATTTTGAGGAAGCTGAGAAAAGATTGTTTTGAGGAAGGATGTTGAAATGAGATGATTGTGGGAACCAGAGTATGTTAAGAAAGTTCGAGAAATGCGATTGGAAATTATGATGTGATCCCAGCTCTGTGCTATGTGAGAAATGATGTGAGAAAGGCTATGCACAGTTAGTGGTCGGGACTCGTTGAAGGGTTGCACGAAGGACGGGCCGACCTTAGGTTAATTAAAAACAAGATAAAAGACTTTAAAAGACATACGCGGTGAGATATGAGAGTGCGAAGTAGTGGAGAGGAAGGAACGATAAGTATCTACGGATACTTAGGACGAGATTGCAATATGGGAGGACGATTTTCTGGGCAGAACGAACTCCACATGTGGCGCACTAACATGGTGGGGACTGGGTCTAATGCCGTGGTAAGTTCTGCGGGGCCACTAGAAACATACTGTCGCCCCCTAGATTGCAAATCGAGAACAGTGAGAGGGACTGGAACGGGGCATTGTGTTTGCCACTACGAGGCAGTGTGCCATGATTATTATGAATTGATATTATTGAGGCTGGGCCTCCTGGTCAGGGACCATTTGTGTGTTGTGACAGCTGTCGTGCCCGCGTGGTAAAGGTCCTGTACTCCTGTTTGCTTCCGACTAGGTTGGGTGGATGACCGAGGAGATGTAGACGTGAGTGATCGTCGAGATTGAAATGAATGCTTTAGTGGAATTTTAACATTCCCCAATCACCAGAGGTTATGAAATGATAAGAATGAAGGAAAAGAGAGTACAGTGATGAAATGGTGACGAATGAGGAAAAAAAATGTTTATAAGATGTGAAAGTAAAGAAGAATAAGAAAGTATAACCATACTGCTGATAATGTAAGATGATAATGATGATAATCTGTTTGGTTGTTGTGTGTTTGTATATTGTATTGTGTGTATGTTTGGTCCTATTATTTTGCCTAGCGTAATCCCACACCGTCGACGATCCGTCGTTCGGAATGCTTACTCTCTCCTGTTCGTTGTTATATTGGTGCTGCTGATATCGCAACGGGCAGACGGAGCATCATAAGGAGATCATCACTTTAGAGGAATGGGAGCAGGAGCTTAAACGACAGTAGGGAAGCAGTAACAGAGGGGACTTCACTTTCGCGAATGAGGAAAGCATACAAGAGGAAAAGGGAAGCTTCATCCGGTGGTGTCCGACAGAAAGAGTTAGGGGTAGTGCTTTTAGTTAAGTCTATTGTTTGGGTTTTGAGTCAAGGATTACCGAGCAACGAACCATTATGTATTCAAGCAAAGTTTTATTTTGAAAGGTGAAGTACTTAAAAGCTGGAAGATGGAGTAGTGTAAATTTTTGAAATCCATCATGAACACTTTTAGATTCAATGCAATGAATCATGATGCTTTTGAAACCAAACCATTTTATGGAAACGAAGGTTCATAAATATAAAATGTTTTAGTAACCACTCGATATTCCGTAAGGGATATTAAGTCTGTTAATGACACTTCAACAATGTTTAAAAAAAAATTTGGCCCCATTTTTGCAACTTTAGTAAATAAAAGTTAACTATTTTTGGTTTACGAAAAACGGGCCGTTACAGCAGCATACTCGCCTACACTCAGATTACCTTGTTCCAATCGCAGGAATTCCATCTCCTTAGCTGTTTTCAGATGCTCCGGGAAATACTTCTCAAAAAGCCTATTCTTGAATTGGTTCCAAGTTATCGCACCAGCTTCTCCAGCCAAAGCTTGCCTCTCATTACGCCACCAATCGGCCGCTTCTCCCACCATCATATATCCAGCACAAGCAACCTTTTGTTCATCCGTGCATTGCACCATTCCTCCGAAAATTCTCTCCAGACTTGCTATCCACGTTTCAGCTTCTTCAGATGCATAACCTCCAGCAAACTCCTTCGGATTTCTGCGGCAAAACTCATCAAGACATCTGATTCCTTGTCCACCAGCATTCGCATTCTGATTCTGTTGAAGTTGTTGTTGCATAATGTTCATGTTGTCCCTTACTCCTGCCAAAACCGCAGATGTCTGGGCCATGATAGCAGCTTGTTGTTGGGCGTTCATCGGTTCCTCATTTGCTTGTCGACGTGCCATTGCGATCCTACGTACAGGTTTAACTCTTAGACTAAGGAAACATCTATACACACAAAAGGACTAACTCACATCTACACACCAACTAAGGCAGAGTCACACAAGGAAAGCATATAAGGCTATGCTTAAGGCCACTAAGGACAACCATCGCTCTATTACCACTAAATGTAACACCCCAATTTGGACTTAGAATTTTCACTAAAAATTTGTGCCATTTTTTTTATAAACATTTCCAAAATCAGTTTATTTTAATTCTTTTACAAAAAGATTTTCATAAAACAATTTGATTCATTTGTTTACAAAATGATTTGATACTTAACTCGCGTCATAAAAATTCTATTTCCAAAAAGAGATGTTACCATCCAACACATTTCAAAAAAACTCATTTTCTCCATGTCATATTTAATTGATGGTTAACTTGCGGAAAATAATTTAGGTACTTATGAACATGATACAATAACCAAAAAGAACTTCTTTTATTTCATTTCAGATAAATATTTATTACAGTAGGGGTTACATTCGGAACAGAGTAATCATGTCCTACCCATCCAGAGATGGAGTACAAAACAAAGACTATCCTAGACTATTGATCTTCATCATTTCCTCCACCGCAAAAGTCTGGAAGGTTCCTCGATTGCTGCTTCTGCTTCCTCCTCGTATGAGCGTCATCTTGCGATCTTCTTCCGACTTGAGCAACCACTACTCGAGATATTACATGATCTGCCATCTGTGAACATTGTTCCCCCAATGTCCACAGGAAAGGGAAATAGAGAGAGTAAGCACTTCCGAACGATATGATCGTCGACGGCGTGGGCTTACTATAGGGGAATATTAAGACCTCACAAGCATATAATATATACATCATTATTACCATTCCCTTATAAACAACTTCAGCTAGTTACCATAGAGTCCTTTCCACCAAAAGAATAGTCTTCATGAAACTATAACCATTATATTTAATTATCTTTAGGTTCTAAGTTTCAACGTGATATGTAACACCCTACCTTAATTTACCCAAAATTAGCCATTTAAAAATTTGTGGACTTAAAAATTTCTTTTAAAAATTTAGTTACTCATAAATATTTTTACGAAAATCCGGAAGAGTTTGCTCTGTTTTTCGAATTTCCCAAAAATTCCTGTTATAACCTATTAGATATATTTCAGATAAACCAGACATCAGCAGCCATATCATATCATATCACATCATATTCGACCATATCATGCCACATGATATGATGTAATAGCATACAACCCGTCAATGCATCGGTAGGTAAATAACAAATTTGTGAAAGTAGTTCTATCACCCAAAAATAACCCAAACCCAAAAGACACGATCTAGGCCGACCCTGCTGAGAATCTACATCCAAATATACATATATAGGTGTCACCAAAAAGAAGGCTCATGTGCCTAAGTACAACTCAAAACCAGCCCAAGACCTGACAAAATAAACAGAACAACTACTATCTACTCTCCCTGTGAGGGAGAGCACTCCTGCTCGGCCTGAGGCTGCGCTAACTCAAGCTTTGTACCTGTGTAAAAACTGTCAAGAGGTGAGCATTACACAGAACTTAGCAAATGAAATCTAAATAGGCATAATAATAACTAAGTCATACACAAATAGCAATTAATCACCTAATTATCAGACAATTCAATCCCAATTATTTCAATCACAAACACTTATCATTTTATTTTCATTCACTCATTCTTCTTTTCTTTTTCCATTCTTTTGTATCATCTCTTTCTTTCTCTCTATTCGTCTCTTTTCTTTTCTTTCCTTTCTTTTTCTTTTCTTTGTGCTTCATATCTTTTACTCTTGGGGTCTTTGCGAACTCACCACTGCGCACAACTCCCTGAGTTGGGCATCTTACCGCTGCGCACGCCATTAAATCGTGCAGCTTACGCAACCAATGGACCCAGCGGGGCGTACTTACTTGGCCTGACATCCGCAAAACCGTTATTAGGGTACTACGGACCCACCACTGCGCACAACTCCATGAATTGGGTGTCTTACCGCTGCACACGCCATTAAATCGTGCGGCTTACGCAACCAATGCACCCAGCGGGGCGTACTTACATGGCTTGGCATCCATAGACCGTATCTGCATGTCTTATCATATCTTATCAGAGTACTGCGAACCCACCACTGCGTACGACTCTATGAATCGGGCGTCTTACCGCTGCGCACGCCATTAAATCGTGCGGCTTACGCAACCAATGCACCCAGCGGGGCGTACTTACTTGGTCTGGCATTCGCATACCCAAATTCTTTAATCTTTATCTCATTCTCTTTCTTTTCTTTATTCTCATTCTTCGATCACATTTCATCTCTTTCATTTAGTCTTTTATCACATTCTCATTCTTCACTTTATTTCAATTTATTCGATCCTATTTCTTCTCTTTCATTCAATACTTTAATTTCGTTTACTCTTTCGTGCTACTCTTTCAATTATGGGGAAAAGCCTCAACTAACATTCCAAAGGTTACCTGAATTTATTCAAGGTCACACATTTAATTTCATTTAAGGCAACCAACCACATATACATCTTTCTATGGAAAAGAATCAAACAATCATATTCCAACCATCACTAAAACAACCTACTACATATTAATATTTCCATAACAAATAATTAAGTATCAAATAAGATATCCAACCATCAAGTCATAAAACATCAAGTCATGCATATGATTCATAAATCCCATGTAAATGTCAAATATTAAAATTCAATCATCAAGTCATGTATATAAGATATAAGTATCACGTGGGGTTTCTACTCTTCCCTTAAATCATTATTATTTATTATTACCGGTTACCCTAGGGTTCATTAACATACAAACTCACACAATCTCAATCATCACTATACACTAACTAGATTTACATTTTCTAAGATAAGGTAACATTCCCCCTTACCTTAGGAGCGATAAATAAAGCGAACCTTAACCCTTAGTCTTAAGACCCTAGCCTTTGGACTTTGTAACCGGGTGGAGAAGCAAAGTATGATAATGTTGAGGTGCTCCCCCTTTTTATCTAGTGATGATGGTAGCATCAAAAAGAGAGAAGAGCCATGATCCTTGAAACAAAGAAAAAGGCAATGGAAAGCTTAGAGATGATGATGGTGTATTTTGTATGTTTGAGAAAGAAAGGAAAGAGAAGCACCTACCCAACTCTCACCTTGATGCTTGATTGATGTAAGGGGAAGAACCTAAGAGAGAGGATGATGGTGATTGATGCTCATGAACCAACCCAAAGAAGATGAAGGGAAGATGCAATTTGAAGAGGATGAATGAACTTGAAGCTTGGCCACTAATGGAGTTTATGTGATGAAGAGGATGATGCTCCACCCTTCCTTGCCCTAGCACCCACGTAGATGAAGAGGAAATGAGGAATGGAATTGAGTCTTAGCATTGAAGGCTGGAATGGGTGGCTAAGAATGAGCTAAAAATGGGCAAAATTCCGTTTCTGCCCTTCCTGGTGCTGATTTCCGCATCAGACCTCTGCAGGGCGCGCCTGGGCGGTGGGCGCTGGCGCCTGGGCGCCTGTGGGTCTGAAAACACGCACCGGTACGCCTGCGCGGATGGCACGGTGCGCCCGGGCGTGGCCGGTGCCATAATGGACCTCTCACATTCAAAACGTCATAACTTTTTCGTTAGTCGTCGGATCTTGCTCAAATTTTAAAGCAAGCTTCTCCTCACACTAAACTTCATATCCAACGGTGGAATTTTTGTTTTGAGATATAATTCTTCTATTTTTAATTTCCTAAAGTCTCATGCTTTTTAACTCTAATTTGGCTCTCTACTCCACTAGTTTTGGCTTCATATCATCACTTCTCTACACCTTAAGCTCATATTTATTTTAATTACATTTGGAATTAAATTAGGGATGTTACATGATAACCACCGGAAATTAAAAGGGAGTACCACCACCGAGGCTCAAGGGTTTGGTAGCACACACGTTACATCTCCTCCATCATTCCAACCACATCCTAGTTCGGAAAGCAGATGGGACGCACAGGAACCCTAACCATGCTGGCATCGATGTCGAAGGGTACGCACCAAAAGTATTCAACAACCGAAGTAAAATTATTTCATCCATATAGTTTCACCAAAAATACAGCGACATCTAGCCCCATTCGGGTTCCCTCTCACCATCTAGGATTTGTTCAAGGGGGCGACAGTGCTATCTCTAGTTGATCGTGCAGTTCTTCGCTACGACATTGTCTACAACCGAGAGACAAGTCCTTGTAGTCTTGTCCCGCCTAGAGAAGCGCTCGAGGCTTCTTGACGTTTCGCCGTCCTTGCCCTCCTCTATCACAATCGACACTTGAAGAGACACCCACCTCCAAGCATACCTGAGTATCCGTAGATAATCAGGGTGTCTTTCCTCTCCACTACTTCACTCTCAACGTGTAGGTTTAGGAAAGGGGTTCCTAAGTCTTTTAAGTCTTTTCTTAAACCTAAGTTTTGGTCAACCCATTCTAAGCCTTGCTTCTAACGGGCCTCGACCTCGAAGGGACCACAACCATATTTACCTATAGTACAGTGGGTTCCACAAGACTTGAAACCACGACACAGTCATCCACGTGGCCAGTCACTTAAGGGGATTATTAAACAAAGTTATCTTTGTGTCACCAATATCGCTTACAAAATCCATTAATCATTCTTATATTTTCATAATAATATTTCAAAAATATGCCAAATCCTTTTCATGGAACGACCGTTCGAAAAATACTAAGAAATCTTTTCATAGGAACAACCGTTCAAAAACATTAATTATCTTTCTATAGGATGAACCATTATTTCCAAAATATATTCCCAATCTTCTTGTTATCTCATCATATAACTCATTTCCATATAATATACAATAAAAATATATAACATGGTATAATCAATTATCAACCAACATACAATTAATATCGAGGAATCATGTTTTTCGTATAAACGGCGGAACACACACTCAATTGCCGTTTTACTACTCGACCGATAGATTCCTAGTGTCGACCTTTGAGATGATACGGAACGTCCTTGTAACACTCCTTGTATATCATCTTACTTTATAAGAAAAGTAATAAGTTTGTGATTACTTGGACTTGTTGTTGTTGGAAAAAGATCTGAAAATAAGAATTTATCCCTTCCCTTGAAAATTTATTTTCACAAACACTTGATTGATAATGAAGGTGACTTAGTAAAATCAGAGTTTGCAGAAACATAGTAAAATCAACATATTATACTCCCAAAATATATCAAGTGTCACAAGTCCATTAATACCAATTAAGTATTATTATGAAACTGAATTCTTCTTATGATACATCTTTCCAAAATATGTATCATATAAATTCTATTAAAAATAGAAATGTTATAGAGCTGGTCACTGGTCCTTTGTCCAAACATCCTTCTGGTCGGATCCTCGATATCTGCACAACGGGTTCCCAACCCACACTCTCTACACTCTGCATGCACCTAAGGGACATCTCCCCTTACTGATTCTTGTACAAGCTAGATGCACGATCAACACCTAATAAGGGCATGGGGGTTAGCTATACATATTCGCATAATCAAATGGGAATAAATCTAACATTCACAAGTCAACATGTAGCAAACCATGATGTATAATCATATGAGCACACCCGGTTAATCATAATTCTTTCAATGCAGGTGGCATGATGCATGATTTCCTTCCACAACTGAGGCCTCTAAAGTCCATCTTGGACGTCCATCCAATACATCCTTGTGTTCCCGGAACACCGACATTCGTTCCCAGAACGTAATGCCGAACCATACTTGGATAATAAGCATCACTCTCAGAGTGTGCACCACGTTCCCAGAACGTGTAGCAAACCATACTTGGAATAATAAGCATCACTCCTAGAGTGTGCATCACGTTCCCAGAACGCATACGTTCCCAGAATGCATAAAAACCAGGTCACGGACACTGGCCACATATCTATAATGTGTCATCAAGTAGGTTGCATCTCAATGTGTTCCCAGAACACTAACATACGTTCCCAGAATGTATAAAAACCAGGTCCCAGACACTGGCCACATATCTATAATGTGTCATCAAGTAGGTTATAATTTGGTACTCCCAGAGTACCCTCCTCATATTCCCAGAATATGATAAACGTTCCTACCAACCCATCTTCCATTCTATATGCATGAATGCACAATCATCAAGGTTGGTTTTATCTTTAATTCTATTATTATACCAATGTGTTCCCAGAACACTAACATACGTTCTCAGAACGTATCGCAAACCATACTTGGAATATAATCAAGCACCACTCCCGGAGTGTGCATCACGTTCCCAGAACGTATCCAAGAAACCATGTCCCAGACAATGGCCACATTCCCAGAATGTGTCATCAAGTAGGTTGCATCAGTTTGGTACTCCTAGAGTACAGGGTCATGTTCCCATCAATTCCATTATTATGACTTAGAAAACACAACTTCTGAATGATATCTTGAGGTATGGCTTTACTCATAAAATTCACCTTTGAATTTAAATTTAACATATGCTCATAGACCTGGATTGAGAGAATATAATCATTGGTATTAGAAATCATTACTTAAAAACTTAACTTTTATTTTTAAGTTTCAGGTACTAACCGGTTACATCACCACCTAACCGGTTAGAATTACAGACCTGAACTTGAAACCACTGATTTTCAAAGAATCCTTTCTTGAATTCTCTACTCAATCCAATAATAAGGTCTTAGCATATCAAAATACCTCAAGTTCAACACATATTATCATTCAAAAGATCTAAGTCATATTACAATTTCCTTTATGCATAATTTCCTCTTGAAATTATCATTTGATATTAAGGTATTAACTCATCACCTCCAATCTAAACCAAACAGTGCTCAAACACATGGTTTTAGATTGGTCTTTGTATGAAATTCTAGCTTAAACTTGAGTACAAATGGTATGGATACTTAGCCAATTTCAGAAATTTATTTTCTTTGAAAATTGACAGTATCTAACCGGTTACAGATTTCGACTAACCGGTTAGATTAGGCAGAAATACACTGAAAAATGAGGTTTTTCACACCATTTTCTACCACACTCAAATTTAACCAATTTCATTCATAAATAGAGTTCACATACCTTAATTCTAGTGTGTTCAACCACAGAAACCTATCTATATTGCATGCATTCAATTTAGATACTCAAATTGCACATAATTGCACATATTTCACAACTTAATGCATCAACTCACAGAATACCCAAATAAGTCATGAATCCAACATCAATATAGCTTGCATGCATCTAGATAACATTGATCATAACAATAATTGAGCTCAGATTGGCCTCCAAGCCACTTAACCATTTCAACTTATGCCCTTTGAGTCTCTTGGTGACTCATCCTATATTCTACCACAATCTATTCTCATTCTAGAAAATAGTAAGCTTCCCCCTTACCTTAGGTTTGTGCTTGAGCAAGATTTGAGCAGAGATTTGAGGTAGAACACCGAACACCCAAAGCTCCTCCTCAAACCAGAATCGTTTTGACAGGGTAGATTGATCAAGGAATTTGGAACATGAAATGGACATGGAAATTAGGGAAAATCGTCATTATCAAAACCATGCAACATGAACTTTGAAAGGAAATCAAGTCTAGAACAAGAGAAGGCTTGAGCTTACCAAAATCAGAGCTCAAAGTCAGTTCCAGAAATCCAATACAGAACTGTGACAGTTTTGAATCTCCAACTTCATGAATCGATTTCTCCTAGCTCAGAAACTCTCAACTCACAAACCTTATATCAATACAAAGCCCTTGATGTAAGCTTTGTAACAGTGTATCACTCATGTTCTAACTCTCAGAAACGAAGGAGAATTTCAGAGACGAACTTACAAACCCTAAACAGAGCTTCAACCCTAAATTCAAAGAATCAACCCCAAATCCTTCAACAATCCAGCCTTTTATAGACGAATTGGAGTAACATGCAAAGCGACACGTCTATCTCCACTCAAGGAAGGAAGAAATCGTGGCAATTTCTGGGTTAATTGGGTGATTACTCATCAAACGCACTAATCCAAATTTCTGAGTTCATCGTGTAACCGGTTACACAGCCCTTCTAACCGGTTACATACTGATAAAATTCAAAAATTAATAATTTAATTACTCTTTCTTCAAAAACCTTTTTAATATTGCAATTAGGTCCCAACCCAAGGACTAAATTACAATATTCGCATTTTTGTACAAAATAACCATATAAAAATATATCTCATATTTTTATATATAAAAACACATAATGTACAAAAACTAAAACCTTCAAAACTAATATAAATCAATTATAAAATAATTGTTATAATTAATTTCTTGGTTATTTGGGAGACGAAAATTACGGGTGTTACACTACTCCCCCACTTAAAAGGAATTTCGTCCCCGAAATTAATCTTCTGAAATTTTCCGCTTTTCCAAAGTGTTTTTATACTAGAAAACTTCATCTAGCTTCCAAAAATTTGTTCTTTAGGGTCCTCCCCCACTTAAAAGAGTTTCCATATAATTCTTTTATTTCGAAACATTTCGAATAAAATATTTCAATTTAACCATAAAGATTCTTTGCATAAAACTCTCATGTGAAAGAATTTCTTTTAAAAGAAGTATTCCTTTGAGCAATATATTTCACATAAACTTTCTTCAAATAATACACTTTTCAATAAAACTTTTGGAAAAACTTTTTGGGCTGCGCACTCTGATCTCTCGAGCACGATCAAAGAAACATTTGTATGACTTCATTTCTTAATAGTTTGAGACATTAGGGTGATCAGTCCTAATATTCAATCCATTAATAACAAAATCATCCCTTTCAGATATAATCTTTCGCAAGAAAGACCATACGACAGGTCTTTAAGTTAGATGAACTTAAAGATAGGGTAATTATCACTATCAGACTTAGTTAGATAGTCAAGTTCTAGAGACATTTCCGTTGGGGAGACAAAGATTTGTCCTATCCCAGTGGTTGTTAATCTCTCTAGCCATAACTGATCCTTCTATTTATGTAGTGTCCACCGCTGTTTATCACATCCAACTGTGATAAAGGTTTTGATCACAGAAAGATTGGAGTTGAACTTCCAACAGGATATTGATATTTTCAAACGATTAGATTAACGTAATCAAAAACATTTGATTACGTTAACTCAGATCAAAGGAAGAGATAGGCTTGGGTTGTCTACGTCAGGATGACACTCGACTCTCATCTCGGCCGGTGAATTCTTCTCGTGCTGGATTCGTCCATTCTTTTCTCACCTTTTCCTTCAAGACAATTCGGTGAATAATACTCCAGCTTCCTACAATCGGAATTGACTATTCCCTTAGGTACATCATAATTAAACTCAAAGTGATGTGCCTCCCAGTTTTCACCTTGAGATGGACAAATGTTCCCTTCCCTATTTCCTCCTTAGTTACTTCTTTCCAATTGACGATTCCTTAACCTTGATATTTTCGTGGTAGATATTCTCCCATTTACTTTTCCTCTTTCTTCAGTTGGGCCTGTATTTTATCATTCTTTCTCTTATTCTGAACTCAGACATTTCTCGCATGACATTCGTGTACTTTCCCATAGTCATCATACATGCTTACCAACATCAAGAAATTCCTTATTCCTTAATAGTTGATAGCTAACTTGGGTTCAAGCATAATCTATTCTTGAAGTTCATGCCTTTGGATTTCTCATCTAGGTTGTACCAGAAAACACTTCCTAAATCCCTTACTTCCATAATATATTTTCTAATATCCATAATCTCAGACTTTAATTCTAAAGATTAAATCTCGTTCATTTCTTCATAGAAATCTAACTCCTCATTTCCTGGTTGAAATTCATGAATCCGATTCAAGAATTCGTTGGTGCTTGGCAACATTCCCAATCTAATACTAGAGGGTTCCTCTTGGGTTACTAGACTTAGGTCTCTGAATTCCTCAATCAGAATAACCTCCTTAACCATCATTGAACTTACAAGAATAGCCTATCAGCTCAAATCGTCTGCAACTACATTTGCTATGCCAGGATGATAATGGAGCGCAAAGCCATAATCTTTAAGAAACTCCATCCATCGCCTTTATCTTACATTCAACTCAATTCTCTACCTTCTCTAATTGGAGTAGCTCCTCAATTTCAACTCTCGATTAGTCCATAAATATTTTGATTCAATCCTCTTAAATCAATTTCAATGATGAATCAAGGCATTAAGTTATTTTACCACATTAAAAAAGAAAAAAAAGAAAAAAAAATGGAAGGAACAAGGTGTTGTGGCGGCGGCGACTGTCCTTGGCTGCTGGTGCTGCTCAAGGCTGGAGACCAGCGCTGCTGCCCCTTCACGACCCAGTACTCAACTCCAACACCGATGCCGGTGCCGGTTCACCGTTCTTCAAGATCCCTTCTTCTTCTCTATGCTGCCAATAGCCACCATGGTCAGAGCCACGAACGGTCTCCGCCGTGGCGGTGCCTCTTCTGACCATCAGTGGTGGTGTCAACTCCATGTGAAAAGCAGAAACAGGGAAGACGAAGGGAGCGGTTTTGATCTTGTCGAACTCCGAACCGCCGCCATCACAAAGCGCAAGCGAGGTGAAGGGTGGTGACACCCTTTGCTGTTCGGGACCCGCCACCACCGCAGCGGAGATGGAGAACGAACCCAACTCTCTGCCACCCTGGGCACCTTTTCGTCCGTTCCTTCCCTGCGGCTGTCCTCACCGAAACCAGTGCAGGAGTACGAGGAGGTCGAAACGATGAACCCAGAAACATAACCCTGATGGCGCGACCTTGATGGCGGTTTTTGAGGAAGGGAGAGAAGCTGAACGCCGCCATGCGTGACTGCCCCGTGAACGAAGCGCAAACTCTGCCTTCCACGGTTCAGATGTGTGGTAGAGTGACGAAGAAGAAGCAGTATGCAGCGGCGAGGACAGAGTCACTCTCGGAAGTTGACGATGACGGCTTCGAGTTTGCCGTTCGCAACTCCCCTCATCGTCGACGTCGCCTCTGTGAAGTCCGCGAGCATCACCCCTTCGTGGCGACCGCCGCTGCACCAAAAAGGAACCATCGCCGTCATTTTCAGCGAGGGAGATGCGTCGCCATTGAGGGATGAACTACCCTCACGCAGTAGCTTCAAACGCTCACCTAGACCTAACGGGCCACAAGGCCCAATTCAAAAAAAAAAAGTTCAGCAGCTGCTGCCAATCCCATTAGGGTAACCCTAATGGGCTGTTGGCCCATTCCAAAAAAAAAACATCAACAATTACCTAACGGGCCAGCAAGCCCAGGTTAATGTCATCAAATATTATTTACGACAATCAAACTTTTTTCACATAATTCGAGTTTACTCTTCTCTCCTCGGATTTTCAAGGTAATTTCGGAAGACTCGCACAGTGTTTCACACTCGGGCCGATCTCTTAATCCGAGTGTGATGACTATTCTGCTAGTTTCCCTCGCTCGACATCACACTAAGGAAAACGGAGGTCGGACCTCAAAGCTCGACAAAGCCCATTCGAAAAGGACGGACTGCATACTCCTAATCCGACATACTTCAATCCTAAATACTTCAGTCCGACATCCGTCAGTCCGACATCTGTCAGTCTGACATGCTTCAGTCCGTCAAACTTCAACCCGACATCACTCACCTCACTAAATCAGGGAAGAGATTATAGTTCTCATATTATTTTCCTATCTCTTCGCTTTTCTATGTGTTTACTCTACATGCTTTTTGATATTTATTTACCTGGTGCATGTGCTGTTAATCCTTGCTTCTTTATAGTTTCTCTACTTATTGCTTATTATTTGGTATTCTCCGTGTTGTTACATGACGTACTGTTAACCAAATCTTCTTGCTGTTAAATGTCCTTAAATCTCTGCCTCCCCTGTTGTGATAATATGATAATAATTGATGTACATTGCCTCTCCGGTTGTCGTGTTTCATGTTTTAACGCTCCCATCTGGTTTGCTGCCATGTTTATAATTGTCGCCTATTGTTGAATGTGATATACCTGAAATCGTGCGGACAATTCTGTTTGGTTGAACAATATCTTAAATTTCAGTATTTGCCGCTTTCATATCTGTTGCGTGTGACCTGCTCAAATCATCCCGCTCTTATGTCGGTGTTTTATTCTCGCCTGCCAACAGTTTTCATTGTTGTTATTTAATTATCATGAATTATCATAAAGTGCCAAAATTAATGCCGATCACTTATTATTATTATTATTTTACATGTAATGTAAGATTAAGGAGAATAATGGTCAAAAAAAGGAAGGCCGAGGTGCTACGGCTGTCTCTATTTTGAACGAAGCCATCTTACGATCTCTATTCTCATCTCGGCTTGGATCTTTGTTGGACGAACTGCTATGTTTGCCTCTATTATCTTATTGGCCCCACTTTTCATCTCGGCTTGGATCTTCTTTGGTTTTCATAGGACCACCACGGCTTCTCGAAGGTGAACAATTCCAAAGGCATACATTATTTCTTAGTTCATGCTTATTTCTGAGCTCGGAGATTCTATATTTTAAATTACGCGGTTTATCGAAAAGGGAGGCCGAGCTACTGTTATTCTCTTTATTTCACGTTTATATCTCACCTGCCGAGCTGCTATTATTCTCCCTAATTCATGTTTCTATCTGATCTGCCGAGCTGCTATTATTCTCTTTAATTCATGCTTCTACCGAGCTGTTATCATCTCGACCCTACCTTTGTGGTAGAACGGTCAATTCATGTTCCTACCGAGCTGTTATCATCTCGACCCTACCTTTGTGGTAGAACGGTCAATTCATGCTCCCACCGAGCTGTTATCATCTCGACCCTACCTTTGTGGTAGAACGGTCAATTCATGCTCCCACCGAGCTATTATCATCTCGACCCTACCTTTGTGGTAGAACGCTCAATTCATGTTCCTACCGAGCTGTTATCATTTCGACCCTACCTTTGTGGTAGAACGGTCAATTCATGTTTCTACCGAGCTGTTAGCATCTCGACCCTACCCTGGTGGTAGAATGGTCAATTCATGCATTCACGCATACGGTTATCATCTCGACCCTACCTTTGTGGTAGAACGGTCCCCCCTGTCACCGCACTTACATGCATTCACGCATACAAGTCAGTACTAGTGCTACAGACAGTGCGTACGTACAAATCCTCTCATTTAGCATTAGCCACCTAAATGTTGCACGGCGCTTATATACAGTGAACATCTTCCGAGATCGACTTATAAGCTCAGAGTACAAGGGACACCCGGTAAAGTACAGCTTGCTGTGAAATGTTTTCACATAACTTCACTCAGCAACCTCTTTTACACTGGGGCCGAGGATGGCGTCCGAGTTCCCTACCGCATTCACTTATATACAGTACCTTTTTTCAGAGGAAAACTTATAAGTTACTGCATTGGTCAGGGGGAGTCGTCTGAAGTCAAAGGTTTAGACAACCACATCCTATGTGCAACTACTTGCGTTGAAAGTTCACTGTCCTCGGCGAACGGTGCAGGATCCGAGCTCTCCTTACCGCATGCAGAGCACAACCCTCATCGGGTCTAAAACAACGATCAAAAATCTCTTTCTCCTTCTCGGCAAGGGGGGCAGGCAGGTTGTCAGCCGAGTTATCAACCTCGGCATTGTTGTTGTTGTAATCCATCAGCATGCCGTCTTCAACCCTGAACACCTTGAGGCGAAGGTCGGGGTTGAGGGTATTAATCTGACTCACAGCATTCCCGAAGATGTCAAAGATGTCGTCTGCCGTCTTCTCTAAATCAGAGAGGCATCCTCGGCCAATATTTTATGGACTGCACTTTCTTCACCTCTGCATTCCTCTCCGCCTTCTGCTTTGATAGAGGACCCCCGTGAGCCTTGACAAGCTCGTCGGTTCGCCTACAGCTTGGCGTTTCCTAGGCTCTTTTGCACAGACACCATGACCTTGCTCGGCGATTCCTTGCTTTGCATGCTTGCCCCTGGCGCTGTTGTTCTCGAATCAAAGGTTTTGAAAAGTAAAGGGGAGAAACACTCCCGGCAACTCGTGAGATTTTGTCCGACTTCTCGAATTCCGATGAACTCAGCAGTTGCGGTTAATTAACATCATGGATGAAGAAATTAACGCTACTTCTCTCCCATCCACAAGGAATCTGTTCATATGACTACACTCATAACTTCATCACCCTCATCTCGGAGCATCCCCAAATCCATTCTGGATCCCCCCCGCGGGACCTCGGTTCGAGATGTACCTCACCGAGCTTGCACTCGGTTCGAGATGAGCCTCACCGAGCTTGTACTCGGTTTGAGATGACCCTCACCGAGCGAACTCGGTTCGAGCAGATTCCCCCGCGTGCACTCGGTTCGAGATGAGCCTCACCGAGCTTGTACTCGGTTCGAGATGACCCTCACCGAGCGAACTCAGTTCGAGCAGATTCCCCCGCGTGTACTCGGTTCGAGATGTACCTCACCGAGCTTGCACTCGGTTCGAGATGTTCCTCACCGAGCTTGCACTCGGTTCGACATGTTCCTCACCGAGCTTGCACTCGGTTCGAGATGTACCTCACCGAGCTTGTACTCGGTTCGAGATGAGCCTCACCGAGCTTGTGGCGGATCCCCCCGCGCGAACTCGGTTCGAGATCGGGATACTCTTTCAGTTTCATCATCCAAGCACAAAAGAGCACTATCAACCATCTGCAACACTCTTCCGAGCGGAAGGCCACGCCTGCGTGCATGCTTCTACCTCATCACCAACTCAGCACTGATCAGACGGACGCAGAAAGGACCTCAACTCGGCACAGAGTCTCTACTACTCTTCCCGAGTTGGGGGGCTCATGTGGCGGATCGATTTCTCCTAACCCACCTTGCCGTCCTTCGCTAGCCTTGAGCACATGATTGTGGACTAGTACTCAAACCCTTCCTAGAAGGTGGGGGGTACTTAGTGCTATGATGCTTAGTGCTATGCTTTCTTTCTCCTAACTCTGCTCGAGACTCACAAAGTCTCGCCGAGCTGGGGGGCTTATGTGGTGGACTTGGGAAAAGGACTCGAACCAAGACCTCGAAGCAAGGCTCAAATAGCCTTGACCGAGCTGGGGGGCTTATGTGATGGACTCGGCCTAGCCGAGCTCCACGTGGCCCCCACTCAAGACCTGAGGATCCTTCAGCAGGCCCTCTGTATGCTCGGCCGAGCTCAAGGCTCAACGGCCGAACAGACATCGGACACGGGCCGATATCATGCTCTCACCCCTCTGTGCTCTGGGCCGAGCTCAAGGCTCAACGGCCGAACAGACACCAGATACGGGCCGACCTCATACTCCTACCCAGGTCCGACTTCCGAGTCCGACACCGCCCAGAGTCCGACACTTCTCCCAGAGTCCGACACCTTGGACAGGATGACGTGTCTCGCCTTATCCACAAGGACAGCTCATCCACTCATAGCTCATTACAGGCTGGCCCTACTTGGGCTTCAAGCAAGCCCATTAGGGCATCCAGCTCTCCTATATATATCCCCCTCTCCCTGGGGCTAAGGTAATGTCTCTCTAAACCTAAGAACTACGTGTGGCTTGATTCCCCTCTCATGGGATACGTAGGACCGGGGTCACCCTCGTGAGCTGCAACAAACCCCAAACACCTCATGTGGTGCCTCCGACCTTGGGACATCACACCTTTCCTTAAATTTTACTTAGGTAATTGGTATTGAGTTTGGATTGGAGGAAGATGTCTACTGATACCAAAAGTTTCTTCACAAATGACTTAAATTTTTAGTTGAAACTTTCAGCTTCTAACCGGTTACAAGAAACTCTAACCGGTTTATGAAGTACAGTTTTAGAAATTAAACCAAAGAATTTCAAAACCATTTTCTTTACATCATCCAATCCAACTCAAAATAGGATTTATTCATAATCTAATACCTTGATTCCAACTGAATCCATCACTGAAATGATTTAAATCATAATCTACTCACATTTTCCATAATTCCTCTTGGACTAATCATATTATGTTGGGGTATAATCCATCACCACCCCACCATAATTAAACAACACCCTATCATTTAATACCATCAGTTGATCTTTCCAAGTCAACTTGGTCAAAGGCCATGCGATCTTAGAAAATCCTTCAATAATCCGGCGGTAGAATCCAGCCAGCCCTAAAAAAAACTTCTGACTTTAACCACAGTCTTAATTTGTTCACCTTACACCACTGAATTCGCCTTCGCTGGATCCACCACAATTTCTTTAATGATCACGTGCCCTGCGGACTTAACTTCGCTCAACCAAAACTCATCTTTGGTGAGCTTAGCACACAACTACTCCCCTTGCAGGATTCTCAACACAATCCTGAGATGTTTCTCATGCTCCTCCGGATTCTCAGGATAAACCACAAACAAATCCAAATATGATCTAAAGGTCCAGTTCTTATAATCCATAAAAGAACAGGTGCATTAGTCAATCCGAACGGCATTATTTCCTACTCATAATGTCCGTATCGAGATCAAAAATGCAGTCTTAAGTGTATCCCTGTCCCGAATCCTGATTTGGGGTTAATCCAACCTCCAATCAATCTTAGAAAACACTTAGACTCCTTTAATCTGGTCCAACCATAACTATTTTAACAACTTCTCTACATGTTCCTTCCATTTAACCATTCCTGATGGTATCATATCATAAAGGTAGTAGAGATAGAATCAGTTTCAAGAATTGACTTGATTCCAAACTCTATCGCTTTACTCAAAGGTAAACCTGGCATCATTTCCTACAACCAAGATTTCTTGAACCCCTTTTCTCCTTTATTGCTTCCCAGAAGCAACATATGGGTTCATTGGATTCCAGATTCGAAACGCGGGAATCCCAAGGCAGGGTTGTTCTATTGTCATTAATCATGATCACTTGATCCCTCGGCTTCCAAACCGTGTCCATGATCGAATGTAATCATGACGCAGGTAGATAGACAAAGTCTAATACCTTAATAGAACGATTCAAACATACCTTGGAAACAACTACAAGAAGATTTGTAAGATCCTCTGCTTTGAGATAGCAGATTGGATAAGGCATAGAGCAACTTTGATCAATACCCTTATCCATAAGGAACAAATGAAGGAATAGCTTTAGAGTTTAACGAACTCAACAAGATTAATCCTTAAGAAGATGACTGCCTTGCACTCGACCTGAGAAGTTGATTAACTTTAACACTAGTGAGGGGAAATACTCCTCCCCAGAGTCAAGGACTTAACTACAACTCCTTTAAGATTTCCTTATCACTGGTTCTATGAGAACGGAATAAACCAACACTATGGTTTTAGGGTTACCACATGTCTAAAGAGAAGCATACGACTATCATACTTCTACTTAGACTAAATGGAACACTTTTTAATAGCAGAATAAGCTACTTATCTAGAGCCATTACCCATAACCTTAGCTCTAGTTTGGAAGTATATGAAAGCATACTTCCCAGGAACATTGCAGATATCGATGACCAGCGTATTGGACCACACACCCAAGGACCAAGAGTCAGGACCATTGCTCTAATACCATAAAAATGTAACACTCCTTGTATATCATCTTACTTTATAAGAAAAGTAATAAGTTTGTGATTACTTGGACTTGTTATTGTTGGAAAAAGATCTGAAAATAAGAATTTATCCCTTCCCTTGAAAATTTATTTTCACAAACACTTGATTGATAATGAAGGTGACATAGTAAAATCAGAGTTTGCAGAAACATAGTAAAATCAGCATATTATACTCCCAAAATATATCAAGTGTCACAAGTCCATTAATACATATTAAGTATTATTATGAAACTGAATTCTTCTTATGATACCTCTTTCCAAAATATGTATCATATAAATTCTATTAAAAATAGAAATGTTATAGAGCTGGTCACTGGTCCTTTGTCCAAACATCCTTCTGGTCGGATCCTCGATATCTGCACAACGGGTTCCCAACCCACACTCTCTACACTCTGCATGCACCTAAGGGACATCTCCCCTTACTGATTCTTGTACAAGCTAGATGCACGATCAACACCTAATAGGGCATGGGGGTTAGCTATACATATTCGCATAATCAAATGGGAATAAATCTAACATCCACAAGTCAACATGTAGCAAACCATGATGTATAATCATATGAGCACACCCGTTTAATCATAATTCTTTCAATGCAGGTGGCATGATGCATGATTTCCTTCCACAACTGAGGCCTCTAAAGTCCATCTTGGACGTCCATCCAATACATCCTTGTGTTCCCGGAACACCGACATTCGTTCCCAGAACGTAATGCCGAACCATACTTGGATAATAAGCATCACTCTCAGAGTGTGCACCACGTTCCCAGAACGTGTAGCAAACCATACTTGGAATAATAAGCATCACTCCTAGAGTGTGCATCACGTTCCCAGAACGCATACGTTCCCAGAATGCATAAAAACCAGGTCCCAGACACTGGCCACATATCTATAATGTGTCATCAAGTAGGTTGCATCTCAATGTGTTCCCAGAACACTAACATACGTTCCCAGAATGTATAAAAACCAGGTCCCAGACACTGGCCACATATCTATAATGTGTCATCAAGTAGGTTATAATTTGGTACTCCCGGAGTACCCTCCTCATATTCCCAGAATATGATAAACGTTCCTACCAACCCATCTTCCATTCTATATGCATGAATGCACAATCATCAAGATTGGTTTTATCTTTAGTTCTATTATTATACCAATGTGTTCCCAGAACACTAACATACGTTCCCAGAACGTATCGCAAACCATACTTGGAATATAATCAAGCACCACTCCCGGAGTGTGCATCACGTTCCCAGAACGTATCCAAGAAACCATGTCCCAGACAATGGCCACATTCCCAGAATGTGTCATCAAGTAGGTTGCATCAGTTTGGTACTCCTAGAGTACAGGGTCATGTTCCCATCAATTCCATTATTATGACTTAGAAAACACAACTTCTGAATGATATCTTGAGGTATGGCTTTACTCATAAAATTCACCTTTGAATTTAAATTTAACATATGCTCATAGACCTGGATTGAGAGAATATAATCATTGGTATTAGAAATCATTACTTAAAAACTTAACTTTTATTTTTAAGTTTCAGGTACTAACCGGTTACATCACCACCTAACCGGTTAGAATTACAGACCTGAACTTGAAACCACTGATTTTCAAAGAATCCTTTCTTGAATTCTCTACTCAATCCAATAACAAGGTCTTAGCATATCAAAATACCTCAAGTTCAACACATATTATCATTCAAAAGATCTAAGTCATATTACAATTTCCTTTATGCATAATTTCCTCTTGAAATTATCATTTGATATTAAGGTATTAACTCATCACCTCCAATCTAAACCAAACAGTGCTCAAACACATGGTTTTAGATTGGTCTTTGTATGAAATTCTAGCTTAAACTTGAGTACAAATGGTATGGATACTTAGCCAATTTCAGAAATTTATTTTCTTTGAAAATTGACAGTATCTAACCGGTTACAGATTTCGACTAACCGGTTAGATTAGGCAGAAATACACTGAAAAATGAGGTTTTTCACACCATTTTCTACCATACTCAAATTTAACCAATTTCATTCATAAATAGAGTTCACATACCTTAATTCTAGTGTGTTCAACCACAGAAACCTATCTATATTGCATGCATTCAATTTAGATACTCAAATTGCACATAATTGCACATATTTCACAACTTAATGCATCAACTCACAGAATACCCAAATAAGTCATGAATCCAACATCAATATAGCTTGCATGCATCTAGATAACATTGCTCATAACAATAATTGAGCTCAGATTGGCCTCCAAGCCACTTAACCATTTCAACTTATGCCCTTTGAGTCTCTTGGTGACTCATCATATATTCTACCACAATCTATTCTCATTCTAGCAAATAGTAAGCTTCCCCCTTACCTTAGGTTTGTGCTTGAGCAAGATTTGAGCAGAGATTTGAGGTAGAACACCGAACACCCAAAGCTCCTCCTCAAACCAGAATCGTTTTGACAGGGTAGATTGATCAAGGAATTTGGAACATGAAATGGACATGGAAATTAGGGAAAATGGTCATTATCAAAACCATGCAACATGAACTTTGAAAGGAAATCAAGTCTAGAACAAGAGAAGGCTTGAGCTTACCAAAATCAAAGCTCAAAGTCAGTTCCAGAAAACCAATACAGAACTGTGACAGTTTTGAATCTCCAACTTCATGAATCGATTTTTCCTAGCTCAGAAACTCTCAACTCACAAACCTTATATCAGTACAAAGCCCTTGATGTAAGCTTTGTAACAGTGTATCACTCATGTTCTAACTCTCAGAAACGAAGGAGAATTTCAGAGACGAACTTACAAACCCTAAACAGAGCTTCAACCCTAAATTCAGAGAATCATCCCCAAATCCTTCAACAATCCAGCCTTTTATAGACGAATTGGAGTAACATGCAAGGCGACACGTCTATCTCCACTCAAGGAAGGAAGAAATCGTGGCAATTTCTGGGTTAATTGGGTGATTACTCATCAAACGCACTAATCCCAATTTCTGAGTTCATCGTGTAACCGGTTACACAGCCCTTCTAACCGGTTACATACTGATAAAATTCAAAAATTAATAATTTAATTACTCTTTCTTCAAAAACCTTTTTAATATTGCAATTAGGTCCCAACCCAAGGACTAAATTACAATATTCGCATTTTTGTACAAAATAACCATATAAAAATATATCTCATATTTTTATATATAAAAACACATAATGTACAAAAACTAAAACCTTCAAAACTAATATAAATGAATTATAAAATAATTGTTATAATTAATTTCTTGATTATTTGGGAGACGAAAATTAGGGGTGTTACAGTCCTAATATTACCCTACATGCCACTATGTCTTAAGAAGGTTTCTCTCTCACCTGAGATCCACGCTTACTCTGTTTTCAACCTTTGAGTCCACAACTCCAGCAGCTTGTTCACTTTTGATTCCTTTATTCTTGAATGATGAACGACATACAATTAATATCTAATGAATACCTTACACTATCTATTTACGTATGTACAGATTAAACCCAAAGTACCAAAGTACCTTAAAACAAAAATCCTTTTTAAAACGGAAATCCTTTTAAGGGCATTAGATAATTTAGAACAATTCCTTTAAAGAATCAAGAAATCCATTTTGCGAACATAATTTAAAACTCACTCCGATATTTGAAAATTATTTAAAATACAATTTTATTTCTACAAAAACCATACCATATTGCTTATTTAAAGACTACCACCTTCAACACTTATACACATAACAAATACTTAAACAAACATCATAGATTTCTTTACATTATTTTAAAAGATAACTCAACATCATAAAAATCATACTTGAATTAATATATTTCCTATAGTTACACATAGACCACTTAGAGAAGTACAACACCAGTATCAATACTCATAGCATACATTTATTTATTTAATAAGATAACATAACTTAACTAACAACTATTAACATTATATTTTCACATCAATATACAAGATCAAGCAATATGACACTCATATTTTTTTATTTGCATGAAAATCATAACCAAAAACTTATATAACAACTACCAAGCCATCACTAATATAAACAAATCAAACTACGTTACTCCAACTTGATGCAACATTTTTAAGAAAATGGGACAGCAACTAATTTCCATTTAAAAATCACTTTTATCACATAAACAAGTAACCTAACACATAAACAAATATTCCTAATCAAAACTCATGCATTTTTCTAAGTCAAAATAATTCTTTGAGCTAATGCAACTAAATAATTTTTCTGGACAACATGTAATTACAAGTACAAAAAGTCACTTTTCTCCTAAACTACTCACTCAAGAATTATGCCACTTTTTGCTATATATAATATAGAAGTCTTACCATCTAAATAACATTTAAATAGCATATAATCTCATTCAAAATAATTCTGGACAGCAAAGAAAAATAGAGTAGCATCACTTCAACATCACCCGAAAAAGCATCTTTTTCAATTTATTATTAAAGGATACATACACCAAGGTCTAAAAACAATGTCAAACTAAATAAAATAATATTTTTCTTTATAAAACAATTCTGGACTGTAGCCTAATTAATTTAAAAAGAATTCATTTTATTTCATCAAATCACGTTCTTTCTTGCTATAATTTATAACATAACATATATAAAATTCATCATCGCACATACACACAAAAAATAACATTTTGGGGACCCGACGGTCCAATAAAATTTCATTTTCCAGAATTAAAATAATTTTTCCAGGATTAATTTATTTTACAAAAACACTTCACTTACTATTTAATTCATGCACACATATCCAATAAATTCACTATAATACATCATGTAACACTTAGGAATTTAGGAAAAATCAAAAATCAATCCCTCACATCAAATACATCATTCAGCCTAATATAACTAATTAAAACAGTAACTAAAAATAATAAATACATATATCATATTTATATAATTCCAAATTTTAGAACAAATGGTCTAATCACCAAAATAAGCACTTTTAGGATAAAACAAACATTGACAGCAACTCAAACATATTAGCATATTACATACACATTAAATATCAATCACATAATCACATAAATAATTGTTTCTATTACCAACTAAAAAAATCAAATATTCATCTCTTAACCAAATAAAATAAATCGGTACACATATCATATAGTTTTTTAGATCACAAAAATATCTTCTCTGCACACAAAACTAATATTCTAAAACATCTATACTCACATACACTTAATAAAACAAACATCCAAATTATTTTTATTATTTTTTTAGGCCATTCGGCCAAACTAAAGAAAATAGTAAAATTTCATTAAAATAATAAACCTTTTATTCTCTTAAACCCAATATATATCAAAATAACATTACTTTTTCTTAAATCAAATATTATGAATCAAAATATATTTTCTCTAAAGAAAATCACCGAATCAAAAGAGGATAAAAAGAAATGACAAATTCATTTTGAATACTCATAAAAGTCCAACTTAACCCAAATAAGGAGTTCATAACTTAGCCCAAATTATTTTTAAATTTCTTTTTAAGAATAGAGAAGAGTATAATATATTACTATTATTTTTAAGAAACAATCAAAATTAATCAATAAGGAATGCATAAGAACAACATAAAAATAATAGTTTTGAGGAATACCTTTTCAATTAATCTTCAATATACTTCATGCAAATAAGAAAGCTATCCTCTCCTCTTCCTATTAGGTTCCACCAATTTTTCTTGCCAAGGGGAGAATAATTTTGTTTTGTTTATTTTTGAGAAGTTGGAAGTGAAAATAGAAGGGTTTCTAAGCTATCTATTTATACTAAGTGGAAATTTGTCTTCTCACCTCCAAAAGATGAAACTCACGTGAGGCTTGGGTGAAAAAGGATGAAAAAAAAACTTTTGAATTGTTTTAGTTCATGGAATCAACCATGCATTTACTTCTTCTTAAAACTTAACACCCACACTTAGTGACTACCTTCAATTTTCCATGCACTTCATTTTTCCACCACAAAAGATGACTCAGCATACACTGACTCTCTTCTCTCTTTCCACCTCCAATCTTATAGTAATTAGGAGAAATTTTTCAAATTTTACTTACCCATACTCATTATAATCCATAATCCATAAATTATATTTTAGGAACCACTTAGAACAAAAAATAATTAACTGTATAAAAATAAAATAGTCACAGGCAAAAATATAATTTCAAAAATCATGTTTGCATATGTGAAATAAATTCCTCAAAGGAAAATTTATTTATAGGCCTAAAATATTTTTTTTTAAATTAAAAACACAAAATTCGTTTTTCTTCCACTGTACAGATATTTTTTTCGTAGGTGCCAAAGTAAAAATTTTATTTTCATATATTTAAATACTACATTTCAATACGATTGTTTTGATATAAAATTCATAATTTTATTACTTACGGTTAAAAAGATATGAATTTTCGAAGTTTAAAACACTATAACTTGAAAATTCACACTTTAATCAAAACATTAATAAAATCACTCAAATATTATTTTTCTAAGATAAAAACATACTTATTAAATATTTCTTTCCCAAAATAATTTTCTCATTTGTTAAATAAAAATTTATAAATAAATGCATATATACATATATATATATATATATAATTAACGCCACATATATATATTTTTAATCAAAACCAATTTTTTTATGACAATTCATTTTATATTATTTCTAAAATAAATATAACCAAAATAAAAATAAAAGCAAAAATACAAATATTATAATTTAAATAAATTGGGTAAAATTGCGGGTCTCACACCATGCACAATGACACGATACCCCTTAGAGGTTTCAAGGTTGACTAGGTGTTAATTTATGGGTAATTAGGGTTTTACCAAGCGTTGAGTCATCTAACGCACTCAACCCTAGTTGTCCTGCACTTTGGTAATCGATTATCATCTCGTGGTAATCGATTACCACGATGAAAATTTCCAAAAATTAATATTTTAATTAACTTTCTTAAAAAAAAAACTTTTTCAATATTGCAATTAGGTCCTACCCCAAGGACTGAATTGCAAAACTAATATTTTTGTACAAATTTAATATATAAAAATATATTACCTATTCTTATAAATCTTAAAGTACATAATGTACAAAAATGATGCTTTTGAATTAACTTAAATTATTTATAACATTACTATTGTAATTAATTTATTTAATATTCAGATGACGAAAATTGGGGTGTTACAATAATTATAGAGAGAGAAAGGGTATAGTGGGAAAAAAATAATTAATGTATTGTGTAACACCCCAAATTTTCATTTCCTGATGTAATGAAATGACAATTATGGAAGTTATTCAAAATAATTCCCTTAAATTATAAATATTATTTTTATAATTAATTTAGAGTTAATTGCGTGATTATGTGTGTGCTTGTGATAAGTGTTTCTGCATGAGAAATATTTTGATAATTAATAATATGTGAAAATAGGGTTTTTGCATATTAGTCCCTGATTTGGGACCTAGAAGTAATATTAGAAAGATTTTGGAAGGAAGAGAATTAAAATATTTATTTTTTAAAATTGACCAAAAAGACTCGAGTCTTTCAGGAAAGACTCGAGTACTCTGGTTAGTGTTGAACTCGTTAGTGCGTTTGATGAGTCAGCACTCAACGAATCCCAATCTTTGACACGAAATCACTCGAAAGCTTGATAGTGGGCTTCGTGTCGCCCTGCATGATCAACGATTCCTGCAATAAAAACCTGATTGTTGACGAAAATCGACCATTTGGTCGAATTGCTCTGGAAATCAAGAGTTAGGGTTCTTGAATTCGTCTTCTTCAATCCCTTTCGTTTCTTAGAGTGAGGCTGAGTGTTATACACCATTGTAAAGCTCACATCACGAGCTTTACAAAGACATAAAGATTGAGAGCTGAGAGTTCGTGTAGAGGAAGAATTGAAGCTTGAAAGATAGGGAGTTTTTGCTGTCAAGCTTGGAAACTGAAGTCTGGAGCTTACTTCAAGCTTTGATTTTGGTAAGTTCATGAACCTTATGAACCTCAATTTCATTCCTACCTTTAGTCCATGTTGCAGAGAACAATTCTTAACCAAATCCCCTAATTTTTAAACTGAATTTGCATGTTAAAATTCTTGGTTTTTGGACTCTGCTCAAATGTGGCTGCATGCAAAGGGTTTTGGGGGTTAGAGTGTTTCAGCCAAATTCTCTGCAAATTCTCTGTTGATTCACGACCTAGAGGCAAGGGTGAAGCTAATTGTTCACTATAATAAGCTTAATTCATTGTATTGTAAGTGTTGAGTCACCATGAGACTCTATGAGCATAACATGAATTAGATTTTTGGCTTGGAGGCCTATTTGAGTGTCAAAGTTGTTTGGAGCAAGTTCTATATGTTGCACGCAAGCTATATCAAGGTTATTTTCATGCTGTAACTGCTTGGAATTGAATTTGATATGTTAAGTTGTTGAAAATGTGATTTTATGCATAATTGGAACTCAGGTTCAATTAAGTGTCATATGGTGTTATCTTTGGGTTGGAACATGTTTAATTTATGTAATGTTAACTCTTTTAAGCTTTGGTTTTGATTTATGTAATGGTGTGTTAAAATTCATTTTTCAGTGTATTCTGTCTGTCAACACTCGAGTCTTTGGCTCGAGACTCGAGTATTTCAGACGCACCAGTGCGTCTGGTGGCACCAACACTCGAGTTTCTGACCCTTGACTCGAGTACTGACTGATGCTTGTAATAAACTCTTTTGATGAAATACTCGAATCATGCATGATCCACTCGAGTCTTCTGGGTTGATGAAGACTCGAGTATTTCATGAACTACTCGAGTATTTCAGAAAAGACCTGAGACTTTAACTTTGCAGAAAATTAAGATCCACTCGAGTCTTTCCAAGAACCACTCGAGTATTTCAGTGTATGTTAGAACTCTACTCAAGTCTTTTAAAAATCACTCGAGTCTTTTGAAACTGAAGGTTAAAACAATGCCATTTTCAACTAAGTCAAGTTTAATCAAAATCAATAGTCAATTATGTTCCAAAAGAGGCTATGATACCTTAGTACTTGTATTATTGGATATACATTGCATGTTGCACATTATGAAATTAATGGATAACCCCAGACGGGATGTTTGTGTGCATTCATGCATGAAGATGTGGTGATAGCATATCATTTGTCATGTTCGAGGAACATGAGGAGGGTACTCTGGGAGTACCAACTTGGTTACGACTTGCCTGTAGTCACATTTTGGCAATGTGACCAACATTGGTTGCTGTGAACGTTGGGTATTCATCTTGGTGACGAGAAGTGCACATCGATAATGAAATTAATGGATAACCCCAGACGGGATGTTTGTGTGCATTCATGCATGAAGATGTGGTGATAGCATATCATTTGTCATGTTCGAGGACCACGTTCCAGGCATAGTCGTGTGGCTTGCTCGATGACACATTTTGGTAATGTGGGCAGCATATGCGATGTTGTTATGTCTTGTTGACGCAACATACACTTTTAGTGTCGTTTGAATTGTATTCTGAGCAAGTTCACTATACGTCCGAGGCACGTATACGTGTTGTTTGGATGGACATGCATGAGAGCATTAGTTGGAGAATCTTAGGACTGGGAAGACTGTGTGCCAGCATCATGACATATCATTTATGAACTTGATTATTGAATAATTTGACTTTTTCATATGTTGTGCATATCTCTGGTCCATTGCTATACTTGTTGTATACTTGCTTAGTATTATGCTTATTCCATTATGTGAACTATATTGCTTACCCCTTATGCCCATTGTAGGTGATGGCACGCTATCTAGCTTGCATCGAGTTGCGCCCACTCCCTAGTGGAGTGTGGTACTACGAGGACCATCGAGCCACCTTTGAGGGGGAGGTTGAGGTTACCCCCTATCACCCCAACCCCTTGGCTCGTGTCCGTCCTCGTAGGTTCCGCATATCTATTATCTATACCCTGCATGTACCCCCGTTTTATACTTATCATGGACCACCCCCGGCTCGACCAGCTCGTCGATTTCACTCTTTTCGTTTTAGAGCAGCCATTAGATCCCATCCCTCTGCTTCCCGTGTTATTCGAGAGGAGACTCCTTTATTTGCTAGTCCGATGAGTCCAGTTTATGGGACTCCTTCTGCTGACCCAATGCCCAGTGGGAGGGCACCGACTTAGTCGGACGAGGTAGATGAGGACCCTGAGGAGGCAGAGAGTGTGGGGGAGCCAGTCGAGCACTCCACTGGGTGATGCATAGTATGGATGGTTGATATGTGGGATGCATGGAGCTTCTCGCTGGAGACTTTTTGGAGGAGGATCATGTTGTGGAGGAGGATCATCAGACCACCACTCTGGGATTTTCATCTTTTGCTCCGTAGTTATATTGTATATATTTTGAGAGATCTCAGAGAGGTTGTCTTTTCTTTTGATTATGGACTTGTATCACCCAAAACATTGCTATCTCGACTATGATGTACCTTGGCTACTTTTATCTTATATATCTTATATATATATATATATATATATATATTTGGCTTATTTAAGTTTTTAGTCCCTGAATTTAAGTGCTCTTTTGGAATTGGTCCTTAAACTTTTTTTTCGATGCTTTGAGTCCCTTAACTTTGCTCAAATTTCTGAAATGGTCCTTTCATCACTTAAGTGGTGATATGATCGAGAATATGATACGTCACCTTCGCCACATCGATAGGTAACGTGCTAGATGATGCCACGTGAATTTTTTAAATTAAATTTATTAAAAATAAATAAAAATTGTATTTTTTTAAGAAAATTGAATCTTTAAATAAATTATAAAAGAAAATATTTTTTTAATAAAAAATATAATGTAGTGTCCCGTGACTCTATATAACACGTCACTCGTCGATACTATGAAAGTGACGTGACATGTCGTTGACTATATCAATACTTAAGTGACGAAAGGACCATTTCCAAAAATTAAACAAAGTTCGGGGACCCAAAACATCGAAAAAAAAGTTTAAGGACCAATTCCAAAAGAGCACCTAAGTTCAGGGACTAAAATGTTAAATAAGCCTATATATTTTCTTATGCCTACGGGTTTGATGTTTTATAGCTCAAGGTTCATGTTTTAATTTCGCATACTCTGATGATATCTCTAAACGAGAATATTTTATTTTTAAGTATCACGATATTAACAAATCTATTCATATTTGGAGTTTCAAAAACTCTTTGGATTAACTTGTATCAAGATTTTTGTTTATCCTCTTTAATACTTATAAATCAAGTCCATATTAAATGCCTTATTATCTTTCGTAAAAGTAAATTAAGTTTTAAGTTTTTGGGGTAAGAGTGAGTGTGTCATATTGCAAATTTAAGTAATGATTTCATTTCTGAAAAGGATGTATTTTGTTTGAAATAGGACAAATAAATAAGAACGGAGGGAGTAGAAGGATAAGTCATGTGGGATGACTTGTTTGACTTTTAGAACAAGTCATGTGGGATGACTTGTTTGACTTTTTTAATTTTGACTTTAACTGCCCCATTTTCGTAAATAGTTTTGTTGACTGACGCCATTTTCTTAAATTTGAGGATTATTATATTCAGTCGTTTACTGTAGTAGTTGAAATTTGCATTGAAGAACAGTTACCCAATTGCAATTGAAACAGTGTTAATGTGAGTAGTGACACTGTGCGATAAACAGTAAAATGTGTCTATGCGTGTACTGTTTATGTACAGTAGATTTGTGAGAATACTGTAGAGGGATTTTAAATTGTTCACGTGAGTAGCACGTGAATACTCCCTCAGAACACGTTACTCACTGAATACTCCCTCAGAACACCAAATGGAAAAAGTGTACCCTTCTCTCTCTCTCTCTCATCTTCATCTTCTTCCTTAAACCTTGATCTTCTCTCCTCACAAATGTCAATGAAAACTCATCAAAACCTTATGGTCACTTCACAAATAATATAGATCGCAACGAGACAAAGAAGATGAACCAAGGAGAATCTTGGACCATCCCTGCCGCCTCCGTCGCAACCATCGGCGTTCTCAAAACCGAGGGATGGGTTTTGCTCGCATGGCTGCCCCGGTCGCAGTGCCATCAACCACACGCCCACTACAACAGAAATGCTAAAAGATCCCGGTTCCGCATGCATATTGATCCCGGTTCCGAACCGGGATTGTATCCCCTGGTATAACAAGTCTGATACTATTGATCTCAGGTGTTTTAGAAAACACGGAACCGGGATCAATAAAAAACAAGGAACCGGGATCAATAGCATATATGATCACTGTTGATTTTTTAATAATGAACTGGGATCTTTAGTATATATGATCACTGTTGAGTTTTTTAAAATGAACCGGGATCTTTAGTATATATGATCACCGTTGAATTTTTTAAAATGAACCGGGATCTTTAGTATATATATATATATATATATATTAATTTATAATATTTGCTATATCCATATATTTAAATAAATTGTCAACATTTTTTTTGCAACAAATAAATATCATAATTATATACGTTAGAAACGTGAATGTCAATACACATTTAAGATAGACAATTCCCAAACCAAAAACAAATGGCTCCATACATACAAAAGGCTAAATAGGCTCGATATATAGATACTACATAGTCACATTCAAAAATATATATGATGCCCTAAATACAAAACTTAGCTAAGGTAACCAAGGTTAAAGAGATACTGATTCCGGAGATGTTTCATTTCTCAAACTAAAGGTAAGGGCTTGCCACTGATAGTGATGACTCCCTTTGTAAAATCAGTTCATCTCCAGTTGGAAAAGACCACGCGGATCTTCATTGCTCTGATGGTTCCTTTGGTGTTGCAATGACTACCACCTTCTCTGTACTAGACATAAATAAAAACAAGAAACATTTGAGATTAGCTCCGACAAACGGTTAGAAGTAGAACTATAGTCTAGCATATTGAATATGTTCTCAAGCAAGCATTGTATGAATAGAAAAAGAATGATTTTAATTAATGTTGAAACTAAATCCACCCAGCCTCTTCCTCCTTCTCTTCCTTCTCTTCCTCCTTTTATAATGCAAAGTTTGCATTACTACTTTGTTTTATAAAATTAAAAGTTGTCCTCAGCATCTTTTGTATGTATGAATATATGTTCTGTCATGATCTTCCATCGGGTATGATAAATCAAATTGCACCATCAATTAATGTTAGTATTGAATAAGAACACTTCAACAGAACATGGGATAATCAATCTCTACTGTTATTTTCAGCATAGTTCAGTTCTTTACCTCAAAAATGAAATCTAGCAACATACAAAATTCAGTGGATCAGAGTTAAAGCAATTAACTTATATACCTCTTGAATTGCTCCAACTGGAAGCAAACCAGCTGATGGAGACACTACAAGTGCCACACGCAGATAGTCCTTCGATATTTTTCCATTGCGATCTCTTGGCAGATTCTCTAAAGTTGAGTTCTGCATCACATGATAAATTGGTAAATTCCATTTAAGGATGTTTGACAAAGTAAATTAAGAACCATATATATTCCAATGAATCACATACAATAACGAAAATAAATTAAACCTTGTCTATTTCAAACTTGTTGGATAAAAGTCTCTTGATGCCGCTTCCATCAAAGGTGTTTTCACTGTCAGCAACAATGATTGGTTGCTCCTTAAGACGATCAACACACTCAATGCAACTTTCTTAAATTCTTCCAAAAATGTTTCTTCACAAGCAGGCTTATCCCAATAAGGGCCACCTCCTTGAGATAGCAGTACAGGCTCCAAAATGTTGTTAAAAACCTAGGCGATAATAGATAACCCAAGAGGGTAAGGCCATGAGAGAAGTTTAACATAAACACTTATATAAGATAGATGCATATCAATTATCAGGTGAGAGGAGTTGCTAATGTTGAGTGGAAAATAGATTCCTAGCAACAAATTATTAAGTTTCTGTTAATCGAGTTTTGGTCACACCAAAAATCAATTTTTATTAAAAGCAAGCAAATACTTAAATATGTAGAGCATCTTCGAAGATGGACAATCATATTGCTTGCATTGCATTATTAATTGATTACCCAAGAATCTGATGTAGGAGGAATTCCTTGATCAACAGTGAGTCTACCAAAAGCTTCAATTACAATTTCACAAAGTGATCTATTATTAGGGAGCTCAATCATTGAGAAAATGGATGCAATCTCAGCTTCATAACTTGGACCATTAACAAACTCAAGTAGATCTTCCCCGTCCATGCGAAGGATAACAATTGGATCTCGCTTCATTCCAGCAGCCATGCCAAGTAGAATGTCCAACAGAACCTCTTTGAACTCAGTCTTGCTCACTTTTTCTTGCTTCCCATGGGTGAATTCATTTAACACCTACAATACAAGTTAGTCAATAGAATTTTCTATTCTTATTAGTTATTACATAATTAATGCATGCCAAAATTGCAAATGCATAGAAAATGTGATAGCACAACAGTGGCTAATCAAACTAACTCTTGTTCTGATACTAGGAATGTACATATTCATAACTGAACTCAATGCAGAAAGAGATTTATTCTTTATAGATTTATTGGTAGCCCATCTTTAGAACATGGTTAGGTAATAATAGAGATTTTCCTGAAGTAATGCCTTTCCTCTATCTACACAAGAGCACTGACTTCATAATGCAGCTAGCAGTTGTGGTCCATGGAGTTTATCATTTACTATTATAACAAATTGACTTATGTTACTCTAATGTGTATGCTCTAAAAGTTCCCAGTTTTCTGTATAAGAGCTTGGTATCCGAGTATCAAGTATGGTTAAACATTAAACAGCACCAACTATGAATAGCTTAATATAATTTAAAGTTTAAAATGCCAGATGGACTAAGTTTCCAGAAAAATTGTTACATGTTTTACTTATTATATGTGTCTCAGTGGCACACCCACGTAGATCAACCAGTAAAAATACTATTTTTAAGGGAAACAAATTCTATCTTCCTGTGTATTGTAAAATTCTTCTAGTATCCATCCACCACATATTCCATCAGATTCTGGACCATCTATAGTGATATATGAAAATGAAAATAAAAAGCAAAGTAGATCAGGGAAAAGCAATTGAAACCAAAAAAGGACCGACCAAGGTATTACTTCTGGGGCCACCTTGAATTTGTTAGTAATTTATTCACACTTTTTGATTATCAATGATCATTTTGTAAAATAAAAATTTGAATTAACTATTGATTAATAAAGTATGTGGATTAATAAGTTAGTGTGTCAGTAATAATGTAATATTATCTCTATAAATATCACATTAACAATCATTAAAAAAAAGCATAGTAGATTTTTTATCTCAAGTTCTGACAGCTTCTCCATCAACACACGAAGCATTAAGAATCTATAGATTCTGCAAATGAACAGCATATATTTATGCCAACACTTAAGCCAAAGCTAACGTCAAAAGCAAATAGATTCTTAAGTCGGTTTGAAACTTTATTTTGTTGCAACTCATCTGTGACTATCACTCCATTTGATGAAATAGATAAAAAATAAAAAAATTAACAAAGGCATTCTTAGTTCTTAATGAGCTGAAATTAGTAACTTCGTTCAGAAAAAAGTCATGTAAATTTTCATGTTCAACAACAATCCACCCAACTCAAAGCCTTGCTAAGATCATCCCAAATCAACTTATTAATTGACATAACCATTGGATCATAAGAAAAAAAAAACTACTACTACCTCTTTTCACATACTTAGAGTTCATATACATATTTTATTTTCATACATGATCTCAGACCATATAAGAATTTTTTAGAAGGAAAAAAAACAAAGAGTATAGTATATAGATAGAGGGAGAGGGTGAAAAGCAACTGACATCACCTCATAATAGATGTGATCAGAATCAGGACTAGTGCCCTGAGCAGGCAAACCAAGAGCAGCACCAATGTCAGCAACAGCAGACTCAAGCTCCTTCAGTGAGAGCTCTTCATCTCTATCTCTATCCAACTCATTAAACTTATTCTCCACATAATACTCATTAAACTTATTCTCCACAAACTTATTTGGCTTCTGTTGAGAGAGCTACTTTTTTGAAACTAAAGCTCGAGACATCTTAGGCTCTGAATACATTTAACAATCAAATTAGTGAATTGTGCAAAATGAAATGTTTGTTTGATATTTTTTCCTTGCAATTAACTTAGATAAGACTTACATTTTAAATAAATTAATGCTAAGATAAATCCAAAATCAAAAAGTACTGTGAAACCAAGTAAGGCTCCAACTGATATCCAATAGAAGTTGCCATGGAAATCTAAACCATGATTAATTAGAACCTTCCTTCCTACAGTGATGCCTCCCTCCTGGATCTGCAAATGATAAAAATACTTTAGATATATGCATATGATTGTGACCTATCATGAAACCAAATAGTTATATCGGAAGATACCTTTCGCCAGCGAGGATCAAGAAATTCATTTAGTGTTATTCCTATTTCCCCATAGGACATGGGAGAAAAGGACTCGACGGAGAGGAGGAATCTCGATGGAGAAGAGGAACAGTCGACATAGAAGAGGAACAACGTTCACAACGGCGGCGGCGAGTTTCCTCTGGCGGTCTGCGAAGCGCGAATCGGTAGCCTGCGAAGGGTTCACGGCAGCGGCAGCGAGGTTCGAATTAGCGCCTCTGCCCTCCGGTGCTCTTCTCCGTCTGCGATGGCCAGAAATGGAGATGGTGGCTGCAAACCCTAAGTCTCAAACTCTGAGTGTCTAAGCGTATGGGTTTGGGGAGGACGAAACAAAAAATGTTTTATTTTGCAATATTGATCCCGGTTCCGGTTTTTTATTATTCAATGGGATAAATAAGGCTGGTGCGATTTTTAATTTTGAAAAAATACAAAATTATTTATGTTATAACATTGATTCCGGTTCCGTGTTTTTTATAACCGGGATCAATAAATTAATGATATTTTTTAACTATCATTTGTCTATTAATCCCAGTTCTGAAACGAAACTGGGATTAATATCTGAGAACTTTTTTGCATTTTTGTAGTAGTGGCCCCACCGCCGCTGTCCACAGTCAAGCTGCCGCCGCGAGGTTGTCGGAATTTGACGAGACTGTCACCATCAGCTTCGTCTCATCATCCTCTTTTTTTTCAACTACCCCTCGAGGTGATTCTAACTCCTATCCATTCATTTTTGCATTTGTTTGAAGTTGCTAGAATTCGTAGATCGGATATTAATGATACATGGTTTGCCCTTTCAAAAAATTAATTACATATTCATAATCCTCATTATCTGGGCATAACCAGAGTGTTTTTTTAATCTGATTTTGATGAACTTTGAATTTTTAAGGGTTTGGAGAGTTTATTATTCAGGGCTTTTGATGTTAGAGATTTTAAGTTATGAAATTGATGTTATATTTCTGCAATGGGATATTATTATGTCATTTATGTGAAAATACTCATTATGGAGTGGAACGTACTCATTATAGTTGTTATTATTTTAATTTCTGGTAAATTTTTTACAAAGATGTTTTGTGAGTTCACAAGATCCTACGATTGTTCTCAGGTATGAAGAAATGACAAACAAATACAATGTGGAGGACATTGCTGGAGGTAATAGAGCAGGTCTGAATCATCGGGCTTCATGTTTGAGATTATTGCTTTGCTCTTTAATATCATTAAGAAAAGAAAAAAATTGAAGTGCGCATTTCATAATGACAATTCCTGTAATTATCATATTTCCAGGTGCCACTCACAATTCAATCAAGGTTGTTCATGTATGTAGTATGTACTTTCATCTACAGGTAGTACTGAATCTGAAGTTGTTGTGGTTTACAACTTTACGTTACTTACTGGATCCTTCAAGTACCTGGTGCAACAAATTATATTGGTTGCATAGGAAATGACAAGTTTAGGGAGGAGATGAAGAAGAACAGCAAACTTGCTGGTGTAAATGTAAGTTAATCTCATGATTTGTCTTCTCATTTGTTTGTCATGTGCTGCTCTGTACTAAACCATATAATCCAGTTTCTGAAATTAGCTTATTCATTCAACAATCAGGTTCAATATTATGAAGATGAAAATACACCTACAGGAACTTGTGTTGTTGGTGGTGAAAGGTGAGACTATGAAGCTTTCCTTGAATATTTTTATTTTATTTTAATTAATTAAGACCTCGAATAGTTGCATTTTATGATATGTTTAACTACAGTAGTAAACTACATCTTCAACTTAATATATATTTGATTTCAAAATAATTGTTTGAATCTTTCTTTGTTTGCATCTAAATATAGGTCCCTTATTGCGAACTTATCACCTGCAAATTGCTATAAGGTTGACCACTTGAAGAAACCGGAAAATTGGGCTTTAGGTACTATTTTGCTCATGTGGGCCCTCTTCTATCTCTTCAATATATCCGTGTAATCTAGATGACTTAGCTGTTGCAGATGGTGCAAGGCTTGTGGATTTCTCCATAGGTGAGCTATTATTCCTTTCCTTCAGTTATTTTGGGCACCACTTTGTCGATGATTTAGTGCTTTATTTATCTTTTCTTTGTTATGATAGGAACTGACACAGGAGGAAGTATAAGAGTGCCAACATCATACTGTGGGATTTTTGGTTTTCTTCCTTCTCATGGCGCTATCTCAAAATCATGAGTTATTCCTATGGCACAAAGTTTTGATACTGTGGGTAAGAATCCACCAATTTGGTAGCTTTCTCTGAATTCTTTTCCCTAACTTTATTTCTGAGTTTTCCTTTTTCCAATTTCGTCACTACTCTCATAGTGGCATGGTGCAAATGAATTTGTCTTGAAATTATGGCTTCACAAGTTATGGAGCTCTTCTATTTTAGACTCATTTTATGGTTCTCGACTTCAAATCCAGGATGGTTTGCTAGGGATCCAACCATTTTGAGCAGTGTTGGACGTGTACTCCTGTAGTTGCCAGAACTAGCACCTGTTAAACCTACTCGCATAATCATTGTAGAGGACTGTTTCCAGCTTTCTCGCACTTCATATGATCTAATCAAACAAAGTGTTGTTAAAGCCGTAGAGAAGTTATATGGAGGTAAATAATCTTATCTGAGTAATCCAGATGACACAAATGGAGCATGTACGACCCTATTGCTTTTAGCATTGAAGATGTGGAACAAAGTTATGAATGCATTTGAGTTTTTAAGTATTGAATTTTCCGTTCATGGTTAATTGGTCATCAGTGGTATATCCTCACATAATAATGCGTCAAAGTTATATTATGCACGCCGCTAAATTCATTATTATAAATTTCCCATTTATGGCATCACAAGATGTCAATTTTGTCACTCCAAAATGTTTCTGGAAACATGATACTATGATAGTAAACCTTTCTTCTTCTGTGTTTGTAGGAGATGTGTTTGTTGGAGGATTTCTTTCACAGTTGGTTTAGCAAAAGCCCATTGAAGAATGTGTGAGAGCTGGCACATATGCAGCAAATGTTATCATCCAAAGGTCTGGCTGCACATACCTAGAGAAGCCTGATTTTCATTAAGTGATTTCCCCAATTCTGTTATTGTTGTGAAGTTTTGATTATTGAGAAGGGTTTTATTGCATTTCAATTCTGGCATTACAGCTGGTCTTGGATTTTTAAATCCCCTGGGTATGCAATATAGGTTCAAAAGCATGGCATCATTTCTAATTCTACAGTTTTTTTTTTAAATCAAGTCTCTTCCTTTTTTTTTACAATTGTTTTTATCATTAAATATAATATAATGTAAAATGGGTTCACACCTCACTTTTGTGCTTATTGACAAGAACATTGTCCTGCAATTTCACCCATTATTTATTATTTAAGAGAGGTGACTTTAATATGTTTCCAAGATTTGAGTCAAATAGTTCTATGGGACTTCAATTCTTATTCTGCAGTTTGTTATCATGTATTTTTTTCCTATTTGGACGCAGTTGAATGGTTTTGCTTAGGAACGCAAAATAATTTTAAGAAAGGAAATTAATCTTTCGTAGCTTTATGATTTTCTAACCATGCCTTCATTGACAATTGTTCAAGGAAATTGGTTAAGCAGTTGCTCGATGAGTGTATCTGAATATGGATCCTTATGTTTGATATATTTTATTATGCCTTTTGATGAATATGTAGGTTTTCATTAGTACCTTTTGTTTGATCTTATTATTTGTGTGTTTTGGCTACTTTCTATTTGCATTTGTTGCATTGCACTTTGATACCTATAACAAAAATTATGGTAGAGTTGGAGTTCTCAAAGGAAGTAAACAATTAAGAAGAATATTAAATCTGTTAATGAATATTTGATTTTTGTATGGCATTAATTTTTGTAATGATTTAATTTCTAAGTTTTATAGATTGATTCTTCTAGTCTTCTTTTCAGGAAAAGCATCCTTTACTTGATTGCGGGTTTAGGTGATGCATTATATGGTAGTAATTACATGAGTTGTTTAATTGAAGGTACTTTATGTCTTCAAATTTATTTGTAACTCATACTTTGATCCCTTCCTATACACTTAAGTGTTTCCTTAATTTCCTTTTGTTTTGTGATCTGCAGAGGATCAAATGTTTTCTTAGCTTTCTTTTTATTTTAATTTTGTTTACCTTGCCATTTTTGTTGTTGTCTGCTATTAATTGCTTCTATTGTTTGCTGCTACTCATATGGCATATTGCTTCTACTTGTTGAATCAAAGGTTTTGATGAAGACAAATGAGCAAGATCGGTTCAAAAGAACAAGCTCGGTGTGATGATGTCAAATTCATCATGTTCTCGGTTCTCGGCCAAGGTTTGATGAAGCCAAATGAATCAGCAATGAAGTATCCTGGAAATCAAATCAGCTCGGTATGTTGTTCAGCTCGGCATGGATCAGCTCGATGCGTACTCGGAAGTGATCAATCCTCGCTATCGCTCAGACCAGACTCAGTCAGCCGATCTCAAGCTCGGCAACACTATCGATCAGAACAGACTCAGTCAGCCGACGTCAAGCTCGGCAACAGCTATCGCTCAAAGCAAACTTAGTCAGCCGACGTCAAACTCGGCAACACTTAGCAATCAAAGCAGACTCGGCTAGTCAAGAAGAAGCTCGAACATTTGTCAAGATCGGCCAGCTCAATTCAGAGAAGATTAATCACTCAAGACCCTATGCTCGGTGCAGTTGTTAAGCTCGAACTTTCGTCAAGCTCGACAATACTGTTCACCAAGAAGAATAATCTCTCAAGTCCTAAAGCTTGGTTTGACGATGTCAAGCTCGGTCAAGTTGATGAGCTCGGCATCACATCAAATCAGATCAACTTATATCAGAGAAATCACTCAAGTACCCAAGGTCGGTACCGATGTCAAGCTCGGTTAAGAAGACCTCAAGCTCGGAATCAGATTAGAACAGTTCAGAAGTCTTCAGAGCTCTGCAGGCCTCAAGCTCGGCATCAATCAACTTAGTTAAGTTGCTCGGCCATCTCACCCTCAAAGCTCAAACGAAGTCAAGCTCGACTTTACTGCTCATCATCTTCAATAAATCAATAGCACTCTTCGACTCCACTCAACTTCGGTCTTCAACCTTTTAAAATTATTTTAAGTGTTGGGTAGGTGTCTTAAGAATAAACTCACGTGTTTTTCTAAGTTTAAAATTCAAATTGAGTTTAACCAATGGTTATAGCGGGAATGACCAATTACATTGTGATTTGACGGGTAATTATTTCCGTTGGAACGGAAACAACCTACGAATTTCGTAGGTCTCTTTCTCTCTCTTTTCTCAGGAGATTAGAGAGAGATTATAAAAGAGGTTCCTATCCAACAGAAACAAAACACGAAACTTGCAAGCAAAAACTGAATTTTCAATCTTCTCTCCCAAATCACAACGGTCTTTATTTTCTACAAATACAGAGAGTGAAAAACTTTCATACTTGAAACTTTGTTTCAATCCTCTCTGACATTCTCACTGACCAATTACTCACTTGAATTCCAAACTTTCAAAATAAAAAATCAGTGAGTGTTTAGATTGGAGCCAACCTCATCTTACCTTTGTACTCTGTTTTGGAAGTTGGTTCTTGTTGGTCAAGAAGCTTGGGTTGTGCAGTGCTGAACGTGGGCTTCAGCAGAATCAATATCAAATTGGGGTAGTGTTCGATAGTTTGGTACACTCTCAAATGGGATAGGTTTATAGTGTGTCTATTGTAAATCTTGGGGTATAGTGTTGGTCACTTGTAAAACCCGTGTATCCAATTTGATTTGATTAATTGAAAATCTCTCTAAGGTTGTAGAGAGGACTGGACGTAGCTCTCAAGTGGGTGAGAGTGAACCAGTATAAAAACTCTAGTGTCTCTTTTATTTTCATGCTTGCTGCATTTATGTTCTTTGCATTTTTCGTTTTCTGGTTTGGTGCTGCTTTGAATTTAACCGAGTAGTTGATCGGCAAATCCGAGCTCACTGCCTTGGGTTCTTGCTTGTCACGTTTTAAGTTGTAAAAACCAAACTACGGTGTGTAGCAGCTCAGTTAATAACTTAACCACTTCATTAAACGATTTGGTTAATCGATTAATCGGCGTCTGCTCAGCAGCAGCTCTGTAACATCCCAATTTTTAATTTGCACGTTATTATATAAATTTGATATGAATCTAGGAAAATGTTAAGAATAAGAGCTAGGATTTAGTATAGAAATCATAGCCAAGTGAGTATATGGACTAAGGGAGAGGTGTTAGAGTTAGAAACTATGAAAAGATGGAAAAATGGCAGGGTAATCGATTATTGGTGGTGAGTTAATCGATTACGAGCTCTCAGCCAAAAGACTCTAAAATGTTGCATTGAAGGATAATCGATTACTTTTGGGCAAGTAATCGATTACTGAGCCTCTGCTGAAAACACTAAAAATGTTGCATCAAGTTGTAATCGATTACTTTTTGGTCAAGTAATCGATTACAAGGCCTCAGGTTGGAACCCATAAAATGTTGCATTGAAGAGGTAATCGATTACCTAGCTAGGGTAATCGATTACTATTGGGTCTGTACAAAAAAAAAGGGGAAAAATAGAGTGCACGTGATGCACTTTTCCACCACACAAGTGGAATCTTTTTTTTTGGGGCTTTAATTCCTAGCCACATATTCTTCTCCCCAAACAAATAAAACACTCATTCTCACTCTCATTTCATTCATCATCAACTCATCCTCTTCCTTCCCTCTCCCTCTCATACGAATTCTCCCTCCCTTCTACCAAGGTCAAGATCATTTTCTCCTTCCTCTTCAAGCTCATCAACAATCATCAAGCTTAAGAGGTAAATCACACTTCTCTTTCTTCTCCCTTGTTGATTCATACGAAATTTCCTCTCTCCTCCCACCTCTTGATGAAATTCAAAATTTCTTTCTTGGTTGTGTCACCATCATTTCATCATTTTCCCTTTCTATGACTTAGGGAAAGTCATAATCACTCTCTTCCCTCTCTTTTTATTGGAGCTTGTTGGTGGTGGTGGTTGGAGCTAGGGCTTGGAAGGTTCATTCTTATCTTTACTTGGTTGAGGTAAGGGGGTGGGTATTTTCTTGTCCTAGGGAAGGGATTCTAATTAGTATATAAGAGCTTGCTAGGAGTTAATTGTTTTTATAGTGATATTGAGAACCCTAGGTTAGTAAAGAAATAGAATATTGGATTTAGGTGATGAGAACAAAAAGTAAACTTAGGGAATGAATAGAAATTTTTGGTGTTTATTTAATGCTAAATGTTGCTTGATTATGTGAGTAGTTGATGTTATGTGAAATTGGTACCATTTGTTTGGAATTCATGCTTGTATGTTCATATGGTAATTGATATAGACCAATGATTATGTGAATGATGGATAGCTTGAATGTAACTAAATTGAATTATAAAGGTGACTAAGTTGCAGCTATGATTGATCCTTGGAACACAGCGACCCATTAGGTGCCCTGTTAGGTGACAAATGACCCATTAGGTCCAAATGACCCATCCAGGTGAAAATGACCTATTAGGCCCCGTAAATGACCCGTTAGGCGGGTGTACCCAATGGATCAATCATGCTGCACAAATAATAAGAGAATGTAAAAGAGTTAAAATTGTGTTTTAGTCCTAACGGGTGTCAACCGTGGCCTAATAGGTGGAAATGACCTGGATTGGGTGAAAATTGTTCCTAATGGGTGAGAAATGACCTAACAGGTGCATTAATCCCTAATGGTAATAAAAAAATGAAATTGATTTGAAAGAGGAGATGATGTCAAATATGAAAGGAAATGAAGAATGAAGCAAATTGATAACTAATGAGAATAATTATGAAATCTGAAATGAGAAGGCTAAGTGTGATGGCATGATGTGTTTATGTGGATGAAGTGCCTTATATGAACTAATTGATAATTGTGTTTGGCTTAGTGGGTGATTATGTCTAATAAGAAACTGATTTCCTATTTCATGTGCAATGCTCACTCCCTTACTATTTTTACAGGTACAGAGGTTGAGATTGCACAACCTCCGGCCGAGCAGGTGCACTCTCCCTCACAGGGAGAGTAGATTATGGGAGTTTAGGGGTTTTCTTTTGTGTGGTCCAGGTTATATCAGGAGTTTGCATATGTTGATTTAGTTTTGTATATGTTTTGTAAAGCCTCTTTATTTTTGGGTAAACCAGGATCGCTTCTTATGGGAAGGAAGTATATTTTTGGGGAAAACTCTAATAGTTTCCAAACTTATTTATACTGACTGTTATTCTCTGATGTATTTGGATTATGATGTGGGTGCATATGATGCCCCTTGATGTTTAGCCCTGTGGCTTCTGAATGAAATGAATATAGTTGAATTGCACAGGTTACATGAAGAACTGAATTTTGGAATTATCCGATAAACAAGGGAAACTCTGTCTGATTTGACAGAGATTTTTATAAATCAAATAGTTTTAAAAAGGAAATTTTCATGTGGTTATTTTAATATTGGGGATTAAGGGTAATTATTTATAGGGTGTTACATTTATAGTATCAGAGCAGTTTTCCTCGGCCTTTGGAGTGTGGACTCACATCTCCAATAGTTACTCACCAAGCGAGTGACTAATGTGTTAGTTAAGAGTCTAGGTTCCAGGAAATATTAAGTTTGTTTAATTGTTAGTATTAGCAACTTAACGGGACATTTCCTCCATGACTTAGCAGTATGGCGGGACGTCCAGGAGATAATGATCGTATGGCTGCTATTTTGGAGAATCTCGTGCAAATGAATCAGAATCAGGCCGCTTCCATGGCCCAAATGTAGCAGAATCAGGTGCAAATGCAGCAGACGCAGGCACAAATGCAGCTAAATCATGCAGCAGCTATGGCACTGATACAACAGAACCAGGCTAACAATATTGCAGCAGCAGCAGCGGCGGTACTTAATCCTCCACCGGCTCCTGTGGATATAGATTGGGTGTCTAGATTCCGGAAGAGTGATCCCCCTCGCTTTGAAGGAAGATTTAATCTAGATGAGGCTCAGAAATGGCTCCAAGAAATGGAGAAGATCCTTCGTTCACTACAGCCATCGGCAGATCAGCAAGTCAGATTGGTGGAGTATGTCCTGATGAGTGAGGCGTAACACTGGTGGGAGCACCAGAGGAGGAGTTTAGAGGCTGATAATGAGGTGATAACTTGGGATCTTTTCAAGGTTCGATTCTTGGGTAAATATTTTCCGGAGGATGTTTGGAGGGAGAAAGAATTGGCATTTCTGAAGCTAGAACAGGGGAGTATGAGTGTTGGGGAATACGCCGCACAGTTTGAAGACTTGATCAGATACTCTCGTAGCTATAGGGATGCCGACGAGCGGACAAAGTGTATTTAGTTTGAAGCAGGGTTGGATGCTGAGATTAGGACCATATTCACTTATCAGGGCATTGCAAATTTGGCCCAGTTAGTGAATATGACCAGTGCATATGAAAAGGCATTGAAACAAGAAAGGGCAGAGAAGAAGAGTAAGGCAGTTCAGTGGGCTGGTCCTATCAGAGGCAAGGGTCCTATTCAGAGATCTGGTCCTTATTCTAATCCTACGGCTGCAGCACCAAGAGGCATTGGGCAGTCAGCAGTTGCTATTGGTCCTCCCCCTCTTTGTCAGCATTGTGGGAGGTATCACAGGGGAGTATGCTGGAGTCTTGGCCCGAATCGAGGGGAGGGGCATTGTTTCCAGTGTGGACAGCCTGGTCATTTTTCTTCTCGTTGTCCCAAGAGCACTTTGAAGAAAGAAATTAATGTTGCTAAGGCACAGAAAGCTGGTGCCAGCCTGCCCATGCAAAAGGGCAAGGTTTACACTTTGGATGGCAAAGAGGTGACAAAGGAGGACGAGCTAATCAGAGGTACATGTTCTATTCATGGTAACACCTGTGGAGTATTATTTGATTGTGGAGCATCACATTCTTTTATTTCTATTAGCTGCATGAAGAGGCTAGGGTTGTCAACAGTTGAAATGCCTTTTAAGTTGTCAGTTTCTACACCTACTAACTCTTCTGTTGAGACTACCCAGATGTGTTTAGAATGTCCACTCCGAGTCCTAGAGCGGGATTTCAAGGTGAATCTGATTTGTTTGCCTCTGAACAAGTTAGATATCATCTTGGGAATGGATTGGATGACTCAACATCATGTGTTGATTAATTGTCGTCAGAAGGCCATTGTCTTTGGTGATCCTTCTTTATCTGCCATGGATGTTGAGGAAGTTTCTGATGTTAGTCAAATTCCAATTGTCTGCAAATTTCCGGAAGTCTTTCCTGCTGAGATTCCCGGATTGCCCCCGAAAAGAGAAGTGGAGTTTGGTATTGACATAAAGCCCGGTGCTGGACCAATTTCTATAGCACCATACAGAATGACACCTCCTGAATGAGAAGAGTTGAAGAAGTAGCTAGAGGAATTGTTGGCCTAGAAGTTGATCAGGCCAAGTGTATCACCTTGGGGTGCTTCGATTCTTTTTGTTAAGAAAAAGGATGGTAGCCTCCGGATGTGCACTGATTACAGGCAGCTGAATGCAGTGACGGTGAAGAATAAGTATTCGCTCCCTCGCATTGATGATTTGCTTGATCAGCTACGGGGTGCAGCAGTATTTTCTAAAATTGATCTCCGATCGGGATACCATCAAATTCGTATCCGTGAGGAGGATGTTCCTAAAACTGCATTTAGGACGCGATATGGGAATTTTGAGTATGTGGTGATGCCGTTTGGTTTGACCAACGCTCCTGTAGTATTTATGGATTATATTAATAGAATCTTCATGCCTTATTTGGATTCTTTTGTAATAGTGTTCATTGATGATATTCTCATCTATTCTAAGAGTCCAAGTGAGCATGATGAACATTTGAGGATCGTGCTACAGGTCCTCAAAGAAAAGCAATTGTATGCAAAGCTTTCCAAGTGTAGCTTTTGGTTGAATGAAGTTCATTTCCTGGGTCATGTTATTTCTGCTCAGGGAGTTGTCGTAGATCCCTCCAAGGTGGAAGCAGTGTTGAAGTGGGAGAGACCCACAACAGTGACAGAAATCAGGAGTTTTCTTTGTATGGCAGGGTATTATCGGAGATTCATGGAAGGATTCTCCAAGCTGGCTCTTCTACTGACTATGCTGACTAGAAAAGATGTTCCCTATCAGTGGTCCCAGCAGTGTGAAGACAATTTCCAAGAGTTGAAGAGGAGACAGACTAGCTCATCGGTTTTAGTTTTACCGAATCCGACCCAACCTTTTGATGTTTATTGTGATGCCTCAAAGCAAGGTTTGGGTTGTGTGCTCATGCAGCAGGGCAAAGTCATAGCGTATGTGTAACACTCCTTGTATATCATCTTACTTTACAAGAAAAGTAAGAAGTTTATGAAAACTTGGACTTGTTATCGTTGGAAAAAGATATGAAAATAATAATTTCCCTTCCCTTGAAAATTCTTTTTCACAAACACTTGATTAGTGATGAGGTTGACTAACAAAATCAGAGTTTGCGGAAACATAGTAAAATCATCATATTATACCCCCAAAATATATCAAGTGTAACAAGTCCATTAATACCATATAAGTATAGTTATGAAGTTGAATTCCTCTTATGATACTCTTTTCCAAAATATGTATCGTATAAATTTTATTAAAAATAGAAAGGTTATAGAGCTGGTCACTGGTCCTTTGTCCAAACATCCTTCTGGTTGGATCCTCGATATCTGCACAACGGGTTCCCAACCCACATTTTCTACACTCTGCATGCACCTAAGGGACATCTCCCCTTACTGATTCTTGTGCAAGCTAGATGCACAATCAACACCTAATAAGGGCATGGGGGTTAGCTATACATATTCGCATAATCAAATGAGAATAAAACTAACATCCACAAATCAACATGTAGCAAATCATGATGCATAACCATATGAGCACACCTGGTTAATCATAATAATTCTTTCAATGCAGGTGGCATGATGCATGATTTCCTTCCACAACTGAGGCCTCTAAAGTCCATCTTGGACGTCCATCCAATACATCCTTGTGTTCCCGGAACACCGACATTCGTTCCCAGAATGTAATGCCGAACCATACTTGGAATAATAAGCATCACTCCCAGAGTGTGCACCACGTTCCCAGAACGTGTAGCAAACCTTACTTGGAATAATAAGCATCACTCCCAGAGTGTGCATCACGTTCCCAGAACGCATACGTTCCCAGAACGCATAAAAACCAGGTCCCGAACACTGGCCACATATCTATAATGTGTCATCAAGTAGGTTGCATCTCAATGTGTTCCCAGAACACTAACATACATTCCCAGAACATATAAAACCAGGTCCCAGACACTGGCCACATATCTATAATGTGTCATCAAGTAGGTTATAATTTGGTACTCCCGGAGTACCCTCCTCATATTCCCAGAATATGATAAATGTTCCTACCAACCAAACTTCCATCCTATATGAATGCACAATCATCAAGGTTGGTTTTATCTTTAATTCTATTATTATACCAACGTGTTCCCAGAACACTCACATACGTTCCCAGAACGTGTCTAAGAAACCATGTCCCAGACAATGGCCACATTCCCAGAATGTGTCATCAAGTTGGTACCCCGAATATCACAAACAATCCTTGCCAACCTATTTCATCACCTTTCTCTATGCATGCATTGCATACATAATTACTAAGGTTGGTCTTTCCATTAATTACTGTGATTTAGAAATGTTCCAATTTCTCTTTTGAATGATTTATTTGAGGTATAGTCTTTGACATAAAATTCTCCTTTGAATTATCTCAAAACATGCCCTTAAACTTAGATTGGGTAAAACAAAGTCAATGGTATTCAAAAAACTTAACTTTTTATTTTTCAAATTCAGGTACTAACCGGTTACAGTTTCAGGCTAACCGGTTAGAATTACAGACCGGAACTGTTTACCATTGTAATTCAGAAAACCCTTTTTCTTGAATTCCCTACCCAATCCATAAACCAGTTTAAAAATGTTTATACCTCAAAACCACTGTTTATATCATTCAAAAGTCTAAATCACATTTCATTGTCCAATGAGCATAATTTCCTCTTGAAACTATCTTATTACCTTAAGGTATTAACTCTCAATTTTCAATCTGAATTATTACAATAAAATCAACTTCGTTTCAGATTGAATTCCAGTGAAATTAGGGTCTAGATTTGAGTAACATTGATAAGACCACAGAACTGATTTCAGAAACTTATTTTCTTTGACAATTTTACAGTGTCTAATCGGTTAGATTGTGCAGTCAGCACACTGAAATATGAGGTTTTGCAAACCATTCCTTTCCTTACTCAAATCTAACCCATTTCAACATTCAAAAGAGTTCATACACCTTAAGTAAACATGTTTAATCACAGAAACACATTTACCTTGCATGCATTCAATTTGGATTCTCAAATTGCACATAATTGCACATATTTCACAACTTAATGCATCAATTCACATAATATCCAATTAAGTCATGAAATCAACATCAACATAGCTTGCATGCATACAGATAACATTGCTCAAAACAACAATTGAGCTCAAATTGGCCTCCAAGCCATTTAACCATTTCAACTTATGCCCTTTGAGTCTCTTGGTGACTCATCCTATATTCTACCACAATTTATTCTCATTCTAGCAAATAGTAAGCTTCCCCCTTACCTCTAAATTGTGCTTGATCCAAAACATTGCAGAGAGAAAGGCTCCAACACAGATTTCCATTAAATTCACTCCATGTTGATAGAGTTGGACAGGGTACCAAAACCAGGGAATTTGACATGCAAAACCAAATTAAGAATTGGGGAAAATGGTCAAATTGAAATCTCTGCAACATGCACTAGAGGTAGGAACAGATTTGAAACCAAAAGGGTTCGTGTGCTTACCAAAATCGAGCTTCAAAGTCAGCTCCAGAAACCAGAAGCTGAGGTTTGACAGCATCAACACCTCAACTTGACAAGCTTCGTTCTCAAACTCCAGGAACTCTCAACTCACAAACTTTATATCAATACAAAGCCCTTGATGTGAGCTTTGTAACCGTGTATCACTCAGGATCTAACTCTCAGAAACGAAGGAGAATCGCACCAGACGAATCAAGAACCCTAAAACAGAGCTTCAGCAATTCAGGAGCAAAATGGGTTTCAATTCATCAACACAAGGCTATATATAGCAAAATCAGAGCTCCATGCATGTTGACACGTCTTTCCCCACTAAGATTAAGACGATTTCGTGGCGAATTCTGGGTTAAAACGCGTGATTACTCATCAAACGCACTAACCCAGTTTTCTGAGTTCATCGTGTAGCCGGTTACAAAGCCCTTCTAACCGGTTACAGGCTGATAAAATTCAAAAATTAATAATTTAATTATTCTTTCTTCAAAAACCTTTTTAATATTGCAATTAGGTCCCAACCCAAGGACGAAATTGCAATATTCACATTTTTGTAGAAAATAACCATATAAAAATATATCTCATATTTTTATATATGAAAACACATAATGTACAAAAACTAAAACCTTTAAAACTAATATAAATCAATTATAAATTAATTGTTATAATTAATTTCTCGGTTATTTAGGAGACGAAAATTAGGGGTGTTACAGTATGCGTCCTGACAGTTGAGACAGCATGAACAGAATTACCCAACTCACGATCTGGAGTTAGCAGCTGTTGTTTTTGCATTGAAAATTTGGAGACATTATTTGTATGGCACAAAGTTTGAAGTCTTCAGTGATCACAAAAGTATCCGCTATCTCTTTGATCAGAAAGATTTGAATATGAGGCAGAGGAGATGGATGGAGTTCCACAAAGATTATGATTTTCATCTTCAATACCATCCTGGTAAAGCTAATGTGGTAGCTGATGCACTGAATCGCAAGACTCTACATGTTAGCAACATGATGGTAAAAGAAATGCAACTGATTAAGGAGTTTAGTGATCTCAACTTGAACATGCAGATGAAAGAGAAAAGCATTGTTCTGGAAATGTTGCAGGTCACTAATGAATTGATGGATTTGATTAAGGAAAGGCAGGCCGATGATGAAGAACTTCAAAAATTGTTGGAAGGGGCAGCAAGTAAAGAAGAGCCGGATTTCATTAAGGGTGCAGATGGAATCATTCGATTCAGAGGCAGAATATGCATTCCTATGGATTTCGAAGTGTGGAGAGACATATTATGGGAAGCTCACCAAACCAAAATGAATTTCCATCCCGGTACAACAAAAATGTATCAAGTTTTAAAGAATATCTATTGGTGGCCAAAGTTGAAAACAGATGTGGTGGATCACATGTCACATTGCTTAACTTGTCAAAAGGTGAAAATTGAGCATCAAAAGCCAGGTGGTCCATTGCGATCACTTGATATTCCCGAGTGGAAATGGGATAGTATTGCGATCACTTGGGTTGTGGTTGATCGTCTGACAAAAATGTGCTCACTTCATCCCGATTCATAAGAAGTACACTCTGGAGAAGTTGACTCAGTTGTACATTCAGGACATAGTGAAGCTGCACGGTGTGCCTTCCAGCATAGTATCAGATCATGACCCAAGGTTCCTATCCAGGTTTTGGCAGAGTCTCCAGCAGGCTTTGGGTACTAAGCTGAAATTCAGTACGGCTTACCATCCACAAAATGATGGGCAATCTGAGCGCACTATTCAGACATTGGAGGATCTGCTCAGAGCTTGTGTGCTGGAGCAGGTTGGCAATTAGGAGCAGCTTCTGCTGCTTATGGAATTCACTTATAATAATAGTTTCCATTCTAGCATCTGCATGGCGCCCTTTGAGGCACTTTATGGCAGGAAGTGCAGAAGGCCTCTTTGTTGGTTCCAGATTGGTGAGAATTAGTTAACTGGGCCAGAACTTGTGCAAGAGACTACTGAGAAGATCACGATGATTAAGAACAAAATGAAAACTTCTCAGGATTGTTAGAAGAGCTATGCAGATAAGCGTAGGAGACCTCTAGAGTTTGATGAAGGTGATCATGTTTTTCTAAGAGTGTCCCCTACGATAGGAATCGGTTGGGCGATCAAGTCCAAGAAGTTGACTCCATGGTTTGTTGGTCCTTATCAGATTTTAGAGAAGGTTGGTCCATTGGCATATAGGACTGCCTTGCCTCCACATCTCTCCAGGCTTCATGATGTTTTCCATGTCTCGCAGCTAAGGAAATACATCCATGATCCTTCCCATGTAGTTGCTGTTGATGATTTCCCCTTGAAAGAAAATTTGACCTTTGAAGTATTGCCAATCAGAATTGAGGATAGGCAGGTGAAGAAACTCCGAGGCAAAGAGATCTTGTTGGTAAAGGTAATTTGGAATCGAAACAATGTGGAAGAGGCCACTTGGGAGCTAGAGGACAAAATGAAGGAGTCTTATCCATAGTTGTTTCAGGACAGCTGAATGTCGAGGACGAAATTCTGGTAAGTGGGAGAGGATTGTAACATCCCAATTTTTAATTTGCACGTTATTATATAAATTTGATATGAATCTAGGAAAATGTTAAGAATAAGAGGTAGGATTTAGTATAGAAATCATAGCCAAGTGAGTATATGGACTAAGGGAGAGGTGTCAGAGTTAGAAACTATGAAAAGATGGAAAATTGGCAGGGTAATCGATTACTGGTGGTGAGTTAATCGATTACGAGCTCTCAGCCAAAAGGCACTAAAATGTTACATTGAAGGGTAATCAATTACTTTTGGGCAAGTAATCGATTACTGAGCCTCTGCTGAAAACACTAAAAATGTTGCATCAAGTTGTAATCGATTACTTTTTGGTCAAGTAATCGATTACAAGGCCTCAGGTTGGAACCCATAAAATGTTGCATTGAAGAGGTAATCGATTACTTGGCTAGGGTAATCGATTACTATTGGGTCTGTACAAAAAAAAGGGGAAAAATAGAGTGCACGTGATGCACTTTTCCACCACACAAGGGGAATCTTTTTTTTTTGGGGCTTTAATTCCTAGCCACATATTCTTCTCCCTAAACAAATAAAACACTCATTCTCACTCTCATTTCATTCATCATCAACTCATCCTCTTCCTTTGTAACACCCCGCAAATTCCTCGTATTAATTTAAAACACTAAAGAAATTTATTTTTGAGAAAAGTGTTTTGAAAGAGTATTTCCTTAAAGGATTTCCTTAAATTCACGTTTTCAAGATAATGGGTGATTTTAAAAGAAGTGATTTCCTGAAATAATGTCCAAAATTTAGAAATTTAGTTTTTGACAAAGTATAAATGCTTGATGTTCTATAAAAATGTTTGTGATCTTTGTATGAGTCCCTTTATAATGAAAAAGAATTATTTTCTAGACATGTGTGTATATACACGGTTTTGGTATGTATAGGTATGCTAGGGATTATATAAGAATTTAGTTATTGAAAAGAATATAATGCATGTGTATGTGTATGTGTAATGTATGATGCATGAACGTATGTATTTATATGTATAATACGTGTATGTGTATGTATGCTTATATATGTGTTAAGTGTGTGCATTATTACATGAGTTCATGCTATGTGTTGTTATGACAAAATGAAAATAAATTGCATGTGTATGAGTGTATGTGTGATTCGGCCAAACATAGGACTAGAAGACCAAGTAGAGTGCATTCTCTTAAGTATTAAGAAAGTAAATTTTAAATAAGAAAATAGGAGGAGATTAGGAGGTGTGAGTCATGATGCCTAGGGAGGACTTTCTTTCCACCATGTTCCCTTCAAAAGACTCTTCCCATGCAACAATTGAGTTGGACCGAATTGCCCATGAACCAAGCTCTTGAGCCAAGGACAAAATAGGAAATTTCCATGCCCTTTGGCCTATGTAAAACCGTGTGAGTGAGTGTTGGCTAGTTCATTTCCTTCACATTTCCACCAACACAAACACTTAGTCCAAGAGCAACATCAAGCTCTTGAGACCCTTGAAGAGAGGAGAGTGAGGTCGTGAGGAAGGAGAAGAGAGAAAGAGTGAAAAATCAAAACCCCTTAACCTAATATCTCTTGATTTGCTTCTCAACCTTCTTCTTCTTCAAAAACCTAAGGAGAAAACCACCCATCAACCCTAGAAGAGGAGAGGCCGAAGCAAACCTAAAAGGAAGAGAAGGGGAGATTTGAAGATCTAAGTTAGGAATTTTGATTTAAGGTAGAGAGAGTTTTAATTGAATCATTTTGTGTTGTAAAGGACTCTCTAAGGGACTTTGTTTAATTTTGTGATGCATGTATTTAATTTTGAGTGATCTTGAGATCTAAGTGGCTTGCATGTTATTTCTATGCTTTGATCTTGAATGATGATGTTGAAAAGTTTTGATCTCTTACTTGTTGTTTTTCTTCATCACGGTTTTGTTTAAAGTGATGCTTAAAATTCATATATTGTATTGATTTTCTCTTGCATGTTGATTTTGTGGCCTTATGATTCTTATTTCTCTTTGCATGTCCTCCTTATATCTTGATCTTGGATTTCTAATAATGAATGAACTCATAGATCACCAAATCAAGAACTAAGTGATTCGGCCATGAGTAGAAGAAATAGGTCTAGATGCTTTTAATTTGATCTAAGTGATTTCATGCTAATTTCATGTTTAGAAAAGTTAATCTAAGTAGTGAAAATGCTTGATGTGATTTTAAACTTGACCAAGACTTTGATCTTGTGTTGATCTTTGAAAAGCATGATCCTTGATGCATGCACGTGTTTTTGAACCAAGAGAGCTAATCATTCATCTTGGCATGTCACGGTTTTGATTCTTTTCCACCTCAAAACAATTTTCATCTTTTGTTGTATCAATTGATTGATTTCATGACTTAATTTGTAAGATCTAGGAACATGCATTGGGTTTTGAATAAAAGATTTTTATTTTCCCTCATAGACCTCACGGTTTTTACAAAGAAAACAAGGAAACAAGTTCTTGAAAAATGATCTTTGCTTTGATCCATGTTCTATGTGCATGCATGATGAATATTTGAAAACTAAGCCTTGATTTATCATGATGATGTTCGGCCTACTCATGCTAGCTATATTAGGATCCCTATTCAATAAAATGACTTAAAAGAAATAAGTATGTTTTGAGAAATCATGCTAAAATAAATTGCTTGAAATTGTGTTGTGAACATTTATTTTCTAATCGGCCCTTTATTTAGAAATAAAGGAAATAAATAAATTAAATTAATCTTGTAAGAGTGTTTTGTTTAAATGAATATATGTGTGTGAGTGTGTGCTTATGTGCATTCGGTTATGAGCAAAAAGAAGAATAAATAATTTTGTGCATGAGAAAGAAAATGGAATTTAAATGTCTAAAGCAAACCAAGTTGATTCATGTGATTTAAATTGTGATGTTTGACTTGCTTCTTTTGATCTCATTCGGTTATATAGTTAAATAGGTTTAGGGAGCTTAATTACATGAGATAAAAAGTGCTTGATGATTGTCTAAAGTGAGAAAATAAATATAAATATGTTTGGTTTGAAATTTGATTCAAAATGGTTTATGAATACTTGCATGCCTAAGTGTTATTTGTTGTGGTATGTGGAGTGATGCTTGGGAGATGATTGAATGTGTGGTTAATTATAAAATAATTTGGTTTGATTTGTTTGGAGTTATATTGTGGTTGTGTGTTAGTTATATTTGAAAAATATTTTGAGTGTGTGAACGGTTTTAACATAAGTTGATTTTAAGAAAATTTGATTTGATTTTGTAACAGCCCGATTTTCGTAATCCAGAAATATTTACTTTTACTTATCAAGTACAAAAATTGAGGCCAGATTTTTTTTTTTGTAAAACATTGTTGACATGTTTGAAAACACTATTGAAAGTCCTTGGTGTTCTCAACACCCTTTTAGAAAATCGAGTTGTTACTAAAACTAATCTTTACTCACTTAGGTTTCCAAAACATTTGTTAGGAAAACGTTTAGGTTTCATATGGAAATAGTTCTTTGCATTCCACCAAAAGATATCATTAGACATTTCTGTAAAAAGTCGGCCATACACTAGAGTAAGTTAAGTTACATCCAGGGATCATTGCTGAGGTAATCCTTCACACACACACACCTACTACAATCTAGAATAACCATGCTCATCTCAAGCCACCCTATTGAAGGCAATCGGGTGGAGGTCCTTCTTCTTCTTGGATTCCCTTGTTGCCTTTAAAGATGATGTCGTTCCCATTGTCCCAGCAGTATGGTTGGACTCCAACTTCTCTCCGTCTCTGGTGGTATAATTCCACTGTTTCTCGTATCGTGCCTTCTCTTTGTAGCTCTTATACCCTCGCACAGTGACTTGCCTCAAGTGAGGCCCCAGATCAGCTCCACTCAGTTGATGTTCCGGGTCGGGTATCACAATCTGAGTATGGCCAGTCCATACCCAGCCACTTGGGATACGCTTCCAACCTCTTCCATACTTACTCCAAGTAGTGATGTCCATGCAGCACTCCATCTGCCCGTTGAAATACCAGCAACACCGATATGCCAACGAACAGGAGAGAGTAAGCGTTCCGAACGACGGGTCGTCGACGGTGTGGAATTACGATAGGCAAAATAGAAGGACCACACAAACACGTAATAAAACATACAAGCATACCACAATCAAGCAGGTTACCACATTATTATCAGTCTTATCATAATTAATCTTGTCTTTTATTATCTTCTCAAACTTAATTTCTTTCCGCATATACATTCCTTATTTCTCAATCTTTTTCCTTCTCATACTCATGATTCCTCTCACACAATATCACCAGGTACTCATTTCGTTCTCGGTTATCACTCACGTCTACATCTCCTCGGTCATCCACCCAACCTAATCGGAAGCAAACAGGAGTACAGGACCTTTACCACGCGGGCACAACAGTTGTCACAACACATAAGTGGTCCCAGACCAGGAGGATCTCGTCCTCAAATCATATCAATAATAACAAGGCTCACTGTCCACGCAGTGGCAAACACAATGCCCCGTTCCAGTCCCTCTCACTGTTCTCGAATTGCAATCTAGGGGGCGATAGTATGTTTCTAGTGGGCCCGCAGAACTTGCCACGGCATTAGACCCAATCCCCACCACGTTAGTGCGCCACATGTGGAGTTCGTTCTGCCTAGAAACATACTCTAGACTTCTTGACGTTTCACCGTCATCGTCCTCCCCTAATGCAATCTCGTCCTAAGTATCCGCAGATACTTATCGTTTCTTCCTCTCCACTACTTCGCACTCTCATACCTCACCGCGCGTGTCTTTTAAAGTCTTTTAATCTTTTTAATTATCCTAAGGTCGGCCCGTCCTTCGTGTAACCCTTCAACGAGTCCCGACCACTATAACTTTGCACAAACTTTTTCTTACATAGCACAGAGCTGGGATCACATCACAATTTCCAATCTCATTCTCCAACTTTCTCAACATACTCTATTTCTCACGACCATCTCATTTCAACATCTTTTCTCAAAACACTTTCCACAACTTTCTCAAAGACCATTTGATAAACTTTTACAAAACCTCACTTCATAAACAGTTTCATAAAACTCCCTTTTGTAAATTTTTTTTCAAAATTCTAGTTTCACAACTGCTCAGTTCTCTTTTCAAAGAACTTCTGAAAAAAAAATCTCCTTTCACAATTTTCACAAAATTTTCCTTTCAAAAACTTTTCTGAAAATATTATTTTTTTCTTTTTTTTTATAATATTTCTCAAAACCTCTTTTCAAAAACATTTTCAAAAATCTTCAACTTTGCTGAGCGCTAGCGGAGGAGCAAGCTCAACTCAACACCAGTCCCAGACTAAAACCAAAAACAAAAGGAGCCCAGCTCCGCTCAAATCACCTCTCCTTTTCATCATCAACATCACTTTTCCCCCAAGCTCTGGCTCGTTCTCAATAACATCATTTCATTCTTTCCCCAACTTCTCAACTCTTTCTCTTTTCTAATCCATCTCATCTCTTTACTTCTTATTTTCTTACTCAGGACGTAACAGACGTCCATCAGCCGTTTAGTTATCATAATCATCAGCGATAAACTTTATGAACATAATTAAATAAAAGCATACATCAGCACACAACATCACACAAGAGCATTGTGGTCTTTGTCACTTTCATATAAGTAGCCACACAAAGCAAACAATTGCTGCTTATACTACTGACTCCAACCACTGAGTTCCGATCTTTGAGATGATGCGGAACGTCCTAATAAATCACCTAGCTACCACGGTGTCTTAGGAAAGCTTCTCTCTCACCTGAGGTCCAGCGTTTTAATGCGTACCGTCTCCGCGGATCCTTGTCGCTGCCAGCTGCCCCAATCCCTCGTCTTTCAAATTCCTTGTACTAAATAAAATACGCTTATGTTATTAACTTGTATTAGGAAATTCTTTTTCAAAACTTAGACACCTCTCATTCCTCGTCGGAAAACTTAAAACAAAATTGTTTTTAATTCGGGTTTTCTTAAATGAATTCTTACTTAAACTTTATTTTTAAATCTCTTGTATATTTTTATTTATTTATTTATTTATTATTATTATTATTTTTTAAAATCAAGAAACAAGTTCAAACAAATCTGGACAGCAAAGGATTATTTTACAAAGAAATCATTTTGATAAAAGCTCGAAAACATCGTAAAAACACTTTTTCGTTTAAAACAACTCCTTTATTCAAATTATCCTTTTTAAAAACTCAAGTCTTCATTACAAAACTATTTTGGACAGCCATAAACATAATTTAAAAATCTCAAATAAAATACAATGGGATTTTCTTAAAACCAGTTTATTTCAAACTAATTACGCATTCACATATTTTTCAAACATTGATTAACACATACACATCAAGTAACACTTCATCAAGCATATAACCAATTTAAAGCAATCATCAAGGCAATTATACAACTCACAAACAGTTCATAACACAAGCACTTAGGCATGCATGTATGAAATCAAAATATAAACCATTTACTTTGAACAAGTGGATTCCTTTCAAAAATCATCACGTGAAATTATTTTCATGCAACTAAATTTCCTAGACTCACCTATACTGCATGACCGAATGCAATCAAGGAAAACAAACTAAGAATGACAATTTAAAACACATAAATCAACTTGGTTTATTTCTAATATTTAAACTCCACTCCATTTTGTCCTGAAACAAACTTATTTACTCTTCCTTTTGTTCACAACCGAATTCACACCCACATATATCCACTTAACACAAAACTCTTTCCAACTATTTAGTCCATTCGTTACCTTTACCACTAACCTAGGTCCGAATAGGGACTTAGTAAATTCAACACCCTCTTTAAACAATTTTGACTCATTTTAGTTTATAAAACACACTCATTATCTTTAGGTCTTTTCATGAAAAGGGTCCTAGTCTAATTCCTAGGTGTAGGCCGGATTCATTATGACAAAAACAAGATCTTTGGGTTCATTTTTCTACATGCAAAAACATAAAATTCTTAAACCAAGTAAAAAGAAATTAAAATGCATGAACATCAAACATAGATCAAGTTAGAAATCAATTTTCCAAAAATTTATCTCCTTTAGTTCCTTGTGAAACCGTGAGAGTCATTAAGAAGAATAAAAATCCTTTATACTCAAAAACCTCAGGCATGTATCTAGATCTTGTAGATCAAATCATGAAATCAAGTGTAGTGGCACAAATCAAAGATAAAGATCACTTTTGAGTAAATGAAGATCAAAACCGTGATGGACATTTAAAGAAAATCAAATCCTTTTTGTTTCACACAACATGCATGGTTTCAAGAGCATAACTTTTCATAAATCAGAACGAGATCAAAGCATGTTATTCTTTAATCTCATGCAAAGTTTTAAGAACAACACTTTTTCAAAGGATCAAGGTACGATCAAAGCCTTTTTCAAGATCCAATTCAAGACCAAACATTTCAACACTTCAAATCAATTTTTATAAGCATGAGATTAACATGCAACCACTTGGATTAAATCAAAAAGCATCAAGGTTTATTCTTTAGGTCATGGCCGAATTTCCTAGTTTAGGATCTAGTATTTTATTAGTTTATTCATTCTTAAAAATTTAAGATCAAGACATAAACAAGACATGCACGTACTCAAATCATCAAGATCATCATCAAATCAACATGCAACACCCAAGATCCCAATATTATTATCAAGTAAGTTTAGATCTTTCATTGATTCCTTAAATAAACTCATAAACACTCCATAGTCCACAGTTTTAAAAAGAAAGAATTAACATGCAAAGAGATTTACTTAAAGCTTTACAAAAATCTCATCAAATCTTTAGATCTAGAAGATTTAGTTTGAAAAGCTTTAAGATCCTTTATGAAAAACTTTAAACAAGTTATAGAATCCTTTGATTAGAGGTTTACAAACTTCTTTGAGTCTTAAAATTTTATGATCCAACATAAACAAGACAAGCAAAGGGAGAAAAGAAAGGAAAATTACAAAATAAAAAGGAAATCTATACTATCACAACTTCTTCATGTTCATTCGAGATACCCACCAAAGAAAAAGGTTGATCTCCTAGCTTTTTAGGTCTTGGTTCTTCAAGAAAAATTCTAAGTTTTGGTGTTGATCTCCTCTTCTTCTTCTCTATTCTAACTCACGACCTCCCTCTTTTCTTGGGGATGTTGAGAGCTTGATTCTTGCTCTCAACACATGTGTATAGGAAACGAAGGGAAGTGGAAGAAATGAATGGGAAAAATGGGTGAAAGAACTAAGGGTGATGGCTTATATAAGAAATTGGTGTACTTCCTCTTTTACCCTCATGAAAATTCGGTCATGAAGGAGTGTGGAGGGTAGTTTTGGTTCTCCAAAAAGTTGCATGGGTGGATGTTATCAAAGCTTAGGGGAACATGGTGGAGGGATTTAAGGAACTAGGTCTCTTTGGTTTGGTTACTCCTTGGTTTCTAGTTAGGGTTTTCTACCCATTTAGTTCCTGATGGTTCAAATCTTAGCCCTTAAGCTTCTTATTTTCAAAATGAATAAATCATGGCATGCACACATATGCCTACACGTGTCACATGCAAACACACACAAACATGCATCATCATATTTTCTACTAATTACATTCTCATTTAATCCTAAGCATATTTTTATGCACCCATACACACATAGCATACGCACACATACATGTTCATACACGTAGCACATATGCATATATGCATGCACACGTATACACGTACCATACATATATACATACACATAGAAAATAGATCTTTTCTCATGAAATGACTCACACATAAAAGTCATAATTTCCTTTAAATCATAAAAATATCAAGTACATAAATCTTTTCTAAAACCTCAATTTCTCATATCTTAACATTTGTTCATAAAAATCCTTTCTTTGAAATTACTCATCATTTTAAAACGTGAATTAGGAAAATCAGTTAAGGAAATACCCTTTCAAAACACTTTTCTCAAAAATAATTATCTTTAGTATTTTAAATTAATACGAGGAATTTGCGGGGTGTTACAGATTTACTTAAGATTTTTTTTTCTATTGTGTTCATGGCTGTCCAAAGTTTGTGTTATGATAAAAACTTGAATTTTTAAAATGCTAATTTTGAGTAAAAGCGTTATTTAAACCAAAGAATGTTTTTACCATATTTTCGGAGTTTTATCAAAGTAATTTTGTAAAACTATCCTTGCTGTCCGGAATTACTTGGACTTGCTTTTTATATTTAAAAACGTTTTCACATGATTTAAAGTGAAGTTTTCAAGTGAAAATTGATTTAAGAAAAACCCGGATTGAAAACGGCGGATTTTTCGGTGTTTTTGAAAATAATTAAGGTGCTGTCCAAAACGGACCAGCCACCAAAATAAATAATTTAAATTACCTACTAAAAGTTTCCAAAATGATTTTTGAAAGTATATAAAGTATTAGAGAAATGTTAAAGTATTCTAAGAAAAAGACCAGTATTAAGAAAAGATTTTCTCGTATAAGTCCATAACGTAAAGTGTTTTATTTACTACGAGGAATGATATAGAAAAGGGAAGTGGGACAGTTGGCAGCGACAAGGATCCGAGGAGAGCACACGCATTAAATCGCTGGACCTCAGGTGAGAGAGAAGCTTTCCTAAGACACCGTGGTAGTTAGGTGATTTATTAGGACGTTCCGTATCATCTCAAAGATCGGAACTAAGTGGTTCGAAGTCAGTAGTAGAAGTGGCAATTGTTTGTTTTGTGTGGCCACTTATACGAAGGTGATGAAGACCACAATGCTATTGTGTGATGTTGTATGTTGATAGCATGCGTTTAGTTATTTATTTATTTAATTATGTCTGATTATGCTTATTGTTGTCGATTATGATGAGTAAACGGCTGATGGACGTCTGTTACGTCCTGAATAAGAAAATGAAAATAAAATAAAAGAGTTAAGAAAAGTAATGAAATTGAAAGTAATGGCATAATAAGAAAAGAATAACGATAAAGGATAAGAGATTGAGTGGAAGGGAGATAAGAGTTGAATGGGAACAGAAGTTGATGATAATGATAAGTGTAACACCCTCACACTTAATTAGTTTAAATTGGATTTATTAAAATATGAACTTGAAAATTTCGATAAAAATCCGGCAGAGTTTCCTCTGTAATTCGGACTTTACCAAAATTTCCTGTTGTACCTGTTCAGACCAGAGTATTTATAAAACATAAACATATTAATAAAACAGCCAGATAAAGTCCTAATGCCCGATAGACCACATAATACAAAATTCTGGGCGCACAACTACTACATGATTTTAATTTACAAAATATTAGTTTTCTTAAAATTAAAACTAAGTCCACTCAAATGCTTTACACTCCACGGTGTGGAGTATACTCCCTGCTCGGCCAGAAAACGGTGCAAGCTCCCAGCTTAGTACCTGAAAGGGGTTGTAAGGGTGAGCTTTACACAAGTAGGAAGTAGGTCCCAACGAGGCATAATAATCACTAAGTCAAAACACAATTAGCACATAGCACATAAGTTTCATTCATGCAAACTCATTATGCATCATACACAAACAATAGTCTTGTCAATTAATTCTTATTCCCATTTATTTCTTTCTCATATTCTTTGTTCTCTTTTCTCTTTTTTTTACTTTATTCATTCTTTCTTCTTTCTCTTCCTGTCTCTTATTCCACATTATTGTTTTCTCTCTTTTCTTTTCTTCTTTCTTTTATTTCGTTGTCTTCCCTTTATTTTTAATCTTTCTTTTACATTTCCACCTGTTCCTTAGTTTTCCTGTTTTCTTTATCACTCAACCGATACACCACACAACATTCATTCCATTTAACTTTCAAGCATACATAACAATTAACACATACAATAATTCACAAGCAACATATAAGAACTCATAACCACACTATCATCGTAGGCATACCACGTGTTCCAATTCCATCGTTTTATAAGTGTCGGTTCCATTTTAGTTAATTCATTTTCACCATTTGGTTCCCTTTTATTTATTTTCCTCGTTTCCAAATAAATCCCGTTAAATCCCCTTACCTTTTTCCTTATTCTTTTCCTTATATTTACGGTGTATGTATGTCTCCACCAAATCGAAGGCCTATATACATACACCAATCACGATGTATGTCTCCACCAAATCGAAGGCCTACATACATCGCTTTTCCATTACCATTACCTTATCCAATTTTATCCCCTTTTTCCTTTATTCATTTCCTTTTTAATTTCGGTGTATGTATGTCTCCACCAAATCGAAGGCCTACATACATACACCAATCACGATGTATGTCTCCACCAAATCGAAGGCCTACATACATCGCGTTTCCATTACCATTATCTTATTCAATTTTATTCCCCTGTTTCCTTATTCATTTCCTTTTATTTTCGGTGTATGTATGTCTCCACCAAATCGAAGGCCTACATATATAAACCAATCACGATGTATGTCTCCACCAAATCGAAGGCCTACATACATCGCGTTTCCATTACCATTATCTTATTTTATCCATTGTCCTTTCCTTTTTCCTTTTTATTTAGGGTGTATGTATGTCTCCACCAAATCGAAGGCCTACATACATACACCACCGACGATGTATGTCTCCACCAAATCGAAGGCCTACATACATCGCCCCAATTACGTTGTATTGTCTCCCCCAAATCGAAGGCCTACAATACAACACCAATTACGATGTATATCTCCCCCATATCGAAGGCCTATATACATCACCATATTTATTCAATGTTATTTATCCATATTATATGTCATTAATTAGTCAATCGAATCCGTTTCTTTCCACTTCGTCCTTTCACACACAAATATCATCACGTGTATAACCAAATAACCACAATTCACTCTCATAATTATCAACATTCCAATATTTAAATAAGGCCAAATATAACACATAAATGCAACCACCACTATTCATACATAACCACATCTTTCACATAAACAATTAGTGCAAGTAACCACACAATTCACCTTTTCATATACTCATGCAATAACCACATTTTTCACTTGTCCGAATTATTGATTGAAAATCCTATCCTAGGGGTTCATGCCATTTATTTTCCTCAATTAAATCTTAACCTCATTTAGCATCTATATTTGAAGAACAAACATACACCATTTATCATTTGAAATTAAATAGCAACCAACATCACAACCTATAATACACAATAATTTCACACTCCACCATTCATTATCATACACGCCACAATTCATATTTATGACATGAAAGAATTAATACCCACATTTAACATTTAAAATGCATAGTTCACAATTTACAAGCAAACTATCACAATTTGGACATACAACCATTCATATCCACAATTAGCATTTAAAATACATGTTCATTAAACATAAAAGCAATATATCTCAATTATCACCTATAATCATTCATATCTACCATTATTCAATTAGTTCTTCATTCTTTTATTTTCCTATTTTAATTTTTTGTCTAGATTAATTACTCACATGTTCAATCAATAGCACACCCATATGCTCTTAGCAAAGATTATAACTAGCAAGAAACTAGTCCCTACAAGCTGACGTAAAACACCCCTTACCTTGCGTTACCATAGACATGTTTCCTTTCATATAGTGCTGCCCAAACTTAGCGCGGTTCAGTGCTTTCGCTTGCGCTGATCCTAAAGTTCCTTTGTCCTCTAACCGGCCATACGAATTAAATAATAATCAATATAATGTGTTTTACGAAAAAGGACGTTAACTTGAAAACCGAAACAAGTTAATTTCGAAAAAATTTAGTTATTCCCAAATCAGAGTAACTAATTAAAATCGGCATAAATCACAGTCTAATTAAAAACCGACACTAAATCACAATATCACTCATTTTCCAAAATAATATAAAACTTAATCATTATTATCAACACTAATACCATTTATATTATCAATCAATTATTAAACATAACACAAAGCAAATAAAAAGGTAATAGGGATTTACCCTCGAAATCTGATTTTAAAGCAACAAAGAGGGGATCGGTTCGTTTCAGCGATACTTGGTCCAAAGCATTCTCGGTCAGCAACACCACTACACAGCATCCATGGCTCCTCAGCATGGCGGTGCGACTCCACGGCAGTAGCGGCAAGGAGCAACGGTGGCGGCAATAGCAAATCCAATAGCCACGGCCTCCATGGTTGCAGCGAGGAGAGGAGGACGACGGTGAGGCTCCCGATTCGTGATCCACGGCGACTGGAGACGACGATGACGAGAACGCGACTCCGGGGGCTAGCGGCACGAGCTCCGTGGCGGCGATGGTGCTCGCGATTCGTGAGGAGACCGCATCGATGAACGGCAGCAGCTGCAGCAGTGAGAAGCGACGGTCCCGAGAATAGAGGGAGGCGAGTCGCGATTCGCGACTCCCCTGGCTGGCGGCGGCGTATTGAAGCAGAGAGACGCGGTGGGTCAGCGACATAGAAGAAGAAGAGGGGCGGCTGAAAGAGGGGAACACGACATGGGAGGGAGATAGTGAGAATGGAGAAGAGGGAGGAACGTGGGAGACCAAAGGGGAGGGGCGGCTGCTGAGACATAAAAATAAATTAGGGTTTTGCTGCCCCCCCGTTTTTTTTATACATATGTAGACATTAATATACTAATATATATACAAATTGTTTTTAAACCCAAAATACTAATAGTAAGATTTAAACATATACTTACATTTATTTATTTATGCAATCAAATCTAAATAAATACCACTAATATAACTTTAAACACTGATTAATAATGTAGGGAAATTAAAAAGCTAGTAATTTGATATTAAACAAACTACTTATTTAATGATACATCAAAAGCAAGGTGAAGTATAAAGTATAAAGAGTATATTTTTCAAACAGGGTAATTGTTTCTAATGAATCTACTTAAAAATATATATAATTAAATATACTTTCACAATTAACATAATATATTTTTATAAGAATACCCAACACTCAAATAATTTGATTTCAAGAATCAATTATTTAATTTGATAAAACTTATAATTATCCTAGAGAATAAAATTAGGGATGTTACAATCCTTCCCCCCAAAAAGAAATTTCGTCCTCGAAATTTGACTAGAGAAAACCATAAGGTTAGGATTTTAAGAACCCTTGAGCATCATTTCAATAAACTTAGATAAACACAAATAAATCCAACACTACCAATAGCGTGAGGATCTTTATTTAAGAGGAAAAACAAAACCTTAGTGGTGATAAAAATGTAACTGTAACCAAAAGAATTTCGAACTGGTTAAGTAAAAAGGTTCTCAAATTCAATCGAAAAGGAGACCATCTTTCATAACAATGTCAAATAGAGAAATCATCACTTGGTGTACAAAATGGCAATTACAGTTAAGTCAATTCCAAACAAAATTATCTAAGTTCTCAAAACTGAAAAAGAATTTTATCATTTAGCAAGTGATAGCTGTTGGGAGGATATGTTGACTCTTTGTCCAAAATTGTAAAACGAATTCAAATCTTAAAGAGGCAACATCAAATATAATACAAGGTAGGAGCTTTTAAAAAAAACCCAACTGGTCTAAACAAAATCAGCATTATGCATATGGTTTAAATTCAAATAACAAGTTCAGCACAAAGAAAAATATAACAAAAGTATCATAGTAAAGCATATCAGTTAGAAAAATACCAATTCAATTCTAAACGCTATGAAAATTTATAGGTAGTGTCCCTACATATAGAAGAACAACGTGGTAAATTTCCAGGTCAATCAGAGTTCGTCAGGTTCAGTTTTAACCCCGCGACCATTTTGTCAAAAACACCGTTAACATCGGGGGCTAAACCCAAATTGGATTTATTTAAAATAGTAAACAAATCCCAAATGACCTCAAAATTTACAGGGACATCACACATACTTAGCCAAAGGTTGTGTAAAATTTTCAGACCGATCAGAGCACGTTAGACTTAATTTTTCCCTTGCATTCGCAGTGTCGGAGACACCGGAATTGTCGGGTCTGATTATGAAAAAGCATTTCTTTAAAAATACTAACTTGCTCCAAACAGCTTGAACTTTTACACACATGGATTCGGACTTGGGATGCTCACATAAAATTTTTCCATGACATTTTGAGCATCCCGAAAATGAATTTAACTTTATATGAAAAACCCCAATTTCCCAACAAATACTTTAAAACCCAGAGATTCAAATAAAAAGCCAATCGTTTTCAATCACATGCAACCTTCAGAAAAATCAGATATTATGATATTACCTATACACAAACACATGGTTCATTTCCCTTAGACTTTCACAAAACTTCCAAAATAATTTTCCGGAACTTAAAGGTTGAATGATTATATCTACCAATAGGTATTTATATTCAAGGTGATCAGTCTCAATATACATACATTAGTGATACAATTATTCTCATGTCGCCTAGGTTTTTGGTTAGCCGACTCTTAGTTCCCAGACTTCATGACAAGTTCAAAAATACCAAAGTCTTGAGTTGTGTTGTCACATTTAGAAATGGCTCAGTTGGTTCAAGTCTAAAGATAAATTTCTCCCGGTGGGGTAGCAACTTAGTGCTCTAGCCCGTTGGGGTATTTCATTTCCTTAATCTCGTCATTCGTTCACTTCTAAATATGAAACATTCATTATCACAAGAATTCGGGTTTTTCTTGGTAAATCTCAAATCATTTTTTTGAAAGCAACACATCAAGTCAAATGCTAAACATTTAGAAACCTCTCAAGTCAAATCAAACACTTAGCATGCATCAACTCTAACACTAGTCTAGCTATGACCAAATATTTCAATCAAAATAAGACTCAGTCAAGTCCAGTAAATGCACACCTCATCATTAGCACTTACGAAATGTCAATTTGTGCAATGGGCCAAATGCAGAAAATTTAAGGAAATGCAAATGCACAATCATTCCTATTATGACTCTGGCAATACACAAACTGATACTAGAATAAACTACTACTAACTATAAGTTACTCGCTTGGTCAGTAAGCACAGGAGATGTGAGTCCACACTCCAAAGGCCGAGGGAAACTGCTCTGATACCATAATGTAACACCCTCACACTTAATTAGTTTAAATTGGATTTATTAAAATATGAACTTGAAAATTCCGATAAAAATCCGGCAGAGTTTCCTCTGTAATTCGGACTTTACCAAAATTTCCTGTTGTACCTGTTCAGACCAGAGTATTTATAAAACATAAACATATTAATAAAACAGCCAGATAAAGTCCTAATGCCCGATAGACCACATAATACAAAATTCTGGGCGCACAACTACTACATGATTTTAATTTACAAAATATTAGTTTTCTTAAAATTAAAACTAAGTCCACTCAAATGCTTTACACTCCACGGTGTGGAGTATACTCCCTGCTCGGCCAGAAAACGGTGCAAGCTCCCAGCTTAGTACCTGAAAGGGGTTGTAAGGGTGAGCTTTACACAAGTAGGAAGTAGGTTCCAACGAGGCATAATAATCACTAAGTCAAAACACAATTAGCACATAGCACATAAGTTTCATTCATGCAAACTCATTATGCATCATACACAAACAATAGTCTTGTCAATTAATTCTTATTCCCATTTATTTCTTTCTCATATTCTTTGTTCTCTTTTCTCTTTTTTTTACTTTATTCATTCTTTCTTCTTTCTCTTCCTGTCTCTTATTCCACATTATTGTTTTCTCTCTTTTCTTTTCTTCTTTCTTTTATTTCGTTCTCTTCCCTTTATTTTTAATCTTTCTTTTACATTTCCACCTGTTCCTTAGTTTTCCTGTTTTCTTTATCACTCAACCGATACACCACACAACATTCATTCCATTTAACTTTCAAGCATACATAACAATTAACACATACAATAATTCACAAGCAACATATAAGAACTCATAACCACACTATCATCGCAGGCATACCACGTGTTCCAATTCCACGTTTTATAAGTGTCGGTTCCCTTTTAGTTAATTCATTTTCACCATTTGGTTCCCTTTTATTTATTTTCCTCGTTTCCAAATAAATCCCGTTAAACCCCCTTACCTTTTTCCTTATTCTTTTCCTTATATTTACGGTGTATGTATGTCTCCACCAAATCGAAGGCCTATATACATACACCAATCACGATGTATGTCTCCACCAAATCGAAGGCCTACATACATCGCTTTTCCATTACCATTACCTTATCCAATTTTATCCCCTTTTTCCTTTATTCATTTCCTTTTTAATTTCGGTGTATGTATGTCTCCACCAAATCGAAGGCCTACATACATACACCAATCACGATGTATGTCTCCACCAAATCGAAGGCCTACATACATCGCGTTTCCATTACCATTATCTTATTTTATCCATTGTCCTTTCCTTTTTCCTTTTTATTTAGGGTGTATGTATGTCTCCACCAAATCGAAGGCCTACATACATACACCACCGACGATGTATGTCTCCACCAAATCGAAGGCCTACATACATCGCCCCAGTTACGTTGTATTGTCTCCCCCAAATCGAAGGCCTACAATACAACACCAATTACGATGTATATCTCCCCCATATCGAAGGCCTATATACATCACCATATTTATCCAATGTTATTTATCCATATTATATGTCATTAATTAGTCAATCGAATCCGTTTCTTTCCACTTCGTCCTTTCACACACAAACATCATCACGTGTATAACCAAATAACCACAATTCACTCTCATAATTATCAACATTCCAATATTTAAATAAGGCCAAATATAACACATAAATGCAACCACCACTATTCATACATAACCACATCTTTCACATAAACAATCAGTGCAAGTAACCACACAATTCACCTTTTCATATACTCATGCAATAACCACATTTTTCACTTGTCCGAATTATTGATTGAAAATCCTATCCTAGGGGTTCATGCCATTTATTTTCCTCAATTAAATCTTAACCTCATTTAGCATCTATATTTGAAGAACAAACATACACCATTTATCATTTGAAATTAAATAGCAACCAACATCACAACCTATAATACACAATAATTTCACACTCCACCATTCATTATCATACACGCCACAATTCATATTTATGACATGAAAGAATTAATACCCACATTTAACATTTAAAATGCATAGTTCACAATTTACAAGCAAACTATCACAATTTGGACATACAACCATTCATATCCACAATTAGCATTTAAAATACATGTTTATTAAACATACAAGCAATATATCTCAATTATCACCTATAATCATTCATATCTACCATTATTCAATTAGTTCTTCATTCTTTTATTTTCCTATTTTAATTTTTTGTCTAGATTAATTACTCACATGTTCAATCAATAGCACACCCATATGCTCTTAGCAAAGATTATAACTAGAAAGAAACTATTCCCTACAAGCTGACGTAAAACACCCCTTACCTTGCGTTACCATAGACCTGTTTCCTTTCATATAGTGCTGCCCAAACTTAGCGCGGTTCAGTGCTTTCGCTTGCGCTGATCCTAAAGTTCCTTCGACCTCTAACCGGTCATACGAATTAAATAATAATCAATATAATATGTTTTACGAAAAACGACGTTAACTTGAAAACCGAAACAAGTTAATTTTGAAAACATTTAGTTATTCCCAAATCAGAGTAACTAATTAAAATCGTCATAAATCACAGTCTAATTAAAAACCGACACTAAATCACAATATCACTCATTTTCCAAAATAATATAAAACTTAATCATTATTATCAACACTAATACCATTTATATTATCAATCAATTATTAAACATAACACAAAGCAAATAAAAAGGTAATAGGGATTTACCCTCGAAATCTGATTTTGAAGCAACAAAGAGGGGATCGGTTCGGTTCAGCGATACTTGGTCCAAAGCATTCTCGGTCAGCAACACCACTACACAGCATCCATGGCTCCTCAGCATGGCGGTGCGACTCCACGGCAACAGTGGCAAGGAGCAACGGTGGCGGCAATAGCAAATCCAGTAGCCACGGCCTCCATGGTTGCAGCGAGGAGAGGAGGACGACGGTGAGGCTCCCGGTTCGTGATCCACGACGATTGGAGACGACGATGACGAGAACGCGACTCCGGGGGCTAGCGGCACGAGCTCCGTGGCGGCGATGGTGCTCGCGATTCGTGAGGAGACCGCAGCGATGAACGGCAGCAGCTGCAGCAGTGAGAAGTGACGGTCCCGAGAATGGAGGGAGGCGAGTCGCGATTCGCGACTCCCCTGGCTGGCGGCGACGTATTGAAGCAGAGAGACGCGGTGGGTCAGCGACATAGAAGAAGAAGAGGGGCGGCTGAAAGAGGGGAACACGACATGGGAGGGAGATAGTGAGAATGGAGAAGAGGGAGGAACGTGGGAGACCAAAGGGGAGGGGCGGCTGCTGAGACATAAAAATAAATTAGGGTTTTGTTGCCCCCCCTTTTTTTTATACATATGTAGACATAAATATACTAATATATATACAAATTGTTTTTAAACCCAAAATACTAATAGTAAGATTTAAACATATACTTACATTTATTTATTTATGCAATCAAATCTAAATAAATACCACTAATATAACTTTAAACAATGATTAATAATGTAGGGAAATTACAAAGCTAGTAATTTGAAATATTAAACTAACTACTTATTTAATGATACATCAAAAGCAAGGTGAAGTATAAAGTATAAAGAGTATATTTTTCAAACAGGGTAATTGTTTCTAATGAATCTACTTAAAAATATATATAATTAAATATACTTTCACAATTAACATAATATATTTTTATGAGAATACCCAACACTCAAATAATTTGATTTCAAGAATCAATTATTTAATTTGATAAAACTTATAATTATCCTAGAGAATAAAATTAGGGATGTTACAATAAGAACGAGCCAGAGCTGGGGAGAGTGATGTGGATTGTTGGAACGAGAGGTGAATTGAGTGGAGCTGGGCTCCTTTGTTTTCGTTCTTAGACTGGGACTAGTGTTCAGTCAAGTTTGCTCCTCCATTAGCGCTCAGCAAAAATGTGTTTTTGGAAAGAGGGTTTTTGAAAAAGGAATTTTCGAAAAAGATTTGTGAAAAGAAATTTTTATAAAGAGTTGGGAAAATAAATATTTTTGAAAAGAGTTTATGAAATGAGATTTTGAAAAGGTTTTTTTTTTGAAATGGGATTTTTGAAGAAGCTGGTGAAACAATGTTTTCAAAGGAGTTTTATAAAACGATCTTTCAAAAAGGGTTTTATGAAAGAATATTTTTGGAAACAACATTTTTGAGAAAGCCTTTTGAAATGAAATTTTTGCGAAGGTCTATTCTAAATAATATTTTTGAGAAAGTTTTACGAAATGACCTCGCCAAGAAAAGTTTGTGAAAACAATATTTTTGGGAATATTGGTGAAATTAGATTTTTGTGAAAGTTTTTGGAAATAGTATTTTAGGAAGTTTGAGAAATAAGTTATTTAGAAAGTTGTGAAATTAAAATTTTTGAGAAGGATGGTAAAAAGGAAGATTTAAGAAATGAGATGTGAATCAATTGAGATAGTCCCAGCTCTGTGCTATGCGAGAGTTGATGAGAGAAGAACTGTGCAAAGTTAGCGGTCGGGACTCATTGAAGGGATGTACGAAGGGTGAGCCGATCATTAGGATAATTAAAAAGATAAAAGATTTTAAAAGACATTAACAACGAACGCGGTGAGGTATGAGAGTAACCCGAAGTAGTGGAGAGGAAAGAACCATAAGTATCTGCGGATACTTAGGAGGAGATTGCATTAGGGGAGGACGATGACAGTGAAACGTCAAGAAGTCTAGAGTACTTTTCTTGGCAGAACGAACTCCACAGGTGGCGTATGAACGTGGTAGGGACTGGGTCCAATGCCGTGGTAAGTTCTGCATGCGCACTGGAACAATACTGACGCCCCTTAGATTGCAAATCTTGAACAGTGAGAGGGACTGGAACGGGGCATCTGAGATTGCCACTGTGAGATGAGACAGTGTGCCTTTATATATATGAATTGATATTATTGAATTGAGGCTGTAGTCCTCCTGGTCTAGGACCAATTGATTGTGAGACAGCTGTCGTGCCCGCGTGGTAAAGGTCCTGTACTCCTGTTTGCTTCCGACTAGGCGGATGGATGGTCGAGGAGATGTAAACCTGAGACGTGAGTGCTAACTGTGAAGGAAACGCGTACATCGATGATGCTTTAACTTCCCCGATCATCGATGTCTATAATTCGATAAGACATGATAAGAAAAGATTTATGATTGTAAGAGTAAGAGTTTAAGAAGAATGAGAAAGAGATGAAGATTAAGATAATAATGTAGATTGTTGATAATGATAATAGTGGAATGCTTGCATGTTATTCCATATGTGTGTTGTATGTTGTTTGTGTGTCCTATTATCTTGCCTACCGTAATTCCACACCGTCGACGCTATGCCGTCCGGATCGCTTACTCTCTCCTGTTCGTTGGTACATCGGTGTCTCTAGTATCCCAACGGGCAGATGGAGCATCGTTTGGAGATCTCTACGTGGCTTCGTGAGGGAAATGGATGGAAACCTACACGCTATAGATGGGTATGGACATGCCATACTCAGTTGGTGATCGCAGACCCAGAGCACAAGCTAGGCGGAAGGACAACGAGATCGTGTTTGGAAAGTGTATCTTTTGTGGGATATAATTCCGAACCACCGTCTCGGAGGGGAGCTAAGGAGAACTCCGTGAAGTTGTTTGGAGTAGAGCTTAAACCAACTTCCGAAGGTGAATCAACAAGTGCTGCCGCATCATCCTCCGGCACGAAGGCACCAACAGAGAAGAAAAGGAAACTGAATCCAATCGTCTTCAACAGAAAGGAGGACCAGTAGTGGAATTAGGATAAGTTGTTACTTGTACTTTGTATGAAGGATTACCCAAGTAATGAACTATTAATGTAACTTTAGTTATTCTGAAGCATGCCCTATTTTTAAAGACTGTAAGAATACTCTTTTATGAAACATGTTTAAGTCCTTTTGAGGGAATGAATGGAACTACTTAAACTGGAACCAAATTGTTTTCTTAATAAAATGTTTTCGGAAAACAAGGTGAATGAGATTTGGATTTAAGTAACAACTCGGTTTTCGAAAGAGAAGGTTGAAGGATATTAATAACTTTTCAAGAATGCTTCAAACCCTTCAACATAGTTTTAAAAAAAAATCTGGCCTCATTTTCTGCAACATTAATAACAAAAGTCAATTATTTTAGTTTACGAAAATCGGGCTGTTACATCCTTCCCTCTCCCTCTCATACGAATTCTCCCTCCCTTCTACCAAGGTCAAGTTCATTTTCTCCTTCCTCTTCAAGCTCATCAACAATCATCAAGCTTAAGAGGTAAATCACACTTCTCTTTCTTCTCCCTTGTTGATTCATACGAAATTTCCTCTCTCCTCCCACCTCTTGATGAAATTCGAAATTTCTTTCTTGGTTGTGTCACCATCATTTCATCATTTTCCCTTTCTATGACTTAGGGAAAGTCATAATCACTCTCTTCCCTCTCTTTTTATTGGAGCTTCTTGGTGGTGGTGGTTGGAGCTAGGGCTTGGAAGGTTCATTCTTATCTCTACTTGGTTGAGGTAAGGGGGTGGGTATTGGCTTGTCCTAGGGAAGGGATTCTAATTAGTATATAAGAGCTTGCTAGGAGTTAATTGTTTTTATAGTGATATTGAGTGTTGAATCTCATGGTTTCCCTTTATGATGTTTTGATGATGACACAACACAACTCAATATAATATGTTTGAACAAGTTCAGGAACTTTGATGATGCAAAGATTGTTTTCCTGATTGAAGATCTAGTCTCTTAGGGCTTAGACTTTTGTGTAAAGCAAAAGTTAATCTAAAAGCACTCAAGTATATTTTGTATTGCTAGACTATGATGATGATATCTTTTAGTTTTGGAAAACCTAGAATAATTATTTTTAAAACCTTCTGCTCTAGGAAAATTTTTATGAAAATGTATTGTGAAAAACCTTTGGTTACAAATTTTTATGAAAAACTGTTTTACTATGGAGTAATCGATTACCCTTTCTAGACTAATCGATTACTTGCTGCAACTTGTAACCAGAGAGTAAGTAATGGATTAATTAGATTCATGTAATGGATTACTTCCTTGAACTGGTCATTTAAGTGATAGTAATTGATTGCTTGAAACTAATAATCGATTAGCTTTTAATGCTGCAACTTTTATGAAAAACCTGAGAGAAAGTAATCGATTACCCTATTCAAAATTTTGAAAAACGTGCTGAAATCAATCTGATTCCTAGAATGATTTATTTCCTTTTCTGGACGATCACGATTATGATTTTTGGCTGCTTCTTCTACCTTTTTGAAAACACACTCAACACACACATCTTGATCTTCTTCTTCTTCTCTATTCTTTTGAAAATTTTTAAGAAGAAAATTCATCATCATCATCATATTCATCTTTTCTAATTTAACATCAAAAACCTTGAGTTCGCTTTAGATTAAGATTTTGCTATAGGTCTTGATTGTAGTATCTGCTATATCGAGAGAGCCTTATTATTAGTTGCACACAATTCTTCGTGCAAATCAATATTCTTTGTAAGGGGAGTGTTTACCCTTAGTTTTTAGGGAGTGTTATCCCCCGGTTGAATGTGTGTCGTGTTCGTAGGGCGAGATCCCTTTGTTGGGTAGCGCTAGATGAAAGGTGGGTCACCTAGTAGTTAGGCTATCTGTATTTCTAGGAAAGTGTTCCTAGTTGTTTTTGTTCGAGGTCCCTTGCGAACGGTGGGATTCCTAGTAGCTTGCGGGGCGCTCTGGATGTACTCGGGGACACGCGTGGTGTCTTGGTATAGTGAAAAGCTCAAGTGGGTCGCTTGAGGACTGGATGTAGGCGTTGTTTGCCGAACCAGGATAAAAATCCCCGGTGCATATTTTCTTTATGCCTTATCTCTTTACTTTTCGCATTTATTTTGAGTATTAATCATATTTTGCGAATAATCTTATTTGAAATTATTTAGCACGAGAATTGCGTTTTTATTGTGTTGATTTATTCAATCTCGTGAATAATACGTTTTCAATATAAGTATATATATTCTTATTATTCTGCGTTTTCAACCGTTCTTTGGAAATTGGTTCTTGTTGGTCAAGAAGCTTCGATTGTGCAGTGCTGAACGTGGGCTTCAGCAGAATCAATATCAAATTGGGGTAGTGTTCGAGAGTTTGGTACACTCTCGAATGGGATAGGTTTATATTGTGTCTATTGTAGATCCTGGGGTATAGTGTTGGTCACTTGTAAAACCCGTGTATCCAATTTGATTTGATTAATTGAAAATCTCTCTAAGATTGTAGAGAGGACTGGACGTAGCTCTCAAGTGGGTGAGAGTGGACCAGTATAAAAACTCTGGTGTCTCTTTTATTTTCATGCTTGCTGCATTTCTGTTCTTTGCATTTTTCTTTTTCTGGTTTGGTGCTGCTTTGAATTTAACCGAGTAGTTGATCGGCAAATCCGAGCTCACTGCCTTGGGTTCTTGCTCGTAACGTTTTAAGTTGTAAAAACCAAGCTACAGTGTGTAGCAGCTCGGTTAATAACTTAACTACTTCGTTAAACGATTTGGTTAATCGATTAACCGGCGTCTGCTCAGCAGCAGCTCGACATTTCTATCAAACCGACGAACAAAAATTCAAGTGTTTTTCAACGAATTCGAAAAATCAATATACTTGCTTCAATCTCCTATTCACCCATCTCTACTCGATTGTTAGCCCCTTGTTGGTTTCCAACACTACTGTTTCTGCTACTCATATGGCATATTTCATTTTTATTTTAAAGGCAAAACTACTAGATTGGTCATGTAAGTTATTTTTTGGTTGCGATTTCGTCCCTTAACTTTTTTTCGTTTCAAATAAATCCGGAAGTTTGTAACTTGTTTCAAATAAATCCTTCCATCCAATTTTGTCTTAACACCGTTAATGGGAGCCTCCTATGTGGCAACCATTGGTCTTACGTGGCTAAAACTCAACGTTGCACCCCCAAAATGATGTCATATGAGGCCAAAAGAGAAAACCAAAATAGTTAGGGATAACCCAATAAGCTTCTATTTTGGCCTCATACGACTTCGTTTTGGGGTGTAACGTTGAGTTTTAGCCTTGTAAGACCATTGGTTGCCACGTAGAAGGCTCCCATTAACGGTGTTAAGATAGAATTTGACAGAAGGATTTATTTGAAACAAGTTACAAACTTTTGGATTTATTTGAAACGAAAAAAAGTTAAGGGACGAAATCGTAACCAAAAAATTACTTACAGGACCAATCTAATAGTTTTGCCTTAATATTTCGATTTTCTCTACAATCATTTACATTTCCTCAATGTACTCTTAATGCATGTAGTTTTCCTTAACAAATTTTAATATAATTTTTATTTTGAACCTTAATTTGTTGGAAGACTGAAGATGGTCTGATTTTGGTGTGTTTTGGGGATATGGGTTTGTGGAAAGTTTCAAAATATGCATCAGAATTTAAAAAAAAAACTAACCTCTTTTCGTTTCTTCTTAAAATCACCATTCAGTGTTAAATCGAAATCTGGGAGATGACAAATCAAGGGTCTTGGTGTTGGCGTTGCTAAGCATGCTGAGGAAGGTTCTTACCATGTGGTATGTTTGCCTCTTATTATTTTACTTTAATATCCTTTATTTAGTTTGTTATTTTACAAATGCATGTAATTTGTTTGATAAAAGTTAATTTTTGTTGCATCAATGGTTAAAAATTCAGAAAATATCTTTAAAGGGGATACAGAAGTCATTAGCTCGAGACATTTGGGAAAAGGTTTTGTTGGAAACCAACAAGCGGCTCAAAATAGACTAGAGGGGGGGGGGGGGTGAAAAGTATTTTGAAGCCTCAATACAAACTTTTCGATTGCTAAAGAGAATGGATTTTAGAAAACAAATTATCTAACAAAAATTATACAGTTTAATCGATTAATTTCAAGCTTAATCGATTAATACCGAAGATCACTCAAATAATCGATTAACTAGGCGTTACTCGATTAAGACCGAATGATGCTCAAACACTAATCGATTAATTAATCACTTAATCGATTAATTCGTGTAAAATCTGACAGAAAATCAGTCTTATTCAGAATTCAATGGAGATTGCAATTCAATGATGCACTAACAAATGATTTATGAATGAATGAACAAAACTACGTAAATTTACCAAGTCAATTTAGGTTGATTATCTAGGAATTGAAAAAGCCCCAAAATTAACCTAATCAATTGGTTTGTTCTTGATTAATGAAAGCTAGAAGAAAGAAAAACAAAGAAGACAAGATTTTATCCTGGTTCACTCTCTACCACTTGAGAGCTACATCCAGTCCCCTCTATCAAAGATAGAGAGTTTCTACTAGATACACAATTGTTAGATTACAATGGTTAAAGATGCAGCTCACTCTAGCTCTCCTATCTTAACCCCTTCAAAGAGAGTACCAATCTCTTTGAAAATCTACCCAATTGTTTCTTGTATCTTGTCCTCTTGAATTGATGAAGGATGCTCTCCAACCAATTCCTTTCCTCTTGCTTTGAGATGCTTCAAAGACTTTCAAGTTGTGAATTCTTCACTTGATGTTGTTGAATGCTTCAAGTTACAACCTCTTGTTGTAGATTGCTTCAACACAAATTACTAAGCTCTAAAGATTTGAACCTCAATGAATCTAAGAATATTGAATGATTGAAAGTGAAGAAGATTGAAAGATTGTTGAATCTTGATAGAACAATTTGAAAATAGTAATAGCTCTTGAAAGATTGTGAAAGTATTATTCTCTATAGAAAAATATGAAAGTGTGTGTAACCTTGTCAAAGTAGAAATGAAAAGCTTTTAAACAAAATATTATTTTTCTGATACAACAGCAATTAATCGATTAATGAGGAAGTCACTAATCGATTAACCTTTGTTAAACAATCAGTGTTGTACAGTTAAAACGTGTTAATCGATTAAACCTATCGTGCTAATCGATTAACCACTGTAAAAAGTGATTAAAAATTAAGCTTTTCAAAAGTACTTTGATCTAAACTTTATTTAGAGCTATTTTTATCAAGATAACCTTTCTTCACTATTAATCAAACAATATTAAAAACCTAGATTGAGATTCTTAAGCTACCACCCACTCTTATGAAATGGAAAATTAAAATATTACATTTGATTAAGAATAAAACAAAACTTAATATAATGCTCCATGAGTAGTGCTTGACTTGTTGTTGAATGTTGTTGCTTGACTTTGGTTTGTTAACATCAAAACATCATCAAACCTACAAACTCCCCCTTTTTGACGATGACAAACCCTCTTCACAATGAAATACCAAGTTTTTAAATACTCCCCTAAATGTAACACACTTAGGAAAAATACATAAAAACTTAACCTACAAAGCCACAACATCAACAAACATTTCTCCCCCTTTTGGCATCTTTAAAAAGTAGTGAATTTAGAAAAGAGCTTTTGCCAAAAGTGAGAGGTAAGTGCTAGACAATGGTATATATAATAATAAACACAATGAAAAAACATAATATGCAGTAAAAACATAACCAATTTGGCCATAACCATGACCATAAAGCAAACCACATAATAAGTCCATAATAACATTGCATAAGATATAGTCCAAACACCATAAGTCATAGCATCAAACCATAGTTCAGCAACATAATAAGTAACACAAAGAAACTAAGGCCATACACAGACCCTATAAAGTTCAACCATAGCCAAAATAAAAACAATCCAGCCAAGAAACTAAGTTCCAAAAACCATGAAAAAGCATAAAAAGTTCAGCATCAGAGTGTGATAAAAGTATAGCAAAATAGTGAAAAACATCATAAGATCATAATGGACTAAGGGTTGGGTGGAGGATGGGTAAAGAAGCTAGAGAAGTGATCCAAAATCCGTTGCTCCATTGCATGATTCTGAATATCAAGCCGTTGCTCCATAGCATCAAACCGATTATCTATGTGCTGGAGAAGTGAAGCATGTGCAGCTTGAGCATCAAAGGGTGCCTCTAAGTTGTCAAAGTCAATGAAATCCTCAACATTTATCCCTTGATCAGTGTCCATTGGATCAACAACCGGTGGAGCATCTTGTGGAGCTGGAGGAGCTTGTTGTGCACCTTGCTCTAAAGCTTTAATTTATGAATTCCACATCCAAGTCTTTGTTGGCTTATGAAAACCAATTCGCATTAAATTGATATGATGAATGTTCAAACACAACTTACCCTGCGGATCTTTCTCACACGGTTCACCATCCTGAATTGGCACACCATAATGACGAAGGAGTTTGGTCACATGCATAGGATATGGTAAATATTGAGTGGAAGCAGACTGTGCAGCAGTGAGCATCCTAGCCAAAACTATCCTATTCCAATTGATCTTAACATTGTGCTTAATTCCATAAAACAATGTCAAGTCATCCTCCTGGACTTGTGCATAATTTTGAGAACCTTTCGGAATTAGACAATAAGCAATAATGTACAACAAAACCCTATCTTCAGCATGTAACAATGAAACCTTCTTAGTACCCTTGTCCCAAGTAAGTTCTGGTCTAACAACATCAGAAAATACAGTAGCAGGATCAACATTTAATTCAACCAATTCATCATCACCAAAGAAAGTACCCTCATCTTTCAAACCAAACAGAATTGTTAGATCATTTGGTTTAATTACAAAGTGATGTCCCCTCACTTGACTTTGATAAACCCCATCAATTTTAGTAAAATTTGCATAAAATTGTCTAACAAGCCTAGGGTAATAGTGAGTATTAAATTCCAAAAACCTTTGCAAATGCTGTGAAACAAGCAAGTCATGAAAACCAAACCTTTCCTTCTTCAACCATGGAAAATAAAGATACCGAATTATTCCAAAAGTTCTGTCATCAAACTTCGGAGCACGTTCGTCGCGTTTTGCTTGAGAGAACCACACATTGTTGCGATCCTTATGTGCTGGACGCTTCTTTCTTGGAGGAGGATTCAGATCAGACGAGGAGGAGGCCATATTCCAAGGAGAGAGAAAGTTAGGGTTTTCGGATTTAGGGTTAGGGTTTGTGGAATTTGGGGGAAAGTCGGATTTTTGGGTTTTTGGGTGAAATTGATGAAAGTTTTGGGTTAATAAGATGTGAGGAGGAAGATTTGTGGAAAGAAAATGTGTTAAAAACGTGTTTCAAGAGCCCATATGATCATTATGTGAATTTCGAAAGAGAGAAGAGAAGAAAGAATTCGGAGAAGAGAGAGAAGAAAAAGAAGAAAAAATGAGCAATTGTGCTGAAAACGACTTTTATATTTCCGTGTCAGATATCCTTATTCGATTAGCAAAGGCCTTAATCGATTAAGACTGGAAGAAGTTTAAGAATTAATCGAGTTAAAGCTTCATTAATCGAGTATATTCGAAAGTGGTTTAAAAATTAATGGATTAATGAATGATTGTTAATCGATTAATGTGCACAAAACTCAAATTTTTGAAAATGTGAAAAATATTTTCATATACACAAACACATATAGACACCTAGCATTTAGCACACACAATTATACAAGCAAACATATTATAGAAAAACATACACATAACTACTAATTTAGAGAATTATGAAAGGTTTTTCAAATAATACTCAAACAACAATACATAATGAAATAGGCTTAAGGTGATGAAATAAAATGCGTTCAAAAACAATTAGCTAATAGTGGATTCATCAAAAATACTGTGGTGGACTCGGCCTAGCCGAGATCCTCAGAACCCCTGCCTAAGGCCTCGCGGCCCTATAGGAGGCCCTCTGTGTGTTGGGCCGAGCTCAAGGCTCAACGACCGAACAGATACCAGATACAGGCCGACTTCATACTCCTACCCAGGTCCGACTTCCCTGTCCGACACCTCCCAGAGTCCGACACCTCCCCAGAGTCCGACACCAAGGACAGGATGACGTGTCTCACCTTATCCACAAGGACAGCTCATCACCTTATCCACAAGGACAGCTCATCACCTTATCCACAAGGACAGCTCATCCACTCATAGCTCAGTACAGGCTGACCCTACTTGAGGATTCCCACCAAACATCACACAGAAACCCTAGACAGAGGCTCCTCTGAAGGTCTTTCCCTTACCCTTGGGGAACCTCACCGTCTAGGACATCACATTGGTGCCGTCTGTGGGAAAGATAAACTTCATCCCCACCCAGAAGATTCTACCATGTCTGAGGAACAGCCAATCCAGAGGAGAAGGAGGGGGCGTCCAAGAAGGGTGCCGTCAACTGAGGACCTGCGCCTGCACCTTGAAGCCAATAGGGCAGCGAGGTCCTCACCACCACCCCCTCCACCACCTCCACCTCCTCCCCCGCCGTCACCCCCGTTTCCACCGCCACCTCCACCACCAGAATTCACCCATACCCACAGTGGACCTTACACCACCCATACTGGAGACACTACAAATCCAACCCAGCATCACGGCGGAGGTTGGCGCGTGCAGTTACGCTCTGAGCTCGGTGAAACCAACACTGAACAGCACCGCCAATGCGGCGAACGTGCCCACTCTGTCAGCATAACACACCGTTCCCACTCACGATAGTCTACGCTCTCTCGAGATGCAGAACTCTTATCCTTGATGAGACAGCAGATGAGAATTGTAGAACAGCAAGGTAAAGCTATCGCAGATCTCCAACAAGTTGCTATGCAGCGTTTGGCTGAACGAGCTGTTGTCCAAGCTCCGGCCCCAAATGAGTTTCCCTCACCACCCCCTCCACCACAACCTCCGTTAACTCCACAAACCTTTGCAACACCACACACAACCATCACACAACTTACACCACCCCCTGATCAGCAACAACCTGATTCGGATGATTCCCACCCTGGGCATCCTTTTACACCAGCCGTCATGGCTTATGAACCACCACCTGGGTACCTCGGACCCAGCAACATTCCCAGATACAATGGCCTTACGGACCCTCAGGAGCATGTCCTTTATTATGAGGGAGCTGTGAACTTTCATGGTGGAGGAGATCGGCTCAAGTGTCGAGCTTTCTCTATGACCCTCCAGGCCCCGGTCCTCCGATGGTACTCAACACTACCCAAGAATTCTGTCAACAACTGGGCAGAAATGAAGCGGGTCTTTCTTAACAGGTACACTGCTAGCTGTGTGCAACCCAGGTCGGACCACACGCTAGTAACAGTGACGCAGAAACCAGAAGAATCCTTACGTGCATACTTGCACAGGTTTCACAGCGAATCTAGCTCAGTCCTCAATCTGTCTCCCGAGGTGGCTGTCCTCCTTTTGACCCAAGGATTGGTCGAAGGAGGGTTCAAAGATTCACTAATTGGAAAGCCACCAAGGGACATGGCCGAGCTGAGACAGAGATCAAACAAGTACATCAATCTTGAAGAATTCAACAAAGGACAGTCAAGTAGGATGGAAAACGCTCAAGCCGCCTCGCAGAATGCCCTGCCCCGAGGTCGTCCTCGCGGCAACAGGGATGAAATAGGAGGAAGAGCAGAGCAAGGAGACCGAGGTCGCCCTCACGTCGGCCAGCAAGAGGATCGCCGACGTCCGTACATCACAAAGTATGATTCTTACACCCCCCTGACGGTCCCGAGGTCTCAAGTCTGGAGAGAGACCATGCAGACCGAACTCAGGAGTGTACCTCGGCCCCCTTTTCTCAGAAATCAAAACAATGTCAGGGACAAATCTAAATATTGCAACTTCCACGACGGGTACGGCCACCATACTGATCAGTGCACCTGGCTTCGGGATGTCATTGAGGATATGGTGAGAAGGGGCAAATTGTAGCAGTATGTGCGCGAAGCGGTGGAAAGACGGGGCCGAAGAAGGTCTCGCAGCCCAGACAACGATAAAGGAAAAGCCAAAGCCAACCCATCCCCTGAAAAGAAGGAAGAAGAACCACAGCGAGTAAACATGGTTGTGGTACAATATCTAGACAAGTCACCGGAAAACTTCCGAGTTGAAACTATCTCGGGAGGTTTCGCCGGTGGCGGAGAAAAGAGGGCAGAGAGGAAAATGTACGTCAACCAAGTTCTCGCTGTCCATCACAAACCCGTTGGCAAGAAACCATCTAGGAACATCCCTATCATTTTTTCTGACCAAGATATGGAAGACGTCATCCCGGATCACAATGATCCGATGGTGATAACGACGTTGATTGGCAATTTCGAAGTCGCCCGAGTTTTCATAGACCAAGGAAGCTCGACCGACATTCTTTTTCTTCATACATTTCAAGCGCTGAAGCTGAGGTCAGCCGACCTCGTGCAGTTTGAAGGCAATCTCATCAGCTTCACGGGTGAGGCAATCCGCCCCCTGGGAGCTATTCACCTCCCGGTGACCTTAGGCAACCAGCCTTCGGCCCGAACGGAGATCATCAAATTTTTAGTGGTTGACTCTGACTCCCCATACAATGTAATACTGGGACGAACCTGCCTACAAGCTTTTGGGGAAGTGGTTTCAACAGTACATTTGGCAATGAAATTTGTCGAATCTGACGACAAGGTTGTTACGGTCAAAGCTGACCAGGTAAAAGCCCGGCTCTGCTACAATGCGAGCCTACGGGAGATAAAAAAGAAGCAGAAAGAGTTCACTGATCCGACATTATCCAAGGGAAGAGTTCTATTGGCCGAGGTTCAGTTCGAACGAGATGTCCTTAGGTCCTTTCCTCATGAAGAATGATTGGTAATCCCCCCCTTCCCCTCTGCCCCAAGCAAAGATGTTAACATGGATGCCAACCTTCCCCAAGAAATCCAAGATGTATTTAAAGGAAATCTTATTTCTTTCCCAGTCCTCTCCAACCCCCCGCAGGGGGAGAATTTTCTCATCTCTCCAACTGTGAATAACCCTGCCCTCCATTCGGCATCGCTCCGATTTGAGTGCCGAAGTAAACTCCCTGCCCATTTCTTAAGCCGAGCTTTTCAAATTCCCGAGCTCTGGTGTCTCAAGATGAAAAAGCTCCCACTTTGCAACATTTCCAACAATCTCCTCGACCTCTCCTCTCAGTTCACCTCGGGTGACCATCACAAGGCCGAAGAAAATCCAATACCGGTAGAAGAAATCCGAGAAGCTGCTCCTGTTCAGAGAGAGATAGCAAAGGAAGAGCTAGCCGACCAAGACAACAAAACAGCGAAACCTGGGTTGTCCGAGCCTGATCACCTCGCGCCCCTAGGAGCAGACATCGGTCTTAACTACCGGAAAAGCGGGAAATGAGCTCGAAATCGGGAAGCCCCAACAGAGGCGTTCTGGAAACATACTCTGGGAAATTCTCGAAAGAACCGAGCTCAAGGATTCCCAAGATTTTACAACACTGAGAACCTATTTCAAATAGGTTTACCTCAGATATCATCGGCAGTCATCAGCATCCTCACCTGAAAAATTCAAATTCAAGCTCATTTTAAATTTTGCTTCCTTTAAATTTTGTTCATGTTTTTACATTCCCATTGTGAGATATTCACTTTTCCAAAAAGCAATTTACTCATGTCTACAATTAATGAAAAGTACAAACTTGCTCATACTCAAGTGCCACAGTTTTATATACGTACGTACTAGCTTCTCATTTAGCGCTAGCCACCTAAATGTTGCATGGCGCTATGCACAGCCAACGTCTTCTAGATAAGATCGGCTCATATGCACAGTGTACAAGGGACATCCGGTTGTTGGAAACCAACAAGCGGCTCAATATAGTCTAGAGGGGGGGGGTGAATAGAATATTGAAGCCTTATTACAGATTTTTCGTCCACCTAAGAGAATGGTTTTATGAAAATAAATTTTCTTAAAAATTCAAGTCAGATTACTCGAGTAACTCAAGTCTTCACTCGAGTAGTACGCAAGCAAAAATAATTTCACTCGAGTATTCAGCAAATCACTCGAGTATTACGAAAGCTATTTTTAAATCACTCGAGTAACAGAAAACCTACTCGAGTATTGTTCATAAAATGAAAGCAGATTACTCGAGTGACAAGAACTTTACTCGAGTAAACTGGGTAAAATTCAATTAAAACTCAGTTTTCAATGGAGTTCTTCAAGAATTACAATGCTATGATGATTCAACAAATTATGAATGATTAATATGAACAATTTCAAGTAATATTAACATACAATTTTAGATCAATTGAGTAGAATTAAAATAACCCCAATTCTAACCTAAAAATGCAATTGTTAATGAATTAAAGCAATACAAGGAAAGAAAATAAAAGAGACACAAGGATTTATCCTGGTTCACTTTCACCCACTTGAAAGCTACTCCAGTCCCCTCTTGAATCAAGAGAGATTCTTCACTAGAAATCTTCAAATGTAGATTTTACAATGTTTTAAGATGCAACTAGATTCTTAGTTCTCCTATCTTAAAACCCAACTCAAAGTGTGTACCAAACACTTTGATCTAATCTACCCCTTTTGAGAATTCTAGATTTCCTTGCAAATTGATTGAAGATGCTTCCAACCAATCCTCTTTTCTTGCTTTGATTTGATCCTCAAAGTCTTCCTTGTGAGATTCTTCACTTGTGTTGAAACTTCAATGATGCAATCACAAATTGCAAATCTTCAACAACCATTAAGAACAAAATTATGATCTCAAGAATATTTGGACAATGAGAGAAATAGAGTGAAGAATGAAAAGTTTCTTGTTGAATCTTCATAGCTCTTGAAAGATGTAAAATAGCTCTTGAATTGCTTTTGAAAGTGTGTAGAAAATTGTAAGAATGAATGTGTATCACTTGTGAAAGAGAAAATTAAGTCCTTTTAAAATTTTCCAAACACTGATTGAATTACTCGAGTAAACCATATAACTTCACTCGATTAAAACATGTCAGATTAAGTTACTCGAGTGATGTGTAAACCATTACTCGATTAACCTGTCATGACATAAATTACTCGAGTGACCCAATACTCATTACTCGAGTAAACTGATCAGAATCTGAATAAAAACAAGGTTTTTCTAAAAGGATTTTCACAAAACTTTTAATAGAGCTATTTAATCAAGATTTAAAGTATCTTCACTCTTAATCAAACATTATTTAAATATTCTTAAAATCACCTAAGCTACCCACACCAATGAGATGCATTGCATAAAAATAAAGATTACATTGAAATAGAATTAATAAAAATCCTAATTCTAATCTTCATGTGGTGTAGCTTGCTTGTTGCCAATGTTGTTGCTTGGAGAGAGATTGTTAGCATCAAAACATGAGAATCCTACACCGGTAAAGTACAGCTTGCTGTGAAATGATCTCTCATAACTTCACTCAGCAACCTCTTTCACATTGGGGACGAGGACACCCACCTCGGCTAAGGTGGGTGAATCCGAGATCCCAACCGTATGCACTTATATACAGTACCTTTATTTAGAGGAAAACTTATAAGATTACTGCACTCACTGAGTCATCCGAGTTTATCCGAGTTATTTATACTAGATTTTAAACACCAATGTCTGGGGTACGAGTTTTTTAGGTCCGATCAGGTCTGAATACGACAAGTTGGTAAAGGACTTGTATCCTCAAAAGTAGTTTTACTTAGTTATCTAAAAAAAACAAGTATTCATCCTTTTATGCAAAGCTTGCTTAAAGACGACCTCGGACGCAGTATATATGCAACAAGTTAAAACAAAAACTTGCATAAAAGTTACAATATGCGACAAGTCTCAAACACTTGCATCCTTTTATAAGTTTCCTGGGTTTCCACCTAAGTGAACGCAATTCGGATCCGAGGTCGAACGAATAAACATGCAACGAGTTGGTAAAGAAAAACTCGCGTTCGTGCAACAAGTTAAAGAAAAGGCTTGCATAACTCAGACCTCGGACATAGTATGTATGCAACAAGTTAGAATAAAAATTTGCATAAATATAACAACATGCAACAAGTTAAAACTAGAAAGAACTTGCATAAAAATAAAATGTTGTACACAATAAGTAAAGCAAATTACAATCCAACATTGTCAAACATGTTACAAAAAAGAACATAGACAAATCGCAAGCTGCCCAGCATAAGGGACTTACGCTGCTTCTTCTTCAACATCAGAAAGGACAACCGAGCTCGGGTCGAACTCTGCATCTGGCTTCTCCACCAAGGGGTTGGGAAGGTTTTCCTCAGGCTGGTCCAGGTCAACCTCGACCCCATCCTTGTCATAATCGACCATCTTCCCATCCTCCACCCCGAACCCGGCAGAGGCGCCGACATACTGAATTCGGAGCCCTTGGTTCAGGTGAAGAATTTGTTCTACTGCACTGGTAAAAATTTTGCTCGCCACCCTCTCAAGATTGAAGTCCGACTCAGATGCGGCTACCTTATGTTTAAGAGCTTGAGCAACCCTTCTCTTCAGCAAAGTCCTAACCTTCTCCACCTCAGCAAGGCCCTCCTGCCGACCAGCCTCCCTAGCATCCGCTCTCACTTGGGCCAAAGCTTCCTCATGATTTTTTAGAAGATCCTCCGTCTGTTGGCGGTGCTTCCCTTCCAACTCGGCCAGTTTTCGCTCAGCAGCGTTTTTGCCACTCTTTAGCTCCTCCACCTCAGCAGCCATGGCAGGCCGAGCTTTTTTCTTGGCCGGTGACACTCCATCAGCCACATCGTCAGCGACTTCGGCCAGCACAGTAAACATGGTTGTGGCCCTTTTCAGTTGACAGGCCATATCCTCAGCCTTCTTTTTCCACTCAGCTCCTGACATCTTGATGAGAGCGTCTTTGGCCGAAGTTTTGGCGAGGGTGGTCGGCGGCTTCGGAAGAGTGTCAGCTTCTAAGGGCGGAGTACCTGCAGCAAGGACTACCTCAGTGCTTGGACTCGGAGATTGAGGAGGAGGTGGGGCTATGATCACTGCAGGCGGAGTTAGGTGAAGAGGAGCGGAATCGGTTGAGGTCGTCTCAGTGGAGACCTCGGCAACCACCACTTCGTTGGAAGGGTTTTCGGACCTCTTCCTCTTCCGTGCATCTAGCACAGCCTTCACCATCCTGGACGACATGTTCGACCAATGTTTTTCTGCAAACACAAAAGGATAAAGAGAAATTAATAAGAAGGCTGAAAGAAAATGTACAAGTATAAGAGAAAAAGTAACTACCAATTCTTGTCAAGACTTCGTTGTCAGGACACTGCATGAAAATGCCAATGTCAAGCTGGAATTTCCGAGCACGATACTCGGTCTGGAAATGGTGGGCTGTTACGGCCTCATCGGCATCCAGGGTTACGCCCGATCACCTTTGCGGCGTGCTAGTATGACGATTAAAGAACTCCGGGGTCCACTTCAAAGGGAACTTCGGTCCCGTCTCGGACCGAAACCAAGGTAGCCCCGTTCCAACGTACTTGTATTTAAAAAATCTTGGTTTAAAATGTTTCCAAGATTTGGAGAACATGCCGAACAGACCACAGTGAGCCCGAGCCTTAGCCGACACCCAAAGACGACCAGTGACCCCGTCCTTATTGCTGACGAACGGGTTGTACATCCACAAAAATAGACGAACAGTGCATACCAAATTCCTGGCTCCGCAGTACTTTTGGAATGCTCGGAGAAACGACCAAGTATTGGGGTGAAGTTGGGAAGGAGCTAGTCCGAGCTCGTTTAAGACCCTTATTTCCAGATCAGTGAACGGGAGGGTCACGCCGAGATTATGAATCAGGTCGGCATAAAAGAAGAAGGAATTATTATCAGTTCGGCTGCATATCCTGTCATTTGCCGAACAGGGGAGTACTTCGTAAGAGGTCCCGGTGGCGTCCCCTGGGCAAGGCAGCACGACTCTCCTTACCTCGGTAAGCTGGTCCTCGGAACAAAGGCGGGACTGGACTCCTTTGGGCTCCACGTCGACCCACTCGTATTGGTCGGCGTCGAAAGGCGCAGGATAGAGCTCAGGTCGACGGACGCACTTCTTGGGTGGCATTGTACCTGTGGAAGAACAGGGGAGCTCGGTATTAGTCTTACGGGTCACAAAGAATAACCCCCCAGAGAATCCCCTCGAAGTTGTTCCGAGAGGTGAGCATCTCCCCTCTACCACAGGTACCCCCCGATCGTACATTCTCTCTCTCTCCATCCTCTGAAAGTCGGCACGTTCTCTACCATCAGCAAACTCGGCCCAAGCATATTGTCGTATCCAATCTCTTTTCTCTTCCCAATCCCGAGGATACACGACCTCAACGGGATCGACCTCCAGAACTTGTCTCTCATATTTCCGCCTATACTCCCTCTGGCGTCGGAACGCCTCGTCTACCTCTGTGGAGGAGCAGGACGAGGAGGAAGAGCCGTCCTCCTCCTCGCTACTGCTCGATGACAGGGAGACTACCCCAGCCCAATTTCTAAACCAATCCCTACTCATACTGAACCCAACCTACTCCTCTGGTTTTCTGAAAAATAAACAAAAACACAAATCAAAAACTCTCCAAAAATCCTAACACATTCCAACCAAAGACTGCCAAAACCCCAAGAACAGTCCCCAGAATCAAAACCCCCTAAACCCAGAAAGAACCCCCCTTTTTCACAGAAATAAAAACAAAAAGTATCAAACCTCCCCATGCACACCATAAAGCAAAACAGAAGCAGGAAATCCAAAAGCTCTGATCCCATCCCTCGAAAGCCAATGTAGGGAAAAGAAAAAGCAGAGAACAAAGAAGAAGGAATGAGAGAGCAACCAGTACCTTAGGAGTTGGAGATCGAAGGAGAATGAAGCTTGAAAAATCTAAGCAGGATCCGCTGATAGAGAAGAAGGCAGTGAAGTGCAGAAAAGAAAAGTGGAATTCGATTATGGAAGAGCGGAATCGGTGTTTTTGTGGGGAAGAGAAACAGTTTTCGGTAGAGAGAAAGAGAGAAGGCAACAGTGTTGAGAGAGAGAATAACTGTGGAAAAGAGAGAGAAAGCAGCGGTTTTGGGAAAGAGGGGGGAGAGAAACCGCTTTCCCCCCACTTTCGAAATATGGGCCTGGTCCAAAAAAGCCCAACCCGGCAGGAGGCCACATGCAATTAGACACGTGGCGCAGAGGCGCAGAGTAGCTGGAATCACGGATCTTGAAGCAACGTCGCAGTAATGGCGACGCTTCGTTAGGTACGATTTCTGACACGTGTCAGATTAGGAAAAAGCAAGCGTCACGGCGGGGCAGGAGAAAGGACAGTTTTCAAACCTGCTCCGTCATAATGAAAGGACATCAAGGACAGCTGGATCCAGCTCTTGACAGATCAACGTCCGAACTCCCTAGAACCTCAGAACAAGGCTCAAATGGCCTTGACCGAGCTGGGGGGCTTATGTGGTGAACTCGGCTCTTATGTGGTGGATTTGGGAAAGGGACCTAAACCAAAACCTCGGAACAAGGCTCAAATGGCCTTGACCGAGCTGGGGGGCTTATGTGGTGGAGTCGGCCTAGCCGAGATCCTCAGAACCCCTGCCTAAGGCCTCACGGCCCTATAGGAGGCCCTCTGTGTGCTGGGCCGAGCTCAAGGCTCAATGGCCGAACAGATACCATATACAGGCCGACTTCATACTCCTACCCAGGTCCGACTTCCCTGTCCGACACCTCCCAGAGTCCGACACCTCCCCAGAGTCCGACACCAAGGACAGGATGACGTGTCTCACCTTATCCACAAGGACAGCTCATCACCTTATCCACAAGGACAGCTCATCCACTCATAGCTCAGTACAGGCTGGCCCTACTTGGGCCTAAAGCAAGCCCATTAGGGCAACCAGCTCCCCCCTATAAGTAGCTCCGTACTACATGGAGCTCAGGTACGTCCTCTAACCCTAATTGCCACCTTCACACACCAGTGATTAGGGTTGCTTCTTGGCTTTCTCCCTTAGCCACTTGAGGATTCCCACCAAACATCACACAGAAACCCTAGACAGAGGCTCCTCTGAAGGTCTTTCCCTTACCCTTGGGGAACCTCACCGTCTAGGGCATCACAAATACCAAGTTCCCTTCTAATACAATAGAAATTATCCCTTGGTAAAGGTTTTGTAAAAATGTCAGCTAATTGGTTTGAAGTTTGAACAAATTCAATAACACAATCACCTTTTTGGACATGGTCCCTTAGAAAATGATGCCTAATCTCAATATGTTTTGTTCTAGAGTGCAATACCGGGTTTTTAGTTAAATTTATTGCGGATGTATTGTCACATTTAATAGGAATTTTTGACAAGTTTAAACCAAAATCCGAGAGTTGTTGCTTCATCCAAAGGATTTGAGCACAACAACTTCCGGCCGCAATATATTCGGCTTCCGCAGTTGATAAAGCTACACAATTTTGCTTCTTTGAAAATCATGATACAAGTGAACTTCCAATTAAATGGCATGTTCCGCTTGTGTTGGAATAATTGGTGTAATTGGCGAGAATCACCCAAGAGGGGGGGGGGGGGGTGAATTGGGCAAACCCAGCGAGAATTAGAAAATTGTACACCGGAGAATTTTATCCTGGTTCGGCAAACCCAGCCTACTCCAGTCCCCAAGCGACTCGCTTGAGCTTTTCACTAAGCCAAGACGCAACTGCGTCCCCAATTACATCCAGAGCGCCCCGCAAGCTACTAGGAATCCCACCGTTCGCAAGGGACCTCGAAAACAAATAGCCTAACTACTAGGAATCCCACCGTTCGTATAGCGCTACCCAATACACAAGGGTTATCTCACCCTATGAACGCAACACACGTTCAATCCTAAGGGAAACACTCCTTAAACACTAAGGTTGTCACACCCCTTACAACGATTTGATTTTGCACGAAAGGATTTGTGCAACTAACATAAAGCTCTCTAATTAGAGCGGATACAACAATAACGTCCTATGACAATATAATATTCTAAAGCAAACTCAAAACTTATAACAATATGATGATGATGAACTTTTCTTCTCAAAAAGAATTTCAAAAAAGGAATAGAGAAGGAGAAGAAGAAGAGCTTCTTTTTCAAAAAGAATGAAAGACATTTTAAAGAGAAAGAAGAAGCAGCCAACAATCAAAGAAGAATCATCCAGAAAAGGAAACAAATCATTCTGGGCATCATGTTTGATTTCAGCACGTTTTTCAAAATTTGAATAAAATAATCGATTACTTTGGTCATGATAATCGATTACATGCTCTCAGGTTTTTCACAAAAGTTGCAGCATTGAAATATAATCGATTATTAGTTTCTGGTAATCAATTACTTACACCCAAATGACCAGTTCAAGGAAGTAATCCATTACAAGATCCTAAATAATCCATTACATTCTCTCTGGTTACAAGTTGCATTAAGTAATCGATTATGCCAGAAGGGTTAATCGATTACTCAACAGTAAAAATTGATTTTCATGAAAAAATTGTAACCAAAGGTTTTCGCAAAACATTTTTCACAAATCAAATCCTGGAGCAAAAGATTTATAAAAGGCTTCTTCTAAGAAAAACAAGATCATCATCACATAGACTATAATTCTAAGTGCTTAAGATTATTAATTGCCTTACAAAGACTTCTAAGCCTAAAGCTAGATCTTCAACTAGAAAACCATCTTTGCAAACTTCAAATGTACCTGAACCTGTTAAGCATATATAAATTGTGTTGTGTCATCATCAAAACACTTAGAGGGAAACAAATGAGTTACAACACTCAGTTTCAACAGCTTGTACTTTTTCTTTAGTTTCAAAAGGGCATCTCTAGGATACCATAAACCGGTATTAGTTGTACCTTTCAAATATTTCATAATCCTCTTAACAGCAGTTAAATGTGACTCTTTTGGATTGGCTTGAAAACGAGCACACATGCACACACTAAACATAATATCAGGACGAGAAGCAGTTAAGTACAATAAACTACCTATCATACCACGATATTTTGTTACCTCAACGGGTTTCCCGATTTCATCCTTGTCCAAGTAACATGTGACGCTCATAGGAGTTGAAGCTACCTTGCATGACTCCATGCCAAACCTTTTAAGAAGTTCTCTACAATACTTGCCTTGATGAATGTAGATTCCATCATCAAGTTGCTTGATTTGTAGTCCAAGGAAGAAGGTGAGCTCTCCCATCAATGACATTTCAAACTCACTTTGCATTATTTCTGAAAATTTCTTGCACAATTTTTCATTAGTTGCACCAAAAATAATATCATCAACATATATTTGGACTAAAAGTATGTCCTTTCCGGATCTTTCAATAAAAAGCGTATTGTCCACGGCACCACTTTTAAAACCCTTTTCAATTAAAAAATTGCTTAAACGGTCATACCAAGCTCTAGGTGCTTGTTTAAGACCATACAAAGCCTTTTTCAATTTAAAAACATAGTCCGGATGTTCAAAATCTTCAAATCCGGGAGGTTGTGAAACATACACTTCTTCTTGAATGTATTCGTTAAGAAACGCACTTTTTACATCCATTTGATACAACCTAAAATTCATAATAGATGCAAAGGCAAGTAAGATTCTAATGGCTTCCAATCTAGCTACGGGAGCATACGTTTCATCATAGTCTATCCCTTCCTCTTGACTATAACCCTTAGCTACCAATCTAGCCTTATTCCTAACAATAATACTCGACTCATCTAGTTTATTCCTATAAACCCAACGAGTACCAATTTCAAGACGGTCATCGGGTTTTGGCACAAGCTCCCAAACTTGGTTTCTTTCAAATTGATTTAATTCTTCTTGCATGGCCATAACCCAATGTTCGTCTTGAAGTGCCTCACTAATATTCTTAGGTTCTACTTGTGAAACAAAAGAAACAAAATAACAAAAGTTATTCAAAGTGATTCGGGTTACCACTCCCTTAGCAATGTCACCTAGAATATTAGAGACTGGGTGATTTTTGTTCGTTTTCCAAGCAATTGGTAGCTCGGAATGCGGCTCTTGTGCTAAGTCCTTCTCATGTGCTTGCATTTCTCCATTCTCACTTTGATTTTCTCCTTCTTGTTGTTGCATTTGTTTGTCATGATCCAAAAATGTACCTACATTCTCATCATCATAAGGAACAACACACTCTCCTTTCGGAGATTCATCAAACACGACATGAACTGATTCTTCTACGGTTAAGGTTCTTTTATTAAAAATACGATAAGCCTTGCTATGAGTTGAATATCCAATGGAAATACCTTCATCGACTTTTGAAAAAAGTTTGCCGACCGGGTTCTTACCGTTATTTAAAATAAACACCTTACAACCAAAAACAAGAAAATAAGAGATATTTGGCTTTCGCCCTTTTAACAACTCATAAGGTGTTTTATTCAAATGCGGACGAATAAGAACCCTATTAATGACATAACACGCGGTATTAACCGCATTAGCCCAAAAATTAGAGGGAACTCTAGATTCCTTAAGCATAGTCCGTGCAAGTTCCTCTAAAACTCTATTTTTCCTTTCTACAACTCCGTTTTGTTCCGGAGTCCTAGGGGCTGAAAATTGGTGACATATTCCATACTTTTCAAAAAACGCATCAAACTTTGAGTTTTCAAACTCACCACCGTGATCACTTCTAATAGACACTATTTTCAAATTTAATTGATTTTGGATGAGTTTGGCAAACTTTTTAAAACTTTTATAAGTGTCGCTTTTGGCGGATAAAAACAAAGTCCATGTGAATCGAGTAAAGTCATCTACCATAACAAAGCCGTAGTAATTGCCACCTAAACTCCGAACTTGTGATGGGCCAAACAAATCCATGTGGATTAATTCCAATGGCTTTGTTGTGCTTACCACATTTTTGGGTTTAAAAGAGTTTTTAACTTGCTTGCATTTTTGACATGAGTCGCAAACACTATCAAGTTTAAAATTAAGTTTAGGTAAACCAATCACTAAGTCTTTACGTAGTAGTTTATTTAATTGATTCACATTTACATGAGCAATGTGACGATGCCAAAGACGAACCTCATCATCAAAAGATTTAAAACATGTTGAAAACAGTGAGGTTATCTCATCTAAATCAATTAAATAAGTGTTATTAGAGCGTCGACCTACGAACTTAACACTATCATCTATGCAACTCTTAATAAAACAAAATTCCGAAGTAAAGGTCACATTGTTGCCCATATCACATAGTTGGCTTATACTAAGCAAGTTGTGTTCTAAGCCTTCTACGAATAGGACATTTTCAATGATAAGGTTAGATACGTTACCAATCTTACCCACTCCTAGAATTTTGCCTTTGTTGTTGTCGCCATAGGTGACATGACCACCACCTTTTGTAGTAAGTTCGATGAAATGCGATTTGACTCCCGTCATATGCCTCGAACATCCACTATCCAAGTACCATCTACGCTCCTTTGTTCGAAGGCACATCTACAAAACAAAGTCATTTACTTGACTTAGGTACCCAAGTTATCTTGGGTCCTTTGATGTTAGTTTGGGGTGTAGTCCCCTTCACAATCCATACATACTTTCCACTTGGTATACCAAATTTCTTAATATTGCATTTATTTGAAGTATGCCCAAAAATCCCACAATAATGACAAGTTGGAGTTTTAGTAAAATCAATTTTAGAGAATGTACCAACTTTGCGAAAATTGCGTTTTTTTGGTTTGGTATAACCAAGTCCGGTTCTATTACTATTATCCCTTTGATTAGAAAGCAAATGATCCAAGGAAGTGTCTCCTCTTGTGAGCCTTGCAATTCTATCATTCAAATTAAAAACTTCTTTTTCAAGAGATTTGCAATTGTCACAAGTGGAGATATCATTTGTTTTCAAATCACAATTGCATGTGGAATTTGCATATATGAGTTCAAGGGTTTCATTTTGAAGCTTTAGCTCCTCTAGGGAGTTTTGTAATTCCAAAATCTTTTCTTGTTGCTTCAAAATGAAATTCTTTCTTTCAACATTTATTTTTGCTAATTTCTTCAACTCTTAATGCATTTCCACATACACATTATATAGTTCATTAAAGGAGGGAGAATTAGAATTAGAACTAGCATCGGAAAGATAATCTACCTCATTTGTGTTATCACTTGATTTCATGCTTGAAGATGTTTCTTCATCAAATTTGGTCATCAAGCAAAGGTTAGCAAGTTCTTCATCTTCCGATGAACTAGTTGACGATTGATTTTCCGGTTCATCACACACTATATACGCCCTTTTTCCTTTAGATTGATTGGGCTTCCATTTGTCACTTTCGAGCTTCTTTGAATTGGTTGGACAATTTGATCTATAATGGCCCGGATTCCCACACCCATGGCATATGATGTTGTCTTTATTGGTCTTGTTCCTTGGTTGAGTGTCCTTAGAGTCTCTTGATCTATTTCTATTGAAATTACTCTTGTTCTTAAGGAAATGTCCAAGTTTTTTGACCAATAACCCGAGTGTCTCATCATCGATGTCGGAGTCGGAATCATCCACTAGAGAGGGTTCTTCATGTGCCTTTAGGGATTTTGAATTAGTTTTAAGAGATATCCCCTTCTTCTTTTTATCGGCATCCTCGTTCATGGATAATCTTCCTAGCTCCATTTCATGCTTTTGAAGCTTCCCAAATAGTGTTGCTAAATCCATTTCGTCTAGATCCTTAGACTCCATGATGGCAGTAACTTTAGGTTGCCATTCCCTGCTAAGACATCTCAAAACTTTATTAATAACTTCACCATTAGTTAGACTTTTTCCAAGAGCAGAAAGATGATTAATGATATGCGTAAAGCGCTTTTGCATGTCGCTTATGTTTTCATTTGGCAACATACGAAAGAGCTCGTATTCATGCATGAGAGTGTTAAGCCTAGCCCTTCTAACCTCATTCGTGCCCTCATGTGTGACTTGTAGTGTGTCCCACATTTGTTTAGCATCAGTGCATGGTGATACTCTAAAGAATTCGTCATAAGAAAGTGCCGAAGTGATGATGTTTTTGGCTTTTAAATCATATTGAACTTTCTTCTTATCATCATCATTCCAGCTTGATTTAGGTTTCAAAGCAACAGTATCATTTACTTTTGTTTGAGGAATAAAAGGCCCATTCTCTATGGCATTCCAAATTTCCATATCAATAGCTTCTATAAAAATTTTCATTCGGACCTTCCAATAAGCGTAGCCCTAAACATTGAATACTGGAGGACGATTAATGGAAGCTCCTTCACCACCAAAAGGATTAAAATTTGAGCCCATGATTTCCAAAATCGGATCTTTGCGAAAAAGCGTTTTAATGCTCGGATCTTTCGACCGAGCTCTGATACCACTTGTTGGAAACCAACAAGCGGCTCAAAATAGAATAGAAGGGGGGTGAATAGTATTTTGAAGCCTCAATACAAACTTTTCGATTGCTAAAGAGAATGGATTTTAGAAAACAAATTTTCAAACAAAAATTATACTGTTTAATCGATTAATTTCAAGCTTAATCGATTAATACCGAAGATCACTCAAATACTAATCGATTAACTAGGCGTTACTCGATTAAGACCGAATGATGCTCAAACACTAATCGATTAATTAATCACTTAATCGATTAATTCGTGTAAAATCTGACAGAAAATCAGTCTTATTCAGAATTCAATGGAGATTGCAATTCAATGATGCACTAACAAATGATTTATGAATGAAAGAACAAAACTACGTAAATTTACCAAGTCAATTTAGGTTGATTATCTAGGAATTGAAAAAGCCCCAAAATTAACCTAATCAATTGGTTTGTTCTTGATTAATGAAAGCTAGAAGAAAGAAAAACAAAGAAGACAAGATTTTATCCTGGTTCACTCTCTACCACTTGAGAGCTACATCCAGTCCCCTCTATCAAAGATAGAGAGTTTCTACTAGATACACAATTGTTAGATTACAATGGTTAAAGATGCAGCTCACTCTAGCTCTCCTATCTTAACCCCTTCAAAGAGAGTACCAATCTCTTTGAAAATCTACCCAATTGTTTCTTGTATCTTGTCCTCTTGAATTGATGAAGGATGCTCTCCAACCAATTCCTTTCCTCTTGCTTTGAGATGCTTCAAAGACTTTCAAGTTGTGAATTCTTCACTTGATGTTGTTGAATGCTTCAAGTTACAACCTCTTGTTGTAGATTGCTTCAACACAAATTACTAAGCTCTAAAGATTTGAACCTCAATGAATCTAAGAATATTGAATGATTGAAAGTGAAGAAGATTGAAAGATTGTTGAATCTTGATAGAACAATTTGAAAATAGTAATATCTCTTGAAAGATTGTGAAAGTATTATTCTCTATAGAAAAATATGAAAGTGTGTGTAACCTTGTCAAAGTAAAAATGAAAAGCTTTTAAACAAAATATTATTTTTCTGATACAACAACAATTAATCGATTAATGAGGAAGTCACTAATCGATTAACCTTTGTAAACAATCAGTGTTGTACAGTTAAAACGTGTTAATCGATTAAGCCTATCGTGCTAATCGATTAACCACTGTAAAAAGTGATTAAAAATTAAGCTTTTCAAAAGTACTTTGATCTAAACTTTATTTAGAGCTATTTTTATCAAGATAACCTTTCTTCACTATTAATCAAACAATATTAAAAACCTAGATTGAGATTCCTAAGCTACCACCCACTCTCATGAAATGGAAAATTAAAATATTACATTTGATTAAGAATAAAACAAAACTTAATCTAATGCTCCATGAGTGGTGCTTGACTTCTTGTTGAATGTTGTTGCTTGACTTTGGTTTGTTAACATCAAAACATCATCAAACCTACACGTTTTAGTGTAAACAGGTTTTTATTTATATCATTTTTCACATAAGATAAACTTTACTCAAGTTCCTTCTATTTTATAGTATATTGATAATAGTCATGCCTTTATAAACCAAAATAACCAAGTGTTATTACATATATCTTTTTTTTGGTAAAAGAAAAATTCATTACCAACTAGGCAAAATGTAATACAAAACTAGGCCATATACCTTAAAAATTCCATCTTCTAGGAAGGGTTCATTCCTAAGGCATACACCACAACTCAATTAAAGGATGCCACCATCTATGAAGGGTTCATCCTTACAATTGATAAAATTAAAGTTCCTCATTAAGCCTATTAACAATGATCCTATTAGGAATTTGTTGAAATCAAAAATAAATCTAAATCTAATAGCAATGTCCCTCTTTAACTCCCTAAAAACTTGCGAAACAAGTAGCTCCTTATTGGCAAAGCACCTCCTATTCCTTTCCTTCCAAATGCAATAGATCAATGCAGCATAGCATGCCTAAACCATTTGCCTTCTTAGTTTATTTTTAGCAAATGTGAATATGATCCAATGAGTCTAGTTGCTGTAATTCGTGTAGTAATGATCAACACACAGCCAGTTGCACACCAAATGCACCAATTCAGCAGCCCAAGAGCACTCAAAGAACAGATGCCTAACAGATTCCAAACTTGAGTTGCAAAGAACACAAGTTTGATCTATCATAGCATCTATCATAGCATAATTGGCTATTTTGTCCTTTGTCTTGAGTCGATTATGAGCCATTAACCAAGCAATGAAACAGTGTTTTGGAATTGAAGCATGATTCCAAATGAATCTGTGTAGTGGAAAAATATCACTCAGTCCAATTAGCCATTGATAACCAGATTTTATTATATAATTACCAGTATTGCAACCTCTTCAGGTGTTGCTGCAGTAACCTGAAATCAATTTGTCCCTTACTTTAATTAGTTGTTTCCAATGCCAGCCATCAGATGCTTTAACCTTATAAGTCCAGAAATCTTGGTCTTTTAAATAAATGGAATTAATCCATTTGATCCACAAGGAATCCTCCTTGTTCACTATCTGCCAGCACTGTTTACCAAGTGCACTGTTTAACTTGAACTCTTGCTTGATATGACAGATGCCTTGATGTCCAAGTATTAATCCTAGCAGTGATTTTGTCTACCGGAATCTGACATGAACCAATGGACCATTTTTTATGTGAAAGTGGCAATCCAAGGTACTTAAAAGGATAAGTACCTTGATTAAAGCCAGTCAACTGTAAAATTTCCTCTCTTTCACTGTCCTTCACACCAGCCAAATAAATATGGGATTTGTGCACATTAGGATATAACCCTGATGATTCTGAAAACTGCAGAACAACATCATACAACAGCTTCATACTATTCTTGTTCCCTTTGCAAAAGATCATCAAGTCATCAGCAAATGCAAGGCTCACCAAACCAGAATCTTTGCAGAGAGGATGATATCTAAAGGCAGAATTAGTAGCTGCAAATTTTAGTTTCCTAGTCAAAACCTCCATTACCAGAACAAAGATCAAGGGGGACATAGGATCCCCTTGTCTTATGCCTCTATTGGATCTGAATTTGCCACAGCTAGTACCATTCATAATAAGAGAAAATGTGATAGACTTAACACAGCACATCATCCAGTCAATGAATTTTGTTGGAAATCTGAATTCATGAAGCATATTAAGAATGAAATTTCAATCTAGCATATCATAAGCCTTCTTGATATCTATTTTAAATAGACATCTAGGAGACACCTGCTTCCTCCCATACATCCTCAATAATTCCTGAGTAATCAAAATATTGTGCATGATACTTCTGCCTTTAACAAAGGCAGACTGATTTTCATCAACAAGCATAGGCAGCACTTCACTTAGTCTATTACATAAGATCTTGGAAATCCATTTATAGATAGTGTTGCAATAAGCAATTGGCCTGAAGTCCACCACAGAGTTTGCACAATCAGTTTTAGGTATCAAGACTAGATTAGTAGCATTTACCTCAAATAACAATGTTTTTGAACTGAAAAATTCTTTCACTACTAGAGAACAATCCGAGCCTATGATTTCCCAAGCATCTTGGTAGAAGCCCGAACCAAAACCATCTGGACCAGGGTTGTTGTCTCTATGAATTGAGAAAACATCTGTCACTGGTTTCACAAGCTTGATTTGCTATTCCACAGATAACAGACTGCCCATACACATCTCCTTATGAGATACATTCCAATTCTTCTGACCACCATTGAACAAATCAAAATAATACTCCTCAAAGGCCTGGTGAATGGTAGAAGTTTCTGCACACATATTACCTTGCATATCTGCGACTTTCAGGATTCTATTCCTGTAAAGTCTTTTTCTGATGGCTTAATGGAAATAGGCAGTGTTCTGGTCACCCTCTTGAATCCACTTTTCATTGGCCTTCTGCTTCATGAAGGATAGAGCTTTCTGAGAAATATCCCTATACTCATGATAAAGATCTCTCTCAGTCTGCTGCAGAACTACATTACCAGGGTCCTGCTGTAATTTACTTTGAGCCTCCTCAAGCTGACATTTCAAAGCTAATTCCTTTTTGACAATAGAACTGAATATGTCTATATTCAACTGCATAAGAGCCTTCTTGACCACTTTTAGTTTGCTTGTGAATTTGAACATTTCAAAACCTTCCACATCTAAATTCCAAGCATTCTGTACTATTTCCTTAAAATTGGCATCAACAGACCACATATTGAAGTATTTAAAGCTACATTTATTTCTTTCAATGATTTGAGTCCAGTTGATAACCATAGGACTATGATCAGAGATTCCACTCTGCATGAATTCAGTCTGGGCTTCTGGCCATTCTTGCATCCAGGCTTCATTTATCATTGTTCTGTCTAGCTTACAGAAAACTCTATCACCATTCAGTTGCTTATTATCCCAAGTCAAGATATTATCACAGAACTTCATATCAGTTAGTTGGCATTGCTGAACACAATTTCTAAAAGCAATAAGATCATTCAAGTCAACCTGATTTCTTCCAACCTTTTCTTGTGGATCAAGAAAGGTGTTGAAATCCCCCATAAGTAGCCAAGGTCTGACCATAGCAGAACTTAATGCATTGAGAGCATTCCAAAGGACAGTTCTGGATTGAGCATCATTGGAGGCATATACAACAGTTACCTCAAACTCTTTATTCTGCCTTCTTTCCTTAGTTGCACAATGAACAAACTGAGAATCATAGGAAACGATATTGATATCATGTAAATCAGGCTTCCAAATCAACCATATTCTTCCTCTAGCATTACTGTCCACATCCATGAAGGAACCCCAACCAGGAGCTACTGTATCCTTTATTTCATTAAAGTTAGAGCTTTTGATTTTATTTTCCAACACACCAAAAAAACCTATATTATTAATCCTGCAAAAAGTGCTAATCTCTTGTTGTTTTTTAGGGTGATTAACTACCCTAATATTCCATCCACAAATACTATCCATGATCTGGTTTACCCAGATTGTTTGGTGAGTTACCTTTACCCCTAGCCCTTTGCCTTGTTGTGACCATCTGCCATTGATTTTCATTCTGTGAGTCTACAACATTGGCATTGATGAAGGTCTAATATATGATGTTTTAAGGCTTAATTTCACTTCCTTTTGCTTGGGTTTTAGCTTGTTTCTCTTGTAAATATAGGTATTTTGTATTAGTTTTAGGAATTTTTAGTTTATTAGAATCCTTTGAACGTTTTGATCCGTTTTGGGTATGTTTCAGGTATTTCGGAGCTTTATTTGGACAAAATATTATTGGAGCTGAAAAGAGCATAAGAAGACCTTGAAAATGGCACAAGAACGGAGAGAAACAGAGTCGAAAGTTACTGAGCACGCCCAGACGCGGGAATAGCGCGCCCAAGCGCGCTTGCGGCGTTAATTTTGGGTCATCAGATATAGCGCGCCCAGGCGTGCTGGTCTGCACGCCCAGAGGCGCGAAGTGCGAAAAAGCCCAATTGGGCCAATTTCTGATCAGTTTTGAAGGATTTTGATAAGATTAGACTCTTATCTACTTATTTATGTTTTTAGGATTAGTTTTAGGCTGAGATTAGAGAGCCATAATCAGTCATCATTAGATATTAGGATCAAGGTGTAACAGCCTAAACTTTGTTTTTAAATGAAATAATTAATAAAAACCTTAGAAAAATTGGAAAAGTGACTTAATGAATTTTGGTAGATAGGTGAGTGGTGATTATAAGTCCTAGGGGTTGTATAGAAGGCAATTGTGGCTTTGGGCAAAGTCAAATAAGCGAAATCAGGAGTTAAATCGGCGTTTTAGATGTTAGAAATCGACCGAAAAGAGAAAATTAGAAATTTATTATAGGAAGCTAAGAAAATAAATTCCACCGTTGGATGTGAAGTTTATGGGGTGAAGAAGCATGTCTAAAAATTTGGACTCGATCCGACGGTCGACGAAAAAGTTACGGCGAATCGAAGGTTGGAAACCCTGGAACTCGCCCAGGCGCACCAGCCATACGCCCAGGCGGGTGCACTATTCATGGTGCACCAAGATAGTGGAAAATGCGCCCAGGCCAGCCCACCGTGCGTCCAGGCGAGTTGCTGCGCGCACCAGCATGCGCCAGAAATCCGTGTTGGCGCGCCAAAACCCCTGCTGACCGTATGAGCCATGCACCAGCTTGGTGCTGGTGCTGATCGCGCGCCCAGGCGGGCCGGCATTCTTCAGCACACCAGATCAGATCTGGTGCGTCCAAAATCAGCTTGGTGGCTAAGTTTTTTATTCTAGCCACACGATCCTTCAGCACCATGGCAAGGAAATTAAGACACATAAAACCCTTCATTCCTTCACACTCCCCTACCAAAGCAACTCATCATCCTCATAAGATTCTCTCCATCTCCAGGACCATCTTCATCACATTTCCAATCACAAATCCACCATACACCTTGATTCTTGGGAACCTCAACCCAAAATCAACCAAAACCACCAAGCTCCATCAAGCTTTCACCATGGATATTGTTTGAAGCTCATTCCTCTTCCTCCTTGGCACACGAATTGCACCCACCTTCATTCTCCTTGGCTTTTCAATTTTCCACCATTAATTTGAGGTAAGCTAGCTTTATATCATGATATTATTTCCTTTCCATTTCAACTCCCCTTAGTTCATGGATTTTGTTCTAAAACCCTTAGGGTTCTTGCACCCATGATCATGTAGGGATTTTGTTCATGCCTTCCAACTCAAACCAAGGCAAGGATAAGGATAATTCTTCTTGTGCTCTCTCCAATAGGGTGGTATATCATCATTTCATCATTTCCTTGTTGAGGTGGCAAACTAGACTTAGAAAGTTCAAATTCCCAAGATTTTGAGCTAGGGCTCACTAAGGTTCTAATTTCTCTTTACTAATTTAAGGTAAGGAGTGGGTTATAGTGAGTATTACCTTACTCTGGGGTTTAGTTTGCAATATGCATATAATGAGTACTAAGATTTTTGTGTTAGTTTAAGTTGATATGATATAAAATAATTATTAAAATAGGATTTATGACTTAGGGAAATTATATTGATGATGATATATTTAATCTTGATACTTGGAAATGTTGATAATTTGAATGCTTGATTTGTGAAATGACTGAGATATTATGTTGATTAAAATCCAAGGCAATGAATGATGATAATGTATAAAGTAAATAATAATGAAAGTGCAGTTGAATTGAGAATTGGTGCATTGGTAGACTAGGTGCCCCTGCCGGGTGTATCAAATTCCCAAGGGCTACGTTCTCAACCAGGCATGAAATTCCCATTAGGTCCAAATCCCTGTTAGGCATCGATGCACCAAGACTCAATTCACTGCCAAAATAAAAGACATAAAATGTGTTGAGAATGTGGAAAGCGAATGAACTGAAATAACTGAATGTATATTGGAATGTGGAAATTATATGATAGCATAGCTTAACAGGTGAAGCCTTTTGGGTGAGATAGAGACCTGGTTGGGCGAGAGACCCTTGGGTGTGCCAAAGTCCTGGCAGGAGCGTTAAATTCCTAGTGATGCAAAACCGGTTCTAACCGGGAGTGTTGTCCAGACGTGGTAAGTCGTCATCGCGCATGGGGTGCGAACGCAATAAAGTCGTGACTAGAATACACTAAATGAGAAATGTGATTATAAATGTTGAAATGAGAATAAAGGACATTATGAGATAAAATCGACTCAAGGAACTAATGAATACATGAAAATGAATTGTGATTAATTGTCTCTTATTTTATGATGTTGTGATTGAATTGTTACATGTGTTTGTCTTAGTGTCACATTATGTCTTATTTGGAAACTGCCTCCCCATTTTATGTGTAATACTCACTCCTTACTATCCCCCACAGGTACTGAGGAAGAGTTTGCACAAGATCAGGCCGAGCAGGAGTACTCTCCCTCACAGGGAGAGTAGGTTACCTTTAGTGATGTAGGACATGGAAATGTCCTGGGCCCGATGATGTGAATCCTTTTAGTTGTGTATAAATGTAAATAGCTTTTTGGGGGCCCAGGACGACTCCTTTTGGAAAGGGGTCTATTTTTGGGGAAAAACTATCTTCCTAACTTGTTTATATTCCGCTAACTCTGATGACTAGATTCTGATGTTTTAAACTTGTTTCTGATGCGTGCACGAAGATGCACTAGCTGATATATATATGTGAATAGCCCTGCTGGCTTTGCTATTTGAAAATGTTGTTATTTATCAGGTTGCAGGAAAACCAGAAATTTTGGAAAGTCCTAAAAACAAACGAAACTCCGTCCGTTTGACGGGAGATTTTCACATGAATCAGAAGTAACCAAACGTTTTTCCTAATCAATTTATAAATTAAAAATGAAATTTTCAAGTTGCTATTTTTAATTAAGGGTATAAAAGGGTAAATAAACTTAGGTGTTACACAAGGTGGAGGGAGACTACATTCTCTGGAGAGCATTCGGAGGAGGAATCCATTGAAGGCTGGAGATTCAGATTAAGGATTAGTGGTAATTTAGGAATGAATTACTTCTATTCTTATTTGTTTTTCTTCTCTATGATGTGTAACTAAACCCTCTTGTGTTAGGAACATGGTGGATTTGATTATGTAGTTTATTTATATGAATTAATGTTTTTCAGTTTTTAAATCAAGTGTTAAATTGAGTTTTTATTGTTATGCATGAACTTGATCAATTCATGTTATGGATTTTTAGATCTGAATTGGAAAATTAGGATTTAAAATAGGTCATGCAATTAAACAATATAAGGATTCAACTTGTAGGAATACTTTTGGATTTTTATATAACTCTTCATAATTCACTGTTCTTAATCAAGGTTATTCAATAGATTAAATTTCTAAGGAATTAGGATTTTAACAATTTGGATAATGAACAGTAATTTCATTAGAGGAATCTGGAAATTACTAATTTTCTGAATTAGTTCTTGATTTAAATGGAAAACATTGATTTATATTAAATAAATGAAATAATTAATGAAACTAGTTCCTAACCACCATTCACCCATTAATTAATTGTTTTTAATTATTTTCCAGCAGCAAAAATATCCTTTTAATTAATTTATTTAATTCTGAAATTTAATAGATTTTACTTTTAATTACTCTTAGGTAGAAATAAGTTAAATAATTCGTAGTCCCTGTGGGAACGATATCTGGTCTTCCTAGACTATATTACTTTGCGATCTAGTATACTTGCTAGAGAGTGATCAAGTTTTTGGCGCCGTTGCCGGGGACTAGAATTTATTTAATTTATTTTTGGTACTTTGTAGTAATTTTTAGTAGAATTTATTTTTTTAATTTTTTTAGTTTTTATTTTTTCTTTTCTTATTTTTTCTTTTCTTGACGGGTGTTGCTTAACCCTCTTTTATGCTTTTGCGTTCTTCAGGAAACCATGAGGTGTTGCATTTTGACCCTAACGTGGAGTTGAGTTCAAATAGGAGGAAAAAGCAAGTAAAGAAAGAAAGGAAGGAACAAGAAAGAAAGATGGCTGAACGAGCTACACAAGGCACCACACCCCCTCCTAGGAAGACACTAGCTGACTATGCCGTTGTGGACCCGGATGTTTGCATGTCTGGCCAGAGATCACTGCAGCATCATTTGATATTGATCCCCAATACATCCATCTTATCAAGCAGGATCAATTCTCGGGTGCACCAAATCAAGACCCAACGGAGCATGTAGCCAACTTCCTGAACATGCTCGACTTCTTCAAGATCGAGGGTGCGTCAAAGGAGGCAATAAGGATGAGGATGTTTCCTCTCTCTTTGAGGGAACATGCTTATCAGTGGATGAAGAATCAGCCGCCCAGAAGTCTTTCCAGTTGGGATGTGCTTGTCAAAAAATTCATAGACAAGTTCTTTCCAGCGGGGAAGCAAGCCAAGCTGCGCCAAGACGTCAATTCCTTCATGCAAGAGGAAGGTGAACATTTGCATGAGGCATGGGATCGGTACAATCAGTTGCTGAAGAGGTGCCCCACACATTCAATTCCAGACTGGATGCAAATCCGGTTATTCTACTTTGGGCTGAGAATGTCATACAAAATAATGATAGATGCTGCAGCTGTTGGTTTCCTCCTCAAGAAGACTGTTCAAGAGGCAAAGGAGATAATTGAAACAATGGCCTACAACAACAGTCAAGCAGTTTCTGACAAGGTGATTCTGAAGAACAATGATCTGGGCTCAAGTCAAGTCTAGACAATCATTCAACAGAACAAGGAGCTACAGCAACAAATTTCTGAATTAGTGAAGAAGATGGCTCAGACACAAGTGGCTGCAGTCAACACTCTGGTGTGTGATTTCTGTGGAGGAAATCACCAAAATGGAGATTGCTAACCAGATGTGGGGAAGGCACCGGCTACCATTGAAAAGCAAGCAAAGTTTGTGGGTGGTGGAGGCCAAAGAAACAATATGTACTCCAACACCTACACCCCAGCCTATAGAAATCATCCGAACTTCTCATGGAACAGCCCAGCTCTCAACCCACCAATGAAGACTCAACAGCCTCAAAAACCAAATTGGGAAGCAGCAATAGAGAAGTTAGCCACCAACACGACCACATTCATGGAGGAGACAAGGGCTAACTTTGCCAATCAAGCAGCGAGTATTCGGAACCTGGAGGTGCAAGTGGGCCAACTTGCAAAGCAGCTATCAAAGAGGTCACTAGGAACATTTCCTAGTGACACAGTCACAAATCCAAAGGAGAGTCTAATGGTAGTGACTCTTAGGAATGGCAAGTCATATGAAGAGCCACTTCCTAAGAGTGATGCAACTGCATCGGAAAAGAAGAAAGAAGAGGAACAAAAGAAACAAGAAGTGGAGAAAAAGCAAGGCAAGAGAGGAGCACTAAAAACGCAGGGTCCACCTGCGGATCACAACCGGGAATCAGTCAAGCCTGCTCCACTACCTTTGAGGGTGCCTTATCCTCAGAGGTTGAAGAAAGAAGAGGACCGGAGGCAATTCTCCAAGTTTCTGGACATGATCAAAAGGATTAACATAAACATCCCATTCGCGGAGGCTCTTGCACAGATGCCTCTGTATGCGAAGTTTATGAAAGACTTGCTGACAAGAAAGAAGGGAATGCTCCCGAAAGAGACGTTTCTAATTGCGGAGAAATGCAGCACAATTATCAAGTGCAACCTGCCACCGAAAATGAAGGACCCAGGAAGCTTCAACCTTCCAGTCAGCATTGGCAAGGAGTACTCTGGTAAGGCCCTCTGTGACTTAGGTGCTAGAGTAAATATAATGCCTTTATCTGTTTGTAATGCACTAGACTTAGGTGAAATCAAACATACCTCTGCAATATTACAATTAGCTGATAAATCCATCATCCGTCCTTATGGAGTGGTAGAAGATATTTTGGTAAAGGTTAATGATTTCATACTGCCCATGGACTTCATTGTCCTTGATATTGATGAGGATGAAAATATTCCTCTGATTTTTGGGAGGCCATTCTTTGCCGCAGCCGGGGCAATGATAGATGTTCCTAGGGGAGAGGTTATTCTCCGTGTCAATGGTGAGCAAAGTGTCATAAATATTTTTGAAAAACCACCATTTATGGTGAAGTGCTTCACCCCACTAAATCTGGTTCAACATTCAAGTGCTGAAAATTCTTTTAATGATCAGATGCAGTCCCCTTAGCCTCCAAAAGGAGGTGACCCGTCAGGCTCGTGACGTTAAACAAGCACTAGTTGGGAGGTAACCCGATGTGTAGGTAGCATTCCCATAGTTTAGTAGATTTTAGGTAATTAGTGTAGGTTATTTTTTTATTATTTTATTTTATTGTCTGCATTTTAATTTTTTTAAAAAAAAAAACATCAGGTATAGACCTGGCGCGCCTGGGCGCGCACTGGGCGAAAATACCCAGAAAATGGGGAATTATATTTTTTTGGTATATTTTGTGTCCTTTTCCCATCAGGCAGTCCTTGTACCTGTGCAACAAAAATATGTAATTGCTTTCTATGATTTTTTTTAGTTTTATTGCTTGGGTATTTATTTGGATTATTTGTTAATTGCATCAAGCTATATTTTGAGTAACAGATAGGAGTTGATATTTCCCCATTAGAGGTGCTATTTTTGACACTTGTTTTTAATGACTTATATGAAGTTTGGGGGAATGTTTTCTCATTTTTTGTTAGAGCTGATTATTTTATTTCAATGCAAGTAATAAGTGTTCAAAATTTATTCCATGTAATTTTTTATTTTGTAGATTGGTATGTTTAGTTTAGTTTGCTTGAGGACAAGCCAACCTTAAGTTTGGGGGAGTGGACAAAATAAAAAAAAAATTCAGATCTGAATTTTTTCTCCCATTTTTGGTATTGGTTTGTGTCTTAGGTAGAGGTTTTGTAATTATTCTAGACTTAGGATTATTTTTCTAATGATAGGTGTATATACTTAGTTTAGGATTAGACTCATTGATTCATGTTATTTATTTGTTGAGCTGTAAATATTTTTGAAATCTGGTTATTTTGACAAAGTTTTTCAGAACTTGAAATTAGTGAATTGACTTTAGCTTAGTGAGATTTTGAGCCTATTTGATGGGGTATGATTTATTGAATATTTTGATTGAGACCCCTATTTCTTTCATGAGTGTGTTCTCGTTAGTTTTGTGTTCTAGAACTTGACCTGTGACCATTTTGAGATTGATAATTGATTACATGCATGAAAATGATTAAGGCATTTAGGATGGTGTTTTTATAGCCTTCAGAGATTTTTGTTGGATTTGTTTTCCCTTAGTTGTCCATTTTGAGCCTGATATAAATATGATTTTTCTTTGGTACCCTGCATTGATTGTCATTTTTGTGAGTACCTTAGAAATTTTGAATGAGCAATTGAGAGAGGGACATTTCAAAAGTATGAAAATTGTGAAAGTGTGATTGAGTTACTCTTCTTCCAAAAAAAAATTGAGAAAAAATGAAAATTGATGAATGAAAAGAGAAAAGAAATTTTGTTTGGAAGAAGTAGTAGATTGAAATTGAAAAAGAAGAAGTTTGAATTAGTTGTGATTTGAGTGTGATTCTTCATAGTATTCATGACTCATTCATAATTTTTAGAGGGAAATTTGTTTTTGCATTTTAGCCCTTAGTTTCATCCTTTCTTTCTTTTATCCCACCTGACACTTTTAACCATGGCCTAATTACAACCAAAATAAAGACATTTTGCTTTGTGCATGTTTTTAATAATTTCAGTGGAGATTTAGGTCTATAGTTAAGCTTATGGTAACATTTAACTATTGTATGAACTTGAGTGAATTGTTATAACCCTTGATACACATGAGAGATATACACTGAGAGGTTGAGAGTGTTCACTAGTTCTGAGTTCTGATTGATTTTGTTTCTTTAACCAGGTTTTGATATGTGAATAGCTTGTGTAAATATGTGGCTGTGTTGATGAGTCGAAGTCTTAGATTAAGTGTAGTACATTTTGATTTAGTAGATAGTCTTGTGTTTATGAATTTTTATTTTACTTTTGCCTGGGACATACAAAATGCTAAGTTTGGGGGTGTGATGAAGGTCTAATTTATGATGTTTTAAGGCTTAATTTCACTTCCGTTTGCTTGGGTTTTAGCTTGTTTCTCTTGTAAATTTAGGTATTTTGTATTAGTTTTGGGAAATTTTACTTTATTAGAATCCTTTGAACGTTTTGATCCGTTTTGGGTATGTTTCAGGTATTTCGGAGCTTTATCTGGAGAAAATATTATTGGAGTTGAAAAGAGCATAAGAAGACCTTGAAAATGACACAAGAACGGAGAGAAACGGAGTCGAAAGTTACTGAGCACGCCCAGGCGCGGGATGTGACATTCCGTATTTTCCCGATCAAGATAAATAAGTTTTCATTAAAAAAAATTGATATTGTTTTACAAATGATTTTCGATGGGTATTTTATTCGATTAGGTAATCAATTTTCGATTTTATGGAATTTTGATAAACAAAGATTTTTATAGAATTCAAGCAAATGATTTTATTGAGTTTGGAGTAATTTTATTATTTGTGATTTCATTTGAGAAATGAATTTCCTTGTGCATCTTTATGGATTTAACCTAATTGATTTAAGAATTGATTAAAGGAGTTTTGATTTCATGATGGATTTCTACACTTTGGGATTTAATCCACTTGTGTTATGATTTCATGTGTTTGTTTTTCTAAAGTTTTCGATGAATTGTTTTACTTAAGGTTTTAATTAAGATTTTATCTTCTTAAATTAATTCATATGGTTTTATGGTTTTAAGATGGAAAATTATTTCTACCTTAAGTTTCAAAAATCAAAGTCCAAGCATCTTATCATACCCTTGATCTAGAACCATTTCTACAAACCCTAATTTGCATCCCTAATCTTTGGTTAAACCTTAATCAAGTTCCTAATCCTTGATTAAGTACTTAATCACTCTCTTAAACTCTAAACCCTCAAGGTTAGTGAACTAACCTATAATTAGTTTTCCCTAAACCTATACTGTAACACCCCAATTTGGACTTAGAATTTTCACTAAAAATTTGCGCCATTTTTTTTAAAACATTATACATTTCCGAAATCAATTCATTTTAATTCTTTTATAAAAAGGTTTTCATAACTTAATTTAATTTATTTGATTAAAAATTGATTTGATACTCAGATGTGCATTATAAAATTCTGTTTCCAAAAAGAGGTGATACTATCCAACACATTTCCAAAAACTCATTTTCTCAATATCATATTTAGTCGATGGTTAACTTGCGGAAAACATTTAATTACTTTATTAACTTGATACATAACAAAAAGGAACTTCTTTCATTTCATTTCAAATAAATATTTATTACAACAAGGGTTACATTCAGGATAGAGTAATCATGTCCTACCCATCCAAAGATGGAATACAAGACAAGGAATCTACTACTTAGACTACTAATCTTCATTGCTATCCTCCATCACAAGTATCTGAAATATTCCTCGGCTTGCTGCTTTTGCATCCTCCTCATAAATATACTTCATCCCACGATCATCTTCCAACTTAAGCAACCACCACTTGAAATGCTACTTGATCTGACATCTGTGAACATTGTCCCCAATGTCCACAGGGAAAGGAAAGAAGAGAGAGAGTCAACGACCAGGACGGAATGTTCGTCGACGGCATGGTCTTAATCCAAGGAATCACATTAGAACTCACACACATACAACTTTAACAAAGCATAAGCTTTACATAATAACATTATCCCATTAACATCTCATAGTTATCATGGGTTCACCATAATCATAACATTACCACGTTATCCTTATCATATCATCAAAATTTAATCTCATTATTCAAGTGTTCCATACTCATAATTTTCCACTAAGTCTTTTCACAACCATCAATGATTTAGGGAGGGAAATCATTGAGGTAAGGGTAGATTAGCACACACGATACATCTCCTCCTTCAATATCCAACCACGTCCTAGTTCAGAAAGCAGATGGGATGCACAGGAATCCTAACCATGCTGACATCAAAGCCAAAGGGTATGTACCAGCTGAAACCACGCAAGTTGGCCAGTAAAACAAAATACAGTATCGATTCATAATTTCTCATTTCACAAAACAATGGCTTCTAGTTCCATTTGGATTCCCTATATGTAACAGCCCGATTTTTGTAAGCCAAAAATATTTACTTTTACTTATCAAAGTTACAAAAATTGAGGCCAGATTTTTTTTGTTTTTTTTTTAAAACATTGTGAATGTGGTTTGAAAACATTATTAAAAAGTCCTTGGTGTTCTCAACACCCTTTTTGAAAACCGAGTTGTTACTAAAACTGATCTTTACTCACTTAGGTTCTAAAACGTTTGTTAGGAAAAACGTTTAGGTTCCATATGGAAATAGTTCTTTGCATTCCACCAAAGAGATCATTAGACATTTCTCATGAAGGTGTAAAAAGTCGGGCATGCATTAGAATAAGTTAAGTTACATCAAGGGATCATTACTCAGGTAATCCTTAACACACACACTTACTGCAATCTAAGATAACCATGCTAATCTTGAGCCGCCCTATTGAAGGCAATCGGGTGGAGGTCCTCCTTCTTCTTGGATTCCCTTGTTGCCTTCAAAGAAGATGTCGTTCCTATTGCTGTTCCTGCAGTATTGTTGGACTCCATCTTCTCTCCGTCTCTGGTGGCATAATTCCACTGTTTCTCATATCGCGCCTTCTCCTTGTAGTTCTTATACCCTCGCACAGTAACTTGCCTCAAGCGAAGCCCCAGATCAGCTCCACTCAGTTGATGTTCCGGGTCGGGTATTACAATCTGAGTATGGCCAGTCCATACCCAGCCGCTTGGTGTACGCTTCCAACCTCTTCCATACTTACTCCAGGTGGTGATGTCCATACAGCACTCCATCTGCTCGTTGAAATACCAGCAACACCGATATGCCAACAAACAGGAGAGAGTAAGCGTTCCGGACGACGAATCGTCGACGGTGTGGGATTTCGTAGGCAAGATAATAGGACCACACATACATATAGAGCAACACACATACACACAACATATCAAGCATAGTATTACCATTATTATCCATCATTATTATCATCATTCTTGTTATCGCTTTTCATCCTCTTGCAATCTTACTTTTATTTCTTATAGAACACCTTTCTTTCTCTTTTATTCACACTCAACACCTTTCTTTCTCTTTCATTCACACTCTCACTTTCTTCTTACTCAGTCTTATCCGTTCACATCTTGCTCTTAATTTGGGGAATCACATAATATCACAACATTCCATCCGTTCTCGGCTATCACTCACGTCTACATCTCCTCGGTCATCCACCCAACCTAGTCGGAAGCAAATAGGAGTACAGGACCTTTACCGTACGGGCACGACAACTGTCACACATCAAATGATCCCAGACCAGGAGGACTCTGCCTCAATCAATAATATCAATTCATAATAATCATGGCACACTGCCTCGCAGTGGCAAACAAGATGCCCCACTCCAGTCCCTCTCACTGTTCTCGATTTGCAATCTAGGGGGCGACAGTATGTTTCTAGTGGGCCCGCAGAACTTACCACGACATTAGACCCAGTCCCCACCACGTTAGTGCACCACATGTGGAGTTCGTTCTGCCTAGAAACACACTCTAGACTTCTTGACGTTTCACCGTCATCGTCCTCCCCTAATGCAATCTCTTCCTAAGTATCCGTAGATACTTATGGTTCCTTCCTCTCCACTACTTCGCATTCTCATACCTCACCGCACATGTCTTTTAAGTCTTTTAATCTTTTTAATTATCCTAAGGTCGGCCCGTCCTTCGTGCAACCCTTCAACGAGTCCCGACCACTAACTTGGCACAACCTTTCTCTCATCATTTCTCACATAGCACAGAGCTGGGATCACATCAACAAGTTCTCATCTCATTTCTCAGTCCTTCTATAATTGCACATCTCATTCTCTTTTCACCATACCTTCCCAAAATACGATTTCGAAAACTTTCACAAAATCTCCCTTCATAAGCTTTCACAATAAAACACAGTTCCCACAAACTTTTCTCAAAAAATGTTTTCTCAAAGGGACTTTTCCCAACTATCATTTCAAAAAGACCTGCTTTAGATATCATTTCAAAGCACTTTATCAAAGGATTATTTCCCCAAGACTCCCCTCAAAATACATCTTTTCATAAACTCCTTCAAAAAGATGGTTTCACAAAACTTTTCTCAAAAGCATATCTTTTCACAAAATTTTTAAAGGAAAATCTCCTTTCATAGAAATCTCCGTTCACAATCTTTTCGAAAATCTCTTTTCATAAATCTTTTTCAAAATCGCATTTACAAATCCTTTCAAAAATCCACTTTCGCAATCTTTTCCAAAAATCGATTCTCAAAGTTCTTTTCAAAAATCTCTTTCTAAAATCTTTTCAAAAACCTTTTCAAAAACCTTTTTCAAAAATCACAACTTTGCTGAGCGCTAATGGAGGAGCAAGCTCAACTCAACACTAGTCCCAGACTAAAACCAAAAACAAAAGAAGCCCAGCTACGCTCGAATCACATCTCATATCCAGCAAACAACATCATTCTCCCCAGCTCTGGCTCGTTCTCAACATCATCATTTCACTCTTTCCCCATCTCAACTCTTTCTCTTTTCCTTTCCATCTTTCAACCTTGTTTTCATTCTTTTATCCTCATCATTTACTTCCACCATTTCATTATTTCAATTTATTTTCAGGACGTAACAGACGTCCATCAGCATATTACTCATTTTCACTAACAGCCATAAATAACATAAGGCATAATTAAATAAATATATAAAAGCATGCTATCATTCACACAAACATCACACAACCATGTGGTCTTTGTCACCTTCGTATAAGTGGTCACACTATCAAACAATTGCCACTTATACTACTGACTCTAACCACTTAGTTCCATCTTTGAGATGATACGGAACGTCCTACTAAATCACCTAACTACCACGGTGTCTTAGGAAAGCTTCTCTCTCACCTGGACTGGCGGTAATTCACACGATTCGCTCCTTGATTTCTCACTGCGACGCATGTAACCGCTTCCCGATTGTTGCTGGAACTCAAATAATTTTCTCTTATTAAAAATCGTTCTTATAAAAATTCATTTCAAATATAAGGCATCATTACCACATTTCTTGATTAAAAATCACTTTGATTGTAATTCATGATTAAGTAAGAACGTTTCTTTAAACACATTCTTAAAAATTTAAAACTCATAACATTCATTTCAAAAACTTGCTTAACAAAGTATGAATAGTTTCTTGGCTTCCAAAAAGGCCACATTTATCTTAAGGTTTTCTTATAAAATCATTTGTTTAATTAAAAACCATGAATTTCAGAAATCATATGAAAATCTTTTCAAAATAGTACATTTCAATTAACTAAATCATTTGGTTCACTTTATTTTCCTTTAAAAAAAACCGAATTAAATCAGAAGAGACAACACAAAGATTAAATCAAAAACCTTAAAATCATAAACCATTTAAATCATTCAAATATACACAAACCAATATAATATCATAAGTCATTTACAGTCCATGCATCACTTTACACTCATTATGCATACAAAATCAAACACATGCACTTAATTTCCATACATAACCGAATCTCATCCTACATGAGGCAAGGTTTATATGTCAATTACTAATGATCACTAACACCTGCATTTAGGGAAGACAACACACATCATCACGTTCTAAGTAATAATTAAAGAGAAGAACACGACGACACACAAATGAGAAATCAATTCATTTTCTTCACTTTCATACCAAGACCGAATAGAACATGAGGGGAAATTACTCAATAAAATCATTTATCAATCAATTTCATTTAGCTATGACTAACTCAAACAAGGTCACATAGGAAAATAGTAATATCTTTCATAAAGTTCGTTCCAAGACCGAATGGAACCTGAAAATTACTTTTAAGTTTAAAATCAAAGATTTAAGTCCCATAGGTTTAGAAAGTCCTAATCCTAACAATAAAACACACATGCAAAATGAAATGAACTATCTTAGACATTCGCAAGCATAAAACCGTGATCTTCCACAAGAAATTTAGCAATTAAGATCTAATTTCTTATCACAATTAAAAATCAAGGGACATGTCCAAATCTTTATCCTCTAAGAAAACTCATGCACATACTTAAAATTTCTAAATGAAACAAATTTCAACATGCATGCAAATGAAATGATGATTTAACATGATGACATACATAAAGGCAAAATCTCTAAACTCTACTTTCATATGCAAAGATCAACTCAGGATCAAGTCATGCAAGGTTTTTCCAACAACATTTTATTTTTCAAGGCATCAACCGGATCATCATCACACACCCACAAAATCTCGGTTCAAATTCTCTTTACATAAAAATTTATTTTTAAAGCTTGTTATATTCATTTTCCTTTGAAAAACCGTGACATGCACCAAGGAAAAATCAAGATTTGCACTCACAACAAACATACAACTTCGAGGTTCACATTTTCTCAAGATCAAGCATAGATCAAGATATGCAAAACAAGATCAAAGTAAAAACATAAGCCTTAACACAAAACCTAAACGAATCCGTGAAGAATAAGTAAAATTAAGGCATCCAAGTACAATTATTCAAGATCAAGTCATAAAATTAACATGCAAGGCAACAAAACTTCAAGATCATGAAGAAATAGACACATGCACAATAAAAAATTAAACTTAAACAAAAATCCATAATAAAGTCCTTTACAACCAAAATCGCTACATCAAAATTTCTTAAACAACTACCTTAGATTAAAACTCTAACTTAAATCTTCAAATCCTTCTCTTCTCCTCCTAGGGTTGGCTTCGGTCTCCTCCTCTTAGGGTTGATGGGTGGCTTTTCCTTCTTGATCTTGGAAGAAGAATGTGGTTGGGAAAGGAATCAAAGAAGTTTAGGTTAAGAACTTTGAGCTTTCATTCTTCTTCTCTCCTCTTCCTCACGGCCTTATTCTCCTTTCTCTCTAAAGTCTCAAGAGCTTGATGTACTCCTAGACTAAGTGTTTGGGTTTGATGAGGGAAGTGAAGATGAACTAACCAACACACCCACACACACACGGTTATAAAGGCAAAACAAGGGTGTGGAAGTTTCCCATTCTAGCCTCGGCCCAAGGGTGTGGTTCAAGGGCAACTTGGTCCACTCAAAAACTTGCATGGGAAGGGTCATGTCGTAAGGGGACAAGGTGGAAGAAAGGTCTTCCTAGGCCTCATGAGTCATACCACCTATTTCCTACTTCTTTTCTATTTCACTTCTAGTTTCTTAATGAATAAGAAAATTGTATCCTACTTGATTCTCTCCTTCTATATGGCCAAACAACACAAGCACACATGCATATATAATTTCATCTCACATTATCATCATAAGCGCATAGCATGAGATCATAGAATAATGTATACACTCATCATATGTTTAAACATGCGTATGACACCTTAGCATATTATGGCACACATACATTATGCACACATTCTCATTCACATTCATACAATTTAAGCATCCATTCATTTAAATTAACTAATTAAATTATATACATGATTCTTTACACAAAACACACATTCACAATCTCAAGAATTCCCAAAATACAACTTTAAAGAAAATCGATCCACCTTATCCATTTAATTACAAAATAAGCCTAACTTTGAAATAAGACCCTATTTTCACATAAATCAAAGACTCTCAAGGAAATCATTTATTAAAAACCTCAAATCATTTTGGTAAAAAGAAAAATTTGTTTCTTTAGGAAATCTCAAAATCATAGCTTAGCTTTCATGAAATCAAAAATCATTTGCTAAAACACCTTAACTGGAAGGTCTTTCTTAAATTCTGAAAAATTCAATTTTAAATAAATCTTATTGATTTATTTGAGTCCAAAAAAATGCGGGATGTTACACTATACACCATCTAAGATTTGCTCAAGGGGGCGACAGCTCTATCCCTAGTTGTACGTGCAGTCCTCGCTATGATCAACGCCCAGCAGGTGACCTTGATCATTGTAACATCGTCCCGCCTAGGGAAGCACTCTTAGGCTTCTTGACGAGTCACCGTCATTGCCCTCCCCTATCACAATCACCACTTGAAGAGACACCTACCTCCAAGTATACGGTATCTTTCCTCTCCACTACTTCACTCTCAACGTAGTTAGAAAGGATTTTAAGCTTAAAGTCTTTTAAGTCTTCATTAACCTACGTTGGTCGACCCATTCTAAGCCGCGCTTCTAACAGGTCTCGACCTCTAAGGGACCACAGCAAACACCTCCCTATAGTACAGTGGATTCCACAAGACATGAAACCACGACAAAGTCATTCATGTGGCCAGTCACTTAAGGGGATATAATAAAGTCATTGTGCCGCTTGCACCATCACTGTACACTAATAACGATCCTCAAATTTCCACAAAATACAAATAATCATTTCTCATAATTTCTTTTCACAACAATACTTCCAAGTTTTCCAAGTCCTTTTCATAGGACAACAATTCGCTATACATTGAGCATCCTTCCATAGGATAAATCATTATCTCAAAATAATCCCAACATATTTGTCATCTCATCACTTATCATTTTATCATTTCCAAAATCATTAAGGCAATATACCATATACAACTGCAAAATATATAACATGATATAATAATTATTAACCGACATACGATTAATATTGAGGAATCGTATTTTTCGTAAGGACGGCGGAACACACACACATTTGCCGTCTTACTACTCAACCTATAGATTCCTAGTTCCGACCTTTGAGATGACGCCCTAATGCTACCTCAATGCCATTATGTCTTAGGAAGGTTGCTCTCTCACCTGAGATCCATGCTTACTCTGTTTTCAACCTTTGCGTTCACAGCTCCAGCAACTCGTTCACTTTTAATTCTTTTTATTTCTTAAATGATGAACGACATACAATCAATAACCAATAAATACCTTATACCATCTATCTACTTAAGTAAAGACTAAACCCAAAGTACCAAAGTACCTTAAAACAGAATTTTTTTTTAAAACAGAAGTCCTTTTCAAGGCGTCAAATAACTTAAAATAATTCCTTTTAAAATTCGAGAAATCCTTTTTGCAAAACTCATTCTAATACTTTGAAAACTATTTAGAATACATTTTTATTTCTATAATACCATACTATATTACTTATATGACAACTACCACATGCACACACTTATACCAGTACAAACAACAATTTATTTCAACAAATAACATCCAATCATACTTTCACAATTTCACTTTTATAATTTCTTTTTACTCCATACACTTATATTAAAGGTCCTATCATAAAAATCCTCATACTAATTCGTTCCAAAACAATTTTTATAGTTGATGCAACCAATTTCGAATTTCGGACAGCATACCCTACAAGTCTTGCAAAAATCACTTCTTCTTTTTAGCTTTTAAATTATGAAAATTGTAACACCCTTATTTTATATACAAAATAGTAAGTAAAAATATATAATCAAAATGTTGTAATTAAAAATTCCTTTTCACAAATCAAGTTTACAAAAACTTTGGGCATCCATTTACAATATAGTAGCACCCAAAATAAAGTTTCCTTCTTTCCCGATCTCTCGCTGCGCACTCTGATCCACAAGCTCCTTAGCAATCACCTAAAATGTTAACCACATAAGGGTGAGACCTTTTCACAACACAGTGAATCAGAAGATAATTTAAAGCTCATAATATAAACTCAAGAATAACAATCAAATCAAGTCAGGGATCAACCAATTCATTTCATTCCCATTTCCTTATACATTCCCTTTTTATCCATTTTCCATTATCCCTTTTTCCTTTCCTAAATCCTTTCCATTACCATGTTCATTATTTATTCCCTTTAATTCCTTTATCAATTCTACTTTCATTTTCTTTATTCATTTTCCATTATGTGTAACCTCAGTCAGAGATCTACACCTTACCATCGCGTGTAACCCCAAACAGAGATCTACACACGGTGTATGCAACCACAAACAGTGATCTGCATACACTGTGTATGCAACCACAGACAGTGATCTGCATACACTCCATCTCGTTTATGTAACCCCAAACAGAGATCTACATAAACTTCCCTTTCCCTTTTTACCTTTCCATTATTCATTTTCCATTAATGTGTGTAACCCCAAGCAGAGATCTACACACAGTGTAAGCAACCACAGACAGTGATCTGCAAACACTTCCATTTTTACCGTACACCACTAGGATTTGGATACCCGCTAGGTAATTGGCACACCTGTCTAGGGACTTGGAACACCTGCCCAGGACTTTACACCCATCCAGACCATAACCTGTAGGACTATGTACTTTTACCAATCCATTTATTTAGTCAAATTATTGGTGTGGAAAACTGATCCTGAGGGTCACCCGGTGCCTACAGGGCGGTTTGTCCTGATGGGTAATTGGCCTGGCAGGTAATTGGCCCTAACAGGTAATTGGAACACCTAGCCGGGTACCTAGTGTTCCGGGCCCCACTGATCAGTTTCCACTTTAGTTACCTTTATCATTATCAATTAAACAACAATCCATTCCAAATAATCAACCATCCAGTCCAATCATATAAATCATAGTCACTTCAATCAATGACCACATATATGTACAAATAATCATAAACCTTCACATATAGTCTCACATTCAATTTCCAGTCCCTTTAGTACCATTCATTTATAATTCATAATCACAAGCATTCTCCAAATAATCACACACAACAACTCATAAATAACACGTATCATTCATCATCAAAATCAATTCCAGAGATTCACATTTAGGGTCACATTCACAATTTGCATTTAACCACACTCAATACTAACACTTATAATCATATTCTATCACATTGACCAATTCACCTTTACAACCTTTTTCCCTTTTATTTTCACGTAATTCACTCATGACCTTTAGTTCTATTCAAGTTGCAAATCAATAATCCCTATTCTTTCATTATTATTTCCATTTGCATTTCCTTTCCTTTTATACTTAGCCATATACATCACCTACTTCCCAGCATTCAATCAAGTAACACAATTAGCACTTAAAAGAAATTCACATATATCCATAAATCAGTCGACATACTCAGGTATGTCTCAGAGTGCTTAAAATAAATCATCTCCCTAGGGTTCTTCACTTCTTACTTATTTATTATACAACAATTAAACATTAACAATTTCCAAACTAACAACATTACCCAATATACTCCCATTATCCTTCTTTAATTCTAATTACCTCTTAATCCATCACCCACAACCCAACTCAACTATTAAACTCAAATCCTATTATAAACCCCAACTATCCCTAACTCAAAGTGTGGAAAAGAGACTCCCCTTACCTTGGAGAGAGAGAAGACTCATTTGAAGCTCCAAGGACCTTGAATCTACTCCCGGTCTATCCGATTTCCCGCTCCCTAAACCGATTCCCATCAGATCCTTGGGATTGGAGGAGAGAGAAAGTGCCCTAGATGAGAGAGAGAGCTTCAAGGAGAGGGAGAAACACCATGGGTGAGGGAAGGAAGGAGAAAGCATGAGGGAGGTGATGAATCTCCATGGGTGAGGGCTTGGAAGGCATGATTTGGGTGCTTGATGGTGTTTGAGGGTGGTTTGGGGGAGGTAGAGAGAGATTGATGCGGAGATAATGAGAAAAGAGGGTGGCTGGTGCGTGTTTAAAAAGACCTGGTGCGTAAAATCTGCACCGTCGCGCCTGGGCGCGGATTCTGGCGCTCGAGCGCGAGCGCACGCATCTGGTGCGCGAGTTGATTCGTCGCGCGTGCCTGGGCGAGTGGGGGCCTCGCCTGGGCGGGTTTTTCACTGTCTGGTGCACCAATGAACAGTGCACCCGCCTGGGCGAGCTGGAAGCGCGCCTGGGCGAGAATCAGATTTCAAATCTTCGATTCGCTGTAACTTTTTCGTCAACCGTCGGATCGGGTCCAAATTTTCAGACAAGCTTCTTAACCCCATAAACTTCATATCCAACGGTGGAATTTATTTTCCTAGCATCCTATAATAAATTCCTAATTTTCTCTTTTCGGTCGATTTCTAACATCTAAAACGCCGATTTAACCCCCGATTTCGATTAGATAATTTTGCCCGTTGCTTCAAATGTCTCCTACACAACCCCTAGTACTCATAGTTACTACTCACCTTGCTCCCAAAATTCTTTAAGAAATTAATCTACCCATTCCTTACACTTTAAACTTATTAATTCACTAATTATGCTTGGATTTAAATTAGGGATGTTACAAAAATCATCTCCAATCATAATATAACTTTTAAAACACAATCATAACATCTTAAGAATAAATCTTAATTTTTTATTTACTACAAATCCTACTCTTAAGCACCTTATAACAACTACCATGTCCAGGCCATTCATACAGCATGACTTTAAAGTATTTTTCTTTTGATGTAAATTTTCAATCGAACCAAGCAGTAAATAAATTTTGTCAAATCATGTTATAAACACATATAACTAAATGAGAGCATAGATTCAAGTATTCAAAGTTCAAAATACTTTTTCTATTATTAATGAAATTAAATTACAGACTATCAACAGAACACAGAAAAATCACTTTTAAGCATCAGTACATTCCCAAAATCACTCTTATACTTCCTTTTAATTTTTAAATACTTATAATAAAGATCTTAGCATAAAAGCACACATTACCAATTATTTCAAAATGATTTTTATCCTTGATGCAACTATTTTACAATCTTGGACAGCACATATACTATTCCCAAAAAATCAATTTTCTACTAAACAGATTATCGAAAACACATGCCACTTTTTCCTAAATTTTCATTACAAGTCCTATTCTAATAAAATGATTGAATATGATTCAAATAAAGCATATTAGTTTGCTGAACAGACACCATAAATCCAGTTGCATCACTTTAAGAATTTGAACTAACATAATCTAACATTCCTATTTATACTTTAATTACATATAAACAAGTTAAGCATAGTACACACCCACAAAAATCATTATTTGTGGCCTTATACCTTATGAAAATAATACTTTTCAGAATTAAGAAAATTTCCAGATCTAAATATATTTTTATCAGAATACATAATACACACAGATAACCATTTATTCACATCAAATAATCAATTAAAAATAATCAATCATTTTTGTTTTTCTCTTCAATAAATTCCGCCAACATTATATACATAAAAGAGTACTTTTTAAATTTTCAAACACACATATGTACTTTAGTCACATAATTTCATATACTCAAAATAATCAATTTGACACAAAGATAATCACCTTTTAAGAAAAATTACTTCTGTACAGTAACTAGTTTACAATTCATACTAACTACATAGTCAGACATTTACACAATCACAAGATACTTACTCCTAAATTTACTAAACCAAATATTATAAACCATTTGTAACTTCAAATCAGAAATCAATTATACTTTACTGTTAACACCATAAAATCCAGAATTTCTTCTGTTTTCATAAAACTATTTTCATTTCACTTTCATAACCAAAACATCATAGATCAAATAATCATCCATTTGTTCACACTCTTTTTAAGAAATAAGTCTCATAACATAATAACTGTTGGAAACCAACAAGTGGGCTTAGCAATTACTAAAGGGGGGTGAATAGTAATCTGAATGCAACAGTGACTAATTTTTGAATGCAATTAAGTATAATTGATCACGTGCAGATTTTTCAGAAACAGAGCAAGAACACTCGAGTGTTTTTAAGACTACTCGAGTAAAATCACAAGAACACTCGAGTCTTCTTAAGAATACTCGAGTAAATCGTGCAGTCAGCAGAAAAACAGTTTCTGAATTATATGCACTTTAATCAATATGAATTAATCCAGTCCAGAGCAGATTAATAAAAGAGTAGCAAGCAATTAATTAAAGCTATAACAACTTAGAAACAACTTAATTGCTGCGGAATCACTACTCAAAATTAAAAACCCCTTTTGAGTGAAACTTGGCAATAAAAGTAAAGAAAGCAATAAAAAGAGATAACACCACCAATTTATCCTGGTTCACTCTCACCTAGAGAGCTAGTCCAGTCCCCCTAAGAACCACTTAGGAGTTTCTACTAATCAAATTGTAAGAAATATTACAAGGATTGTTTGAGATAACCTCACTCAAACCTAACCCTTCCAAGAGTGTACCAAACTCTTGAATTTCTACCCCCAATTTGATTTGGTGATGAAGAACCTCTTCTTAAGCTCCTTGAAACCTTTAAGAGCCCCACCAAGCTAAGAACTTCTTAGTCTTTGTGCTTGAGAACCTCCCAAGACTTGAGTTGAACCTAAGAGCCACTTAGGTACACTTGGTTACCAACCAAGATTTTGGAACAAGAAGTGTATGTGTATGTGGAGAAATCCAACAAATGATTTCCACAACAATTAAGCACGATCTCTAACTCTTTGAACAAATAATAATGATGAATGACTAGATTGAGTTAGAGAATTTTCACTTGAGAGAGAGAATTAGCAAAATGAATGTTTTTCCCAATGGACTTTAATGTTCTTGTTCCTCTTATTGGTTAGTTCATGGGCATTCAATTATGATATATAGGAAATACAATGAGAGAGTGAAATCAACTCTTTCATTCCATTTTTGCCCTTTTCCAACGGTTAAAATTTTGCTGTCAGAACCAAAATACTCGAGTACTTTTGACACTACTCGAGTGTTTTGCCCATCTTTCAATAGAAATGCCCATGTATTGAACTAACGATCAAATCTCTGAATTGAGGCTGAAATACTCGAGTCTTTTGGAAACTACTCGAGTCTTTCGATACTCGAGTAACTTTCAGATTACTCGAGTGTTTTTATACTCGAGTGATTTTCAAACTACTCGAGTCTTTTGCCCAGAGATGATAAAAATTAAGTTTTTCAACAATTTATTTAATTCTCTCCTCAAGGAATAATTTTATGTAACCCCAACCTTTTTCATGCATTTAAAATTATTTATCCTAGGATGAGATTAATTCCTAAGCTACCCACTCTCAAATATAGAAATAAAATTACAATTAAAATACAATAGAGAATGACTAGCTAATGTGATGCACTTGATCTTCTTGTCTTGGTGAGCTTGAATTCTTCCTTTAAATCCATGATCTAATTATATTGTCATCATCAAAATAAATCCACCTCATTGGAGACTTGATTCTACAATCTCCCCCTTTTTGATGATGACAAAATAATTAAACCGTTCCATCACTTTTGAGAGCTCCCCCTCAATATAGGAAACTATAAACCTGTCAATCCAGAGAATTCCAAGCACAACATAATATCATAATAATCATAGTCAAGTGCATACTATATACTTGGTATCAAAGCAAGAGCATATATAATATCAGAGTAAAAAAATTGCTTGCTCTTCTCATGCCTCTTTTCTCCCCCTTTTTGTCATAATCAAAAAGATATCATTTGGAAACGGAGGAGACAAGAAGGATACCAATAGTGAAAACTACCCCTAAAGATAAGAAATAAACAAAATCATGACTATTGGAGAACATAAAGCATGTGTAAATCAAGAGAAATCAGAGCATAAAAGAGATCATAACATAAAATGGCATAAAAACGAAATCAGAGTCATGACAAGGTCAACATCATAAAAGCGGATAGAGACCCGCGCAGGGGTTACCGAAATCAAAATAACTCCCAAGGAAAATGAAAACTAGAAATCCCGGAAATACATGACATAAAACAGAAAAGATCAAAAACAGTGTTTTTGATGATGGGAGTTGAGAGAACTCGAGTGAGAGAGAGAAGGGGTTCGTGAAAAGTGAGGTGCTGAAACGCTGCTGCTGGCTTTAAACTTGTCGCAATACTCGAGTGTTTTTAAAAACACTCGAGTGTTCTAAGCCTGATACTCGAGTATTGGTGAAAGTACTCGAGTAAAAAGCCCAGTCCAGAAAGTTGGAAGTTACTGGACTGAAATTCACGCGAGTAAAATTTGAAAGACTCGAGTAAAAACGAAATTACTCGAGTAAAATTTAAAACACTCGAGTGAAAGCATCAGACATGGCCAAAAAATTTTTCAATTTTCAAATGATTTAATTTTGGAAGTAAAATACTCGAGTAAAAAGAAAAATACTCGAGTAAATTTGACAGACAGACAGTTTTAACAGCATTTTGAACACAATTTCACAAATCCAACATATTTAACATCAACACAGATTTTGAATTAAAATCACTCACAATCAAAATCATATATTTTACAGTATCTCAAGGGCCAATTGTTCATCAAATACCAATACACATGAAATGAGACATACTTGGTGATTTTTCACAAACACAAATCAATTAGCTAATGCTTGACTCATCTAAAATTCCAAGTTCTCCTCTTATATGATAAAAGGTATCTCTTGGCAATGGTTTTGTAAAAATGTCCGCTAATTGGTTTGTGGTACTTACAAATTCAATAGAGCAATCACCCTTTTGTACATGATCCCTTAGGAAATGATGTCTAATTTCAATGTGTTTAGTCCTTGAGTGATACACCGGATTCTTAGTTAAGTTGATTGCACTCGTGTTATCGCATTCAATAGGAATATTTTCAAGTTTCAAACCAAAATCCAATAATTGTTGTTTCATCCACAAGAGTTGAGCACAACAACTACCGGCGACGATATATTCCGCTTCGGCGGTGGAAAGAGCAACACAAGCTTGCTTTTTAGAAAACCATGACACTAGTGAACTTCCCAATAAATGGCAAGTACAACTAGTACTTTTGCGATCAAGCTTGCATCCTGCAAAGTCGGAATCCGAATAACCAACCAAACTAAGACTAGTATCACTAGGGTACCATAATCCGGTGTTAATTGTTCCTTTAAGATATTTAAAAATATGTTTGACCGCGGATAGGTGTGATTCCTTAGGATTAGCTTGAAAACGGGAACACATGCATACACTAAACATAATGTCCGGTCTAGATGCGGTAAGATATAGAAGACTACCTATCATGCCTTTATATTTACTAACATCAACCGGTGTACCTTGTTCATCCTTGTCTAGGTAGCATGATGTGTTCATGGGAGTGTAAGCTTCTTTGCATTTGTCCATTCCGAATTTTCCAAGGACCTCCTTGCAATATTTTCCTTGATGCACAAAAATCCCCTCCTTGACTTGCTTGATTTGAAGTCCTAGGAAGAACTTGAGCTCCCCCATCATGGACATTTCAAATTCCTTTTTCATCAAATTAGAGAACTTGCTACACAAGGACACGTTAGTGGCACCAAAGATAATATCCTCTACATATATTTGCACTAACAAAATGTCCTTTTTGGTTTTATAGATGAATAGGGTATTATCAACCTTTCCTCTTTGAAAGTCATTTTCTAATAAAAAGGTACTTAATCGATCATACCAAGCTCTAGGAGCTTGTTTTAATCCATAAAGTGCCTTTTTCAATTTATAAACATGGTTTGGAAATTCATGACTTTCAAAACCGGGTGGTTGCTTAACATACACTTCTTAATTTATGAAACCATTCAAGAAAGCACTCTTGACATCCATTTGATAAAGAGTAAATTTCATAATTGATGCAAAGGCAAGCAAGATTCGGATTGCCTCAAGGCGTGCAACCGGAGAAAAGGTCTCATCATAATCAACACCTTCCTCTTGGTTGTACCCTTGGGCAACAAGTCTCGCTTTGTTTCTTATAATCAAACCGGATTCATCAAGTTTATTTCTATAAATCCATTTTAAACCAATTATGGTATGATCATCGGGTATAGGCACTAATTCCCAAACTTCATTTCTAACAAATTGATTTAGTTCTTCTTGCATGGCCATAACCCAATGTTCATCCAAAATTGCTTCCTTAATTGAATTTGGTTCGATTTGAGAAACAAAGGAAACAAAATGAAAAATATTTTGAATTGTCCTACGAGTTAATACTCCCTTTGAAAGGTCTCCTATGACATTGTCAATAGGGTGAGCTTTCACCGTTTTCCAAGCCGGATCAAGATCATTTTTAACTTCTCCTTCATCCTTTAAAATCTCCTTCCCTTTTTCCTCTTTTGAAAACTCAAAACCTTCATCACAACCATCATTTAAAACACCATCTTCTTTCGAAGACTCATTAAAAACCACATGAATAGATTCTTCAATAGTCATAGTTCTTTTATTAAAAATTCTATATGCTTTACTATGTGAAGAATAACCCAAAAATATTCCCTCATCGGATTTGGAGTCAAATTTTCCAAGTTGATCTTTTCCATTGTTTAAAAAATAAACTTTGCATCCAAAAACATGAAAATGGGATATATTTGGTTTTCTTCCTTTGTAAAGCTCATAGGGGGTTTTCTTGAGCATGGGCCTAATTAGAATTCTATTCATGACATAGCAAGCCGTATTAACGGCATCGGCCCAAAAATAATGAGGTACTTGAGAATCATTTAGCATGGTTCTTGCAAGTTCCTCTAACACCCTATTTTTCTGCTCTACCACTCCATTTTGTTCCGGAGTTCTTGGTGCGGAATATTGGTGTTCAATACCATGTTTATCACAAAATCTATCGAACTTGTAGTTTTCAAATTCACCACCATGGTCGGTTCTAATAGTAATTACTTTTTGGTTTACTTGGTTTTGCACAAGTTTAACATGGCATTTAAAAGATTTGTAGGTCTCACTCTTTGCACTTAAGAATAGAGTCCATGTAAATCTAGAAAAGTCATCAACAATCACCAAGCCATAGTAGTTCCCACCAAAGCTTTTTACTTGAGAAGGTCCAAACAAGTCCATATGAAGCATTTCTAATGGTCTTGTTGTGGACACATCATTTTTAGAACCAAAATGATTTTTGGTGTGTTAGCACTTCTTACAAGGAGTGCAATCACCTTCAATTTTAAAATCTAGCTTTGGTAATCCAACTACTAAGTCTTTTGATTGTAGTTTCTTTAATTGATTTACATTAATGTGAGCGGTCCTACGGTGCCATAACCAAGTGTCACTCTCTTTTCTAACTAGACAAGTAGAAACCAAAGAGGTGATATTGTTCAATTCAACCAAGTAAGTATTATTAGACCTTTTGCCAACAAATTTGATAGATTCATCTTTGTCACTTTTTATGAGACATTTGGTAGAGGTAAATAATACATGGTTACCAATATCACATAGTTGACTAATGCTCAAAAGATTGTGTTCTAATCCTTGAACATAAAGTACATTATCAATAACCAAGTTGGAAGAATTACCGACTTTACCAATCCCAAGAATTTTGCCTTTGTTGTTGTCTCCATAAGTGACATATCCACCTTCTTGAGGAGTAAGCTCTATGAAATTCCGCTTATCTCCCGTCATGTGCCTTGAACATCCACTATCAAGATACCAAAGTTTCTTTCCGGTTCTAAGGCACACCTACAAAACACCATTAATTGCTCATTTTGGGTACCCAAATTATGTTGGGTCCCTTTGGGTTAGCTTTTGGTGCTTCTTCCTTTTTAATCCAAACATAAGTGCCCTTTTGAATTTCAAAATATTTTATGTGGCACCTATTGTTTGTATGTCCAAACTTTCCACAATAAAAGCAAGTTGGTTTCTTTGTATAATCAATTTTAGAAAATGAACCAACCTTTTTATTGTCCTTTTTCTTATGGACATATCCTAAACCGGTTTTGTTTGAATAATTTCTTTGAGAATTAATTATCCGGTCTAGGTTTCTATCACTATTTGATATTGTGAGTTTGTGTTTCAAATCTTTTATTTCATTTTCAAGAATGTCACATTTCTCACAATGTAAAATAGTTTCCTCATGATTTGCACATTCACAAACATGACTAGAGTTAACAAGTTCTAAGGAAGCATTTTGGAGTTTCAATTCATTTATGTATTTTTCCAATTCATTAATCTCCTTTTGATACTCCAAAATTTTCTTTCCTTTTTCCTTGTTGACTTTAGCAAGTTTTTCAAATTGAGTCAACATTACATTATATTCATTTAGCAAATCATCATAAGGAATAGTAAAAGAGGAAGAGTTAGAATATTGAGATGATACCTCTTCTTCACTTTCAGTACAATCATTTGGGGCTTCATTGTTGGTCCTAGCCATAAGGCAAAGATTAGCAACTTCTTCATCCGAGCTACTTGATGAAGATCTTGCATCCTTTTCCGGTGCATCCCAAACAATGTAAGCTCTCTTGCCTTTGCCCTCTTGGGTCTTCTCTTCACTCTTTCTCAAGTATGTAGGACATTCCATTTTGATATGTCCAATGCCTCCACATTCATGGCATTTTACACTTTTACTTGAATACTTGTTCTTTGATTTATACTCCTTGGGTTTCTTATCTCTTGATGATGAGAAGCCACTCTTTTTACCTTTGAGGAATTTGTTGAATCTCCTTGAAAATAGCCCAATTTCTTCCTCATTGAGTGCATGATCGGAGTTCTCACTTGTAGAGTCATCTTCAACCTCTTTTAAAACTTTGGTTGAGGCCTTGAGAGAGATGCTCTTCTTCTTTTTGTCCAACTCCTCATGTGAGCTAAGTCTTGATAGATCAATCTCATGTTCCTTGAGCTTCCCAAACAAGGTTGCCAAGTCCATAGTGTTCAAATCCTTGGACTCCTTGATGGCGGTGACCTTTGGTTGCCACTTTCTATCAAGACATCTCAAAATTTTGTGAGTAGTTTCACCATCACGAAATTGCTTTCCTAGAGAAATCAAATGACTAATGATATGTGAAAACCTCTTTTGTAAGTCATCAATAGATTCATTAGGGAACATGTGAAATAATTCATATTCATGTGTTAAAGAATTTAATCTAGCATTTCTTACTTCACTTGTTCCTTCATGTGTGACTTCCAAAGTTTCCCACATTTCCTTAGCCGATTTGCATTGAGAAACTCGATAAAATTCATCATGGGATAAAGCGGAGAAGATGATGTTTTTAGCTTTTAAATCAAAGGATACTTTCTTTTTATCATCATCACTCCAACTTTTCCTAGGAATTTCAACGACTTCCCCATTTATCATATGTCTAGGAATATATGGACCATCCTCTATTGCATCCCAAATATCGGTGTCTATTGCTTCAATAAAAACTCTCATCCGAACCTTCCAATAAGCATACCCTTCACCATTAAAGAATGGAGGGCGGTTTATTGAAGATGATCCTTCTTGATAATTGCTAGAGCCCATAGTTTCCAAAGGATCTTTTCGAAAAAGCTTTTACGCTCGATCTTTCGACCGAGCTCTGATACCACTTGTTGGAAACCAACAAGCGGGCTTAGCAATTACTAGAGGGGGGGTGAATAGTAATCTGAATGCAACAGTGACTAATTTTCGAATGCAATTAAGTATAATTGATCACGTGCAGATTTTTCAGAAACAGAGCAAGAACACTTGAGTGTTTTTAAGACTACTCGAGTAAAATCACAAGAACACTCGAGTCTTCTTAAGAATACTCGAGTAAATCGTGCAGTCAGCAGAAAAACAGTTTCTGAATTATATGCACTTTAATCAATATGAATTAATCCAGTCCAGAGCAGATTAATAAAAGAGTAGCAAGCAATTAATTAAAGCTATAACAACTTAGAAACAACTTAATTGCTGCGGAATCACTACTCAAAATTACAAACCCCTTTTGAGTGAAACTTGGCAATAAAAGTAAAGAAAGCAATAAAAAGAGATAACACCACCAATTTATCCTGGTTCACTCTCACCTAGAGAGCTAGTCCAGTCCCCCTAAGAACCACTTAGGAGTTTCTACTAATCAAATTGTAAGAAATATTACAAGGATTGTTTGAGATAACCTCACTCAAACCTAACCCTTCCAAGAGTGTACCAAACTCTTGAATTTCTACCCCCAATTTGATTTGGTGATGAAGAACCTCTTCTTAAGCTCCTTGAAACCTTCAAGAGCCCCACCAAGCTAAGAACTTCTTAGTCTTTGTGCTTGAGAACCTCCCAAGACTTGAGTTGAACCTAAGAGCCACTTAGGTACACTTGGTTACCAACCAAGATTTTGGAACAAGAAGTGTATGTGTATGTGGAGAAATCCAACAAATGATTTCCACAACAATTAAGCACAATCTCTAACTCTTTGAACAAATAATAATGATGAATGACTAGATTGAGTTAGAGAATTTTCACTTGAGAGAAAGAATTAGCAAAATGAATGTTTTTCCCAATGGACTTTAATGTTCTTGTTCCTCTTATTGGTTAGTTCATGGGCATTCAATTATGATATATAGGAAATACAATGAGAGAGTGAAATCAACTCTTTCATTCCATTTTTGCCCTTTTCCAACGGTTAAAATTTTGCTGTCAGAACCAAAATACTCGAGTACTTTTGACACTACTCGAGTGTTTTGCCCATCTTTCAATAGAAATGCCCATGTATTGAACTAACGGTCAAATCTCTGAATTGAGGCTGAAATACTCGAGTCTTTTGGAAACTACTCGAGTCTTTCGATACTCGAGTAACTTTCAGATTACTCGAGTGTTTTTATACTCGAGTGATTTTCAAACTACTCGAGTCTTTTTCCCAGAGATGATAAAAATTAAGTTTTTCAACAATTTATTTCAATTCTCTTCTCAAGGAATAATTTTATGTAACCCCAACCTTTTTCATGCATTTAAAATTATTTATCCTAGGATGAGATTAATTCCTAAGCTACCCACTCTCAAATATAGAAATAAAATTACAATTAAAATACAATAGAGAATGACTAGCTAATGTGATGCACTTGATCTTCTTGACTTGGTGAGCTTGAATTCTTCCTTTAAATCCATGATCTAATTATATTGTCATCATCAAAATAAATCCACCTCATTGGAGACTTGATTCTACAATAACAACAACTACCACCCTATATATATATATATATATATATCACGGCCAAAAATAAAACAAGGCAAAAGACAAAAAAAAAATTTTCTTTAATACCTTAAATCTTATAGTTTCAGTAACACAAAATTTTCCAGAATATTACTTAGTTTCCATTCCTTAAACATTCATTTTGAATCCAAACAAAAGAAATAAAATACTTTAAACAGATACAAAATTTCTATAAAATATAAATTCCTAAGAACACAAAATTTCAGAATATTATTTTCCTTTTGTGCTACAAAATTCGGTCATCTCAAGGCCAAGGAAAAGGGGAGATTATTCTCTTTAAACAATTCATTTTGTCCCTTTCCTTTTAACCTTAATTCATTTGACCACAAAAAACAAAATACCACCAATAAATACATAGTTCATTCTAATATAAAAAGAAGAAGTAGAAACTTTTAGTTCTAACTATTATAAAAAGAATTAGGGATTCTAATAACAGTAGAAGAAGAGATGAAATAAATTAAGAATAGAGACTTAGAGTTACCTCTCCTCCTAAAGCTAAAAGACTTCCCCAAAGTGAGAAAATGTCCCTCCTCTTCCTCTATGCAACTCGCCACCCTCTCTCTTTTCTCTTAGAATTTTTTCTCAAAATAACAACAACTAGTGTGTGAAATAGTGAGGTGTGATGGTCTATTTATAGGTGAAGAGGAGTCAAAATTTCCCCCTCATTCTGATCAAAATTCATCCCAACTCCTAGTCAAAGATGAGTCATCAACTTAACTTCATCACTTGGAAACTCACAAGCATTAAATGGGATTTTTCCAAAAACTATGGCTTATTAACTTAAGAATGATTCCTCACAATTTTTAGAAAATTCTCCTCTCTCCCTCCTAATATATTTGGACGGTGCACACCAAAAAAAAATAAGGAGAAAAATTTTCATTGGTCCATTTTGAATTCACCACATAATTGACCAATCACATAAAAGCTTTCATTTTTAATAATTCAGAAATAATTAGGAAAATGCTAATATTTGGACTGTGCAACCAGTAGGCATTTAGATAAATATTTATATATATAAATAAAATTTTATAGTCCAATAATTTATTTTACGCTCCAAAATAATTTTTCTAAGTTAAAAATACCAAAAATTCGTTTTTCCCTACTGTACAGTAATTTTTCGTATATGTCAAAATAAAAATTTTATTTTCACATATTCAGATACTACATTTCAATATGATCATTTTCATATAAAATTTATAATTTTTGGACTTACGGTTTGAAAGTTATGGATTTTTGAATCTCTAAGATCATTTCCGTCAAAAATGCACTTCATAAGCTTTCAAATAATTTTACAATAAGAAAAATACGAAAATATATTTTATTTTGACGGTGGTCCAATAGAAAACCTTAGAAATGTATTTTTGTTTTCAAAATAATATACACTTGAGTCAAAAGGTCATTTAATGCATTAAAATCACACCTTTACACTTAAAACTCAAAAATTCGTTCAGTACTGTAGCAGTGATAAAATTTCGAAAAATCCAAAATAAAAATCAAAACTTTACATTTTCATAATTTACACTTCGATACGATCGTTTTGATATATCATTTGTAATTTTTCGACGTACGGTTTAAAAGATATGAATTTTCGAAGTCATATTACTATATTACCTCAGAAATCTTTTTGTATTTTAAATATAAGTATAATACCATTCAATAACCTTATAAAATATTTTTATACTACTAATATACTTAAAATGCATCATATACAATTATATATATATATATTTATACATTTTCCACGTTTATATATATACTTAACTTAAATAGTTAGAAATATACAACCCAATAATCAATGGTTCACTATAAGAATTTCACTAGAAAAATATTATCACATGAATAATCATACAAAAAAAATCTAATTATAATTTAAATTAAATTGGGGCAAAATTGTGGGTCTCGCAATCCTCCCCAACTTAAATATTTCTCGTTCCCGAGAAATACGAACAGGAACAAGCAAGGAAACAAACAGGTTTACTACTTGGAGATTCTCACGATTCTTTTCATTCATCACTTTGTCATATACTTCTTTCGAGAGTATCCCCTTCCCTCGATGTCCTCGTCAATTAATGCTCTTCTACCGATCAGTCCGTGACGTAACGTCGTGCGTGAGTCAAATTGAGTCAAGCTCAAGGGTAGGCCATAGATATCAATTGTGTCTTGTTTCAATAGTAGTTTGGGTCAGACCAGGAGCATTAAAGGTAAGTGGGTACGAATTGTTCATAAGGGATATTGGTATTTACATAATAGACTTGATAAGAAGAGTTTGTTATTTTCGAACTTGGTGTCAATCCATAAGTAATTTCTTGTATGCATATCAAAACCAAAATCATCAGCTGAGTTACTGCTTATTCTCAAAACCACTTATGTCGTACGGGTACTTGTCACTACACTTTTCTAACATAGACTCTACTTAACCTTTTGCTCCCCAACTTTGATCAAGCTTATACCATCTATTACACAACCTTACATCAAAGCCCACCCTAAGATTATGATTACTTTCCAACTACCCGACTTTTTACTCACTAAATCTCCTTCTTAGTACCACCTAGGGACCGACTTTAAACCAATACTCCCAAAATTCCTAATTTTTCACACAACCGTACCATCACCTTTTCCCTTCAGCCTCCTAAAATTCATGTGCTATGCATACAAGTGTTACTTCCTTCATAACTTTATGTGGTAGGGTTCTGTTTTGGTCGCGAGATTCCAAGAAAAGAACTTTGAATTTACTGAATTTTGGCATTTGGTCTATAGTTTGATGGAAGGTGATCATTATATTGGGTATTTTCTGACGAAAGGAAGTCTTTTTTAATTTGAAAGGGTCGAATTATCGCAAAAATGAGGAAATCAAGCTCAATAATCAGATCAAAGGGTAAATGGGGTTTTCATGAAAATTGAAAATGAAGTAGGGTACTGCTTTGACTTGAACTCAAATTCACCTCTAGCAGTCTTTAAAGTACCACACTTTTTCTAATAACTGGTTTCTACAGTCTCACAATAAGTTCTATACAGCATACTTAAGCACAAACATTCATCGATCTCACAAAAATTTCAACATTATTATATCATAGGAAAAGCAAAAGAAGGAATAATCCCTCGATATTACAAGTCAAGAGACAACTTATAATAAATTCATCACAAAGAAGCAAACACAACTAGTGGATAACTCCACACCGTTTAAACAATTCATCACAACACTTAAAACAACGAAAAACTCCTAAGGCACAAACGTAGACACTGGTGTTACTTCTTCTGATCATAGCGGAGACCCTTCCATATCCCAGCGAGCCGATTAGAACCTAATTCACGTCTTGGCTTAGGGCAATCTTTTGAGATGTGTTCTGGTTTTTTGTAGTTATAGCAGTTCGGGTTTTCATAAGGGAAGTCCCGTCCATAATGGTTCCTATTGCAGTGATTGCATAAAGGAATCACTCCTCCTTGACCTTTTTCACCATTTCCATTACTGCGAGTATTACCATTGTTGAGGTTGTTACTATCCTTCGTTTTCCACTTTCCACCATTGTTGTTGTTGTTACGATGTTGACGTCGATTGTTTCCAAAACCATTGCGAGTCCACACACCTCCAGCTTGATTCTTTCATTCTTATTATTTTGCTGATAAGGATCATGATATATTTGATTCCTCCTACTAACTCCCTTGTTGTGTCGGAGCTTCCTAGCAAAGCCACGTTCCGCAGAGTAATTAACCGATTTCTCCTTCCCATCTCTTATCGGAAAGTTCCACATCAACGAGTCACTCTGTCATGTTCTGCTCTAAACCTCGGAAACTCCAAATGTGGGAAAGCTAACTTTAATCCTAACCTTAGACCTCTTAGGAATTCGGGGTTCGCGTTATTGCTACCATTGTCTTGACTTGCCAAACTTGCAAAACGTCCATGCATCTCCATTTATGCACCAACTCTAACCCTTAGTTTACTCTAAGACTAAAATTGTTACAACTCAAACACAAACAAACACAACCAGAGTCACACAAGGAGAGCATATAAGGCTATGCTTAAGGCCACTAAGGACAACCATCGCTCTGATACCACTAAATGTAACACCCCGATTTGGACTTAGAATTTTCACTAAAAATTTGCGCCATTTTTTTTAAAACATTATACATTTCCGAAATCAATTCATTTTAATTCTTTTATAAAAAGGTTTTCATAACTTAATTTAATTTATTTGATTAAAAATTGATTTGATACTTAGATGTGCATTATAAAATTCTGCTTCCAAAAAGAGGTGATACTATCCAACACATTTCCAAAAACTCATTTTCTCAATATCATATTTAGTCGATGGTTAACTTGCGGAAAACATTTAATTACTTTATTAACTTGATACATAACAAAAAGGAACTTCTTTCATTTCATTTCAAATAAATATTTATTACAACAGGGGTTACATTCAGGATAGAGTAATCATGTCCTACCCATCCAAAGATGGAATACAAGACAAGGAATCTACTACTTAGACTACTAATCTTCATTGCTATCCTCCATCACAAGTATCTGAAAGATTCCTCGGCTTGCCGCTTTTGCATCCTCCTCATAAATATACTTCATCTCACGATCATCTTCCAACTTAAGCAACCACCACTTGAAATGCTACTTGATCTGACATCTGTGAACATTGTCCCCAATGTCCATAGGGAAAGGAAAGAAGAGAGAGAGTCAACGATCCGGACGGAATGTTCGTCGACGGCATGGTCTTAATCCAAGGAATCACATTAGAACTCACACACATACAACTTTAACAAAGCATAAGCTTTACATTATAACATTATCCCATTAACATCTCATAGTTATCATGGGTTCACCATAATCATAACATTACCACGTTATCCTTATCATATCATCAAAATTTAATCTCATTATTCAAGTGTTCCATACTCATAACTTTCCACTAAGTCTTTTCACAACCATCAATGATTTAGGGAGGGAAATCATTGAGGTAAGGGTAGATTAGCACACATGATACATATCCTCCTTCAATATCCAACCACGTCCTAGTTCGGAAAGTAGATGGGATGCACAGGAATCCTAACCATGCTGACATCAAAGCCAAAGGGTACGTACCAGCTGAAACCACGCAAGTTGGCCAGCAAAACAAAATACAGTATCGATTCATAATTTCTCATTTCACAAAACAATGGCTTCTAGTCCCATTTGGATTCCCTCTACACCATCTAAGATTTGCTCAAGGGGGCGACAGCTCTATCCCTAGTTGTACGTGCAGTCCTCGCTACGATCAACGCCTAGCAGGTGACCTTGATCATTGTAACATCGTCCCGCCTAGGGAAGCGCTCTTAGGCTTCTTGACGAGTCACCGTCATTGCCCTCCCCTGTCACAATCACCACTTGAAGAGACACCTACCTCCAAGTATACGGTATCTTTCCTCTCCACTACTTTACTCTCAACGTAGTTAGAAAGGATTTTAAGCTTAAAGTCTTTTAAGTCTTCATTAACCTACGTTGGTCGACCCATTCTAAGCCGCGCTTCTAACAGGTCTCGACCTCTAAGGGACCACAGCAAACACCTCCCTATAGTACAGTGGATTCCACAAGACATGAAACCACGACAAAGTCATTCACGTGGCCAGTCACTTAAGGGGATATAATAAAGTCATTGTGCCGCTTGCACCATCACTGTACACTAATAACGATCCTCAAATTTCCACAAAATACAAATAATCATTTCTCATAATTTCTTTTCACAATAATACTTCCAAGTTTTCCAAGTCCTTTTCATAGGACAACAATTCGCTATACATTGAGCATCCTTCCATAGGATAAATCATTATCTCAAAATAATCCCAACATATTTGTCATCTCATCACTTATCATTTTATCATTTCCAAAATCATTAAGGCAATATACCATATACAACTGCAAAATATATAACATGATATAATAATTATTAACCGACATACGATTAATATTGAGGAATCGTATTTTTCGTAAGGACGGCGGAACACACACACATTTGTCGTCTTACTACTCAACCTATAGATTCCTGGTTCCGACCTTTGAGATGATACGGAACGCCCTAATGCTACGTCAGTGCCATTATGTCTTAGGAAGGTTGCTCTCTCACCTGAGATCCATGCTTACTCTGTTTTCAACCTTTGCGTTCACAGCTCCAGCAGCTCATTCACTTTTAATTCTTTTTATTTCTTAAATGATGAACGACATACAATCAATAACCAATAAATACCTTATACCATCTATCTACTTAAGTAAAGACTAAACCCAAAGTACCAAAGTACCTTAAAACAAATTTTTTTTAAAACAGAAGTCCTTTTCAAAGCGTCAAATAACTTAAAATAATTCCTTTTAAAATTCGAGAAATCCTTTTTGAAAAACTCATTCTAATAATTTGAAAACTATTTAGAATACATTTTTATTTCTATAATACCAAACTATATTACTTATATAACAACTACCACATGCACACACTTATACCAGTACAAACAACAATTTATTTCAACAAATAACATCCAATCATACTTTCACAATTTCACTTTTATAATTTCTTTTTACTCCATACACTTATATTAAAGGTCCTATCATAAAAATCCTCATACTAATTCGTTCCAAAACAATTTTTATAGTTGATGCAACCAATTTAGAATTTCGGACAGCATACCCTACAAGTCTTGCAAAAATTACTTCTTCTTTTTAGCTTTTAAATTATAAAAATCATCTCCAATCATAATATAACTTTTAAAACACAATCATAATGTAACATCCCTAATTTAATTCCGAGCATAATTAGTGAATTAATAGACTTAAAGGTTAGGGAACGAATAGATTAATTACTTAAAGAATTTTGGGAGCAAGGCTACTAGTAATTATAAGTACTAGGGGTTGTATAGGAGGCATTTGTAGCATCGGACAAAATTATCTAAGCGAAATCGGGGGTTAAATCAGCGTTTTAGATGATAGAAATTAACCGAAAAGAGAAAATTGGGAATAAAATATCCATAGCTTTAAACCCAATTTCCACGTTGGATGTGAAGTTTAGGATTTTAAGAAGCTTGTCTCAAAATTTGAGCAAGATCCAACGGTTATCGAAGAAGTTATGGCGATTGGAAGTCGGGACCCCCCGGGGCACGCCCGGGCGCACCGGGGCATCAGTTGGTGCGCCATTCAGTAGGAAACGCGCCCAGGAGCGCCATGACCCGCGCCCAGGCACGCGGGAGCTGCATCAGACGCGTGAAATGGTGTGTGGCACCTTAGGGGCCACAAACCTTTGGCTTGTTGACAAAGCCAATCTCCCTCCTCTTTCATATACTCTCCTTCACACCCAGGACCTAAAAGAATGAAGCACCAAGCATCACCCCTCTTCCCCCAACTCCCACCGTGCCTCTCTGTCTCACAAAGAACCCAAGCACCATTACCACATCTTCTTCTTCCTTTAATCATCAAGCCAACACCATAGACTCAACTCCAAGGCACCATCTTCCTCTCCTCCCAACTCCACCATGGCTCTCTATCTCACTCTAAGGCAAGCATCATCACCACCCTCTCCCCTTAATCATCAATCAAGCACTATACCCCTTAGCTTCAAGCCGTGAAAATGGTGTGAACCTCCTCCCACCATTGGCGTGGTCTCCCTCTTGCTTGGAGCACCATCGCCACTCATCCTCCTTCCATCCACAACAAAACAAAAACCAACCTCGACTAGAGCCCAAGCTTTAAAGTCCCCTCCATTAATGATTTCATGGAGTTCAAGCATCAAGGACCCTCATTCCTTCCTCCATGGTTTCGTTCTTCTCAAGCAAAAATGGAAGGAAACCGAGTTACCGACATTCACCGACACCGACCGAAACCAACTCGGTCTTGCTCTCGGTCATTAGAAAGGCTTTAAGGATCACCGCCCCGTCTCGTCGGCGAGCTTCGGCGTTAATCAGTGCGGAGTGTGGAGCCACGAGTCAAGGTTTTCTCATTGGATTCGTCAGTTGAGGTAAGAGGGGTTTGTGTTACCTTTCCTAAGGATATAGATTCTAGGTTGTTGTAATAATGACTAGGTGTAGATAATTGATTTAGAGAATACACCATAGAATATTTAAATTATGAAGTGCATGAAATGAACCTTAGGGTGTAATTGCTACTAAATGCGTAGAATATATGTAATGAAGTAGGAAGTGAAGAACCCTAGGGAGTTGACTTAATTTATAGTACTCTGAGACATACCTGAGTATGTCGGCTGTTTTGTTTACCAACTGTGGATTGTTATTTGTCAATGGTGTATGTTCATATCGTGCTTGGTTGGGTAGCTCGTAAAGCAAATAATGGACTAAGAATTAATGTAGGCTAGTTATATAGAAAGGGCTAAGTAAGGAGGAAAGGATGGAAAATTATGAGCGAGTAATTAAAGAATGGATTAAGGACAAATAGTTTGGCAAAAGGGAAGTGATGTTAATTGAATCATAAATTAGAGGATGGTGATTGAGTGACAAGGAACCTTGATGGATGTCGTGCCTGATTAAATGTGTTAAGTGTAAATGTGACCATAACGGTTGAATGATAATATGTGTTATTGAGATGATGTTGTGCTTGAATATTCATGATGTGTGATTTGGTGATGTTTATAAATTAAGTGCTTATTTTGTGAAATGAATGTGATATGATGATGATTAGAAACCAAGGCAAAGAATGGAAATCATATGTGAATTAAATGATTATGGAAAGTGCAGTGAATTGAGTATCGGTGCATTGATAGACTAGGTGCCCCTGCCGGGTGTACCAAATTCCCAAGGGCCAAGTGCTCACCAGGCCAAATTCCCATTAGGTCCAAATGCCCTGTTAGGCGTCAATGCACCAAGACTTAATTCACTGCCGAATTAATTGATATAAAATGTGTTGGAAATGTGAAAACGAGAATGAAATCAAATAATTGAAATGTACAATGTTATGTGGAATTTATGATAGCATAGCTTGACAGGGTGAAGCCTTTTGGGTGAGAAAGTCCTGGTTGAGCGAGAGACCCTTTGGTGTGCCAAATGCCTGGAAGGAGCATTAAAATCCTAGTGATGCAAACCGGTTGTAACCGGGAGAGTTACCCGGGCGCAGTAAAAGACGTTATCGCGCTTGTGGGTGCGAACGCAGTAGGTCGTGACCAGGGGAGAGTTACCCGGGCGCAGTAAGACGTTATCTTGCATGTAGGTGCGAACGCAGTAGGTCGTGACCAGGGGAGAATGTAAATGAAACATACCCGGGCGCAGTAAGATGTTATCGCGCATGTAGGTGCGAACGCAGTAGGTCGTGACCAGGGAAGAATGTAAATGAAATATACCCGGGCGCAGTAAGTCGTACCAGCACGTGAGTGCGGACGTAGTAGGTCGTGACCAGGGACAAATTGAAAGTGAAATGTGAATTTAACGAAATTGAAAAGTAACTTAAGGTTGAATGTAGGATTGCTAGGAAGGTAGTATGGACATAAGGCCTAAGTTGTTGAAAAGGAACTTGTATGTGATTACCTGAAAAGGGATATTAGGTTAATGGCTAGTTTTTATTGTAATAGGGCCTAGTTTGTCAGCTATGCTTCTTAGAAGCTATTTTCCTTAGTACTGTGTAATGCTACCCTTCTTGCTACATTTTTACAGGTACCGAAGGAGCATACACAAGTCTGGCCGAGCAGGAGTACATTCCACCACGTGGAATGTATATAGTATTTAGCGACCATCTATCGGTCATGGGTTATTTTGGGAAGCTTTATTGTATTTCAATTACTTTGTATTTTTTTGGAAAACTAAGAGCATGAGAAGTTATTTGTATTTCTTTAGAACTAATGTTCTAAGTGGATTGAACTCTATTTTGGGCCCTGCTGGCCTCTGATGAATATAAATGTGTTTTTCTAAAAGTGTGCAGGTTAAACTAAAACTTTGGAAAATCCAATAAACAAAGAAAACTCCGTCCGATTTCACGGAAAATTTTCATAAGCAAATCATATGATTATGATTTTTCTTATGAAATGAAACTAATCAAATGTTTTAAAAATAAATGTTCAAGTCTATATTTTTAATCTTAAGGGTAATTATGGGAAAATAATTTAGGTGTTACATTTATGGTATCAGAGCAGTTTTTCCTCGGCCTGAAGGGAGTAACTCATTACTCCTGTAGTTACTCATCAAGTGAGTAACTTGTAGTTAGATATCAAACTGCTTTGTGGTTTAATTAGGTGTTATTGTTAGCATGATAATAGGCATAGTTGCAGAGTCTAGGGTAGTGAGTAGCTTAGATTCTTCTAAGTTTGTTTAGTGATTTGAGGAGCGCGATTAGTATCTGACGATTTCTTTCGAGAGGCATGGTAGGCATTGGAAAATATTTTCTAAGTTCACTTAAACTATGTTCAGTTTACCATGCTAAACCTGAAAATCTTGTGGGAATCAACGAGTCATATTTAAAAGTGGATGAATGACGAGACTGAGGAAAGCAATACCCCAACGGGCATGAGCACGAGGTTGCTACCCCACCGGGAGGAAGCGATCTTTAGTTTCGCGCCAAGTAAGCCAATTCTAAATGTGATACACCAAACAAGATTTCAACATTTTGAAACTAATAGGTTGAGAAATTCAAACTTAAGTAAGATGAGAATGGTCTTATCACTGATACGATGTGTATTTGAGCCTGATCACCTCAAGTGTACATCTATTGGGAGATATCACCATCTTGTCCTTAAGTTTCGGCGAGTATTTTGGGAATTTAGTGAGATCCCAAATTTAGAAGGATTAGAGGTCTTTGTCATAGGTTTCCGTATGCGTAAGTATGTTAGAATCAGAGTTGCGCAACGGAAGTGTAGGAAGTATTGTTTTGTCTTTTTGATAAGAGAAGTAGCTAGTTAGGAATCCTAGTTAGCTATGATAGATTGCTAGTATTTATACACCTAGAATTGAATATAAGAAACACTAAGATAGTACATAGTAATAGTCCTAAGTTTAGGCAATAGGTGCTTAAAATCCTAGGTGATTGCACAGAGCTAGGTTATGTGTTTGGAAATTAATGAATGTGATGCTATATATTGTCTTGTGTTTGCTTACATGATGATTTGTGCATGTTGAAAACTGTTTTGTGCTTAAAACTATTCGCAAGCTTCTTCACAGAACGGTGTTGCTATCCACAAATCGCTTGGTTCCCAAGCACAAACATTTCAAAAAAAAATTAGGAACCACTTGATTTTCAAGTGTGATAGTAACCCCGATGAATTTTCATGTTTTGAAATTGAATTCAAAAATGAATTTTTCTGTTCTAATAGAACCAGAAATCCTTCCAAATTGAGTACTAAGTTGTGTAGAGAAATTTTGAAAAGCTAGTGAGTCAACCAAGGATTCCTAAGTAATCAAGCGGTGAACTAATTTATTCTTTTAATCGATCCCCACGCTGATTAAATAGGAACCCTTCTATGTGACTTTACTCAATTCGGAATGGAGCTTAGTTGTCAAACTCAAAGTCAAAGGGAATGTGACTATTTTGATTGTTTGAGAAGCATTGAAATAAACTTTCTAGTAAACCACATACTCCCATTCTCATTGAGTTTGCTAATCTTGAGAAAGGTTATAATCCTTCACCTAAATCTCCCGAAATTAGATGGAGAAAATCCTTTACAAAAAGATATGCTTTGCGTTATAAAATTTGTTTTTGGAACTTCATCCAAGTTATGTGGCATGAACATATCAAAGTTTTGAAGTGTAAAATAAATTTTCCTGATTTAATCTTTTCCTAAGAATTTTACGTAAAACAAATCAACATGTTTTCCATCAAGAAAGGAATTTGATTTTCAAAAATAACGACTCCATCGACACACCATCACATCAATATTTGTTGATGTGCAACTTTGACTTATACATATGTAAATGCCTTCCTTGTATGATAAGCAAAATTTCTAAACATAGATGAACGCATACATGTTTTTCGGCATATCCTTTTGATTTTATAAAAGCATAAATGCACAAATGAATTTCCCGAACGCTATTATGATTTTCATAAAGATACACATACTTTGAGTGTATGGGATTTTGATTATTGAACTTTGAAACCATACAAAGTGATTGCTTTTATCAAAGTTTTTATCATGGCATGAAAATTTTCAAGCTCTTCTTGGATTGCATTTGAAATGTGTATATAGGCTTAGACCTGAATTCTAGGGCTGATTCAGGTAGATCAGGATTGGATTAGAATTAAGTAAAGATTGCTAAGCTAGTGTTTGCAATCATGCGCTGATATGAAATGTTGGTGTGCGTATCTGAACTTTGATTGTTATGTATGTGCTAACTGTTTACTTGTCAATGAGTGTGATTGCTTAGGACTTAAGAATAGTGCCTAAGTTGTAGATCACTAAGTAGATTGTGATTAGATCTTTATTAATGCTGCCGTTTAGATCGAGTATATAGAAATAGTTTTGGGTTGTTTTGTGGTGGACTCGGCCTAGCCGAGATCCTCAGAACCCCTGCCTAAGGCCTCACGGCCCTATAGGAAGCCCTCTGTGTGCTGGGCCGAGCTCAAGGCTCAACGGCCGAACAGATACCAGATACGGGCCGACCTCATACTCCTACCCAGGTCCGACTTCCCTGTCCGACACCTCCCAGAGTCTGACACCAAGGACAGGATGACGTGTCTCACCTTATCCACAAGGACAGCTCATCACCTTATCCACAAGGACAGGTTATCCACTCATAGCTCAGTACAGGCTGGCCCTACTTGGGCCTAAAGCAAGCCCATTAGGGCAACCGGCTCCCCCCTATAAGTAGCTCCGTACTACATGGGGCTCAGGTACGTCCTCTAACCCTAATTGTCACCCTCACACACCAGTGATTAGGGTTGCTTCTTGGCTTTCTCCTTAGCCACTTGAGGACTCCCACCAAACATCACACAGAAACCCTAGACAGAGGCTCCTTTGAAGGTCTTCCCTAAGCCTTGGAGGACCTCACCGTCTAGGACATCACATTGGCGCCGTTTGTGGGGAAAAGAAAAACTTCATCCCCACCCAGAAGATTCTACCATGTCTGAGGAACAACCTGTCCAGAGGAGAAGGAGGGGGCGTCCAAGAAGGGTGCCGTCAACTGAGGACCTGCGCCTGCATCTTGAAGCCAATAGGGCAGCAAGGTCCTCACCACCACCCCCTCCCCCACCTCCACCTCCTCCCCCGCCACCACCCCCGTTTCCACCACCCCTACCCCCAGAGTTCACGCACACCCACAGTGGACCGTACACCATCCACACCGAAGACACTGCAAATCCAACTCAGCACCAGGGAGGAAGTCGGCGTGTGCAGCTACGCTACGAGCTCGGAGAAACCAACACAGAACAGCACCGCCACCGTGGCGAACGTTCCCACTCTGTCAGCACTACACATCGCTCTCACTCTCGTCAATCTTCACTCTCTCGAGATGCAGAGCTCTTGTCCTTGATGAAACAGCAGATGAGGATCGTAGAACAGCAAGGAAAAGCCATCGCAGATCTTCAGCAAGCTACTATGCAACGTTTGGCTGAACGAGCAGTTGTTCAAGCTCCATCCCAAAACGAACTTCCTCCCTCCCCCCACCTCCTCCACCAACACAACCCCCATCGACCCCGCAAACCTTTGCAACACCACACACAACCATTACACAACTTACACCACCCCTTGACCACCAACAACAAGATTCGGATGATTCCCACCCTAGGCACCCCTTTACACCAACCGTCATGGCTTACGAACCACCTCCTGGGTACCTCGGACTCAGCAACATCCCCAGATACAATGGCCTCACAGACCCTCAGGAGCATGTCCTTTCTTATGAGGGAGCTGTGAACTTCCATGGTGGAGGAGATCGGCTCAAGTGCCGAGCTTTCTCTATGACCCTCCAGGCCCCAGTCCTCCGATGGTACTCAACATTACCCAAGAATTCTGTCAACAATTGGGCAGAAATGAAACAAGTCTTTCTCAACAGGTACATTGCTAGCTGTGTGCAACCCAGATCGGACCACACGCTAGCAACAGTGACGCAAAAACCAGAGGAATCTTTGCGTTCTTACCTGCACAGGTTTCACAGCGAATCCAGCTCAGTCCCCAATCTATCTCCCGAGGTGGCTGTCCTCCTCCTGACTCAAGGCCTGGCCGAGGGAGGATTCAAAGACTCATTGATTGGGAAGCCGCCGAGAGATATGGCCAAGCTGAGGCAGAGATCTAACAAATACATCAACCTTGAAGAATTCAACAAAGGGCAGTCAAGTAGGATGGAAAACGCTCAAGCCGCCTCGCAGAACACCCTCCCCCGAGGTCGTCCTCGCGGTAACAGGGATGATAGAGGAGGAAGAGCGGACCAAGGAGACCGAGGTCGCCCTCACGTCGGCCAGCAAGAGGACCGCCGACGTCCGTACATCACTAAGTATGATTCTTACACCCCCCCTGACGGTTCCAAGGTCTCATGTCTGGAGAGAGACCATGCAGACCGAACTCAGGAGCGTACCTCGGCCTCCTTTCCTCAGAAACCAAAGTAATATCAGGGATATGACTAAATACTGCAGCTTCCACGACGGGTATGGTCACCATACCGATCAGTGCACCTGGCTTCGAGATGTCATCAAAGACATGGTGAGGAGGGGCAAGCTGCAACAGTATGTGCGGGAAGCGGTGGAGAGAAGAGGCCGAAGAAGGTCTCGCAGCCCAGACAACGACAAAGGAAAGGCCAAAGCTGATCCGTCTCCGGAAAAGAAGGAGGAAGAACCACAGCGAGTAAACATGGTCGTGGTTCAAGATATGGATAAGTCACCAGAAAACTTCCGAGTTGAAACCATCTCGGGAGGTTTTGCCGGTGGCGGTGAAAAGAGGGCAAAAAGGAAGAGGTACGTCAATCAGGTCTTGGCTGTTCACCACAAACCCGTCTATAAAAAACCATCTCAAAACATCCCCATCATTTTTTTTGACCAAGATATGGAAGACGTCATCCCGGATCACAATGATCCTATGGTGATCACGGCGTTGATCGGCAATTTCGAAGTCGCCCGAGTTTTCATTGATCAAGGAAGCTCGACCAACATTCTCTTTCTTCATACATTTCAAGCACTGAAGCTGAGGTCAGCCGACCTCATGCAATTTGAAGGCAATCTCATCAGCTTCACAGGGGAGGCAATTCGCCCCCTTGGAGCCATCCATCTCCCGGTAACCTTAGGCAACTAGCCCTCGGCCCGAACGGAGATCATCAAATTTTTAGTTGTTGATTCTGAATCCCCGTAGAATGTGATACTAGGGCAAACCTGCCTGCAAGCTTTTGGGGCAGTGGTTTCAACGGTTCACTTGGCGATGAAATTTGTCGGTTCTGACGACAAGGTCGTCACAGTCAAGGCCGACCAAGTGAGAGCCCGACTCTGCTATAATGCGATCCTACGGGAAGTAAAAAAGAAGCAGAAAGAGCTCACCGATCAGACATTGGCCAAAGGAAGAGTTCTATTGGCTGATGTTCAGGTCGGACAAGATGTTTTCAGGTCCTCCCCTCGAGGGAGATGGTCAACAATCCCCCTCGATCCTTCCAGCCCTGGCAAGGCTGCCAAAGTAGGTACCAACATCCCCCAAGAAATCCAAGGTGATATTAAGGAAAATCTCTCTCCCCTTCCAGTTCTCTCCAGCCCTCCGCAGGGGGAGAATCTTTTCATTTATTTAATTATCGGTGATCCTGCCCTCGGCTTGGTTTTGTCCCGAGGTGAGGGCCGGAGCAAGTACCCCATTCATTCTTTAAGCCGAGGTCCCGAGCTCTGGTGTTTCAAGATGAAAAACATTGCATTTTGTAAAGCTGCCAACAATTTCCAAGTATCGGCCGAGAACCGCGGCATCCCTCATCGGTCCTCATCGGCCGCGCTCTACCCGACCAATGCTGTCATCCCCTTCCAACGAAGGTTTCAGACCTTCCGAAGGAGGGATAGGCCTGAGGTTGAGAGCAAGAGTCCGTTACCGGCCGAGGAGGTCCGAGAAGCCACCGCTGTTCAGAAGAAGATAGCGAAAGAAAGGCTAGCCAACCAAGACAACAAAACTGTGCTCGAAGACCTCGTGCTTCGAAGAGCATATATTGGTCTGGGGATTTGAAGGGAAGTAAAATGTGCTCGGAATCAAGAAAGCTCCAACAGAGGCGTTTCAAAATCATACTCTGGGGCACACAAGCTAGAAACTCTGGAAGGAACCGAGCTCAGGAATTCCCGAAACGTCGCAAAACCGAGAACCTACTTCAGTTAGGTTTACCTCGGAAATCATCAGCAACACCACCAGCTAAAGTTTAGTTTTAATTTTAAAATTCTGTTCATGTTTTTACATTCCCATTGTGATATATTCACTTTTCCAAAAGGCAATGTACTCATGTCTACGATTAATGAAAAGTACAAACTTGCTCATACTCAAGTGCCACAGTTTTATATACGTACGTACTAGCTTCTCATTTAGCACTAGCCACCTAAATGTTGCATGGTGCTATGCACAGCCAACGTCTTCTTGATAAGATCGGCTCATATGCACAGTGTACAAGGGACACCCAGTAAAGTACAGCTTGCTGTGAAATGTTCTCACATAACTTCACTTAGCAACCTCTTTCACATCGGGGACGAGGACACCCACCTCGGCTAAGGTGGGTGAATCCGAGATCCCTACCGTATGCCCTTATATACAGTACCTTTTTTCAGAGGAAAACTTATAAGATTACTACACTTACTGAGTCGTCTGAGCTTAACATAATTAAGTTTTAAATCCGATCAAATCCGAATACAACAAGTCAAAAAGGACTTGTATTCTCAAAAACATTTTTACCTTGTTATTTAAACAAAACGCAACAAGTCTCAAAGACTTACGTTTTTCACAGCGTAAATTCACTTGATAATCCGACATCGAGTTAAGCTCAGATCCGAGGTATCCTTCGCAAACATGCAACGAGTTTATTAAATAAAACTCGCATTTGTGCAACAAGTCAAAGAAAGAACTCGCACAAAAGTGACCTCGGACACCATGAGTATGCAACAAGTTAAACAGAGGATAACTTGCATTCCTAAAGACGAATCCGGATCCGAGGTCCAAATAATAAACGTGCAACGAGTTAAATAAACTCGCATTCGTGCAACAAGTTAGAGAAAAAACTTGCATAAAAATGACCTCGGACTATATACATATGCAACAAGTTTAAGTACAAAACTTGCATAAAAATGACAACATGCAACAAGTTAAAATTGAAATAAACTTGCATTGAAATGAAATGTTGTACACAATCAGCAGAATAAAATACAATCCAACATTGTCAAACATGTTATACAAAAAACAGACAAATCGCAAGCCGCCCAACATAAGGGACTTATGCTGCTTCATCTTCAACGTCGGAAAGGACAACCGAGCTCGGGTCGAACTCTTCATTTGGTTTTTCCACCACGGGGTTGGGAAGGTTCTCCTCAGGTTGATTGAGGTCAACCTCGGCCCCATCCTTATCATAATCAACCATCTTCCCATTCTCCACCCCGAACCCGGCGGAAGCGCCAACAACCCGAATTCGGAGCCCTTGGTTCAAGTGGAGAATCTGCTCTACGGCTCCAGCAAAAATTTTGCTCCCCGCCCTCTCGAAATTGAAGTCTGCCTTGGATGCTGCTATCTTATGCTTAAGAGCTTGAGCAGCTCTTCTTTTCAGCAGGGTCCTCACCTTCTCCACCTCGGCCAGACCTTCCTACCGACCAGTCTCCTTGGCATCTGCCTTTGCTTGAACCAGGGCCTCCTCTTGATTCTTCAGAAGCTCTCTCATCTGCTGGCGGTGCTTCTCTTCCAGCTCGGCCAGCTTCTGTTCGGCAGAATTCTTGCTGTTCTTCAGCTCATCCACCTCGGCCATCATATCAGATCGAGCCTTCTTTTTGGCTGGTGACACACCTTCGGCCACATCGTCTGCGACCTTGGCCAACATATTAAACATCATGGTCGACCTCTTCAATTGACAGGCCATCTCCTCGGCCATTCTTTTCCATTCAGCTCCCGACATTTTAATTAAGGCTTCTTTGACCGAGGGCTTGGCCATTGTGGTCGCCGGCCTTGGGAGTATATCAGTTCTCTTCCTCGGGCCTGCCGGCGATGGTGGGGTACCTACAGCAGTCACCAACTCGGTGCTGGGAGTTGGAGATTGAGGAGGAGGAGCGGCAATAATCACTGCGGGCGGAGTTGGATGAAGAGGAGCCAAGTCGTTTGAGGCCGTATCGGTGGAGACCTCAGCGGACATGGCTTCATTGGAGGAGACCTCGGGCTTTTTCCTCTTGCGAGCCTCCAATGCTGCTCTCAGCGCTCTGGACGACATATCCGACCAATGTTCTTCTGCAACCCAAAAGATATAGAAAAGTAAGTAAGAAAGTTGAAAGAAAATGTACAAGTGTAAGGGTAAATGTAACTACCGATTCTGGTCAAGACTTCGTTGTCAGGACACTTCATAAAAACTCCTATGTCAAGCTGGAATTTCCGAGCTCGATATTCGGTTTGGAAATGATGGGCCGTTACGGCCTCATCAGCATCAAGGGTTACGCCCGACCACCTCTGCGGTGTGCCGACATGGCGATTGAAGAACTCCGGGGTCCACTCCAAGGGGAACCTCGGACCCGTCTTGGCTCGAAACCAAGGTAGTCCTGTTCCGACATACTTGTACTTGAAAAACCTGGGTTTGAAATGCTTCCAAGATTCCGAGAACATGCTGAACAGCCCACAGCGAGCTCGGGCCTTAGCCGATACCCAAAGGCGACCAGTGACCCCGTCTTTATTACTGACGAATGGGTTGTACATCCACAAAAATAGTCGAACAGTGCATACCAAATTCCTGGCTCCGCAGTACTTTTGGAATGCTCGGAGAAACGACCAAGTATTGGGGTGAAGTTGGGAAGGAGCCAACCCGAGCTCGTTTAAGACCCTCATTTCCAGATCGGTGAACGGGAGGGTCACGCTGAGATTGTGAATCAGGTCGGCATAAAAGAAGAAGGAGTTTTTATCAGTTCGGCTGCATATCCTGTCATTTGCCGAACAGGGGAGTACTTCGTAAGAGGTCCCGGTGGCGTCCCCTGGGCAAGGCAGCACGGCTCTCTTCACCTCGGCAAGCTTGTCCTCGGAGCAAAAGCTGGACTGGACTCCTTTGGGCTCCACGTCGACCCACTCGTATTGATCGGCATCGAAAGGCGCAGGATAAAGCTCAGGTCGACTGACACACTTCCTGGGCGGCATGGTACCTGTGGAAGAACAGGGGAGCTCGGTGTTAGTCTTACGGGTTACAAAAGATAACCCCCCAGAGAACCCCCTCGAAGTTGTTCCGAGGGGCGAGCATCTCCCCTCTACCACAGGTACCCCCCGTTCATACATCCCCTCTTTCTCCATCCTCTCGAAGTCGGCACGCTCCCTACCGTCAACAAACTCGGCCCAGGCGTACTGTCGTATCCACTCCCTCTTCTCCTCCCAATCCCGAGGATAGATTACCTCAACGGGATCAACCTCCAGAACCCATCTCTCATATTTCTCCCTATACTCCCTTTGGCGACGGAGCGCCTCGTCTACCTCCGTGGAGGAACAGGACGAGGAGGAAGAGCTGTCCTCCACCTCACTACTGCTAGATGACAGGGAGACTACCCCAGCCCATTTCCTAAACCATTCCCTACTCATACTGAACCCAATCTACTCCTTTGGTTTTTTGAAAATTAAAGACAAAAACACAAATCAAAAACCCTCCACAAAACCTAAAAACACCCCAAACCCAGGAACACCAAAAACCCCCAAAGATATCCCCAAAAACCAAAACTTCAATGCGCAACAAAAAAACCCCAACATCGTGAAAACAGAAACAGATAAAAAGAATATTAAACCCCCTCCCATGTAAACCGCGAAACAAATAAAGAGAGAAGAAAAGGGAAGAAGAAGAAAAAGCAAGGAAAGAGACAGTACCTTAAGATTATAAGCCTAGAAGAATAAAGCTTGCAGGATCAGACGACTCCTGAAGAGAAGAGGGAGAAGGAGTTGCAGTTATGGAGGAACGGTTTTGGTTTTGGGGAGAGAAGGAGTTGCAGAGAAGGAAAAACGAGTGGGAAAGGAAGAAAATGATACCGGGTGCAGAAAAAACGAGATTCGTGTGAGAGAGAGAGGAACAGTTTTGGCAGTTTTGAGTCAAAGAAGGAGAAGGGAAACCGTTTTCCCCCCACTTTCGAAATATGGACCTGACCCAAGAGGCCCAACCTAGCATCCAGCCACAAGTACCAGGACACGTGGCACATAACAGCTGGAATGACGAACCTCGAGCAACGTCGCAGTAATGGCAACGCTTTGTTAGGTGGAATCTCTGACACGTGTCAGATGCGAGAATGCAAGCGTCACTTCGGAGCAGGCGAAAGGACAGCTCTCAGACCTGCTCCATCATGATGAAAGTACATTTCAGAGACAGCTGGATCCAGCTCTCGGCAGTTCTTCGTCCGAACTCCCTAGAACCTCGGAACAAGGCTCAAATGGCCTTGACCGAGCTGGGGGGCTTATGTGGTGAAATCGGCTCTTATGTGGTGGATTTGGGAAAAGGACCTAAACCAAGACCTCGGAACAAGGCTCAAATGGCCTTGACCGAGCTGGGGGGCTTATGTGGTGGACTCGGCCTAGCCGAGATCCTCAGAACCCCTGCCTAAGGCCTCACGGCCCTATAGGAAGCCCTCTGTGTGCTGGGCCGAGCTCAAGGCTCAACGGCCGAACAAATACCAGATACGGGCCGACCTCATACTCCTACCCAGGTCCGACTTCCCTGTCCGACACCTCCCAGAGTCCGACACCAAGGACAGGATGACGTGTCTCACCTTATCCACAAGGACAGCTCATCACCTTATCCACAAGGACAGCTTATCCACTCATAGCTCAGTACAGGCTGGACCTACTTGGGCCTAAAGCAAGCCCATTAGGGCAACCAGCTCCCCCCTATAAGTAGCTCCGTACTACATGGGGCTCAGGTACGTCCTCTAACCCTAATTGTCACCCTCACACACCAGTGATTAGGGTTGCTTCTTGGCTTTCTCCTTAGCCACTTGAGGACTTCCACCAAACATCACACAGAAACCCTAGACAGAGGCTCCTTTGAAGGTCTTCCCTAACCCTTGGAGGACCTCACCGTCTAGGACATCACAGTTTTGAACGCGGCAGCTATTAAGTGAGAGTGCTATTTGTAAACCTGACAATGACCCTATCATTAATGGATATGAGATTTAGATTGATACCCCTAATCTTATGTTTATTAATGACTGATGTCATCTGAGGACTATAAATGGCACAAGACCAATCAAGCCTAGAATGTAGAAACCAATTTGATTAGCACCCTTTCCAGATGTTAAAGTAAAATGTCTGAGAAAAACCCAGTTGACCTTAGAAGCCATCTCCAATCTATTGGAGAAATTGCTCTTGATATTAGAAACCCGAGGTTTATTAAAAGTCTTTTTATTAGAACTCTTGCAATGTTTGACCGACACCGGAGTAAACCTCAAAAACCTTAGAGCATTTTGCTTCTAGTCTAACCAAACTATGTTGGAAAACAAGTGGGTAGTATTATTCCCTAGAGGGGGGTGAATAGGCGAAGAATACTAACTTCACCAATAAAAAAAAATTAGCCAAAATTACTCACTTAATATGGTCTTGTTTCGGTTTATCAGAGTTAAAATTAATTTTTGCTTATGCTTAAATATAACAAAAATTAAGTGCGGAAATGTAAAGAGTTATGAAAGAATAGCCAACACAGGATTTTATCCTGGTTCACATTAGTGTGTTAACGAACACTAATGCTAATCCAGTCCTCCCTCTCTGAATTGGGAGATTTGCTTCACTATGATCAAGAAATCGTTAGTACAAGTAGTTTAAGATAAAACCTTCCCCTTAGACTTTACCCTCCAAAGAACCTCTTTGGAACTTGTATCCCCTAACTGAATCCTTGCCCAATCACAGTGACTCCGTGTGTTGAAAGAACCTCTTTCACTTCCTTGAAACCTTCAAGTTAAGCGTGATGAAAACCTTTCACCAACTTGCGGAATTTGAGCAATCGTTGTTGTTGTTGTCACTTGTACCCTTGTGTGCAATTAACAACTCAAATATGTACAATGTCTATGAACACTAATTCAGTAATCTAAAGTGAAGAGAATGAATGATAAGTGTTTATCAAAGTGGGTTTATGAAAGTGAAAAGAGCAAACACTTGAATGTTCTTCGTTTATATGTTAAAAGTAGAAGAAATCATGAAGAACTTATGAAATTTCAATGGCTATTGTTTTTCCAGTAAGTACAGAGAGTTTCAGAGTTGTAAGAACGTGTTCTGCTGTTTTGAAATCGTTTGGAACATATATATATCAGTTAGGACAGCAAACGGCTATGTTTATGACAGTTTTAACTGTATGTATCCGGATACTTTTGAAAGTATTCGGATACATCGTGTTTGATTTCAAAAATATAACTGTTGTTTTAAAGAAGTATCCGGATACTTTTGGGTGTATCCGGATACATTTGATCAGATACACTTTTTCATTTTATTTTTTTTTAAATTTGAAAATACTTTCTTGACTTCAAAAACATTATAAAAAAAATATTTCCTTAATAATTTTTATTTTTATTTTTGAAAATCACTTTCTTTTCATTTTCATTTTTGAAAACCACTTTCTTTTATTTTTTTTTTTTTGAAAATCACCCACTTTTGATTTAACTTAGCATGCATACTATTTTTCTTTAAATTATGATTTAGCTTCATTCTAACTTAGACTTAACCATTAAGCACCTAAGGAACTCTAAGAAAATTAAATTAACATTACAAGTTTATAAGAATTCCTTTTTGACTAACTTGAGTCTAAGCTTCAATGTTGTGGACTTTGCTTTTTGGAATCATCAAAATCTCTTGGGCATTTGCTTCACATGCTTCACAATCTCCCCCTTTTTGATGGTGACAAACTTTGTTGATTTATGTGCTCCCCCTTAGTATAGGCATTAAATATTATGAAGTGGAAAATCAACCTACAAAAGTCAACAACATACCTTCTCCCCCTTTTGGCATTATCAAAATAATAGATAACAATAAAATTAAGCCAAAAAGAAGAATAGAAAATAGACTCCCCCTGAATATAATCACAGATCACAGAACATAACCAGTACATAACCAGAAGATAGTCATTGCAGAGCATGATCAGAATCAAACATAGCTAAGAAATGAGTTCAGAACAATGTTTACAAAACATGCTAAAACCAAATTAACAAAACATGCTAAAACGACTAAGTCTAAACGCAATTAAAGATCTCCTAATCATCAGATGATGGAGGCGGCGGAGGCAAATCACCCATGGTACGAATCAAAAAATCAAGGCGATCGAAGTTGGCAGTCATGCGATTGTCTAAAGCAGTGAATTGATCGGTGACATATGTGCGCAAGTCAGCCATTTGAGATTGATGTGTAGCTTGCATGTTATCCATGTGAGCAAGCTGTGATAGGCGAAGAGACTCGAACTGAGAGTCCATGTGAGCCATAAGCACAGACGGATCGAATCCAACTGATGCACCCGTAGCAGAACCTGATCCACCACCTTCTTCATGCACAGATGGACCAAAGGGAGGTTGAAAGGGAGCTTGTGCTTGAGGCTGATCACCACCACCACCATCATCACCATCACCATCACCAGCATCATCACCAGCACGACCCGGAGGCACATTCTCCAAAGGTATAGCATTGAGTTCCCTAGCCTCATCACGCAGCAACCATTTCTCCTGCGTAAGCACTTGATACCTCCAAATACCAGCACTATGAAGCACATTTTCACCCATACAATTGTGAGAGGCATCCAGTTCAACAAACTCCTCATTATGAAAATGCGAAACTCTTTTGAAATTGAGTAAACGCTGAATAAACATAGCATAAGGCAATTGATAACTAGCCTGAGTACCAATAACACCCTTCATGCAATCCAGAATGATTCGAACCCAATTCACTTGAAGGCCCTGCTTGATGCAGTACATCAATTTCAAATCACTTCCTAAAGCTATGGCATTATTACCAGTAGAGCGAGGCTTCAGGCAGTATGTAATGACATAAAGCAGGAGGCGGTCTTCAGTCTTCATTTTACCAACTTGCTTTTTGGGTCCCAACCAACCAAGAGGATTCCTTAAAGTTTCTGTATACACTTGAACAGGATTGCAGCGTTTAAAAGCACTGTTACTATCATCCTTAGATACACCCGTAGCAACTAAACTAACTAATTTCATAAAATCTGCTTCAGTGATAACTATATGATTATCTCTAACCAATGTTTGCAGACTATCATCTCTAAAAATCAGATTAGCATAAAATTCCTTAATCATGCGAGGATAATAGTTACATTTCAATTCCAAGAACCTGCGAATACCTTGTATCTCCAATTGATTGTGAAAATTAAAGCGTTCTTGAGTAAGCCAATCGAAGTTCAACCACCTCACAATTTGGATTCGACGTCCCTCATAGCTTTGCACACGATTGTTGCGATCAAAAGCGTTGAAATGTGGATCTCCAGCAAATGGGTCATGATTTCCACGAGGCGGTGATACGCGGGCACGTGGTCCAGTGTACTTAATACGCTTGCCACGACCGGGAGTGCCTCTGTCACCCATGAATGTGATGAACAACACGTTTTTGTAGAGAAAAACCGTGAGTAGAGAGACTAGGAGTGAAAGCCGTGAGGAGAGAGAGAGAACTCGTGGGAAGAAAAGCGAGTTTTTAGAGAGAAAGAACAAGATTTTTGAGAAGAGGAGTGTTGGAAATAAGTGAAATCATCAAGAAATTGAGTTAATTTGGGAGAAAAATGATGGATTTTGAAGATTGAAAGTCTAGGTTTAGAAAGGGGGAAGAACGGCGCAAGGAAGAAGATGAAGTGTATGTGGATACTTTTTATGTATCTTCCTTCTTATGGGTCTGCTGAACACGGGGTATCCGGATACATCCTCTAGTATCCGGATACTTTTATGTATCTGATTGGTTTTGGCCAGCTTAACACGCGGTATCCGGATACTTTTAAATGTATCCGGATATTTTTCTCAGTTTTTGACCAAAAAGACTAAAAACTTAAAACAAACAATTTTAACACAAATAAGCAGCCATCCTAACATCATTTGAACATGAAACATGAAATTTAACACATGAATATACTTGGCACACTCAAATAAGGCATAAATTTTTAACAAAAATAGGAGATTTCTAGTACTAAAATCCAACAAAAACAATTAATCAATACTTGTTTCATCAAGAATGCCCAATTCTCTTCTAATAAAATAAAAAGAGTCTCTTGGCAAAGGTTTCGTAAAAATGTCAGCCAATTGTTTTGTTGTTTCTACAAACTCCATAACACAATCTCCTTTTAAAACGTGATCTCTTAAGAAATGATGCCTTATTTCTATGTGCTTTGTACGGGAATGCATAACCGGATTCTTAGAGAGATTAATGGCACTTGTGTTGTCACAACGAATAGGGATGTGATCTAATATCAACCCATAATCAACTAATTGTTGTTTTAGCCATAAAATCTGGGAACAACAGCTACCAGCCACAATGTATTCAGCTTCAGCCGTTGACAATGCAACACAAGCTTGTTTCTTGGAGGCCCAAGCAACAAGTGAACTACCTAGGAAGTGACATGTTCCACTAGTGCTTTTCCTATCTAATTTACAGCCAGCAAAATCAGAGTCGGAATAACCAATTAAGTTTAGATTTGCACCCCTTGGATAAAATAAACCCAAATTCATGGTTCCTTTCAGATATTTCATTATTCTTTTAACACTAGTTAGATGTGATTCTTTAGGATTTGATTGATATCTAGCACATACACATACACTATACATTATGTCAGGCCTAGATGCAGTCAAATATAACAAACTACCAATCATTCCTCTAAAACGAGTTACCTCAACCGATGGTCCTTTTTCATCCTTGTCTAGATAGCACGTGGTTGACATTGGAGTTGAACTCGGTTTGCAATTGTCCATTCCAAATTTTTTGAGAAGCTCCTTGCAGTACTTGCTTTGATGAATGAAGATGCCATCGTCAACTTGTTTGATTTGTAATCCAAGGAAGAATGTTAGTTCTCCCATCATTGACATCTCAAATTCAGTCTGCATCAAGTCAGAAAAATTCTTGCAAAGATTCTCATTAGTAGCACCAAAAATTATATCATCAACATAAATTTGGACTAAAAGAATGTCTTTGCCACTTTGTTCAATAAAGAGTGTTGTGTCTACATTTCCTCTTTTAAAACCCTTTTCTAATAGAAAATTACTCAATCGATCATACCAAGCTCTAGGAGCTTGCTTAAGACCATAAAGAGCTTTATTTAATTTAAAAACGTAGTTCGGGTATTCGAAATCTTCAAATCCTGGAGGTTGAGACACATACACTTCTTCTTGAATAAAGCCATTTAATAATGCACTCTTTACGTCCATTTGGTACAACTTAAATCCAACTATTGATGCAAAAGCAAGTAGTAATCTAATGGCCTCAAGTCTAGCAACAGGAGCATAGGTCTCATCATAATCGATGCCCTCTTCCTGATTGTATCCTTGGGCGACCAATCTAGCTTTGTTTCTAGTTATTATACCTAATTCATCCAATTTGTTCCTATAAACCCATTTAGTACCTATTATTGTATGATCATTTGGCTTTGGCACAAGTGTCCAAACATTATTTCTTTTAAATTGATTTAATTCCTCTTGCATAGCCATTATCCAATGTTCATCCAACAAAGCATCATTAATGGTTTTAGGTTCTAATTGTGAAACAAATGCAATAAAATGACAATAATTACGCAAGGAACCTCGGGTTACCACTCCCTTGGTTATCTCACCCAATACATTTTCTAGAGGATGATCCTTCTTGATTTTCCACGCTAAAGGTAAGTCAGTGATAACATCTTCAGACTGAATTAGTTCTTTCTCTTTTTCTTGTTTCTCCTCAATTGTTTGTTTGTCCCTATTGTCTTCTTTTGATGTACTCTGTGTCTTGTCTTCACCATACTTGTCATATAGGTGTTCGAACGAACCTGTACTATCATTAATAGAAAAATTCTCTCCTTTCGGAGACTCGTCAAATACAACATGTATAGATTCTTCCATAGTCATAGTTCGTCTATTGTAAACACGATAAGCCTTGCTATGTAAAGAATATCCCAAAAATATACCTTCATCAGATTTCGGATCAAATTTTCCCAAATACTGTTTTCCATTATTTAAAATAAAGCATTTGCATCCGAAGACACGAAAGTGTGATATATTTGGTTTTTGGCCTTTTAGAAGTTCATAAGGAGTTTTCAAAAGTATAGGCCTAATTAAAACTCTATTAATTACATAGCATGCAGTATTAACAACATCAGCCCAAAAATAATGTGGTACTTGAATTTCATTCATCATTGTTCTAGCTAACTCTCCAAGTACTCTATTTTTCCGTTCTACAACTCCATTTTGTTCAGGAGTTCTAGGTGCAGAAAATTGATGTTCAATTCCATTCTTGTTACAAAATCTATCAAATTTGTCGTTTTCAAATTCACCACCATGATCGCTACGAATAATAACAATCTTATTATTTAATTGATTTTGAATTTTTTTGGCAAATCTTTTAAAAGATTTATAAGTATCACTTTTTCTTGGAAGAAACAAAGTCCATGTAAATCGAGAAAAATCATCTACAATCACTAAAGCATAGTAATTACCTCCGAAACTCATAACTTGTGAGGGTCCGAATAGATCCATATGGAGTAAATCCAATGGTCTAGTTGCAGACACCATTTTCTTTGATTTAAAATTTGATTTTGTTTGTTTGCATTTCTTACAAGGAACGCAAACTCCTTCAATAGAAAAGTTGAGATTTGGTAGGCCAATTACTAACTTTTTTGATTGTAACTTTTTCAATTGATTTACATTGACGTGTGCAATCTTCCTATGCCATAGCCAAACTTCATCCTCTTTACTAATAAAACATTTTGAAACTAAAGAGGTGATGTCATTCAAATCAACTAAATAAGTGTTATGCATTCGATTACCGACAAATTTAATAGATTCGTCTACATCACTTTTTATGATACAATGAGTTGAAGTAAAAATAACGTGATTACCCTTATCGCATAATTGACTAATACTCAAGAGGTTGTGCTCTAGGCCTTGAACCAAAAGAACATTGTCAATAATTACGTTAGAGGCATTACCTATTTTACCTTCACCCATTATTTTACCTCGATTGTTATCACCATATGTGACGTAGCCTTTTTCTGATGCAGTTAAGCTCAAGAACTTCCTCTTATCTCCTGTCATGTGTCTCGAACATCCACTGTCCAAATACCAACGATCTTCCATTGTTCTAAGACACACCTACAAGATAAAGAGATTACTTGCATTTTTTAGGTACCCAAGTGGTCTTGGGTCCTGACTGGTTAGCATTTAGATCAAATCCTTTCTTAATCCATACAAATGAACCATTAGGAATACCTTTGAGTTTAATATTACATGTATTTGGAGTATGCCCAAAAATTCCGCAATAATGACAAGTTGGCTTTTTAGAGTAATTAACATTTGAAAACGATACCAACTTTCTATATTTGCAGTTTTTGGGTTTTTGATATCCCAAACCAGTTTTATTTGTATTTTCTCTTTGATTAGCAATTAAGTTGTTTAGTTGCATATCACCTTTAGTGAAGCTTGCAAGCTTAGTTTTCAAATTGTGCACTTCTTTTTCAAAATGCTTGCAACTTTCACATTCGGCAATGGAATTTGCTTTTAGTTCACAATCATAGGAAGCATTAGAATAAATGAGATCCAGAGTTTCATTTTGGAGTTGAAGTTCATCAATAAATTTTTGCATTTCTAAAATTTTAGCTTCATGCTCCATAATGATTCTCTTTCTTTCAATATTGATTTTAGCTAGCTTTTTAAGTTCCTTATGCATTTCAACATAAGCTTCATAAAGTGAATTATAAGAGGTGTCTTCAGATTCAGAATCAGAATTAGAATATGTTACCAATTTAGAGTTTCTTGGCTCAGATGATTCTCCACTTGATGAAGCTTCTTCATCAAATTTTCCCATTAAGCACAGGTTAGCCAATTCTTCCTCATCTGAAGAGCTAGCATTCTGCTTCTCTGAGTCTTCAGGCAAATCCCATACAACATAAGCCCTCTTGGATTTGAATCCTTTGCTATCCTTTTTGTCATTTTCCTTTTTCTTGAGATATTGAGCGCATTCAATCCTTATATGACCCGTGTTACCACACTCATGACATTTTATCTTTTCCTTTGGAGTCTTTCGAGAAGATGCTTCATTTTGATTTCTTTGTTGTCAATTGAATGTATTTCTTCTCTTCAGGAAATTGCTGAACTTTTTTACCAAAAGCCCCATGGTCTCATCATCAATGTCCGAATCTGAATTTTCATCTTGGGGCAACTCTTCAAGACTTTTTAGCATCTTTGTTGTAGTAGTCTTTAGAGATATCCCCTTTTTGCGCTTGTCTGACTCTTCATGCATGTTTAGTCTTCCCAATTCCATTTCGTGCTCTTGTAGTTTTCCAAAGAGAGTAGCAAGATCCATATCACTTAGGTCCTTTGACTCCATAATTGCAGTCACCTTTGGTTGCCACTGTCTGTCTAAACATCTTAAGACTTTGTTAGTAAGTTCACCATCAAGAAAAGTCTTTCCAAGAGCTAGTAAATGATTTATTATGTGTGTAAAACGCTTTTGCATATTTGAGATGGATTCACCAGAAAGCATTCTAAATAGTTCATACTCATGCATGAGGGAGTTTAGTCTAGCCCTTTTCACTTCACTAGTACCTTCATGGGTCACTTGTAAAGTATCCCACATCTGTTTGGCACTAGTACATTGAGAGATCCTAAAGAATTCGTCATATGAGAGAGCGGATGTAATGATATTTTTTCCTTTTAAATCATAACTTACTTTTTTCTTATCATCATCATTCCAACTCCCCTTGGGCTTATCAAGAACAGAATCATTAACTTTATGTTTTGGTACAAAAGGGCCATTTTCTATAGCATTCCAAATTTCTACATCTATTGCTTCAATGAAGATTTTCATCCTAACCATCCAATAGGTGTAACCTTCGCCCGAAAACATAGGGGGCGATTAATGGAAGAACCTTCACCACAAAAGGGATTACTAGAACCCATTGTTTACCAAACTAAGGATCGTACAGAAAAGCAGTTATGCTCAATCGTTTCCGACCGAGCTCTGATACCACATGTTGGAAAACAAGTGGGTAGTATTATTCCCTAGAGGGGGGGTGAATAGGCGAAGAATACTAACTTCACCAATAAAAAAAATTAGCCAAAATTACTCACTTAATATGGTCTTGTTTCGGTTTATCATAGTTAAAATTAATTTTTGCTTATGCTTAAATATAACAAAAATTAAGTGCGGAAATGTAAAGAGTTATGAAAGAATAGCCAACACAGGATTTTATCCTGGTTCACATTAGTGTGTTAACGAACACTAATGCTAATCCAGTCCTCCCTCTCTGAATTGGGAGATTTGCTTCACTGTGATCAAGAAATCGTTAGTACAAGTAGTTTAAGAGAAAACCTTCCCCTTAGACTTTACCCTCCAAAGAACCTCTTTGGAACTTGTATCCCCTAACCGAATCCTTGCCCAATCACAGTGAGTCCGTGTGTTGAAAGAACCTCTTTCACTTCCTTGAAACCTTCAAGTTAAGCGTGATGAAAACCTTTCACCAACTTGCGAAATTTGAGCAATCGTTGTTGTTGTAGTCACTTGCACCCTTGTGTGCGATTAACAACTCAAATATGTACAATGTCTATGAACACTAATTCAGTAATCTAAAGTGAAGAGAATGAATGATAAGTGTTTATCAAAGTGGGTTTATGAAAGTGAAAAGAGCAAACACTTGAATGTTCTTCATTTATATGTTAAAAGTAGAAGAAATCATGAAGAACTTGTGAAATTTCAATGGCTATTGTTTTTCCAGTAAGTACAGAGAGTTTCAGAGTTGTAAGAACGTGTTCTGCTGTTTTGAAATCGTTTGGAACATATATATATCAGTTAGGACAGCAAACGGCTATGTTTATGACAGTTTTAACTGTATGTATCCGGATACTTTTGAAAGTATTCGGATACATCGTGTTTGATTTCAAAAATATAACTGTTGTTTTAAAGAAGTATCCGGATACTTTTGGATGTATCCGGATACATTTGATCAGATACACTTTTTCATTTTTTTTTTAAATTTGAAAATACTTTCTTGACTTCAAAAACATTATAAAAAAAATATTTCCTTAATAATTTTTATTTTTATTTTTGAAAATCACTTTCTTTTCATTTTCATTTTTGAAAACCACTTTCTTTTATTTATTTTTTTGAAAATCACCCACTTTTGATTTAACTTAGCATGCATACTATTTTTCTTTAGATTATGATTTAGCTTCATTCTAACTTAGACTTAACCATTAAGCACCTAAGGAACTCTAAGAAAATTAAATTAACATTACAAGTTTATAAGAATTCCTTTTTGACTAACTTGAGTCTAAGCTTCAATGTTGTGGACTTTGCTTTTTGGAATCATCAAAATCTCTTGGGCATTTGCTTCACAAACTAAACCACGATTGGTATTCTTCATGGGATGCTTGAGTCCGGTGGCGTACTTAAACAAGTTAGTATGCCGATTCAAAGTGGGGGAGTAGAACCTAGTGCAGTGTGCATCGTAGTTTAGAAAACCCTTTGTTTGGGATGGTTCTCCATTTGAAGGAATTGAACGGAATATCGGGGACGAAATTCCAATAAGTGGAGGAGAATTGTAACATCCCTAATTTAATTCCGAGCATAATTAGTGAATTAATAGACTTAAAGGTTAGGGAACGAATAGATTAATTACTTAAAGAATTTTGGGAGCAAGGCTACTAGTAATTATAAGTACTAGGGGTTGTATAGGAGGCATTTGTAGCATCGGGCAAAATTATCTAAGCGAAATCGGGGGTTATATCGGCGTTTTAGATGTTAGAAATCAACCGAAAAGAGAAAATTGGGAATAAAATATCCATAGCTTTAAACCCAATTTCCACCGTTGGATGTGAAGTTTAGGATTTTAAGAAGCTTGTCTCAAAATTTGAGCAAGATCCAACGGTTACCGAAGAAGTTATGGCGATTGGAAGTCAGGACCCCCTGGGGCACGCCCAGGCGCACCGGGGCACGCTCGGGCGCACCGGGGCATCAGTTGGTGCGCCATTCAGTAGGAAACGCGCCTAGGCGCGCCATGACCCGCGCCCAGCCGCGCGGGAGCTGCATCAGACGCGTGAAATGGTGCGTGGCACCTTAGGGGCCACAAACCTTTGGCTTGTTGACAAAGCCAATCTCCCTCCTCTTTCATATACTCTCCTTCACACCCAGGACCTAAAAGAATGAAGCACCAAGCATCACCCCTCTTCCCCCAACTCCCACCATGCCTCTCTCTCTCACCAAGAACCCAAGAACCATTACCACATCTTCTTCTTCCTTTAATCATCAAGCCAACACCATAGACTCAACTCCAAGGCACCATCTTCCTCTCCTCCCAACTCCACCGTGGCTCTCTATCTCACTCTAAGGCAAGCATCATCACCACCCTCTCCCCTTAATCATCAATAAAGCACTATACCCCTTAGCTTCAAGCCGTGAAAATGGTGTGAACCTCCTCCCACCATTGGCGTGGTCTCCCTCTTGCTTGGAGCACCACCGCCACTCATCCTCCTTCCATCCACAACAAAACAAAAACCAACCTCGACTAGGGCCCAACCTTTAAAGTCCCCTCCATTAATGATTTCATGGAGTTCAAGCATCAAGGACCCTCATTCCTCCCTCCATGGTTTCGTTCTTCTCAAGCAAAAATGGAAGGAAACCGAGTTACCGACATTCACCGACACCGACCGAAACCGACTCGGTCTTGCTCTCGGTCATTAGAAAGGCTTTTAGGATCACCGCCCCGTCTCGTCGGCGAGTTTCGGCGTTAATCGGTGCGGAGTGTGGAGCCACGAGTCAAGGTTTTCTCATTGGATTCGTCGTTTGAGGTAAGAGGGGTTTGTGTTACCTTTCCTAACGATATAGATTCTAGGTTGTTGTAATGATGACTAGGTGTAGATAATTGATTTAGAGAATACACCATAGAATATTTAAATTATAAAGTGCATGAAATGAACCTTAGGGTGTAATTGCTACTAAATGCGTAGAATATTTGTAATGAAGTAGGAAGTGAAGAACCCTAGGGAGTTGACTTAATTTATAGTACTCTGAGACATACCTGAGTATGTCGGCTGTTTTGTTTACCAACTGTGGATTGTTACTTATCATTGGTGTATGTTCATATCGTGCTTGGTTTGGGTAGCTCGTAAAGCAAATAATGGACTAAGAATTAATGTAGGCTAGTTATATAGAAAGGGCTAAGTAAGGAGGAAAGGATGGAAAATTATGAGCGAGTAATTAAAGAATGGATTAAGGACAAATAGTTTGGCAAAAGGGAAGTTGTAACACTCCTTGTATATCATCTTACTTTATAAGAAAAGTAAGAAGTTTATGAAAACTTGGACTTGTTATCGTTGGAAAAAGATCTAAAAATAAGAATTTTCCCTTCCCTTGAAAATTTAATTTCAGAAACACTTGATCAATGATAAAGGTTGACTACCAAAATCAGAGTTTGCGGAAACATAGTAAAATCATCATATTGTACCCCCAAAATATATCAAGTGTAACAAGTCCATTAATACCAAATAAGTATAATTATGAAACTGAATTCCTCTTATGATACCTTTTTCCAAAATATGTATCATATAAGTTCTATTAAAAATAGAAATGTTATAGAGCTGGTCACTGGTCCTTTGTCCAAACATCCTTCTGGTCGGATCCTCGATATCTGCACAACGGGTTCCCAACCCATACTTTCTATACTCTGCACGCACCTAAGGGACATCTCCCTTTACTGATTCTTGTGCAAGCTAGATGCACGATCAACACCTAATAAGGGCATGGGGGTTAGCTATACATATTCGCATAATCAAATGAGAATAAAACTAACATCCACAAGTTAACATGTAGCAAATCATGATGCATAATCATATGAGCACACCTGGTTAATCATAACAATTCTTTTAATGCAGGTGGCATGATGCATGATTTCCTTCCACAACTGAGGCCTCTAAAAGTCCATCTTGGACGTCCATCCAATACACCCTTGTGTTCCCGGAACACCGACATTCGTTCCCAGAACGTAATGCCGAACCATACTTGGATAATACGCATCACTCCCAGAGTGTGCACCACGTTCCCAGAACGTGTAGCAAACCATACTTGGATAAATAAGCACCACTCCCAGAGTGTGCACCACGTTCCCAGAACGCATAAAAACCAGGTCCCGGACACTGGCCACATATCTATAATGTGTCATCAAGTAGGTTGCATATCAATGTGTTCCCAGAACACTAACATACGTTCCCAGAACGTATAAAACCAGGTCCCAGACACTGGCCACATATCTATAATGTGTCATCAAGTAGGTTATAATTTGGTACTCCCGGAGTACCCTCCTCATATTCCCAGAATATGATAAACGTTCCTACCAACCAAACTTCCATTCTATATGAATGCACAATCATCAAGGTTGGTTTTATCTTTAATTCCATTATTATACCAACGTGTTCCCAGAACACTAACATACGTTCCCAGAACGTATCGCAACCCATACTTGGAATATATGAGGAAACCGCAACTGGTGGTTGGAGAGACAAAGGAACCCTAGGAATACACCTAGAAGGGGGGGTTGAATAGGTGTACAAGATACCTTGAAAGATTTTCGAATGAAACAAATCGAAACAATTAAAACAAAATATTTTTTCAAAAACTCTCAGGTTTACTCGAGTAGATTTCAGAGTACTCGAGTAGTACTCGATTAAAGACTCGTTTACTCGAGTATATTTGACAGAAACCAGAAAAATCAAGTTTTCATTCGCATACGAAAATCAATCAAGTTTTCATTCGCATACGAAAATCAATCAATTCACATAAAAGATCAGAGATTCAACAGAGATGACTAACACCTATATTCTTATTGATTAACCTAGTTATGAAAATGATTTTCCCTTTATCAATTTGAGCAATTAAAGATTCAATTCAATCAATTATGAAAATCAATCTTTCTAGGTTTTCAACCAAGAACGCAATCAAATGACTTGAATATAAAGAGTAAGAGTTTAGAGATACGACACAGCGATTTATCCTGGTTCACTTTCACCCGCTTGAAAGCTACATCCAGTCCCCACTTCAACCAAGAGAGATTCTTCACTATGAGGAATTAGAGTTCTCAAATTACAAGTGATTGCCTCACAAGACTTCCTTCTTGCTAGCCTACAAGATATAACCGACACCCTTGCCTTGTAATCCTATTGATCTTCTCTCTAATCTAACCTCTACCCCTTGTTGATAATCGACACAACAAGTCTTCAATTGCTTGATGATAATCCACACACCAAGGCTTCTCCTTGCTTGATTCACAACCAAGACTTCTTCTTCTTCAATGAACGTTGCTTGATGATAATCGACACACCAAGGCTTCTTGTTTGTTGTAGTGGCTTGCCTTATTGCAAAGATTACAACTTCAATGAATACACATAACAATCCTAATGAATCTCAATCAATAGCTATGACAAATCACACAAGAGATTCAAAGGTTCTTGATCAAAGAATATGAAAATATGAAAGCTTTGATCTTTGAAATTGAGAGAGAATAGAGTGGCTTGATTCTTTGTAAAATGAATATCAAAATGATGGGTTATGATCACAAAGGTTAGGAAAAGGTTTTTATAGAATACCCAAAAGTTATGACACTTGAAAACTGATTTTGAGAAGTGAAAATCGTATTTTAAAAATCAGTTCAGCAGTGTTTACTCGAGTAAATTGCAGCATACTCGAGTAGTACTCGATTAAACAAACTCATACTCGAGTAAAACTATACTGCACTTGTTTAAAACTTGTTTTCTCAAAAGCCAACCTTTCCTTTAAAACCTTTAAGCCACCTATTGATTCTAGGTTAAGTGAAAACTCAAATTATGATTAAATCATGACTTATGAATGAGATTCACTACCCTCTAAACAAACTACCCAAATGAAAACCTATGAAGCTTGAGAGGCAAAAGATAAAACAAAAAACAATTACACTCAAACTTAAGTCTTCATGAGCTTGTTCTCTCTTCTTCACTTGATGTTTGTTGTTGCTTGTTGAACTTGAACGTGATCATCACATGATAGCTTGTTCAAAACACTTTGTCATTATCAAAACATTCATCATGGAACTTACAATATAATCAAGCACCACTCCCAGAGTGTGCATCACGTTCCCAGAACGTGTCCAAGAAACCATGTCCCAGAAATGGCCACATTCCCAGAATGTGTCATCAAGTTGGTTGCATCAGTTTAGTACTCCTAGAGTACAGGGTTGTGTACCCCGAACATCACAAACAATCCTTGCCAACCTATTTCAACACCTTTCTCTATGCATGCATCACATACATAATTACTAAGGTTGGTCTTTCCATTAATTACTGTGATTTAGAAATATTCCAATTTCTCTTTTGAACGATTTATTTGAGGTATAGTCTTTGACACAAAATTCTCTTTTGAATTATCTCAAGACATGCCTTTAAACTTAGATTGGGTAAAACAAAGTCAATGGTATTCAAAAACTTAACTTTTTATTTTTCAGATTCAGGTACTAACCGGTTACAGTTCCAGGCTAACCGGTTAGAATTACAGACCTAAACTGTTTACCATTGTAATTCAGAAAACCCTTTTTCTTGAATTCCCTACCCAATCCATAAACCAGTTTAACAATGTTTATACCTCAAAACCACTGTTTATATCATTCAAAAGTCTAAATCACATTTCATTGTCCAATGAGCATAATTTCCTCTTGAAACTATCTCATTACCTTAAGGTATTAACTCTTTAACTGCAATCTGAACTATAACAGTGAAATCAACTTATTTTCAGATTGTTTTCCATGAAATTAAGGCCTAGATTTGAGTAGGATTTGTAAGACCACAATGCTGATTTTGTAAACTTATTTTCTTTTGCATTTTAACAGGGTCTAACTGGTTACGAATATCGAGTAACCGGTTAGATTATGCAGTCTGACACTAAAACATGAGTTTTAACAAACCATTCTCTTCACTACTCAAATCTAACCAAATTTCAACCTTTAACAGAGTACATATACCTTAAATAAATATGTTTAAACACAGAAACATATCTATCTTGCATGCATTCAATTTGGATACACAAATTGCACATAATTGCACATATTTCACAACTTAATGCATCAATTCACATAATATCCAAGTAAGTCATGAAATCAACATCAACATAGCTTGCATGCATTCAGATAACATTGCTCAAAACATCATTTGAGCTCAAATTGGCCTCCAAGCCATTTAACCATTTCAACTTATGCCCTTTGAGTCTCTTGGTGACTCATCCTATATTCTACCACAATTTATTCTCATTCTAGCAAATAGTAAGCTTCCCCCTTACCTCTAAATGGTGCTTGATGAATGTAATCACTGATTCTTCAAGGAAATTGATTAAATCCCAAAAGCTCTGCCTCAGCTAGAACAGGTTCAACAGAGTGATAAAACCAGCAAAATCGACACATGAAAAGGTCAAAGAAATTGGGGATAATGGTTAGGTTTTACTCTATGCAACATGCACTAAAGGATCGAATAAATTTGAGACTCAAAAAGTGCATGTGCTTACCCAAATCGAAGTCCAAAGCAAGCTCCAGGAACTCAGAATCAGTGTTGACAGCTTCAACACTCTTACTTTGCAAGCTTCGTTCTCTCAACTTAGGGACTCTCAACTCACGATTTTTATATCAATACAAAGCCCTTGATGTGATCTTTGTAATAGTGTATCACTCATGTTCTAACCCTCAGAAACGAAGGAGAATTACAGGGACGAATCTCAGAACCCTAACTCAGCTTCAACACCAACAGTCCATCAAAGAACCTTCAATTCGACTCTCAGATCGAGTATTTATAGAGAAATTGACGAACATGCAGCACGACACGTATTCCCCATTGGAAATCGAAGGGTGTTCGTGGCAATTCGTGGTTAAATCGGTTGATTACTCATCACAATCCACTATCCAGGTTTCCTGAGTTCATCGTGTAACCGGTTACACAGCCCTTCTAACCGGTTACATACTGATAAAATTCAAAAATTAATAATTTAATTACTCTTTCTTCAAAAACCTTTTTAATATTGCAATTAGGTCCCAACCCAAGGACTAAATTACAATATTCACATTTTTGTACAAAATAACCATATAAAAATATATCTCATATTTTTATATAATAAAAACACATAATGTACAAAAACTAAAACCTTCAAAATCAATTATAAAATAATTGTTATAATTAATTTCTTGGTTATTTGGGAGACGAAAATTAGGGGTGTTACAGAAGTGATGTTAATTGAATCATAAATTAGAGGATGGTGATTGAGTGACAAGGAACCTTGATGGATGTCGTGCCTGATTAAATGTGTTAAGTGTAAATGTGACCATAACGGTTGAATGATAATATGTGTTATTGAGATGATGTTGTGCTTGAATATTCATGATGTGTGATTTGGTGATGTTTATAAATTAAGTGCTTATTTTGTGAAATGAATGTGATATGATGATGATTAGAAACCAAGGCAAAGAATGGAAATCATATGTGAATTAAATGATTATGGAAAGTGCAGTGAATTGAGTATCGGTGCATTGACAGACTAGGTGCCCCTGCCAGGTGTACTAAATTCCCAAGGGCCAAGTGCTCACCAGGCCAAATTCCCATTAGGTCCAAATGCCCTGTTAGGCGTCAATGCACCAAGACTTAATTCACTGCCGAATTAATTGATATAAAATGTGTTGGAAATGTGAAAACAAGAATGAAATCAAATAATTGAAATGTACAATGTTATGTGGAATTTATGATAGCATAGCTTGACAGGGTGAAGCCTTTTGGGTGAGAAAGTCCTGGTTGAGCGAGAGACCCTTGGGTGTGCCAAATGCCTGGCAGGAGCATTAAAATCCTAGTGATGCAAACCGATTGTAACCAGGAGAGTTACCCGGGCGCAGTAAGACGTTATCGCGCTTGTGGGTGCGAACGCAGTAGGTCGTGACCAAGGGAGAGTTACCCGGGCGCAGTAAGACGTTATCGCGCATGTAGGTGCGAACGCAGTAGGTCGTGACTAGGGGAGAATGTAAATGAAACATACCCGGGCGCAGTAAGACGTTATCGCGTATGTAGGTGCGAACGCAGTAGGTCGTGACCAGGGGAGAATGTAAATGAAATATACCCGGGCGCAGTAAGTCGTACCAGCACGTGAGTGCGGACGCAGTAGGTCGTGACCAGGGACAAATTGAAAGTGAAATGTGAATTTAACGAAATTGAAAAGTAACTTAAGGTTGAATGTAGGATTGCTAGGAAGGTAGTATGGACATAAGGCCTAAGTTGTTGAAAAGGAACTTGTATGTGATTACATGAAAAGGGATATTAGGTTAATGGCTAGTTTTTATTGTAATAGGGCCTAGTTTGTCAGCTATGCTTCTTAGAAGCTATTTTCATTAGTACTGTGTAATGCTACCCTTCTTGCTACACTTTTACAGGTACCGAAGGAGCATACACAAGTCTGGCCGAGCAGGAGTACATTCCACGTGGTGGAATGTATATAGTATTTAGCGACCATCTATCGGTCATGGGTTATTTTGGGAAGCTTTATTGTATTTCAATTACTTTGTATTTTTTTGGAAAACTAAGAGCATGAGAAGTTATTTGTATTTCTTTAGAACTAATGTTCTAAGTGGACTAAACTCTATTTTGGGCCCTGCTGGCCTCTGATGAATATAAATGTGTTTTTCTAAAAGTGTGCAGGTTAAACTAAAACTTTGGAAAATCCAATAAACAAAGAAAACTCCGTCCGATTTCACGGAGAATTTTCATAAGCAAATCATATGATTACGAGTTTTCTTATGAAATGAAACTAATCAAATGTTTTAAAAAGAAATTTTCAAGTCTATATTTTTAATCTTAAGGGTAATTATGGGAAAATAATTTAGGTGTTACACATAACATCTTAAGAATAAATCTAATTTTTTATTTACTACAAATCATACTGTTAAGCACCTTATAACAACTACCATGTTCAGGCCATTCATACAGCATGACTTTAAAGTATTTTTCTTTTGATGTAAATTTTCAATCAGACCAAGCAGTAAATAAATTTTGCCAAATCATGTTATAAACACATATAACTAAATGAGAGCATAGATTCAAGTATTCAAAGTTCAAAATACTTTTTCTATTATTAATGAAATTAAATTACAGACTATCAACAGAACACAGAAAAATCACTTTTAAGCATCAGTACATTCCCAAAATCACTCTTATACTTCCTTTTAAATTTTTAAATACTTATAATAAAGATCTTAGCATAAAGCACACATTACCAATTATTTCAAAATGATTTTTATCCTTGATGCAACTATTTTACAATCTTGGACAACACATATACTATTCCTAAAAAATCAATTTTCTACTAAACAGATTATCGAAAACACATGCCACTTTTTCCTAAATTTTCATTACAAGTCCTATTCTAATAAAATGATTGAATATGATTCAAATAAAGCATATTAGTTTGCTGGACAGACACCATAAATCCAGTTGCATCACTTCAAGAATTTGAACTAACATAATCTAACATTCCTATTTATACTTTAATTACATATAAACAAGTTAAGCATAGTACACACCCACAAAAATCATTATTTGGGGCCTTATACCTTATGAAAATAATACTTTTCAACATTAAGAAAATTTCCAGATCTAAATATATTTTTATCAGAATACATAATACACACAGATAACCATTTATTCACATCAAATAATCAATTAAAAATAATCAAACATTTTTGTTTTTCTCTTCAATAAATTCGGCCAACATTATATACATAAAAGAGTACTTTTTAAATTTTCAAACACACATATGTACTTTAGTCACATAATTTCATATACTCAAAATAATCAATTTGACACAAAGATAATCACCTTTTAAGAAAAATTACTTCTGTACAGTAACTAGTTTACAATTCATACTAACTACATAGTCAGACATTTACACAATCACAAGATAAAAATTACCTACCTACTCCTAAATTTACCAAACCAAATATTATAAACCATTTGTAACTTCAAATCAGAAATCAATTATACTTTACTGTTAACACCATAAAATCCAGAATTTCTTCTGTTTTCATAAAACTATTTTCATTTCACTTTCATAACCAAAACATCAGAGATCAAATAATCATCCATTTGTTCACACTCTTTTTAAGAAATAAGTCTCATAACATAATAACAACAACTACCACCCTATATATATATATATATATATATATATATATCACGGCCAAAAATAAAACAAGGCAAAAGAGTAAAATTTTTTTTTCTTTAATACCTTAAATCTTATATGTAACATCCCAAATTTATTCCAAGCAATAATTAATTAATTAATATAATTAAAGTGGAAGGAATGGGTAGATTAATGACTTAACGAATTTTGGTAGATAGGTGAGTGGTGATTATAGGTCCTAGGGATTGTATAGAAGGCAATTGTGGCTTCGGGCAAAGTCATATAAGCGAAATCGGGAGTTAAATCAGCGTTTTCGATGTTAGAAATCGACCAAAAAGAGAAAATTAGAAATTTATTATAGGAAGCTAAGAAAATAAATTCCACCGTTGGATGTGAAGTTTATGGGGTAAAGAAGCATGTCTAAAAATTTGGGCCCGATTCGACGGTTGACGAAAAAGTTACGGCAAATCGAAGTTTCAAGTTCCTGGTGCACGCCCAGGCGCACCGGTGCACGCCCAGGCGCACCAGGGTGCAATTGGTGGACCAACTCAGGGAGCTAGATGCTCAGGCGCGCCAATCATGCGCCCAGGCGCGTCCCGTGCGCACCAGCCAAGGGAAAATGGCGCACCAGCACGCCCCACCAGCACCAGCACGCGCGCTCGCTCGCATCAGCAGCACCAACTGGTGCGTGACCGCGCTCAGGCGCGTCTGAACCGCGCTCAGGCACGCGCGACACCAGATCAGATCTGGTGCGTTGGTTTCAGCTTGGGCACCAAGTTGCCCAGCCCCAACCGTCCGATTCACTTTGTCTTGGCATAAAACAAACTACAACAACAACAACACGACATTTCCTCCATCATCAACATCATCTCTTCCTCCTCCTATTCCATCATCCTCCTCATTCTTCCATACTCTCCACCCTTCTCTCCTCCTTGGTCCAAGAAGCTCAAACCAACATCAATCATATAAACCCCAAGAATCAAACCAAGCAACCATCATACTCACCATTCCACCAAGAACCCAACTCCATCATCCTCTTCTATTTCCATTTCCCTCTCATAAAACAAAGAACAAAGCTTATCATCATCTCCTTCCTTCCTTTATGATTTAAGAAACCAAAACACCAAGAGCCAAGCAAGAAATCCATCAACACAAACCCTCCTCCTCCTCTCCTAGAAATCGTGAGCCTCCCTCCCATATTCTTTGGGTTGTTCAAGCTTCCACTATCATGGGGACCCCTTCATGTTCATGCTCCACCGTCCTAATCCTTTGTTAGCAAGCACTCTAAGTGGACTCAAACTAGGAGCAAGGGAGTCAAGCTAGGGGAGCTTAAATTCAAGGTGTTGGGCTAGAGCTTGGAGTTTATCATCATCCTCCATTAAGAAGGTAAGAGGGTTCGTATTACCTTAGCTTAGGAAGTAGATTCTCTTTAGTTATAGCGATGGCTAGGGGTAGAGAGGGAATATAGCATAAAAACCTTAGGATATTTGATAATGAAAATAAAGGAAGCAATTAGTGGAGAATAGAAAGAGTAACTAGTGAGATTTGTGAGAACAAATGCATGAATAATAGTGGATAAGAAGTGAATAATAGACAAAGTAGATATATATAATTAGAGGGTAATGAGAATAACTGGATGACAAAACATAAGGAAATTATAAAGGAACTAAGAGTGAATGATGGAGCAAAAATAATTAGAGATTCATTGTAAGCTTGAAAAGGCATGGAAATTGTGGAAGGAATGAAATGTTATATTATTGGGATAACCAAGAGATAGGTAAAGAAAAGGGAAAGTGTTAGTGATAGACTTGTTTTAATTTAGGAGTACGAGGTGCAATAATTAAGGAAAATATAGAGATAAGTATGCTAAGTAAAAAGGATAATTGTTGTAGATAATGACTTGAGTTGAATAATGGAATTGAAAGGAAATTAGATAATAAATGGGTTAGTAATGAGAGTAATAATTGGACAATGGGAAATTATATTGTTAATGTGAGAAAGGACCACCTATTTAGGTGTGGGTATAGGAATGTGAAAGGTGAGTTTAGGTATGAACGACCCCTCCCAAAGGGAGTGCGACAATACTAACGATTAGGATGGACCCTTCCAAATGGAAGTGCGGATAGGCGTAAATTCATAGGATCCTCCCTAAGTGGAGTGCGAATATATATACATATATATGGACCCTCCATAACGGAGCGTGTATAGATTAGGTTTGACCCTCCATAACGGAGCGTGTATAGATTAGGACGGACCCTCCATAACGGAGCGTGTATAGATTAGGTTCGACACTCCATAACGGAGCGTGTGTAGAGTAGGACCCTCCACAATAGAGTGTGAATTTTAGACCCTCCCGTAGGGAGTGTGACTAGGTATAATTAGGACCCGCCCTTGTGGTGTGCGATCAATGGAAATAATACCCACCGAAAGGTGCGCGAAAGAATGAAATGGAAAGATTAGAAAGGCATAGGGAAATCATGTAACTGAAATCATAGGGAAATATTGAGCTGTATAAAAGGAAAGTGAGGTAGTATATGATTTGGATAGTATGGAGTAGGGTAGGACCTTGGTTTATTACTATGCTTTCGTAGAAGCTATATTTCTAAGTTCTGTGTAATGCTACCCTTCTTGATATACTTTTACCGGTACCGAAGCGGAGCATGCACTAGTCGTGGCCGAGCAGGGGCACACTCCACAACATGGAGAGTGAACGTTAGGGGGTGATATTATATTGGTCCAAGAATTTAACTTTGGCTTTTGATGTATATAAATATTATGTAATGCCTTTTGGGGAAATTAAACTATTTTATAACTTGATTATTATTGTTTTGGAGACGATGTACTCGAATGTAATGAACTGATTTGTATTTTGCCCTGCTGGCATACTGTTGATTATATGAAAATATTTATCACAGGTTTTCAAGGCGAACTCTTATTTTTGGGATATCCATAAAACAAAGGAAACTCTGTCTGATGTGACACAGATTTTTACAAGCTAAAATGGTTTTAAAAAGAAATTTTCAAGTCACTAAATAAATCGGGGTAGTTAGAATGTTATTTAAGATAGGGTGTTACATTATAGTTTCAGTAACACAAAATTTTCCAGAATATTACTTAGTTTCCATTCCTTAAACATTCATTTTGAATCCAAACAAAAGAAATAAAATACTTTAAACAGATACAAAATTTCTATAAAATATAAATTCCTATATTGTAAGAACACAAAATTTCAGAATATTATTTTCCTTTTGTGCTACAAAATTCGGTCATCTCAAGGCCAAGGAAAAGGGGAGATTATTCTCTTTAAACAATTCATTTTGTCCCTTTCCTTTTAACCTTAATTCATTTGACCACAAAAAACAAAATACCACCAATAAATACATAGTTCATTCTAATATAAAAAGAAGAAGTAGAAACTTTTAGTTCTTACTATTATAAAAAGAATTAGGGATTCTAATAACAGTAGAAGAAGAGATGAAATAGATTAAGAATAGAGACTTAGAGTTACCTCTCCTCCTAAAGCTAAAAGACTTCCCCAAAGTGAGAAAATTTCCCTCCTCTTCCTCTATGCAACTCGCCACCCTCTCTCTCTTTTCTCTTAGAATTTTTTCTCAAAATAACAACAAGTAGTGTGTGAAAAAGTGAGAGGTGTGATGGTCTATTTATAGGTGAAAAGGAGTCAAAATTTCCCCCTCATTCTGATCAAAATTCATCCCCACTCCTCGTCAAAGATGAGTCATCAACTTAACTTCATCACTTGGAAACTCACAAGCATTAAATGGGATTTTTCCAAAAACTATGGCTTATTAACTTAAGAATGATTCCTCACAATTTTCAGAAAATTCTCCTCTCTCCCTCCTAATATATTTGGACGGTGCACACAAAAAAAAATAAGGAGAAAAAATTTCATTGGTCCATTTTGAATTCACCACATAATTGACCAATCACATAAAAGCTTTCATTTTTAATAATTCAGAAATAATTAGGAAAATGCTAATATTTGGACTGTGCAACCAGTAGGCATTTAGATAAATATTTATATATATAAATAAAATTTTATAGTCCAATAATTTATTTTATGCTCCAAAATAATTTTTCTAAGTTAAAAATACCAAAAATTCGTTTTTCCCTACTGTACAGTAATTTTTCGTATATGTCAAAATAAAAATTTTCTTTTCACATATTATGATACTACATTTCAATACGATCGTTTTCATATAAAATTTATAATTTTTGGACTTATGGTTTGAAAGTTATGGATTTTTGAAGCTCTGTGTTGAAACACTATTTTTAATTATGGCATTTTGGCCACAGGCCAGCAACAGTTTTATCTTGCTTTTCATACGAAATCTGATTTGAAACCTAGCTTAAGACTGTTCAAATGACTTGGAAATTTTATATGATGAACTTTAGCATATATTTGTATGTTCTGGAAATTTTGAAGGTTAAACAAGTTGATTTGGTATAGTTTTAGATTTTATCTTTTGTGCCTTCCCGTAATTGAACAAAAGCTTTATTTAAATGTTTTCGACAAACATGAATTTTGTACTTCATTTCATGACTTTGCTGGATCTGTATGGTGATTATAATTTCTTGAAATAATTGAATGAGTGATTGCTTGATGGTATGTTTAGACTATGCATGAATGAGTTTGCAAAGTTAATTGTTTACGGTGTTTCGGTCTAGACTATTAGTTTGAAATTATGATTTGAAAATGTGCTATGTGCTATGTGCCAAATGGTTTGTTTTAAGTGGTGCATGTTAATTGAACTACTTTGTTTAAGTGTTATGTTTGAAAATAAATCATTTCAAATGTTCATTTTAACATGGAGTGTTAAAGAGATTAAAGAACGATTTTTCGGTGTTTTCGAATCTTGGTTGTGGCTGTCCAGAATGGACCAGCAACCAATTCATTTATTTAAATGGTTTGTCTTATTTGAAGCATCATGCTGCCCACATTTGATTTTAAGTGTTTGAACTTGAGAAAGTGTTGACCAAAGTGTTTATTGAATTGTTTTCAAGATGCTTAGTTTGTTTATGGATTTAAATTAGTTTTTGACAATGGAAAATGAATTTAAGACTTAGAATACGATGCTATCCAGAGTTTTTATAAGTTGTATTTCGTATTTAAAAATTTTTTCAAAGTGATTTGAAGTTGAGTTTTGATGAGTATTTAATATAAGATGAAGTTGGTTTGAAAAATGCGATTTTACAATGTTTTCGGATTTTCTAAAGAGTGATTTATGGACTTGTATCTTTGCTGTCCAGATTTTATTTAAATTGTTTTTCAATCCTAAAAATGTGTGTGGTTGGTTTTAAAGTTTAAGTTTTAAATGGTACGTGATTTAAGAAAAGTTGGATTTCAAAAATGACGTTATTCGATGTTTTCGGGATCGAGCGAGCTGCTGTCCAAGACGGACCAGCAACCGATCCATTTATTTAAAATGATTTCATTGATTTTCTATAATGATTTCAAAGTACTTAAATTATAGTGAAAGTTGGATTTTGATTTGAGAAAGTCTTGAAGTTTTACGATTTTTCCGACAAGAAGTGAAAGGAGTTTTCGAAAAACACGTTTTGGATTTTAAGTATGACGATCATTTAGATAGACTAGTAACGTTAGTGTCTCCTATCTAGTATAAGGTGCGTATAAGTCAAGAACCTGGAGCAGCTGACAGTTGGGAGGACCCGCAACGATTTCGGACAAAGTAATTGCTGGAGTTGAGGTGAGAGAGAAGCTTCCCTAAGACACCGTGGTATTTAGGTGATCTATTAGGACACTCCGTACTCTCTCAAAGTCGGAGTAAAGGTCTATTGTAGCTAGTAGTATACCCGATAAATTGTGTTCCTTGTTTGTATCGTGGTATACAAAGACTCAGACCTATACCATCACATGGTATTGATTGATTGTTATATTTGTTATGTTGAGATATATTACTTATATTGTCATTGCATGAGCATAATGCATCATCCCGCGATATAAGATAAGAATAGTAAAGACATTAGAAAACTATAAGAAATCCCCCAAAGAATAGAACGAAACTTTAACGGATAAGACACGCTACGGAACCGGATGATGCCGATGCGCCCGCGTCCGAGGATCGAGCTGACGACATGGCTAGTGGATTAGTGCCTGGACGACGATGATGCTTTTGGACCAGACGCAATGATTGCCGAATTCTACAAAGATAGTTTCCATATGGTCATAGCCATATGTCGAGATAGCTTCCATATGGTCGTAGCCATATGTTGAGAGTGAGATAAGATAGGTCGGAGCCTATCTAGTGAAGATTGTGGATATCCCGCATATAAGTAGCTATATGCTAGAGGTGATTCTGGGTGGGTCGTAGCCCGTCAGAATGATGATTGATATTCCGCTTATAGTCGTAGCTATATGCCGATGGTGATTCTGAATGGGTTGTAGCCCGTCAGAAAGATTGTGGATATCCTGCATATGGTCGGAGCCGTATGCCGAAAATGATTCAGGATGGGTCGGAGCCCGTCAAACATGGTAGTCGAGTCTCACAGAAGCATTCCGCATATGGTCGGAGCTGTATGACGGAGATGACTTAGGATGGGTCGACGTTAGGACAGACGAGTATAACCTCACGACTTAAAGCCCTGACCCGAAGTAGTGGAGAGGAAGATACACCTGAATTACCCTCGTGGTGTTCAGCTGGATGATTTAGATAGGGGGCGGCAATGACGGTGATTCGTCAAGAAGCCTTGAGAAGTCTATCTAGGTGGGAAAAACCATAGGGGCCCTGGCTGAACCGGTCGGAGCTGGTCACCCAAGGGTGTGGACGAAGTACCACACGATCACTAGACGGACGACTAACACCCCCCTTGACTAAATCTTGATCAGTGAGAGGGATGCTCGAACACGGTTGGATGTGCCCTTTTTCTCGAGACTTTATTTATTTTGCCATCCGTAAAAGGCCGGTGTGGTTAGAGATCCTGTACTCCTGATTGGTTAGAGATTCTGTCTTCCCCCTTCCCTGTGGACTTCTGTGATGATGTCCACAGGTGACAGAGTGAGTGGATTATCTTGGTAGTCGACAATTCAAGTGATGGCTTACAAAGACACGACCGCGACGGAGTCTCGAAGGAGAAAGAAGTCAGGCTCGGCTTGAGGACTCGGTGGTTGATGATTCGACCCTTCTGAGGAGCATTGCGTTGGACGGAGGTCTACTGTTATAGTATCTATGTCCAAGTATTGTACTCCCTTACCAGGTACTTAGACATCATTAGATGCATCCACATGTGCACCCGAAAGATGTTTTATAAAGCTGGATAATCAATGTTAAGTTTTCTGGTTAAACATAAAAGATATGGTCTATTAAATGTGATTTGTGAAAGCAAGTTTCAAAGTGCGATGTTTCGTAACATCTCTGTTTGGAACTTGAAGTATAACGTGAGATATGAGAATCAAATTTCTATCGCAAAAATAATTTGATAAAAGGTTTTGTAACTTGGAGATTCTCATGTCCATGTTATGTTATCAAAAAAAAAAGGCCCAAATTTTCACTACATTTAATTAAAGAAATTATATTTTCAAGTTCACAAATCGGGGTGTTACATTTGTGGTATCAGAGCAATGGTTGTCCTAAGTAGCCTGATATATGGGCTTACATGCTTTGTTTGTGTGCAATTGTTTGTGTGTTAGTGTTAAGATTACGATGAGTGAGAATAGAAGTATGAAGTTGTGTGAACGCTCGTTTTGTCTCTATCGTTCTATCTCTCTATCTCTGAAGTGCGTCGGGGATTTGTCTACGATGCGTACCAAGAACCGAGACTAGCGTCCTCGTGAGACCTTGTTTTGTGTGACCTGAACCTTCTCTTGTTTGTTGAAGCCCTCTGTAACAGCCCAGCCCCAGCCAGCCGTACGGTACTGGGCACTGGGACCAGCGCACCGCCACGTGGATATTGTCCCAATTTGGAAATAGAATTTTCACTAAAAATTTGCGCCATTTTTTTTATAAACATTTATTACGAAATATCATTTAAAGGTAAGTTTGCATATAAACTTAGTTTCAAAATATTTTCTCAACTTTTCTTTTCAAAGATTGTATTACATAAATAACTTAGTTTCTTGAAAAGGTTTTACTACTTGCATCTAATCCTATTTTCCAAAATGAAGTGCCACTACATATTTCCATTCACCAAAACATAACGGTTTGAAATGCGGAATTATAACATCATTATATTAATTTCCAAAATGACCATCATAGTAAAAAGTGTTTCGGCCAACGGCCATTATCCAACATAAAAGCCAAATAACATAAACATAGGGTGTACATAGAGTTAAAGAGGGTTCATCATCCAAGACTCAAAACAAACAGAGATCAATACTACTAAGAACTAAACTACTCGCCATCATGCGTCCTCATCAGGGTCCTCCTCCGGATCTTCTTCTTCTTCTGGGTCTTCCTCCTCTTCTGGATCCTCCTCCTCATCAACATTGTGATTAGTAGGTGGAGCATTATGAAAAGCATGAGGTCCACCAGGCATAAGATCCCTCAGACGATATCGCACTTCCTCACGGTCCGTAGCTACTCCTCGTAATACATGATCTCGATCGATAATAATGAGTCTTGTTGGTCCCTCCCAGATCCATCCGTTTGTAGTTCTATGCCATTGTCCCCCCATTAAAGGAGACATCTCCACTTGAATTACCCGGTCCACCATCTAATAATTTCGTAGATAAATACAAGATGCATAACAGAAAAATAGAGAGAGTTAGCGACCAGACGATCAAGACGTCGACGGCATGGGCTTACTCCATGGGTCGCGTTAGGACTAATCACAAAGTATAACATTCCATAATAACATCAAGTCACAAAATCATTGTTACGACTTCATCTTTATAACAACTTTATATTATTAATCAAGAGTTCTATTATAAAATTATTCCATTAAGTCTTTCATTACCATCAACGATTTAGGGAGAGAAATCATTGAGGTAAGGGAAATTAGCACACTCGATACATCTCCTCCTTCAATATCCAACCACATCCTAGTTCGGAAAGCAGATGGGATGCACAGGAATCCTAACCATGCTGACCTCAAAGCCAAAGGGTACGTACCAACGGTAACCACGCAAGTTGGCCAGCAACAAAATACAATAACAGTTCATTATTTCACAAAGAAAAACAATGGCTTCTAGTCCCATTCGGATTCCCTCTACACCATCTAGGATTTGTTCAAGGAGGCGACAGCTCTATCCCTAGTTCGCGTTGTAGTACTTACTACGATCAACGCCCAGCAGGTGACTTTGACCATTGCAGCATCGTTCCGCCTAGGGAAGCGCTCATAGGCTTCTTGACGAGTCACCGTCATTGCCCTCCCCTATCACAATCACCACTTGGAGGGATGCAGCATCCCTCCAAGTATACGGTATCTTTCCTCTCCACTACTTCACTCTCAACGTAGTTAGAAAGGATTAAAGCTTAAAGGTATATTAAATCTTTTAAGTCTTTTATTATCCTAAGTGGTCGACCCATTCTAAGCCTCGCTTCTAACGGGCCTCGACCTCTAAGGGTAACAGCAAACAAACTCCCTATTGTACAGTGGAATCCACAAGACAAAACCACGGCACAGTTATTCACGTGATTTGTCACTTAAGGGGAAAAATTACAAGTCAATGTGCCACGATGCACCATCACTGTACACAATCTTCAACTTCGTATTGTCACAACGTTAAACATTTTACAGCTTCTCTTAAACAATATCACAAATACAAAGCCTTGCTTCTTTCAATATTTCCATAATCTCTAAATCAATAATCTTTCATAGCTTATATAATAACATCTCACAATTGCACAACATAATTATTATCATTTCCAGATTCAATTGAACAATATCTCATAATTATTTTTCATAATAGCAAAAAAATATAGTCATAACAACATCATACAAATAGAGTTACTAACGCACGAAGGACGACTAAACATTCACAATCAATTGTCGTCTCGTGTCTTGACACGTAACTCGGATTCCGACTTTTGAGATGATCGAAATCATCCTAATGATTACATGGTGCCATTATGTCTACAGGTTGCTACTCTCTCACCATGGTATGATGTGAAAGAATTAAGATCTGCTCGATTCACAGTAGCGCTATCGTTTTCCTATTGCAAACCTTTAAATCAACCACATTTACAAAATAGCTTTATAAATATCCATACCAACTTAAAATTAAAATTACTATAACTTTTTGGACAAATCCATTTAAAAATCCTTGATGTTTTGAAAATACATAAAACTCTTTAGAAAATAAATTACTCCTTTAAAAATCAAGACCTTTTTGGAAAATCAAGCACAGACTACAGTATCAGGAAATCACATCTTCTTTTTAGCTTTTAAATCATGAAAATCTTTTCCAATTGCAATATAACTTTTAAAACATAATCATTACACTTTAAGAATAATTCTAAATTTTTCTTTTACTATAAATCTTATTCTTAAACACCTTATAACAACTACCATGTTCAAACCACTCATACAACATGACTTTAAAGTATTTTTCTTTTGATGCAATTTTTTATCAGACCAGCAGTAAACAAATTTTGAAAATTCATGTTATAAGCATATATAATTAAATAAGAAAATAAACTCAAGCATTCAAAGTTCAAAATACTTTTTCTACTATTAATTAGATTAAGTTACAGACTACAGACAGATTACAGAAAATTCACTTTCAAGCATCAGTACACTCACAAAGTTACTTTTATACTTCCTAATAAATTTTTAGATACTTATAATAAAGATTTTATCATCAAGCATACATCACCAATTATTTCAAAAATGATTTTCGTTCTTGATGCAACTATTTTGCAATTTGGGCAGCACATACAGAACTTCTTAAAAATGAATTTTCTCCTAAACAGTTCATTGAAAATGTAACACCCCTAATTTTCGTCTCTCGAATAATAAGAAATTAATAATAAAAAGTTTTATTATTAATTTATAGAATTTTTCTAAGTTTATGTTTTGTATTTAATTAACCTTAAATATAAAAATAAGTGGAAATATTTTTATATGGCAAATAAATGCAAAATATAAGGAAATTGCATTCTGGTCCCTGGGTGAGGACTAAAAAGCAATATTAGAAAGGTTCTTGGAGGGAAAGATTTAAAAATAATAATTTTTAAATTTTGAACTGATCTAACCGGTTAGTAATGCCCTGTAACCGGTTAGACGATGAACACAGAAACTGGTTTAGTGGATTTTGATGAGTAATCACTTGGATTACTCGTTAATCGCCACGATTGCTGCATGAATTGAGTGGCAATACACGCGTCAAGGTGCATGTAATCTGGATTTGGCTATAAATAGGTGGATTGTTGATGGATTGGGGGTTGATCAACTGATTCTTGCTGAAGAAGGGTGAGTTAGGGTTTTGATTTCGTGAGGACGATTTCTCCTTCGTTCTTGAGAGTTTGAGAGTGAGAGATACACTTCTGATCAAGAGCTTTTCATTGATATATACCTTGTGAGTTAAGGGTTCTTGTGTGTGGGGAAATCAACCTTAGAAATTGGAGCTGGAGAACTGAACTCTGTTTTCTCTTGGTTCTGGAAGCTGAGTTCGAGCTTCGATTTTGGTAAGCACAGATCATGTTTAAGTTTCAAATCACTTTTATTTTCTAGTGCATGTTACCAAGATCAAGTTCTAATCGTTTTCCCCAATTTCTTTGGTCAAATTCCATGTTAATTTTGATGATTTCTGGACCCTGTTGCTGGAAAACGAAACTGGAAACAGAACTTTGGTTCTGAGAGGATCTGTGGAGTTTCCTGCAAATCAGTGTCAAACTTTCATCCAAATCAACTTAGAGGTATGGGAGAAGTTTCACTATACTAGATTTAGACTAAATGTCAAAGGATTTAGGATTTGAGTTCATGAAACTCAAAAGGGCATTATGTGTTTTTAAGCACCAAGGCTTGGAGGCCAATTTCTTGCTCACTGTGGTTTTGAGCAAGTTTTAATTGATGCATGCAAGCTAAATGATGACTGAATTCTGTGTTTAAGTGTTTGATTTCAGTTTTGTGGTGCTAAATTGAGTTTATGTGAATTTTCATGTAATTTAATTCAATAAACTTGATGCATGCAATATGAATGTGTTTCTGGGTGTAAACATGTTTAATTTAAGGCATAAGAACTTGGTGTATGCTAGAAATTGGTTAGATTTGAGAAAGAAAGAAAATGAGTTGTTAAAACTCTTGTTTTAATGGTTAGACTGCATAATCTAACCGGTTATACGATTTTCGTAACCGGTTAGACACTGTAAATTTTCAAAGAAAAATCAGTTTGCAAATCAGTCCTGAAACTTTCAATGGTTTTTACTCAAATCTAAGCCTTAATTTCCATACACAGAGTCTTAATATAAGTTGTGATAATGAATTCTGGAAAAATTTGATGTTATTGAAGTTTGTGGTGGACTCGGCCTACCCGAGGTCCACGTGGCCCCCACTCAGGACCTGAGGACCCTTCAGTAGGCCCTCTGTATGTTCGGCCGAGCTCAAGGCTCAACGGCCGAACAGACATCGGACACGGGCCGATATCATGCTCTCACCCCTCTGTGCTCTGGGCCGAGCTCAAGGCTCAACGGCCGACCAGACACCAGATACGGGCCGACCTCACACTCCTACTCAGGTCCGACGTCCAAGTCCGACACTTTCCCAAGTCCGACACCAAGGACATGATGACGTCTTCCCTCCTTATCCACAAGGACAGCTCATCCACTCATAGCTCATTACAGGCTGGCCCTACTTGGGCCTCAAACAAGCCCATTAGGGCAACCAGCTCTCTCCTATATATATCCCCCTCTCCCTAGGGGCTAAGGTACGTCTCTCTAACCTAAGAACTACGTGTGGCTTGATTCCCCTATCATGGGATACGTAGGACCAGGGTCACCCTCGTCAGCTGCAACAACCCCCAAACACCTCATGTGGTGCTTCCGGCCTAGGGACATCACATTGGCGTCGTCTGTGGGGATCGATAAACTCCGATTCCCATCCACAATTACAAAAAAAAAATAATATAGAAAAATAAAGAAAGGAAAAAACAGCTGGGGGCAGCTATGGTTCTGAAAGGGGGACGGGACCATCCTTGGTTGCCGTCGCCGGTGGAGATCTGGTCAAGGCGTTCTCATCCCTCGTCATCGCTGCTATGAAAGGCTTTGGTTTGGAATAGGTCGAGGCAAAACCGCCATCTTCAATAACTCGCGTGGCGCTTCCGCCGCCGACGACGATTCCACTGCCAAACCGTCCTCTTCTTCCTCTTCTTCAGCGGGAACCGCCGCCGAGGAGAAACCCCTGTCTTCTTCACAGCCACGGTCCTCTTCACCGCCAACAGCCGTGAACAAATATCGTGTTCGCTCGAGACGCCGAGGCTTGATCGTGACGCCGCCACCACGAGTCTCGATCGCAAAACCGAAACGCAGATCCAAGCGCGACCTCGGTGGCGAGGGTGAGAGCCTCTTGATCACGATCTTTCGCGACATCCTTGACAACTGTATCGTCGCGAACCGGTCATCACCGCAACAGACGGAGGGCGAACTCGCGGCGCCGTAGCACCCACTGCTTACTCACTCTCGCGACGATTGAGTTGCGCCACTCCATCTCTGGCATTTCGGTCTAGATCGACGTGGAACTGATTTCACCGCCACGCCTCCATCGACGCCGTGACTGGTGAGCCTCGCCGTTCTCGCCGTTCCCGGTGGCACCGTCATCGCCACCGCTTCCAGCATGACGGTGATCCTCATTCTTCTCGCCGCACCACCGCACTATCCATGGTGGTCTGCAGTTCTCTGTTGCAGCCGCCACATCCAAGCTGCTGCTGAGGGGTTTCCAAACCCTAGCGGGCCACAAGGCCTGATACACACCAAAAAAAAAAAGGGGAAAGGAGCAGCTAGCAGCACCAACTGTCAAGATCAAGAGCATGAAAGCTAAGACCTAACGGGCCAGCAAGCCCAGAAAAAAAAAGTAGAAGAAGAAGCCAAGAAGTAGCATCTCAGCCAATCTGGATAAAAGAAACGAAATTGGGCCCAGAAGCTAGGAAGGCCCATGACATGCTTCAATTCTCTACGGAATATACTACTGCAGGGAAGAAATTTGTTTCACCTATTTCCTTGGCATTATTTTGAACTGCGTAAATTATTATAATTATAATTTCGATAATTTCATATTTAATTGTTCCATCAATTGTTGGTTTACTTTTCAACTAGCTGCTATTATATGAGCTAATGCTCTCATTCGGTTTGTTGCTATCATACTCTCTGACATGTTGACAATTGTCATTCACTACATTGTTACTATTCTCGGGATACATGTAAAATCATGCATCTTTTTGTGGGCAGTCCTGTCCCGTTGTATGGTATTGAATTAGTTGCCGCTATCATGCATTTCATGCTGCTTTTATTCCGACATTTTATATTCACTTGCCAATAATTGTCATTATTGTTGGACGACGATCATTAATTATTATTCTCGTATGGCCAATGCGAGGTACAAGAAAATGATGTTTTCTTTTGTTGAGGGTGATGGCCCGAGATACTCATGCTTCTTGTCCGAATAGCTTATTCCGAGATTCTTGTTAGTGTGAAAATTATTTACCGAGTATCGCCAAGACAACAATGTTATCATATTTGGAACCTAGTGATGTCGTCGAGGATCCCGGAGTCGAGTTCCCTGCTTTGAGCTCGTGTTCCGAGCATAGTGAAGCTCGTGTTCGGCTCCCTGTTTCGGATACATGTGCCGATCCCGTTCGATCTTCGGCAGTGTCATCCCTCTCTATATCTCGTACATTTGGAATATCGGAAACCACTCACTACTCTTCTCTCCTCGGATTTACATGATTTCGGAAATCATAATCCGAGTTCACTCTTCTCTCCTCGGATTTACAAGATAATTTCGGAAGACTCGCACGGTGTTTCACACTCGAGCCGATCTATTAATCCAAGTACGACGACTATTCTGCTAGTTTCCTTCGCTCGACATCACACTAAGGAAAACGGAGATCGGACCTCAAAGCTCAACAAAGCCCATTCGAAAAGGACGGACTGCATACTTCAATTCGACATTCTTCAATCCGACACTCCTCTCCTCACCTGAATCAGGGAAGAAATCCTAGTTCCCATATTATTTTCCTATCTCATCGCCTTTCTATGTGTTTATTTTGCATGCTTCTTCATATTGGTTTACCTGGCGCACTATTTCTGACACACGCTTTTAATCCTTGCTTCTTTATAGTTTCTCTACTTATTGCTTATTATTTGGTATTCTCCATGTTGCTACCCGACGTACTGCTGAACAAAATTGCTTATCTAATCTTCTTACTGTTAAACATCCTTAAATCTCTGCCTCTTCTGTTGTGATAGTAGGATAATATTTGATTTCCGTTACCTCTCCTGTTGTCGTTTTTCATGTTTTAATGCTCTCATCTGGTTTGCTGCCATGTTTATAACTGTCGTCTATTGTTGAATGTGATATACCTGAAATCATGCATCTTTTTGTGGACAATGCTGTTTGGGTGAACAATATCTTAAATTTCAGTATTTGCCCCTTTCATATCTGTTGCGTATGACCTGCTCAAATCATCTTGCTCTTATGTCGGTGTTTTATTCTCGCCTGCCAACAGTTTTCATTGTTGTTATTTAATTATCATGAATTATCATAAAGTGTCAAAATTAATGTCGATCACTGAATATTATTATTTTACATGTAATGTAAGATTCAGGAGAATGATGGTCGAAAAAAGGAAGGCCGAGGTTCTACAATTGTCTCTATTTTGAACGAAGCCATCTTACGATCTCTATTCTCATCTCGGCTTGGATCTTCTTAGGACGAACTGCTATGTTTGCCTCTATTATCTTACTGGCCCCACTTTTCGTCTCGGCTTGGATCTTCTTTGGTTTTCACAGGACCGCCACGGCTTCTCGAAGGTGAACAATTCCAAAGGCATATATTATTTCTTAGTTCATGTTTATTTCTGAGCTCGGAGATTCTCTTTTTCAAATTGCGCGGTCTATCGAAAAGGGAGGCCGAGTTACTATTATTCTCTTTATTTCATGTTTATATCTGATATGAGCTGCTATTATTCTCTTTAATTCACGCTCCTACCGAGCTGTTATCATCTCGACCCTACCTTTGCGGTAGAACGGTCAATTCATGCATTCACGCATACGGTTATCATCTCGGCCCTACCTTTTTGGTAGAACGGTCCCCCCTGTCACCGCACTTACATGCATTCACGCATACAAGTCGGTACTAGTGCTACAGACAGTGCGTATGTACCGATCCTCTCATTTAGCGTTAGCCACCTAAATGTTTCACGGTACTTATATACAGTGAACATCTTCCGAGATCGGCTTATAAGCTCAGGGTACAAGGGACACCCGGTAAAGTACAGCTTGCTGTGAAATGTTTTCACATAACTTCACTCAGCAACCTCTTTTACACTGGGGCCGAGGATGGCATCCGAGTTCCCTACCGCATTCACTTATATACAGTACCTTTTTTCAGAGGAAAACTTATAAGTTACTGCACTGGTCAGGGGGAGTCATCCGAATTCAAAAGGTTTAGACAACCACATCCTATGTGCAACAACTTGCGTTGGAAGTTCACTATCCTCGGCGAATGGTGCAGGACCCGAGCTCTCCTTACCGCATACAGAGCACAACCCTCATCGGGTCTACAACAATGTTCAAGAATCCCTTTCTCCTTCTCGGCAAGGGGGGCAGGCAGGTTGTCATTCGAGTTATCAAGCTCGGTATTGTTGTTGTTGTAATCCACCAGCGTGTCGTCTTTAACCCTGAACACCTTGAGGCGAAGGTCGGGGTTGAGGATATTAATCTGACTCACAGCATTCCCGAAGGTGTCAAAGATGTCGTCTGCCGACTTCTCTAGGTCAGAGAGGCATTCTCGGCCAATATTTTATGGACTGCACTTTCTTCACCGCCTTCTGCTTTGATAGAGGTCCCCTGTGAGCCTTGACAAGCTCGTCGGTCGGTTCGCCTACAGCTCGGCGTTTCCTAGGCTCTTTTGCACAGACACCACGACCTTGCTCGGCGATTCCTTACTATGCATGCTTGCCCCTGGCCTTTCTCAAGCTCGGTCACCTACCAGATGTACCTCACCGAGCTCGTACTCGGTTCGAGATGAGCCTCACTGAGCTTGCACTCGGTTCGAGATGTACCTCACCGAGCTCGTACTTGGTTCGAGATGTTCCTCACCGAGTTTGCACTCGGTTCGAGATGTTCCTCATCGAGCTTGCACTCGGTTCGAGATGTACCTCACTGAGCTTGCACTCGGTTCGAGATGTACCTCACCGAGCTCGTACTCGGTTCGAGATGTTCCTCACCGAGTTTGCACTCGATTCGAGATGTTCCTCATCGAGCTGGCACTCGGTTCGAGATGTTCCTCACCGAGCTCGTCCTTGGTTCGAGATGTTCCTCACCGAGCTCGCGCTCGGTTCGAGATGTACCTCACCGAGCTTGCGCTCGATTCGAGATGTTCCTCATCGAGCTTGCACTCGGTTCGAGATGTACTTCACCGAGCTCGTACTCGGTTCGAGATGTTCCTCATCGAGCTTGCCTTCGGTTCGAGATGTTCCTCACCGAGCTTGCGCTCGGTTCGAGATGTTCCTCTTCGAGCTTGCACTCGGTTCGAGATGTACCTCACCGAGCTCGTACTCGGTTCGAGATGTTCCTCACTGAGCTCGTACTCGGTTCGAGATGTTCCTCATCGAGCTTGCACTCGGTTCGAGATGTTCCTCATCGAGCTTGCACTCGGTTCGAGATGAGCCTCACCGAGCTTGTGGCGGATCCCCCCGCGGGAACTCGGTTCGAGATCGGGATACTCTTTCAGTTTCATCATCCGAGCACAAAAGAGCACTATCAACCATCCGCAACACTCTTCCGAGCGGAAGGCCACGCCTGCAAGCATGTTTCTACCTCATCACCAACTCAGCACTGATCTGACGGACGCAGAAAGGACCTCAACTCGGCACAGAGTCTCTACGACTCTTCCCGAGTTGGGGGGCTTATGTGGCGGATCGACTTCTCCTAACCCGCCTTGCTATCCTTTTCTAGCCTTGAGCACATGATTGTGGACTAGTACTCAAACCCTTCCTAGAAGGTGGGGGGTACTTAGTGCTATGATGCTTAGTGCTATGTTTTCTTTCTCCTAACTCGGCTCGAGACTCACAAAGTCTCGCCGAGCTGGGGGGCTTATGTGGTGGACTTGGGAAAGTGACCTGAACCAAGACCTCGGAGCAAGGCTCAAATAGCCTTGACCGAGCTGGGGGGCTTATGTGGGGGACTCGGCCTACCCGAGGTCCACGTGGCCCCCACTCAGGACCTGAGGACCCTTCAGCAGGCCCTCTGTATGTTCGGCCGAGCTCAAGGCTCAACGGTCGAACAGACATCGGACACGGGCCGATATCATGCTCTCACCCCTCTGTGCTCTGGGCCGAGCTCAAGGCTCAACGGCCGACCAGACACCAAATACGGACCGACCTCACACTCCTACACAGGTCCGACGTCCAAGTCCGACACTTTCCCAAGTCCGATGTTTCCGGAAGCACCACATGAGGTGTTTGGGGGTTGTTGCAGCTGACGAGGGTGACCCCGGTCCTACGTATCCCATGAGAGGGGAATCAAGCCACACGTAGTTCTTAGGTTAGAGAGACGTACCTTAGCCCCTAGGGAGAGGGGGATATATATAGGAGAGAGCTGGTTGCCCTAATGGGCTTGTTTGAGGCCCAAGTAGGGCCAGCCTGTAATGAGCTATGAGTGGATGAGCTGTCCTTGTGGATAAGGAGGGAAGACGTCATCATGTCCTTGGTGTCGGACTTGGGAAAGTGTCGGACTTGGACGTCGGACCTGAGTAGGAGTGTGAGGTCGGCCCGTATCTGGTGTCTGGTCGGCCGTTGAGCCTTGAGCTCGGCCCAGAGCACAGAGGGGTGAGAGCATGATATCGGCCCGTGTCCGATGTCTGTTCGGCCGTTGAGCCTTGAGCTCGGCCGAACATACAGAGGGCCTGCTGAAGGGTCCTCAGGTCCTGAGTGGGGGCCACGTGGACCTCGGGTAGGCCGAGTCCACCACATAAGCCCCCCAGCTCGGTCAAGGCTATTTGAGCCTTGCTCCGAGGTCTTGGTTCAGGTCATTTTCCCAAGTCCACCACAAAGTTTATGGAATTATATGTTATGAAATTTTTATGTCTGATTGTATTGAATTTCTGTTGTTTGGATTTAAGTTTAATAAGAACAATGAATAAATGAACAAAAAAATAAATTTCTGGAAACAATAAAAATATAATAGACCGTGAGGTCTATGGTATTATTTTTTAAATTATTGTTGTTATTTGTTTGTTGTATGGTTTGTAATTAAATTATAGTAGATTATTTAAAAGAAATAGGAACAAATGGTAGTTGTTATAAACCTATAAGAACATGTATTTTTGATTAATTGTATGAGTATGTGGTTGATATGTTTGTAAAAGTTATTTGCTGGAAAATGTGATTATTTTTCTAAAAGAGATCTATTTTATATTTTATTAATGATTAAAACTCTTATTTTTAATATACAAAATGATGTAATTATATTATATAGATGATTTAGGAATTAAAAATATTTTTCTGATATTTTTCTATGCTGGTCGAAATTTAGAGGAAGAAATAAAGTGAATTGAACTTTTCTAATTGATTTGATAATTGCTTTAGTTTGTCTATGGAATGAATTACATGTGTTATGGAAAAGGTTTATTTCTGAAAATTTAGTTTTGATTCTGGAAATTTAGTTTTTATTCTGGAAAATTAATTTGTTAAGATCCCAAATGATTATTTTTAAAGGTGTTAGTGATACTTTGTCTGTATGTGCAATTATAATGTAGAAACAAATAGAAATGAGTGTTTTTGATTGATTAATTTGATTTTATAGAAAATATTAAGTTGCTGTCCAGAAATTATAAATAATAAAAAAAAAGTAATATTTTATTTGAAATAATAGTGTTTTAAAGTTTTTTAGCATAAGTAGGAATTGTGCATGATTGTGTATGATTGTTTGGATTGTTTTCTTGAACTTGTTTAAGTGATGCAACTTTTATGTGGCTGTACAGCAGATGCAACTATTTTATTTTGTCTAATTTTGTCATTTTATTATAGTAGAAGTTGTAATAAGAATTTAGAAAGAAACGACATGTGTTTTCGATTTTCTGTTTAAGAGAAATTGAATTTTTAAGTTTAAGTATGCATGCTGTCCAAAAATCTAAATTAGTTGCATCAATGATAGAAATTTTTTTGGATTAAGTCAATATGTAAATTTTATGCTAAGACTTTTTATATATAGAGTTAAAAAGGAAATATAAAAGTGACTTTGTAAATGTATGCCTTAATGTTGTAGTTGTTTACTAAACTGTTGTCTTACTGGTGCTTGTATGATAATTGTGGAATGTCTTGTGAAAGTGATTTTGAGTTTGTATTATACATGCTGTCCAAATTTAATAAATTGATTTAAGTAATTATAAAAATGATTTTAATGTATGTGTGTATGTTTGGGTATAGTTATCATATTGTTTGAATTTAGTAAATAAGAAGTGGGTTGTATTTTGATGTAAGAATATAATGTTAAGAGTTTTAGGCAAGTTATAGTATTTCATTAGATAAATAAGTGTATGCTATGAATATTGTTGTCTAATTGATACGATACTTCTCTAAATAATCTATATGTAACTATTTTTTATAAGTTATAAGTATTTTGAGTTATAATTCTTAGTTCTTTGAAAATAGAGGTTAGAACTTTAATTTGATGAAAATTGTAAGTGCAATTTGTTTGAGTGGTTGTCCAGATTTGTTTTATATTGACCTTAGTAGTATGTCTATAGGATTAAGTGAATTGAAATAATTTAAGTGCTGCCCATAATTGAATAAGTGTGGAAAAACATTACTTTCTTAAGCTTAATTTCATTTTTAGAACTTTGATGTGAATCTTTTAGTAGGAAATTGAAAAGAATGAATTTTGGGTAACTGTGAAGAGATGCAACTTTATTTTGTGCTACTGTCCAGAATCTTAGTTTGAGTTGCATCAACTTTAGAATTTGTTTTGACTTGATAAGTGAATGAGTTCATATTTTATAATGATTGTTGATGTGTTAAGTGTTTGTATTGATTTTTTTAAAATGTGTTTCTGGCTGACCAAATGATTAAAAGATTATATCAAGTTTAAGTTATTTGTTTAAGTGGCTTATAATGGTAGTTGTTATATAAGCATTTGGAATTGAATTATGAGTTAATGAAAGTATAAGTAGTCTCTTTAGATTTAATTGATTAAGTTCTAAATTTTGTATTAAATTTATAGGTCTTAGGATGTGTATATGGTTGTGTATGAATGATAGAACATGTTTATTCCAATTTTTAGAATTGATGCAACTTGATTTTGGTGGCTGTCCAGCAAGCAAAATTATTTTGTTTAAATTATATTTAATCATATTTTTATACTACAACTTGTAAAGAAATTTTAGGAAAAAGTGGTATTTGTTAAAAGTATGTTTTCCAAAAATAAAGGATTTATTTTAAATTACCTGATGCCTCAAAAAGGACTTATGTTTTAAAAAGAATTTATGTTTTAAGGTACCTTGGTACTTCGGGTTCAGTCCTTACATTAGTAGGTAGATGGTATAAGGTATTTATTGATATTGATTGTATGTCGTTCATCATTTAAGAAATAAAAGGAATTAAAAGTAAACAAGCTGCTGGAGCTGTGAACGCAAAAGGTTGAAAATAGAGTAAGCATGGATCCCAGGTGAGAGAGCAACCTTCCTAAGACATAATGGCACTGAGGTAGCATTAGGGCGTTCCGTATCATCTCAAAGGTCGGAACTAGGAATCTATAGGTTGAGTAGTAAGACGGCAAATGTGTGTGTGTTCCGCCGTCCTTACGAAAAATACGATTCCTCAATATTATGTCTGTTAATAATTGTTATACCATGTTGTATATTCTGAAGTTGTATATTGTATATTGCTTTAATGATTTTGGAGATGATAAAATGATAAGTGATGAGATAACAAATATGTTGGGATTATTTTGGGATAAGGATTTATCCTATGGAAGTATGCTCAATGTATATTGAATTGTTGTTCCTATGAAAAGAAATTATGAGAAATGATTCTTTGAATCTTGTGGGAATTTGATGATCGTTGTTAGTGTACAGTGATGGTGCAAACGGCACAATGACTTTATTATATCCCCTTAAGTGACTGGCCACGTGAATGATTTTGCCGTGGTCTCATGTCTTGTGGAATCCACTGTACTTTAGGGAGGTGTTTGCTGTTACCCTTAGAGGTCGAGGCCCGTTAGAAGCGAGGCTTAGAATGGGTCGACCAAAACTTAGGATTAAGAAAAAAAATATAAAAGATTTAAAAGACTTAAAAGACTTTAGGTCCAAATACTTTCTAACTACGTTGAGAGAGAAGTAGTGGAGAGGAAAGATACCGTATACTTGGAGGTCGTGCATCCCTCCAAGTGGTGATTGTGATAGGGGAGGGCAATGACGGTGACTCGTCAAGAAGCCTATGAGCGCTTCCCTAGGCGGGACGATGTTACAATGATCAAGGTCACCTGCTGGGCGTTGATCGTAGCGAGGACTGCACGTACAACTAGGGATAGAGCTGTCGCCCCCTTGAGCAAATCTTAGATGGTGTAGAGGGAATCCTAACAAGGCTAAAAGTCACTGATTTTCTTATGAGTATCATTGTGGTTGGCCATGCTTAATGGTTCCAACATTGTGGATCTCGAATTGTTTACTATGTTTTGTTTGCTGGCCAACATGCGTGGTTCCAGCTGGTACGTACCCTTTGACTTCGATGCCTGTGTGGATAGGATTCCTGTGCATCCCATCTGCTTTCCGACTTAGGTTGTGGTCGGATTATGAAGAGGAGATGTATCGTGTGTGCTGACTGTTCCCTTACCTCAATGATTTCCCTCCCTAAATCATTGACGGTTGTATTATGGAAAGACCTAGTGGAAAGACTATGAGTATGGAACTTTAAGAGAAGATATTAATACGATGAAAGAGGAAGTATAATAAGTTATAAGAATAAAGTGGTAATTATGAGCTGTGAATGAGGAATTGTTATAGTTATTGCATATATTTGTGTCTTAATGTGATCCCTTAGAGTAAGTCCATGTCGTCGACGACCATTCGTCCGGATCGTTGACTCTCTCTCTTCTTTCCTTTCCCTGTGGACATTGGGGACAGTGTTCACAGATGTCAGATCATGTAGCATTTCAAGTTATGGTTGCTTAAGTTGGAGAATGATCGTGAAATGGAGCATCATTATGAGTAGGACGTAAAAGCGGCAGCCGAGGAATCTTTCAGATACTTGTGATGAAGGATAGCAATGAAGATTAGTAGTCTAAGTTAGTATAGTCTTTGTTTTTGTATTCCATCTCTAGATGGGTAGGACATGATTACTCTATCCCGAATGTAACCCCTGTTGTAATAAATGATTATTTGAAAGGAAATAAAAGAAATTTCTTTTGTTATATATTATGTTCATAAAGTAATTAAACTATTTTTCCGCAAGTTAACCATCGACTAAATATGACATTTAGAAAAATGAGTTTTTGGAAATGTGTTGGATGATAACATCTCTTTTTGGAAATAGAATTTTATGACGCAAGTACCAAAACATTTTTGTAAACTAAATGAATCAAATTGTATTATGAAAATATTTTGGTAAAAGAATTAAACTGAATTGATTTCGATAATGTTATAAAAAAATGGCGCAAATTTTTAGTGAAAATTCTAAGTCCAAATTGGGGTGTTACAGGAGCTGAAGTCTATCTTCAGTTATCAAAGGATTCAGAGTTTCCCTGCACTGGTGGACATGTGCAGAATGTATGAAGATGATAAGAAGGCGGAGTTGTTAGGAAGTCAAGTGAAGGGGGTTGGACAGAATTATGGACCCCAGAGAAAGAAGAAGTTTGACCATCGGGGCAATGGTCCATATTCTAAGAACAAAGGGAAAGGCAAGACAGTGATGGATAACCGGAACAAGCCTCGCGATAATGCTCCTTATTGCGAGAAGTGCAAGCGTTACCATCATGGTCAGTTTTGCTGGTCCACAGGAGGATGTTTCAAGTGTGGGAAGCAAGGTCACTTTGCCCGAGAATGCAAGGAGTCTGCAAAGGAAGATGCAAAGGGATCTGCTGGAAAGCCTGTGGTACAAGGACGAGTGTTTACCCTAAGTGGTAGTGAAGCAACTCAAACCCCGAATCTCGTGCAAGGTAATTTTCTGCTCAATAATCAACCTTGCAAAATCATGTTTGATTTTGGAGCTACACATTCTTTTGTTTCCCCTGAATGTGTGAGTAGGCTGAATCTTATTGTTTCCGATTCACCCTGCTATCTTAGTATAGATACCCCTACGGGAATACTGATTTTCACCGCTAAAGTTTGTTTAGGGTGTAAGGTAGAAGTTCTGGGTCGTTTATCCCCGGTAGATTTGGTTTGTCTTCCTAACTTACAATTGGATGTGATATTGGGAATGGATTGGTTGATAAAGAACCAAGTGATTATCAATTGTGAAGAAAAGACAATTCAATATAGGACCCTTGAACCAGAGGGCTATATGTGTTTATTCTCGGCTTCTGGAGAAGAAGAGTCGATGCCAATCGAAGAAATTCCAGTAGTGAGGGAATTTCCGGAAGTATTTCCTGAAGAGATACCAGGATTACCTCCAAAGCGAGAGATAGAGTTTGGGATCGATCTAGTCCCTGGAGCTGGTCCCATCTCTATTGCTCCTTATAGGATGGCACCACCAGAAATGGCAGAAATGAAGAAGCAAATTGAGGAGTTGTTGCAGAAACAGATGATTAGGCCAAGTGTTTCGCCTTGGGGAGCTTCATTATTGTTCGTAAAGAAGAAAGATGGGAGTATGAGGATGTGTGTGGACTATAGACAGTTGAATAAGGTCACTATTAAGAATAAGTATCTGTTGCCAAGGATTGATGACCTTATGGATCAAGTGAGGGGAGCTGCAGTATTCTCCAAGATTGATCTGAGATCGGGATATCATCAGATCAGGATAAAGGAAGAGGATATACCCAAGACTGCATTTCGATCGCGATACGGTCATTATGAGTATGTGGTGATGCCGTTCGGATTGACAAATGCACCTGCTATTTTCATGGACTATATGAACTGGATCTTTAGACCATATTTGGATTTGTTTGTGGTGGTATTCATTGACGATATTTTGGTCTATTCTAAAAATCCGGAAGAGCACGAAGAACATCTCAGGATTGTGTTGAAGGTCCTGAAGGAGAAACAACTATACGCCAAACTTACGAAGTGTGAGTTTTGGTTGAATGAAGTGAAGTTTCTGGGGCATGTAATCTCTAAGGAGGGAATTGCGGTGGATCCAGCGAAAGTAAGTTCCGTATTAAGTTGGGAGCAGCCTAAGACGGTGACGGAAGTGAGAAGTTTCTTAGGGCTGGCTGGATACTATCGTCGATTCATAGAAGGATTTTCTAAGATTGCATTGCCTTTGACTAAGTTGACTCGGAATGATCAACCGTTTGTGTGGGACGATCGATGTGAGGCTAGTTTCCGTGAGTTGAAGGAAAGGTTAACATCGTCTCCTGTGTTAATCTTACCCGATCCTCACAAGAGCTTTGAAGTTTACTGTGATGCATCTAAGCAAGGACTGGGTTGTGTATTGATGCAAGAAGGAAGAGTAGTGGCGTATGCATCGAGGCAATTGAAGAATCATGAGGTGAATTACCCGACACACGATTTGGAGTTGGCTGCGACCGTGTTTGCCTTAAAGATATGGAGACATCATCTTTATGGCACTATATTCCAAGTATTTAGTGACCATAAGAGTTTGAAGTATCTGTTTGACCAAAAAGAGTTGAACATGCGGCAAAGAAGATGGATGGAGTTCTTGAAGGATTACGACTTTAAAATCCATTATCATCCGGGTAAAGCGAATGTGGTTGCAGACGCGTTGAGCCGGAAAGCAATCCACGTTAGTGCAATGATGGTCAAGGAAGCAGCGCTAATTGAAGAATTCAGAGACTTGAGCTTGTTGATGCAAGTGGAGCCATCAAGTATCAATTTGGGGACGTTGCAGATCACAAACGAGTTCTTGGAAAGAATTCGGGAGTTGCAGCAAGCAGATGAAGAGTTGATGGAAAATATGAGACTAGGTTCGGAAGGAAAGGAACCTGATTTCAAGTTTGGGCAGGATGGAATCCTTCGTTTCAGGACAAGGATTTGTGTACCAAGAGATCAAGAAGTTAGAAGACTAATTCTTGATGAGGCCTATAAGAGTCGGATGAGTATGCACCCTGGATCGACCAAAATGTATCAGGATTTGAAGAAGATATTTTGGTGGTCGGGATTGAAAAGAGATGTGGCAGAATATGTGGCGGCGTGTTTGATCTGTCAGAAAGCGAAAGTAGAACATCAGACGGAGAGGACAATTCAATCTTTGGAAGATGTGTTGCGAGCGTGTGCACTTGAAGAACAAAGAAGTTGGGATCAAGTGTTACCTCTTGCAGAGTTCACATACAACAATAGCTACCACGCGAGTATTGGAATGGCACCGTTCGAGGCGTTGTATGGAAGGAAGTGTCAAACCCCGCTATGTTGGTTCCAAGTGGGGGAGAACTTGATGGTTGGACCAGAAATCATTTAGCAGACAACTGAGAAGATCAAGATGGTTCAGGCTAAGATGAAAGCGGCTCAGAGTCGGCAAAAGAGCTATGCGGATAGGAGGAGGAAACCATTAGAATTTTCTGAGGGCGATCATGTGTTTCTTCGGATAGTTCCGATGAAAGGAATTAGTCGAGCTTTGAGAACCCGAAAGCTTTCGCCTAAGTGTATAGGTCCATATCAGATTCTTAAGAGAGTTGGTCCTGTTGCTTATCAACTGGCTTTACCACCCTCTTTATCCAATTTGCATAACGTCTTTCACGTTTCGCAATTGAAAAAGTATGTTCATGATCCATCTGTTGTTCTGAAACTCCAACCTGATGATCTAACTTTGAGAGAAAACCTGACCTTTGAGACCAGACCGGTTCAGATAGAAGATCGTGAAGTCAAGCGGCTCAGAGGAAAGGAAATACCTTTGGTCAAGGTGATTTGGGAGAATACTGACGTATCTGAAGCTACATGGGAATTAGAGGAGAAGATGCGTCAAGAGTATCCGGAGTTATTTATGTAATCTAGAATTTCGGGGGCGAAATTCCTTTTAAGTGGGGGAGTAGTGTAACACCCCTAATTTTCGTCTCCCGAATAATAGGAAATTAATAATAAAAAGTTTTATTATTAATTTATAGAATTTTTCTAAGTTTATGTTTTGTATTTAATTAACCTTAAATATAAAAATAAGTGGAAATATTTTTATATGGCAAATAAATGCAAAATATAAGGAAATTGCATTCTGGTCCCTGGGTGAGGACTAAAAAGCAATATTAGAAAGGTTCTTGGAGGGAAAGATTTAAAAATAATAATTTTTAAATTTTGAACTGATCTAACCGGTTAGTAATGCCCTGTAACCGGTTAGACGATGAACACAGAAACTGGTTTAGTGGATTTTGATGAGTAATCACTTGGATTACTCGTTAATCGCCACGATTGCTGCATGAATTGAGTGGCAATACACGCGTCAAGGTGCATGTAATCTGGATTTGGCTATAAATAGGTGGATTGTTGATGGATTGGGGGTTGATCAACTGATTCTTGCTGAAGAAGGGTGAGTTAGGGTTTTGATTTCGTGAGGATGATTTCTCCTTCGTTCTTGAGAGTTTGAGAGTGAGAGATACACTTCTGAAAAGCTTACATCAAGAGCTTTTCATTGATATATACCTTGTGAGTTAAGGGTTCTTGTGTGTGGGGAAATCAACCTTAGAAATTGGAGCTGGAGAACTGAACTCTGTTTTCTCTTGGTTCTGGAAGCTGAGTTCGAGCTTCGATTTTGGTAAGCACATATCATGTTTAAGTTTCAAATCACTTTTATTTTCTAGTGCATGTTACCAAGATCAAGTTCTAATCGTTTTCCCCAATTTCTTTGGTCAAATTCCATGTTAATTTTGATGATTTCCGGACCCTGTTGCTGGAAAACGAAACTGGAAACAGAACTTTGGTTCTGAGAGGATCTGTGGAGTTTCCTGCAAGTCAGTGTCAAACTTTCATCCAAATCAACTTAGAGGTATGGGAGAAGTTTCACTATACTAGATTTAGACTAAATGTCAAAGGATTTAGGATTTGAGTTCATGAAACTCAAAAGGGCATTATGTGTTTTTAAGCACCAAGGCTTGGAGGCCAATTTCTTGCTCACTGTGGTTTTGAGCAAGTTTTAATTGATGCATGCAAGCTAAATGATGACTGAATTCTGTGTTTAAGTGTTTGATTTCAGTTTTGTGGTGCTAAATTGAGTTTATGTGAATTTTCATGTAATTTAATTCAATAAACTTGATGCATGCAATATGAATGTGTTTCTGGGTGTAAACATGTTTAATTTAAGGCATAAGAACTTGGTGTATGCTGGAAATTGGTTAGATTTGAGAAAGAAATAAAAATGAGTTGTTAAAACTCTTGTTTTAATGGTTAGACTGCATAATCTAACAAGTTATACGATTTTCGTAACCGGTTAGACACTGTAAATTTTCAAAGAAAAATCAGTTTGCAAATCAGTCCTGAAACTTTCAATGGTTTTTACTCAAATCTAAGCCTTAATTTCCATACACAGAGTCTGAATATAAGTTGTGATAATGTCAACAAATTCATATGGTAAAGATCTCCATTTATGCCTTAAATTGATGGAATAATTTCAAGTGAAATTATGGTTGTTGGAAAAGGATATGTGATTTGGACTTTTGAATGATAAAACAATGGTTTTTGGGGTATAAGAATAAAGTTGAAAGTGTTTTGGATTGGGTAGAGAATTCAAGAAAAAGGGTTTTTCTGAATTGCAATGGTAAACAATTCAGGTCTGTAATTCTAACCGGTTAGCCTGAAACTGTAACCGGTTAGTACCTGAATCTGAAAAATAAAAAGTTAAGTTTTAATTACCATTGAAGTTATACTACTCAATCTGGGTTTTATAAAGGCATATTTTGAGAGAATTCAAAGGGGAATTTTTATGCCAAATATTATACCTCAATTAAATCATTCAAAAGTAGAAATTGGAATATTTCTAAATCACATTAATTAATATAAAGATAAAACCAACCCCGATGTTGTGCATACATATAGACTGGAAGTCTGGTTGGTAGGAACGTTTATCATATTCTGGGAATATGAGGAGGGTACTCCGGGAGTACCAAAGTATAACCTACTTGATGACACATTATAGATATGTGGCCAGTGTCCGGGACCTGGTTTTTGTGCGTTCTGGAAACGTGGCGTTCTGGGAACGTGGTGCACACTCCGGGAGTGATGCTTTTTATCCAAGTATGGCTCGGCATTATGTTCTGGGAACTAACGTCGGTGTTCTGGGAACACAATGGTGTAGTGGATGGACGTCCAAGATGGACATTTAGAGGCCTCAGTTGTGGATAGAAAATCATACATCATGCCACTTGCATTATAAGAGTTATAATGTTGAAAAATTGGTGTGCTCATATGTATTTGCATTTTGATCTGTCTTTGATATATTTGTGATTGTAACTTTAGTCTTTATCCATTATGTATATGTGTATACTTACTCCCTGTGCCCTGTTTAGGTGATGGCCAGATACCTAGCCTGCATCGAGATACGCCCTATCCCTAGCGGTATATGGACGTATGAGGAGCACCGTGCCACCTTTGAGGGGGAGGTGGAGATCACTCTCTACCACCCTAACCCTTTGGTGCGTGTGCGACCTCGTCGATTTAGGATCCCATTAGTCTATACTATGCATGTTCCACCTTTTTACACTTATATAGGACCACCCCCGGCTCGACCTATGCGTCGTTTTCATAGTTTTAGATTTAGAGTTGCCACTCGTTCCCATCCTTCATCCCATAGAGTTGTCACTGAGGAGACTCCTTCTCCTGGTCCGACTGAGTATGATAGGACTACTTCGGCGGATCCTAGACCCAGTGGTGGGGTCTCTACTCAGTCAGGCGAGGTCGAGGAGGACCCTGAGGAGGATGAGAGCGAGGAGGAGGTGCATGTCGAGCCGTCTGTTTCTGCTAGAGGTGGACCTGCTGGTTCATAGGAACCTGCATAGCATAGGGGTTTTGGATCCTAGATCCTAGGGATAGAGCTGTGGAGGATCTGAGGAGCTGCTGAGGACACTGAAGACCTGCTCTGAGACTTCTATTTTGAGATCATGTGATATATTGTATATATTTTGAGAGGTCTTAGAGTGAGGCTTTTATTTTATTCAGCTGCGTTGTATCTATTTTATAAACTCTTGCTATCTCGACTGATGTTACTTGCTACTGCTGTACTGATGGGGTTATGTCGTATGACTTTTATCATGTATGTATATATATATGTTTTATTTTCCTCAGCAGTGCCCCATAAGTACTATTTTTATTCCGCGAACTCTGATTTTAATTACAAATGGATTCGGCAATAAGTTTATATTCTATAATCAAGAAAGTGCATTTTCGAGAGTGTTTCTAAAACCTAAGATATTACTATGCTGAATTCAGGTAACGATTTATGTTGAAAAGAGGTTTTTGATTGAGCAAGTAATGATATTAAAAAGGAAAAATTTTATAGTCCTAAATTTTGATAGCAAGTAGTAAACTATTTGGAAATATTAATTATTTTCAAGTTAAAAAGAGAGTGTCACAGAAAACACATGCCACTTTTTCCTAAAAAATTCTTTACAAATCCTACTGTAATAAAATGATTAAACGTGATTAAAATAATGCATATTGGTTTGCTGGATAGACACCTCAAGTCTAGTTGCATTACTTCAAAGATTAAACCAACAGATTCTAACATTCCTATACATACAGTAATTACATATAAAAATCAAGCAAAGTACACACCTATAAAATTTTTATTTGAAACCTTGTATCTTATGAAAATAATACTTTTCAGTACTAATAAAATTTCTAGCTCTAAATACATTTTCATCAGAATACCTAATACATTCAGATAGTCATTTATTTACATCAGAAAGATCAATTAGAAAAATAATCAAACATCTTCTTCTTTTTTTCTTCTTCAATAATTTCGACCAACCCTATATAAAAGAGTACTTTTTAAATTTTTCAAACACACATGTATACTTTAGGCACATAATCTCATATACTCAAAATAATCAATTTGGCACAAAGATAATCACTTTTTAAGAAAATTTACTTTTGTCCAGTAACTAGTTTACAATTTCTACTAATCACATAGTCAGATATTTGCACAATAAAATTTCACTTCCCTACTCCTAATTTACCAAATCAAATAGTATCAATCAAGTGTAACTTTTAACTCAGAAATCATTTATACTTCACTGTTTAACACAAAAATCCAGAATTTCATTTGTTTGCACAAAACTATTTTCATAGCAACATCAGAGATCAAATAATCATCCAGTCAGTCACATAACATAATAACAACTACTACCATATATATATATATATATATATCACGACCAAGCATTGCAACAATACAAAAAGACTAAATTTTCTTCTTTTCTTTTAATGCTACATCAGATCTCAGTAACACAAAATTCTTCGGAACATACTTTAGTTTTCATTTTGAATCAAAACAAGAAAACTACAATACTTCAAACAGATAACAATTTCTATAAAATATATACATATGCCTATATTGTAAGAACACACAAAAATTTCATAATATAAATTTTGTGCTACAAACTTAGGTCATCTCAAGGCAAAAGAAAAGGGGAGATTATCCTCTTTAAACAATTCATTTTTGTCCCTTTCCTTTAAACCTCTATTCATTTGACCATAAAAACAAAATATTATCACAAATACATAGTTCATAAAAAAGAAGAAATAGAAACTTTTGTTCTTGCTATTATAAAAAGAATTTAGGGATTCTGACAACAATAGAAGAAGAAATGAACTGAATTAAAATAAGGACTTAGAATTACCTCTTCTCCTAAAGCTAAAAGACTTCCCCAAAGGATGAGAAAATTTTCCTCCTCTTCCCCTATGCAACTCGCCACCCTCCTCTCTCCTTCCTCTTGGAATAAAATTTTTTCTCAGAATGATAGCAAGCAATTTGTGTGAAATTAAAAAATAAATATAATTATATTTTAAAAAAACATAAAAAAACCTAAACCTTGTTTTCTCTCTTCTCTCTCCTCCGTCACAGTTTCCACCGTGAGCCACCATGGCTGGGAAGAGGGGAAGACCCCCGAAAACCCCTAATTCTTCTTCTAAAAAGACTCCAAGCGTTGTGAAGAGGCCTGAGGGCTCATCGTCGAAGGAGCTCAGCCTATCTGATGAAGAGGCGCTTGAGGATATTGATAGCTTGACTCCCAAGAAAACGGCAGAGCTGTTGTAGAGTATTGATCTCCTTAGGCAGCGGGTCCAGAGTAAAATACCTGTGGATCAAAGTGCAAGTCAGGGTGAAGAGACAAATAATCAGCAAGAAAAGAAAACAGAGACAGAGACTAAAAATAATAACCAGGAGTATCCTATTCATTCTGTTTGGGCAAACTTTGATATTTCTAAATTAAGGAATGCTGGGGAAAAGCTAAATTTTGTTGAACCAGTGCTCAAGGAAGGCCAGGCTATTACAAGGATTTCAGTGGAGGATGTGGAGAATGAATTGATCTATTGGCAGAACGCAATCGTGTGTTATGTTTTGGGGGCTAGACCTCCTTACTCTGTTTTCAGTGGCTACATCAAGAAGGTCTGGGGTCATTTAGGTATTGATAAAATGCTAATGACTAGTGAAGGATCTATGGTAGTGAGGTTTAATTCTAAAGAGGCAAGGAATGAGGTTCTAGAAATTGGAATTTATCATTTTGATAAAAAAACCAATTATCCTAGGACCATGGACTGGAAGGACAGGTATGAAGGATCACCTAGATAGACTACCTGTTTGGATTCAGTTACCTAATCTTAGTCCTAAATTCTGGAGTCAATCTGCTTTGAGTAAGATTGCAAGCTTGGTAGGCACTCCTATGATGGTGGACAAGGTTACTAAGGAGAGGAATAGACTCAATTATGCTAGGATCTTAATTGAAGTGAATCCTAACACTTTGCCAGAGGAGATTTTTTTTGAAGATGAGAAAGGAAATGTGGTGAACCAGAGGGTGACTTATGAGTGGAAACCAGTACTTTGTGCTAAATTCTCAAAGTATGGTCATGACTCTAAGATGTGTAGGAGTAATGTGACTCAAAAGTGGGTGGAGAAGAAGAAGCCTTCTAGGGAGGATATTGAGAAGATTGATGATTGCTTAAGAGCTAATGATGAGAAGGCTGTGGAAAGTGCTGTTAAGCAAGCTAATGGAGAAAATAGCCAACCTTCTACTTCTTATGTTGAAGAGACCCCAGAGAGTACAGCTTCAAAAGAAGGTGTTAGTGTCAATGTTCAGGATAAAGGTAAAGAGAAAGTAGTGGAGTGTGTGCAGGAGGGTTCAGATTCTGAGAATACACAGCCTTGGATCCCAGTTAGTACTAGGAGCAAAACTCAGAGAAGGCAGGCTGAGAGCAAGGGGATTGTGATTAAAGATTTGGCCTCTAAGGCCAATGGATAGTATTCTAACTTGGAATGTGAGAGGGTTTAATAACCCTCGGAAGCAAAGAGAGTTAAAAACTCTTTGCTGTATGAACAATGTAGGATTGTTGGCTATTTTAGAAAATAAATTAAGAGCAAACTCTGTTAGCACTACTCTAAGTAACTTTGCTCCTGGTTGGCACTATGTTTCTAATATTGAGCATCATCCAGTAAGGAGGATTTGTATCTTATGGAAGCCTGATATGTTCAAGGTCTCTGTTTTGGGTAGCTCAAGTCAGATGATTCATTGCTTTGTCTCTATGCCTATCAGCTCTGTGCAGTGGTATGTAACTTTTGTGTATGGTTCAAATGACTAGGTGGTGAGGAGGGATTTATGGGAGAGCTTAAAAGGGATTCAATCTTTAGTCAATCTTCCTTGGCTTATTTCAGGGGACTTTAACTATTGTTTGGACCCTTCTGAGAAGATGGGAGGGAATCAGGTGGATTGGGAGGCTATGGTTGAGTTTAGAGAATGCATTCAGGAGTGCAGATTACAAGACATGAAGTATTGTGGGACTCAGTTTACTTGGTGTAATAGGCAGCATGATGGCAATAGGATTTATAGCAAGATTGACAGAAATATGGTGAATGAAGAATGGTTACTCACATGGCCTATGGTGTACACTCAGTACCTTAATAGCAACATTTCAGATCACTCTCCTGCTCTGATTAGGTGGGTGGAGGGTTCTGCTAATACTAAGAGGGGTTTTAAGTTCTTCAATGTGTGTGCACAGGACAAAGATTTTTTGAGCTTGGTAAAGGAGTGTTGGAAGGAGGACATTGCTGGGTATGGTCAGTATAGAGTAGCTCAGAAATTAAAGTTGTTGAAGCAGCCTCTAAAGCATCTGAATGCTAAGGAATATGCTGATTCAGTGATTCAGGAGAAGATGCTTAGGAAGGAGCTAGACTCTATTCAATCAGAACTTATATTGAGACCTCAGGATCCTAGTCTCCATCAGCAGGAGAAAGAATTGTATTTCAGGTATTTGAAGGCTTTGAATAACTCTATTTCAGTTCTTAAACAGAAGGCTAAAGAAAGGTGGGTGCAGGAGGGAGACCAGAATACTGCTTATTTTCACAGTGCTATTAGATCTAGACAGTATAAGAACAAAATCCTTAGCATTACTACAGCAGAGGGGGTTTGCATTCAAGATCAGCAGGGAATTATGGATGAATTTGTAGATCAGTATGCTAAGTTATATGCTATGAAGGAGGTTTGTTGGTCTCTGGAGGGTGCTGTTAGCCAATATGGGCCTGTTTTGAGTGTGGAAGATCAACTAGCTCTTCTTAAGCCTTTTTCTAGAGAGGAGATTAAGCATGCTATGTGGTCTATTGACAAGGATAAGTCCCCTGGACCTGATGGTTTTGGGTCAGGATTTTTTCAGGCAGCCTGGGATGTGGTTGGAGAGGATTGCTGTTTGGCAATTGAGGAATTTTTCTCTTCAGGTAAGCTTCTAAAGGTTTGGAATCAAACTGATCTAGTAATGATACCTAAGTGTGATAATGCTACATCAACTAAGGATTACAGGCCTATAGCTTGCTGCAATGCTCTTTATAAATGTCTCTCTAAGTTGATGTGTAGTAGAATTAGAGAAGTGCTACCAAAGATTATTAATAATAATCAAACAGCCTTTATAAAGGGGAGGAGCATAGTTCATAATGTTCTTATTGTTCAGGATCTTATGAGGCTTTATAGGAGAAAGAATGTTTCAGCTAGATGCTTGCTGAAAATAGACCTTATGAAGGCTTATGATTCCTTAAGCTGGAGTTTCTTACAGGATATGCTAGAAGCTCTAAAGTTTCCCACAAAGTTTGTTAACTGGATTATGGTGTGCATCTCTACTGTGACTTTTAGAGTTGTGATTAATGGTCAACACTCTCAGTTTTTTAGAAGTCATAGTGGTATCAGGCAAGGGGACCCTATTTCTCCTTTGTTGTTTGTCATTGCTATGGAAGGGCTTTCAAGAAGGTTGATGGCTGCTACTATGGAGCAAGGATTCAGGTTTCACCCTCTATGCAAAGAGCTGAACCTTGTTAATTTGATTTTTGCTGATGACTTAATGACCTTTTGTAAAGGCCATCCTAAGAGTGTTAGAGTCATTATGAGGGCTTTACAGGAGTTTTCTATGAATTCTGGGCTGAAAGCTAATCAGGATAAGTCACAGGTCTATATAGCTGGGGTGAAGGATACTATCAGAAGGCAAATTGTGGATTGTACTGGTTTCAAGGAGGGTGTGTTTCCTTTCAGATACTTGGGATTTCCCATTTCTGCTAAGAAGTGGTCTATAGCTACTTGTAAAGTTCTAATTGATAAGGTGGCTGCTCGTGTGAATAGTTGGAAGACTAGGAACTTATCCTACCAAGCTAGATGCATTTTGATAAACTCTGTTCTACTAACTCTTCACACTTATTGGGCATCGGTTTTTATCATTCCTAAGGCTGTGTTAAAGGGAGTTGAGCAGGTGTGTAGGAAGTTTTTATGGGGTGATAAGCATGCTGGAAATGTGAGTTGGGCTCAGGTTTGCAAGGATAAGAAGTTTGGTGGTCTGGGTTTTAAAAATTCAGTGTTATGGAACCAAGCTGCTCTTGGGAAGCAGATTTGGAACATTGCTGGGAAGGAGGATATCTTATGGGTGAAGTGGTTTAATCAAATCTACTTAAGGAATGAGGACATTTGGGAGGCTCAACCTCGCCAAGACCAGGGCTGGCACTTCAAGCAGCTACTAAAAGTAAGGAATAAATTGGCTCAGGGTGTTTCAAATGGAGTTTGGTTCAATGGGGAATATTCAATAGAGGAGGGTTACAGATTTTTCTGTGGAAATTTGGAGAAATTCAAATTTTACAGAGTAGCATGGAACTCTTTCTCTATCCCTAAACATTGTTTTATAATGTGGCTTATGATGCTTAACAGACTTAATACTTGTGATCGATTGAAGAGTTATCTTAATCTAAGCTCAACTTTATGTCCCTTATGCGAGCAGGAAGAAGAATCAAGTGCTCATTTGTTTTTTCTATCCGATTGGAGCAAGGATCTACTTACTTGTATTGCTAACTGGATGTGCATGCAAATCAGTTCTTATGAAAGTTGTAAATTGATCAAGTGGGTGAGTTATGGAGTTAAAGAAAAGACTTACAGGAAGATTGTGAGAGCTGTCCTTGCAGCGGGAGTGTACGAAGTCTGGATGGAGCGGTGCAGGCGGCGGTTTCAGGTGTTGAAGCAGAACCCAGAAGCTAGGAGTCGAGTGGTCCTTCGTGAGCTGGCGGTGAGGATAAGGAACATGGTGTCTGATCTCAGCAAGTGCAAAAATAGAGTATTAGTGCAAAGACTTGTCTCTCTTCTTTAATGTTAAGTTTTAAATTGCTGGTTAGTCCTTGAATTTTGTTATTTACCAATGAACCCTTCCTAGAAGGTGGCATTGGTTTTATTTTTTGTAAGTGCTGAATTTTGCAAGTTGGTATTAATAAATTTTTTATTTACCAAAAAAAAAATTTGTGTGAAATTGTGAGAGGTGTGGTGGTCTATTTATAGGTGAAGAGAAATCCAATTTTCCCCTCCCTTCAGACCTCAAATTCGTCCCCCCCTAGCCAAAGTGAGTCAGCATTTTTAATTTTCCACTTTGAAACACACACATGCATTAATGAACTTTGTATAAATCATATGGCTTATTAACTAAGAATGATTCCCCACAAGTTCAGAAAATTCTCCTCTCTCCCTCCTACTATTTTTTTGGACGGTGCATGTATATAAAAGTAAGAGGAAAAATTTTCATTGGTCCATTTTGAATTCACCACAAAATTGACCAATCACAATAAGGCTTTCATTTTAATAATTCAGAACAAAATTTAGAAAAAACTAATATTTGGACTGTGCAATCAGTAGACATTTAAATAAACCTCTCAATACACAAATAAAATTATTTTATAGCCCAATAATTTATTTCATGTTCCAAATAATTTTTTTCTAAGTTAGAAATACCAAAAATTCGTTTTCTTAACTGTACAGAAATTTTTTGTAAATGCTAAAATAAAAATTTTCTTTTCACATCTTCAAATACTACATTTCAATACGATCGTTTTCATATAAAGTTTATAATTTTTGGACTTATGGTTTGAAAGTTATGAATTTTTGAAGTTCTAAGATCATTTCCTTCAAAAATGCACTTCATAAGCTTTCAAATATTTTATAATGATAAAAATACGAAATTTTATTTTATTTGGATGATAGTCCAATATAAAACTTCAGAAAAGTATTTTTGTTTTCAAAATAAAATATACTTGAGTCAAAAGGCCATTAAATGCATTAAAGTCACACCTTTACACTTAAAACTCAAAAATTTGTTTAGTACTGTAGCAGTGATAAAATTTCGAAAACTTCATAATAAAAATCAAAGCTTTACATTTTCATAATCTACGTTTCGATACGGTCGTTTTGACATATCATTTGTAATTTTTCAACGTATGGTTGAAAAGATATGAATTTCTGAAGATAGGATACTCAAATCCTTCAAAAAGCATTTTTTTTTCTAAGATCATTTAAATCAAATACTTTACCTTAAAATATTTCATTTAAATATGCTAGGGAAAACTTTGGTATGTATCATGTACATATATATAATTCATACGATTTTAATTAAATCCAGATATCACAATCAAACATAATTTCTTAAATTCAATTATAAGATCACAAATAAATTGGGTAAAATTGTGGGTCTCACAACCCTCCCCAACTTAGAGATTTCTCGTCCCCGAGAAATACATACCTGATTCAAACAAGTGAGGGTACGATTCCCTCATGCTACTTTCACGCTCCCAAGTAGCATCTTCCCCATGATCTTGACTCCATATTACTTTGACCAAAGGGATTTCTTTTCCTCTCAACTTCTTAATACTGCGGCCATCGATCCGCAAAGGCAATGTTTCATACGTAAGATTATCCTTGAGTTGTATCGAGTCAGGCTCAACAATGTGGGATGGGTCAATAATATACTTCCTTAACTGAGACACGTGGAAGACATTGTGTAGGTTTGAAAACATAGGGGGTAAGGCTATCTGATATGCTACAGGTCCTACACGTTTTTGGATCTGATAAGGTCCTATGAATCTAGGGGTTAGTTTTCTGGTCTTGAGCACTCTTCCAATACCGGTAGTAGGCACTACCCGCATGAATACATGATCACCTTCCTTAAATTCCAACGGAGTCCTTCTCTTGTCATGATAGCTCTTTTATCGGCTCTGTGCAGTTCTCATCTTCTCTTGAATCAGTTTAATCTTGTCCGTTGTATGTTGCACTATTTCTGGCCCTAACTGTAAATGCTCTCCGGTCTCAAACCAGCACAAAGGTTTTCTGCACTTCCTTCCATACAGAGCTTCATACGGTGCCATCCCTATACTCGAATGAAAACTGTTGTTGTAAGTGAACTCAATCAATGGTAAGAAAGAATCCCAGCTTCCAGCTTCCAGCTTCCTCCAACACGCAAGCTCTTAACAAGTCTTCCAAAGTTTGAATTGTTCGTTCTGACTGACCATCGGTTTGTGGGTGATAAGCAGAACTCATACTTAAACTGGTTCCCATTGCAGTTTGCAGACTTTCCCAAAATTTCGAAGCAAAACGCGGGTCTCTGTCTGACACTATAGTAGACGGTACTCCATGTAGCCTCACTACTTCCCTGATGTATAAATTGGCCAATTTCTCCAAAGTATACCTCATGTTGATCGGAATAAAATGTGCTGTCTTGGTAAGACGATCCACTACTACCCAAATAGCGTCATGTCCTTGCTGAGTTCTTGGACAACCAGACACGAAGTCCATGGATATGCTATCCCACTTCCAAACAGGTACCGGTAATGGTTGTAATTCTCCTCCAGGTTTCTTGTGTTCTATCTTGGCTTTCTGACATACTAAACATTTCGACACATACTCTGCTACTTCTCGTTTCATTCCTGACCACCACAAAATCTTCTTCAAATCTTGGTACATTTTTGTTGCTCTGGGATGGAAACTCAACTTACTTTTATGGGCTTCCTCCAATATCATCTCCTTAACTTCTTGATTGTTCGGCACACAAACTCTTTCTTTGAACCGTAGAATTTCGTCTGTTCCTAGCTGAAATTCTGTTTCTTTTCCTGCATTTGAAAGCGCCTTCTTCTCTTGCAACTCGAAGTCTGCTAGCTGTAAGACCTTGATTTGTTCCATGAATTCATTGTTCACCTTCAGAGTTCCTAGTATCAAACTTCTCGGGTTCAACTCCACCGCCATGTTTAGATCTCTAAACTTCTCTATCAGCTCCAACTCTTTTACCATTAATGCAAACACGTGCAGAGATTTCCTACTCAGCGCATCTGCTACAACGTTGGCTTTTCCAGGGTGATACTGCACTTCAAAATCATAGTCTTTTAGGAATTCTATCCACCTACTTTGCCTCATATTCAGCTCCTTCTGCTCGAATAGGTACTTCAAGCTCTTGTGATCGCTGAATACTTCGATCCTCACACCATACAAATGATGCCTCCAAATCTTCAATGCGAATACTACTGCTGCGAGTTCCAGATCATGCGCAGGGTAATTCTGTTCATGAATCTTCAATTGTCTCGAAGCATAAGCCACCACTTGACCATCTTGCATAAGCACACATCCCAATCGTTGCTTCGATGCATCACAGTAAACACAAAAAGTCTTTGTCGGGTCGGGTAAAACTAACACCGGGGCAGATGTTAATCTCCTTTTTAGCTCTTGAAAGCATTCCTCACACTTCTCTGTCCAGATAAACGCTTGTCCTTTCCTTGTTAATTTGGTCAATGGCAACGACAATCGAGAGAATCCTTCGATAAACCTCCGGTAATAACCAGCAAGTCCAATAAAATTCCGAATTTCCGTCACGGTTGTTGGTGCTTTCCATTCCAATACTGCTTCCACTTTTGCGGGATCTACCGCAATTCCATTACTGGTTATCACATGTCCTAGAAAATTCACCGACTCGAGCCAAAAGTCACACTTTGATAATTTGGCGAACAGCTCCTTCTCCTTCAATACGCCTAACACCTTCGCTAAATGCTCCGCATGCTCCTCCTTGCTCCGTGAATAGATTAAAATGTCGTCAATAAACACAACGACAAAAAAATCTAAAAATGGGTGAAAGATTCTATTCATGTAATCCATGAATATTGCGGGCGCATTAGTTACTCCAAAAGGCATGACCAGATACTCGTAATGACCATATCTAGTTCTGAAAGCTGTCTTGGGAATATCTTCTTCGTTTACTCTGATCTGATGATAGCCTGATCTCAAGTCGATCTTGGAAAATACCGTAGCTCCTCTTAATTGATCCATCAAATCATCAATTCTTGGCAACGGATACCTATTCTTGATAGTCACTTTGTTCAGCTGACAGTAGTCGGTGCACAACCTCATACTCCCATCTTTCTTTTTAACAAATAGAACAGGTCCTCCCCACGGTGAAACACTTGGTCGAATGAATTGCTTTTCCAATAATTCTTCCAGTTGCTTATTTAACTCCACTAACTCCATCGGTGCCATGCGATACGGTGCTTTTGAAATCGGTGTCGTTCCAGGGATCAAGTCGATTCCGAATTCCACTTCTCGCACAGGCGGTAATCCAGGGATTTCCTCAGGAAACACTTCAGGAAAATCTTTGACAACAGGTAACTCCTCCATCTTTTTCTCCTCATTGACATCCAAAGAAGAGAGAAACATGTATATCATGGCTCCATCTTCCCATGAAGCTTTGATTTGGTTGGCAGTTACGTGCTCAGGTTCTAAGGTTTGGGGTACACTAGGTCTTAAGTTATCGAAAATGAGAGTCTTTTCGGCACAATTTAGGAGAACATGATTAGCAGTTAACCAATCCATGCCTAAAATTATGTCGAGTTGGGTAAGAAGTAAGACAATTAAGTCCACTAAGTACTCCCTATTTTCTATTCCTATAGGGCATTTAGAAACAAAAGTCGACACCATGACTGGGTCACTAGTAGGGGTAGACACAATTAGATCAAAAGGCATAACATTTACTGACAAGTTTAGTCTATTAACCACATCACGAGCAATAAATGAGTGCGTAGCACCCGAATCGTACAACACATGCAAAGGTATCTTACGAATGAAACACTTACCTTGGATCAAATTAGCGTTGTTAACAGCTTCTGCTCCGGTCATTGAGAAAACTCTTCCTTGTCCACGGGGTCTAGTCACATTTACTGCGTTGACTTCTCTTTTGGATTCTGGGCAATTCCTTGATATGTGTCCTGGTTTGTTGCAATTGAAGCAGTTGGGATTATTCCAAGGACAGGTTGGTCCAAAGTGATTCTTATTACACTTGTTGCAAAATGGAGGTGCATTCCCTTGTCCTCCAGCAGCATTCCTATTGCTACGAAATCCACCAGCATTCCCATTGTTTCCTCGATTTCCACCATTGTTGTTGTTGTTACCTCTAAATTGATTGTTGCGATTGTTGTTGTTCCTGTTGTTGCGATTCTGGTTGTTGTTGTTGTTGTTCCGGGGATGATTCCTTTGATTAAAGCCACCATGAAACCTTGACCGATTGTCCCTTTGTCCACTTCCTTGTCCATAAGGACCATGATGCCTTGCTCCACTGTTTGGGTTCCCATGTCCAGGAGAGTGTCTCATCGGACCACCACTCGGGACTTGAACAGCTGACTTCCCTGCTGAGTTCCTTGTCTTCAAACCATTTTCCACGATACTCCCTTTGTTTACCAACGCCGTAAACACAGCTATCTCCAAAGGCGCCAGGGCTTGCTTAATCTCCGGCTTTAAACCATCCAAGAACTTTGCACACTTCGACCTTTCATTTCCAGCTTCTCCATAGTAGGGCATAAACCTCGCCAGATTCTCGAATTTGGCAGCATACTCCCCTACACTCATGCTACCTTGCTCTAATCTCAGGAATTCCAATTCCTTGGCTGTCTTCAGGTGCTCCGGAAAATACTTCACCAAAAGCCTATCTTTGAACCGATCCCAGGTTATTCCTCCAGCTTCTCCAGCTAACACTTGCCTCTCATTAAGCCACCAGTCGACCGCCTCTCCTACCATCATGTATCCAGCATAGGCAACCTTTTGTTCATCTGTGCACTGCATCATTCCCCCGAATATCCTTTCCAGACTTGCTATCCAGGCCTCTGCCTCTTCCGATGCGAAACCTCCAGCGAATTCCTTTGGATTCCTACGACAAAACTCGTCGAGTCCTCTGATTCCTTGCCCACCAGCGTTCACATTCTGATTCTGCTGAAGTTGTTGATGCATAAGGTTCATGTTGTCCCTTACTCCTGCCAAGACCGCAACTGTCTAAGCCAAAACAGCAGTTGGTTCCTCATTCCCTTGTCGACGTGCCATCTTGCTTCTGTACATACGTAGGATTGGAGTCTTAGACCAAGCAAAGGGTCGAACAGGGTAAGCATATTAGGCTATGCTCAAGCCGAAAGGGTAACTATACTATAACTACCAAACAGGGTCACACAATGAAAGCATATAAGGCTATGCTTAAGGCCACTAAGGACAACAATCGCTCTGATACCACCAAATGTAACACCCCAATTTGGAAATAGAATTTTCACTAAAAATTTGCGCCATTTTTTTTTATAAACATTTATTACGAAATATCATTTAAAGGTAAGTTTGCATATAAACTTAGTTTCAAAATATTTTCTCAACTTTTCTTTTCAAAGATTGTATTACATAAATAACTTAGTTTCTTGAAAAGGTTTTACTACTTGCATCTAATCCTATTTTCCAAAATGAAGTGCCACTACATATTTCCATTCACCAAAACATAACGATTTGAAATGCGGAATTATAACATCATTATATTAATTTCCAAAATGACCATCATAGTAAAAAGTGTTTTGGCCAACGACCATTATCCAACATAAAAGCGAAATAACATAAACATAGGGTGTACATAGAGTTAATCAGAGGGTTCGTCATCCAAGACTCAAAACAAACAAAGATCAATACTACTAAGAACTAAACTACTCGCCTTCATGCGTCCTCATCAGGTCCTCCTCCGGATCTTCTTCTTCTTCTGGGTCTTCCTCCTCTTCTGGATCCTCCTCCTCATCAACATTGTGATTAGTAGGTGGAGCATTATGAAAAGCATGAGGTCCACCTGGCATAAGATCCCTCAGACGATATCGCACTTCCTCACGGTCCGTAGCTACTCCTCGTAATACATGATCTCGATCGGTAATAATGAGTCTTGTTGGTCCCTCCCAGATCCATCCGTTTGTAGTTCTATGCCATTGTCCCCCCATTAAAGGAGACATCTCCACTTGAATTACCCAGTCCACCATCTAATAATTTCGTAGATAAATACAAGATGCATAACAGAAAAATAGAGAGAGTTAGCGACCAGACGATCAAGACGTCGACGGCATGGGCTTACTCCATGGGTCGCATAAGGACTAATCACAAAGTATAACATTCCATAATAACATCAAGTCACAAAATCATTGTTACGACTTCATCTTTATAACAACTTTATATTATTAATCAAGAGTTCTATTATAAAATTATTCCATTAAGTCTTTCATGACCATCAACGATTTAGGGAGAGAAATCATTGAGGTAAGGGAAATTAGCACACTCGATACATCTCCTCCTTCAATATCCAACCACATCCTAGTTCGGAAAGCAGATGGGATGCACAGGAATCCTAACCATGCTGACCTCAAAGCCAAAGGGTACGTACCAACGGTAACCACGCAAGTTGGCCAGCAACAAAATACAATAACAGTTCATTATTTCACAAAGAAAAACAATGGCTTCTAGTCCCATTCAGATTCCCTCTACACCATCTAGGATTTGTTCAAGGAGGCGACAGCTCTATCCCTAGTTCGCGTTGCAGTACTTACTACGATCAACGCCCAGCAGGTGACTTTGACCATTGCAGCATCGTTCCGCCTAGGGAAGCGCTCATAGGCTTCTTGACGAGTCACCGTCATTGCCCTCCCCTATCACAATCACCACTTGGAGGGATGCACGACCTCCAAGTATACGGTATCTTTCCTCTCCACTACTTCACTCTCAACGTAGTTAGAAAGGATTAAAGCTTAAAGGTATATTAAATCTTTTAAGTCTTTTATTATCCTAAGTGGTCGACCCATTCTAAGCCTCGCTTCTAACGGGCCTCGACCTCTAAGGGTAACAGCAAACAAACTCCCTATTGTACAGTGGAATCCACAAGACAAAACCACGGCACAGTTATTCACGTGATTTGTCACTTAAGGGGAAAAATTACAAGTCAATGTGCCACGATGCACCATCACTGTACCCAATCTTCAACTTCGTATTGTCACAACGTTAAACATTTTACAGCTTCTCTTAAACAATATCACAAATACAAAGCCTTGCTTCTTTCAATATTTCCATAATCTCTAAATCAATAATCTTTCATAGCTTATATAATAACATCTCACAATTGCATAACATAATTATTATCATTTCCAGATTCAATTGAACAACATCTCATAATTATTTTTCATAATAGCATAACAAAATATAGTCATAAAAACATCATACAAATAGAGTTACTAACGCACGAAGGACGACTAAACATTCACAATCAATTGTCGTCTCGTGTCTTGACACGTAACTCGGATTCCGACTTTTGAGATGGTCGAAATCATCCTAATGATTACATGGTGCCATTATGTCTACAGGTTGCTACTCTCTCACCTTGGTATGATGTGAAAGAATTAAGATCTGCTCGATTCACAGTAGCGCTATCGTTTTCCTATTGCAAACCTTTAAATCAACCACATTTACAAAATAGCTTTATAAATATCCATACCAACTTAAAATTAAAATTACTATAACTTTTTGGACAAATCCATTTAAAAATCCTTGATGTTTTGAAAATACATAAAACTCTTTAGAAAATAAATTACTCCTTTAAAAATCAAGACCTTTTTGGAAAATCAAGCACAGACTACAGTATCAGGAAATCACATCTTCTTTTTAGCTTTTAAATCATGAAAATCTTTTCCAATTGCAATATAACTTTTAAAACATACTCATTACACTTTAAGAATAATTCTAAATTTTTCTTTTACTATAAATCTTATTCTTAAACACCTTATAACAACTACCATGTTCAAACCACTCATACATCATGACTTTAAAGTATTTTTCTTTTGATGCAATTTTTTTATCAGACCAGCAGTAAACAAATTTTGCAAATTCATGTTATAAGCATATATAATTAAATAAGAAAATAAACTCAAGCATTCAAAGTTCAAAATACTTTTTCTACTATTAATTAGATTAAGTTACAGACTACAGACAGATTACAGAAAATTCACTTTCAAGCATCAGTACACTCACAAAGTTACTTTTATACTTCCTAATAAATTTTTAGATACTTATAATAAAGATTTTATCATCAAGCATACATCACCAATTATTTCAAAAATGATTTTCGTTCTTGATGCAACTATTTTGCAATTTGGGCAGCACATACAGAACTTCTTAAAAATGAATTTTCTCCTAAACAGTTCATTGAAAACACATGCCACTTTTTCCTAAAAAATTCTTTACAAATCCTACTATAATAAAATGATTAAACGTGATTAAAATAATGCATATTGGTTTGCTGGACAGACACCTCAAGTCTAGTTGCATTACTTCAAAGATTAAACCAACAGATTCTAACATTCCTATACATATGGTAATTACATATAAAAATCAAGCAAAGTACACACCTATAAAAATTTTATTTGAAACCTTGTATCTTATGAAAATAATACTTTTCAGTACTAATAAAATTTCTAGCTCTAAATACATTTTCATCAGAATACCTAATACATTCAGATAGTCATTTATTTACATCAGAAAGATCAATTAGAAAAATAATCAAACATCTTCTTTTTTTTTCTTCTTCAATAATTTCGACCAACCCTATATAAAAGAGTACTTTTTAAATTTTTCAAACACACATGTATACTTTAGGCACATAATCTCATATACTCAAAATAATCAATTTGGCACAAAGATAATCACTTTTTAAGAAAATTTACTTTTGTCCAGTAACTAGTTTACAATTTCTACTAATCACATAGTCAGATATTTGCACAATAAAATTTCACTTCCCTACTCCTAATTTACCAAATCAAATAGTATCAATCAAGTGTAACTTTTAACTCAGAAATCATTTATACTTCACTATTTAACACAAAAATCCAGAATTTCATTTGTTTGCACAAAACTATTTTCATAGCAACATCAGAGATCAAATAATCATCCAGTCAGTCACATAACATAATAACAACTACTACCATATATATATATATATATATATATTTCACGACCAAGCATTGCAACAATACAAAAAGACTAAATTTTCTTCTTTTCTTTTAATGCTACATCAGATCTCAGTAACACAAAATTCTTCGGAACATACTTTAGTTTTCATTTTGAATCAAAACAAGAAAACTACAATACTTCAAACAGATAACAATTTCTATAAAATATATACATATGTCTATATTGTAAGAACACACAAAAATTTCAGAATATAAATTTTGTGCTACAAACTTAGGTCATCTCAAGGCAAAAGAAAAGGGGAGATTATCCTCTTTAAACAATTCATTTTTGTCCCTTTCCTTTAAACCTCTATTCATTTGACCATAAAAACAAAATATTATCACAAATATATAGTTCATAAAAAAGAAGAAATAGAAACTTTTGTTCTTGCTATTATAAAAAGAATTTAGGGATTCTGACAACAATAGAAGAAGAAATGAACTGAATTAAAATAAGGACTTAGAATTACCTCTTCTCCTAAAGCTAAAAGACTTCCCCAAAGGATGAGAAAATTTTTCTCCTCTTCCCCTATGCAACTCGCCACCCTCCTCTCTCCTTCCTCTTGGAATAAAATTTTTTCTCAGAATGATAGCAAGCAATTTGTGTGAAATTGTGAGAGGTGTGGTGGTCTATTTATAGGTGAAGAGAAATCCAATTTTCCCCTCCCTTCAGACCTCAAATTCGTCCCCCCCTAGCCAAAGTGAGTCAGCATTTTTAATTTTCCACTTTGAAACACACACATGCATTAATGAACTTTGTATAAATCCTATGGCTTATTAACTAAGAATGATTCCCCACAAGTTCAGAAAATTCTCCTCTCTCCCTCCTACTATTTTTTTGGACGGTTCATGTATATAAAAATAAGAGGAAAAATTTTCATTGGTCCATTTTGAATTCACCACAAAATTGACCAATCACAATAAGGCTTTCATTTTAAAAATTCAGAACAAAATTTAGAAAAAAAACTAATATTTGGACTGTGCAATCAGTAGACATTTAAATAAACCTCTCAATACACAAATAAAATTATTTTATAGCCCAATAATTTATTTCATGTTCCAAATAATTTTTTTCTAAGTTAGAAATACCAAAAATTCGTTTTCTCAAGTGTACAGAAATTTTTTGTAAATGCTAAAATAAAAATTTTATTTTCACATATTCAAATACTACATTTCAATACGATCGTTTTCATATAAAGTTTATAATTTTTGGACTTATGGTTTGAAAGTTATGAATTTTTGAAGTTCTAAGATCATTTCCTACAAAAATGCACTTCATAAGCTTTCAAATATTTTTATAATGATAAAAATACGAAATTTTATTTTATTTGGATGATAGTCCAATATAAAACTTCATAAAAGTATTTTTTTTTTCAAAATAAAATATACTTGAGTCAAAAGGCCATTAAATGCATTAAAGTCACACCTTTACACTTAAAACTCAAAAATTCGTTTAGTACTGTAGCAGTGATAAAATTTCGAAAACTTCAGAATAAAAATCAAAGCTTTACATTTTCATAATCTACGTTTCGATACGGTCGTTTTGACATATCATTTGTAATTTTTCGACGTACGGTTGAAAAGATATGAATTTCTGAAGATAGGATACTCAAATCCGTCAAAAAGCATTTTATTTTCTAAGATCATTTAAATCAAATACTTTACCTTAAAATATTTCATTTAAATATTCTAGGGAAAACTTTGGTATGTATCACGTACATATATATATATACACACATATATATAATTCATACGATTTTAATTAAATCCAGATATCACAATCAAACATAATTTCTTAAATTCAATTATAAGATCACAAATAAATTGGGTAAAATTGTGGGTCTCACATTGTCCGCTTTGGGCATCCTTCACCCTCACGGTTTTGCTCTTGGTCTCACACTAACAGTGAGCCCCAAAACGCGTCCACGTGAGGTAAGGTATCCACACCCTATATAAGGCATGCTTCGTTCTCCTTACCAGCCGATGTGGGACTAAGGCTTCACCTTTGATGTAAGGTGAAGCCTTAGTCCCACATCGGCTGGTAAGGAGAACGAAGCATGCCTTATATAGGGTGTGGATACCTTACCTCACGTGGACGCGTTTTAGGGCTCACTGTTAATGTGAGACCAAGAGCAAAACCACCGTGAGGGTGAAGGATGCCCAAAGCGGACAATATCCACGTGGCGGTGCGCTGGGCCCCAGTGCCCAGTACCGTACGGCTGGCTGGGGCTGGGCTGTTACACCCTCTTTGTTGAGAACCCCTTTTGTTGCAATAACTTTTGAAATCCCTACCTGAAACCTTGTTTGTTAAAGCTTCTTTTGATATGAACCCTTTTCTTGTGAGCATGGCCAACGTCCTTGGCGGCCTGGCATGTCTTCGAAAATGACCCTGTTCTGTCAATCAACTTGAGAAGACTGTGATTGCTGATGAACCCAAAGTTTCATCTTCTGAACTTTGACAAAACGATTTTTTCTTCAGAACCTTTGTAACAATCTTAGACCCTGACATCTTATGCCAATCAAGTAGATTTTTCCGAGTTATGAGGTGGACAGTGAGGTGTTGAGGAATGAGTAAGCGTGAACAAAGTGATGGGAAGTTTTGTAAGATAAACTAGGAATGGTGAATGTTGGGAATTTTTATGGCTTTAGTCCCTGTCAAATGCTGTTGGATAGGTATGATGTATAGGATTATGATTTATCAAAGTTGGGGAGTAAACGGAGAATTTTGAGGTTTGTAATAACCCGCCTATGTTTAAATAGATGAGAAGAGTCAAGTTAAGGGAGAAAGACCATGAGAATAGTAGTACCCTTGTAGGGATTGGCATAAGCATGCTATTCTTTCTAAATGTTGTTTCAAAACCCTTGAACCCTTGAAACTTTTGTTGACAAAACTAAACCGTTAATATTCCATTGTATCTGATAATGGAATATCCCAGAAAATTACTTTTGAAAGTAATCTATTTGACTTACTTCCAAGAACCTCCAGAGAAGGATACATAATTGGCGACTCAAGGACGACGACTATTATTAAAGGCTAAAAGAATCGCTTACGGAGATTCGACATCCGTTGATCGTGAAATTCCGCGTAACATTTCTGGAGGACGAAAAATCTTTAAGTTGGGGAGGATGTGACATTCCGTATTTTCCTGATCAAGATAAATAAGTTTTCATTAAAAAAAATTTGATATTGTTTTACAAATGATTTTCGATGGGTATTTTATTCGATTACGTAATCAATTTTCGATTTTATGGAATTTTGATAAACAAAGATTTTTATAGAATTCAAGCAAATGATTTTATTGAGTTTGGAGTAATTTTATTATTTGTGATTTCATTTGAGAAATGAATTTCCTTGTGCATCTTTATGGATTTAACCTAATTGATTTAAGAATTGATTAAAGGAGTTTTGATTTCATGATGGATTTCTACACTTTGGGATTTAATCCACTTGTGTTATGATTTCATGTGTTTGTTTTTCTAAAGTTTTCGATGAATTGTTTTACTTAAGGTTTTAATTAATATTTTATCTTCTTAAATTAATTCATATGGTTTTATGGTTTTAAGATGGAAAATTATTTCTACCTTAAGTTTCAAAAATCAAAGTCCAAGCATCTTATCATACCGTTGATCTAGAACCATTTCTAGAAACCCTAATTTGCATCCCTAATCTTTGATTAAACCTTAATCAAGTTCCTAATCCTTGATTAAGTACTTAATCACTCTCTTAAACTCTAAACCCTCAAGGTTAGTGAACTAACCTATAATTAGTTTTCCCTAAACAAATACTAGTATGGATTAAGTCCTTGATTATTACCTTAATCCTTGATTAAGCCCTAAACTCTAAGGATTTGTGAGCTAAACCTAATTTAGTTTTCCTAATCCTACCTTAACTATGATTAGATCCTAATTAGCACCTTAAACCTAAATTAGCTAACCTAATCTACCCTTAAACCCCCTATGGTCGAATGCACCTTCCCATGAGCATTACTTGGTCTCCAAGTTTGCTTACTTGGTCACCAAGTTGGTTTTCTTAATGGCCATGTTGATGATGTCATCCTAGTGACCTAAGCATGACATAAAGGAGGAAAAACAAGGAAAACCGTGGGAGGAGTAAACCAAACCCAAGCCCACCAAATCATGTATATAAACACTCACACACACACTTCATTTGGTTTTTCCACTTCCTCATTTCCACTCACCCTAAACACAACACTAAGAGCAAAATCAAGCTCTTAGTGAGAGATAGAGAGAGAATCCGTGAAAGAAGAAGAAGAAGAACCAAACCCCAATCACAACACCAATCTCCTACACAATCTAAGTAAAGAAAATCAAACCATGATAGTGAAGAGGAGAAGGAGAAACCATGGACTTAGGGAAAAGAGGGAGTGAAACGTGAGGAGCAAGAAGAGGAACCAAATAGAAAACTCAAAGACTTGGACTTGATTTTGAAAGATTTTGTTGATGTAAGCATTTTTATTTCATGATCTTAAGATTCTAATCTCCTTACTTTGATTAACTTTCGGTTTTCATGTTTTCTTCTAAAAGTCTTGATTTTGTTTGAAAACGTTAAGGCATGTTCGTTTTCAAGTTAGATCTAGTGACTTCATTTACATGCATGTTGATTTATCAACTTGATTTTGAAGTTTTTGTTAAGAAAGTATTTTTCTCTCATGATCTTAAGTTTTTTTGTGAACTTATTCATTTTCTTCTTGATTTCTTAAAGTGTTTTAAGAAAACGTTTGATTTTGAGTTTTGCATGAGGTTTTTAAGTTTTCTTATGATTTTCTAAGATTGTTTTTACTTGTATTTGAGTTTTAAAAATGAAAAATGAACATGCATCATCTTGTTGATGCTCACGGTTTTATGGTTCTTTTGTGCAAATAATTTTTTATCTTTGATTTCTATTTTTGTGCTTGATTATGAGTTGATCTATGATGTTCATAAACTAAACTTTATTGATTTGCTAAATATATGATTTTGCATGTTGGTTTTTAAGATTGATCTACACTTTTCAATGGTTAATGAATAAAGATTTAAGCTTGAAAATAAGAAATGGACATGCATGTTGGCTTCAAGGCTAGATCCAATGCTTTTATGTGCATGCATGTCTAGATCAATGTTTAAACTATAACATGTTTGATGCATGTGGTATTTGAGTAAAGTTAGATTTATAAGTTGAAAAATGTTTTTGTTGATTTTGAAAGTAGAACCGAAAAATGTATAAGTATGTGTTTTAAGGAAATTAATTTTGTTGGATGAGCATTATGATTGATTTTGTGTTGTTGTTGTTGTGTTTGTAATAGGATTAAAAACAAATAGGGGCTGTATGTTGGAGATTAATATGGAAGGTGTTTATGTGATAGTATGCTGAAATTTTGATTTATAAATAATTTCCTTGTAAGAAATTTTGAGAAACAATAGTTATACTAATTGGATTACCTTGAAATTTTAATATGTAGTCCTTGATGCTATTTAAATAAGTTCTGGAAAATTTTAAGGGATTTGGAATTGTTTTGGCATTTTAAATGAATTTTGGTTGTTCGGTATTAATTATGGAAGTCTAAGGTTTTTAGTGAAAAAGACTTGGATAAGTAGTACTTGTATATGTTTGATGATTCTGAAACTTGGACACCATTTTAAGTAGGTTAATTTGATTGTCCCTGAATTTTTATATGATTTTTATAGTTGTTTTGTTAATTGAAATGGAGTCATTTTGGTGAAAACGATTTCGGAAAAGTAAGTTTTCGAGGAAACACCTAAATCGAGTTTTCTGACCTAAACTACTCTAAATTGCTTGAAATTTTTATGGTAGCTCCTTAAACGTGTCTTGTGACTCTCTGTAAAATTTGAGGTGATTTGGAGTTGGTTTGATATTTTTACCAATTGAGAAACAGTGAACCGTTTGGTTCAGATTTTCCAGACTTAGTGACAATTTTAATTGAAAAAGTATGACTTTCACAACTCCAAATAATCTAAAAATTTTATGAGATGATCTTGATTGTGTAAGGAAGATTTATACCAATTTTCATGCAATTCGGAGTGGAAACACTATTTTTAATTATGGCATTTTGGCCGCAGGCCAGCAACAGTTCTATCTTGCTTTTCATACGAATTCTGATTTAAACCTAGGTTAAGACTGTTCAAATGACTTGAAAATTTTATATGATGAACTATAGCATATATGTGTCTGTTCTGGAAATTTTGAAGGTTAAACAAGTTTATTTGGTATAGTTTTAGATTTTATCTTTTGTGCCTTCCCGTAATTGAACAAAAGCTTTATTTAAATGTTTTCGACAAACATGAATTTTGTACTTCATTTCATGACTTGGCTGGATTTGTATGGTGATTATAATGTCTTGAAATAATTGAATGAGTGATTGCTTGATGGTATGTTTGTTGGAAACCAACAAGCGGCTCAATATAGTCTAGAGGGGGGGTGAATAGAATATTGAAGCCTTATTACAGATTTTTCGTCCACCTAAGAGAATGGTTTTATGAAAATAAATTTTCTTAAGAATTCAGTTCAGATTACTCGAGTAACTCAAGCCTTCACTCGAGTAATACGCAACCAAAAATAATTTCACTCGAGTATTCAGCAAATCACTCGAGTATTACGAAAGCAAATTTTAAATCACTCGAGTAACAGAAAACCTACTCGAGTAATGTTTATAAACTGAAAGCAGATTACTCGAGTGACAAGAACTTTACTCGAGTAAACTGGGTAAAATTCAATTTAAAACTTAGTTTTCAATGGAGTTCTTCAAGAATAACAATGCTATGATGATTCAACAAATTATGAATGATTAATATGAACAATTTCAAGTAATATTAACATGCAATTTTAGATCAATTGAGTAGAATTAAGAAAACCCCAATTCTAACCTAAAAATGCAAATGTTAATGAATTAATGAAATACAAGGAATGAAAATAAAAGAGACACAAGGATTTATCCTGGTTCACTTTCACCCACTTGAAAGCTACTCCAGTCCCCTCTTAAATCAAGAGAGATTCTTCACTAGAAATCTTCAAATGTAGATTTTACAATGTTTTAAGATGCAACTAGATTCTTAGTTCTCCTATCTTAAAACCCAACTCAAAGTGTGTACCAAACACTTTGATCTAATCTACCCCTTTTGAGAATTCTAGATTTCCTTGCTAATTGATTGAAGATGCTTCCAACCAATCCTCTTTTCTTGCTTTGATTTGATCCTCAAAGTCTTCCTTGTGAGATTCTTCACTTGTGTTGAAACTTCAATAATGCAATCACAAATTGCAAATCTTCAACAACCACTAAGAACAAAATTATGATCCCAAGAATATTTGAACAATGAAAGAAATAAAGTGAAGAATGAAAAGTTCTTTGTTGAATCTTGATAGCTCTTGAAAGATGTAAAAAATAGCTCTTGAGTTGCTTTTGAAAATCTATATAAAATTGTAAGAATGAAAGTATATCACTTTGAAAGAGAAAATTAAGTCCTTTTAAAATTTTCCCAACACTGATTGAATTACTCGAGTAAACCAAACAACGTCACTCGAGTGAAACATGTCAGATTAAGTTACTCGAGTGATGTGTAAACCATTACTCGATTAACCTGTCAGGACATAAATTACTCGAGTGAACCAATACTCATTACTCGAGTAAACTGATCAGAATCTGAATAAAAACAAAGTTTTTCTAAAATGATTTTCACAAGCTATTTAATCAAGATTTAAAGTATCTTCACTCTTAATCAGACATTATTTAAATATTCTTAAAATCACCTAAGCTACCCACACCAATGAGATGCATTGCATAAAATAAAGATTACATTGAAATAGAATTAATAAAAATCCTAATTCTAATCTTCATGTGGTGTAGCTTGCTTGTTGCCAATGTTGTTGCTTGGAGAGAGATTGTTAGCATCAAAACATGAGAATCCTACAAACTCCCCCTTTTTGATGATGACAAACCTCCTTTCAAATTAAGCACTAAGTTTTAACATACTCCCCCTAAATGTAAAACATCTAGGCCAAATATAATAAAACTTAACCTACAAGAACAACATCAACAAAATATTCTCCCCCTTTTGGCATCATTAAAAAGATAAGATAGAAAAGTTGAGAAAAGTCCTTTGCCAAAAGTTGAAGGTAAGTAGTTCACAATGGTATATAAAATATATAACAATAAAGACAATACCAAAATAAACTATAATAGTGCCACAACGAATATAAACAAACAATGAATATAGCACCATAATATCAGAATATCAGAGCATCACACTATGCAGCAAATCATAGCAGATAGTCAAAACGAAATTAAACAAACTAGACCATACACAAGGTCCTAAAGTCATAGTAGCAACAGAGTCAGAAACATGAAACAGAAACATAAACAGAAAATATGCAAATGAAACATGCAACAGAAATCAACAGCAAACATCATCAGCATCCACAGGTCTAGGAATCAGGTGGAGGAGGAGGAAAATGGTGAGAAAATAATCCAGACATGTAATCCATCAAACGATGCTCCATGGCAATATTCTTCACATCCTGTCTCATCTCCAACTGAGTGAATTGAGCATTGATGTGCTTAACTAATGACTCATGAGCAGCTTGTGCATCAAATGGAGTACCAAGATTATCCAAATCAATATAGTCCTCAACACGATCGGTATCCATCGGATCAGTAGAAGTAGGAGGAACAGAAGAGGATGCACCAGCCCTATCACCAAGTAAATTCCTTTTCCTAGTACCTGAAACTCTTGCAGCCTTTGCAGCTTCAGCCATTTCCTTAATTTGTGATTTCCATAACCAAGTGCGACTGTCCCTATGCCAAGCAATTTTCATATAACTAATGTGCGAATCATTAAGACACCAGTTATTTTTCTTTTCCTTTTCAGCTGGCTCATCATCAGGGATTGGAACACGATAATACCTCATGATCTTGGTGACATGCATAGGATATGGCAAGAATTGGGTTGGAGGAGATTGAGCAGCAGCTTCCATACGAGCTAAAAACATTTTATTCCAATTCATCTCATACCTCTTTTTAATCCCATGAAACAAAGTAAGATCATCATCTCCCAATTGAGCATAATTTTGATTGCATTTCGGAATCAAACAATAAGAGATAATATACATGAGCACCCTATCCACAGCATGCAAAGGTGATACAGTTCTAGTAGTCCTATCACCCCAAGATTCACCAGTACGCAACAAATCAGTATAAATCTTATTAGTATCCACATCCAAATCCAGACATTCAGTATCACCAATAAAAGTTCCCTTGTTTTCTAAACCAAACATCATAGTCAAATCCGCAGGCTTTATAACAAAATGATGTCCTCTAACCATTGTTTGATACTCACCATCTAGCTTAGTAAAATTCTGATAAAATTGTCTGACAAGCCTAGGATAATAATGAGTCTCAAATTCCAAAAACCTCTTCAAATTCTGAAATTCTAAATCCTCTACAAACGGAAATTGCTCCTTATGCAACCAGGCAAACTTAACATACCTTGTAAGACCAAAAGAGCGATTGATAAATGCCGGTTCCCGCAAATCTCGGTTGATTCCAGAAAACCAAGTATCATTACGACCTGCTCCTTGCTTTGCTTTCTTTTGAGGAGGTTGATAGTGAGAGGAAGAAGCCATTGATTCAGAAAGAGCAAATTCGGTTTTGGGGGTTAGGGTTTTGGTGTGGGATTTTCGGATTTTTGGATAAAATTGGTGAAATTGATGAATGAAATGAGTAGAAATGATGATATAATGATGAAATATGGAAGAAATTTGTATGATTTGTGAGTTTTTGTGGCTGAAAGATGATGATTTGATGAAGACCCGTATGAGAGAGAAGAGAGAAAGACGAACAAGAGAGAGAAAAAGTCGTGAAAATGATGCAGATTTCAACAGTTCAGCTTTTAAAATCACGTAAGTTACTCGAGTAATGTTCATACGTCACTCGAGTGATTCGAGCAGTACTCGAGTGAAAGAGTATGTTACTCGAGTATGCCGAAAGATAAAAAGGTTTTACTCGAGTGATGGATGAACTTAATCGAGTGATACGAAAGTCATTTTAAAATTAATCGAGTGACAGACAGAATTACTCGAGTAATACGAAAGAGTTTTTAAAATTACTCGAGTGAAATTTCTGTTACTCGAGTGAACTGTCCAGAATTTAAAAAATTTCAATTTTTCATGCAAAATCATTTTTCATGCACAAATACATAGCAACACTTAGCATGTAGCAAGTAACACACATACAAATAAAGCAATTAGCATATTATAGAAAACATACACACATAACTACATAAAAAAAATTAAGAAACACTTTAATAAGATACAACAACTCAAAACACAAATCACATTAAAATAGGCTTGAAGGTGATTTCGAAAAACATCAAATACAATTAGCTAATAGTTAATTCATCAAAAATACCAAGTTCTCTTCGAATCTTATAAAATGTGTCCCTTGGTAATGGTTTTGTAAAGATATCAGCTAATTGATCCGAAGTTTGAACAAACTCAATAACACAATCACCTTTTTGAACATGATCTCTCAAAAAGTGATGCCTAATTTCAATATGCTTTGTCCTTGAGTGTAATACTGGATTTTTAGTCAAATTAATTGCCGAAGTGTTATCACACTTTATAGGGATTTTTGTCAAATTTAAACCAAAGTCAGATAATTGTTGCTTCATCCATAAAATTTGAGCACAACAGCTACCTGCAGCTATGTATTCGGCTTCCGCGGTTGATAAAGCTACACAATTTTGCTTTTTAGAAAACCACGATACAAGTGAATTACCAATTAAATGGCATGTTCCGCTTGTACTTTTTCGCTCAACTTTACAACCGGCAAAGTCAGAGTCCGAATAACCTATAACTTTTATAAAAGCATCCCTAGGATAATAAAGTCCAGTATTCGTTGTACCCTTTAAGTATTTCATTATTCTTTTGACAGCAGTTAGATGCGACTCTTTCGGTTTTGCTTGAAAACGTGCACACATACATACACTAAACATGATATCAGGCCTAGATGCAGTTAAGTATAACAAACTACCAATAATACCACGATACTTCGTTACCTCTACCGCTTTTCCAGCCTCATCTTGATCTAGGTAGCATGCAACGCTCATTGGTGTAGAAGCGGATTTGCACGAATCCATTCCAAAACGTTTGAGAAGCTCTCTACAATATTTACTCTGATGTATATAAATGCCATCACTAAGCTGCTTTATTTGAAGGCCAAGAAAGAATGTAAGCTCTCCCATCATCGACATTTCGAATTCACTTTGCATCAATTCTGAAAACTTCTTACACAAGTTATCGTTAGTAGCACCAAATATAATATCGTCAACATATATTTGAACCAATAAAATATCCTTACCGGAACGTTCAATAAAAAGTGTAGTGTCAACAGTGCCTCGTTTAAAACCTTTTTGTAATAAAAAATTGCTTAGTCGGTCGTACCAAGCTCTAGGAGCTTGTTTCAAACCGTACAAAGCCTTTTTCAGTTTGAAAACGTAGTCCGGATGCTCAAAACTCTCGAATCCGGGAGGTTGTGACACATAAACTTCCTCTTGAATGTATCCGTTAAGAAAGGCGCTCTTAACATCCATTTGAAACAATTTAAAATTCATAATTGAAGCAAAAGCGAGAAGAATACGAATAGCTTCTAATCTAGCAACGGGAGCATATGTCTCATCGTAATCGATTCCTTCTTCTTGACTATAACCTTGTGCTACCAACCTAGCTTTATTCCTAACAATAATACCCGATTCATCTAACTTATTCCTATAGACCCACCGAGTACCAATTTCAGGACGATCATCGGGTTTTGGCACAAGCTCCCAAACTTGATTTCTTTCAAATTGATTTAATTCTTCTTGCATGGCCATAATCCAATGATCATCTTGAAGAGCCTCTTTGATATTCTTAGGTTCTATTTGAGATACAAAGGCAACATAATAACAAAAATTATTTAAAGTGCGTCGGGTTACCACTCCCTTCGCAATGTCACCTAAGATATTAGAAATCGGATGATTTTTGTTGGACTTCCAAGCTATTGGTAATTGAGGTTGAATCTCTTGTGCTAAGTCTTTATCTTGTGCTTGCACCTCTCTATCTTCATTTTGATTCTCTTCCATTTGTTGTGGTGTTGAATTCTCATGATCCAAAAATGTACCTATATAATCATCACAAGAAACAACACAATCTCCTTTCGAAGATTCATCAAATACAACATGCACGGATTCCTCAACGGTTAATGTTCTTTTATTGTAGACTCTATATGCTTTGCTATGGGTTGAATAACCTATGAATATGCCTTCGTCGGCTTTGGAGTCAAACTTGCCGACCGGTTCCTTTCCGTTATTTAAAACAAACACCTTACACCCAAAAACATGAAAATGTGAAATATTTGGCTTTCGCCCTTTTAAAAGTTCATAAGGTGTTTTATTTAAATGCGGACGAATAAGAACCCTATTAAGCACATAGCAAGCGGTGTTTACCGCATCAGCCCAAAAATATTTAGGAACATTTGATTCTATCAACATAGTACGAGCAAGTTCCACTAATATTCTATTTTTCCTTTCTACAACTCCGTTTTGCTCCGGAGTCCTAGGGGCCGAAAATTGATGATCAATACCAAACTTATCACAAAACGCATCAATCCTAGTGTTTTCAAACTCACCTCCGTGATCACTTCTAATAGACACAATTTTCAAACTTAGTTGATTTTGGATGAGTTTGGCAAATCTTTTAAAACATTTATAAACTTCACTTTTTGCGGATAAAAATAAAGTCCATGTGAATCTAGTAAAATCGTCTACTAAAACAAATCCATAGTAATTGCCACCTAAACTTTTAATTTGTGAAGGGCCAAACAAATCCATATGGATTAGCTCCAAAGGCTTTGTTGTGCTTATCACATTTTTAGGTTTAAAAGAACTTTTAACTTGCTTGCACTTTTGACAAGAGTCACAAATGCCATCAAGCTTAAAGTTTAGTTTAGGCAAACCAATCACTAAATCTTTTCGCAAAAGTTTGTTCAATTGATTCACATTCACATGAGCAATTCGTCTATGCCAAAGACGAATTTCATCATCAAAAGTTTTGAAACATTTTGAAAATAGTGAAGTTATCTCATCCAAATCAATTAAGTAAGTGTTATTAGAGCGACGACCAACAAACTTAACACTATCATCTATAGAAGACTTAATGAAGCATAATTCCGGAGTAAATGTCACATAATTGCCCATATCGCATAATTGGCTTATACTAAGCAAGTTGTGTTCTAAGCCTTCTACGTATAGGACATTTTCTATGACAAGGTTAGATACGTTACCGATCTTCCCGACTCCTAGAATTTTGCCCTTGTTGTTGTCGCCGTATGTCACAAATCCACCACTTTTCGGAGTAAGTTCCATGAAGTGCGTTTTGTCTCCCGTCATGTGTCTCGAACAACCACTATCCAAGTACCATTTTCGCTCTTTGGTTCGAAGACACACCTACAAGAAAGATATCATTTGGTTGACTTAGGTACCCAAGTGGTCTTGGGTCCTTTGTTGTTAGCATGAGGAGAAGTCCCCTTAACAATCCAAATATATTCACCGCTTGGTATACCAAATTTCTTTATATTACATTTATTCGTGGTATGCCCAAAGATTCCACAATAATGACAAGTTGGGTTTTTAGAAATCTTATTCTTTGAAAATCCACCAACTTTGCGATAATTGCGTTTCTTAGGTTTGGTATAGCCAAGACCGGATCTATTGCTATTGTTCCTTTGAGTTGAAAGCAAATGATCTAAAGAAGTATCTCCTTTCATGAGCCTTGCAAGTCGATCATTCAAATTAAAAACTTCTTTTTCCAAAGACTTGCAATTTTCACAAGATGGAGTCTCATTTGATTTCAATTCACAATTGCATGTAGAGTTTGCATAAATGAGTTCAAGAGTTTCATTTTGAAGCTTAAGTTCTTCTAAATCTTTTTGAAGTTCAATTATCTTTTCATGTTGCTTCATTATGAAATTCTTTCTTTCAACATTTATTTTAGCAAGTTTCTTCAACTCTTTATGCATCTCTACATACACATTGTACAATTCATTGAATGAAGGAGAATTAGAACTTGAGCTAGCATCGGAAAGATAATCTACCTCATTGACGTTCTCACTTGATTTAATGCTCGAAGATTCCTCTTCATCAAGCTTTGTCATTAAACATAGATTTGCAAGTTCTTCATCATCCGATGAGCTAGATGTTGATTGACTCTCCACTTCATCCCATACTATGTAAGCCCTTTTTCCTTTAGATGAATTGAACTTTGAGTTGTCACCTTCCGACTTCTTAGAATGAGTTGGACAATTCGATCGATAGTGACCAAGCTTTCCACATCCATGACACTTGATGTGATCCTTGTTAGTCTTATTTCTTGGTTGTGAGTCCTTAGAATCTCTTTGTCTATTTCTATTAAAGTTCCCCTTTTTCTTAAGGAACCTACCAAGCTTTTTAACTAGCAAGCCAAGGGTCTCATCATCTATATCGGAGTCCGAGTCATCCACTTGAAAGTTTTCCTCTTGTGCCTTAAGGGATTTTGAAGTTGATTTAAGAGCTATCCCCTTTTTCTTCCTATCGGCATCTTCATTCATGGATAACCGTCCAAGCTCCATTTCATGCTCTTGAAGCTTTCCGAATAGAGTTGCTAAATCAATTTGATCCACGTCTCTAGCTTCCATAATGGCCGTCACCTTAGGTTGCCATTCCCTGCTAAGACATCTCAAAATCTTATTAACAACTTCACCATTAGTTATAACTTTTCCAAGTGCAGAAAGATGATTAATGATATGAGTGAACCGCTTTTGCATGTCACCTATATTTTCATAGGTAACATACGAAAGAGTTCATATTCATGCATGAGTGTATTTAGCCTAGCCCTTCTAACCTCCGAAGTGCCCTCATGTGTGACTTGTAATGTGTCCCACATTTGTTTAGCATCAACACATTGAGATACTCGAAAGAACTCATCATAAGAAAGAGCGGACGTGATGATACTTTTAGCTTTTAAATCAAATGCAACTTTCTTCTTATCATCATTGTCCCAACTCGATTGTGGTTTAATTGAAACAACATCATTTACTTTCGTTTGAGGAATAAAAGGTCCATTCTCTATGGCGTTCCAAATTTCCATATCTATGGCTTGAATAAAAATTTTCATGCGGACCTTCCAATAAGCGTAACCCTCACCACTGAATAGTGGAGGACGATTAATGGAAGTTCCTTCACCACCAAAAGGATTTGAAATTGAGCCCATTGTTTCCAAGTAAAAAGGATCTTTTCGAAAAAGCTTTTTAAGGCTCGGATTTTTCGTCCGAGCTCTGATACCACTTGTTGGAAACCAACAAGCGGCTCAATATAGTCTAGAGGGGGGGTGAATAGAATATTGAAGCCTTATTACAGATTTTTCGTCCACCTAAGAGAATGGTTTTATGAAAATAAATTTTCTTAAGAATTCAGTTCAGATTACTCGAGTAACTCAAGCCTTCACTCGAGTAATACGCAACCAAAAATAATTTCACTCGAGTATTCAGCAAATCACTCGAGTATTACGAAAGCAAATTTTAAATCACTCGAGTAACAGAAAACCTACTCGAGTAATGTTTATAAACTGAAAGCAGATTACTCGAGTGACAAGAACTTTACTCGAGTAAACTGGGTAAAATTCAATTTAAAACTTAGTTTTCAATGGAGTTCTTCAAGAATAACAATGCTATGATGATTCAACAAATTATGAATGATTAATATGAACAATTTCAAGTAATATTAACATGCAATTTTAGATCAATTGAGTAGAATTAAGAAAACCCCAATTCTAACCTAAAAATGCAAATGTTAATGAATTAATGAAATACAAGGAATGAAAATAAAAGAGACACAAGGATTTATCCTGGTTCACTTTCACCCACTTGAAAGCTACTCCAGTCCCCTCTTAAATCAAGAGAGATTCTTCACTAGAAATCTTCAAATGTAGATTTTACAATGTTTTAAGATGCAACTAGATTCTTAGTTCTCCTATCTTAAAACCCAACTCAAAGTGTGTACCAAACACTTTGATCTAATCTACCCCTTTTGAGAATTCTAGATTTCCTTGCTAATTGATTGAAGATGCTTCCAACCAATCCTCTTTTCTTGCTTTGATTTGATCCTCAAAGTCTTCCTTGTGAGATTCTTCACTTGTGTTGAAACTTCAATAATGCAATCACAAATTGCAAATCTTCAACAACCACTAAGAACAAAATTATGATCCCAAGAATATTTGAACAATGAAAGAAATAAAGTGAAGAATGAAAAGTTCTTTGTTGAATCTTGATAGCTCTTGAAAGATGTAAAAAATAGCTCTTGAGTTGCTTTTGAAAATCTATATAAAATTGTAAGAATGAAAGTATATCACTTTGAAAGAGAAAATTAAGTCCTTTTAAAATTTTCCCAACACTGATTGAATTACTCGAGTAAACCAAACAACGTCACTCGAGTGAAACATGTCAGATTAAGTTACTCGAGTGATGTGTAAACCATTACTCGATTAACCTGTCAGGACATAAATTACTCGAGTGAACCAATACTCATTACTCGAGTAAACTGATCAGAATCTGAATAAAAACAAAGTTTTTCTAAAATGATTTTCACAAGCTATTTAATCAAGATTTAAAGTATCTTCACTCTTAATCAGACATTATTTAAATATTCTTAAAATCACCTAAGCTACCCACACCAATGAGATGCATTGCATAAAATAAAGATTACATTGAAATAGAATTAATAAAAATCCTAATTCTAATCTTCATGTGGTGTAGCTTGCTTGTTGCCAATGTTGTTGCTTGGAGAGAGATTGTTAGCATCAAAACATGAGAATCCTACAAAGTTTAGACTATGCATGAATGAGTTTGCAAAGTTAATTGTTTACGGTGTTTCGGTCTAGACTATTAGTTTGAAATTATGATTTGAAAATGTGCTATGTGCTATGTGCCAAATGGTTTGTTTTAAGTGGTGCATGTTAATTGAACTACTTTGTTTAAGTGTTATGTTTGAAAATAAATCATTTCAAATGTTCATTTTAACATGGAGTGTTAAAGAGATTAAAGAACGATTTTTCGGTGTTTTCGAATCTTGGTTGTGGCTGTCCGGAATGGACCAGCAACCAATTCATTTATTTAAATGGTTTGTCTTATTTGAAGCATCATGCTTCCCACATTTGATTTTAAGTGTTTGAACTTGAGAAAGTGTTGACCAAAGTGTTTATTGAATTGTTTTCAAGATGCTTAATTTGTTTATGGATTTAAATTAGTTTTGGACAATGGAAAATGAATTTAAGACTTAGAATATGATGCTGTCTAGAGTTTTTATAAGTTGTATTTCGTATTTAAAAATGTTTTCAAAGTAATTTGAAGTTGAGTTTTGATGAGTATTTAATATAAGATGAAGTTGGTTTGAAAAATGCGATTTTACAATGTTTTCGGATTTTCTAAAGAGTGATTTATGGACTTGTATCTTTGTGTGATGTCCCAAGGTCGAAGGCACCACATGAGGTGTTTGGGGGTTGTTGCAGCTTACGAGGGTGACCCCGGTCCTACGTATCCTATGAGAGGGGAATCAAGCCACATGTAGTTCTTGGGTTTAGAGAGACATTACCTTAGCCCCTAGGGAGAGGGGGATATATATAGGAGAGCTGGTTGCCCTAATGGGCTTGCTTGAAGCCCAAGTAGGGCCAGCCTGTAATGAGCTATGAGTGGATGAGCTGTCCTTGTGGATAAGGCGAAACACGTCATCCTGTCCAAGGTGTCGGACTCTGGGAGAAGTGTCGGACTCTGGGCGGTGTCGGACTCGGAAGTCGGACCTGGGTAGGAGCATGAGGTCGGCCCGTATCTGGTGTCTATTCGGCCGTTGAGCCTTGAGCTCGGCCCAGAGCACAGAGGGGTGAGAGCATGATATCGGCCCGTGTCTGATGTCTGTTCGGCCGTTGAGCCTTGAGCTCGGCCAAGCATACAAAGGGCCTGCTGAAGGGTCCTCAGGTCCTGAGTGAGGGCCACGTGGAGCTCGGCTAGGCCGAGTCCACCACATAAGCCCCCCAGCTCGGTCAAGGCTATTTGAGCCTTGCTCCGAGGTCTTGGTTCAGGTCCTTTTCCCAAGTCCACCACATAAGCCCCCCAGCTCGGCGAGACTTTGTGAGTCTCGAGCCGAGTTAGGAGAAAGAAGGCATAGCACTAAGCATCATAGCACTAAGTACCCCCCACCTTCTAGGAAGGGTTTGAGTACTAGTCCACAATCATGTGCTCAAGGCTAGCAAAGGATAGCAAGGCGGGTTAGGAGAAGTCGATCCGCCACATAAGCCCCCCAACTCGGGAAGAGTCGTAGAGACTCTATGCCGAGTTGAGGTCCTTTCTACGACCGTCAGATCAGTGCTGAGTTGGTGATGAGGTAGAAACATGCTTGCAGGCGTGGCCTTCCGCTCGGAAGAGTGTTGCGAATGGTTGATAGTGCTCTTTTGTGCTCGGATGATGAAACTGAAAGAGTATCCCGATCTCGAACCGAGTTCCCGCGGGGGGATCCGCCACAAGCTCGGTGAGGCTCATCTCGAACCGAGTGCAAGCTCGGTGAGGTACATCTCGAACCGAGTACAAGCTCAGTGAGGCTCATCTCGAACCGAGTGCAAGCTCGGTGAGGTACATCTCGAACCAAGTCCAAGCTCGGTGAGGTACATCTCGAACCGAGTACAAGCTCGGTGAGGTACATCTCGAACCGAGTGCAAGCTCGGTGAGGTACATCTCGAACCGAGGTCACGCGGGGGGGATCCGCCACCAGCTCGGTGAGGCTCATCTCGAACCGAGTACAAGCTCGGTGAGGAACATCTCGAACCGAGTTCCCGCGGGGGGAGTTCCAGAATGGATTTGGGGATGCTCCGAGATGAGGGTGATGAAGTTACGAGTGTAGTCATATGAACAGATTCCTTGTGGATGGGAGAGAAATAGCGTTAATTTCTTCATCCATGCTGTTAATTAACCGCAAATGTTGAGTTCCTCGGAATTCGAGAAGTCGGACGAAATCTCACGAGTTGTCGGGAGTGTCTCTCCCCTTTACTTTTCAAAACCTTTGATTCGAGAACAACAGCGCCAGGGGCAAGCCTGCAAAGCAAGGAATCGCCGAGCAAGGTCATGGTGTCTGTGCAAAAGAGCCTAGGAGAAGCCAAGCTGTAGGCGAACCGACGAGCTTGTCAAGGCTCACAGGGGACCTCTATCAAAGCAGAAGGCGGAGAGGAATGCAGAGGTGAAGAAAGTTCAGTCCATAAAATATTGGATGAGAATGCCTCTCTGACCTAGAGAAGTTGGCAGACCACATCTTTGACACCTTCGGGAATGCTGTGAGTCAGATTAATATCCTCAACCCCGACCTTCGCCTCAAGCTGTTCAGGGTTGAAGACGGCATGCTGGTGGATTACAATGCCGAGGTTGATAACTCGGCTGACAACCTGCCTGCCCCCCTTGCCGAGAAGGAGAAAGAGATTTTGTTTTAGACCCGATGAGGGTTGTGCTCTGCATGCGGTAAGGAGAGCTCGGATCCTGCACTGTTCGCCGAGGATAGTGAACTTCCAACGCAAGTTGTTGCACATAGGATGTGGTTGTCTAAACCTTTGACTTCGGACGACTCCCCCTGACCAGTGCAGTAACTTATAAGTTTTCCTCTGAAAAAAAGGTACTGTATATAAGTGAATGCGGTAGGGAACTTGGATGCCATCCTCGGCCCCAGTGTAAAAGAGGTTGCTGAGTGAAGTTATGTGAGAACATTTCACAGCAAGCTGTACTTTACCGGGTGTCCCTTGTACCCTGAGCTTATAAGCCGATCTCAGAAGATGTTCACTGTATATAAGCGTCGTGCAACATTTAGGTGGCTAATGCAAAATGAGAGGATTTGTACGTACGCACTGTCTGTAGCACTAGTACTGACTTGTATGCGTGAATGCATGTAAGTGCAGTGACAGGGGGGACCGTTCTACCACAAAGGTAGGGTCGAGATGATAACCGTATGCGTGAATGCATGAATTGACCGTTCTACCACCAGGGTAGGGTCGAGATGCTAACAGCTCGGCAGAAACATGAATTGACCGTTCTACCACAAAGGTAGGGTCGAGATGATAACAGCTCGGTGGGAGCATGAATTGACCGTTCTACCACAAAGGTAGGGTCGAGATGATAACAGCTCGGTGGGAGCATGAATTGACCGTTCTACCACAAAGGTAGGGTCGAGATGATAACAGCTCGGTGGGAGCATGAATTGACAGTTCTACCACAAAGGTAGGGTCGAGATGATAACAGCTCGGTAGGAGCATGATTTAAAGAGAATAATAGAAGCTCGGCAGATCAGATAGAAACATGAATTAGGGAGAATAATAGCAGATCGACAGGTGAGATATAAACGTGAAATAAAGAGAATAATAGTAGCTCGGCCTCCCTTTTCGATAAACCGCGCAATTTAAAATATAGAATCTCCGAGCTCAGAAATAAGCATGAACTAAGAAATAATGTATGCCTTTGGAATTGTTCACCTTCGAGAAGCCGTGGTGGTACTGTGAAAACCAAAGAAGATCCAAGCCGAGATGAAAAGTGGGGCCAGCAAGATAATAGAGGCAAACATAGCAGTTCGTCCAAAAAAGATCCAAGCCGAGATGAGAATAGAGATCGTAAGATGGCTTCGTTCCAAATAGAGACAATCGTAGCACCTCGGCCTTCCTTTTTTCGACCATCATTTTCCTGAATCTTACATTACATGTAAAATAATAATAATAAGTGATCGGCATTAATTTTGACACTTTATGATAATTCATGACAATTAAATAACAACGATGAAAACGGTTGGCAGGCGAGAATAAAACACCGACATAAGAGCGGGATGATTTGAGCAGGTCATACGCAACAGATATGAAAGCGGCAAATACTGAAATTTAAGATATTGTTCAACAAGATAGCATTGTCCACAAAAAGATGCATGATTTCAAGTATATCACACTCCATAACAGAAGACATTTATAAACATGTCAACAAACCAGATGAAAGCATTTAATTCGTGAAAAACGACGATAGGAGAGGTAACGGAAATCAAATATTATCATACTATCACAACAGAAGAGGCAGAGATTTAAGGACATTTAACAGCAAGAAGATTTGGTTAACAGTACGTCATGTAACAACACGGAGAATACCAAATAATAAGCAATAAATAGAGAAACTATAAAGAAGCAAGGATTAACAGCACATGTCAGAATAGTGCACCAGGTAAATAAATATCAAAAAGCATGTAGGGTAAGCACGTAGAAAAGCGAAGAGATAGGAAAATAATATGGGAACTAGGATTTCTTCCCTGATTCAGGTGAGGAGAGGGATGTCGGGTTGAAGTTTTTAGGATTGAAGTATGTCGGATTAGGAGTATGCAGTCCGTCCTTTTCGAATGGGCTTTGTCGATCTTTGAGGTCCGACCTCCGTTTTCCTTAGTGTGATGTCGAGCGAGAGAAACTAGCAGAATAGTCGTCATACTCGGATTAAGAGATCGGCTCGAGTGTGAAACACTGTGCGAGTCTTCCGAAATTACCTTGAAAATCCGAGGAGAGAAGAGTGAACTCGGATTATGATTTTCGAAATCATGTAAATCCGAGGAGAGAAGAATAAACTCGGATTATGATTTCTGAAATCATGTAAATCCGGGGAGAGAAGAGTGAACTCGGATTATGATTTTCGAAATCATGTAAATCCGAGGAGAGAAGAGTAAACTCGGATTATGTGAAAAGTTTGATTGTCGTAAATAATATTTGATGACATTAACAGGCGAAGATATATTTTTGACCAATGTGAATCATGCATCAAAATAATGACGTGTAATAATAAAAATAATTTGCAAGGCTTGATACAGAACACTACCCTGATATAGGAATGAGTATTGAGTTGTTGGGCCCATGGTACGTTGATAGCCCGATCCTCTCCTCTTTATTTATTTATTTATTTATTTTTTTTAACCTGGGCTTGCTGGCCCGTTAGGTAATTGCTTTCTTGCTCTTGATCTTGATAGTTGGTGTTGCTAGCTTCCTTTTTTTTTTTTGCTGTTTTGGGCCTTTGGCCCGTTAGGGCTTGGGAACCCTAATGCAGCAGGTGTTGCTGCGTGCTACACGCAAAGGTGGCGCTGCTATGCCCTGCAATGGCGGCGGCTAACCGGGGGTGATGCTGCCCACACCGGCGGCATAGGAAACAGCGTCGACAGCGAGTTTCGCCGTTCGTAGAGGCGGTGGCAGCAGGCGCAAACACGAGGGCTGGAGCCGGTGGTTGTTGGTGACGACGCTGTGACGGGAAAGAGTAACTCCACTGGTTTTGGTTTCGAACGGCAGCAGAGTTTTTGAGACCAAAGGAGAGACAAAACCTTGCGAAACGCAGTGCTTGAAGAAGCCACAGATGGCTCGCGCCAGGGGGCGACGAAATTGCGAGTCTCACTCGAAGGAAGAGCGCTACATGGGTGACGACAGGTCTGCGACGGCGGTGGATCTCGAACCGCGACACCAGAGGCTCGTCGCATGGAGAGAAAGAAACCTCTGCTTCGATTCGACCCTCGGTGCCCCATGGCGAAGGAACACCAACAGATCTTGCGACGACGGTGGCGTGAGAAGGAGGGACAATACCGGCTAGTGCGAACCTCTGTTCTGATAATAAAGAAGGATGTCTTCATCCACACGGTCACGATTCAAGGCTCTCACCATCGCCATCAAGATCGCGATTCAAGGTTGCACCTGGATCTGAGTCGCGCTAGGCAATGGACGAAACCAGCCGCGGCGGCGACGGTCCAGATCTGTGAAGGCTGGGACGTTCACCCTTGTTGCCTTGACCCGTAACCTTTGCTGCCATGGAGATCGATGACTGCTCCCGCCATCGTCCTCAACGCCCAAATACACCGGCGGTGAGGCAGACCCGAGCCACACCAGGAAGAGAGCAACGTGAAGCCGAGGACCACCCTCGTTTTTTTTTTTGGTTGAATTTGTGGGTGGGAATGGAAGTTTATCGTTCCATACAGATGGCGCCAATGTGATGTCCCAAGGTCGGAGGCACCACATGAGGTGTTTGGGGGTTGTTGCAGCTGACGAGGTCACCCCGGTCCTACGTATCCCATGAGAGGGGAATCAAGCCACACGTAGTTCTTGGGTTTAGAGAGACATTACCTTAGCCCCTAGGGAGAGGGGGATATATATGGGAGAGCTGGTTGCCCTAATGGGCTTGCTTGAAGCCCAAGTAGGGCCAGCCTGTAATGAGCAATGAGTGGATGAGCTGTCCTTGTGGATAAGGCGAGACACGTCATCCTGTCCAAGGTGTCGGACTCTGGGAGAAGTGTCGGACTCTGGGCGGTGTCGGACTCGGAAGTCGGACCTGGGTAGGAGCATGAGGTCGGCCCATATCTGGTGTCTGTTCGACCGTTGAGCCTTGAGCTCGGCCTAGAGCACAGAGGGGTGAGAGCATGATATTGGCCCGTGTCTGATGTCTGTTCGGCCGTTGATCCTTCAGCTCGGCCAAGCATACAGAGGGCCTGTTGAAGGGTCCTCAGGTCCTGAGTGAGGGCCACGTGGAGCTCGGCTAGGCCGAGTCCACCACACTTTGCTGTCCAGATTTTATTTAAATTGTTTTTCAATCCTAAAAATGTGTGTGGTTGGTTTTAAAGTTTAAGTTTTAAATGCTATGTGATTTAAGAAAAGTTGGATTTAAAAAATGACGTTATTCGATGTTTTCGGGATCGAGCGAGCTGCTGTCCAAGACGGACCAGCAACCGATCCATTTATTTAAAATGATTTCAAAGTACTTAAAGTATAGTGAAAGTTGGATTTTGATTTGAGAAAGTCTTGAAGTTTTACGATTTTTCCGACATGAAGTGAAAGGAGTTTTCGAAAAACACGTTTTGGATTTTAAGTATGACAATCTTTTAGATAGACTAGTAACGTTAGTGTCTCCTATCTAGTATAAGGTGCATATAAGTCAAGAACCTGGAGCAGCTGGCAGTTGAGAGGACCCGCAATGATTTCGGACAAAGTAATTGCTGGAGTTGAGGTGAGAGAGAAGCTTCCCTAAGACACCGTGGTATTTAGGTGATCTATTAGGACACTCCGTACTCTCTCAAAGTCGGAGTAAAGGTCTATTGTAGCTAGTAGTATACCCGATAAATTGTGTGCCTTGTTTGTATCGTGGTATACGAAGACTCAGACCTATACCATCACATGGTATTGATTGATTGTTATATTTTTTATGTTGAGATATATTACTTATATTGTCATTTCATGAGCATAATGCATCATCCCGCGATATAAGATAAGAATAGTAAAGACATTAGAAAACTATAAGAAATCCCCCAAAGAATAGAACGAAACTTTAACGGATAAGACACGCTACGGAACCGGATGATGCCGATGCGCCCGCGTCCGAGGATCGAGCTGACGACATGGCTAGTGGATTAGTGCCTGGACGACGATGATGCTTTTGGACCAGACGCAATGATTGCCGAATTCTACAAAGATAGTTTCCATATGGTCGTAGCCATATGTTGAGATAGCTTCCATATGGTCGTAGCCATATGTTGAGAGTGAGTTAAGATAGGTCGGAGCCTATCTAGTGAAGATTGTGGATATCCCGCATATAGTCGTAGCTATATGCCAGAGGTGATTCTGGGTGGGTCGTAGCCCGTCAGAATGATGATTGATGTAACAGCCCAGCCCCAGCCAGCCGTACGGTACTGGGCACTGGGGCCCAGTGCACCGCCACGTGGATATTGTCCGCTTTGGGCATCCTTCACCCTCACGGTTTTGCTCTTGGTCTCACACTAATAGTGAGCCCCGAAACGCGTCCACGTGAGGTAAGGTATCCACACCCTATATAAGGCATGCTTCGTTCACCTTACCAGCCGATGTGGGACTAAGGCTTCACCTTACATCCACCCCCCCTTGGAGGCCCAACGTCCCCGTTGGCACACCGACCCGGCCCTGGCTCTGATACCAAATGTAACAGTCCAGCCCCAGCCAGTCGTACAGTACTGGGCACTGGGGCCCAGCGCACCGCCACGTGGATATTGTCCGCTTTGGGCATCCTTCACCCTCACGGTTTTGCTCTTGGTCTCACACTAATAGTGAGCCCCAAAACGCGTCCACGTGAGGTAAGGTATCCACACCCTATATAAGGCATGCTTCGTTCACCTTACCAGCCGATGTGGGACTAAGGCTTCACCTTACAATTGATATTCCGCATATAGTCGTAGCTATATGCCGATGGTGATTCTGAATGGGTTGTAGCCCGTCAGAAAGATTGTGGATATCCTGCATATGGTCGGAGCCGTATGCCGAAAATGATTCAGGATGGGTCGGAGCCCGTCAAACATGGTAGTCGAGTCCCACAGAAGCATTCCGCATATGGTCGGAGCTGTATGACGGAGATGACTTAGGATGGGTCGACGTTAGGGCAGACGAGTATAACCTCACGACTTAAAACCCTGACCCGAAGTAGTGGAGAGGAAGATACACCTGAATTACCCTCGTGGTGTTCAGCTGGATGATTAAGATAGGGGGCGGCAATGACGGTGATTCATCAAGAAGCCTTGAGAAGTCTTTCTAGGTGGGAAAAACCATAGGGGCCCTGGCTGAACCGGTCGGAGCTGGTCACCCAAGGGTGTGGACGAAGTACCACACGATCACTAGACGGACGACTGACACCCCCCTTGACTAAATCTTGATCAGTGAGAGGGATGCTCGAACACGGTTGGATGTGCCCTTTTTCTCGAGACTTTATTTATTTTGCCATCCGTAAAAGGCCGGTGTGGTTAGAGATCCTGTACTCCTGATTGCTTCCGACTAGGTGGATGGATTCCGAGGAGATGTAGACCCAAACCACAAAGCCTGAATTCCCGATATTATGGACTCGAGAGATATGAACTAAGAGATTTTGATTTCATGAGATAAATTTATCAAGAGATCCCCGTAAGTGAACGATTCGTATGAGGTGTTCGAGAAAAGCACGTGAGAAAGAAAGGATTATACGTTGCGAAGAGACTAACGATATCGATAAACGAAAGTAGGCTTATGTTAATGAATAATTAATTAATGATGATCATAATTATGAATGGGATGATGTAAATACGTTAACTTGTTGTGTTGTGTTTATATTGTATTGTTGTGCTATGAATATGTACTGTTGTATGCTTGTATTGTCTTAATATTTTGCCTATCGTAAACCCACACCGTCGACGATGCGTCGTTCGGAATGCTTACTCTCTCTGTCTTCCCCCTTCCCTGTGGACTTCTGTGATGATGTCCACAGGTGACAGAGTGGGTGGATTATCTTGGTAGTCGACAATTCAAGTGATGGCTTACGAAGACACGACCGCGACGGAGTCTCGAAGGAGAAAGAAGTCAGGCTCGGCTTGAGGACTCGGTGGTTGATGATTCGACCCTTCTGAGGAGCATTGCGTTGGACGGAGGTCTACTGTTATGGTATCTATGTCCAAGTATTGTACTCCCTTACCAGGTACTTAGACATCATTAGCTGCATCCACATGTGCACCCGAAAGATGTTTTATAAAGCTGGATAATCAATGTTAAGTTTTCTGGTTAAACATAAAAGATATGGGCTATTAAATGTGATTTGTGAAAGCAAGTTTCAAAGTGCGATGTTTCGTAACATCTCGGTTTGGAACTTGAAGTATAACGTGAGATATGAGAATCAAATTTCTATCGCAAAAATAATTTGATAAAAGGTTTTGTAACTTGGAGATTCTCATGTCCATGTTATGTTATCAAAAAAAATGGCCCAAATTTTCACTACATTTAATTAAAGAAATTATATTTTCAAGTTGCCAAATCGGGGTGTTACACAGGAATAGCGCGCCCAGGCGCGCTTGCGGCGTTAATTTTGGGTCATCAGATATAGCGCGCCCAAGCGTGGTGGTTTGCACGCCCAGGCGCGCGAAGTGCGAAAAAGCCCAATTGGGCCAATTTCTGATCAGTTTTGAAGGATTTTGATAAGATTAGACTTTTATCTACTTATTTATGTTTTTAGGATTAGTTTTAGGCAGAGATTAGAGAGCCATAATCAGTCATCATTAGAGATTAGGATCAAGGTGTAGGGAGACTACATTCTCTGGAGAGCATTCGGAGGAGGAATCCATTGAAGGCTGGAGATTCAGATCAAGGATTAGTGGTAATTTAGGAATGAATTACTTCTATTCTTATTTGTTTTTCTTCTCTATGATGTGTAACTAAACTCTATTATGTTAGGAACATGGTGGATTTGATTATGTAGTTTATTTATATGAATTAATGTTTTTCAGTTTTTAAATCAAGTGTTTAATTGAGTTTTTATTGTTATGCATGAACTTGATCAATTCATGTTATGAATTTTTAGATCTGAATTGGAAAATTAGGATTTAAAATAGGCCATGCAATTAAACAATATAAGGATTCAACTTGTAGGAATACTTTTGGATTTTCATGTAACTCTTCATAATTCACTGTTCTTAATCAAGGTTATTCAATAGATTAATTTTCTAAGGAATTAGGATTTAACAATTTGGATAATGAACAGTAATTTCATTAGAGGAATCTGGAAATTACTAATTTTCTGAATTAGTTCTTGATTTAAATGGAAAACATTGATTTATATTAAATAAATGAAATAATTAATGAAATTAGATCCTAACCACCATTCACCCATTAATTAATTGTTTTTAATTATTTTCCAGCAGCAAAAATATCCTTTTAATTAATTTATATAATTCTGTAATTTAATAGATTTTACTTTTAATTACTCTTAGGTAGAAATAAGTTAAATAATTCGTAGTCCCTGTGGGAACGATGTCTGGTCTTCCTAGACTATATTACTTTGCGATCTAGTATACTTGCTAGAGAGTGATCGGGCATCATTCTCAGTATTGTTCTGGCTACCTGAACCAATATTTCAGCATCATTCTTGCTCTTAGGAGTAGAGCATTCTGCATAGGCTGTCTCAATCTCCTTAGCCTTGCCCTCTTCATGTATTTTCAGGGTCTCCTCCTGGGTAGGCTGCTTTTTCACAACCCACACTTTTTTAGTCCCTTTTCTACACATTTTTTTGTCATTACCAAACATACTACACTGTTCACAAAAGAATGGCTTCCATTCATAAACCACAGGTTGAGTAATCACATGCTCAAACTCATCCTCAAAGAATATTTCATCAGGTAGCACATTCGGATCAACCTCTACCAGGACCCTTGCATAATTGATTCGCTCTCTATCTTGAGTCATTTTATCTACCATGATTGGGTGACCAATAAGGCTCACAATCTTACTCAAAGATTTGGTGCCCCAGAATTTGACATCCAAATCCTTAAGTTGCACCCATATAGGAACTCTATCAGGTCTACCTTTTGAAAAAATTTACCATACCAAGGGGCTAGAATTACAGACTTCCCATCAAAATGAAATATTCCAATCTTAAGAACTGAATTCCTTGCTTCAACAGAATTAAACCTCACCACAACAGTTCCATCAGAATTCATCAAAACCTTGTCAATGTCATGCTTCCCCCATATGCGTCTAATGAAGCCATTGAAAACCTGGTACAGAGGTTTAGCACCTAAGATATAACAAGTTAGGGCAGACTCCCAGTACTTGATCTCATCTTTAATGTCCTCTTGCTCTATTTTTCCAATAGCAGTGCCTTCTTTCATCAAAGGCTGATGAAACTCTAGTTTGTCACCCGCATTTCGCAGTTTCGAGATATCGAAACTATCCCATATCGAAGGTTTACCTTTGGAGTTTCATTATTACCTTGGTCCAGTTGAGTTTCTTGCACCACTTCACCTCTGGATTAGCAGGCTTTTTCCCTTTCAATTTTTCCTTGATCGCATCAAGGTTTTTCATCAGGTTGTTTGCTTGCTTGCTGTCCAAGTCATCTAAACCCTCTAGGTTTAGAATATGATCATTGAGGAGAGAAAAGTCTAAAGAAATTGCATCAGTCACGTTCACGGAAGGAGCACGTTTAGGAGTAGAAGAAGAAGGAGTTTGCTTGCTAGGACGCCCTCGCTTTTTTGCTATTACGGCGGCGGTGACGGCTGCGCAGCCACCGAGAGAGAAAACGAGAGAGAGAGCTTATTACATATATCTTTGTTGCAGTCTTGCAGGAATATTTTTCCTAACTTTTTTAATCCATTATACTAGGACAAAATGAGCTTTAAAAATCACAAATGATCTTGCAGAAGTGAAGGAGCCGTGGATTAAGCCTGTGGGATACCGGTGGCTGCTAATATGAGGCTCCTAAGATGTAAAGAGTATAGTTGTTGTTGCTGTTTTGCTCTTACTACCTCTCAAATGGTATAATATTTAGAGGAAATGCTGTCATAAGTATGGCAATTAAAAAAAACTACAGTTAATAGCTTGAGATGTTACTAGCTCCTTCTCAAAGATTATTACAACATTTTTGGACGTATATTAACAATATACTGTGAATAATGACTACAGTTAAGATTAGGTGTTGTTTTGGACTTTAATATTAGCAATGTACATTTGTTCTATGCTACACATGATGCAATCTGAATATCAGGTTCAAATTTTATGAACTTATAATGCTCTAAACATATTTTTCTTATTCCTGAATTTTCAGTTGGAATGTAGGAGATATAGAGACAAGAAAGAGGCTATTGATCTTGAGGCAAATCCAGAAAGGGATCATAGAACTGTTTTTGCTTGCCATGTTTATTGGCTGGCCCTTTTTCTTTTATTTTTTTGTTTTAGTTATTACCAAAAACTGATACATTTGGGTATTTGGCATCCTTTTTTTAAAAAAATTTTATGACAACCAATTTGCTATGCGATGATTACAAATGCCCTTGAGGCTAGAGAGGGACATGTATGAATTCTTCTCAAAAGCTGGCAAGGTCAGTTGATATTATTTTTTGATTCAAAAAATGTTATGTATATTTGTTCTGAGTGAATAAAAGCTTACATTATAGTACTTTGAGTTGTTGGATGTAGTGTTTGCATGCTTCGAGCGAGTGAATGTCTTATTTATATCTTCATGACTTCATCTATTATGTGGCTTACAGGTTTGCAAATTTTTTTTCTTTTCACAAATGCTATCTTTTTCAATTATCATTCATGGCTAGCAAATTGATACAAGTTTGTGTATTTAACTTATATATCGTCCACTAATAGTTATTTTCTTCTATTTTATTTTCATTATTCTGCATATTGTTTGTATAGAATTTTTGTTAAAGGAACAAAATTTAAGGCTTATTAAAGTTACTGTCAAGGCCCCATTTTTGTGCTTTATTTCAATTGTTATTAGTATATCACCTTGCTTCTTGATTTGGGTCTGATATATATATTTTGGAATTCATTTTATCCTCTTTTACTTTGATTTGGCTTGTTTTCATAGCATACTTAGGAACTTTTTATTAGTTTTTAGGAATTTTAGTAGTTGTAGTTTCCCTTGAACTTTTTGATCGTTTGTTCATTGTTTCAGGTGATTTTGGAGCTCAAATGCAAAAATTAATTATGGAATTGGAAAGAGCACGTAAAGACCTTGAAGTAGGAAAAATAACGGAGAGAAACGGAGCCGGAACATGTCCCGCGCGCCTGGGGCGCGTGGACGGGTGCGCCTGGGGCGAGCCTACTTAGAAAGGCACCATTCAGCAGACTCGCGCGCCTGGGGCGCGAGACCACGTGCGCTTGGGGCGCGCGTGCACCAGAACAAGCCCAATTGGGCCAAAACTTCAGAAATTGATTGGGATTCTACTTAGGGTTATTTTGTAAATATAAATTAGTGATTTAGAATTAGGTTAGGCAGCCAACTAGAGAAAAAAATAGAAATTAGATTTGAAGAAGGAGATTACAACACTTTGGAGCAAGTGGAGATTGAAGAATTTGGGGTAATTTGTCTATGAATTTCCCTAATATGTCTTTCATTCTTCTTATTTCTAAGTGTAACTAAAACCCTCGTGTTAGGAACACGGTGAATTTTTATGGCGTAGCTTTAGTATTTTTCGTTTTTTAATTCATGCGTTAATTGTATTTTTATTGCATACGTAAAACTGATCACTTTATGTTTTGGATCTCTTAATTCTTAATGAAAGTTAGGAATTTTGAATAGGCCTTGCAATTAACGGTATAATCAGTTCAAAATATAGAGATATAATTGAATGATTATATGATTTGGTAATTCCCTTGTGTTGAATATCTTATTTTCTAATACTGTAATTTGTTGAGAGATCAAGGATTAAGTATTTAGAGAGTAAAGGGTAATGTTAGAGAGATCTAATTATTGCTATTTGAGAGGAATTGCCCATGAATTAAAGGAAAATCTAAATTATAGTTGAATAAGTGAAACCTACAATGCAACCAATCTTCCTAACCACTTTCTCCCATTGTTCTCAAGTTTTATTTAATTTCAGCAATTAATTAGTGTAGTTAATTATTAATTTCAAATCTGAATTTTAATTTAAATCACTTTTTAGTTATAGGATTTATTTCTAATTACATTAAGGTGAAAATATACTAAAACACAACTCCCTGTGGGACGATATTCGGTCTTCCATAGACTATATTACTCGTTGACCCAGTACACTTGCTGGTACATCAACAAGTTTTTGGCGCCGTTGCCGGGGAGTAGTTTTCTTTAGTGTATTTTTGGTACTTAGTGTAGTTATTAGTAAATTCTATTTTTCTTTTTATTTTTCTGTTTTTAATTTAGTTTAATTTAACAGGTGCTGCTTAACCGTTTTTATGCTTTTGCACTCTGTAGGTAATCGAGGCCTTGTGCAACTTGATCCCGAATTGGAGCTTAGTGTGAAACGGTTGAAAAAGCAAGCAAAGCAAGCAAGACAGATGGCTGAATCACATGGTTCTGGTGGTTCTGGGGCAACAAACCAACCCACGAGGAAGACTTTGGCTGATTATACTACGGTAGATCCAGATGTCTGCACATCTAGTGTAGCCCGGCCAGCAATTTCAGCAGCTGCATTTGAGATTGATCCTCAATATATTCATCTCATCAAACAGGATCAATTCTCAGGTGCACCTACTCAGGATCCTACTGAGCACATAGCCAATTTCCTTCAGATGCTGGACTTTTTCAAGATAGAAGGTGCATCAGATGAGGCGATTCGTATGCGTATGTTTCCTCTTTCTTTGAGGGACAAGGCCTTTACTTGGATGAGGAAACAGCCTCCTGGAAGCCTTTCCAGTTGGGATATTCTAGTCAAAAAATTCATGGCTCAGTTTCTCCCAGCTGGAAAGCAAGCCAAGCTCCGCCAAGATGTTAACTCTTTTGTTCAAGCAGAGGGGGAGTTGTTGCATGATGCATGGGAGAGATATAACCAGTTGTTGAAGAAGTGCCCGACACATGCTATACCAGATTGGATGCAGATCCGATTATTCTATGATGGGTTGAGGAGCACAAACAAATTCATGATTGATGCAGCAGCTGGAGGGTCCTTGATTAAGAAGACTGTGGAAGAGGCAAAAGAAATAATTGAGACTATGGACTACAACAGTAGTCAAGCCCTTGCTGACAAGACTATCTTGAAGAATCCAGAACTGAGCACTACCCAGATGCAGACTCTCATTCAGCAGAATAAGGAGATGCATGATCAGATCACAGCATTAGTGAAGCAGATGGGTCAGCATCAGTTGGGAGCAGTGGGTAGTACATTGGTTTGTGACTTTTGTAATGGAAACCATCGGAATGGAGACTGTGCCAGTGAGATGGGAAAAGCAGCGACTATTGAAGAGCAAGCAAAGTATGTGGGTGGTGGAGGAAATAGAAACAACATGTACTCCAACACCTACAATCCAGCATATCGCAATCACCCAAATTTCTCGTGGCACAACCCAACATTGAATCAGCCACAACAGCAGCAGAAGCCTTCCTGGGAGGTAGCACTTGATAAGTTGACCAACTCCACCCAATCTTTCATTGAGGAGACTAGAGCCCAATTTGCTAATCAGGGTGCTAGCATTCGAAATTTGGAGGTACAAGTGGGTCAGCTTGCCAAACAAATCTCTGAGAGGTCAGTGGGAACTTTTCCTAGTGACACTATAGCTAATCCCAAGGAGAGGTGCATGAAGGTGACACTCCGAAGTGGCACATCATATGATGAACAAACTGCCAAGGGGAGTGACACCAATGAAAATTCAAGCAAAGAGAAGGAGCCTAAGGGTGATGCAACATCAAAGAAGAAGGAAGGTGAATTAGGAGCATCGAGTACGCAGGGTCCACCTGCGGATCACATACCAGTTCAGCCTAGGCCAGTTCCTTTGCCTTTGAGGGTGCCTTTTCCTCAAAGGTTGAAGAAAGATGAAGATAAGAGGCACTTTTAGAAATTTCTGGATATGATCAGAAAGATCCAGATTAATATCCCGTTTGCAGAGGCTCTTGAACAAATGCCTCTGTATGCGAGGTTTATGAAGGATCTTCTGACCAAGAAGAAGGGGATGCTCACTGGAGAGACATTTCCAATTGCTGAGAAGTGTAGTAATCATAAAATCCAATCTACCATCGAAGTTGAAGGATCCAGGAAGCTTTAATCTACCTATAAGCATCGACAAGGATTATACAGGTAAGGCCCTCTGTGACCTTGGTGCCAGTGTTAATATCATGCCTTTGTCACTTTTTAATAAGTTAGGGATGGGAGAGATTAAGCCGACCTCGATCCTGTTACAACTAGCTGATAACACCGCCCTCCCGCCCTTATGGAGTGGTGGAAGATATCTTGGTGAAAGTGAAGGATTTTATATTACCCCTTGATTTTATGGTGCTTGACATAGAAGAGGATGATAACATTTCTCTAATTTTTGGAAGGCCTTTCTTGGCCACAGCAGGGGTAATCATAGATGTTCCTAGAGGAGAAGTTATTCTCCGTGTCAATGGTGAGCAAGCAGTGATAAATATTTTTGAAAAACCACCATGCACGGCGGATTGCTTCCCCCAAATCAATTGTGTTGCAAGCTCTAATGAACAAATTATTGATTTAGAGCTTGTGCACCCTTCTGAAACCTACTGCCCTTAAGCCCCTTCTAGGGGCGATGAGTCAGGCTCGTGACACTAAACAAGCGCTTTTTGGGAGGCAACCCAATTTTAAGTAATTCTCCCTTAGGATAGGTCCTTTAGGATAGGTAATTATTTTTTTAGTTTAGGATAATTTAGGTAGTTTTATTTTTTTTATTGTGTCTGCATTATTTTTTTTATTAAAAAAAAAAAAGGTGTCCTGTACAGACCAGGCGCGCCTGGGGCGCATGGCCCAGCGCGCCTGGGGCGCGCGTGTACTGAGGCCTTTTGGCCAGCACGCCTGGGGGGAGCAACACATTTCCCCCACCTCCTTTCATTCCCAATTAGGTAAACTTAGAACCCTAACCCCAATTTCACCCCCAATTCAATAATTCCATCAAATCCACCCAAATTTCATAAAATTATTCACTCACTCTTCCATTAATCATCACTCACATCATCAATTTCTCTCCCTTTTCATCCAATTTTTCAAAAACCCCATTCTCCTCTCTTCTCTTCTCAATTCGGTTTCCATAAAAAAGGGCAAAGGAGCACGAATTTTTCATTGTTTTAAGGTAAGAATCTCTTCTCTATCCTTCTCTGGTCTGATTTATTTGGATTTGGAAGGTTAGGATTGAGCTCTATCTTTAAAATTGTGAAAGTTTTGTGCTGCCTACCAGGTGTTCGATATATTGCCCATCTGCATTTTTGAACTTAAACATGTTGAGAAGAGGAAATAGGCCTAAGGTGGAGAGTAGTGGAGAGGCTGGGACGACTTTTGAGCATCCGAAAGTCTCTGAGTTTTCTGATGGGAGGATGGTTAAGAGGAAGGTGCAGCCGGAATTGGGAATGGTCCTTGATGAGGCCGTTTCCGGTCAGCCAGTGGTGGGACTTAGAGCAGTGGAGGAGGTGATGGAGGTTATTAAGGTAAACAAATGGGAGTCATGGGTTAGGGGTCCACCTGAGTACTTGAGTCAGAAGTTGGTGTGGGAGTTCTATTCGCATGCTTGGTGGCGTGCTCAATTAGAGAAGAAGGAGGAGCAGTTGCATGGTACAGTTGAGCATAGGAGGGTTGCTTACGTGAGGGGCAAGGAAGTGCCTTATGATGCTGCTACTATAGCACGTGTCTTACGTCTTCCTAGCTACTCGCCTAATATGGCCCCCGCTTTGTTCAACACTGATAGCTATGAGGATGAGGGTATGTATCCTCTGGATATGCTTCAGAAACACTTGTTCTTGGCTGGAAAAACTTGGAATTTTAATATTAATAATCGGCCAAAACATGTGTCTCAGAGGAATATGCAGGGAGCTGCCCGATTTTGGGTCTGGTTTATTATGCACAACTTGTACCCTCATTCCCATGACATTGAGATTTCCCCAGCCATTTGCCGATTAGTGTATGCCCTTAAGTCCTGTGTTGTTGTTGATGCAGCGTCGCTTATCTTTGATCAGTTGCACCGCTTTGCTTTGAGTGATAAGGGATATGTGGGATTCCCTTGGGTGATACACCAGTTGTGTGCTGCTGTGGGGGTAGTGCCTGGGAGTGATGATATGACTGAGATTAAGAGGGCCACCATGTTAACTAAAGCTGTCTGGGATAATTATGTTTTACTTGCTATAAAGACAGCTAGAGAGGATAGACACCCACCGATTATTCTTGACCCCCAGCCACCAGTCCAGGATAGAGCAGGATCTTCTCGTCGACCGGCACAGTCGTCGGATGGTGTGGAGGACCGGAGGGTTATGATGCAGTCTATGATGAGGGAGCAAGCACTGCAGGGGCGTTATTTACGGCAGCAGGCCGAGTGCCAGCATGTACAGTTACACAAGGACGAGGTCCGTGATGATATTTTGAGGGCCTGGAGTGTTGATCATGGTTACTCTTTGGAGCTGTGCCCTTATTCTGACTATGAGAGGAGTTTGTTGGATTATCTGGTGGATGTGCCTGAGCCTGATGCTAGGGGGATGGATGAGGATTAGTTTAGGGGATGTTCTTATTTGCTATATCTGATGTATACAAAATAAAAATTGATTTTTCAGACTTGAATTGTTTCCCCATATTTGGTGTTGGTTTGTGTCTCTAGTGAATGTAGGTGATTATTCTAGATTTAGGACTTTTTCCCTTTTGATGCATGTATATACTTAGTTTAGGACTTAGACTCATTGACTTTCAACTCTATTTGATTAAGCTGTAAATATGGTTGTGAACTGGTTATTTTGACAAATGTTTTCAGAACTTGTGATTAGTGAACTGACTTTAGCCCTGTGAGATTTTGAGCCTTGATTTTAGGGGTGTGATTCATTGAAATATTCTTATTATGAGACCCCTATTCGTTCATGAGTGTGTTCTCTTTGATAATTATGCTCTAGAATTTGACCGGTGACCATTTCAAAATTGATGATTGATTGCATGCATGAAAATGATTAAGGCACCTAGGTTGTGTTTTTGAGGCCTTCAGAAGGTTGCATTGGAAATTGTTCCCTTAGTTGCCCACTTTGAGCCTTAGAATGATATATAATTTTTCTTTGGTACCCTGTGATTGTTGCATTAATTTTATTGTGAGTACCTTAGGAATTTTGGATGAGCAATTAAGTGGAATGTAATGCAAAAGAAAAAGAGAATGAAAAGTGTTTTGTGCCTACTCCTCTTCCAATGAAAAAGAAATAAATTGAATGAAAGTGAAAAGGAAGAGAGTAGAGGAAAAATTGAAAAGTGAAGAAGAATAAAGTTGTGATTGAGTTGTGCTTATTGAAATATACTTAGTGCTCATTCATGATTTCTAGGGGAATTTGTTTTTACATTGAGCCCTTAGTTCATTATTCCCTCTTTCTTTTATCCCACCTAACACTTTAGCCAGGCCCCATTACAACCAATATTAAGACCTTTTGATTTTTGTGTGCAATTGATAATTTCAGTGGAGATGTTGGTCTATGGTCAAGCATATGGTAGCACTCTGTCATTGATGAACTTGTGTGCTTAATTGAAATACTACCCTTATACACTTTTGAGAGAAACATGTGAGAGGTTGAGAGTGTTCACTAGTCCTGAGTTCTGATTGGGTTTGTTACTCTAACTAGTTTGTGATTGTGTAAATAGTTTGTGATAATATGTGTTGGAGTCATGAGTCGTAGTCTTAGATGAGGTGTATATATATTGATTTAGGGAGTTTGTCTTTTGTTTAGAATTTTTATTTTACTTTTGCCTGAGACATGCAAAATGCTAAGTTTGGGGGAGTGATTTGGGTCTGATATATATATATTTTGGACTTCATTTTATCCTCTTCTACTTTGATTTGGCTTGTTTTCATAGCAAACTTAGGAACTTTTTATTAGTTTTTAGGAATTTTAGTAGTTGTAGTTTCCCTTGAACTTTTTGATCGTTTGTTCATTGTTTCAGGTGATTTTGGAGCTCAAATGCAAAAATTAATTATGGAATTGGAAAGAGCACGTAAAGACCTTGAAGTAGGAAAAAGAACGGAGAGAAACGAAGCCGGAACATGTCCAGGCGCGCGGACGGGTGCGCCTGGGGCGCGCCTACTGAGAAAGGCATCATTCAGCAGACTCGCGCGCCTAGGGCGCAAGACCGCGTGCGCCTGGGGCGCGCGTGCACCAAAACAGGCCCAATTGGGCCAAAACTTCAGAAATTGATTGAGATTCTACTTAGGGTTATTTTGTAAATATAAATTAGTAATTTAGAATTAGGTTAGGCAGCCAACTAGAGAAACAAAATAGAAATTAGATTTGAAGAGGGAGATTACAACACTTTGGAGCAAGATTGAAGAATTTGGGGTAATTTGTCTATGAATTTCCCTAATATGTCTTTCATTCTTCTTATTTCTATGTGTAACTAAAACCCTCGTGTTAGGAACACGGTGAATTTGTATGGCGTAGCTTATTTCAATTTATAGTTTAGTATTTTCCGTTTTTTAATTCATGCGTTAATTGTGTTTTTATTGCATACGTAAAACTGATCACTTTATGTTTTGGATCTCTTAATTCTTAATGAAAGTTATGAATTTTGAATAGGCCTTGCAATTAACGGTATAATCAGTTCAAAATATAGAGATATAATTGAATGATTATATGATTTGGTAATTCCCTTGTGCTGAATATCTTATTTTCTAATGCTGTAATTTGTTGAGAGATCAAGGATTAAGTATTTAGAGAATAAAGGGTAATGTTAGAGAGATCTAATTATTGCTATTTGAGAGGAATTGTCCATGAATTAAAGGAAAATCTAAATTATAGTTGAATAAGTGAAACCTACAATGCAACCAACGTTCCTAACCACTTTCTCCCATTGTTCTCAAGTTTTATTTAATTTCAGCAATTAATTAGTGTAGTTAATTATTAATTTCAAATCTGAATTTTAATTTAAATCACTTTTTAGTTATAGGATTTATTTCTAATTACATTAAGGTGAAAATATACTAAAACACAACTCCTTGTGGGACGATATTCGGTCTTCCATAGACTATATTACTTGTTGACCCAGTACACTTGCTGGTACATCAACACTTCTGCTTCTACATATGCCGCTAGTTTTCTTTGTCATACCTCTTATAAGTAAACCAAGTAAAAAGGCTTTTAACCCACTCTTTCCCCCTTTTTTCACTTTTTCAGAATCTTTTTTGCTCTAAATTCTCATTATATGTCCTTACTTTCACCTTAATTTCAGGTTGCTTTGATGCAAAGGAATGACAATCAATGAATCATACTTTGCTCTTCATTTACGGATGAAAAATGATATCTTCAAATGTTAAGAACTCATGGTTTGATAAGAGCAAATTAGAATAAAAAAAGGTTTGATAAGAATAAATTAGAATAAGAGTTTGTGGCTGCAAAAATGTCACAAACATTACTTAACGTTTGTAATATTTGTATAATTACAATTACAATCATAGAAAACCATTTTTTTATTTGTCAGTTCCTTTTTCCATCAATTTGGAACTAACCTCAGGCTTTGAAAAGATAAAGCATGACAGCAACTTGGAGTATTAAGTTATCTAATTTTCTTTGCTTAATTTTGTTAATGTTTTTGTAATTTGGAGGCCGAATTCAGTGAAGATGTTAAGTTGAAGCAGACAATTTTTAACAGTTAAGTTATCTTATGAAAATAAATGTGTGCTTATTCCTAACAATTCTTGGATTATCTACTAAACTTCTGTTATGTGAGCAGATCATTTTAACTTCTATTATGTGTACAGATCATTTCACTTGATGAGACTTAAATGATTGATATAAAAATTTGATATTCCGGATGGCAACGACTTTAAGACTGGTACTATGAGGCTGGGTGCAGACGTAATTGCCTTCAGCCACCACCTTAATAACGGGTATGGGTCTAAAAGTGAAAATTTTACATGACTCTTAACTGAAGTTTGTTGGGGCATTGTGCTTCCTTCTTTAGATTTAATGCTACTATTTTTAGTTTATATATTGAGTTCTGATTAGAAAAACTAGAAATGACTACGAAATTTTTTAGAATAGCATTACAGAAATGGAAAAATAGATTATTGTGATTTAGAAAATTGACGCAGTACAATACCAGATAATTGATGCAGTATGCTATACTGTTAGTAATTTGAACTCTCTATCTTGAGGTGGGTGCTAACTGTACTGTTTTGCTGAACTTCTTTCTATTTGCTTTCTATTGCCTTGTCAAATTCTCTAAACTGTTGGTAGATTGTGTACTTCTATGGCATGTTAGAACATGCACGTTTTTGTTTTCATCATTTAACAATAATATAGAATTTAAACACACTAATTAGCTTTGTAACTCTCTTTCACAAGAAAATTCCCTATCGCCATATTCTTGCCACTACTGGAACATCTCAAAAGTTGTATTCTGATATGAAGGAACTATTCATTTACAACATTATCTTCATGTCTATGAAATTTTTGGGTTTTAGCTTATATATGGATTTTACGAATTGTAATTTCTTGACATGTGTCTTTTGTGAACTCTTCATAGTGTGTTGTTATCTATTGATAGGCGTTTCAAGGTGGTGTAGATGGAACGATTGGTTTCTTTGTAAACTAAAGATGTGTTTCTATGTTGTAGTCAACACTTTAGAGAGGTGGATTTAAGGTAATGTTCTTTCAAAACTCCTGATGAAGAGCTCAACAAGGTTGAGGCAGCAAAGCATGAAGCAACTCTTCTGAGTAAACAAACGAAAGCTTTAGTTGCCCTCAAGAAGTATGTTAAATTGTGTTAGGTTGTTATTATGTAAATTAGGATCTTTTGTATGGTCATAGTTTGCTTCTGTTGGTGTTTATTTGAATATATGCAACCATTTTTGCTATAATTTTGTACTTATCTCTTTGAATTTTGTTGATAAAATCTACGAAAAAGTTGTAACTGGTTTCACAATACGACCTTTTGCCTTCATTTTTTTATAAAAAAAAAACTTTAAGGGTGTTTAATTTTAAAAAAAAACTTTAAGGGTGTTTAATTTGTTGAAATGATATATATTGGGTGTTAAATGACCTTAGGTTTTAATTTTGCTTATAACAGTTTGACCTTAGGTTTTCATTTTGGTTAAAAAACTAATACTTTAAAAAAATATTATATATGTTTTCAAAAATATCCCAAACATCTATTCTCGTACAGGTTACTTGGCTAGGAAATTACATTTTTATTTAATTCATATACTCATGTGAGACATTGCTCAATTAGACCAGCTGTGAGAGTTTTTTATAATATGATAAATTGTCATATAGGCTAACATTTAACCTATTACTTTGCCTATTGTAGTCTTAAAAATGATAAAAAAAATTTTCAAAATTATTGGTGTAAAAATAGTTTTAAATATATTTTGTGTATAATTAAAACATATATGCTTATTTGGTTATAAATTAAATCTATACATATTATTTTATTACAATAATGAGAGATACAATAGTTAAATTTCTCGTATATTTATATTACATTTTATGCATGGGCATAAAACTAGTGTAAATAGTTTCAAAACTACCTTATTTAAGTAAGTTGTTTGTAAAACTACCTCACTTAAGTAAAAAAGTCATATTTGACTATATCTCATAGACCGAGGAGAATAGTATTACTCCCTCCGTTTCACAATGTTTGGCCTTTTAGCCTTTTTTTCTTGTTTCACAATGTTTGGCCTTTTACATTTTCAATACATAAACATATTTTTTTTCCAATATTAACCTTTCATTCAATCATTTTTCTTACTCCTCATTCATTCTACTTTTATCATCTTTCTCATCTCTAAACCACTATACATTAATTAATGGACACACTTACTAATAAAAATTAAATACTATTACAATTTTTAATAAGGATTAAATAGGGACATTTTAGACAAACTATACATAATACTTACAATAATTAACACTTTCTTAATCTGTGTGCTCAGACCTAAAAAGTCAAACATTGTGAAACGGAGGGAGTATTTCTTAAAATTTCAAAAGGATATTTTAACATTATAAATTAATCCTCTTAGTGTAAAAAAAAAAATCCTCTTAGCTTATATTAAAAAATTCATAATGTGTTATTTCATATTAATGAATAAAAACCATAAATGTCTCTTGAAACATATTTAGTGACCTATAAATAAAATTGAAAAATTCTTGTAATATATTATCTATTTACTAGAGAAAGTATTATAATACTCTTTAATAAACATATACTCCACTGTAATATAGTACTATTAGATGCTTTCCATTGAAAAAAAAATAAAAAATTAGATGCTTTCCATTGAAAAAACAAAATACTAATTAGATGCTCTATTAGGTTTTCTAATTAATGCACACTGGCTTAAGGCTAGCGTAAATTATCGCCGAGTATGTTTCGCTTTCCAATCTCCACCGCAAGCGTTTAGCGGTAATGAAATTACCAAGGTAATAAAACAAAAAGTTACTAGTAGTAGCCACGCGAGATATGCAAATCCCCCGTGCCTTTTCAGTTTCTCTTTAAAAAAAAAACAAAAAAATTAATATCCATATCCTTGTACTAGAATCACATACCTCGTCTTCTCCCCATGCCTCTCTGATCAGATTATTCTCAAGTCAATACTCTTCATTCAAGAATTGCTCTAAGGCTCAATAAGCTTCTCTTTGAACGTTAGCCCTTTCTCTTCAGGTTATCTATTATGAGTCTTCTTTTATCATCATCATTATTATTATTATTATTATTATTATTATTATTATTATTATGTTCATTGATAATTGATTATTCCCTTTTGCATATATGTTAAAATAATTATTATATCAGCATATTTGTCTCTCTTTTTATTATTTATTTATTTATTTATATATGCTTAATCTTTCATTCCATGAAACCAAAACCCTAGACTAGAGTGTGTTGATTTTATTGCAGAATAGGTTGATTCTTGTGTATACAAAAAGGGAAAATTTGATGGGTGCGGTGGAGACTCAATCTGGGTGTTCTTCTCCTTCTCCAGAAAATGACAAGAATGAGCTCGGGGAAGCTCTTTGTGCTTTGAAAGGTGGAGGAGGAGGAGGAGGAGGAGGAGGAGCCAAAGAGAATGGAGTTGGTGGTGGTGAAGGGGTTGAACAAGTGGTAAAGAGCAGCAGAGTCTTTGAGACCAGGAGAGAAGTGGAGGATGGTTGTGAAGGTTTAGCTGATTCTGAGATGAATGGGGTCTCTTCTTTGTTGAAAATGAGAGGAAGTGGTGGTGGTAGAAGCTCGACGTTTTCTTATGGCGGCGACGATGACAGTGCTGGTATGTTGAGCTCTGGTGATGGTGGTGGTTCTTTTGGGGTCGGAATGGAGGGAGAAAGAAAAGATTTGAAGAAAAAAAGCGGCGATGAGGATGACCAATATGGGAAGATTGTGACTGTAGATGTTCCGATTGTAGAAACAAGTGAGAACAAGGATTCAGAAATGGAAGATTTGGGGGGTGAAGATTATGTTTTTTCTGCTGGTGATTTTGTTTGGGGGAAAATTAAGAGTCATCCCTGGTGGCCTGGCCGGATTTATGATCATTCTGATGCATCGGAATTTGCTTTGAAGCTGAGACAAAAGGATAGACTCCTTGTTGCGTACTTTGGGGATGGAACCTTTGCTTGGTGTCATCCTTCTCAATTGAAACCGTTTGAGGAGAACTTTGAGGATATGGTGATGCAGAGTAGCTCCAAGGCATTTGCCAATGCTGTACAAGAAGCCGTGAATGAGGTCGGAAGACTATTGGATTTGAAGGTGACTTATTCATATTCTGCTAAGAAAACCGGGTCTGAATTTGCTCTGCCAATGGCAAAGAATTCTGGAATCAAGGAAGGACATCTTGTGCCTGAAAATGGTATGGAGAAACTTTCAAATGTTTTGAACGATCCAGGATTGTTACTATCTCGAGTGAAACAATTTGCACAAGTTATTGCTGTTACTAGTATTCTTGAACTGGAAGTATTAAAGGCTCGTCTCTCTGCCATATATCTATCAAGAGGAGGTTATAAATTACCTTATTATGAGGAGCCCCAGCCGATTCCCGGACTTGAAGATAGTTCAATGGATGAAACAGTGGATGTAGGTAACAGTAAGGGTGCAGTGGAAGTCCCTGTCCATGGGCCATTTGAAGAGGAGTATACCTTGCCAGTGAGTCCAAAATCAGATGAATCAAATCCTCAAGGGATTTCAGGGAATAAATCCAATCATTGGAGGAAGCAGAAAAGCATTGCTGAAATTATGGGAGGGGACAAAGATGGTAGTACCACAAATAAGGAGGCGGACATAACTGAAGAAGTGATGGTTAAAAAGAAGAGAAAAGGCAGTGAGAATGCAACACCATCCAAACCAGTGCAGAAGGGAAAAGGTTTCGCAAGTGCCAAAAATGATGGTAGTGGTGGCAAGGAAAACAGTGATAATAGCACATTGTCGCAGTTGAAAGAAAAGAAAAAAGCTAGCAATGCCAGCAGAAAGGTAACTGATGAAGGGAACCCAGAAGATCGAAATGTTAAGGGTTCTTTGTCAAGGGACAGGAAGAAAAGCAAGTACTTATCCCCTCCCTTCACTACTCCTCCAACCAGAGGGCAGAGAAAGGGAGACATAGAAACAGAATCACTTAAAGTTTCCAGCAAAGCTCGACAATCAGAACCCATAACCAGTGCTTCTGACCAGGAAGATTGCTCCAACAAACTTTCCATAGAACTGGACCTTCCTGATAGCTCAAATTACCAAACACAAGATGATGCAGAGAACAATATTATTGATCCCAAGAAAATCCAGACTCCTTCAAGGGAATTTCTGTCCGAAGTCCGCTATGCCAGTATTAATCCCCAAACTCCTAGGGATATCAATTCTCTTGAAAAATTAGTGGGCTTCATTTCTGTCTATAAAAGCTCTTTATATCGCCATGGATCCTATTACAAAGTATACAAAAAGCATCAACCTGGCAGGAAGAAAAAGAAGCCAGAATCTGATGTGGAGATCATGCGCAAAGATCAAAATCAAACGGATCATATATCACCTAATAATGATTCTGAGCCGAAGAAAAGAAGAAAGAAGAAGGAGCCAACATCAGGCATACTGGAAGAGCAATCTGCTAAATCCAAGACTGGCAAGAAGAGGAGTAATGAAAATGGTTCAGAAGCTGCTGCTGCTGCCCTTCTTGTCTCTTTTGGACCAGGATCCTCCCTACCTTCAAAACATGATCTTGTCACAGTGTATAGTCAGTTTGGAGCTCTGAATGAATCAGAAACAAGGTTGACCGGTAATTACACTGCGCAAGTGTCCTTTCTTAAAGCTTCTGATGCTGAAAAGGCCTTGAACCATTCGCGAAACACAAGCCCCTTTGGATCTTCCGAAGTTAGTTTCAATCTGCAATATATTTCCGCTGCGGCCAGGTCTGGAGAGCATGGTAAAAAGTCAAAGTCAAAAGCTTCTTCCTCAGCCAAGTCACATGCTTCATTGTTACCAGGTAGTGAAGCATCCAGATTGAACTACATAAAGCATAAAATTGTGGGTATGACCTCGTTGCTAGAAGCATCAGATGGTAAATCACCTGATTTGAAGACAAAATTAGAAAGTGAGATGAAACAGCTTTTGGAGGATGTGAACAAAATGGTTGAATCTTCTTCATCCTAGATAACACAGAACAATCAGGGTAGGTTTATGATGTGTCATTTCCTTTTTTGTGGTATCTTGGGGTCAAATTGTTTGACTCATTTATGTGCTTAGCTTTATTTGAGAGGTAAGATTACTTATATCATTGTCATATCAATATTAGTTAGTATATCATATCAGTTTCTTGTTAAGGATATGTAACATGTTGCATGCATGGTCTGTATACTATGGGAGACCAATAACCAATCCTTTTAGATTGTTTTGTTTCTTATGATAGTGGTGAAATCAAACATGCAATTTCTTTTATATATCTTTTTGATAAACCTGAGTGGAACACTTTAATTCTGCTATAGAAACGATGGTGATCGAATCGGGAAAGAGATGGTGGCATCTTTTAATTTGTGGAAATGAAGTTGTTTTTTCTTATATTTGGACATAAAAAATGTTACATGAGCCTCAAAGTTTGACATCCAAATGGAACACTAACTATTATTAGTATTAAAAAAATATGATAAATTCAATGCACTATTTTATTATTTCCTTATTTTTTCTAAAGTAATAAATGTTCAATTTTGATGTCAATTTTTCATGTTGTTGGGAGATATATCATGAACTTCCCTTTTAGTTTGTGGTATACTGTTCGTTATGGACTGACTGACTATTGGCACTTGGCTAAAACTTGGCATCCTCAATGCTGGAAATTCTGACGGCAGTGATCCCAAGATATGAGGTGTTAGGCACATAAATTAATTTAAGGCTTATTTAACCTTTAACTCCCTGAACTTACGTGCTCTTTTGGAATTGGTTAACTTTTTTTCGATGTTTTGGTCTCTGAACTTTGTTTAATTTTTGGAAATGGTTCTTTCATCATTTAAGTGGTGGTATGATCAAGAATATGTCACGTCACCTTCATCACATTGAATGATAACGTGCCAGATAACACCACATGAATTTTTTAAATTAAAAAAAATCAAATTTATTAAAAATAATTGAAAATTGTATTTTTTTTAAAGAAAATTGAATCTTTTAATAAATTTAAAAGAAATTATTTTTTTAATTAAAAAAATTCATGTAGTGTCCCCTGGCTCTACATAACACGTCATTTGTCGATATTGTGAAAGTGATGTGGTATATCCTCGGTCATATCATCACTTAAATGAGAAAATGACAATTTTCAAAAATTAAACAAAGTTCAAGGATCCAAAGTATCGAAAAAAATTTAAGGACCAATTTCAAAAAAGCTAAGTTGAGGAACTAAAATGTTAAATAAGCCTTAATTTAATACCGTATCTATCCACAATGAGATCTATTTGTCATATACCTTATTCTAGAATTCTCAATGGCCACGTAAATTGTTTCTGGTTGGCTGTTCCCTAAGATCTGCATACCTGATTTATATTACTCCTATTTATGCATTCTAGTTTTGTCAAGGATTTATAGTTGTATACGGTGAATCTACTCTGTAGTGTATGAGTATGTGCCGTAGATTCATTAATTAATGTGCAATGATCTCTCTATTATGCATTATATTCAACGGTTTAGATTGATGCAATTTATTTTTTTAAAGGCAAAATTTATCATAAAGATGCCACACCATGTGTACTTTTAAGCATGATTTTGAAAACCGGACCGGACCGGTCGGTTCAACCGAAAACCCGATGAACCGGTGGAGGTGCCGTTCCGGAATAAGCCAGAAATCGCTCTGCAAAAAAAATCGGTATTGAACCGGTATTAAACGGTCAAAACCGGTCAAAATCGATGAAAAACCGGTTTGGCCCGGTTTGAATTTGGAAGCCCAAATTAAGCAAAAAATTGGTTTTTTTTTTTTTTTTTTAAAATAACGAAACCTATATGCTGGAAACTTAAACAACACCAATATGAGAAAGAATATTAAAACTTTAGATTTTAGAACTAAGAAAAATCAAAAAGCCAAAAAGACAAAGAAGTGAAGTGAAAGAAGAAAGAACAGTGAATTGTGCACAAGAAGGCAGCATCAATAATCAATAGAGAAAAAGCAAAAAGGCACAAAAAGGTAAAAGTGCTAAAATATATGATTATATACACATACGTACATTAAGACCGGTTGGACCACGGTTCGATCACGGTCCAACCATTGAACCTTGAACTAGTACCTTGACTAGTTCAATAACCGGTCCGATTTTCAAAACATTGCTTTTAAGTACTCATATTTTTTGCATAAAATAGTTATATGGAATATTTAACTATTAATCTCATTTATGCAATTATACTTTCAATTAAAATTACAATTCTACTTTCTTATGCTAAATGGAATCTTATTCATATTTGGCTATACATTATGTGTGTTTTGTCCAATGTTTTGAAAATCGGACCGATTATTGAACCGGTCAAGGTACTGGTTCAAAGTTCAATGGTTGGACCGTGATCGAACCGTGGTCCAACCGGTCTTAATGTACGTGTGTGTATATAATCATATATTTTAGCACTTACCTTTTTGTGCCTTTTTGCTTTTTCTCTATTGATTATTGATGCTAACTTCTTGTGCACCACTCACTATTCTTTCTTCTTTCACTTCACTTCTTTGTCTTTTTGTCTTTTTGGCTTTTTGATTTTTGATTTTTCTTAGTTCTAAAATCTAAAGTTTTAATATTCTTTCTCGTTGAGATGAGAGCAAACGCGTAATCAACTAGTGAGACTCATATTGGTGTCGTTTAAGTTTCCAGCATATAGGATTTTGTTATTTAAAAAAAAAACCCCCAATTTTTTGCTTAATTTGGGCTTCCAAATTCAAACTGGGCCAAACCAGTTTTTCACCGGTTTTGACCGATTTTGACGGTTTAATACCGGTTCAATACCAATTTTTTTGCAGAGCGATTTCTGGCTTATTCCGGATCGGCACCTCCACCGGTTCACCGGTTTTCCGGTTGAACCGACCGGTCTGGTCCGATTTTCAAAACGATGGTTTTGTCTTATGATTGTGGTGAAAACAGCTTTCGTTGATTAAAAGTGTAATTTACTTTTATTAAAATCTTTTTGATAATCTCGTATGGAACACATTAGTTCTGCTATAGAATCAATTATGGGCGAATAGGAAAAGAGATGGTGACATCTTTTTATGGTAATGGTCTTTTTATTTTATATATTTTTTAACATATTTAGAAATACCTCATGAATTATCCTTCTATGTTGAGGGTGGTACAGTTGGTGTGATTTTGTGATATTTAAGCTCTTCTACTATTGAGGGTGGTACAGTTGGTGTAGTTGGTGTGATTTTATGATATATTTTTTTTTTGATAATTTATTTTTTTATAATGATTTTATGATATTTAAGAAAAAAAATGATTGATTAATCTACAAAATCAATTTACAAATCATCCTATACCACATAAAAAGTGGCATGTATCTCTTGTTTACTACTCCCTCCGTTTCATATGTAGTGTGTTCTAAGGTTATGCACGACTTTTAAGAAATGGTTAAATTATGTAAGAATTTGTTGTATTTTCAATATAATGTCCTTATATAATCATTATTGAAGAGAGAAAAATATATTGGAAGTGAGAAAGAGGGTGTAATAAATAGGGTGTGTTTGGAAAAATAGTATTAATTATGTATTGAGTTTATAAAAGAACAAGACTTATGAAATATGGTACAAATGCTAAAACAACACTACTTATGAAATGGAGGGAGTATTGATTAGTTAACAAGTGATACATGTCACATTCCTGTGGTGTAAGTTGACTTGTAAGTTAATTTTGTAGGTTGATTTGTCATTGCACTTAAACAAATAGTTGGGGTTTCGATCATTTTAAAAGGGTCAAACTATCCTAAAAAATTAGTTATGGTGATTTTGTTGAAAAAAGCCGGAAAAGGGGGAAAATAACTAGCTTTTATGGATATGGATGGAATTCAAGTGGTTTTGTAGAATGTGCATAGGGAGGCAAGTTATAGGATGGTGCCCGGTCAATGGGCACCAAGTCTTAGGACATGTCCTCTAGCCATTTATTCCATGGTGTATGAGTTAGACGGTTCACATTAGCTACTCCAATTTTGTATAACCAGTCATAGCATGGGTATATGAAATTAAATTATTATTTAACACTCCTTAAATTTATGGGAATTATTTTCATTGGGTTGTTATGCAATCTCATGTTGGATCAATATATGATTGCATAGCAACAATCCAAAATTATGTTGCATACTAAAAATATGTTAAATGTAATTTGAAAAACACATTATTGTAATTTATTTAGCATATATATCGTTAGACACCATTATGTTCTTTTTTCTCTGTTTATCTATTGCCACCAATGTTTGGTACCAAACTCTCTTTTATCTGTCATCTCTATGAGCTTGAAAAAGTGATAAAGAAGGATTCATGGATTAGTTTTTTTTTTTTTTTTAAAAATCAAACGAAAATAAAAATTTAGCCTAAATCATTCCTAAGTGACAAAGTTTGGGGAATAAAATTAGAATCTATGCGTGTGCTTGGTTACGCGATACCAAACCCACAAACGTAGAAGTTGTGCCTGTGGAGCTTCTGCAAACGTTCGTCCCAAGCCATCAAAACGCCAAAACAAACATGTTGTATGTCTACTACAAATCCACCATGTGGAATGGACGCCATCTTGTAAGAAATATCACCATCATGGAACTGTTAACTGGAAGTTGAAATCGACAAAAGGGCAAGAATGTCGGGTGTATAAGTGACGTCGACGAAAGTGTACTTAAACATTTTTGTTTAAAAGTGACTTCGAAGGAAGTGAACGTACAACCCGACAAAGGGTCGATTTCGACAAAAGGATGTGTGTCGACAACATAAGTGATGTCGAAGGAGGTGTACTTAAGTCTCACGACTTAAAAGTGACTTCGAAGAACGTGTACGTGTGTCGACAGAAGGAAGAGGCGGAAATAAGAGGTCTTTGTCGAAGGAATAATGACGCAAGAAAAGAGGAAGTCAGAGCTGTCATGTCAACATTGGAAACGGAAGAGTAATTATGAAGACATTTAATGTTCCCCATGGCTATAAATTCCCCATCTCAGAAACTGGAAAAGCAATGAGAGAGTATGGAGAAATGTAAAGAATGCCTTCACGAATTCTGGAAATAAGAAAAGAGATTCAAATCCCACATAAGTTTATGAAAGATCAAACATGTAGGATTGAGGTGTTCAGGAGTTGAAGAGGAAATGGGGGAATCTTCGCTCCGAATACCTTCCTTATCCTCATGAATGGTGAAAGACCAAACATGTGGGATTACATAGGATCCACTTCTTATGTATCAGATCAGTGCAAGAAACTCCGAATTGGAGGAAGCATTGAACTTGATAAATAAGCCTTGGGGGAACCTATGTAATCCACATAGGCCAAGGTTTGTGCCCTGCTAGGGTCGACTATGGCCGTCTTTCCTATTAAAGAGGTAAAAGAAAAATACCTCTGATGGCATTCTACTAGAAATGTCGGAGGCATGTCTTTTGATTGAATGGTGGTGAAACATCAATTAATCAAAGTGCATGTCATCGATATCAATGGAATGTATCTGAGGCCGACAATAGGCCGGAAATCGATTCCGACAGATGGCCTGTTTGTCGAAAGGGACTTGATGTCGGTGGGCATCCCAGAAGCAAGAGGCAAGAGCACAACAACGTCAATGCTTCGACCAACAAAAAGACTTAGACAAGAGTCAAATGGTTGCAATCGAAGAAGAGTATTTGCCGAAGGGATCTCAGCAAAGATGTCGTCACGGAGTCCGATAGGAGTATCCACTAGGCCCAAACCACGACGTGGGCAGTTACATCGTGGGGGATAGCGTAGTGGGTGGTTATTAAGATCGTGGGTTTTGCAGTTATGCAGAACGTGCGAGTTTGCTTTGTAAATAGTTTGTGGATTCCTATTCCTATAAATAGGAAGTTCTTAGGTTGTAATCGGGGTCGGTTGCTAGGTTGACACACATAGGCCAAAATCCTAGACATCTCACCAGAGCAGATAAACGGAGAAACGCCATTGTAAAGAACCTTAGCCTTCCACCCCTTTTAAATTCAATGCAATCTTTACGCTTTCCAATTTACTATTCCACACACTTTTAATTTGCTGCAATTTACATTCATGCAAATTTACATTCCACGCCATTTACTTTACTGCAAGCTTTAATCGCTTTCCTTTCAATTCCTCGCCGCATCGTGTTCTTGGTGTCGGTTCTTTACTTTTAAATCGCATTTTCAACGCTTTCTATCCGAATTTCAAAAAATACCAAAAAATACGGTCAAGTTCCTTTGCAAGATTACCATATAACATGTCGTTACCCACACCTCATCCATCACCGTCAGTTCGGCAGGCGTCGGACGAAAAACCCACAAACAAATTGGCATGCCCGGTGGGACAGGTTCAGAGTAACTTGTAGTCATTTGTATGCGTTTGAGAAGTGGCATAACTTTGCCATCTTCATCTTCAATGGTTGTTACTAGTCAAAGTGGTCAACAGACCACCGTTATTTCAAAAATTATTACACCCGCTATTCCGACAAGTGTTCCTCAAATGACCGGAGGAAATGGTTTCGCCGTGGAATCAACTGTCGTAATCGCAATTCAACGGCCAAATAATGGCCCGAATGGGGGTAATCTTACCAGTGGTTTTACTTTCGGTAGTAATTCAACTAGTGGAGGACAAGTTCCTCCTTATGGTTTGCCACCTGGTTTCGTTCCAGGGTCGACCTTAACGTGGCCTTTAAGCAGTTCGATTGGAAGTACTAATACGACCACGGGGGCCACTAACATGGCTTTTATGCGTTCTGCTACGGATATGGCTGGCACAAGTAATGGTTTGAGATACATGCCTATCAATCCTGTCACACATATCCATCAACAGATTGAAGAGCCCAACGTTCAATTGGTTGACCAATTAACGGCTCAATTAAGTTCGGTGATCAATCCAGCGATGTTGGTGACGAATGAGACTTGCGGAAAAATTTCTCAATATATGAAAAGATTGAACCAAGTCTTAGGAGTCGATGATAACGAACACAACGAGTCCGTCAATACTCCACCTGTAGATAGAAATTTACAAAGACCAATCTTGGTACAAGGTTACCCTGATGGTCAAGATACACGACACACTGCTCGAGTGTCGTCACCACAGCAGGACAATAGAGTTGCAACTTCATGGGATAATGTTCGTGCTAACCCAACTTTTAGTGCAGGTAACGTGATGCCGGAAAATCCCCAAGTGGTATTCCATCCTGGTGTCGAATCACCACAATATGTTCAGAATCCGGCGCAAGTTGCATTCATGCAAAGAGGAGAGGATCTTCAAGCAGCACTAGCAAGGCAGAATTTGGCTAGACACTTACTCTGACAAGGAAGAGAAACACGAGTTGAGCCAGATGATGTAAAATGTATAGTCGAACAAGCCTTAAGTCGGATTGGGTTCAATGTTGGCATGGCTAACCAGCCAGGTTTCAATTCACCCTTTCCAGAATGGGTACAACTAGCAGAAATCCCGAGGGGAATAAAGGTGCCTAAGTTATCAAAGTTTGCCGGAGAAGCAGGCGAATCTACTGTCGAACATGTCACCCGTTACATCATTGAATTAGGTGATTTGGCCGCTGATGAGGCAATCAAAATGCGGCTGTTCCCTCGTTCTTTAACAAAAAATGCTTTTTCATGGTTCTCAACATTGCGATCCAATTCCATCCATGCATGGACCCAGTTGGAAAGATCTTTCCATGAACAATTCTATAGAGGCGAATTGAGAGTTGCCTTAACAGATTTGTTAAGTGTGAAAAGGTTTGCTGGGGAGCCCATCGACGATTATTTATCGCGTTTCAGGCAAATGAGGAGTAGGTGTTTCACTCCGATTCCTGAACCAGAAGTAGTTAAGATGGCAGTAACAGGTTTAGAATATCATATTCGAAAGAAATTGGTTACCCAACATCTGTTGGATTTGGCTCAATTAGCCGCTTGTGTGCGGAAAATTGAAAATTTAAGAGATGAAAAAGTGAAAGGAAGAGATTCCAAAGTTCCCAAAAGGGAATAGATTCATTATATCGATTCTCAGCCTTCTGACGGGGAGGCATTCGACAATGGCTCGGAGGTGAACGTGATAGAATTAGGAAATGAAAAACCTTATACATGTTCCGCCTTAAAGCCATCCAAACCCGTTAATGAAAATTTGTATAAGAAAACGTACACTTTCGACGTTTCTAGAACTGAACAAGTTTTTGATACGTTGTTAAAGGATAAAAAAAATTAGATTGCCTGAGGGTCATAAATTGTTGAAGAAAGAAGAACTAAAAGGAAGAAAGTATTGCAAATACCATAACAATTGTACTCATAATACCAATGATGGCTTTGCTTTCAGGGATTTAATTCAACAGGGGATCGACAAAGGAAAGCTGAAGTTCTTGGAAAAAGACATGAAGATCGACACTGACCCATTCCAAAAAGAAGTCAACGAGGTTGAGTCTCAAGGGGTATTCTCTATCAGCACCATATCACTGGCTTATGATGCAGAAGTATTTCCAGAAGCTGGAGAGTCATTTCGACATTTCTGCAAGAGGAAGCAACTTGGGGACCTTCAAATTTGTCCAAGGTGTCAAGTGGTTTATGATGGAAAGGCTGCGACACACAAGGAGAAGGAGTCCAAAAGAGAAGATTTAAGGAAAAAGATAAGAGCCAGGATTCAAGAAAGGGAACGCATTCGACGAAAGACATCCCGAGAGGCCCGTCGGCCTTTTTCCAGTCGAAGGGTTTATGGAGGACGTCCTTCAAGGCTAACTATACATGATCGAATCACGCATAAGAGGCAAAAATCGGAGTCGACATCTGGATCGATCTATGAAGGATTGACCAGGACTCAAAAGAGGAGGCTCCAAAGGATGCGAAAAGTAGAGGCTGAAGAGGTCAATATTAATGAGCTACCCAGGAATGATGAAGGCTGCTTAGTCGCAACCATGAAGCCGAAAACGGCTAAGGGTCGACAAGGAATCAGGCAAAAGAAAGAATGGGTAAGGAAATATGAAGGATCCAACCGAATGAATGAATCATATGAAGGAGATTCTGAAGACAGCTTGGACATCATCGTCAATGATCAGGATATGATAGATGCCCAAAGCAAGAAGATCAATAGCCTCTAGATTAATAATGTCGGTTTGCCTTTCGACATGCCAGGTGATCATGCCCAAGAAGGAGGAAATGAAAGTGATGGATTCGACGATTCATACTTGAGTGACGAAGTACCAGGTCTTCCTGAATGCCTTTTTCTTTTAGATAGACTTCATTTGGAAGTAGATATTGGGCATATTGCACAATTTGAGCCTCTTGATGAAAGTAAGAGGGAACATTTGAGGCCTTTGCATATCAAGGCCATTGTTGACGGAAAACCTCTTAACAGAGTGTTGGTAGATGGAGGGGCAGCCGTCAACGTCTTACCATGGAATGTGTTTAAGAGAATGGGAAAAGCAGAGTCGGATTTGATACCGACGAATGTGGTTGTGGTTGGTTTCACAGGAAAGATTGCTCAATCACATGGTGTAACAATGCTGAAAATCGAAGTAGGATCAGTCGTGAGAGACACTTTATTTGTTGTGGTTCCATCCAAGGCTAGTTATAATTTGCTATTGGGAAGGGATTGGATTCACGCTGTGGGGGCCGTTCCTTCGATGGCCCATCAGAAACTGGTTCTATGGAATCAAGAAAACAAGGTGGAAGTGATTGCTGCAGATGATAGTCCCTGCTACATGCAGCAAATGCACGTGTACTTTAAAGTTTACAAACCAAGTATCAAGCCAATTCGACTTGATGCCGAACATTTTCAGAAACCCATAGTGGACAAGTGCTTAATGGAGAACTATGGGATTTCGATTGTCGAAATGGATGAGGCCGTCGAGCAGCGGCCTTCGACCAACAATAATGGTTGATCGACAGTTAGAAAGGCTGTCGGCCTATGTGGCCGACAGGATGCAATGCACCATCCAGACAAGTGCATTCCGGGATTGCATTGTAGATGACAGCCCTTTGGGATTCGAAAGAGGATGGACAGATGAAGAATCAAGATGCATCAGTGAGGATCCCAGGGATGAAGTAAATTTGGGAACGGCTGAAAAGCCGAAACCTATTTATGTGAGTTCATTGCTGAAGGAGGAGTTCCGACAAAAGCTCATTGATCTCATCAGGAAGAACAAGGACTATTTTGCTTGGGAGTATGAAGATATGCCAGGACTCGACAGAGAACTAGTTGAACATAGGCTGACTTTACGTCCTGATCACAAACTAATCAAACAGGCGGTTCGACGTTTTGCACCTGATGTAGTCCTCAAAATTAAAGAAGAAATAGAAAGACTACTGAAAGCAAATTTCATCAGAACGGCGAGATATGTCAAATGGATGGCAAATATAGTACCTGTTATAAAGAAGAACGGAAAAATGCGACTTTGTGTCGACTTCAGGGACCTAAATTTTGCCATACCAAAAGATGAATATCCTATGCCGATAGCAGACATGTTGGTAGACTCAGCGTCCTGCCATGAGGTAATGAGTTTATTAGATGCTTTTTCAGGATACAATCAAATCTTTATTGCTGAAGGCGACGTGTCAAAGACCGCGTTCAGATGTCCAGGTGCCATTGGAACCTTTGAATGGGTGATGATGCCATTTGGACTTAAGAATGCAGGGGCCACGTATCAAAGAGCATTGAATTTGATTTTCCACGACATGATTGGCAAGTTCTTGGAAGTATATATTGACGACGTGGTAATCAAATCGAAGACCCAAGAAGAGCATTTGGAAAGCCTGGAAAAGGCATTTAGTAGAATGAGGAAGCACAATCTAAAGATGAATCCAATCAAATGCACTTTTGGAGTCACCGCTGGCTAGTTTTTGGGGTTTCTTGTCCACAGAAACGACATAGAAGTCGACAAGAATAAATCCAAAGCAATTACAGAAGCATCTCCTCCGACCAACAAGAAAGAGGCACAGTCGTTTCTTGGCAAAGTGAATTATTTGAGAAGATTCATATCAAATTTTTCGGGAAGGACTAGAGCCTTTGCGCCTCTTGTAAGGCTAAAACAAGAAGAAGATTTTAATTGGGGACCGGAGCAACAAGCGGCTTTTGATGACTTGAAGCTGTATCTGTCAACGCCACCAGTAATGATGCCGCCTCAACCAGGTTTCCCTTTAAAATTGTATATATCAGCTTCTGATTACCCCATAGGTAGCATGTTAGCCTAGGAAAATGAAAACGGTGTAGAGAGAACTATATTTTATTTAAGTAGAATGTTGAATGATGCCGAAACACGGTATAGTGTCATAGAGAAATTGTGTTTAGCACTCTATTTTTCTTGTACAAAGCTTAAACATTATATGAAAAGTTTTCATGTTTTGGTTTTGTCAAAGTCTGACGTTATTAAATACATGCTATCCAAGCCAATTATCCATGGCCGGATCGGCAAGTGGACATTAGCGTTAACAGAATTTTCACTTCAGTATATACCGTTGAAAGCCGTCAAAGGCCAAGTGGTAGCCGACTTTTTGGCAGATCATCCATGTGTAGACGTGGCTTTATCTGTCAATTTTGTCGGCTTAAGGCCTTGGACGATGTACTTTGATGGATCGTCGCATAGAAAAGGGGCGGGAGTTGGAATCCTGATTGTGTCCCCCGACGGGATCCCTACGGAGTTCATGTTTAGCCTCAAATACCAATGTTCAAATAATGAAGCTGAATACGAGGCCATCTTAATCGGCCTTGAAATTTTAATTTTCCTAAAGGCCAAAAACGTGGCTATAAAGGGAGATTCTCAGTTAGTTATTAAACAATTGGTTAATGAGTATAAATGTTTAAGCCCAAAATTGGCCAAATATTGCAATATGGCACAAAAGATGATGCGCCAATTTGACGATGTTTCGGTTGAACACATATACCGATGTCATAATCAAAAGGCCAATCATTTGGCCCAAATTGCATCGAGATACCGTATATCAAAAAAGGTCTTAAGCGACGTGACTCGGATCGAAGATGTAGTGTCCTAATCACTATATGTCCTTAACCCTCTAAGTGCCCAAGATTATGGCAACCAGGAGCCCTAGAGAGGATTGAATATTGATGTATGACTTATGGTATTTCTGCAGTTCCAGTTGGGAAAAGCAGGATCTCCCTAGTCAACGTGTGTGTGTAGAGTGTCAACTTAGGGATGAGAGTACTTACCTGAAACCCTAGCTGTGATGAGCTATTTATAGGGTTTGGAGGAGGCTGATATGGGCCCTTTGGGCCCTGTATCAGAGTTGTACTGAACCAGGATTCTGTGAGATAATATCGGAGGATAATGCTCAAAGAATCTGGATAGGATCAGCTGAAGATCTCATGTCTAGGTTGTTGCGAGAATCTAGGAGAGATTTGCGGAAGGGATAAGGAGCCTCGGCGAGCCTAAGCTTATCCACGAGACGACGGTATGTCTCGGTCCTAGAGTCCCGAGCCTGATGGATTGGGGACCGATCGTAAGGCTCGGTTCCATCAAGTCCGAGCCTGGCCCCCTCATATGCTCGAATCCCACGAGTCCGAGCGAAGGACTTTCATGACACAGGTAAACCGAGCAAAGTGCCCTTAGAGGAACCCTTTGGTGAAACTCGGGTCCGTACATGGTCGGCAGACCCTACAAGCCCCCAGCTCGTAAGACTTGGACAGTCTGTGGCGAGGTAACAAGTGGCTAGGGTTGAACTTTAGCATGTCTTGGTTCAGAAGTATGTGACAACCGTTTCCAGCCTTAACCATGTAGTCTGTTCGAGGTGACGTTTTAGGTTCTTTAGGTACGACACGTGCCCTAGGAAGTTGTGCCAAATCATTTCAAATTTTGAATTTTGAAAAAGTAACTCCAATAACTGCCACGTCTTTCCCTGTGGGTGGCTGAGTGGGTTAATGGGCCTTAGGCCCAACCAGTGTATCGTGGAAGGAGGGAAGTTGAGGGGTTTTGAGGGTATTCGAACCCTTTACACTCATTTGCAACTCCAGAAACCTTCTTTACACTCATTTGCAACTTCATAAACCAGAAACCTTCTTCTTTTTCTAACTCCAAACATATTTCTGTGCATCTCCTTAGCGCATTCACGATCAACCATCGCAATCAAACTCTTCCAGAAAGATCAAGCAACAACCAAAAACAGGTAATCTTTCTCTTCCCTTCTGACTCAAACAACTACTTCTGGTTCTGTCATTTCTTCTTTTTGAGAGGGTTTTGCTTTTTCTGGGTTTTGCAGGGATTTGGGGTTATAGTTCTAGGTTGATAGTTAAAGGGTTTGGTATTAGGATTTCTTAATTATGAGGGGTTGGAGATACTGGAGGAAGGTTTACCATGAACTCTATGAGAGATTAGGCGAAGAACCTTCTAGTGATTCTAGTTCCTCTGGGGGTTCTGGGGATTATGGGGCTGAATCCGTTCCCTTAGAAATTGGTTATGACACTGCTAATACTGGTAATAAAACTGTAAATCCTCCTACCCCCCCTTGTGGTGAAAGGATAAACGAGTCATTCGAGGTAGAACCTTTGTCCACGGAGTATCCCACCAATCCCGCAGAGGACAGTAGATGGCTATTAGCTTATAGATTTGCCGAGCGTCGGGCTCAGTTTAGGACTAGCCCAGAGTGCTTTACAAGAGGGAAAGAGTTTTGGGGAAAACCTATGAGGGTGAGGGGAAATGGTCCAAGGCTCGGCCTTAGGTTTAGAATTAAAATACCTGCTGTGAAAAATGCTAACGCCGAGCCTTTTACTTTTTCCCCAGATATGGTGGAGCGCAGGTGTGAGACCCACCCCGAAGAATTCCCTTTACCACCCAACCATGCGGAGTATGACGAAACTTTCGATCGAGAAGTGCTCGGGACGAGGCCCTCCTTGCTTACGACAGATAGTTTGAACCATCTTCGACCTATTCTGACCCCTCCGAATGCAGATGGGAATGTATCCGAATTTACTTTGACGCATGTGAGCATAGACGACGGCATATGCTTCAAAGTGGCAGAAAACCAAAAATTTTTCTACTTCTATGAGGAGGTAGCAACGAAGGTTGGAATTCGTGTGCCATTTTCCACCTCGAGATAGAGCTCCTCAACCATCTAGGCATAGCCCCGAGTCACCTGCATCCGAGCGGGTGGGCCTTTGCCAGAGCATTCCAGCAACTTTGTGATGCTGAGGATCTGGTCACGACGTTATGAGCCTTTTTTTGGATATATGCCCCTCAAGTAAACAAATTTGGCAACTCCAAAGGGCTCTGGGTGTCGCTGAAGGCTCGGAAAGACCATGCCCTTTTTGCTAAGGTTACCGACTCTTGGAAATCCTTCAAACCTCGCTTCTTCAAGTATGAATATACGGGAACCGAGGTATGATGGTTCATGAGGCGAATTGAGGATCGAGAAGAAATTAAGGTCGTGCCTCAGTTTCCGCTGAGCTGGTCGGGCGATATTTATCAGAGAGGAGCCTCCTTATACCAATTCAACTACAAAGTGGATTTGAGTCGGGCCGAGAGACGTTTATGTGATCGGGTTTGGGAATATCTCCAAGAAAAAGGCCAGATTGATACGAAACAAATACTTTTGAAGAGAACAAAGGATGAAGTGAAGACCGAGCTGGGTATCCATTTTTTTTGCTCAGTATAATACTGACATACTCTTTTTGTTTGCAGAGAAAATGGTGAAAAAAGCATCAAAGGCCAAAAAGAGTGTTGCTGCCTTATCTAGGATGGCTCAACTAGCTGCGTTGAAGGCAGGTTCCAGTGCATCGAGTAGGAGCCAGTCCTCCGGGCCAACACCAACTGACAGTCCAACCGTTACTCCCAATGATGTTCCTGCCGAGGGGGTCTTGGCAGCCTAGGGCATTGAGCAAGTAGTTGTGGGGCACCGTGTTGTCGAAGTTGCTGAAGTTAACGCGGAGGTTCAGCCGAGCGCTAGAGGTACTCATGGGCGTCCCCCCAAGAGGCCTCGGATGGACAAGGGAAAAGGGGTAGCTGGGGAGTGGCTTAACCTTAGTAAATCCCACAAAGGAGTCCAAGGCTCTGAGGGCAGGGAGGACATTGTTGCAAAAACAGTGTGGGCGAAGAAGACTCCTGATGGCTTCAATGCAACAGTTTTCCCACCTGAGGATGCACGAGTGATGGATGCTTGGCCTGCATCGGTTTGGGAAAACAACTGTTCCGCCTTGGTGAAGAGTCTTCTAAGGGGTGCGAGCATTCTTCGCTACCTCGATCAGCATGGTGAGGATGTTTATGCTGGTGTGGCCACCGAGGGGAAGAAAAAGCGACAAGAAGCTGACGCTCGGGAGGATTATTTAAACCTCCAGGTAGAAACCTTTGAAAGAAGACTTCAAACATTGGCTGCTGAGAAGGAAGGGCTACAAAAGGAGAAGCAAGAGGCTGAAGATGCCAAGGCTAGAGCCGAGGCTGACAAGGAGAAGGCTGAGAAAACTCTTCGAGAGGCCAATGAGAGGATGAGGAGGGCCGAGGAAATCTTGAAGAAGGCCGAAGAGGATGCCACAGCTCTGCGGGAGGCTACAGAGAAGGCTCGGAAAGCCGAGGAGGATGCTGTAGTGGCTCGAGAGCAACTCGAGTATGCCAGGGATGAGGCCGCCGGACTCCGAGCATCTCTAGACAAAATGAGAGCGAAAGCTCTTAAGAACAAAAGGGCAGCCAAAGAGAATCTTTATAGCTGGGATCATGCAGTTGAAGACTCTTTCCTCAATACCGTCGAGCAGCTTCGCATCTTGAATCCTGGCCTCGTAACCAAAGGTGTTGACCCCAACTTTGGTGTTAAAGATGGCCGAATCGTGGGTGAGAACGGAGTCGAAATAGACATGGGTGGAAACGATCTGCCTGACCACTTTGCTGAGGAGTCCGAAGAAGACGGGGCCGAGGGTGCCGAAGGCGACGAAGAAGAAGAGGATAAATTTGATCCTGAAAGTATAGTGTTGTCCGATATAGAGTAGATTTACCCTTTTGTTTTTCAACTAATGTATTTGCCCCAATAGATGGGTTTGGACCTTTTGCTGTAACCACTTTGAATATTTATAATATCCGTTATGAATTTTTGCTTCTCTCATATTATTCTTTTAGTTATGAATTCAAGTGTTAAGACCTCGGAACTCCGACACTCTAGCCAAGGTGGGTTCCTCTATCCGCGATGTATAAAATGATTTTATGCCAATCACGTTTGAATCGGGAATCTTTTAAAGTACTTGACGAGTTATAAGCTCTTGTTCGAGCTGTTTATAATCGTTCGCGTCATAAACGGTGGCTAATCGGTTATGAGGAAAAGTACGTAAATACAATGAATTCAAAAACAGAACTTTCATTTAACTGAAGCAGTAAATACAATGGGCTCGGAGTTCGACCGAGCATACACCATTATCAAAAATAAACAGACCTATCACTTAGCAAAAAAATAATAATGAAACTAAAAACAGAATTGAAATAGGGATGGGAAACTTTAGCTGAAATACGCTTTAAGCTTTGCCACGTTCCAAGTGTTATTGATGAGAGCACCAGAGAGAGTTTCGAGTTTGTAGGCCCCTGTTCCCGTCTTGGAAGCTATTCGGTAGGGCCCTTCCCAGTTTTGAGCCAGTTTCCCGTCTTTAGCGTTTTTCAGGCCAATGTCAGCTCTTCTTAAGACGAGGTCACCTACTTCGAATTCTCTAGGTACTACCGAGCGATTATACTCTTTTGCTTGCATTAGCTTGGCATGTCGTTCTCGCTCGGCGGCTAGATCTCTGACTTCATCAGATAGAATGAGGTCTTCACACAGTAAAGTGTTGTTGAGGGGGTTTGGTTGTTGTATGGTTCGAAATGAGGGGATGATCCTTTCCATCGGGATGACCGCGTCGCAGCCGTAGGTAAGCCGATAAGGAGTTTCCCCAATCGAGGTTTGTATTGTGGTGCGGTATGACCAAAGTACTTCATGCAGATTTTCCAAACAATTTCCCTTTGCACCAACAAGCCTCTTATTAATTCCCTGGATGATGGTTCGATTTACTGATTCCATTTGTCCATTGGTCTGAGGATGCTCAACCGAGGAAAAATAGTGTTCGATGTTTAAAGCATTGATCAAGTCTTGGAACGCCTTTGCTACGAACTGAGTTCCGTTGTCAGTCACTAGAACTTGTGGAACTCCAAACCGAGCTATGACCTGCCTTTCAAAAAACTTCTGAACCTTGGCAGACGAGATAGTTGCCAGAGGCTCGGCTTCTACCCATTTGGTAAAGTAATCTATGGCAACTACCACCCATTTCAGCTGTCCTGGTGCGGTGGGGAACTGGCCAATCAAATCCATTCCCCATTGATAGAAAGGATAGGGAGATGAAAGTGAGTGGAGTTCCTCGGCCGGCTTCTGGTACACATCGCTATGGAAGTGACACTTTTCGCATCTTTTCACATGATTAATTTCATCTTGCTGAAGGGTCGGCCAGTAATATCCTGCCCTTAGAATCTTTTTGGTCAATGATTTACCCCCAACATGATGGCTTCCGATTCCTCAGTGAACCTCTTCAAGCGTTTGTTTCGCTTCGGTGGGATCTAAACATCTGAGCATAGGGCCACTGACCCCTCGGCGAAACAAAATTCCTTCAACCAGACCAATTGCGATGCTTTCCGGATGAGCTTCTTAGCCTCGGTTGGATCAGCAGGCAGAGTTTCTTGCTCCAAGTAACTCGTGATCGGAGCAGTCCAATTTGGATCCACTGAAACGGAGAGGACAACGCTAGGTCCGTGCACCGTTTCCTAGATCAATGTCTTGTTATTTCCGGGGCCTTTTGTTGAAGCAAGTTTTGAAAGAATGTCTGCTCGGCCATTGTTTTCCCTTGGAATATGACAGGATTCAACTTTGGCAAACTCTGAAGACAAGAACTTTACCTTCTCAAGATACTTTTGGAGGATGGGTTCTTTGGCTTGATAATCTCCTTTGACTTGAGAGACCACCAGTTGAGAATCACTGAAAATCTTGACTTCTCGGGCCCCTACCTCCTTTGCCATCCTGAGACCAGCCATTACAGCTTTGTATTCTGCTTGATTGTTTGAAGTAGGAAATTCAAACTTCAAAGAATACTCAAAGGTAACACCATCGGAGTTTTCCAGGATTATACCAGCACCTGCCCCAAGCTTGTTGATCGATCCATCAACGTAAATGCTCCAGTCCAAGTTTGAGCTCGTCAGTGGCTCAGTAAACTCGGTGAGGAAATCAGCTAGAACCTGAGACTTCATTGCCTTCCTTGGTTCGAATGTGATGTCGAACTCGGAAAGTTCAATGGCCCAAGTTACCATTCTTCCTGCTAAGTCGGGTTTCTGGAGAATCTGGCGGATAGGTTGAGCTGTTCTGACCTTAATGTGATGACTCTGGAAGTACTAACGCAGTCTTCTGGTCGTGATGACCAAACAGAAAGCCAATTTTTCCACCTTTTGGTATCTCAGTTCTGGTCCTTGAAGCACTCTGCTAACAAAATAAACGGGGGATTCCTTGCCCGATTCCTCTCGAACTAAAACTGAACTGACAACTGAATCACCCACTGACAAGTATAGGAACAGAGTCTCTCCAATTATAGGGCTAGATAGGATCGGGGGGGATGCCAGATATTGCTTAAGGTCAGTGAACGCCTTTTCGCATGCATCGTTCCACTCAAACGCCTTTTCTTTTTCCTTTCTCAACAATTGGTACCATGGTAGGGCCTTCCGAGTTGATTGGGATAAGAATCTGGAAAGAGCTGCTACCCTGTAGGATTCTCATGTTTTGATGCTAACAATCTCTCTCCAAGCAACAACATTGGCAACAAGCAAGCTACACCACATGAAGATTAGAATTAGGATTTTTATTAATTCTATTTCAATGTAATCTTTATTTTTATGCAATGCATCTCATTGGTGTGGGTAGCTTAGGTGATTTTAAGAATATTTAAATAATGTTTGATTAAGAGTGAAGATACTTTAAATCTTGATTAAATAGCTCTATTAAAAGTTTTGTGAAAATCCTTTTAGAAAAACCTTGTTTTTATTCAGATTCTGATCAGTTCACTCGAGTAATGAGTATTGGATCACTCGAGTAATTTATGTCATGACAGGTTAATCGAGTAATGGTTTACACATCACTCGAGTAACTTAATCTGACATGTTTTAATCGAGTGATGTTATATGGTTTACTCGAGTAATTCAATCAGTGTTTGAAAATTTTAAAAGGACTTAATTTTCTCTTTCACAGAAGATACACATTCATTCTTACAATTTTCTATACACTTTCAAAAGCAATTCAAGAGCTATTTTACATCTTTCAAGAGCTATCAAGATTCAACAAGAAACTTTTCATTCTTCACTCTATTTCTCTCATTGTTCAAATATTCTTGAGATCATAATTTTTGTTCTTAGTGGTTGTTGAAGATTTGCAATTTGTGATTGCATCATTGAAGTTTCAACACAAGTGAAGAATCTCACAAGGAAGACTTTGAGGATCAAATCAAAGCAAGAAAAGAGGATTGGTTGGAAGCATCTTCAATCAATTTGCAAGGAAATCTAGAATTCTCAAAAGGGGTAGATTAGATCAAAGTGTTTGGTACACACTTTGAGTTGGGTTTTAAGATAGGAGAACTAAGAATCTAGTTGCATCTTAAAACATTGTAAAATCTACATTTGAAGATTTCTAGTGAAGAATCTCTCTTGATTCAAGAGGGGACTGGAGTAGCTTTCAAGTGGGTGAAAGTGAACCAGGATAAATCCTTGTGTCTCTTTTATTTTCTTTCCTTGTATTGCTTTAATTCATTAACAATTGCATTTTTAGGTTAGAATTGGGGTTATTTTAATTCTACTCAATTGATCTAAAATTGTATGTTAATATTACTTGAAATTGTTCATATTAATCATTCATAATTTGTTGAATCATCATAGCATTGTAATTCTTGAAGAACTCTATTGAAAACTGAGTTTTAATTGAATTTTACCCAGTTTACTCGAGTAAAGTTCTTGTCACTCGAGTAATCTGCTTTCAGTTTATGAACAATACTCGAGTAGGTTTTCTGTTACTCGAGTGATTTAAAAATAGCTTTCGTAATACTCGAGTGATTTGCTGAATACTCGAGTGAAATTATTTTTGCTTGCGTATTACTCGAGTGAAGTCTTGAGTTACTCGAGTAATCTGACTTGAATTTTTAAGAAAACTTATTTTCATAAAACCATTCTCTTAGGTGAACGAAAAATCTGTAATAAGGCTTCAATATTCTATTCACCCCCCCCCCTCTAGACTATATTGAGCCGCTTGTTGGTTTCCAACAAGTGGTATCAGAGCTCGGACGAAAAATCCGAGCCTTAAAAAGCTTTTTCGAAAAGATCCTTTTACTTGGAAACAATGGGCTCAATTTCAAATCCTTTTGGTGGTGAAGGAACTTCCATTAATCGTCCTCCACTATTCAATGGTGAGGGTTACGCTTATTGGAAGGTCCGCATGAAAATTTTTATTCAAGCCATAGATATGGAAATTTGGAACGCCATAGAGAATGGACCTTTTGTTCCTCAAACGAAAGTAAATGATGTTGTTTCAGTCAAACCACAATCGAGTTGGGACAATGATGATAAGAAAAAAGTTGCATTTGATTTAAAAGCTAAAAATATCATCACGTCCGCTCTTTCTTATGATGAGTTCTTTCGAGTATCTCAATGTGTTGATGCTAAACAAATGTGGGACACATTATAAGTCACACATGAGAGCACTTCGGAGGTTAGAAGGGCTAGGCTAAATACACTCATGCATGAATATGAACTCTTTCGTATGTTACCTAATGAAAATATAGGTGACATGCAAAAGCGGTTCACTCATATCATAAATCATCTTTCTGCACTTGGAAAAGTTATAACTAATGGTGAAGTTGTTAATAAGATTTTGAGATGTCTTAGCAGGGAATGGCAACCTAAGGTGACGGCCATTATGGAAGCTAGAGACGTGGATCAAATTGACTTAGCAACTCTATTCGGAAAGCTTCAAGAGCATGAAATGGAGCTTGGGCGGTTATCCATGAATGAAGATGCCGATAGAAAGAAAAAGGGGATAGCTCTTAAATCAACTTCAAAATACCTTAAGGCACAAGAGGAAAACTCTCAAGTGGATGACTCGGATTCCGATATAGATGATGAGACCCTTGGCTTGCTAGTTAAAAAGCTTGGTAGGTTCCTTAAGAAAAAGGGGAACTTTAATAGAAATAGACAAAGAGATTCTAAGGACTCACAACCAAGAAATAAGACTAACAAGGATCACAGCAAGTGGGAACCCCAAAGGTGCATTTTTCAGGATTCAGCCTCATATCATACTGCCGAATTCTGTCAAGAATGCTCTTCAAGTCCTTGGCATGGTCTTCTTCCTTCAAGCTCTTGGCAATCATGTCATCGATGTACACCTCCATTTTGGGCCCGATAAGTGGGCCGAACACTTTATTCATCATTCGCTGGTAAGTTGCCCCAGCGTTCTTGAGTCCGAAGGGCATGACATTATAACAATACGTAGCGTTTTCTGTCATGAAGGAAGTTTTTACCTGATCCGGAGGATGTAGGATTCTCATGTTTTGATGCTAACAATCTCTCTCCAAGCAACAACATTGGCAACAAGCAAGCTACACCACATGAAGATTAGAATTAGGATTTTTATTAATTCTATTTCAATGTAATCTTTATTTTATGCAATGCATCTCATTGGTGTGGGTAGCTTAGGTGATTTTAAGAATATTTAAATAATGTTTGATTAAGAGTGAAGATATTTTAAATCTTATTAAATAGCTTGTGAAAATCATTTTAGAAAAACTTTGTTTTTATTCAGATTCTGATCAGTTTACTCGAGTAATAAGTACTGGATCACTCGAGTAATTTATGTCATGACAGGTTAATCGAGTAATGGTTTACACATCACTCGAGTAACTTAATCTGACATGTTTCACTCGAGTGACGTTGTTTGGTTTACTCGAGTAATTCAATCAGTGTTGGGAAAATTTTAAAAGGACTTAATTTTCTCTTTCATAAATATACACTTTCATTCTTACAATTTTCTAATACACTTTAAAAAGCAATTCAAGAGCTATTTTACATCTTTCAAGAGCTATCAAGATTCAACAAAGAACTTTTCATTCTTCACTCTATTTTCTATCATTGTTCAAATATTCTTGAGATCATATTTTTGTTCTTAGTGGTTGTTGAAGATTTGCAATTTGTGATTGCATTATTGAAGTTTCAACACAAGTGAAGAATCTCACAAGGAAGACTTTGAGGATCAAATCAAAGCAAGAAAAGAGGATTGGTTGGAAGCATCTTCAATCAATTAGCAAGGAAATCTAGAATACTCAAAAGGGGTAGATTAGATCAAAGTGTTTGGTACACACTTTGAATTGGGTTTTAAGATAGGAGAACTAAGAATCTAGTTGCATCTTAAAACATTGTAAAATCTACATTTGAAGATTTCTAGTGAAGAATCTCTCTTGATTTAAGAGGGGACTGGAGTAGCTTTCAAGTGGGTGAAAGTGAACCAGGATAAATCCTTGTGTCTCTTTTATTTTCATTCCTTGTATTGCATTAATTCATTAACAATTGCATTTTTAGGTTAGAATTGGGGTTTTCTTAATTCAACATAATTGATCTAAAATTGCTTGTTAATATTACTTGAAATTGTTCATATTAATCATTCATAATTTGTTGAATCATCATAGCATTGTTATTCTTGAAGAACTCCATTGAAAACTAAGTTTTAAATTGAATTTTACCCAGTTTACTCGAGTAAAGTTCTCATCACTCGAGTAATCTGCTTTCAGTTTATGAACATTACTCGAGTAGGTTTTCTGATACTCGAGTGATTTAAAATTTGCTTTCATAATACTCGAGTGATTTGCTGAATACTCGAGTGAAATTATTTTTGCTTGCGTATTACTCGAGTGAAGACTTGAGTTACTCGAGTAATCTGAACTGAATTTTTAGAAAACTTATTTTTCATAAAACCATTCTCTTAGGTGGACGAAAAATCTGTAATAAGGCTTCAATATTCTATTCACCCCCCCTCTAGACTATATTGAGCCGCTTGTTGGTTTCCAACAAGTGGTATCAGAGCTCGGACGAAAAATCCGAGCCTTAAAAAGCTTTTTCGAAAAGATCCTTTTTACTTGGAAACAATGGGCTCAATTTCAAATCCTTTTGGTGGTGAAGGAACTTCCATTAATCGTCCTCCACTATTCAATGGTGAGGGTTATGCTTATTGGAAGGTCCGCATGAAAATCTTTATTCAAGCCATAGATATGGAAATTTGGAACGCCATAGAGAATGGACCTTTTGTTCCTCAAACGAAAGTAAATGATGTTGTTTCAATCAAACCTCAATCGAGTTGGGACAATGATGATAGGAAGAAAGTTGCATTTGATTTAAAAGCTAAAAATATCATCACGTCCGCTCTTTCTTATGATGAGTTCTTTCGAGTATCTCAATGTGTTGATGCTAAACAAATGTGGGACACATTACAAGTCACACATGAGGGCACTTCGGAGGTTAGAAGGGCTAGGCTAAATACACTCATGCATGAATATGAACTCTTTCGTATGTTACCTAATGAAAATGTAGGTGACATGCAAAAGCGGTTCACTCATATCATAAATCATCTTTCTGCACTTGGAAAAGTTATAACTAATGGTGAAGTTGTTAATAAGATTTTGAGATGTCTTAGCAGGGAATGGCAACCTAAGGTGACGGCCATTATGGAAGCTAGAGACGTGGATCAAATTGATTTAGCAACTCTATTCGGAAAGCTTCAAGAGCATGAAATGGAGCTTGGACGGTTATCCATGAATGAAGATGCCGATAGAAAGAAAAAGGGGATTGCTCTTAAATCAACTTCAAAATCTCTTAAGGCACAAGAGGAAAATTCTCAAGTGGATGACTCGGACTCCGATATAGATGATGAGACCCTTGGCTTGCTAGTTAAAAAGCTTGGTAGGTTCTTTAAGAGTAAGGGAAACTTTAATAAGAATAGACAAAGAGATTCTAAGGATTCACAACCAAGAAATAAGACTAACAAGGATCACATCAAGTGTCATGGGTGTGGAAAGCTTGGTCACTATCGATCAAAATGCCCAAATCATTCTAAGAAGTCGGAAGGTGACAACTCTAAGTTCAACTCATCTAAAGGAAAAAGGGCTTACATAGTATGGGATGAAGAGGAGAGTCAATCAACATCTAGCTCATCGGATGATGAAGAACTTGCAAATCTATGTTTGATGACGAAGCTTGATGAAGAGGAATCTTCGAGCATTAAATCAAGTGACAATGTCAATGAGGTAGATTATCTTTCCGATGCTAGCTCTAGTTCTAATTCTCCTTCATTCAATGAGTTGTACAATGTCTATGTAGAGATGCATAAAGAGTTGAAGAAACTTGCTAAAATAAATGTTGAAAGAAAGAATTTCATAATGAAGCAACATGAAAAGATAATTGAACTTCAAAAAGATTTAGAAGAACTTAAGCTTCAAAATGAAACTCTTGAACTCATTTATGCAAACTCTACATGCAATTGTGAATTGAAATCAAATGACACTCCATCTTGTGAAAATTGCAAGTCTTTGGAAAAAGAAGTTTTTAATTTGAATGATCGACTTGCAAGGCTCATGAAAGGAGATACTTCATTAGATCATTTGCTTTCAACTCAAAGGAACAATAGCAATAGATCCGGTCTTGGCTATACCAAACCTAAGAAACGCAATTATCGCAAAGTTGGTGGATTTTCAAAGAATAAGATTTCTAAAAACCCAACTTGCCATTATTGTGGAATCTTTGGGCATACCACGAATAAATGTAATATAAAGAAATTTGGTATACCAAGCGGAGGATATATTTGGATTGTTAAGGGGACTTCTCCTCATGCTAACAACAAAGGACCCAAAACCACTTGGGTACCTAAGTCAACCAAATGATATTTTTTGTAGGTGTGTCTTCGAACCAAAGAGCGCAAATGGTATTTGGATAGTGGTTGTTCGAGACACATGACGGGAGACAAAACGCACTTCATGGAACTTACTCCGAAAAGTGATGGATTTGTGACATACGGCGACAACAACAAGGGCAAAATTCTAGGAGTCGGGAAGATCGGTAACGTATCTAACCTTGTCATAGAAAATGTCCTATACGTAGAAGGCTTAGAACACAACTTGCTTAGTATAAGCCAACTATGCGATATGGGCAATTATGTAACTTTTACTCCGGAATTATGTTTCATTAAGTCTTCTATAGATGATAGTGTTAAGTTTGTTGGTCGTCGCTCTAATAACACTTACTTAATTGATTTGGATGAGATAACTTCACTATTTTCAAAATGTTTCAAATCTTTTGTTGATGAAATTCGTCTTTGGCATAGACGAATTGCTCATGTGAATGTGAATCAATTAAACAAACTTTTGCGAAAAGATTTAGTGATTGGTTTGCCTAAACTAAACTTTAAGCTTGATGGCATTTGTGACTCTTGTCAAAAGTGCAAGCAAGTTAAAAGTTCTTTTAAACCTAAAAATGTGATAAGCACAACAAAGCCTTTGGAGCTAATCCATATGGATTTGTTTGGCCCTTCACAAATTAAAAGTTTAGGTGGCAATTACTATGGATTTGTTTTAGTAGACGATTTTACTAGATTCACATGGACTTTATTCTTATCCGCAAAAAGTGAAGTTTATAAATGTTTTAAAAAGTTTGCCAAACTCATCCAAAATCAACTAAGTTTGAAAATTGTGTCTATTAGAAGTGATCACGGAGGTGAGTTTGAAAACACTAGGATTGATGCGTTTTGTGATAAGTTTGGTATTGATCATCAATTTTCGGCCCCTAGGACTCCGGAGCAAAACGGAGTTGTAGAAAGGAAAAATAGAATATTAGTGGAACTTGCTCGTACTATGTTGATAGAATCAAATGTTCCTAAATATTTTTGGGCTGATGCAGTAAACACTGCTTGTTATGTGCTTAATAGGGTTCTTATTCATCCGCATTTAAATAAAACACCTTATGAACTTTTAAAAGGGCGAAATCCAAATATTTCACATTTTCATGTTTTTGGGTGTAAGGTGTTTGTTTTAAATAACGGAAAGGAACCGGTCGGCAAGTTTGACTCCAAAGCCGACGAAGGCATATTCATAGGTTATTCAACTCATAGCAAAGCATATAGAGTCTACAATATAAGAACATTAACCGTTGAGGAATCCGTGCATGTTGTATTTGATGAATCTTCGAAAGGAGATTGTGTTGTTTCTTGTGATGATAATATAGGTACATTTTTGGATCATGAGAATTCAACACCACAACAAATGGAAGAGAATCAAAATGAAGATAGAGAGGTGCAAGCACAAGATAAAGACTTAGCACAAGAGATTCAATCTCAATTACCAATAGCTTGGAAATCAAACAAAAATCATCCGATTTCTAACATCTTAGGTGACATTGCGAAGGGAGTGGTAACCCGACGCACTTTAAATAATTTCTGTTATTATGTTGCCTTTGTATCTCAAATAGAACCTAAAAGTATCAAAGAGGCTCTTCAAGATGATCATTGGATTATGGCCATGCAAGAAGAATTAAATCAATTTGAAAGAAACTAAGTTTGGGAGCTTGTGCCAAAACCCGATGATCGTCCTGAAATTGGTACTCGGTGGGTCTATAGGAATAAGTTAGATGAATCGGGTATTATTGTTAGGAATAAAGCTAGGTTGGTAGCACAAGGTTATAGTCAAGAAGAAGGAATCGATTACGATGAGACATATGCTCCCGTTGCTAGACTAGAAGCTATTCGTATTCTTCTCGCTTTTGCTTCAATTATGAATTTTAAATTGTTTCAAATGGATGTTAAGAGCGCCTTTCTTAACGGATACATTCAAGAGGAAGTTTATGTGTCACAACCTCCCGGATTCGAGAATTTTGAGCATCCGGACTACGTTTTCAAACTGAAAAAGGCTTTGTACGGTTTGAAACAAGCTCCTAGAGCTTGGTACGACCGACTAAGCAATTTTTTATTACAAAAAGGTTTTAAACGAGGCACTGTTGACACTACACTTTTTATTGAACGTTCCGGTAAGGATATTTTATTGGTTCAAATATATGTTGACGATATTATATTTGGTGCTACTAACGATAACTTGTGTAAAAAGTTTTCAGAATTGATGCAAAGTGAATTCGAGATGTCGATGATGGGAGAGCTTACATTCTTTCTTGGCCTTCAAATAAAGCAGCTTAATGATGGCATTTATATTCATCAAAGTAAATATTGTAGAGAGCTTCTCAAACGTTTTGGAATGGATTCGTGCAAATCCGCTTCTACACCAATGAGCGTTGCATGCTACCTAGATCAAGATGAGGCTGGAAAAGCGGTAGAGGTAACGAAGTTGTTGGAAATCAACAAGCGGCTCAATATAGTCTAGAGGGGGGGTGAATAGAATATTGAAGCCTTATTACAGATTTTTCGTCCACCTAAGAGAATGGTTTTATGAAAATAAATTTTCTTAAGAATTCAGTTCAGATTACTCGAGTAACTCAAGCCTTCACTCGAGTAATACGCAACCAAAAATAATTTCACTCGAGTATTCAGCAAATCACTCGAGTATTACGAAAGCAGATTTTAAATCACTCGAGTAACAGAAAACCTACTCGAGTAATGTTTATAAACTGAAAGCAGATTACTCGAGTGACAAGAACTTTACTCGAGTAAACTGGGTAAAATTCAATTTAAACTTTGTTTTCAATGGAGTTCTTCAAGAATAACAATGCTATGATGATTCAACAAATTATGAATGATTAATATGAACAATTTCAAGTAATATTAACATGCAATTTTAGATCAATTTAGTAGAATTAAGAAAACCCCAATTCTAACCTAAAAATGCAAATGTTAATGAATTAATGAAATACAAGGAATGAAAATAAAAGAGACACAAGGATTTATCCTGGTTCACTTTCACCCACTTGAAAGCTACTCCAGTCCCCTCTTAAATCAAGAGAGATTCTTCACTAGAAATCTTCAAATGTAGATTTTACAATGTTTTAAGATGCAACTAGATTCTTAGTTCTCCTATCTTAAAACCCAACTCAAAGTGTGTACCAAACACTTTGATCTAATCTACCCCTTTTGAGTATTCTAGATTTCCTTGCTAATTGATTGAAGATGCTTCCAACCAATCCTCTTTTCTTGCTTTGATTTGATCCTCAAAGTCTTCCTTGTGAGATTCTTCACTTGTGTTGAAACTTCAATGATGCAATCACAAATTGCAAATCTTCAACAACCACTAAGAACAAAAATATGATCTCAAGAATATTTGAACAATGATAGAAAATAGAGTGAAGAATGAAAAGTTCTTTGTTGAATCTTGATAGCTCTTGAAAGATGTAAAATAGCTCTTGAATTACTTTTCAAAGTGTATTAGAAAATTGTAAGAATGAAAGTCTATATCTTTGAAAGAGAAAATTAAGTCCTTTTAAAATTTTCCCAACACTGATTGAATTACTCGAGTAAACCAAACAACGTCACTCGAGTGAAACATGTCAGATTAAGTTACTCGAGTGATGTGTAAACCATTACTCGATTAACCTGTCAGAACATAAATTACTCGAGTGAACCAATACTCATTACTCGAGTAAACTGATCAGAATCTGAATAAAAACAAAGTTTTTCTAAAATGATTTTCACAAGCTATTTAATCAAGATTTAAAGTATCTTCACTCTTAATCAGACATTATTTAAATATTCTTAAAATCACCTAAGCTACCCACACCAATGAGATGCATTGCATAAAATAAAGATTACATTGAAATAGAATTAATAAAAATCCTAATTCTAATCTTCATGTGGTGTAGCTTGCTTGTTGCCAATGTTGTTGCTTGGAGAGAGATTGTTAGCATCAAAACATGAGAATCCTACAAACTCCCCCTTTTTGATGATGACAAACCTCCTTTCAAATTAAGCACTAAGTTTTAACATACTCCCCCTAAATGTAAAACATCTAGGAAAAATATAATAAAACTTAACCTACAAGAACAACATCAACAAAATATTCTCCCCCTTTTGGCATCATTAAAAAGATAATATTTTTGAGAAAAGTCCTTTGCCAAAAGTTGAAGGTAAGTAGTTCACAATGGTATAGAAAATATATAACAATAAAGACAATACCAAAATAAACCACAATAGTGCCTCAACGTATATAAACAACGAATATAAACGAATAACGAATATAGCACCAGAAATCAGAGTATCAGAGCATCACACTATGCAGCAAATCATAGCAGATAATCAAAACGAAAACTAAACAAACCAGACCATACACAAGGTCCTAAAGTCATAGTAGCAACAGAGTCAGAAACATGAAACAGAAACATAAACAGAGAATATGCAAATGAAACATGCAACAGAAATCAACAGCAAACATCATCAGCATCCACAGGTCTAGGAATCAGGTGGAGGAGGAGGAAAATGATGAGAAAATAATCCAGACATGTAATCCATCAAACGATGCTCCATGGCAATATTCTTCACATCCTGTCTCATCTCCAACTGAGTGAATTGAGCATTGATGTGCTCAACTAATGACTCATGAGCAGCTTGTGCATCAAATGGAGTACCAAGATTATCCAAATCGATATAGTCCTCAATACGATCGGTATCCATCGGATCAGTAGAAGTAGGAGGAACAGAAGAGGATGCACCAGCCCTATCACCAAGTAAATTCCTTTTCCTAGTACCTGAAACTCTTGCAGCCTTTGCAGCTTCAGCCATTTCCTTAATCTGTGATTTCCATAACCAAGTGCGACTGTCCCTATGCCAAGCAATTTTCATATAACTAATGTGCGAATCATTAAGACACCAGTTATTTTTCTTTTCCTTTTCAGCTGGCTCATCATCAGGGATTGGAACACGATAATACCTCATGATCTTGGTGACATGCATAGGATATGGCAAGAATTGGGTAGGAGGAGATTGAGCAGCAGCTTCCATACGAGCTAAAAACATTTTATTCCAATTCATCTCATACCTCTTTTTAATCCCATGAAACAAAGTAAGATCATCATCTCCCAATTGAGCATAATTTTGATTGCATTTTGGAATCAAACAATAAGAGATAATATACATGAGCACCCTATCCACAGCATGCAAAGGTGATACAGTTCTAGTAGTTCTATCACCCCAAGATTCACCAGTACGCAACAAATCAGTATAAATCTTATTAGTATCCACATCCAAATCCAGACATTCAGTATCACCAATAAAAGTTCCCTTGTTTTCTAAACCAAACATCATAGTCAAATCCGCAGGCTTTATAACAAAATGATGTCCTCTAACCATTGTTTGATACTCACCATCTAGCTTAGTAAAATTTTGATAAAATTGTCTGACAAGCCTAGGGTAATAATGAGTCTCAAATTCCAAAAACCTCTGCAAATTCTGAAATTCTAAATCCTCTACAAACGGAAATTGCTCCTTATGCAACCAAGCAAATTTAACATACCTTGTAAGACCAAAAGAGCGATTGATAAATGCCGGTTCCCGCAAATCTCGGTTGATTCCAGAAAACCAAGTATCATTACGACCTGCTCCTTGCTTTGCTTTCTTTTGAGGAGGTTGAAAGTGAGAGGAAGAAGCCATTAATTCAGAAAAAGCAAATTCGGTTTTGAGAGGTTAGGGTTTTGATTTGGGGTTTTCGGATTTTTGGATAAAATTGGTGAAATTGATGAATGAAAGGAGTAGAAATGATGATATAAAGATGAAATATGGAAGAAATTTGTATGATTTGTGAGTTTTGTGGCTGAAAGATGATGATTTGATGAAGATCCGTATGAGAGAGAAGAGAGAAAGACGAACAAGAGAGAGAAAAAATCGTGAAAATGATGCAGATTTTAACAGTTCAGCTTTTAAAATCACGTAAGTTACTCGAGTAATGTTCATACGTTACTCGAGTGATTCGAGCAGTACTCGAGTGAAAGAGTATGTTACTCGAGTATGCCGAAAAATAAAAAGATTTTACTCGAGTGATGGATGAACTTAATCGAGTGATACGCAAGTCATTTTAAAATTAATCGAGTGACAGACAGAATTACTCGAGTAATACGAAAGAGTTTTTAAAATTACTCGAGTGAAATTTCTGTTACTCGAGTGAACTGTACAGAATTTCAAAAATTTCAATTTTTCATGCAAAATCATTTTTCATGCACAAACACAGAGAAACACTTAGCATGTAGCAAGTAACACACATACAAATAAAGCAATTAGCATATTATAGAAAACATACACACATAACTGCATAAAAAAAAACACTTTAATAAGATACAACAACTCAAAATACAAGTCACATTGAAATAGGCTTGAAGATGAGTATAAAAAGCATCAAATACAATTAGCTAATAGTTAATTCATCAAAAATACCAAGTTCTCTTCGAATCTTATAAAATGTGTCCCTTGGTAATGGTTTTGTAAAGATATCAGCTAATTGATCCGAAGTTTGAACAAACTCAATAACACAATCACCTTTTTGAACATGATCTCTCAAAAAGTGATGCCTAATTTCAATATGCTTTGTCCTTGAGTGTAATACTGGATTTTTAGTCAAATTAATTGCCGAAGTGTTATCACACTTTATAGGGATATTTGTTAAATTTAAACCAAAGTCAGATAATTGTTGCTTCATCCATAAAATTTGAGCACAACAACTACCTGCAGCTATGTATTCGGCCTCCGCGGTTGATAAAGCTACACAATTTTGCTTTTTAGAAAACCACGATACAAGTGAATTACCAATTAAATGGCATGTTCCGCTTGTACTTTTTCGCTCAACTTTACAACCGGCAAAGTCAGAGTCCGAATATCCTATTAGTTTTAGAAAAGCATCCCTAGGATAATAAAGTCCAGTATTCGTTGTACCCTTTAAGTATTTCATTATTCTTTTGACAGCAGTTAGATGCGACTCTTTCGGTTTTGCTTGAAAACGTGCACACATACATACACTAAACATGATATCAGGTCTAGATGCAGTTAAGTATAACAAACTACCAATAATACCACGATACTTCGTTACCTCTACCGCTTTTCCAGCCTCATCTTGATCTAGGTAGCATGCAACGCTCATTGGTGTAGAAGCGGATTTGCACGAATCCATTCCAAAACGTTTGAGAAGCTCTCTACAATATTTACTCTGATGAATATAAATGCCATCATTAAGCTGCTTTATTTGAAGGCCAAGAAAGAATGTAAGCTCTCCCATCATCGACATCTCGAATTCACTTTGCATCAATTCTGAAAACTTCTTACACAAGTTATCGTTAGTAGCACCAAATATAATATCGTCAACATATATTTGAACCAATAAAATATCCTTACCGGAACGTTCAATAAAAAGTGTAGTGTCAACAGTACCTCGTTTAAAACCTTTTTGTAATAAAAAATTGCTTAGTCGGTCGTACCAAGCTCTAGGAGCTTGTTTCAAACCGTACAAAGCCTTTTTCAGTTTGAAAACGTAGTCCGGATGCTCAAAACTCTCGAATCCGGGAGGTTGTGACACATAAACTTCCTCTTGAATGTATCCGTTAAGAAAGGCGCTCTTAACATCCATTTGAAACAATTTAAAATTCATAATTGAAGCAAAAGCGAGAAGAATACGAATAGCTTCTAATCTAGCAACGGGAGCATATGTCTCATCGTAATCGATTCCTTCTTCTTGACTATAACCTTGTGCTACCAACCTAGCTTTATTCCTAACAATAATACCCGATTCATCTAACTTATTCCTATAGACCCACCGAGTACCAATTTCAGGACGATCATCGGGTTTTGGCACAAGCTCCCAAACTTGGTTTCTTTCAAATTGATTTAATTCTTCTTGCATGGCCATAATCCAATGATCATCTTGAAGAGCCTCTTTGATATTCTTAGGTTCTATTTGAGATACAAAGGCAACATAATAACAAAAATTATTTAAAGTGCGTCGGGTTACCACTCCCTTCGCAATGTCACCTAAGATATTAGAAATCGGATGATTTTTGTTGGACTTCCAAGCTATTGGTAATTGAGGTTGTATCTCTTGTGCTAAGTCTTTATCTTGTGCTTGCACCTCTCGATCTTCATTTTGATTCTCTTCTATTTGTTGTGGTGTTGAATTCTCATGATCCAAAAATGTACCTATATAATCATCACAAGAAACAACACAATCTCCTTTCGAAGATTCATCAAATACAACATGCACGGATTCCTCAACGGTTAATGTTCTTTTATTGTAGACTCTATATGCTTTGCTATGAGTTGAATAACCTATGAATATGCCATCGTCGGCTTTAGAGTCAAACTTGCCGACCGGTTCCTTTCCGTTATTTAAAACAAACACCTTACACCCAAAAACATGAAAATGTGAGATATTTGGCTTTCGCCCTTTTAAAAGTTCATAAGGTGTTTTATTTAAATGCGGATGAATAAGAACCCTATTAAGCACATAGCAAGCGGTGTTTACCGCATCAGCCCAAAAATATTTAGGAACATTTGATTCTATCAACATAGTACGAGCAAGTTCCACTAATATTCTATTTTTCCTTTCTACAACTCCGTTTTGCTCCGGAGTCCTAGGGGCCGAAAATTGATGATCAATACCAAACTTATCACAAAACGCATCAATCCTAGTGTTTTCAAACTCACCTCCGTGATCACTTCTAATAGACACAATTTTCAAACTTAGTTGATTTTGGATGAGTTTGGCAAATTTTTTAAAACATTTATAAACTTCACTTTTTGCGGATAAAAATAAAGTCCATGTGAATCTAGTAAAATCGTCTACTAAAACGAATCCATAGTAATTGCCACCTAAACTTTTAATTTGTGAAGGGCCAAACAAATCCATATGGATTAGCTCCAAAGGCTTTGTTGTGCTTATCACATTTTTAGGTTTAAATGAACTTTTAACTTGCTTGCACTTTTGACAAGAGTCACAAATGCCATCAAGCTTAAAGTTTAGTTTAGGCAAACCAATCACTAAATCTTTTCGCAAAAGTTTGTTCAATTGATTCACATTCACATGAGCAATTCGTCTATGCCAAAGACGAATTTCATCATCAAAAGATTTGAAACATTTTGAAAACAGTGAAGTTATCTCATCCAAATCAATTAAGTAAGTGTTATTAGAGCGACGACCAACAAACTTAACACTATCATCTATAGAAGACTTAATGAAGCATAATTCCGGAGTAAATGTCACATAATTGCCCATATCACATAGTTGGCTTATACTAAGCAAGTTGTGTTCTAAGCCTTCTACGTATAGGACATTTTCTATGACAAGGTTAGATACGTTACCGATTTTCCCGACTCCTAGAATTTTGCCCTTGTTGTTGTCGCCGTATGTCACAAATCCATCACTTTTTGGAGTAAGTTCCATGAAGTGCGTTTTGTCTCCCGTCATGTGTCTCGAACAACCACTATCCAAGTACCATTTTCGCTCTTTGGTTCGAAGACACACCTACAAGAAAGATATCATTTGGTTGACTTAGGTACCCAAGTGGTCTTGGGTCCTTTGTTGTTAGCATGAGGAGAAGTCCCCTTAACAATCCAAATATATTCACCGCTTGGTATACCAAATTTCTTTATATTACATTTATTCGTGGTATGCCCAAAGATTCCACAATAATGACAAGTTGGGTTTTTAGAAATCTTATTCTTTGAAAATCCACCAACTTTGCGATAATTGCGTTTCTTAGGTTTGGTATAGCCAAGACCGGATCTATTGCTATTGTTCCTTTGAGTTGAAAGCAAATGATCTAAAGAAGTATCTCCTTTCATGAGCCTTGCAAGTCGATCATTCAAATTAAAAACTTCTTTTTCCAAAGACTTGCAATTTTCACAAGATGGAGTCTCATTTGATTTCAATTCACAATTGCATGTAGAGTTTGCATAAATGAGTTCAAGAGTTTCATTTTGAAGCTTAAGTTCTTCTAAATCTTTTTGAAGTTCAATTATCTTTTCATGTTGCTTCATTATGAAATTCTTTCTTTCAACATTTATTTTAGCAAGTTTCTTCAACTCTTTATGCATCTCTACATACACATTGTACAATTCATTGAATGAAGGAGAATTAGAACTTGAGCTAGCATCGGAAAGATAATCTACCTCATTGACGTTCTCACTTGATTTAATGCTTGAAGATTCCTCTTCATCAAGCTTTGTCATTAAACATAGATTTGCAAGTTCTTCATCATCCGATGAGCTAGATGTTGATTGACTCTCCACTTCATCCCATACTATGTAAGCCCTTTTTCCTTTAGAAGAATTGAATTTTGAGTTGTCACCTTCCGACTTCTTAGAATGAGTTGGACAATTCGATCGATAGTGACCAAGCTTTCCACATCCATGACACTTGATGTGATCCTTGATAGTCTTATTTCTTGGTTGTGAGTCCTTAGAATCTCTTTGTCTATTTCTATTAAAGTTCCCCTTTTTCTTAAGGAACCTACCAAGCTTTTTAACTAGCAAGCCAAGGGTCTCATCATCTATATCGGAGTCCGAGTCATCCACTTGAAAGTTTTCCTCTTGTGCCTTAAGGGATTTTGAAGTTGATTTAAGAGCTATCCCCTTTTTCTTCCTATCGGCATCTTCATTCATGGATAACCGTCCAAGCTCCATTTCATGCTCTTGAAGCTTTCCGAATAGAGTTGCTAAATCAATTTGATCCACGTCTCTAGCTTCCATAATGGCCGTCACCTTAGGTTGCCATTCCCTGCTAAGACATCTCAAAATCTTATTAACAACTTCACCATTAGATATAACTTTTCCAAGTGCAGAAAGATGATTAATGATATGAGTGAACCGCTTTTGCATGTCACCTATGTTTTCATTAGGTAACATACGAAAGAGTTCATATTCATGCATGAGAGTATTTAGCCTAGCCCTTCTAACCTCCGAAGTGCCCTCATGTGTGACTTGTAATGTGTCCCACATTTGTTTAGCATCAACACATTGAGATACTCGAAAGAACTCATCATAAGAAAGAGCGGACGTGATGATATTTTTAGCTTTTAAATCAAATGCAACTTTCTTCTTATCATCATTGTCCCAACTCGATTGAGGTTTAATTGAAACAACATCATTTACTTTCGTTTGAGGAACAAAAGGTCCATTCTCTATGGCGTTCCAAATTTCCATATCTATGGCTTGAATAAAAATTTTCATGCGGACCTTCCAATAAGCGTAACCCTCACCACTAAATAGTGGAGGACGATTAATGGAAGTTCCTTCACCACCAAAAGGATTTGAAATTGAGCCCATTGTTTCCAAGTAAAAAGGATCTTTTCGAAAAAGCTTTTTAAGGCTCGGATTTTTCGTCCGAGCTCTGATACCACTTGTTGGAAATCAACAAGCGGCTCAATATAGTCTAGAGGGGGGGTGAATAGAATATTGAAGCCTTATTACAGATTTTTCGTCCACCTAAGAGAATGGTCTTAAGAAAATTTATTTTCATAAAACCATTCTCTTAGGTGGACGAAAAATCTGTAATAAGGCTTCAATATTCTATTCACCCCCCCTCTAGACTATATTGAGCCGCTTGTTGATTTCCAACAGAAGTATCGTGGTATTATTGGTAGTTTGTTATACTTAACTGCATCTAGGCCTGACATCATGTTTAGTGTATGTATGTGTGCACGTTTTCAAGCAAAACCGAAAGAGTCGCATCTAACTGCTGTCAAAAGAATAATGAAATACTTAAAGGGTACAACAAATACTGGACTTTATTATCCTAGGGATGCTTTTCTAAAACTTATAGGTTATTCGGACTCTGACTTTGCCGGTTGTAAAGTTGAGCGAAAAAGTACAAGCGGAACATGCCATTTAATTGGTAATTCACTTGTATCGTGGTTTTCTAAAAAGCAAAATTGTGTAGCTTTATCAACCGCGGAGGCCGAATACATAGCTGCAGGTAGTTGTTGTGCACAACTTTTATGGATGAAACAACAATTATCTGACTTTGGTTTAAATTTGACAAAAATCCCTATAAAGTGTGATAACACTTCTGCAATTAATTTGACTAAAAATCCAGTATTACACTCAAGGACAAAGCATATTGAAATTAGGCATCACTTTTTGAGAGATCATGTTCAAAAAGGTGATTGTGTTATTGAGTTTGTTCAAACTTCGGATCAATTAGCTGATATCTTTACAAAACCATTACCAAGGGACACATTTTATAAGATTCGAAGAGAACTTGGTATTTTTGATGAATCAACTATTAGCTAATTGTATTTGATGCTTTTCGAAATCACCTTCAAGCCTATTTCAATGTGATTTGTATTTTGAGTTGTTGTATCTTATTAAAGTGTTTCTTAACTTTTTGATATGTAGTCATGTGTGTATGTGTTCTATAATATGCTAATTGCTTTATTTGTATGTGTGTTTCTTGCAAAATGCTAAGTGTTTCTATGTGTTTGTGCATGAAAAATGTTTTTGTATGAAAAATTGAAATTTTTAAAAATCTGGACAGTTCACTCGAGTAACAGATTTTTTCACTCGAGTAATTTTAAAATCTCTTTCGTATTACTCGAGTAATTCTGTCTGTCACTCGATTAATTTTAAAATGACTTTCGTATCACTCGATTAAGTTCATCCATCACTCGAGTAATTTTTTTTTCTTTCGGCATACTCGAGTAACATTCTTTTTCACTCGAGTACTGCTCGAATCACTCGAGTGACGTATGAACATTACTCGAGTAACTTACGTGATTTTAAAAGCTGAACTGTTGAAATCTGCATCATTTTCACGACTTTTTCTCTCTCTTGTTCGTCTTTCTCTCTTCTCTCTCATACGGGTCTTCATCAAATCATCATTTTTCAGCCACAAAAACTCACAAATCATACAAATTTTTTCCATATTTCCTCATTATATCATCATTTCTACTCATTTCATTCATCAATTTCACCAATTTTATCCAAAAATCCGAAAACCCCAAATCAAAACCCTAACCCCCAAAACCGAATCTGCACTTTCTGAATCAATGGCTTCTTCCTCTCACTATCAACCTCTTCAAAAGAAAGCAAAGCAAGGAGCAGGTCGTAATGATCCTTGGTTTTCTGGAATCAACCGAGATTTGCGGGAACCGGCATTTATCAATCGCTCTTTTGGTCTTACAAGGTATGTTAAGTTTGCTTGGTTGCGTAAGGAGCAATTTCCGTTTGTAGAGGATTTAGAATTTCAGAATTTGAAGAGGTTTTTGGAATTTGAGACTCATTATTACCCTAGGCTTGTCAGACAATTTTATCAGAATTTTACTAAGCTAGATGGTGAGTATCAAACAATGGTTAGAGGACATCATTTTGTTATAAAGCCTGCGGATTTGACTATGATGTTTGGTTTAGAAAACAAGGGAACTTTTATTGGTGATACTGAATGTCTGGATTTGAATGTGGATACTACTCAGATTTATACTGATTTGTTGCGTACTGGTGAATCTTGGGGTGATAGGACTACTAGAACTGTATCACCTTTGCATGCTGTGGATAGGGTGCTCATGTACATTGTCTCTTATTGTTTGATTCCTAAATGCAATCAAAATTATGCTCAATTGGGAGATGATGATCTTACTTTGTTTCATGGGATTAAAAAGAGGTATGAGATGAATTGGAATAAAATGTTTTTAGCTCGTATGGAAGCTGCTGCTCAATCTCCTCCTACCCAATTCTTGCCATATCCTATGCATGTCACCAAGATCATGAGGTATTATCGTGTTCCAATCCCTGATGATGAGCCAGCTGAAATGGAAAAGAAAAATAACTGGTGTCTTAATGATTCGCACATTAGTTATATGAAAATTGCTTGGCATAGGGAAAGTCGCACTTGGTTATGGAAATCACAGATTAAGGAAATGGCTGAAGCTGCAAAGGCTGCAAGAGTTTCAGGTTCTAGAAAAAGGAATTTACTTGCTGATAGGGCTGGTGCATCTTCTTTTGTTCCTCCTTCTTCTACTGATCCGATGGATACCGATCGTGTTGAGGACTATATCGATTTGGATAATCTTGGTACTCCATTTGATGCACAGGCTGCTCATGAGTCATTGGTTGAGCACATCAATGCTCAATTCACTCAGTTGGAGATGAGACAGGATGTGAAGAATATTGCCATGGAGCATCGTTTGATAGATTACATGTCTGGCCTATTTTCTCACCATTTCCCTCCTCCTCCACCTGATTCCTAGACCTGTGGATGCTGATGATGTTTTGCCTGCTTGATTTCTATTTCATGTTTCATATGCATATTTCTGTTTATGTTTCTGTTTCATGTTTCTGACTCTGTTGATACTATGTTTTAGGACCTTGTGTATGGTCTAGTTTGGTTAGTTTCGTTTGCTTATTTGCTATGGTTGATGTCTTTTTGCTTTACACTATGATTTGCTGCTTAGTGTGATACTCTGCTATTATTGGATTATGGTGCTATATTCGTTGTTTATATTCGTTGTGGCACTATTGTGGTTTATTTTGGTCTTGTCTTTATTGTTATATATTTTATATACCATTGTGAACTACTTACCTTCAACTTTTGGCAAAGGACTTTTATCAAAAATTTTATCTTTTTAATGATGCCAAAAGGGGGAGAATATTTTGTTGATGTTGTTCTTGTAGGTTAAGTTTTATTATATTTTTCCTAGGTGTTTTACATTTAGGGGGAGTATGTTAAAACTAGTGCTTAATTGCAATGGAGGTTTGTCATCATCAAAAAGGGGGAGTTTGTAGGATTCTCATGTTTTGATGCTAACAATCTCTCTCCAAGCAACAACATTGGCAACAAGCAAGCTACACCACATGAAGATTAGAATTAGGATTTTTATTAATTCTATTTCAATGTAATCTTTATTTTATGCAATGCATCTCATTGGTGTGGGTAGCTTAGGTGATTTTAAGAATATTTAAATAATGTTTGATTAAGAGTGAAGATATTTTAAATCTTGATTAAATAGCTTGTGAAAATCATTTTAGAAAAACTTTGTTTTTATTCAGATTCTGATCAGTTTACTCGAGTAATAAGTACTGGATCATTCGAGTAATTTATGTCATGACAGGTTAATCGAGTAATGGTTTACACATCACTCGAGTAACTTAATCTGACATGTTTCACTCGAGTGACGTTGTTTGGTTTACTCGAGTAATTCAATCAGTGTTGGGAAAATTTTAAAAGGACTTAATTTTCTCTTTCATAAATATACACTTTCATTCTTACAATTTTCTAATACACTTTCAAAAGCAATTCAAGAGCTATTTTACATCTTTCAAGAGCTATCAAGATTCAACAAAGAACTTTTCATTCTTCACTCTATTTTCTATCATTGTTCAAATATTCTTGAGATCATATTTTTGTTCTTAGTGGTTGTTGAAGATTTGCAATTTGTGATTGCATTATTGAAGTTTCAACACAAGTGAAGAATCTCACAAGGAAGACTTTGAGGATCAAATCAAAGCAAGAAAAGAGGATTGGTTGGAAGCATCTTCAATCAATTAGCAAGGAAATCTAGAATACTCAAAAGGGGTAGATTAGATCAAAGTGTTTGGTACACACTTTGAATTGGGTTTTAAGATAGGAGAACTAAGAATCTAGTTGCATCTTAAAACATTGTAAAATCTACATTTGAAGATTTCTAGTGAAGAATCTCTCTTGATTTAAGAGGGGACTGGAGTAGCTTTCAAGTGGGTGAAAGTGAACCAGGATAAATCCTTGTGTCTCTTTTATTTTCATTCCTTGTATTGCATTAATTCATTAACAATTGCATTTTTAGGTTAGAATTGGGGTTTTCTTAATTCAACATAATTGATCTAAAATTGCTTGTTAATATTACTTGAAATTGTTCATATTAATCATTCATAATTTGTTGAATCATCATAGCATTGTTATTCTTGAAGAACTCCATTGATAACTAAGTTTTAAATTGAATTTTACCCAGTTTACTCGAGTAAAGTTCTCATCACTCGAGTAATCTGCTTTCAGTTTATGAACATTACTCGAGTAGGTTTTCTGATACTCGAGTGATTTAAAATTTGCTTTCGTAATACTCGAGTGATTTGCTGAATACTCGAGTGAAATTATTTTTGCTTGCGTATTACTCGAGTGAAGACTTGAGTTACTCGAGTAATCTGAACTGAATTTTTAGAAAACTTATTTTTCATAAAACCATTCTCTTAGGTGGACGAAAAATCTGTAATAAGGCTTCAATATTCTATTCACCCCCCCTCTAGACTATATTGAGCCGCTTGTTGGTTTCCAACAGAGGATACATCGGAATCTGATTGTAGCCGGAATAAGCGTCCATGAAGGATAGTCTCTGGTATCCTGCAGAGCTGTCTACTAATTAGTCTATGCAAGGAAGTGGATATTGGTCTTTGGGGCAGACCTTGTTTAGGTCTGTATATTCCATGCACATTCTCCACTTTCCATTAGATTTTTTGACCAGTATGGGATTAGCCAGCCAATCGGTGTATACCACTTCCCTGATGAACCCTGCTTCAAGCAGCTCGGCAACATTTTCCTCTGTGGCTTGAGCTTTTTCGGTTCTGACCCGCCTCTTCTTCTGGAAAACTGGTTTAGCGCCAGGATAGCCACTTAATTTGTGGCAGATGAAATTCGGGTCAATGCCTGGCATGTCTTCCGAGGTCCAGGCGAATAGATCTTTGTTCTCAATGAGCAGTTCTGTCAACTCTTTCTCAACTTCCTCAGCAAGACCAACACCAATCTTGACACAGCGGGATGGATCGGAGCCCAAGATTATCTTCTTGAAATCCCCCTAAGGGGTTGGTCTGGTTTCGTCATCCTCTCTTACATCATGATCTGCCAGGTTAACACTTCCCTTATTTAGTGGCTCTTGCATAATTTTTTCATCTTCGATCTTCAGTTTACCCGGGCTGATATTGTAGCACTTCCGAGCCAGCTCTTGTTCAGAACGTACCGTGACCACCTTGTCGTCAGACCCTGGGAATTTCATAGCTAGGTGGACAGTTGAAACAACGGCGCCAAAAGACTGGAGTGCAGTACGACCGAGGATGGCGTTGTATGCCGACGGAGCCTGGACGACCAGAAACTTTACTATCTCTGTTCGAGCGGATGGTTGTTCTCCCAGGGTGACTGGGAGGTGGATATGGCCTAGGGGAACAATCGAATGGCCCGTAAAGCCAATCAAATTTCCTTCGAACGGAGTTAGATTAGACCTCTTCAGCTTTAGGGCTTCAAACAAATCCAAGTACATAATATCTGCTGAACTTCCCTGATCCACAAGAATCCTCTTCACTTCATAATTACCGAGCAGAGCTGTAACTACCATGGGATCGTTGTGGTCTCGAATTATGTCAGCGAAGTCCTCGTCACTGAAGCTGATGACGATATTCTTCTTTTTAGGCTTTTGAATTGGTCGGCTGGCAACATAAAGAACTTGACCCACGTACTTCTTTCGGTCACCTCTTTTCTCCCCTCCACCTGCGAATCCTCCAGCAATGGTGTTGATCAAAAAACCCTCTCGACCCTTATCCTGTTCGGACAGTTGGGTAGAAGTTCCCCGCGCAGGCGGTGAGGGGCTCCTATTTCTTTGTTTCTGCTCGGGTTTGGGTGGGGACTGGCTTTTTCTCCTAGCACGCTTCCGCATTGCTTCGCCAATGTACTGTTGGAGTTTTCCGTCCCTCGCCATTTCTTCAATCAAGTATTTTAACATGGTGCACTGGTCAGTGGTGTGTCCCCATCCACCATGATGGTCACAATACTTGGTCTTATCTTTCTGAGCAACTTTTCTCAAAGCTGGAGGCCTAGTAATATTGCGCATCTCGGTGTGCATAGTCTCGCGAAGGATTTGACTCCTTGGTACTGTAAGCTGAGTATACTCGTCATATTTTCCTTTTGGAGGCAGTTTTTCTCCTCTTTCTTTCTCTCTTTTATCCTTCCTCCCTTTACCATCTCGAAACCGATCGTTTTGCCGAGGACGTTGCTCTTGACGCTCTTCCTTACCACGCGCCGCAGTACTAATTCTGTGAAACTCTTCCAAATTTACAAACTTCCTGGACCTTTCCCTGAGCTCGGCCATATCCTTAGGCGGTTCTCCTATCAAAGAATCCTTAAAATCTCCGTCTCGTAACCCTTGAGTAAGAAAGAGAACAGATACTCCAGATTGTAAACCCGATATGCCACTAGCCTCTTGTTGATACCGAGCTAAGTAGTCTCGTAGAGACTCGTCTGGTTTCTGTGCAACTCCAGCTAATGAATGATCGGATTTTGGCTGTGACATACTGGCAGTGTACCTATTCAAGAACGTTCTTCTGAGTTCAGCCCAAGAGTGAATTGAATTTGCAGGTAGGGAGTTGAACAACCGTAAGGGCGCCGAGCCCAAAGTCATTGAGAAAGAGCGGCATTTCATGAAGTCCCCTCCTCCATAAAACATCATGGAGGATTCGTAAGCCGCAATATGGTCCATTGGATCGGTTGTCCCAGTATAGCGAGGAACATTTTGATGTCCTACATAAGTTTGTGGGGTTTGGTATGCCATGATCTCTGCTGTGAAAGGATGGTCAGGAAGAGGTTCCCCGGTAATACGTTCGGGAACCACGTTCGGGTTGAAAGGTGGAGGAGGAGGAAGGTTGCTTGGGTTGCCGGAAGCCACGCGCGGGCTTTGCTCGGCTGTTCTTGCCATGTTCTGCTGCTGAAGAGCAGCAATAGCCTGATTCTGTTTCTCGATCAAGGAAGTCTGAGTTCTTAAAATTTCCATGATTGACTCTTCTTGCCTTCGAGCCGAAGAGGTAGTCATGTAAGACCTGCCCTTAGTTTCAGTGGAACGTGGACCACCTTGAAGTGTTCCAAAGTGGCCTCTCGTCAAGTGAGGTACTTCTCTTTGGGATCTATCGACTCGAGAATGATCATGACAAGCGGTACGTTCTACTCGACGGGCCTCACCAGTTCGTGATCCAGAAGGGGCCCTCCGAGATACGTGTGGTCCAGAATCTGCAGTATCACGCCACTCTGAAACATGACCATCACGAACAGTGTGAGAGTTAGATCGTCCTCCGCCGCCTTCAATAAGGGGAGGGACATTAGCCTATGCCCGAAGGGGATTTTCAGGAGGAACTGGAGGGGGAGGGTTAACAGGAGGAGCCTGATTGCCTTCCGGGGGCCCTCCCGAAGCGATCCTGTCCCTGATATTTCTTCTTCCGTTTTTGGGTGGCCTCCCATGGAGGCGACGGCGGAGATCTCCTTCATTAATGTTGTTGTTTGCCATGAAAACAGTGGATGTGGGAATATTAGTTATTCTTTCCCACAGACGGCGCCAGATGTAGTGTTGATCGAGGCCGTACCCGATCAAAATAAAAGGTGTTTATTCTGTAGTACTAGGAAGGTGATCCTAGGTCGTTTCCCAGCGAATATCGGTCTAGGCAAAGTATCAAACACGTAGTGTGCAGTAAAATGGGGGGGTTTTTGTGTGTGACAAATGTGAAGAACAAAACATAAACAGAATATAAAAACTAAGAAAATCAGAAACAAAAGCGGGCAAACCCCTTTGGCTACGTACACTACTCAATCCTAGCTCACTAAAGATCGATTCCTCTCCTCTCCTCTGTCCAACTCGTGATAACCAAATACTAAGCGAAAATTCAGTTATCACTCCAAACCCTAACTTCTAATTAAGCATCAGAAACCAGAATTGGAGTTTTTACGAGTTAATACAAATTAAGCATTTATATTCATGTATTATCTCTACGAAATGGAATTAAGCAAACCACTACACATCGATAAACATGAAAACAGAGAAGAGAAAACGAAATTGCATTAATAACAAGAGCTCAAGAGTAGATAATACAATACCAAAGGGATTAACCCTTGAAGTCTAGCCTTCCATGGCCATAAATGAAGAAAAACGAGTAGAAATGGGGAAGAACAAGACCCTAGCAGCCACCACCACTTGGGAGAGCCAAGAGAGAAGTTCTAACCTAGAGAGAGAGTGAGAAATCTGAAATGGGAGTGTGTCTTGGCGGTTACACGAATTTCCCCTCTTTAGTCATGAAAATGGGCCTAAAACATGGGCCCAAGTCCTAAGAAACACTATTCTAAAAATTACAATTAAAAAGGGACCTAAATGCAAATTACAATCTTCACTTCAATGCTTCAATCTTCATTTCCAAACATCCCAAAGTGTCCTTGTGCCAAATATTACCTGAAAATAGAAATAGAATTAATTAGGCTAAATAATCCCAAATTAAACAATATTCGGAATATTAGTCCAATAAACTCAAAATCACTAAATCAAGCTAATCAATGTCAAATGGGCAACAAGTATCAATAATAGGAGTAAAATAATGCAAGGAATAATGGGAAATAAAATGCTCATCAAATACCCCCACACTTATCCTTTTGCACTCCTGGGCAAAACCAAAAGATAGGACTATGAAGATCAATATGCACCAAAGTGAATCATGCAACAAGATGACTACAACTAAGAAATGCTAACCTAAGAGATTACATACTTCACAATGAATTCTAGGAAATGCAAAGAAATGGGCAAACTCAAGCACACAAAATGGTTAAGGATCAAAGAGTCAAAGCATCCGCGAACATCATCCAATTACTTCAAGTATGCAAAGAAACCAATGACATCAAGAGGATAGTCACAAAGATGATAGAAACTCACAAGGATCACTCAAAAGTGTTTACACTCAAGTGTTTGGGGTTAATCATTATTTACACTCAAGGCACATCATGAAAAACAAACACAACCATAAGCTTGACAAGCCTCTAACATCAACCATCAACACACATGCACAAAATGATCAAAAGGTCTTTTAAGGGTTGTAATGGGGCCAAGGACAAGGTAGGATAAAAATATGGGAATGTAGCTAAAACCAAGGGAATAGAGGAGCAATGGGGAATAAGTAAAAAGTAAGCAAAATCCACCCCAAAATCAACAACCACTAATTCCAATCCTCTTTGCCTCAACAACCTTTTATTCACTTTTTTTTCTTTTTTTTTTCTTCTTTTTTTTTTCTTTTTATTTTTGCATTTTTTTTTATTTTTTTGTATTTTTGTCTTCTATTTTTTTTTGTTTTTGAGAGATATACAAAAAGAAAAGAAGAAACAACACAAATGGCATGAAGATGAAGCCATAACTATAACAACCAATGAGGCAAAACCAAGAACTCAACCAATTAAAGCATAAAGCATACTTCTTACCTAATACCCATTCCCAAAACAATTCCAAAGCTCCAAAATTCCCTAAGGTTAGGACAATCATGGTTTTTCAGTCATAGGCTTGTAATGAGCTAAAGAACAAGGAAAGGGATAAAAAGGCTCAAAGGGGCTAGCAAAGGATACATTCATTCAAGGTAGGCTCATATGGCTAGTAGCTTATTCAAGAAAGAAAGTGCCTAAATCATTTCAAAATGTGCATGAGCAATCAAGTATCAACAAGAGTCAAGTCAAGTTCTAGAGTGCAAGTAATCCAGAGTGCAATCACACATGACAGAAAATTAGGTGGCATATATAGCAATCCACCCACAATTAAGGCTCAAATCCTCACAAAAGGGACAATTCTATCACAGTGTTACCACCTCTTAATTATCAAAAGCAACTTTACACACAGAAATGCATGAATTCAGACACGAGATACCAAAACTCTACTAAAATGAAGCAAAAACATGCAAGAAAATGCCCAAAACTAAGCAAAACCTAAAAAAAAAATCAAAGCAAAATATGCAACCTAAACTACTCTCCCCCCACACTTAAATCACACATTGTCCTCAATGGAACACAAATAGCAGAATCAGACAGATATAGACAAGTGTAATAAAAAGAGTAAGGAAGGAGAAAAGGAGACTCCCTAAGTCATGGTTGTTCAAAAGTGGGGTCGACCAATGAGGCCTCCTCCACAGGTGCATCATCCAAAGAAGGGGTGGTTAGGAAAGGCTTGAGTCGGTGGCCATTGACTTTGAAGCTCTTGTTCGTGGACTCACTCTTGATCTCCACAGTGCCATAAGGAAACACCTGGGTGACTACAAACGGTCCAATCCATTTAGAGCGGAGCTTTCCACTCATGAGTCCAAGCCTAGAGTTGTAGAGCAAAACTTTTTGACCAACCAAGAACTCCTTTCTGGAAATGGAGTTATCATGAAGCTTCTTGGTCTTCTCTTTGTAGAATTTGGAGTTCTCATAGGCCTCCAAGCGGATCTCATCTAGCTCACTCAACTGCAGCTTCCTCTCCTCACCCGCTTGATCAAGAGCTAAGTTACATTGCTTCACAGCCCAATATGCACGGTGCTCTATCTCCACAGGCAGGTGGCACGCCTTACCAAAGACAACCCGATAGGGTGACATCCCTATGGGTGCCTTGTAAGCGGTCCGATGGGCCCACAGAGCATCCTCCAATCGTGTGCTTCAATCCTTTCTATTAGGCTTCACCATCTTTTCCAAAATCCGCTTGATCTCTCTATTTGAAATCTCAGCTTGCCCGTTGGTTTGGGGGTGATAGGGTGTAGAAACTTTGTGCACAACCCCATACTTCTTGAGCAAAGCTTGCATGGATCTATTGCAGAAGTGTGTGCCTTGGTCACTAACTATGGCTCTAGGTATGCCAAACCTGCAAAGGATATTAGACCTGACAAAATCTACAACAACCTGAGCATCATTAGTCCTGGTGGCCTTAGCTTCCACCCATTTGGATACGTAATCCACAGCAAGTAAGATATAATAAAAACCAAAAGAAACAGGAAAGGGGCCCATGAAATCTATACCCCAGACGTCAAACACCTCACAAAACAACATAGGTTGTTGCGGCATCTGTTGCCTCCAAGATAGGGCGCCTCCTGCTCTTTGACACTGCTCACACGAGCTGCAGATGTTGCTCGCATCCTTGAAAATGGTAGGCCAATAAAATCCAGAATCCAGCACCTTTCGTGCTGTCCTTTGAGTACCAAGGTGGCCTCCCACTGGTGAAGCATGGCAAAATTGGAGAACCGATTGGATCTCCTGGTCTGGAATGCACCTGCGAATGACCTGATCACTGCAAAAACGCCATAAATAGGGGTCATCCCATACATAATGCTTGGCATCGCTCTTTAATTTGTCTCTTTGAGCTTTGGATGCCAAGGCAGGAAAAACAGAAGCAACCAGATAATTAACAATGTCTGCAAACCAAGGAGTTTGGGGAAGGGGATGGGAAACATGTAAAGATAAAAGCTGCTCATCCGGGAAGTCATCCCGGATAGGAAATGCATCCTCCTCTCTCTCTATCCTGCTCAAGTGGTCTACGACAAGGTTATGCGCACCACTCCGATCCTGAATCTCAAGATCAAACTCCTGGAGGAGCAACATCCACCTAATCAACCTAGGTTTGGAATCTGTCTTTTTCAAAAGATACTTCAGAGCAGCATGATCAGTGTACACTACAACCTTAGAACCAAGCAAATATGATCTAAACTTGTCAAGTGCAAAAACAATAGCCAAAAGTTCTTTTTCAGTTGTTGTGTAATTAACCTGTGCTGCATCTAAAGTCCTAGAAGCATAATAAATCACATGCGACAGCTTACCAACCCTTTGGGAGAGAACTGCTCCCAAAGCATAATTTGAAGCATCAGTCATGAGCTCAAATGGGAGGGTCCAATCAGGTGGTTGGATGATGGGAGTGGTGGTCAGTGCTTTCTTCAATTCATCAAATGCCCTTTTGCATTGGTCTCCAAATTCCCATGGGGCATCCTTTTGAAGCAACTTGGAAAGAGGAAGGGCAATGTTGCTAAAGTTCTGAATAAACCTGCGATAGAAACCTGCATGACCAAGAAAAGAATGCACCTCTCGCACGCAAGAGGGGTAAGGCAAATGTGATATTACATGCAGCTTAGCAGGGTCAACTTCTATGCCCTTGTGCGAAACAATGTGCCCTAAGACTATGCCTTGTTCTACCATGAAGTGGCATTTTTCAAAATTCAAGTCAAGGTTAGTCTCAATGCACCTGTTAAGCACCTTAGTCAAATTATCAAGACATGCATCAAATGAGGAGCCATAAACACTAAAATCATCCATGAAGACCTCTATGAAATGCTCGAGCAAGTCAGCGAAAATACTCATCATACATCTTTGAAATGTGGCAGGAGCATTGCATAGGCCAAAAGGCATCTTTCTATATGCAAATGTGCCAAAAGGACAGGTAAATGTGGTCTTATGTTGGTCCTCTGGTGCAATGCAAATTTGAAAATAACCAGAGAATCCATCTAAGAAGCAATAATGAGATTTACCTGCCAGGCGCTCCAACATCTGATCAATGAAGGGGAGAGGGAAATGATCCTTGCGAGTCGCCTGGTTGAGCTTTCTGTAATCAATGCAGACTCTCCAACTGTTCTGCACTCTAGTGGGAATCAGCTCATCCTTCTCATTTTTTACAACTGTGACACCAGACTTCTTGGGGACAACTTGCACCGGGCTCACCCAAGTGCTATCTGAAATTGGGTAGATGATACCCGCTTGGAGCAGCTTGGTGACCTCTTTCTTAACCACATCAAGAATCTGGGGGTTCAATCGTCTTTGGGGTTGTCTCACTGGTTTAGCCCCATCCTCCAACAAAATGCGGTGCATGCACATGGAGGGGCTAATTCCAGGAATATCCGCTAAAGTCCATCCAATTGCCCTCTTGTTCTTTCTTATCACATCCAACAGTTTCTCCTCTTGATCAACAGAAAGTGAGGTAGAGATGATCACTGGGAGTTTCTGCTCATCCTCCAAGTAAGCATATTTGAGATGAGGAGGGAGGGGCTTCAGGTCCAATGAGGGTGCCTGCATAATAGATGGAACTAAAGGGACAGCAGAAATGGATTCTGCTGCCTGCACCTGAACAAGTAAATCAGACTCATGCATAACAGATATGGGGTTAGGGTTAGCATAATCTGAATCTATAACATATGAATCATCAGATGCAGTAGCAGAGTCTAAAAACTGGGCTATTTCAGTGCATGCGGTGCACCATCCAGAGTTAGTGCATGATGGACAAGTAAATGAATCAGTGAAAGATGGCAATTCAAAATCATGATGCAAAATGTCAAGCATATGCTCATCTATCAAATCATCAAGCAAGTCCACATGGAAAACAGAGTGATCCTCAGGAAAATGTTTCATAGCATGGAAAATGTCAAATCGGATCACACTGCCATCAAACTCCATGGAAAGTGAACCTGAATGCACATCTATCTTGGTTCGGGCTGTTTTCAAAAATGGCCTCCCCAAAATAATAGGAACAACATTACGGGGAGAGTCATCTTCCATATCAAGTATGTAAAAATCAGCAGGGAAGATCAACTCTTCAACCCGAACCAAGACATCCTCTATCAAACCTGCGGGGTGGGCAGTACTTCTATTTGCCAATTGAATCACCACACCCGTAGGTTGAAGAGGTCCAAGAGAAAGAGACTTAAAAACAGACATAGGCATGACATTTATGGATGCTCCTAAATCTAGCATAGCATTTTCAAACTTAACATTGCCTATGATGCAAGGTATAGAGAAAGTTCCAGGATCCTTACATTTTTCAGGAATGTGAGGGATAGGTTTACCTATGAGAGCGGAGACATTCCTTCCCATGCTTATCCTCTCATTGCCCTTGAGTCTTCTCTTATGAGTGCACAACTCCTTAAGGAACTTCGCATACCTTGGAATCTGTTTTATTGCATCAAGAAGGGGTATGTTGACTTCCACCTTCCTGAATGTGTCAAGAATGTCCTTGTCCACCTCTTCCACCCTTTTGTTTTGAGGCACTCTTGGTGGGAATGGAAGAGAAACAGGAGGAGGTTGTAGGACAACAGCAGGGCTTGTGGTTGAAGTTGAGGAGGGTTGAGTTGGATGATTCTTTTTGGTGCTAGCATTCTCACCTTCATCTACCACTTGGCTCTTCCCTTTAGAGGAAGCTAGAGCATCATTGTTGAGGTTAGGTTGTGGTGTGGGTGTGACAATCTGCTTTCCCGACCTCAGGTTGATGGCACTCACATTCTGATTCTGAGGGTTGATCACAGTTTGGGATGGCAACTTGTCAGAATTTTGAGATTGCAAGTTGTTGAGAGAAGTTGCCATTTGACCCATCTGATTTGTCAAAGTCTGAATGGATGCCTCTTGTCTCTGAATGGATGCTCTAGTCTCTTGTTGAAATTGGAGGTTTTGCATGGTCATTTGCCTCACCAACTCCTCCAAGGTAGGTTGGTTGGATGGAGGGGCTGATGGTGAAGGATGAACCACTTGTTGCTGTTGTTGCCTTTGCTGTTGGATTGGAGGAGGTACATATGGTGGTCTGCTCGGTCCAGCGGTGTTCTGAAATGGAACATTAGGAGGAGGTTGTTGTTGATCAGACCACTTCAGATTGGGATGGTTCCTCCATCCAGGGTTGTATCTATTGGAAGAGAGGTCATGATTGTGTTGTTGTGGACCTCTATTGTTGTATATGTTTGCTGCATAGGCCTCGGGTTGGTCACCACTGGTCATCGGTTGTTGCTGCTGAAGGGAAGGGCATGCATCTGTGGGGTGCTCAATGGATGTGCATATGCCACACACTCTAGCAGGAAGTATCATCTTTTTCTGATTGACAGCCAATTGTGTGACCAATGTTGTGAGAGAATCAATTTTCTGCTCAAGCTTCTCAACCTTGCCCGAGTCTGCACCAACATCATTTACATCCCTCACAACTATTGCATCACTGTTGCTTCTTGCATGGAATTGTTGACAGTTGGAAGCCATCTTCTCAATTTTGCTCCTGGCTTGTAAAGGTGTCATATCTCCCAATGTACCACCACTTGCAGCATCTACCATGTTTCTTTCCATGAAGTTGAGACCTTCATAAAAGTACTGGATGAGAAGCTGCTCTGAGATCTGATGGTGAGGGCAGGAAGCACACAACCTCTTGAATCTCTCCCAATAATCATAGAGACTCTCTCCATGTTGTTGCCTGATACCAGAAATTTCCTTTCTGATTGCAGTGGTCCTATTTGCAGGGAAGAATTTTTCCCGAAATGCCCTCTTCAAGTCATCCCAGCTTGTGATGGAACCAGGGGCCAAGTCAGATAACCAATCTTGTGCTAGACCCTCTAAGGAATGTGGAAATGCTCTGAGACAGACATGATCCTCTTGCACATCATGTGGTTTCATTGTGGTGCACACTATATGGAATTTCTTGAGATGCTTATGAGGATCCTCACCTGCAAGACCATGAAACTTGGGCAACAAATGGATTAGTCCTGTTCTAAGCTCAAAAGGAACATCCTCATCAGGATACCGGATACACGAGTCTTCAATAGTGAAGTCAGGTGCAGCCAGCTCCCTAAGTGTCCTTTCCCTTGGTGGGGGTTGAGCCATGTTATCACAATGTATAGAATCAGATTGAATAAAAGTAGAAGGAATAGAAGAAATAGAAACAGAATCAGAATTAGATGGACTATAAGATGACTCTGACTCACTACCTAATGACTGATTCCTATTTTGTCTAACTAATCTGTGATAAGTTCTATCAATTTCAGGGTTGTAAGGATGCAAATAACTTGGGTTGCCCCTAGTCATGTACTGAACAGAACAGCATCAACCATAGCATACTGTAACAGATATGCATGACCAAAATCGGCAACAAATTTTTTATTTTTTTAAAATATTTTTTTAATTTTTTTAAGCACCCTAAAATCATGAAAACATATCACAGAAAGTTTGAGGACAAAATTCAAAAGGGAACCAAGTCAAAGAATTAAAACAGGGACCAAAAACTAAGAAAATAAAACTTGTAAAATAAAAAAGAAATAGTAAACGAAGGATTTTGGGGTCAATATTTTCTCTAATTCCGCCGTTGGCGAAATTATCTCTTTATTGAATTTTTCCCTTCGATTTGATATATAATTCGTCCAATTCCGACAACCTGATCAAAAGTTATGCCTATTTATAGTAAGTGCTGCTAAAACATGGAAAATTTTTCTGGAACTCACAACCAGTGCATATCTGAGTGTCTGTGATGCATCAACACACTAATATATGATGAAACAAGTGTGGATACCAATTTTCGTGCAAAAATTCCACCCGCAGCTATGTTGAATGGCACTCACAGAATCACTAGAATAGCATCAGTTGTGCAGAACAGCAAATCAGCAAACAGGGCAACTTTCAATCAGTTATCAGAATGCTTATTCACACACTAACTACACTAACTAATCTAATTAACTACTGTATGATCTTTGGCAAGAACCGATAATCCCCGGCAACGGCGCCAAATTTTGATCGAGGCCGTACCCGATCAAAATAAAAGGTGTTTATTCTGTAGTACTAGGAAGGTGATCCTAGGTCGTTTCCCAGCGAATATCGGTCTAGGCAAAGTATCAAACACGTAGTGTGCAGTAAAATGGGGGGGTTTTTGTGTGTGACAAATGTGAAGAACAAAACATAAACAGAATATAAAAACTAGGAAAATCATAAACAAAAGCGGGCAAACCCCTTTGGCTACGTACACTACTCAATCCTAGCTCACTAAAGATCGATTCCTCTCCTCTCCTCTGTCCAACTCGTGATAACCAAATACTAAGCGAAAATTCAGTTATCACTCCAAACCCTAACTTCTAATTAAGCATCAGAAACCAGAATTGGAGTTTTTACGAGTTAATACAAATTAAGCATTTATATTCATGTATTATCTCTACGAAATGGAATTAAGCAAACCACTACACATCGATAAACATGAAAACAGAGAAGAGAAAACGAAATTGCATTAATAACAAGAGCTCAAGAGTAGATAATACAATACCAAAGGGATTAACCCTTGAAGTCTAGCCTTCCATGGCCATAAATGAAGAAAAACGAGTAGAAATGGGGAAGAACAAGACCCTAGCAGCCACCACCACTTGGGAGAGCCAAGAGAGAAGTTCTAACCTAGAGAGAGAGTGAGAAATCTGAAATGGGAGTGTGTCTTGGGGGTTACACGAATTTCCCCTCTTTAGTCATGAAAATGGGCCTAAAACATGGGCCCAAGTCCTAAGAAACACTATTCTAAAAATTACAATTAAAAAGGGACCTAAATGCAAATTACAATCTTCACTTCAATGCTTCAATCTTCATTTCCAAACATCCCAAAGTGTCCTTGTGCCAAATATTACCTGAAAATAGAAATAGAATTAATTAGGCTAAATAATCCCAAATTAAACAATATTCGGAATATTAGTCCAATAAACTCAAAATCCCTAAATCAAGCTAATCAATGTCAAATGGGCAACAAGTATCAATAATAGGAGTAAAATAATGCAAGGAATAATGGGAAATAAAATGCTCATCAAGTGTCCTAATCACTATATGTCCTTAACCCTCTAAGTGCTCAAGATTATGGCAACCAGGAGCCCTAGAGAGGATTGAGTATTGATGTATGACTTATGGTATTTCTGCAGTTCCAGTTGGGAAAAGCAGGATCTCCCTAGTCAACATGTGTGTGTAGAGTGTCAACTTAGGGATGAGAGTACTTACCTGAAACCCTAGTTGTGATGAGCTATTTATAGGGTTTGGAGGAGGCTGATATGGGCCCTTTGGGCCCTATATCAGAGTTGTACTGAACCAGGATTCTGTGAGATAATATCGGAGGATTATGCTCAAAGAATCTGGATAGGATCAGCTGAAGATCTCATGTCTAGGCTGTTGCGAGAATCTAGGAGAGATTTGCGGAAGGGATAAGGAGCCTCGGCGAGCCTAAGCTTATCCACGAGCCGACGGTATGTCTCGGTCCTAGAGTCTCGAGCCTGATGGATTGGGGATCGATCGTAAGGCTCGATTCCATCAAGTCCGAGCCTGGCCCTCTCATATGCTCGAATCCCACGAGTCCGAGCGAAGGACTTTCATGACACAGGTAAACCGAGCAAAGTGCCCTTAAAGGAACCCTTTGGTGAAACTCGGGTCTGTACATGGTCGGCAGACCCTATAGAAGAGTTACTATACCCTCCCCATGAAAGAGAAGTGATGGTAAATGCATTAGCATCCAGCGATGATTAGAGAAAACCCATAGCCGATTACTTGGCGTATCCATCTTCTAATGTCGAGCGGAATTTGAAGCTGAAAGCTACCAAGTTTACGTTACTAGGAGGTGATTTGTACCATAAATCAGTCGATGGTAATTTGGACGTGTGTCTTGACAAAGAAGATGCTTTCATAGAATTGGCAGAGGTTCACGAAGGAATATGTGGAGCACATCAAGCTGGAGAAAAGATGAAATGGATCCTCCGAAGACAAAGGGTTTTTTGGCCTACTCTAGTATCGGATTGCATGAACTTTGCGAAATCGTGCGAAGAATGCCAAAAACATGGCTACATTCAGAGTGTCCTAGCAGGAGAGTTACATTCAATTATAAAGCCTTGGCCTTTCAGAGGATGGACACTAGATGTTATTGGAGAAATCGTTCCATATTCTTCAAAAGTCCATACAAGGATCTTGGTAGGTGTTGATTACTTTATCAAATGGGTGGAGGCTATACCTTTGGTAAAGGTCGAACAAGAACAAGTAATCGATTTTATTGAAGACCATATTGTTTGTCGATTTGGGATTCCTGAGACTATAACTACTGATCAAGCGTCTATTTTCATGGGAAGCAAATTGAGGGGATATTTGGCATCAAGAAGAATCAAATTATTGACTTCAACGCCTTATTATGCTCAAGCCAATGGTCAAGCGGAAGCAGCCAACAAGTGGATTATCAACATTATCAAGAAACAGATCAAAGGGAAACCACGAAATTGGCATGAAGCTTTGACACCAGCATTGTGGGCTATCCGAAATTCTCCAAATGAAGCAACAGGTACGACTCCTTACATGTTAACATATGGCCATGAGGCCATGTTACCAGTTGAAATAAACTTGGAATCGGTGCGATTTCAAAGGCAACATGAAATTCCTGTGAATGATTACTGGAATTCCATGTTTGACGAATTGAACGAGGTGCATGACGAAAGACTTTTGGCGTTAGAGAATATTATGCAACAAAAGGAAAGAATTGCTAGATATTACGATGCCAGAGTTAAGTTTAAGTCGTTTTTACCGGGTGAACTAGTATGGAAAGTAATCTTACCCATCGACAAACGTTCTAATGAATATGGCAAGTGGTCACCAAAATAGGAAGGACCATTTCAAGTGTTAAAGACTTTTTCGGGCAACGCATACGAGTTAGTCGAAGTCGAGTCGGGGAAGAAGATTAAAGCAATCAACGGCAAGTATTTGAAAAGATATAAGCCGACAATGATGGAAGTAAACATGCATTAAATCAAATTGCCAATCCTTACAACGGAATCAAAATGCAGGAAATAAATAATACAAGAAGGAAAACAAAAGTTCATCCGAACAAATTACTAAAAGATCGCCATTCCCTGGCGAAAGCATCTCGACGACGGAGTCCAGCCTTGCATTCTTGTAAGTGTGTATCAAGTGCCTCCGAAATCTGCTGGTAAGGAGCCACCAAGGCGACAACTTTGGCAGCCAACTCTTGTTGTGTGGTCTTGGCAGCTTCCATGTACTGGGTCATCTCCAATTGATCTTGCTCCTGACGGGCCAACTCATCTTTCAATTCCTGAATCTTGGCCCCATTCTCTTCCAACCGCCGGAGTGTTTGACTGACCTTAGAAGAACAATCGGCATCCTCTCGCTCTGAATCCATAACTTTGGCCTCCAACTTGTAACACCCCGATTTATATTTAAAAGTTTAACAAACTTAGTGAAAATATAAATAGTGAATTAAAAATTTTCTTAATACAAGACCAGTTCATAAATACAAATTGGGGAATTCATTCATAATATACATCACTTCAACCGGAATTCGCTTCTTTCGAATTGTTCGCTGCGCACTCTGATCTTCAAGCTCCTTGATTATGCACCTAAAATGTTAACCACTAAGGGTGAGACCTTTTCACAACACAGTGGATTAAGAGACAGTAAAAAGGTATATAATAAAAACTCAAGGATAATAATTAAATCAAGCCATGGATTAACAAAATGCATCATAATCAAATATTATAAAGATCCAATTCCATTCCCGTATTCATTCTCTTTCCATGTTTCTTAAAACTGTATGTCACCTCACGGTCAGAGGCCAACATACCCACTTATACATTGTATGTCTCCTCACGGTCAGAGGACCACATACAAACCACATATACATTGTATGTCTCCTCACGATCAGAGGACAACATACAAACCATATTTTCTTTTTCTTTTTATTTTTGCACCACTAGGAATTAGCGCACCTGCTAGGCAATTCGGCACCTACTAGGGACTTTACACCTGTCAGGACTGAGACACCCATTAGGCATCACCCGTTAGGACAACGCAATTAATTATCTTTCCATTAATTATTCATTCCTCTCAATTCCAATTCACAGTTTGTTATAATCTTTTTCAGGTGGTTATGCAGTGTATTGATCCATTTGCGCACCGACGCCTAACGGGAATTTAGGACCTAATGGGCAATTCGCCTGACAGGCAATTAGGCCCTAGCAGGCAATTCACCACCTAGCAGGGCACCTAGTGTGCCGGGGCATCCAAGGATCAACCACACCGCATTCCTTTTTATTCCATATCAAAATTCATTTACAAAAAGTCAAGCACAACATACACATCATCCATCAACTCATCAAGTAATCGCAAATAACATTCAATGTTCACCTTCACCACTTTCACAATCAAAAACCCAAAATTATGTATATAGATATAACATCCTTTTTCACCAAACAAACACTACTCATATATAAACATTCTTCACACCCACACATTTCAAGTTATAATTAAATGTGTATATATATATATATATATATATATCCATATCATTTACATTTCCCCATTATTAATTCTTTTTACATCACAAACCCATTTTCAATATTTATACATATACACCATCAACTACTCCCATACAGGATCACCTTCCAAATAATTGCATATAAAACTCTTAGCGTACATAACAATTTATCAGCAACCAACAAATATTACTAATCAGTCGACATACTTAGGTATGTCTCAGAGTACATTAAACATAAGTCAACTGCCTAGGGTTCTTCACTTCCTACTTTAATATTAATAAAAAAAAGAGAATTTAACATAAACAATTTAATTAATATAAAATTAACCATAAACATACTAACCACCCCTAAATCAACTTTAAATCAAAACCATTTTGCTACCCACAACCCGGTCTAAGTATTAAACTCAAATTTTATTATACACCCTAACTATCCCTAACCCAAAGTGTGGAAAAGAGACTCCCCTTACCTTGGAAATCCTAGTCATAGTGAAAGAGTCATTTTTTACGTCCGCAACTTGTTCCGGAGTCAGGGTTAGTAATAACGTGCTGGATTTAAATAGGGACATGTGTTAAAACTAATTATAACATTAAAACATATATATATATCAAATAAATTTATTTCTGTCAAAATAATAAATATATATCATTATACAATAAAAATATATCACTTTTCCCTAAAACATTTCTTTATTTTAAAATATAAGGATAATAAAAATATTGACGGATCGTCAAATAAATTACGTAAATGGATAGAGGAAGTTGAGGAGGTTAATTACCTAAGAAGGATTTGAGATTGGATGGTTGGATCTTAAGTTATTGGACCGGGAAGTTTCAAAACCTTAAGTTTTCTTTCTTCCTCTCGAGTGCTCTCTCTCTATGATGCGTTTTGTTTTTTCTCTTTCTCGTTTTCTTTCTATTTCTTTCTTTGTTGTTACCTTTATTCTCACGGATTGGCAACATGGGAATTGGGGTATATTAATTGGGGCGGTGGACTACGGGTACTGATGGGGGTGGGTAGATGTTTGGGAATTAATTATATTTTAATGGTTTGCTCTCATTTGTAGGTCAATGATATTGTACTTAAATAGATATATTTAAAATAAGATATATTTAAATAGAATGATATTGTACTTTTTATTAATCAAAACTAATTGAAAAATAATAAAGTTAGCGGTCCCTCCAGATAGCTATTGCGTAAGAAAAATTATCAAAATTCAAAAGTAAATATATTTTCTAAATCTTGATATTAAACTTGATAATATATAATATTTGAAATTTTAAGTAGAAGATTATTATATACAACTTAAACCGGTAATATATTAAACCAGTCCAGAAGCTAAAAATAAAACAGTCTCCGAACACTATAAAATTTACAGGGACGCTCAAAATATTAAGTTAAACATATTTTTCTAAAGAAACTATTTATAAAAATGCCTCTAAGGCTTGTCACTTGAGCTCCCTGTCAAAATGTTAATTAAACTAAATAAAAGTACTACTTTATTTTTGGAAAACGTATGGTAACAAATTTATACTTATTTTGACTAGAAAACATATTTCAAATATAATGATGAAATCAGACTCAAATCTTGAAAACATCATATTAAATCATTTAATCATTTTACTAGACGTATTAGAAATAACGGGATGTTACAATTCTCCCCACTTATTGGAATTTCGTCCCCAAAATTCCCTCCGATTCCTTTAATGGAGAACCATCCCTAACATAAGGTCCTTCGATCACGGTACCCACTCCTTTTGGCTCTACTCCCCCACTTAGATTCGGCATACCTCTCTGCACTAGTATGCCGCTGTGCTCTTGCACTCAGTGAAGGGTACCGACTATGGTTCAACTAGGTTAGTCTCGACGTTGAGACTCTAACAGGTTTACTAAAGTTCACTCTTATCACGATTGAACATTTCAAGAGTCTCACTAATAAGACTCTCAAAGGGGTCCTGGACTCTCAAAAATCAGGTTTAACTTCCCAAGGAAGTCAGAAATGGTTTCTAAGATTAGATGGGTTCCTTCCAGGATACTACATCACAGGTTGAAAAAGGTACTAACACGTTATACCCGCTAATGACCTCAAGGGTCTAATTATAGTCTAATCCCAAAACTCACAACCTCTTATGCTATTCCTAAGCCCTAGTCAACCACATTCATCATTCAAATAAACGTAGATCATGTAAAAGTCACTCAAAGTTAAAGCATACACAACAACAACTCCCAATAACATATAATTCAAGTACAAACGCCATACCAAGTTCGAGCACACATACAACATTCCTAGCAATCATGCCTTACAAATAGACACGTGGCTCAACCTTACTTCCTCCTAAGCTAGTTCTCGTCTACCTTTCTTAACTTAGGCTAAATCCTACCTCTACACACATATACATAACGATCACCACATTTTTGAAAACCGGTTCAAAAAGGGGTTCGGGGAAAAAGGACTTGTATGATTTGAAATCATAAATACATTTTCAGCAATACGATCCCCAGTGTTATGAAAATTGTACAAGTGGTGTCCCTGTATAAAGAAGAACATCATTATAAATTTTCAGATCAGTCAGAGTTCATTAGGTTCATTCGTAGTCCTATGACCACTTCGTTAAAGATTTGCTAATTGTTGGGAATGAACCTAAATCAGGTTCATTTGAAAATAGCAAGCAAACTCCAATGACCTCAAAATTTAAAGGGACATCACCTGAACTTAACCAAAGGTTGAATAAAATTATCAAACCGATTAGAGTACTTTAAATTCATTTTGTTTGAAACACCAATCTTGCTCCAATTGGCTTGATATATTACATGAAACATTGATTCAACCTTCGGGCACTTATGCAAAATTTTCAAATCAACCAAGTGTCCCAAACCCAAAAAAAATTTAGTTTTCTATTTTCTGTAAAAACCTTGATTTCCCGACAAACACCTAACCGGAAATGCTTACTTTTTAAATCTTTGATTTAAACAATCACTAGGTATGGAGATTTAGAATTCAGTAAGAAGATTCCATACTAATGATGCTTTTAGAAAAACCGCTTTGCATTTATAAAACAAAATCTCTTAGAATCGGGTTCCTCTCTTAATGAGGGGAACACTGAGTTTTAATAGAAAATTCAATGAAACTTTGAATCGTGCACGTCACCATAAAGAGCTACCTCCATCTAGTTTCACAAGAATCTAGGTGGGGAAGTGTAATCTTGTTCCAATTCGTCAAACTCAAAGAAAAGGGATATGCCGTTACTTTCAACAAAATTTGTTTGGTAAGTTTTTTTTTTTAAATTTAGAACAATCACATCCCCTTTTTCTCCAAGTTTGAAAATTGAGTTTCATTCCAAATTAACTTGGGTTTGTATGTGGAGAATTCCTATTTAATCGACGAGTGACTCGGTTAAAACAATCGAGTTAATTCACCGATCGATTATTTAGAAATCCTCGCATCTTTTATTACTTTGTTAAAAATTTGTCGTGTAACCTCACAATCCATTTGGAATGATTGTGGTTCGGTGCACTCTTTTGAAATTCATTTTGAACACTCACATTATCAAATAAGCAATCATAATATTTTTCACTCCCAAACATCAAGCACATGCATCATTCAGACAAACACAGCTATGCACAAATCATAATCCTATCTATCCTAGGATTCACAACCACTAACTATAATGAAATAATGCATTTATACGAATAGGTCAACAACTTAATAGAATTAGGGAAAAGTGTGCATGAACATAGTACATATGAATAAACAAATATATGCAATGCAACACAATCATTTCGTAATGACATCTAGTATTTATAACTATATCATTCAATGTAATACGCATACACACATGCAGATAATCCACATATACATGTAGATCAATACATACACACATATGTAAATACACACATATACTATTTTGGACCTAATCCAAAACTTGTGCAAAGAACTCCCGATTGAATTTAAACCCTTGGTGCTGATTGAGTAAAATCTCTTGTCATTCAAAATTCCAATTATTGTCACTTGGGTTTAATTTCAATCGATAGGACTCCATACTTATCTTTCGTTTAGTATTAAAGTTATCGGAATTAAATTAGTGATGGAGTCGACTACAAATCTCACATAAAAATTACTATTGTTCTTCGTGGATTCCAATCTAAGCGATGTAAACTAAATTACTCGTTTAGATTAGAATTAAATAAGGAATTATTTCAATCTCGATTTCCACCGCTAATTTCCGTCCGGTTACTTTAACGCTAAACTATTCCGCGTATAAATATATTTTGAGAACCTTTCTATTGAGTTTGAACCGCTTCCAGAAGTTAGGCAATAGTCCTTTTATATTCGCAAATCAAATTGGTGCGGTTCAGCGATTCAAATTCAATTGGTCAGTACTCAATGCTTATTTCAAACTTGGTGTCACAGTTAGTCGAGTCGAGATTAGTAATGGAATTGGCTATTAGTTTAATTTTAAGCATTCTTTTTCACTTTCTCATATACTAGTCCAATCAATGTGAATTTAAGCACTTGGTTAGATTAGCATCGAGATTCTAATTTATAAAATCCATATGGTTCCATTTCAAATCTCCATCCGAATACTTTGATACCAAACTAGTTGTCAAACACATGTATTCAAAACATAAACAATTAAACATAGCGAAGCAAGGAGAAACATATCATTGGCATTAAGGTTTCATACATAGGAAATCGTTTACAAATTCATGATAGCGCACAAACTTTTGAATTTCGGTGACTTCACTTCCCGTTAGATATAATGTCGGATTGGCCATTTTCAACGCTACATTTAATCGGTGGTAGTAGTCCTCGCAATTCGATTGAGTTCCTGTACTACATGTTCGAATGCATTGACATTAACTAGATTTCCTTTGTATAAAACTTTAACTTTCGATTAGTCCAAAAACTCAACATTTACGCTCCCGACTAATCGTGTTCATACCACTTAGGTTTCCTGTTTGAAATTGGGTGCATACTCAGAATATCCATTTCTTTGAATCACTAAGTGATCCTGCTTAGCTTCCAAAGAATTCTATTCTCTTCCGTTTCCATAATTAATTTCTTTTATATTGTCAATTGTTGGTGTTCCCAATGCAAACATAAACCCAATCGGTTCATTGCAAATATGCACAACCATAGTATCAAACATATACCAATCCACTTGTTATTTAAAAGTTTTCACTTGTATGGGTATCACCTCTGGTCAGGAAGCTTGAGATGAGAGTGTTCGCAGCGAGATTGGGACAACTTTCCCTCAGGCCGAAAGGAATGAACTGCTCTGATACCATAAATGTAACACCCCGATTTATATTTAAAAGTTTAACAAACTTAGTGAAAATATAAATAGTGAATTAAAAATTTTCTTAATACAAGACCAGTTCATAAATACAAATTGGGGAATTCATTCATAATATACATCACTTCAACCGGAATTCGCTTCTTTCGAATTGTTCGCTGCGCACTCTGATCTTCAAGCTCCTTGATTATGCACCTAAAATGTTAACCACTAAGGGTGAGACCTTTTCACAACATAGTGGATTAAGAGATAGTAAAAAGGTATATAATAAAAACTCAAGGATAATAATTAAATCAAGTCATGGATTAACAAAATGCATCATAATCAAATATTATAAAGATCCAATTCCATTCCCGTATTCATTCTCTTTCCATGTTTCTTAAAACTGTATGTCACCTCACAGTTAGAGGCCAACATACCCACTTATACATTGTATATCTCCTCACGGTCAGAGGACCACATACAAACCACATATACATTGTATGTCTCCTCACGATCAGAGGACAACATACAAACCATATTTTCTTTTTCTTTTTATTTTTGCACCACTAGGAATTAGCGCACCTGCTAGGCAATTCAGCACCTACTAGGGACTTTACACCTGTCAGGACTGAGACACCCATTAGGCATCACCCGTTAGGACAACGCAATTAATTACCTTTCCATTAATTATTCATTCCTCTCAATTCCAATTCACAGTTTATTATAATCTTTTTCAGGTGGTTATGCAGTGTATTGATCCATTTGCGCACCGACGCCTAACGGGAATTTAGGACCTAATGGGCAATTCGCCTGACAGGCAATTAGGCCCTAGCAGGCAATTCACCACCTAGCAGGGCACCTAGTGTGCCGGGGCATCCAAGGATCAACCACACCGCATTCCTTTTTATTCCATATCAAAATTCATTTACAAAAAGTCAAGCACAACATACACATCATCCATCAACTCATCAAGTAATCGCAAATAACATTCAATGTTCACCTTCACCACTTTCACAATCAAAAACCCAAAATTATGTATATAGATATAACATCCTTTTTCACCAAACAAACACTACTCATATATAAACATTCTTCACACCCACACATTTCAAGTTATAATTAAATGTATATATATATATATATATATATATATATCTATATCATTTCCATTTCCCCATTATTAATTCTTTTTACATCACAAACCCATTTTCAATATTTATACATATACACCATCAACTACTCCCATACAGGATCACCTTCCAAATAATTGCATATAAAACTCTTAGCGTACATAACAATTTATCAGCAACCAACAAATATCACTAATCAGTCGACATACTCAGGTATGTCTCAGAGTACATTAAACATAAGTCAACTGCCTAGGGTTCTTCACTTCCTACTTTAATATTAATAAAAAAAAAGAATTTAACATAAACAATTTAATTAATATAAAATTAACCATAAACATACTAACCACCCCTAAATCAACTTTAAATCAAAACCATTTTGCTAACCACAACCCGGTCTAAGTATTAAACTCAAATCCTATTATACACCCTAACTATCTCTAACCCAAAGTGTGGAAAAGAGACTCCCCTTACCTTGGAAATCTTAGTCATAGTGACAGAGTCATTTTTTACGTCTACAACTTGTTCCGAGGTCAGGGTTAATAATAACGTGCTAGATTTAAATAGGGACATGTGTTAAAACTAATTATAACATTAAAACATATATATATATCAAATAAATTCATTTTTGTCAAAATAATAAATATATATCATTATACAATAAAAATATATCACTTTTCCCTAAAACATCTCTTTATTTTAAAATATAGGGATAATAAAAATATTGACGGATCGTCAAATAAATTAGGTAGATGGATAAAGAAAGTTGTCGAGGTTAATTATCTAAGAAAGATTTGAGATTAGACGGTTGGATCTTGAGTTATTGGACCGAGAAGTTTCAAAACCTTTAAGTTTTCTTTCTTCCTCTCGAGTGCTCTCTCTCTGTGATGCGTTTTGTGTTTTCTCTTTCTCGTTTTCTTTCTATTTCTTTCTTTGTTGTTTCCTTTATTCTCACGGGTTGGGCAACATGGGAATTGGGGTATATTAATTGGGGCGGTGGACTACGGGTACTCATGGGGTGGGTAGATGTTTGGGAATTAATTATATTTTAATGGTTTGCTCTTATTTGTGGGTCAATGTGCGTAGGTATTTTGAATTATAACTAAAGGTTTGACGATCCTAAAAATAAGATACATTTAAATAGAATGATATTGTACTTATAATTAATCAAAACTAATTGAAAAATAATAAAGTTACCGGTCCCTTCGGATAGCTATTGCGTAAGAAAAATTATCAAAATTCAAAAGTAAATATATTTTCTAAATCTTGATATTAAACATGATAATATATAATATTTGAAATTCTAAGTAGAAGATTATTATATACAACTTAAACCGGTAATATATTAAACCAGTCCAGAAGCTAAAAATAAAACAGTCTCCGAACACTATGAAAATTTACAGGGGCGCTCAAAATATTAAGTTAAACATATTTTTCTAAAGAAACTATTTATAAAAATGCCTCTAAGGCTTGCCATTTGAGCTCCCTGTCAGAATGTTAATTAAACTAAATAAAAGTACTACTTTATTTTTGGAAAACGTATGGTAACAAATTTATACTTATTTTGACTAGAAAACATATCTCAAATATAATGATGAAAACATCATATTAAATCATTTAATCATTTTACTAGACGTACTAGAAATAACGGGATGTTACAATTCTCCCCCACTTATTGGAATTTCGTCCCCGAAATTCCCTCCGATTCCTTTAATGGAGAGCCATCCCTAACATAAGGTCCTTCGATCACGGTACCCACTCCTTTTGGCTCTATTCCCCCACTTAGATTCGGCATACCTCTTTGCACTAGTATGCCGCTATGCTCTTGCACTCAGTGAAGGGTACCGACTATGGTTCAACTGGGTTAGTCTTGACGTTGAGACTCTATTTACTAAAGTTCACTCTTATCACGATTGAACATTTCAACAGTCTCACTAATAAGACTCTCAAAGGGGTCCTGGACTCTCAAAAATCAGGTTTAACTTCCCAAGGAAGTCAGAAATGGTTTCTAAGATTAGCTGGGTTCCTTCCAGGATACTACATCACAGGTTGAAAAAGGTACTAACACGTTATACTCGCTAATGCCCTCAAGGGTCTAATTATAGTCTAATCCCAAAACTCACAACCTCTTATGCTATTCCTAAGCCCTAGTCAACCACATTCATCATTCAAATAAACGTAGATCATGTAAAAGTCACTCAAAGCTAAAGCATACACAACAACAACTCCCAATAACATATAATTCAAGTATAAACGCCATACCAAGTTCGAGCACACATACAACATTCCTAGCAATCATGCCTTACAAATAGACACAGGGCTCAACCCTACTTCCTCCTAAGCTAGTTCTCGTCTACCTTTCTTAACTTAGGCTAAATCCTACCTCTACATACATATACATAACGATCACCACATTTTTGAAAACCGGTTAAAAAAGGGGTTCGGGGAAAAAGGACTTGTATGATTTGAAATTGTAACACCCACATATTAATTAGTTAATTTATAGGTTTTAAACAAAATCAGAGTTTGAAAATTATTTTTAAAACTTAATTTCTTTAAAAGGTTTTACGAAAATCCGCAGAGTTTCCTCTGTTTTCCCGTCTTCCCAAAATTTTTCTTCTTAAAACCTGTCAGTCCAGAAATATTTAAAAAGATAAACCACTACAGTTTAATAGTCGGAACAGATCCTAACGCCCGATTAGTATAAGCTTCAGGGCAAGACTATTACATATTCTAAAATTACAAAATTAGTTGTCCACTCATATTAACTAATATACATTCCACGTAGTGGAATGAAAATCCTGCTCGGCCATGTCCTATGTAAGCTCCACTTCAGTACCTGCAAAAATATAGCAAGAAGGATAGCATTACACAGAACTTAAAAAGATAAATCCTAAAAGAAACATAACAATAAACTAAGTCTACCCTATTATTAATATCTGTTACTCATAAATGTCCATATAATTAATTTTCTTTTAGTTATCCACTTATTCTCACTTTCTTTTAACTTTTAATTCTCTTATCACTTTTCCACATTTTATTCCACTTTTAACCCGACATTCATTAATATATATCATTTCCCTTTTCATTCTTTCGTTTCCATTCTTTTTCTTTTACATTGTCTTTTCTCTTTCTTTTACATTTATCAATTGGCCACAGAGTCGCCACGACCATCCTGCGACGATTATAATTTACAGTTATTAAGCCACAGGGTCACCACGACCATCATGCGACAATTATCATTTATATTTATTAAGCCACAGGGTCACCATGACCATCCTGCGACAATTATAATTTATATTTATTAGGCCACATGGTCACCACAACCATCCTGCGACAATTATCATTTATATTTATTAAGCCACAGGGTCACCACGATCATCCTGCGACAATTATCATTTATATTTATTAAGCCACAGGGTCACCACGACCATCCTGCGACAATTATCATTTATATTTATTAGGCCACAGGGTCACCACGACCATCCTGCGACAAATATCATTTATATTTATTAAGCCACAGGGTCACCACGACCATCCTGCGGCAATTATCATTTATATATATTAAGCCACAGGGTCACCACGACCATCCTGTGCCGATTATCTTTTATATTTATTAGGCCACAGGGTCACCACGACCATCCTGCGCCGATTAACATTTAATTTCTTTCTCATTATTAATTCGTCTTAGTCTTTTCTCTTTACTTTTAGTTTCCTTAGTTCTCTTTAATTCTTTTAATTTCTTAGCCCTTCTTTTATCTTCTTATATTTAGATGTTTCTCATTTTTAACTAGTTCTGCTTGATTACGCCATATACGTTATATTTTAAATTCTCGTTTCCTAGCTCTTATTTAATTCCCTGTACTCTTTCTTTTCTTTTTCTTCTTCTCTTCCTTTTCCTTTTTCCTTGTTCTTTGTATTAATTATTCTAGTTTACATCTAACTCCACTTAGCTTTGATATATCCATTATATCTTAAACTCTCCTTTTCAAATTCTTAGTTATTCCATTAATTCCTTTGTCTCACACTTTTATTTACTTATTATTCCTATTTCATTACTCTACTTTAATTAGATACCCTTCTTAACTTAGCTTAGTTTCCATATCTTATTACAACATTTTATTTAACTTCCCTAACAACTCACTCTTTTTGTTTTAGTATCCTTTTTGTTAATTTCTTTTGCCGATTATCTATTTTCCTTTTATATCTAATTCACTATTTTGTTTCTCTTCCCATATTTGATTCCACATATATTCCGTGTTCCACTTTCTAATCCCCTTTTCTTTTTATCCCATTTAAATCTTTTACTTACTATTTTTACTTTTTGTCTTTTAATTTGTTAGTTCTACTCCTCTTGCCTATTACATTTTCCCTTTATTCTTTTACCCCCAATTTTAGTTAGTTTTTCCTTAACTAATTTCCCTTGGTTTTATTTCGTGTTTTCCCACACTTTCATTCTATTTTAACTCTTTTAATATCCTATCATACTCATTCACTCCGGAACTCATTCTATACATATCCAATTTTATTCCATCGTCATTTTAAATCAATCATTTATATTTGCGGAAACTACCCTAGGGTTCCTTGACTTATTCCTTAATTACCCTATTCTTAGTCACCACTATAGCATCCTAGAATTTACTTCTTAAGTAGAGGTAATACGAACCCTTCTTACCTCGGGTTTTCTTTTAAACAAAGAACCTGGGTTGTGGCTCGGTGACGATGACGGCGTCGGTGTTGCTCCTCGTTAGCGAGCACGATCGCGGCTGGATCGAGGCAAAAGCTTCGAGCCCCGGAGTACCCAACACAAGCCCGGTGCGATCACGGTCAGTAACGACGCCGGTGAGGTCCGTAGAGAGAGAAAGCTCGTGGGAGAGAGAGAGAGAGAAACACTGAAAGAGGAGAGGGAAAGCTTAATCAAGAGAGGGATAGTGTTTATGTGTAGAATCTAAACCAAAATCAAGCTTAGATTCATGGTTGAGGCATTAAATTGAAGTTTGGGTGCTTGGGATTTGGGTGTGGTGTGTGGGTTCAAGAGGAGAGGGAGAGAAAGGAAAACTCCATGGGAGAGGGAAGGGAAAGGAAACCATGAAGGAGGAGGAGAGGTGCCATGGAAGGAGGTTGGAGGTGATCTATGGAGGTTTGGTGGGTGTTGGGGGGTTGATTTGGGTGAGGGAGATAGAAATGAGGCGGAAAAATGAGGGGAGAAGGGAGCTGGTGCGGGTTTTTAAGCACCAAGCGCGATTGGTCTGCGCGCTGGCGCTCGAGCGCCGCCCTCCGCGCTGGAGCGCGAGGGTCAATTTGCGTCAGGTCCTGATGCGCGTCGCGAGCGCGCCTGGGCGAAGGTGTGGCGCACCTGGGCGAGAAATTGGCTGAGTTGGTGCATCTGATGCACCCCGGTGCGCCTGGGCGTGCACCGGTGCGCCTGGGCGTGCACCGGTGCGCCTGGGCGTGCACCAGTGATTCCAGACTTCAATTCGCCATAACTTCTTCGTTAACCGTCGGATCTTGCCCAAATTTTGACACAACCTTCCTAATACCCTAAACTTCACATCCAACGGTGGGAATTGGGTTTAGAGCTATGGATATTTTATTCCTAATTTTCTTGCACCAGACGAATTCTAACACTTAAAACCTTGATTTAACTCCCGATTTCACTTCTATAATTCTACTTCTTGCTACCGATTCACTCTACGCAACCCCTAGTACTTAAAATTACTAATCACCTTGCTCCCAAAATTCTTTAGGCAGTTAATCTACCCATTCTCTACACTATAAACCTATTAACTCACTAATTAGGCTTGGAATTAAATTAGGGATGTTACAATTCTCCCCCACTTATTGGAATTTCACCCCTGAAATTCCGTTCAATTCCTTCAAATGGAGAACCATCCCATTAGTAAGCTTCTGTCCACGGTTTTCACTTCCCTTCGGTTTTTACTTTCCGCTCCATATGCGGTTAGGGCCATGCCCATTTCAACGTCTGTCTTCTAGCACTACGTACTATCTCCATCCACACAGAATCGTCAGCTTTCTTATTATTAAAGTTCCATCTCCCATTCCTTGGATTGAAATCCTCCCCCACTTGGCATCGACATACTTGATTTTATCCATGCTAGGGGTATGCTCGTTCGTTGCTCAGAATTAGAGTACACGGGTTCCCAACCGGTATCCAACGCTAAAAAGAGGGCACGTGAGTGACTATCTATCGGTAGGCATAGAACTATGTCGGGTTTCTACGACTTGGCGAATTCCCACATACACATCTGAGATGTTTGAAACTTGAAGAGAGTGAAGATGAAAAGAAGAAACATGAAACATTCAAGGATGAGTCCCATGATCTTTATAAGACGACCTAGGATGTACTGGGTACATGTCAAGCAAGAAGACAAGGGAGATTATCCCCAAAGTGCGCATTTTCAGCAGAGAGTCGTCGAAGGATGCGTTTTCTATGGATCTACGGCTGATTGATTGGTCTCGGTAAGGGTACCTGACGTAGTGACTAAGACTTGCTTAATTTGAGGGAATTGTTCGGGAACTTGGTTAGACTCTTAGGTGAGTCTTAAACTATATTTGATGGGTTGCATGAGGATGCCTACAAGATTCGCTCGAGTCTCTCAAGGATTCTATACTCTACTACTCTCCTTTCCAATGCTACACAAGAATTTAGAAAGAATTCTTTTCGGGCTGGTTCTGCTCCGACTAGGGGTCTACTTTAAAATTATTTAATTTGATTATTTCGGTTTTGGATGAAATGTGATAATGACATCGATCACTAATAGGTGCGGAGATCGAGGTGATCAATCCCAATCCCACGTCCATCAATAGCGATATCATCGTCATGATTGCTGATGTTATCGTCCCCTAGTAGATGTAAGAATCAGAGTGATCAGTTCTAACCTTACCTTCTACCAGTGCCAATACCATCATTTTGTTTGGCGGATCTTTAACTAATGTACTATCAGCTTTCGATTTCTTCTAAGTTAAATCAACATGCATACTTTATGCAAAAACATCCTAAGTCACCATTGGGTACATTATCAATCGCTAAAAGTACCTCAGATAAGTTTATCCCTCGTTCTACGTGCTCATAGGACATTCTGCAGTGCGGTGTCCGGGTTGCCCGCATCGGAAACAGAGACCTTCCTTTCTGTGCTGCTTAAACACCCAACATATACGATTATGGAATCCTCCACAATACGGACATTGTGGCCTAGTTCTCGGAGCATTCACATTCAAGTTTGCAGCTTCTATAGTCACGGCTTCGGCGCCAATGTTAGCGTATGGGTCTGATTTCCGAGCCAGTTCCCTGTCTCTGCTAGAACCCTCTGATCTCTGAGCTGCTTTGTTCCGATCTTCATCCGCCTTCCTCTTGAGCCCTTTTTCATAAGTGCTTGCCATATTGACCAATTGTGACAAATTATCAACATTGTGATACTCGCAAGAGAGGCGAATATCACTCCTAAGTCCAGCTTCAAACTTAACACATTTGCCGCGGTCACTTGCATTCCGATAATCAGAAAAACGGATGAGATCCTCAAACCGAGCTGCATAGTCCACAACTTACATAGAACCTTGAGTCAATTGGAGAAAAGCAATCTCCTTTTCCCTTCTAACATCTTCAGGGAAATACTTCTCCAAGAAAAGATCCTTGAACACCTCCCAAGAAATCACCGAGTTAGCTGCCACCAATCCTCTTCTTTGCTGATCCCACCAATGTTCTGCCTCATTGGTCAGCATGAATTCAGCTAGTCGGACATGCTGCTCCATTGGTGGGTGAAGAGAACGGAGAATATTTTCAATCTTCTGTATCCACCTTTGCGCCCCATCAGGATCATTTCCACCTTCAAAGCGAGGCGGATCATTCTTTCGGAAACGAGACATCCAGTCAATCTAAACTGGAGCTAGCGGAGGAGGTTGCAAAGCTGCTACTGCGGCTGTTGCTGCTGCTGCTGCGGCTGTTGCCATCTGCTCACCCTGTTGTTGTTGCATCTGAACCAGATGCTCCAGAATAGCAGCAATTCTATCATTACCTGTTCGTCTTCTAGCCATTCTGTTTAGCCAAGGAGAGCAGATCATTAAGACTTAATACTCATATATATAGATACCTTAGTGTGAATATCCTATTAATACCTCTAGACTCTTACTATGTACACCAATTAATCGCTGGGTGAGTAATCATTGGAGTAATATAACTCCAAGGTCGAGGAAAAACTGCTCTGATACCAAAATGTAACACCCTCACATTAATTAGTTAATTTATAGGTTTTAAACAAAATCAGAGTTTGAAAATTCTTTTTAAAACTTAATTTCTTTAAAAGGTTTTACTAAAATCTGGCAGAGTTTCATCTGTTTTCCGGACTTCCCAAAATTTTTCTTCTTAAAACCTGTTAGTCCAGAAATATTTAAAAAGATAAACCACAACAGTTTAATAGTCGGAACAGATCCTAACGCCCGATTAGTATAAGCTTCAGGGCAAGACTATTACATATTCTAAAATTACAAAATTAGTTGTCCACTCATATTAAATAATATACATTCCACATAGTGGAATGAAAATCCTGCTCGGCCATGTCCTATGTAAGCTCCACTTCAGTACCTGCAAAAATATAGCAAGAAGGGTAGCATTACACAGAACTTCAAAAGATAAATCCTAAAAGAAACATAGCAATAAACTAAGTCTACCCTATTATTAATATCTGTTACTCATAAATGTCCATATAATTAATTTTCTTTTAGTTATCCACTTATTCTCACTTTCTTTTAACTTTTAATTCTCTTATCACTTTTCCACATTTTATTCCACTTTTAACCCGACATTCATTTATATATATCATTTCCCTTTTCATTCTTTCGTTTCCATTCTTTTTCTTTTACATTGTCTTTTCTCTTTCTTTTACATTTATCAATTGGCCACAGGGTCGCCACGACCATCCTGCGATGATTATAATTTACAGTTATTAAGCCACAGGGTCACCACGACCATCCTGCGACAATTATAATTTATATTTATTAGGCCACAGGGTTTATATTTATTAAGCCACAAGGTCACCACGACCATCCTGCGACAATTATCATTTATATTTATTAAGCCACAGGGTCACCACGACCATCCTGCGACAATTATCATTTATATATATTAAGCCACAGGGTCACCACGACCATCCTGTGCCGATTATCTTTTATATTTATTAGGCCTCAGGGTCACCACGACCATCCTGCGCCGATTAACATTTAATTTCTTTCTCATTATTAATTCGTCTTAGTCTTTTCTCTTTACTTTTAGTTTCCTTAGTTCTCTTTAATTCTTTTAATTTCTTAGCCCTTCTTTTATCTTCTTATATTTAAATGTTTCTCATTTTTAACTAGTTCTGCTTGATTACGCCATATACGTTATATTTTAAATTCTCGTTTCCTAGCTCTTATTTAATTCCCTGTACTCTTTCTTTTCTTTTTCTTCTTCTCTTCCTTTTCCTTTTTACTTGTTCTTTGTATTAATTATTCTAGTTTACATCTAGCTCCACTTAGCTTTGATATATCCATTATATCTTAAACTCTCCTTTTCAAATTCTTAGTTATTCCATTAATTCCTTTGTCTCACACTTTTATTTACTTATTATTCCTATTTCATTACTCTACTTTAATTAGATACCCTTCTTAACTTAGCTTAGTTTCCATATCTTATTACAACATTTTATTTAACTTCCCTAACAACTCACTCTTTTTGTTTTAGTATCCTTTTTGTTAATTTCTTTTGCCGATTATCTATTTTCCTTTTATATCTAATTCACTATTTTGTTTATCTTCCCATATTTGATTCCACATATATTCCGTGTTCCACTTTCTAATCCCCTTTTCTTTTTATCCCATTTAAATCTTTTACTTACTATTTTTACTTTTTGTCTTTTAATTTGTTAGTTCTACTCCTCTTGCCTATTACATTTTCCCTTTATTCTTTTACCCCCAATTTTAGTTAGTTTTTCCTTAACTAATTTCCCTTGGTTTTATTTCGTGTTTTCCCACACTTTCATTCTATTTTAACTCTTTTAATATCCTATCATACTCATTCACTCCGGAACTCATTCTATACATATCCAATTTTATTCCATCGTCATTTTAAATCAATCATTTATATTTGCGGAAACTACCCTAGGGTTCCTTGACTTATTCCTTAATTACCCTATTCTTAGTCACCACTATAGCATCCTAGAATTTACTTCTTAAGTAGAGGTAATACGAACCCTTCTTACCTCGGGTTTTCTTTTAAACAAAGAACCTGGGTTGTGGCTCGGTGACGATGACGGCGTCGGTGTTGCTCCTCGTTAGCGAGCACGATCGCGGCTGGATCGAGGCAAAAGCTTCGAGCCCCGGAGTACCCAACACAAGCCCGGTGCGATCACGGTCAGTAACGACGCCGGTGAGGTCCGTAGAGAGAGAAAGCTCGTGGGAGAGAGAGAGAGAGAAACACTGAAAGAGGAGAGGGAAAGCTTAATCAAGAGAGGGATAGTGTTTATGTGTAGAATCTAAACCAAAATCAAGCTTAGATTCATGGTTGAGGCATTAAATTGAAGTTTGGGTGCTTGGGATTTGGGTGTGGTGTGTGGGTTCAAGAGGAGAGGGAGAGAAAGGAAAACTCCATGGGAGAGGGAAGGGAAAGGAAACCATGAAGGAGGAGGAGAGGTGCCATGGAAGGAGGTTGGAGGTGATCTATGGAGGTTTGGTGGGTGTTGGGGGGTTGATTTGGGTGAGGGAGAGAGAAATGAGGCGGAAAAATGAGGGGAGAAGGGAGCTGGTGCGGGTTTTTAAGCACCAAGCGCGACTGGTCTGCGCGCTGGCGCTCGAGCGCCGCCCTCCGCGCTTGAGCGCGAGGGTCAATTTGGGTTAGGTCCTGATGCGTGTCGCGCGCGCGCTTGGGCGAAGGTTTGGCGCGCCTAGGCGAGAAATTGGCTGAGTTGGTGCATCTGATGCACCCTGGTGCGCCTGGGCGTGCACCAGTGATTCTAGACTTCAATTCGCCATAACTTCTTCGTTAACCGTCGGATCTTGCCCAAAGTTTGACACAACCTTCCTAATACCCTAAAATTCACATCCAACGGTGGGAATTGGGTTTAGAGCTATGGATATTTTATTCCTAATTTTCTTGCACCGGACGAATTCTAACACTTAAAACCTTGATTTAACTCCCGATTTCACTTCTATAATTCTACTTCTTGCTACCGATGTACTCTACGCAACCCCTAGTACTTAAAATTACTAATCACCTTGCTCCCAAAATTTTTTAGGCAGTTAATCTACCCATTCTCTACACTATAAACCTATTAACTCACTAATTAGGCTTGGAATTAAATTAGGGATGTTACAGAAATCATAAATACATTTTCAGCAATACGATACCCAGTGTTATGAAAATTGTACAAGTGGTGTCCCTGTATAAAGAAGAACATCATTATAAATTTTCAGGTCAGTCAGAGTTTGTAACACCCCGCATTTTTCCCGTACGTGTGAGAACGAAATTTGTTAAAATAAATCCTGAAATTCTGTTTTATAAAAGATTTTTGGAAAAGTATTTTATGTAACATCCTCAATTTTAAGTGCTTAATATATTGTGATTTATGCAAGTTATTGTATTTAGTTGAGATGGATTTATGAAATTCATAAGATCTAGAGATAGGATTTAGTATAGAAAACGTAGCCTAAGGGGGTATGGGAACTAAGGAAAATGTTCTAGAGTTAGAAACTATGAAGAAATGGGAAAAACAGAAAAGTAATCGATTACTGGTAGGGAGTTAACCGATTATGAGCTCTCAGCCAAACATGCACCAAAATGTTGCATTGAAGGGTAATCGATTACTTTTGGGCAAGTAATCGATTACTGGGCCTCTGCTGAAAACACCAAGAATGTTGCATCAAGTTGTAATCGATTACTTTGTGGTCAAGTAATCGATTACCAGGCCTCAGGTTGGAACCCATAAAATGTTGCATTGAGGTAGTAATCGATTACCTGAGTAATCGATTACCACTGGGTCTGTACAAAAAAAAAGACGAAAAAGTGTGCACGTGAGGCACTTCTACACCACACAAAAAGGATCTTCTTTTAGGGCTTTCATTTAGAGCCACTCATTCCTTGTCAACAAAAATAAAACAAACACTCTTTCTCACTCTCCTTTTATTCATCAACCATCATCTCTCTTTTCCTCTCCTTCTCTCTACGGTTTCCCTTCTTCCACCAAGAGCAAGAGGAGCTCTTCTTCCTCCCCAAGTTCATCAACCATCAGCAACCCAAATCAAGTTTAAAAGGTAAATCACATCCTTATCTTTTGTTGATGAGTCACATGGGTTTTTTCTCTCTTCCTCTTGGGATTTATACGAATTCCTTCTTCCCTTCTTTTCTATGGAAGAAATTTCGAACCCCTCTCATGGGTGCCATAACCTCATGTTGGTTTTCATTTTTGTGACTAAAGGAAAGTCATCATCACACCTTTCCCTCTCTTTTTATTGGAGCATCTTGAAGGTGGTGGCTGGAGCTAGGATTTGGGAGATTCATTATTATCTCTACTTGGTTGAGGTAAGGGGGTGGGTATTGGCTTGTCCTAGGGAAGGGCTTCTAATTAGTATATAGGAGCTTACTAGGAGTTAATTGTTTTTATAGTGATATTGAAAACCCAAGGTTAAGAAAGGAATAGGATCTTTGATTTAGGTATTTGAAATAAAAAGTAAATTTGGGGAAAACATAGAAATTGATATGTGTTGGTACTACATGTATGTGAAAACTATATGTTGGTTGAGTATGTGTATATTTGATTGTGTAACTGGGAACTTCTAGAAGGCATGTGAATCTTGTTTGTGTGTTTATGATTTGGTTTGATATAGCCAATGATTGTGCATATAGTGATAACTTGAATGTAAATAAATTGACTTTTATACAAAAATAATAATTAAGGTCGCAGCTATGATTGATCCTTGGGATACACCGACCCATTAGGTGCCCTGTTAGGTGACAAGTTACCCATTAGGTACAAGTTACCCAATTCAGGTGAAAGTTACCTATTAGGCCCCGTAAATGACCCGTTAGGCGGGTGTATCCAAGGGATCAATCATGCTTCACATATAATAAAAGAATATAAAAGAGTTGTAAATCCTGTTATAGTCCTAACGGGTGTCAACCGTGGCCTAATAGGTGAAAATGACATGGATTGGGTGAAAATCCTAGTGGTGAGAAATGACCTAACAGGTGCGCTAATTCCTAATGGTAGATAAGAGTTGAAAATGTTGAAGGATGAGAAGGTATCATGAATGGAAGAATTTGCAAAGTGAAAACAAATGACAATTAATGAGAACCACTAAGAGATGAGTGATGAAAATGCTGGTTGTGAATGCATGGGTATTTTGTGTAATATGTGCCTTAAATGAGTTAGTTGATAATTGTGTTTGGCTTAGTGGGTGCTTATATCTAATGAGAAACTGCTTTCCTATTTCATGTGCAATGCTCACTCCCTTACTATTTTTACAGGTACAGAGATTGAGCTTGCACAACCCCCGGCCGAGCAGGTGCACTCTCCCTCACAGGGAGAGTAGAATATGGGATATTAGGGGTTATTTTTGTAGAGTCCTGAATTATTTTGGTAGATGGTATATATTGGTGTTGTTTTTGACAGCGGGTTTGTAAAGCTCTATTTTCTTGGGTCATTCAGGACGCTTCCTATATGTAGGAAGTATATTATTTTGTTGGGAAAAACTTTTATAGTTCCACAACTTCTCCATCGCTACTATCTCTGATTGTAATTATATTTAAGACATAGATGGATCTCATACTATTATTATTTCGGCCCTGTTGGCTCTGGATGAAATGAATATATTTGATTTGCACAGGTTACAGGAAAACTAAGTTTTTGGAATATCCAATAAACAAAGGAAACTTTGTCCGATTTGACAGATGAATTTTACAACTCAATTTGTTTTAAAAATAAATTTTTAAGTTGCTATTTTCATAATGTGGTAACTATGGGTAATTATTCTTAGGGTGTTACATTTTACGTGAATAAGAAATAAAGTATTGATTTTCATAAACAAATTCTTTTCATAAATATAAAGTGAATGATTTTTGAGTTTTGAAAGGATTTTGATTCATAAGGAATAAATTGTGATTTTCTCAAAAGGTGATTTTTTTTAGAAATGAAATTTTTGAATTGTTAACTTTGAAAATTTGAAACTTTTTAACCGTAATTCGGATTTTCATGATCTTTATATCAAAACGATCGCTTTGAAACATAGATTTTAAAAATGTAAATTTCAGATTTTTCTGGGTGGTTTTACAAAAATTTATTTCCAGATATAGGAAATACGAATTTTAGAATTGGTGTTTTAAATAAAACAAATGTATTGATTTGGCTTGAAATTTTTATGTGAAATGTGTTTGATTTAATGTGTGTGCTACATGAGAATTGTTGTGTGGATGTGATTTGTGAATTGATTGCATTATGGTGTGAATTGACGATTTTGAGTAAATTTGATTAGAAAATAAAAATATAAGATAAGTATGTGTGTGAGTTGTAGGATTCTCATGTTTTGATGCTAACAATCTCTCTCCAAGCAACAACATTGGCAACAAGCAAGCTACACCACATGAAGATTAGAATTAGGATTTTTATTAATTCTAATTCAATGTAATCTTTATTTTATGCAATGCATCTCATTGGTGTGGGTAGCTTAGGTGATTTTAAGAATATTTAAATAATGTCTGATTAAGAGTGAAGATACTTTAAATCTTGATTAAATAGCTTGTGAAAATCATTTTAGAAAAACTTTGTTTTTATTCAGATTCTGATCAGTTTACTCGAGTAATGAGTATTGGTTCACTCGAGTAATTTATGTTCTGACAGGTTAATCGAGTAATGGTTTACACATCACTCGAGTAACTTAATCTGACATGTTTCACTCGAGTGACGTTGTTTGGTTTACTCGAGTAATTCAATCAGTGTTGGGAAAATTTTAAAAGGACTTAATTTTCTCTTTCAAAGGATATACTTTCATTCTTACAATTTTCTAATACACTTTGAAAA